>JAIFKI010000008.1:34241322-35633822 GCA_025389145.1 Misgurnus mizolepis | reverse complement strand
TTTGGTTTATACTGGCACAGCTCAACAGACTCAAATCATAGCAGTGTTTATTGGGTAATGTGAGGTTAGGTCATCTGCTTTGAGCAGGGAGCATTTTAGGATACCGACCACGGTTGGCCAATCATAGTATGAAATGTAAATTAGCTGAAGGCTTTGGTATTTGATTGGCTGACTGGATCAGGGCCAAACCCAAACTCCCCCAGGAATCTCTTGTTCAGAGACCTTTAGTGTGCAAGAATACGGAGAAAATGCTAAGGACAAGGTTTACTTAGGTACACAGAATAAAGGCATGTCAAGAAATCTGTTTTACAGTTTTTCTACATTATACTGATTTCTGATGAATAGTCTCACACCTCAAAACATTTAGGAATTAGTTTATCCTAGAAGGCATGTCGTGCAAAATTGTTAACCTTTGTGCCATAATAAGCATGTTTTTCATAGTTTTTTTGTAAATGTGAACTCAGTTGATAAATTGCTGTCAAGTGAATCCTAAATTTTGAGTTACAGAAATTGTGACATTTCTCACAGTGTACAGAAAATTTTATTTTGAGAAATGAACTTAGAATTTTGAACAAGTTAGACAGATACGATAGACAAAAAGAAAGATAGACAAATACTTACATAGACAAACAGACACTTAGACAGATACTTAGAAAGACAGATTGACAGATACTTAGATAGATAGAAAGACAGATAGATAGATAGAAAGACAGAAAGACAGACAGACAGACAGATCGACAGACAGATAGATCGACAGACAGAAAGACAGATATTTAGACAGACAGAGAGTCAGTCAGTCAGTCAGTCAGTCAGTTAGATATATATTAAGAAAGAAAGAAAGACAGACAGACAGATCGACAGACAAACAGACAGATATTTAGACAGACAGACAGACAGATACTTAGACAGACAGACAGACCACTTAAGCAGACAGACAGACAGACAGATAATATCTTAAATAGACACTTAGACATAAGACAGGTAGATAGACAGACATAAATATATATATTTAGATAGAAAGATAGACAGGCACTTAGACAGGCAGAGACACATATTTAGATAGACAGACAGACATACAGGTAGATAGACAGATACTTAGACAGACAGAAAGATATATACCGGTATTTTGAAAGAAAGACAGACAAACACTTAGACAGACAGACAGACAGACAGACAGACCACTTAGACAGACAGACAGACAGACAGACCGATAAATATCTTAAATTGACACTTAGACATAAGACAGGTAAATAGACAGACAGAAATATATATATATTTAGATAGAAATTAGACAGGCACTTAGACAGACAGACAGATACTTATACAGGCAGATAGACAGATACTTGGATAGACAGAAAGAAAGACAGGTAGATAGACAGATACTTAGACATACAGACAGAAATATATATATTTAGATAGAAAGAAAGAAAGAAAGAAAGAAAGAAAGAAAGAAAGAAAGAAAGAAAGAAAGAAAGAAAGAAAGAAAGAAAGAAAGAAAGACAGACAGACAGACAGACAGACACTTAGACAGGCAGATAGACAGATACTTGGATAGACAGAAAGAAAGACAGGTAGATAGACATATACTTAGACAGACAGACAGAAATATATATATTAAGATATAAAGAAAGACAGACAGACAAACAGACAGACACGTAGACAGACAGACAGACAGACAGACAGACACTTAGACAGGCAGATAGACACATATTTAGATAGACAGAAAGACAGACAGACATACAGGTAGATAGACAGATACTTAAACAGACAGACAGACAGACAGACACTTAGACAGGCAGATAGACAGATACTTAGACAAACAGACAGATACTTACTTAGATATTTAGACACAGACAGACAGATAGATAGACAGACACGTAGATAGACAGACAGATATATACTTAGATATTTAGACACAGACAGACAGACACCTAGATAGACAGACATATACATAATTAGATATTTAGACAGACAGACAGACAAAGGGACAGACAAAAAGACACAGGTCCCACAGGTCAGCTAGGGGCCATTTTTGTCTGACAGTGCAGTAAGATGTGTCTTGATAGTGCAAATCTATAATGAAAGGATCCATTGTAATAAATTGAAAGCATTTAATTGCATCAGAAACTAACCGAATGTTCTGAGCCTTCTGGACGGTGGATACTCAAACATGCGCATGCAGGAAAATTAGGCCATCTATATCTGTCCTACCCTACTGATTATGAATGTATTATGCAAGTTACACAGTGCCTGTTACATAACCACAGTCATGTACTCATAGTCCTCCTCTGCCTCTCTCTCTCTCTCTCGCTCGCTCCATCAACCCCCACGCACAAAACAATAATGCCTTTCATGACCCCATTCAAAAAGATTAGGATTTTAGAAAGCCATATGAGGACAAACAAGTGTCTAAGATGTTAAGCAGACATTCCTCATACGATTTATAATGCACTATTAGGAACAGTCTATGGTGATGTAAAAGTTCAGAGAGGATTATGGGAACACTTAGTGCTTACGTTTGTAATATACGCAAATATTTCATAATGCACTTTTAAAACCCCTGAAACTTTTGACTTTTTTATCTTATCAGTTTTTTCTGGTGTTTCTGTAAATGAAGTGGTAAAGCAAGGCGCTAGCAATCTTAAGTAATAGGGGTAGAGTAAACATTGCTCCCAAAATAAAATCAAGTAGTTTGCAAGAAGTGCACAGGGCCTGGGAGACATCTTTAACTCCTATTTTTGGATCCCAAAATACGACAACGCATCACTATGGCAACCAGAAACCAGTCGCTATGAACTACAAGCATGGAGCATTGATGAAATATGTAACTTATAGTGGTATTAATATAATACGGGAGGACAGTTAGTATAAAAAACATTTTGTGAAAGGCATTTAAGAAACATTTTGTCCAGATAAAGGATTCTCATCTAATACGTAACTTCTTTTATGTCATTCCTAAGCATCTATTGATCAAAGCTGCCCACATGAACACACTCGAAAAATAAAGGTGCTCTATGAAATCCTTGAGTTATTGTTATTGTTGAATAGCAAACTTTTTTATGTATTGTTTAGTTACGAAACCCTATCAAACAGGCCTGGATTAACACAATGTATTGCCATTGGATATATCCAGTCTTATCCAGTTAGCATAATGTAATAAGATGAGTATGGTGGCTATACATGTTTCTTGTCTTCTATTCAGTTTTCCTGGCCAGGGCGCCTGATGTCTAAGACCTCATCTATAATGTTTTTGGTATTAATTAGGTTCTCCCGCTCTCTCTCATCTCTGCAATGTGTAATGACCCCGCGCCTTGTCTCGGTTCTGAGTGAGATGTGTTAAGATGTGTCCGACTTCACACGGGGCTGTGTAGACCGTACTGTAGATTAACTGAGTGCACAATGACATAAAATGATTGACGTGTCATGCAAATAAGCAGTAAAACCCCAGTCGGACATTCAGTTTTGGTCAGGGGTGCCCCATGCCCCCCAGCAGCTGCCCAAGTCACCCGTGCCTAAATCCACTACTGCACACTTGTTGGCATCCTACTAACATAAAAAGCAACTACAAGAAATTCCAAATTTGCAGGTAGCGAGTAATTTTATACATGCTTGTGCCGTCTCAAAAACTTGGTCGCAGTCTGGTGCCCCCTATTGGCTGGTGTCCCATTGTGTCTACGGATAATCCAGCCCTGCTATCAAACATATTTTTATGAAATGTTTTGCTTGGGTTTTCTTTCTGTAAAATATGTTTCGGGGTAATTTGATATTTTTATCTTAAGGAGAACAATATTTCAAAGGTCATATCATGAGTTGCACACATACTGATTTAATGGTTGTAAATGTGTCTAGTGTGAGGAAGAAAAGAAAACAGCTGAGTGATTCATACTCTGTTCTGAGCACAATGGAGGTTTACACTGCTTCTCAGTGTCATGATGAATTAAAGGAATTGTTTTCAAGCTGTTACATAAACCGAGATAATGTAGAGCTTAATGCTGGTGGCTTTGTGCGCTTGTGCTTGTACAGCCGGGCATACAAAGAGAGACTCAAATTCATGCATCCTGAACTGCATATTGACATTTGTAGATAATCTAACTTTAATAATGAACAAATGAATGAAGTATACAGCCTTGAAGCATCTAATATTTATAATACTGTGCAAAAGTCTTAGGCCACCACCACCAGAATTGTTGTTTTAGAAGTTTAATGTCCATCCATATTTATTTTTAAATTTATTTTATGCAGGAAATATGTACAAAAAAATTAAAAGTTACATTTTCAGGACTAAATGTCTTCTTTAGGCATTGTCGGTGTTTAGTGTGACCTCTCTTGGCACTAAACACATCTTGAGCGTTTTTAAGCAGAATTAAGTAAAAAGACTAAATTTAAATTTCTTTAAAATTAGAAATTAGGATTTAATTTCATTTAGGTTTAAGAGATCCTGCAGTTCCTGCTATTGCTCAAAGTGGAAGGAGAGTTTACCCTAAAAACTTGACTTTTTATACAGTTTTTAATACTACTTATACATTTCCTGTATTTTCTGGATGTATTCTATTAAAGAGAAATAATTAAACAGTATAACATTGCAAAAACAACAAATCTAATTCTGGCATGGTGGCCTAAGAGTTTTGCAACGTACTGTATACTGTATCTGATATTTTGAAATGATTTTATTTTATCTACTTTAATTTCAAACTAGACTTTACTTTAAGGGGTTAACCTTAACCATTTAACAATGAAAATGTTGTTATTCTTCTTTCACCCGTATATCCTTTGAACCAGTTTCCTCTCTTTCAGTGCATATACTTAGTGTCTAAACTGTGGTTTAGGCAGTTTTTTACAATGTTAAAATAATATTTGTTACACTTAAATGTTTAAGTTTAAATCAACTTGAATTTACAATTTACAAAAAAACTTTCTTGACTAGTGAGGAGTTACATTAACACTCAATGGCTGGGTAATTTTTAATCCATGTTGGCTAAATATTGGACAGAACACACCGCCGGGTTAAAATTGATCCATTGCTGAAAAATTGTTGCGTTATTATAACCCATGGTTTCATAAAAACAACCACCCAACATTGGGTTATTTTTAACCCAGCATGTGTTCTGTTCAATATTTACCCATTATGGGTTAAAAATAACACAGCCATTTATAGAGTAAAATGATAAACAATTAAGTTAAATTAGCTTAAATTTCAACTTTATTGCAACTTCTGACTAACCAAGAAAGTTGAACTTAATTGTAATTTCAAACTGATTAAACTTAAAAATTTAAGTGCAAACTTAAGTAAAAAATGCACAACAAGAAAGTAAAGGAGTCAAAAGGACACTTAAAATATATGACAGAAGTTAAGGGGAGTAATTTATTAAACACTTACGTTATTTGAACCACAAAGGTTTTTTTTGTTATAGGAGTGGATTATGACCAAGGTGGTCACCATCTACTGCCATAGTAACCAAAGAACCCCAAACCACACTTTTAAATTTTTTTATTAGGGTTCTAAGTAATAAAGTCAAAAGTGCAAATAATGATCAAGTTGTCATTTTGGGTGAACTATCCCTTTAAATGTAAATATTGTTCATTTTTCGACATTTTTAAAAAAAATGCATACTATACAAATAAATATAGTTTTATGATGCCAATAAAGCAAAATTGAACTTGACAGAGAGAGCAAGGGGGGAAAGCGAGAGCTAAGCTGTTCCCTCGCATGAACTGGTAAACAACGCATGTCTGAGGTCAGATAAGGATGCCTTGCTGTTATACTCGCACATTCAGTAATTCTGTGTCCTGAAATAACCTAAAATCGCTGAATGCTACTGAAGATTTAATAGTGTGGGTTCAAAGCAGTTGACTGCTGAGTTCAATGACGTTCACGCATAACCGTCAACGGCCAAATGAGCGAAAGCAAGCATTGCATGAAAAGTTTTGTGATATTATTTAAAGTGTAAAATACATAAACATGAACCATTTCATAGGTTTTCTCTTTATTGCCATCTCTACAATGGCCTTATTTTTAAAGCTGCATGCAAAAGCTTCACCCCTGAACATCGACCTTGTGTTCTTTTATAATTCACCATCTTCCTTAAAGTCTTCTTAGAAACCTTCCTGTTTCTTTGCGCATGTTTTGAAGTGTCCTGATAAGTTAATGCATAACTAGGCCGGAATGTCAAGTGTAAAGCATTCGGGCAAGATGAATGTAACTCTTCATTACACAAAATCAAAGCATTCAGTGATAAACTTAAACAAATAGGGTAAACTTAAGGTTAATTGTGTCAATGTGTTAAAGCCTAAGGTGTTCTGGATTAACTCGAGGCACCTGCTACAGCTCAAACACACGTAGAGAGAGAAGAAAGTATGTCAGGTTCCACTTGATAAACACGTTATTTATGACGGAAACACATATATTATGATGTTGTACACATATAAAGGTTTTTAGCTAAAACTTGTCACAAAGTGTACATATGTGTACATATATGCAATAAGTTAAATGTAGATGCAACAGTTATGTCGATACTAACTCTTTTACTGCTGTAAATGTATCACAGATGACCTTTCCTCCAGTTTCTCTGCATGATGAGGGTTGTGTGACGTCCAGGTTCAGAGAATTTCCTCATGTGACCTATAAAGATTGCAAAATGTACATCCGCAGAAATGAGTATTAATATTATTATATTTTAAACGGATGTACATGTTACATACATCATAAGTTAACAGTGCAGATCAACTAAATAAATTGTGGCAAACTCTAATGTTATCCACATTACTGTCTAAAAGGTGGAAAAGTATTTAATGGTACTTTTGTATTGTAATGTTTGTCGTTTATTTATATCTCAACATGTCCAGTAACCCTTTGATTTCATTGCACACTTCCAAAAATAAAGTTTTTTCACAACAGTATAGAAAGGAACCGTTTTTGATTCTTCAAAGAACCGTTTACTTAAAGGTCCACTGTGTAGATTTTAGCGGCATCTAGTGGTAAAATTGCAAATTGCAACCAGCGGCTCAGACCACAGCTCACCCCTTCCTTTCAAAACGTATAAAGTAGCAACCACAGGACAAACATGTCGTCATCTGAGACAATGTAGTGACGAAACACTGCTCTGTAGAACCATGGCGGCGCAAAATGGCGACTTCCATATAAGGGCACCCGTGACGTATGTAGATACAATCAACACAATTTTAATGGCCCTTTTCCATTGCATAGTACCCCACGGTTTGGTTTGGGTCAGCTCACTTTGGCTTGGTTGGCTTTTCCATCAAGTTTAGTAACACTTCGAAGTGGAAGGGATTATAGGTGTGTCGTTATATTTGCGCTGCCTACTGCTGTGACATCATGTGAGAGCATCGTTGTACATTCCCACACATTTATTTATTTCTCAGTCCGCCACAAAATTTTAATCGACCACCACAAAGAAATGTTTGCACATCGCATTAATCAAAACCCCAGTCTCACATGACAGTTTTTTTTTACAAACACCTGTGGTGTCGGGCGAAGCGTTCCGCTGTAACTCATTTAAGTTGCATTTAAGCATATATGCGCATCGTGTGCATCGCGAATGTCCGGCCACAAACTGCAAATCTGGAAAAACGGTTATGGTGTTCCTGATTCACAACCTGTGGATTTTTTCATCGCTAAAATGGAATTTGGGAACTTATAGCAGAGCACAGATGACAACATGTTTACTCGAGACAGCGCAAGCTAGCATGAAGGTAAAGCTAATCTTTTACATTACAGCGATGACGCTGGTAGTGACGATATTCTTAGACCAATCAGTGATCTACTGTGTTTTCGCGTCACGTTTTGGTATCTGCTCGGATCACTTGGAATCCCGACCAAAGTGGTACTAAAAAAGTATTGAGTACTATGAACTGAACCCAGTGGAAAAGCTCCCAAAAGTACGCTTTTTATGATATGTCCTCTTTAAGTTTTATAGCCTCTTTTCCACTACAAATATTATTTTGTAAAACAGAGGTTTAAGGTTCTTTATGGAACCAGACAGCCAAAACTTGTTCTTCTATGCTATGGCATCACTTAGCAGCTTTATTTCTAAGACTTCATGCTTTAGATTTCTGTATCTGTATCCCATGAGAAGTCATCATACTGGTTTAGAAAAATATGAAGGTTTGTTTTTTGGTTGTAATGTTTCTTTCACCCAAACACAGTTTTAGTAGATGGATGTTTTGTTGCTTCATGGAGGGATTTGAAAATGTTTTTATGTCAAGCACAAGTACTGTAACTTAAAATCTGCCTTATGTCGGTTTCTGCACCAGATGGCCCGGAGTCTGATCTCTCTAATGCAGTGAGAAAACGCTTGTGTGGCTTCTCGCAGATAAAGAGCAGGAGGTTACACACAACACGCTGCGCTCTAATCACTGGGGTTGTTTATGTGTTTGCGTAAGCAAGATGAAAATACTGCTGTTCCTCATGGCATGAAAAACAAGCATGCTGTCAGTTTTGGGAAGATGAGCCGTTTTACAAAACAGATAAGCAACTTGTACTCCAAAGAGTTCCATCAAGATGTGATGATTAAAACTCTGTCTGGCCCCCATAGATTTGACTTAATTTTAATTCAACAAATCATTTCAAATAGTTTATGCTTTAAAGTTTGAAATCATTCAGAGCATGTTTACATAAATTTGAAATATACACACTCACATTGTATATTCAGTTCTTTTACAAAGACATCTAAATTATGAAAGACAGGTTCTTATCCAAGTGAGTAATCTCACCTTTCACCCAGTTCACCTGGCATTCAACTAGATGAGATGATGTTTCATAACATTGTTATAGTTACATGATCCTCCAAGTACTTCAAAGAAGACCATGACTTGCTTGTTGCTATACAACTAAACCTGCTAATCTAAGGCATTTTATCAAATTAACATCATAATCCGATGTCTGTGTGTTATCAAGCTTGTTGCAGGAATAATTGTTGAATTATTATTCATTCCCACGCTTTAAAATGTTGTGCTGTTTCAATCCATGAATTGTGTACAATATATATTGGGTTTTAAATTAATTGGGTTTATTTATTTTATCCCGCAGTTGGGTCAGACACGGACAAACCAAACTGTTGCGAGGTGCGGTAAAGACTTAATGCCATGAAAGTTGCTTTGTTAGATCTTCCGCATAAATGTATGTTAAGAAAGCACAGCTCTAACGTCACCAGTCTAAATATAGCGTTTGTGCATGTATTGAGGACAACAGTCGGTTTTCAGGACACTCGAGAAGAGGAGTAAGCGCGCGGGGCGGGGGGAGATTGCGCAATATTACTCAATGGTTTCCAAAAGATTATTCTGACGAAAACTGTAACGAGGGAGAGATTAGAGATAGGAGGGTCCTGTACGGGGGTGGGCGGGTTCGTTCATCCACTCTACGCGGAACCATGTGGTTCAGACGGGGTTATGGCGCGTCCTCGACTGAACCTCGTGGACCAAAGACACAAATAGCGGCTGCGCGCATTACGCGCGGAACAGACACGGCAGCGCAGAACCGGTAACGGTGTGTTGTACCTACAAAAAGCCGGGATTAACGTACCTGACTTTGTTTTGTGGTGAACAGAAACGGCTTCTTCACGGATGCTCGTGCCCTACGACCGGCGAATTACGGTGGACAGAATTACGCGCGTGATTATGGTAAAATCCTTAATTGTATTATGTATTAAAGATTCAGATTTTATTAAAGCTATTGACGTGTAAACGTGTAAATAATTTATATTCAATGCTGTTTTCTTGTTATTCCCTTTCAACCTCCTTTTAAATTAAACATTCTAGTAAAACTATATAAATCACACATTTACCATTGGTAACCATATAGATCACCCATGATATTTGTAGTTAAATTATAGTAATGCCAATGATAAAGTCCGATATAAACATGCGTACTTCTACTAATCTTACTAAGGAAGTGTTAGTCTTTTAAATAGATTATTTTTAAATGATTTATTTGGATTTATCACAGCGTTTGGGAATGTCTTAATTTAGGATAACCATATGTAACGATTCTGGCAATGTCAAAATAACATTATGCAATAATAGTCAATATTTTTACGATGATACAAAGATACCGGTGTACATGAAAGTGTACACAGTGAAATATAAGTTTAATAAAACTATTGAATTAGGTTTGTTTACAGGATGAAACGTGTTCAAAACATACAAATCCCCAAAAAATACTTTTAAAGGGATAGTCCCCAAAATGATAATTCTGTCATCATTTACTTACCCTGTTGTTGTTACAAACCTGTACGAGTTTCTTTGTTCTGATGACCACAAAGGAAGATATAAAAAAAAAATGATCATGAGCCCCATTTCTTTCCAAAGTAGGAAAAAATAATACTATGGAAGTGAATAGGGCTTATGATTGGTGTGGTTTCAAACATTCCTTAAAATATCTTCCTTTCATCCGAACAAGAAATGAATACAGGTTTCTAACAACATGAGTGTGAGTAAATAAGAAAATTTTAATTTTTGGGTGAA
Source organism: Misgurnus mizolepis (assembly GCA_025389145.1). Taxonomy (NCBI): domain Eukaryota; kingdom Metazoa; phylum Chordata; class Actinopteri; order Cypriniformes; family Cobitidae; genus Misgurnus; species Misgurnus mizolepis. Next base: position 35,623,343 of record JAIFKI010000008.1, on the reverse strand, counting down.
TTGTCCCTTTAGTAATATGTTGTAATGTTTAATAAGTCACTTGTGTTGAGTAAGGCAGGATTTCATCATGAAAGTGACTCAGTGGGACAGGAAGATAATAAACTCACTCATGCACAAACTGTTCAACAAATAGGTCAACACATGAATTCCTTTGTTTTTTCATAATGTTCCTGCTTATTGTGGTTTGAAAACAACCACTCTTACCCTAGTGTTAGTTTAACTGTAGTTAAAGTTCATTCTGACACAGGATAAACATCACTTGACGTTGCTTTATTTAAAGCAAGAATGCATGTAATGTGAAATGATGCAGTGTAGCACGTACTGTGCTTTGCTCCTGGGAGGTTATGAAGTTACGTAACACTGTGTTGTAATAGATGTTAGGTAACTGATGATATATTGTTTTATTTATTCTCCCACCAGGTGGAGACATTTCTGCATCATTAACGTCTGACATTGGTCTCATAAATACAGAAACAAGAGTCACATTGAGTCCATTACCAACAATGTTTGAAGAATCATCCCAGGAGATGAAAGAGCAGACTGGAGTCTTGAAAGTTATCGAACCTGCCTCATCTGCTGGGTTGCTGGGGTTAAACGTTGCGACTCCCGGCACGATGTCCTTCACGGACGAGGCCGTGTCCATCCTGACCTCGAGCAGTTTGCTGGCACGCTCGCTGTTGGGCCGAACGTCGCCGCTGAAACGCAAAGACGCCGCTCCGCTGAGCCCCGCCGTGAGACGCAAGCGAGAATTTATTCCTCACGAAAAGAAAGACGATGGGTACTGGGACAAGCGCAAGAAAAACAACGAGGCCGCCAAGCGTTCTCGCGAGAAACGACGGGTCAACGATATGGTCCTGGAAAACCGCGTGCTGGCGTTGCTCGAGGAAAACGCAAGGCTTAGAGCCGAACTGTTGGCTCTTAAGTTTCGCTTCGGGATGGTTAAAGATCCCTCTAACGCTTCCATACTTCCGCTCACGACGGGAAGCTGCGTTCCTCAGCCTTCAGCACCACATTACTACCTTACACGTGGGGAAGGAGCCCATCATGGTGGTCCCGTAGTGTCCCACGCGCAACAGTCTGGGCGAGGGGTCAGAGACATGAACAGTACGTCTGAAGATTCAGGGTTCTCTACTCCAGGCGGCTCCAGCGTTGGTAGTCCCGTCTTCTTTGAGGACAGACTGAGCGACCACGGAAAGCTTTCCCCACCCCGAGCAGATGAGCTCGGTTATGACTCGCCGAATACTGACAGCCATGGAGCCACCGGACACACTGCCTTGTTATACAGCCGCACAGAGACTGTGGAAGGTATGAAGAGTCTCCCACACAAGCTACGATTCAAGTCGCCAAGCAGCGGGGAAGGCGATAATCCTGGACAAAGTCCGATGGGGGGCGCTAGAGTCTCCGCCCCATCAGGTGCGAGTGAAGGGATGGGTTATTGGCCGCAACAAGATGGAGAAGCCAAAACATACAACCACTCGTACGACTCGCAGTACCAGGCAGAAAACTGTATGCTGAAATCTCAACTCAGCTCTCTCAGCGAGGAAGTGGCCCAGCTCAAAAAGCTATTTTCTGAGCAACTTCTCACCAAAGCGAATTGAAGACATTGTGAAGATCGCAGCACACTGGAACTGGCAGCCCTAACTTAAATACTTACACTTCCAAACATCCATAATTATATTGCAGACTTGTTCTGTTTAATCCTGGTTAAAAAGCAACATGTGCATCACTACCTCTTCACGCTGATCTTAACCAAAATAGGCGGAGCATATGATCATCTCTTCAAAACGCAAATTAAGAAGCATCGAAGTCGAAAGCATTCCAGTGGCGTCAGGACACGCATCACAATTTTACCTCCAAACACTGTGAACTTGCTCAGAAATGGCTCAGGCTGCTGTCTTCACAAATGTCTTCGTTTCTCTATCATTTGCCAACACTAGCGTTTTTTAAGACTTAACAGTTAGTTAGATGTGATGTGGCGAACCTGTTGCCGATCGGTCTTTACACTGTAATGTCTCTCCTGTGGTTTTGACAGATTTGTAGCGCGACTGCCGTGCGCTCACGAATGAAGAAAGTAGTAAATCCCAGTTTTTGCACCATATGCTATGAACGGTACACCAGTGAGGGCCAAATATTTTGCATCTGTGAAAATTATATGGTTAATGCTACATGTTGGTTCTCTGTGCTGGACTTGATCTTGTTTTATGAACCAGTAGCTACTCAGCACTGAATGAATGCATTTTTAGTTTCTCACACACATCACTGCCATTATAAAAGGCTATAGAGGATTTCTTATACACTGTTACTTGCATTTTTATGGTGAAATTACTGTTGTCTGATGAGTTGTCATGTATTTGTACAGGAAATATACATGTTATATGTTTGTGTGAATAAATCTTTGAAACGTGTTTGTTTGCCTCAGTTATTATTAGATTACATTTATACTTTACATTTATAAGATTTTTAAGGAATAAGCAAGGCATAAGATAAATTATTATATATCAACTTTGATGTCTTTACTGCAGTGGTCTCAAACTTCGACCCACGGGCAATCTGCAACGTGCCCTCACCCTCTCTGTGGCCTGAATCTGCTCTCAAAAAAAAAAAAAATTAAACAATCCAGCCCGCAGAAAGATTTTTATTTACTTTATTTTTTCATGTTAAAATAGCTCTGCAGCCTTCCGATGAGATGTCAATCTCAGATATGGCCCCAAGCCAGTTTGAGTTTAAGACCCCTGTCTTACTGGCTGGTTTTAGCTGGTCTCCCAGCCTGGTTTTAGTTAAGCAGGCTGGATTTAGCTGAGCAGGCTGGTTTTAGCTGGTCTCCCAGCCTAGTTTTAGCTTGTCTCCCAGGCTGGTTTTAGCTGAGTAGGCTGGTTTTAGCTTGTCTACCAGCCTGGTTTGAACTAAGCAAGCTGGTTTTAGCGGAGTAGGCTGGTTTTACCTGGTCTGCCAGTCTGGTTTAAGCCGAGCAGGTTGGTTTTAGCTGGTTTTCAAGACTGGTTTTAGCTGAGCAGGTTGGTTTTAGCTGGTCTCCCAGACTGATTTTAGCGGAGCAGGCTGGTTTTTGCTGGTCTCCCAGCCTGGTTTTAGCTAAGCAGGCTGGTTTTAGCGGAGGAGGCTGATTTTAGCTGGTCTCCCAGCCTGGTTTTAGCTAAGCAGGCTGGTTTTAGCGGAGGAGGCTGATTTTAGCTGGTCTCCCAGCCTGGTTTTAGCTGAGCAGGCTGGTTTTAGCGGAGGAGGCTGATTTTAGCTGGTCTCCCAGCCTGGTTTTAGCTAAGCAGGCTGGTTTTAGCGGAGGAGGCTGATTTTAGCAGGTCTCCCAGCCTGGTTTTAGCTGAGCAGGGTAGTTTTTGCCGGTCTCCCAGCCTGGTTTTAGCTGAGCAGGCTGGTTTTAGCGGAGGAGGCTGATTTTAGCTGGTCTCCCAGCCTGGTTTTAGCTGAGCACATTAAGTCCATTAATCTCACAATAAGATAAATAATAAATCTTATTTAATTGTTTAAAAGAACAAAATCTACTCTCCAACAACCTGAAGGTGATTTTATAAACTAAAAAATATTTAAAAATATATCCAAATATCTGTTAAAAATATCCATGTCAGTATAAATATATTTTGCACTCAAGAACCCAGTTGAAAATGATTGTAAAATGTAGAAATGGCAATAAATACAGTATCTTCAGTTGCAAGTATTAAGGACACATTTCTCAGCACTTAACACTTGAAAGTCACATTTTGGCCAAAAAGAAACACACATCAATAGTAGGGCTGGGTATCGATTCAGATGTTCCAGATCGATTCGATTTTGATTCACAAGCTATCAAATCGATTCGGTTCCGGTTCTCAATTAAATTTTCGATTCCGGTTCTCTGGTAGGTTTTTATACTCAATTCTCGATTCAACTCAATGAATATAGATTTAATACACATACTATATTAATAAAAAAGAACAGTGAACAGCAGTTTACAAGTGGGTAATTAATAAAAAGAAATTAAAAGCCACAACACGTCTTGCATGTGAAATCTAAAATGCTTCCATTCCTCCGTTCAATGTTTGCGGAAATAAATATGAAAAAAATCGATTCTGCTCTTTGAGAATTGATTTTTAATCGACCACGTATAAAAAAAAAAAAAATAGATTAATCGAAAAATCTATTTTTTTGCCCAGCCCTAATCAATAGAAACCCTTAGTTATTTTGGGCAGATAAATTACTTTCATCCCATTTTCAGTGGAGAAACTTTTGGATGATAGCGTATATAAAATATATTTCACATGAATCCAAGGTTTAAATTTTTTTTTTCATATTACAAATGTCAGTGACAATTTAACATTGAAATGCCTGATGTGAGGCTCAAGCAAACTGCAGCAGTATACGAGTTATGTAAAAACAAAACATAGTATTTAGATTGCATTACATTACATTAATGCATTTGGCAGACGTTTTCAAAGCGACTTTGTTGTTGGTGTTGTAACACCAACAAATTCCACAAGAGGGCAGTAAAATGTGAGGTTTCCAATATTTCTATATTGCCAATCTGTATCTACACTATGAGCCACATTAATAATATAAAACGAGTTAAATGACACACCAAGATTTGTAATGCAGAACCACGTGATTTAAGATCAAATCTCAAACCACGATATATATATTTATATATATTCACTTTACATCAATCCTACAGCAAATATATCTGAACCCCCCCTGAGAAGTGAGCTCTCCCAAGAGCACACTGCTGACGTCAAGAAATATAAATAGCTTCAAGATTCTATATAAGGAACTAAACTCTCAAGCTGTTTATTTGGGGGCACGATGTTTATTTGCAAGCCCTCTCCACGCATCCCTGCGTCCACGTAGATTTTCCATTCACATTGCATCTCGTTATTGATTTAAAAGACATCCTGCCACCTTGACATACCAGAACAAGTGTAGTGCACTGACCCCTGCCTGATCTTTGCTATTCAGCGGGATGCTGGTCCTGACGTTGGGCGGGTCGGTTGTCATGACAACCTCATCCAGACGATGCTGGGCGGGGTGGGATCGGGGGTTGTCGGAAGTGGGGGAGGGGCTGTTGGGTACCAAATTCAAGGTCATCAGCACAATACAATTGAGATTAAAGCCGGCAAAACAGACATTTGACAATTAATTTCACTTGTTGTATTTTATCAACCAGAGAAAATCTAGTTAATCTCGGAAATAATTTAGAAAAATATCATTTTAAACATAAAATTTAAAAATTGTCACGTGTTTCATGTTGTCTACACTTGTATGTGTAAAATCATTTATGAATTGCTTTCATGCGCAATTTTTCATCCTATTTTAAACATTTGCCATTTGTGTCACGGTTCCAATTCCATCAATGAAGCATCTTCTGTTGAAGCCACGAGAGTCACTACAGATGTCCGGATCCCAACAGTAACCTTATTACACAAATCTCCGTCCTACATTTGACAGAGTGCGTCTGGCCCACCGACTGATCCCTCCCAGTACGCGCTCACGTCGCCAAAGGCTTTCGGTCAGAGGGAGGGAGGTGGGTGGGGGCAAATGAGAGAAAGAGGGAAACAAAACGTGACGAGGCACCCGAAGCGTCCTGTTATGCAACTGCTGACCTACTAACATACATTTCTAAACAGAAGCGGCGAGCAGCAGGATACTGTGTAGCACCTCGCCAACAAAACACAAGGAACCGGAGCAAAAGCGCACGCCTGCGCGACCCATGCGTAAAGATCAGCCTGTGTGGGAATCACTTTGCCTGTTTTATCCAAATCACCGAGGCTAACACCAAGGGTGGACGAGAGTCATTCAAGCCAGCGGACGCCAGATATTTTGGATACGCTCACCAAAGCCACAAACGGTAGGTTTGCGCATTTGCCTGGCTACTTCTTGACACGCGCGCATACGGTGTGTGATACAAACTGAAGGTGAAAATCCAAATGTTGAAGGTTGCTTTCTGTGAATTTGGTGTGAATTGCAAAATGTTTGAAAATTAAAAATCATGAGAGTGTTTGCAATGGAAATGCTTTGGCACACTCATTGATGTAGTCAGTGGTTGTTTGGGTTATGTTTTATGGACGCATTCATTGGGATGTTAATAATCAGTATGCATGTTTTCAGTGTTGAGGCGAGGCCAGGACCCCATGCGATCGGCTGACAGGACATCACGTAACAATTAAGGAAACATTTCTATAATAGATTTATTTTTGTACGTTACATGCATGTAAACAAGGTTCTTGGTGCATGTCAGTATTTACATTACGCATTTGCATATGCACTGGTTTAACAGCTGTGATTTTTCTATCATAATGAAAATTATGCGATTGCTCACCAACAATCCAGTTAACGCCTAATGATTAGAATATTTACAACAACAAAACCATCATTGCATTATAAAGCACGAAGCATTTATAAAAAAAAATGATACTCTCGATAAGATAAGCGTTAAATAATGTTTATCGCATTTTTATCAATAAAAGTTATGCTTAAATGTTATGTCCACTTGGGTTATGGAGTTTGGTTCCGCGGACACGCTTCTCGCAGTCACGTGCAGCGCGGTAAAGGTTAACGCGGGTGTTTACGTTAGGCTAGTCAAATCTGTTTAACCCTTTCCTGGTTTAAAACTGTAATTCAATGTGTCAGCTTTCTGACTAGGGTTTTAAAACCTAAATAATAATATGCTTACAATCTTTCCATGTTAATAAGTATCATGAAATACAAGGGAACTTAAATAAACATCAAAATTGTTGAGGTATCATGTATCAACGCTCAATGAGTAGGTTAGTGCCTAAAATGCATACAGATTATTAGATATAAGTAAATGGGTTTTTATAACTATATTACCTGTCAATACACATTCTTTATAATTTATCCATCTTACAAAATCTTTAAAAGGAAAAAACCTTCACGAGTAGGCTAGTATTGTATGTACTGAATACTATGCATAGTGCTTTAGGTCAATATCTTCCATATGACTGATGTACAATTTCCAGATAATAAAAGTACAACACCAATGTCATCATAAGTTATTTTTTAGCCCATCATAACTTTTTTTGTTGAGTTTTTGTGATGGTTTATCATAAAAACAGGAAAAGTGGGTGAGGTAGTGTGATGGGTATCTCGCTATGACGTAATATGTTGTTTCACCATAGGCCATCTCACAGATAAGGGTAGCAATGTGCACGGACACACCATTGGTTTCGAGAGAGCAAAGCATTTTTTTATTTTTTTTTAGAGCAAATCTACATCTACTACTGTAGGCATGCATGGCTAGCCTAAAATTTGTGGATGTGAGATTGCGGGAAAGCTTACTTTGTGGTTTCCGTCTGACGTTATTGTGTGTTGCGTAAGAGCAATAAATGAGAAGTTGCAATTAAAAGAAACCCGGGGTCTTTACGACATCATGGGCATCGGGTGGCATCTGGTGAACTGCTTTGTGTGTGCCAGAGCTGAAAGTAGGTCACAGACTCGGGGAAAACACACCCTTATTTGCCAAAACAAAGAAGCACATTTTGCCAAAACAAAGAGTTGTGTAGTGTTTAGTTGTGCATCGGTACAGTAGCACACAGTAATAAAAAAATTGATGGGGATAATTCTCTCAAATGTTATACAGATTTATTTTTTATAATAATACGCCCAATTTTGTTAAACAGTGTTTGTAAGTTCAGTGCCCCATTTAGAAATATACATCTCTGTATATTCAGTCAGTAAATTTCTCAATATTTCGTGCCATAAAAAAGGAAAATAGGGAGGTGGTGCATCATTATTGTGTCGATGTGACTAAAGGGAGAGGCAAATTACGGTTAAGTTTTGTAGGGCAATGGAGCACATGTGACTGGGGAAACACATGGACTTGGTCAAAGCGTTAATTTTGTGCAAAAAAAAAAAGGGATGATATGAGTGTTTATAGAAACACAGTGCATATCCAAAGCCTGCCCTTTCCCAACAGGAGGAGACAAACCCAGGCATGGAATCCAGGGGGAAAAAGAGCCCACGTGCCGAATATTACATTCTGCCTCAGGGTCAATTACATGGCCGCAATGAAATCCAGCACCCCCGCCTTTTCCCATTGTTTCCATTACTGAAACGCTCTACACAACTCATGAAACATTCGAGCTGAATTATAGTTTCCAGGCCTCGCCCAAGTTGAGACTGCAGTGGGCCAGACATGCTATTTTTTCCCCTGTGAAAGCTGACCGTGGTCCGTGTCCTATATAGCCAAACTGAGTTTTAGTGACCCGTTGTAATTTTAAGTGTAGGTAATGACGGGTCATTATTATTTAAAGTGGTGTTGTTAATCCATGGCACGTGTATTTGAATAACGGACAAACAGGTGTGTCCCGTCTGAACTCTTTAGGATGGTTTGGCTTTTGGCGTCTCAAAGCTAATCTGGTTATTAGATGTATTGTTGCTAATGCAAGAAAATAAATATGTTTTAGTGACTAATGGGTGTGGCCAAGAAACAAAATAACTCATCTACTGACTGATATTAGTAGCATTTAACTTTATTTTGAAGAATTAATGGCGAGGAGACGACAGCGGTGGACTGAAAGCCTTTATTCGAAATTGTATTACATTACATTACATTTGTCAGATGCTTTTATCCAAAGTGACTTTCAGTGCATTACAAGCTAACATTTTATCAGTGTATGTATTCCCTGGGATCAAACGCATGACCTTTTGCACTGCTTATGCATTGCTCTACCGACTGAGATACAGGAAATTGCATAAGAACATTTACAGTTATTATGCTGATAGTATTTTCGTATTTCTTTCATAATGCTTAAGCTTATTTCATAGCACTTTTCACAATACATATACAGGGTTCCCACGGGTCCTTGAAACTTTGTGAATCTGGGGGGGGGGATTCAAGGCCCTGGGAAGTTTTCGAAAATATACATAGATAGATGCAGGTCATTGAAAGTGCTTGAATCTATTTTATGCAAGAAGTTTTCTGAAAAAAAAATCCATATTATTCCCTGTGTAGTGTAGGATAATATCATAAAATGTATAGACTTTTTAAGCACACGTGCTAAACTGTTCGCTTTAAATGCTTATATCTTCTGTATTCATACCAAAATGCTTTTTTGCATAGTTGTGTTTGACGCATGAAAACGTCTCTGGTTACGTATGTACTGTTGTTCCCTGAGAAGGGAACGAGACGCTGCGTCTCCCTTGCCATACTTCCTGCGCCCCCATAACGCCGTCTTTGGCAACAATTCAGATAGCGATATACTTCCTGGCTTCCTTGTCATTAAGCCTCACCATTAATTGAATTTGATATACACATTCAGACGCACTTACCCCTGGAGGCGTCCCCAAAGTGTCACACTCAGTGACGCAGCACAAGTTCCCTCAAAAGGGAACTGTAACAATGTATCTTAAAAGGTAACACGATGTAACCTTACTTGAAATGTGTCCCCACATTTAGTCCTTGAATTTGAGGGTATTGGACCTGGAAAGTCCTTAAAAGGTCCTTGAATTTGACGTTAACTAAGGTGTGGGAACCCTGCCTATAGCTTAAAATCTTTAGATAAACAAAAATCTGGATATATATTTAGATGAAGGCACAGCTGCTTTCCACATTATTTTTTTACCTTCTGTGATTTCATTTATCCTCAATCCATCGCTCAGCGCTCTATTTTTAGCAAGCACTTTAATTCCCCATCCCTCTCTTGTGATGCCTGTTGCACTCCTGACCTACATCGGAGTACCAGGGATGAAAGCCAGGGTGTTTTTTGTGAACTGCCCAGTTTTTGGGTTAGTGGGTCAGTCAGGGAGCGAGTCCCATTTCGTGCTCAATTTTGCACTTCAGTTATATGACCTCCAGTTCATTCAGCTCTTCTCGTACGCGTTTAACATCACTGACACTTCTTTATTTTTTAAACTGCATATAACCCCTTCTCAGTGTACACTGTTGAAAGAGGTAACACGTTGTAGTTTTTTTCGTTTTGCAATCGCAGACCAAACCAGAACAGACCTGAAAGCGTTGATGGGAGCCATCAGCTGTCTGTAGTTACGTAATGTTCGCTCATATGTCTGGGATGACGAGACCGTAACCCATAAAGAGAGCAGGCAGATTATCGGATTACACTGCATTCAACTGCATAGCTGCTCCGATCACGGCACAAGGATTTAAATTAGTCACACTGGGAATTTCGAATCCATGTGTCATATTCAATGCTATACACCAGTCATGTTACTGTTTTACCTGCCTGATCTCATGGGAATTCGTAAGTGGCTAATTTTGTACGTTGTGATTATTACAAAAAGCAGTAATGAAGCTCCACCCCTTCAAACAGCATCACTGTGAGGTCAGAAAGCGGGTCATACTAAAACGTATGAAAGAGATTGTACGAATTCATACAAATTAGCCACCTTGTAAAATACTTGAAGATCGCCATGAGATAGTGTTGGTTTTACACATTTTTGGTTATGAGAAAGGCGTGGTCTTGGTCTAAGGGGGTGGCACACTAAGCTGTTTACGTTGGCGTATGTTTTCAATTGTTTCCAATGGAAGCGCCACGCTTTTCAAAAGCAGGAGTGCCGAGAGTTGAAAAATGTTCAACTTTGTGCGAAACGCTAAGTGAAGGAGGGGCGGGACAAATATTACAACAACCGACTGGCGCCTCGTTCAATGACTGATAAACAAAGCAGAAGTAAAGCAACCACAGCCCTTAGTTGAAAAAAGCTGGCAAGTGCATATTGTCGGCGTCCGCATGGCGTTTCACCTGCGTTTAAACACTTTGGCTTACACCCCCCCAACTCTTTATCTACAGATTGAACACTTTAATGGTGAAATGTGTAAAATCATTTTGCTCGTGGGGACACTTACCGTCAGACAAGGTGTTGCAATACTTATGGGGCATACACACCAAATGCAAGTTCAACGATTTGCGCAAGTAGATTACATACAAAGTCAATGCAAAGACGCGATCACACGCGTCCTCGCATGGGGCAATGCGAATGACGCGGTATGGGCGGCGCGTTTGCCGCGAAAACATGCACTATTCGCCTCAAAGCGTTTTCGTCCAAGTTGAAAATATTCAACTTGAGCAAAAAATTTGCATGATATAAAAAGTTAAATCCCACGAGTAATCTAGAGCGAGTAACGCAATGCCCTGCGTTTGTGGTGTACATAGCCTTAGAGATTAGCAGGAGATATGGTTTAAATGAATAAAAATATTTTTGTACTAAGTTACTAAATCTACCAAGACAAATAAAATGATAAAATTCTCAAAATCTTAATTGGCTCTGGTGCACCTATGATGTAAATATTAGGATTTCAGAATTTTCCCCACCCCATTTATGCAATGTCAACCGTCCCCGAAAAAATGTATAGAAAAACATTTTTCAGTTTTCAGGACAAACTCTTTCCTTAAAGTATCAGGAAAAATACAGAAGTGCTTTTACTCTCACTACAAACTTGTTTTTGTGGTGATTCCCTTCTGACTTACGAATGTATTATGAGTTGATCATATTCTAGAGGGCATATTAAATATAGAGAGAACCAAATTAAATTTGAGCTCATTTTAACTAAGATTGCTTTTTTAGTATCCCATCTGCCGTCTGAGCTCAACTACTAGCTATTGAGAATGAGATCATATGTTTGCAGCCGTGAAAACAGCCCATGCAAAGAATAAAGGGACTCCAACGGTTGATATTTAAGACAGTTTAGGTCACGATGGGTGATGTGTTAATCATCTATTCTGTTTTCCATTAGATGACTCCTACTCACCCATTCATCTCAACTCGCACCCATTTGATTTTCCCTTTATTTAAGATCTGACCTCAATTCCTAAACCAGAAAGAATGATTTGGCTTTTATCTGACCCAAGTTTGTCTGTCCTCATAGTTTTTCTTTGCTTCTTATTTTTCAGTTAATGTTAATGTTTTAGAATTTGTTCTCTGGTCCCTCACACAGTGCCCCTTTGTGCACCCGACCGTTTAATCTAAACAGTAAAGATGATGTTTCTTAACATTAACGTTCACGTTTTAAAAGACAAAACCCTTGTTGTGCTGGCTCGCTACAGAGCAGATGATGTAATGCAGGCTAATGTTTCATAATGTTAAAGCAAATAATGTTCTCGCTGCTAATGTTTACCGTACGTGCAGTCCTGCCAGGAAATTCTGTACAAAGGTTAAGCATAAATTAAGCAAATCTGAAGCAATCTTTAATGCCGTTTTGGCTCTCTATGAATTTGAAAGTGTCGCTTGAGTAATTCAAACGCATATAACTTTGTATCTCTGCTTCACAAGCATCAAAGTCTGGTCAGACAGTAGAGGTCAAAGGCCGCAGACACAAATCAATAGCATGGTTAGGAGGTCAGACGGTGGTTGCCGGGCAACAGAAAACATTCAGTGGTTGCCAGAGTTGTGTAGATGAAGCGGGAAAAAATGAGAAAGCCAAAGCTGAACCTCCCATTTTTCCCAAAGAAGCATGTAGAGGTTCATTAAAAATGACAACAACACAAACTAAGTTACTACAAATTAAATGATTTATTTGATGTGCCTAGAGGCAAACTGTGAATTGCTTTAACTCTCGAGGATTAACAAATCGGTCTTTTCTCTTTTATGTTTGCAGCCTTTCATCAAACAGCCAACTGACGGCTCAAAAACCATCAGCTTTCGTTCTCAAGAGGCTAACGGTCCGCGGCAGACGAAGTGACCTACATCCTCCAACACCCCTGAGGCACTGGGACACATCTCTGTCAGCTTGGAAGAGCGAATGAATAAACTGAAAACAAACAAAAGGAATCAAGAGTCTTTAAAGATTTGTCCTACTCCATACTTCTGGATTTTTTGGGACACAGGTCACAGCTAAAGTGTAAAAGAAGATTTTACTCACTAAAAAGGTGTCGTGTTTGTTAAATGCAGAAGATTCATAAAGAGGTTCATCTCTTTTTGCTAAAACTCTGAGACATTCGTCAGCTAAATCAATGAGGTTCAGCTTTCCAGGAACTACAATACCTCATAAAGTTTTCGGTGATCCAGCTACTTAGCTGAAAAGTGATCAAGTCCATCGTACATTGGGAGATTTTAGAGGAATTCTTGTAGACATATTTCCTCTTCACCCCACCCCTGGTTTTTATTCCTTTTTGTGGAGCCAAGATCGCAAACTGGCTCTTGTCAAGGAACAATGGAAAGTTTAAACCTACAAATCTCCACGAATTCCAGTGCAAGCGAAACATCCGAAAACCTGGACGGCTTTTCAGGCTACGACGACCTTCTCCATTCACCTCAATCCAACCCTCGCCAGGGCCGCCTTCTCAAACCTAAGCCGAACATGAGCTGCCGACGCAAGCGTGAATTCATCTCTGACGAGAAAAAAGATGCATCGTACTGGGAAAAGCGACGCAAGAACAACGAGGCAGCCAAACGTTCCAGGGAGAAGCGGCGCATCAACGACATGGTCCTGGAGACTAGAGTCATGGCGCTTAATGATGAGAATGTGCGCCTGAAAACTGAGCTGTTACAACTTAAGCTCAGGTTTGGCCTCATTAGCACGGCCTCCTATGTGGAGAAGAGTCAGCAGATCAGTGGAACCGGAAGCAACACCACATCTTCCTCAACCCCCAATCGATTTTTCCCCAGTGTTTCTCAGATGATGATGAACTCTGATTCTTCTGAAACCGAGCAGTCTGTTCGAGGCGAGAGCCATGTGATGATGGCAAAATACTCCCCACGAGGTTCGCTTTCAGATATGTCTGATGGCTCCTCTCGAGACAGCCCAGAGCCGCTGAGTTATAACATCAAGCAGGAACAGGTGGGACTTGATATGGACATGGTTGATAGCAGCAACACACAGCTCATGTTCAACATCCATTCTAGGTTGCCTGCAGTACTTCACCAGCACACTTTTGAACAAAGTTATCCCACTAACCAACAGAAACACATTGCAAGTCCAGTCACCCCTCAGTCTGCTCAAAGGAGCGTCATCCTGTACCGTTCAAGCAGTGCCTCCTATCCTGTTGAAAGTCAGGAAATGATTCACAGGCAACAGCAGAACCTTTCCCAACCTACAGAGGGACAAATGGGAAGTCCCCAAAGCTTAGCAGAGGTGACCAGACAAATGGAGAGGAAGACTCTGGACTCTCCTCCTTTTGACTTTGCAGATGATGAAACGATTGAAAGGCAGGCTTACATTGTCCAGGAAGCGACCCACAGAGTTGATGTGGCTGCCCCAGACCTTCTACTAAGACCAGAGGATGTTGATGAAACTCAGAAGTACCGTCAATCTAACGGCACCCTAGAGGATGATGAGCCACCTGTGCTCACATTTGAAGGAGGCTTGAGACACGAAGCCTACTATTATCCTCGCTCATCCAAGGACACTTCCTCAAGCGACGGAGATCCCCGTAGCTCTGATAAAGAGGGCTCCACCGATGATGAGGAGTCTCCCTCTTCGTCTTGCTCTGATACAGGTAGCCATGCATTCATGACTCAAAGCTCCTCACCAAGCCAATGCAAAGATGGCCAAGCGGAAATCAGAGGCACAGCCCTACCCCACAAACTGAGACTCAAGCACAGAGCTCAGTGCAATGACAGGGCAACATCTCAAGACTCGCCAACGACTCCGCCTGCTAACATCCAGCTGTTACCTCAGCATCCTTACTTGGCACTGTCTCAACCGAGCCAGCAGGCTCATAGAGAAAAAGACAGACAGTCAATTGAAGGCTTTTGCAAGCAGGCCACCTCAACAGAGGGAGCAAGGATCGAATGCGGAAAGAAGGATTCCAGCACACGTAATAGTCGTAACAAGAGACACGACTGAAGCAAATGAGACTTTTGGGGATTGATGGAAAGCCCAGATAGACGTTTCCCTTTATCTTGCTGTCCTGCTTTGATCCTTTGACTCTTTACCCATTCCCTGTTTTTGCCCAGGGATAAGATATTAGCTGGACATCAGGATAGCATCAGGACAAACGTTACGCACTGTATCATAATGTATAGACCAACTTTGTTTGTTTTGAATTGTTTGCTCTCCTCCTTAAGGTTACAGTAGCAATTGTACAAATTAATTAATTAATTCAGATGTTTTGATCACACATAAGATGTCTTTGTCAAAGTGTATATTAAATTCAACAGCAATAGCCACACTTTGTGAGATATGATCGATTTTTCTTTGTAAATAGATAACTGTAAGTGCCCCGTTCACTGTTACACATCAAAATAACCTGCAGGTGGCTTTTTATTGTCTTTAAACATACCAAACACCAAAAGATTCAGGGAACGTTCCCTTGACCAAAGATATGTGGCTTTAAGTTCATACTTCTTTTCGCTCCCTACCTCTCTTTGCTTTTCCAACAGTACAGTCTAGTTCCCTCAAAAGTCAACTACTTTTCACGTTTAAGCACTTGATTTTTATGTATAAAATGTGATTATTATATTAATATATTTTAGGAGGAAAACAAAAAAAGGTTACACAAAAAGAAAACAGTTCTGATAATGAATTTGTCCTTGTGAAAAATACGGTAGTATACTGTAAAGTTTTTGTCTCGATGTGTTTGCCGTTAAAAACCCCGTAAACTAATTTTTTACTTTTTAAATTTGCAAGTTTTTAAAAAAAAAAAAACTCTGGTTTTATAGGAAAATTACAAAATGCTCCAAAGCCTTTATTGATACATCGGTTGGTGTAAGCTGTACGTTATAGTTACTAAAAAAAAATGTGTGGCAGTTTTTGCTCACTAAAATGTCTGGTTTAGAAACACTACTATAAAAAGTATTTTCCTGGTAAATGTTTAACCCTTTAAAACAACGAAAGGCTGCTTTATGTAGGCACCCTATTTATTGTTTTCCTTAGATATGCACTGATGTAAAAACTTCTTGTTGGTTCACTTCATCATCATATAGATGAGAAGCCAGATTGTTTTTCTAGACTTTATTTAAAAATAACTGCGCTTTTCTTGATACATTCTCACACATTTTCTTACATCAGTATAAATGGATAATAAATAATAGCAGGCTTTACTCTTACCAAGTTGGCTTACTCTTCTCCCCACGTACTTCATCTTAATTTTACTTCTGTAAATGCTATGAACCCTTTTTATATTTTTCTAAATAAGTGAGATTAATTTATGGCACTTGTGTACAAATGTAAAATATTTCCTCATGGCACTGTATTGTTCAAATGAAATGTTTGGGGCAAAGTGTTGTCCTTGTTTATCACTGCGTCTTTACTTTTTCGTTTACTGCGATTGTGTAACTGCTCATCACAATGTCACCATCCCGCAGCCCTTGTGTGTGTTTTATATACAGTAAGTGATGTTTGATGTCTTTAAGGTTTTTATCAAAAAGAAACATGGAGAAAAATGTGAGCATTTGGTGTTCTCGAGTGGATGGTGACGCTGCTGTTCTGCTGCTCTGTTTTGATGCATATTGTAAAAACACTAAATTTCAGTGGTAGGTTTGGGTGCATTTTTTAAAAAATTCTTATAAAAAATAAAAATGATGATGTTGAGATTTTCATGAGTTTGTTTGTTGTCGTCTTTTATATAGGGACCACAAAACCGGTCATAAGGGTCCATTTTTATATTATCTTATAGTACAATATAGTTTCACGTGCGCACACGATAGTTTCACGTGCGCACGCCATAGTTTCACTATATTTAATTTTGCTCCATGTCCCCTTAAGAGCTACGTAATATTTGGTTGAGATACAACTATTTGAAAATCTGGAATCTAAGGGTGCAAAATAAAATAAATCGCTTTTAAAATCTTCCAAATGAAGTCCTTAGCAACACATGTTACTAATGATAAATACATTTTTTATATATTTGCGGTAGGAAAATTACAAAATATCTTCATGGAACATGATCTATACTTAATATCCTAATTATTTTTGGCATAAAAAAGATTTTTGGCTATTGCTACAAACATACCAGTGATACTTGTGGTTTTGTAGTCCAGGGTTTTTTGCTGTTATTAAAACAATAGCACTTGAATGTTGTTTAATTTACAGATTGTGAACCTTCGGTATGTTTAAAGAAGGTTTGAATATCTCAATAATAGCAATTTCACTGTAGTCAAGATAAGATAAAAAGGAAAATACACCGAACCAACGCCTTATTTGCTCTTCTCAGAATAATCTCGTATTAAATTTCGAGGGCATTGAATATCGAACCCATCACGAGATTCTGACACACTGACACACATAGCACCAGCTTTATCGCAGGCTTACCACGCTTATGTAACGCTGGCCTAGTTACAGTCTGTGCCGGTTAAACTATTACCATGCAAAACATCCGTGTTCGCCGAACTGGTACTCGATGTACGCAGGGCGCCCATGCAAGTGCGCACACACCGCTCAAAAACAATGTTAGATGTCAATCAGCGAGATATTTTGAGTTGAATAAACAAAGACGCAAAAGCAATGCAGTCGAACAGGATCTTAGCCACACGTATCTTCCGAATGGATTTCCAAGAAGAAATAGTAACTCCTGTTTTGCTACATCCCCTACACTTTAGGGAACAGTCTGGCCTGCTGGCGAGAACATATAGAGGTCTACAGATACATTTCAGGTGTTTTCCAGCTAAATGGCCTAAATACAGGGTGTAGAAAATCTTTCCCTTCAGACTTTTTAGAAAGTACAGAACTGATTTATTTACAGGATCAAGGATGTGGTTTCTTTTAGTGCCAACGAGGCCTACGTGTAAAGAGACACTGCCTGAAGCATCGAGCAGAACCTGTCCTTTAGAAATGACTTGAATTCTCTGAATTCAATTGTGCTCGTCTAAAACTCAAACCTTTGTTCTGATTACATTTCAACATAGATGTTACACAATCTCTCTATGTGTGTGTGTGTGAGGACAGACACATTCAGAGAGAGACAGGTCACAAACACAAAGCTGACATAAGAGATTATCATTCAAAACGAGTCTGTCAGAGAGAAACAGACAGACACGTTCATTCTGTTCATGTCTGTCTGATACCTTGACCCTGTCTATACAAGCAACATGACAAAAAAATAAACTGATCCTGTTATAACCCCAAAAGGTGTCCACAAAATGTTAACATGTTAACAAAATGACTCTTAACATAACTGAATCACAACATTTTTGTTGAAAAACTGAAATCACTATGTTTTCATGACAGCAAAATGGATAAAATAAGAATGACAAGAATTAATTTAGTGTTTGATACACACTCAACATAAAAAAGGTATAGACGGTTTCAGCAATAACAACATAAACAAGCAGCTTTCGTGGTCAACACGTAAGTTCCGGTAAACTCCGCTAAGAATAAACAACAACAAAATACTTTAAAAGTAGTTTATTTATATAACAAGCAAAATAAACAACACTTAGATTACCTAGGAAACCAAAACATTTGTTATTTTCGACAAGGTATAAGAGTCAGTTTAGCAAGACCATTAAAAAAAAACCACCAGACGAATTTCGCGTCACTGCACGTGCGTCCGATGAAACAATCTATAGAGTAAACTCTTCTTCGAGGGCCAGATGTTAAAATGGTAAATGTGATTGCGGGCAAAACTTTTACCCCTATTTTTTTTACTTTTTGTTACTTTTTTATAGATCATTTATAAAAAACATGCATTTTCAAAAAAAATCCACACTTCTTTGTACCCTTTTAATTATGTTCTTTCTTTTTTATATTTTAATGTAGGCTAAACCGCCTTTCTATTGTACACTACATTTAGACACGACTATCGGAGTTCGCCACCTAGTGGCAGTCATAATAAAATTTCAGTTTTATCGTAAATCCGTGTCAACATGGGAGAGAATCTCATTCAGGCGCAAGAGCCTTTAAAGGCTCTCTAAGCAAATATATTCGACGTCACTTGTTGTTGATATTTGAACTGTTTTCAAACAAACGGAGCATAGCTAACTCCTCCCCCTCCCTTCCGTGCTTTCGTGAACGCGACCAACCCCCACCCCCAAATCCTTCTTGGCGTTTATTGGCTGGAATACTTTGTTTTGTTTCGTGGTGCAGGTTTGGCCACTGTGTGTATATTGAAGTTTGTAGAGCCTGGGCTGTCTACAGAGATTGCGTTTTTTTACAGTTTGATCAGCGGTCAGGTAGCAAGCAGATAGTGAGGAGATGTGTGCTGTATGTAACAAAAAATGCTTTATGGTCTAAAACGCGTGAATTAGCCTTAGAGAACCTTTAATCTACAAACATATTTGTAGTTAATAATTTACTCATCAATCAGTAATCAGTTGTTTTTAAAGGATTCAAGTTTTATTGAAAAATAACTCCTTCCGGTTTATCGGCCGTTATACAGTGGAAAGGTAAAAGTAACCACGCTGATTATAAATCACCTCAACTTAGTTGAATAAATACATATCCATCTTTTTTCAATGTGTGCACGTTTAATCTTTGTACAGCGCTTGAATGTGTTAGCATTTAGCCTAGCCCCATTCATTCCTATGGCTCCAAACAAAAGTTTTTTTTGTGCCACCATACTTACTCATGTAACTACCCATGTAACAGTCTTTAAATAGGGACAACATGTAAGTGTTTGGTGGCTTCTAAATTCATCCCTGTTTGGATCCTAAGAAATGAATGGGGCTAGGCTAAATGCTAACACATTCATGAAGAGCTGTACAAAAGATTCAAATTGCATGTATTTAAAAAAAATAGGTATGTATTAATTCATAAGTTGAGGTAAGAACATTGTAAAATATTGAAAAACAGTGGTGTTTTCCTTTAAAGGAATAGTTCACCCAAATCTAAAAATTCATAATTTACTCACCCTCATGTTGTTACAAACTGTATAGTGTTAAATAAAAAACTAGATTTTGATTAATGATGGTAAGCACACAGTTGACAGTACCCATTAACTTCCACATTAGTTGTTTTTCCTACTGTAAGTCAATGGGTACCGCCAACTGTGTGGTAGCCATCACCTATTTAAAATATCTTATTTTGTGTTCAACACAGGTTTGTAACAACATGACAGTGAGCAAATAATGACAGAATTTCCATTTTTGGGCAAACTATGCCTTTACATTATATTAGTTAACAACAACAGGAGCAAAGACAATAGTAGAACAGCCTTCATGAATTCTGCTTAGGTTCCCATTTTCCCCATAGTATTTGATTGGAGGGCATATAAGCGCATAAACAGGTCAGCTAAAAAGTAGGTCAGCACTGAGAGGAGAGAGAAAGAGAGGGGGGGAAAATGATGTTAATAGACACAGAAGTGAAAGTATTGTGTGGAAAACAGAGGGAAACATGGCTGTCTAAATGGAGGAAATATCTTGTTGAACTGGGGAAAAACAGAGCTCTCATGTTACTGGTTTATTTCTGACTGGGGAGAAAGAGAGAGAGAGAGAGAGCGGGTGAGAGAGGTCAGCGGTGTTTGTGCCACTCCACAACGGAAATATCGCGCTGCACAATTTGGCCTGCTGTGAGCTTTCCATCACACACTTCAACATCATTTACCACAGCACTGCATTTGCAATAAAAGAACAAAAATATAAATACAACCACATTTTTTCCTGATGGATCAAAATGGGTGCCAAATGCATAACTGTCTGGTGGCGGACGCTATAGTACACATTGATTTATGTTATCAAATTACTTATAAATATTCCAAGTACCTGGTGCATATCTAAAAAATAAACAGCGTGTTGCCATAGCCCCAGCTGTCACCCTTTTGAAAGGTCCTTATATGTACCATTAGGCAAAGATGTGTATGTGTACCTTTAAGGAACTAAAATTAACTCTTTATAGACGGTTTCATCGGATGCACGTGATGCACGTCTGGATCCGAACCTTACTTCCGGTTTCGTTTTTTTAATGGTCTGACTAGTTGCTAAACTGATCTCTTGAACAAATGCCTCGTTGAAAATAACAAATGTTTTGGTTTCCTAGGTAATTTATGTGTTGTTTTGTTTGCTTGTTATATAAATAAACTATGTTTAAAGAACTTTGTTGTTATTTATTATTAGCGAAGTTTACCGGAAGTTACGTGCGGACCGCGACAGCGGCTTGTTTATGTTGTTACTGCTGAAACGATCTATGGGGGACATATCATGAAAATCTGACTTTTTCCATGTGTAAGTGCTATGATTGGGTCCCCAGTGCTTCTATTAACCTAGAAAATGTGAAAAAGATCAACCCAGTAACTTAGTTTTGGTTAATCATTCATTGCAAGCATGTGAAAAAATAGGTAATTTAAATTTGGTTCCCCTTGTGATGTCAGAAGGGGACAATATCGCCTCTTAATCTGCACTATCCAACCACAGCACTGCCGTTTAGTGCAGAGATCAGCTCATCTGCATTTTAAAGGGCACACCCAAAACGGCACATTTTTGCTCACACCTACAAAGTGGCAAATTTAACATGCTGTAATAAATTATCTATATTTTATTTTGAGCTAAAACTTCACATATGTACTCTGGGGACACAAAAGATTTATTTGAAATCTTAAAAAAGTTGTCAGATGTCCCCTTTAAGTTCTGCTATACTTTTCGAAAGGGTACCGCCCTAGTGACAGCTGGGGTAAATTTTTTGACAATTTTTGTGAATGTTTGGTGTCCCCAGAGTACATATGTGAAGTTTTAGCTCAAAATATCATATAGATAATTTATTATAACATGTTAAAATTGTCACTCACAGGTGTGAGCAAAAATGTGCCTTGGGTGTGTCCTTTTAAATGCAAACGAGCTGATCTCTGCTCTAAATGGAAGTGCCGTGGTTGGATAGTGCAGATTAAGGGGCGGTATTATCCCCTTCTGACATCACAAGGGGAGCCAAATTTCAATGACCTATTTTTTCACATGCTTGTAGAGAATTGTTTACCAAAACCAGGTTACTGGGTTGACCTTTTACACATTTTAGGATGATAGAAGCACTGGGGACCCAATTATAGCACTTAAAGGAGTAGTCCACTTTATAGATGGGGCCCATTGACTTACCATAATATTTTTTTCCTACTATAAAAAGTCAATGGACCCCATCTTTAAAGTGGACTACTCCTTTAAACATCAAAAAGTCTGATTTTCATGAAATGTCCCCTTTAAATGCCAAAATGAACATAAACTTAATTTAATAAATGCTGCAGAAGTATTGTTTATTGCTAGATGATATTAGCTAACACATTGTCTAATATTAACAAACACAACCATGTTGTAACGTCATTTTTGGTTTTAAACAGGACACAGACTTGACACAATAGAAAAACAAGCTGCAAACAGACATCCAAAGCAACCGTTATCATGGTCCAGATGTGCCATAAATTAAAAACAGAGACATTTATTTCTTGCAGTTGTTTATGCAATGGCTTTGTTCCAAAACTATTTAAAGATAAAACAGGCAGAGAGTCCTCACGACAAAGGATGAAAAGTATCATAAGTCAATTAGAAATGTATTTCATTCAATAAAGAATAATAATGAAAAACAATGACTGTGTTATCAAATGTGTGTGCTGTGTATATTACGAGTATCATACATTAGGCAACATACGATAATGCAAAGTCACTGGGGTTTAAAGCAGAAAAACTGCACGTAGCAATAAAGAGGAGCCTCAGCTGCAGACACTGAGCTATAAATATCACCAACCGCTTTTCCATTATGCAAGCTCTATTAATAGAAAGAAAATAAAGGCAGTGTGTATGAGATGATGAGATAAGGGCTGGGAAAAGACCACATCGATGCGCAGATAAAAGCTCACAAAAATGTGCACATAATGACAGCACATACCCACATTTTAAGAATTTCACACACCAAAAGATATAAATAGTTGTCTGGTTATAAATGAAAGTAGAATAACTCGATTTACATAAAAATGTGCCTGTGCGAAACAGGGCAGTGCTATGCGGTTGCTAGGGTGTTCTGAGTGGTTGCTAACTGGTTAGTTAATGGGCTTTATAAGAAGAGACAAACCACAAGTTTCTATATGCTATTCTGGTCTCCAGATGTGGTTTTAGGTTCATACTGTACAGTATGTAAGGATTTTTATCCCATTTAATCAAGAGGGAAAGTATGATTGTTTACAAAAGTAATAGCTGTGGAAACTTAAAAAAGTGTTATATTTGAAGACTTAAATAAATACAGGGGGTAGGTAATATTAAATGCATTCAACACTTTAAAGAGAAATTCTCTTTTATATGTTGTTTGAACATAATTGTGTGTGTGTGTGTGTGTGTGTGTGTGAACACATCCACCCTGTAATGATAAAAATCTGTCCACACCTTATTTTTTAAATCCCAGTAAAACCTCAACAGTCTCATGGGACCATCTGTTGGCGTTTTTTTTTTGAGTAAACCGATATCGCACTGCGCAGGCCCCGCCCACAACCGTCCAAAGACAACAATTAGGTCATCATTTCTATTTTAAGTCCTCTTCAGATTTCATTACCACACATGCATTATAAACAATGAAGCAAGTTAACTATCTTATTAAAAACGAGTATGTTTTTGGTATAAATAACATTCAGAGAGGGGAAGTAGCAGCTCATTTGCATTTAAAGAGACATACTGGGCAAAAATGGGCCTTTTCAACGTGATCTATACAGTATTTGGACCTGAAACTTTGAAAACACACATACTGGACAAACCCGAGATTAATATATTAAAAATGCCATTTTAGGTGACCTTTAATTAAAAATGTATTACAGAATAAAATCCTTTAAAGGTGCCGTAGAATGTAAAACTATAATTACCTAGGCATGAATAGTTCTGTATATGGGACATATCGTGAGCCTCAAACACGAGGTTTCCTCCTCCTAATGTAAACATGCAATGATATTACGCAACGCCTGAAATAGTCCCCTGCCATTGAAGGTTACTAAGGGGACTATTATCGGCTGCTGTGTAATATCATTGCGCCTCCTGCAGCCATGTAACAGCAGCAAAGTCATTATTACGCCAGAATGAGAGTATAGTTCCTAAACATATCTGCCTAGAAAATCGCAAATTTTAATTTTCAGTCGGTCTTAGAACACAATATAACTACAGAAGAGACAAGTTTTAAATTGGAAAAATATTTAAACTCTTTGGTCATTTTTTTAGCGCGATGCTAATGGTCTAATCAGATTCAATGGATTATGCTAAGCTATGCTAAAAGTGGTACCACCAGACTCAGAGATCAGCTGAATGGATTCCAAAACGGTAAAAATCAAATATTCAACTCTAGGGGAGCTGGAAAATGACAAATATTTTTTAAAAAGTGGAGTGTTCCTTTAAATTACTAATTAAATTAAGTACAATGTTGTTACATTGCTAAAAACAAAGTTGTGACTCTACGTTAGCGCTATATGCTAGTTAATGGTAGATGCTAGGCTGAAGTTCTACTATTGAAGTTACAGATAGGTATTGCAGGTCCATACTGAAAAAAAACTTATTACTCAGAAATGTCCATTAACAATCTCCAAACAATTGATTAATTCTCAAAATCTGTATATTAGTCTGATACAGGCTCAAATGGCTCTCCTGATCTTGCCAAGTGGTTGATGTCCTCAGGGCAACATTATGTTGACCCTGGGACAACATTTTAATCAACCAATCAGATTTCAGAAATAAGTTTACAGTTTGTTTTAAGTTTAAGCTTACAACCAGGATTAGCTGTTTCTAGACCATTGTTTTTCACTTATCATGTACCTCTGATTGTAGGGTTTGGTTATGGTTAGGGGTGGGTTTAGGTTTTATTTAGAAAATTGTTGTCCTTGTGTCAACACAATGATGCTCTGAGGACATCAACCACTTGGCAAAATCAGTTCGAGCAGGCTCAAACATAAGGTCTGTTTACACAGACAGACCTACTGAAAGGAGCTGCTCTTAGAAACAGCCAATCAGAGCATAGCTCAACATTAATATTCATGACCCTTTCAAAATAAGATAATAATAGACCATTTAATTCTAAAGACAAATCTTGGGGTTGTAAATAGACATGTAAAACTGTCTCTGGATCATTTTTGCACTTACAAAAGCCACATACTTCACATATTTCAATGCATTCTTTAGCACCTTTAATTCATCAGTGTGTGTGTTCACTAAGATCGAACCAATGACGTTTGCATTCCTAACACAATACAATATTACAGCTGTTTAAAAGATCCATTATCAAACAGATATCTGAGCCCCATTAACTTTTAATTAATTTAGCAGATGCTATATGCTAACAATCATCTAACAATTATTACAAAACCATGTTTACAAGTAGAACCAGACTTGAACTGAACGACTATTCAATCATTAAATGAAATAAAGCCACATTAAATGCATGCAGCACAGACAGATTGCACAACATGTTAATGTGTTTGGTAACGCAACCCTCTCCATCTCATGGTGTGTTTGTGATCGTCTGTGTTTTTCTATGCCCGCTGTTTTCTCAGAGAGCACAGATCTGCTTTTCAACTGGATTTGTGCCCACGTGAATCTGCGTTCGCTCTACACAACCCACTCCAGCTGTTGTTTTTGTTGTCATTTTTCTATTTGTGGGCTGAAATTAGGTCAGGGCGGCCCATGTGAGGCCAGAAGAGCGTGGACGGAGGAAGGAAAGCTTAACATGTTTACCCGTGCTTTTATAACCTGACACCCTATTGTACAAGCCTGACTCTAATTCGGCTAATGGTGTTTTGAACAGCACGGCATTGTGTGAAATCATGCACACGTATTACATATATTGAAAGAGTTTTGGAAAAGACCGGTCAATGTAACTTTATAGGATAACACCAGAAGTTACATTAATTGAGAAGTTGCAAGAAACTGCATGATCATGCATGATGCATAATTCTTCATAACTTCTTATTAATAAAATACATTTTATGCAAACGCTTTTATCCAAAGTTAATTATATTTTGATGCACTTTTATCAGTAAGTGTGTGGGTATCGAACCCACCACTAATGCAATTTTTAACCATTTGAGCTACAGGAAACAAATATCCTAGTAATCGCAACTATAATTGTTTAATATTTGAAATTTTACAATGTGCAAATCCTAAATTATTAACAAAACTTTAATTATAAATGTGTGTAAGTATGCTTGTATGATGATGTGACCTAAATCAGATATGAAATTATGAATGAATGAAGATTAGGTGGACCTTCACTATCATAAAATACTCCTAACAACATCATAAACTCCAGCAGGCTGTTATAGTTGTACAAGATGTTCGATAAGGTTTTACAATATTTTTTGTTTACACAAGCACACAGAATGTGTTATTGTATCCTTTTAATATTTAATATGATATATGAAAGCAGGAAGGAGAAAGGTATGATAAAAAAATGCATAAATGCATGCAGCCTTCTCCAATGATCATGTTGTATGTCTTTCAAATGTGTCTGTTAACTTCAAAGGCAATGCACAATGTTAATAAAATGGTTGTGGACCACGCCCTTTGCATATGTAAGCGTGTGTGTAAATGTGGCATGTACACTGGTTTTGTTTAACACAAGCTATTCTTCAGCTCACATGCTTCAGCAGAATGTAGGTCAGCTCCTCCCATTCTGCCCTATCACCTCCTCTCAGCAAACGCAGAACCTTGAGTGAACCCGCTCGTCATGGCAACCAGAGGGGAGCCAGTCATAATTAAGCTCGGGAGGAAGTGGGCGGGGCTAAACGGACATGGACATTCCGACAACTCTGCTCCCTCTCTCTCTCTCTTCCAAAGAACTGAAATCATTTTTCTGAGAATCCTGGAGAGCATTACCGCAATCAAAGACGGAGCACGTGTCCCCCTTTTCCGTGAAATACAACAAATCCCTGTCGTACCTTGAGCACTTGTTATCTTTTATCTGTGATGTTCTGTGTTGAAACTTACTTGTCTCTGATTATTTTTCTTTATCAGTATTGAGAAATGTAAACATCTATTGGTACATTTGGTAATGATAACATTATTGGTGCTCTCCTGTGTAAACATCCCCATAACTTTTGGAGGCGTTATGCGTCTTGCTGGAGCATTGCTATGGGTTGTTAAACGTTGCTAAATGAGAGATCATCATCGTTAAAATTGGGATATTATCCTAATCAACCAATCAGATTTGAGAGATTAGTTTACAGTTTATATAAAGTTTAGTCTGATCTCACAGGTATTTGTACGCATTTTATAAGTTTTCAAAGTGAATCGTACAGAAACGTGTGTGTTTATTAGAAAAAAGCCATTATTAAACCCCACCCATACAGGTAACATCAATGTCACGGGGTTGAAAGCAAATCGTACAAAACATAGGAATGTGGTCGTACAAATGAATATGAATTATCCACCTTGTAAGTACAAACAACCATGAGATCGTGTTTGGTGCTTTTACGCTTTATTACTGTCATTTGTACAATTCATTTGTTATTACTGTAAACTGAATATTGACTTTCATTCATACGCATGTAAATGTGGCAGACCGGATATGCAAATTATACAAAACGTATGAATGTGGTCGTACAAATGAATATTAATTATCCAACTCGTACATACAAACGACCACGAGATCGTGGTTGGTGCTTTTACGGCTTTATCACATTCATTTATCACATTCATTTGTTATTACTGTAAACTGAATATTGACTTCCATTCATACGCATGTAAATGTGGCAGACCGGATATACAAATCGTACAAAACATATGAATGTGGTTGTACAGATGAATTTGAATTATCCACCTCGTAAGTACAGTACAAACGACCATGAGATCGTGGTTCATGCTTTTACGGCTTTATTACTGTAATTTGTACAATTTATTTGTTATTACTGTAATTATTACTGTACACTGAATATTGACTTTCATTCATACGCATGTGTATGTGACAGACTGGATATGCAAATTGTACAAAACGTATGAATGTGGTCGTACAAATGAATATGAATTATCCAACTCGTACGTATGAACGACCATAAGATTGTGGTTGGTGGTTTTACGGCTTTATCACATTCATTTATACAATTAATTTGTTATTACTGTAAACTGAATATTGACTTCCATTCATACGCATGTAAATGTGGCAGACCGGAAATACAAATCGTACAAAACGTATTAATGTGGTGGTACAAGTTAAAATGAATTATCCACCTCGTAAGTACAAACGACCATGAGATCGTGGTGGGTGCTTTTATAGCTTTATTACTGTAATTTGTATGATTAATTTGTTTCTACTGTAAACTGTATATTGACTTCCATTCATACGCATGTGAATGTGGCAAACCAGAAATGCAAATCGTACAAAACGTATGAATGTGGTCGTACAAATGAATATTAATTATCCACCTCGTAAGTACGAACGACCATGAGATTGTGGTTGGTGCTTTTACGGCTTTATTACTGTAATTTGTACAATTAATTTGTTATTACTGTAATTATTACTGTAAACTGAACATTGACTTCTATTCACATGCATGTGAATGTGACAGACTGGATATGCAAGTCGTACAAAACGTATGAATATGGTCATACAAATTAATATGAATTATCCACCTCATAAGTATGAACAACCATGAGATTGTGGTTGGTGCTTTTCCGGCATTGTTACTGTATATATTTATTTAACATTTATCCCTGATGTAGGGATAATGCCGCAGTCACACTATACTTCATGTTGCTTTTATGGCTTTATTACTGTGATTTTTACAATTAATTTGTTACTACTGTAATTATTACTGTAAACTGAATGTTGACTTCCATTCATATGCATGTGATTGTGGCAGACTGTAAATGCAAGGTCCTGTGAAAATTTTGCTGTGCTAATTTCGATGTGTGACCAACAGGAGATTTATGTCGCATATGTGACTTATTTTTAGAAAATCCAAGATGGAGGAAGCATTTATAGTATCATTGTTGTCGCACAATAATTTAAGTAAGGGATAATGTGTAGGCAGCCGGTTGTTATCGCAGAAATAAGCCCTGACCGTGTGCTTAGGTGTATCACACTGAAGGGGCTCATTTCATTTATTTTTTGTGTAATATTAAACTGTACCTGTCAAAATGATTTGCAGGATCCAGGTTACTGTGTCTTATTAGTTTTATCTGGAAGAACCAACCTGCAAATGTCACGACTGCCCAATCAGAATCAAGCATTCCAACGAGCCGTGTAATTAAAGATTATAAAACATATTTCAAAAAGAAGCTGCATGGATGAAAGTGTCCTTGAATACTGGAATAGATTGTATATTTTAACACTGAACTTTTTTTAACAGGTTTGCAAAACAACCGCTTGCCACGTGATGTCATATCGTACAGAAGTTGTCCTTGGTTCAGTAGCTTTTCAAAAAGATCTTAATATGTGCCATTACGGTACAGATATGTATCTCTAAGGTACCAATATGCACCTTTTAGGTACAAAAGTGTACTTTTTATAAATGTATTCATGAATATCAGTCATGTGACCTTTTACTTCATTCCAGTTGCCTGCCGCCATCTTGAGTACCAGTAGGCTACTGACAAGCATTGGCTAGCTTGCTACGATTTACGGATTTTTTTTATCTTTTACTGTCTATGATTTTTACGGATACGGGAAATGGCTACGAAAGACAACACTTTAAAAAAAATATCTTGGTTAGGGTGTGATGCCTACTTGATGCCTGATGCATTCTTCCAGCTGCTGTCCGCTGCTACCGAACTACCACTATTTTTACAACACTACGAAGGCACGAAACAACATGAAACTTTGCTCGAAGTATCACCTGGATCTCTACACTTGAACGCAAGCATTGAGAACATTGTTTGTGTACACAGAGTTTACTAAAAAGAAAGGTTTTGAAAAACTGACTTTGGCTGCCCAGACATAAAGAATCGATTTCCGAATGTGAATGAATGAATCTCATATGAGGCTCCTTTTTCAACTAGAAGGTCAATATTGTTTTTCACTTGTGACAAAACAACAAATTATCCGTGCATTTATATGGAACTATGCTTTAGGAGATATCAATCTTTACTCTCCTGCCTCCTTACGTCGCATTCGCAGATCGATACATCTTGACTGGCAAGATGGCGGCAAGCGAACACCAAAACAAACAGTTGTTCAAAACCTTCTTTTTAGTAAACTCTGTGTTCACAAACAATGTTCTCAATGCTCGAGTTCACGTGTAGAGACAGATGATACTTCGAGCAATGTATCATGTTGTGTCGAGCCTTCTTAGTGTTGTAAAAATAGCGATTTTGATGCTCACAACATATTGAAGGCAATCTAGTTCTTTTGCGACCACTTCAGGTACTCAAAATGGCGGAAGACAAGTTTGAGATGTGAGTGACGTCAGCTGATATTCATGAATTGTCCAAGTGATAACTGTTGTACCTTCTACTTGGATTAATTTGCTTGTTGGAAGTCCAGTGTGACCGTGGCGAGTTACGCAATAACGTTTTTCTACAGAAATGTTGCTCCAAACTACACGGTTTCCCCAGGAGCATTGCTTACCAAAATCAGGTTGAGTGGTAATTAGTTTAATGCTATAAAGTTTATAAAGAGCTCTGGGTAAAGGAGCTAAAATTTTTTAGAAAAGTAAAAGCACACGTTACTTTGTGAATTGCAGTACTTAAGATTAGGGATTTGAACAAACCTTAAGTTTGATAACAGTAATAAAGATTGCTTCCTTAGCAAACACCACTGACGAAAGATCCTGTCATTGGTGAGGAAATCATTGACAAATGTTTTTAGAAAAAAAAAGAGAGAAACAAAGGAGCACAGAGTTCATGACGTGAAAGGACGGAGAGACAGCTGAATGTTTTCCTCTGTTTTGGATGAAAGCTGCCATTTCATGGCGTCCAGTCCCATAAAACATGGCCCACAGTTGAAGCAACAATAATCCTCTTAATCACAGTAGCCCACTGCATGCAGAAATCGTCAACGTGTGTCGAAACGATTTTGACCACAAAAATTAAACATTGCATATGGGCCGTGCACTCACCACTTTGAAATGAAACACGGATAAATATTTCCGAAAACCACAGTATTTTTTCCTTCCAGCTGAAATGTGCAATGGAATCTGAATGACTAAAGCAGATATAAACTCTGGTTAGGGCTGAGGACTCGTGTAGGAAAACCTTTTGGCAACACTGCAAGTCATGTGGCCAAAAGCAGACCTCTGGGTGATCTGGACATTCTGAGCTATGCTGAAATTCAACACAGGCCCAACGATAAAGCACCTCTCTCACGGTCTTTATCTGTCTCTTTCATCACCGCCTGCATATTCCAGATTTTACAGAGTTCAACTCATATCCTGCAGGGATTTAGACACGTACAACGAGAAAAGATTTAGGGTCAAGGGGAAGCAGACGTCATCTTTGACATACAGGAATTCTGTATGCTTGCAAGATTTCTTGTTCCAGTATGTTATTCCCGGAAAACATGCTTTTACATGCTAAAGTGTTTCAAGAAGCCATATATTATGACTCATGTCAGGTGCTGTTAGATGATGAAAGACCTCAGGCTTCACAGGTAACACAGAGCCTACAGATTAATATGGACAAAGAAATATTAAAGAGATGCTTTGGGGCTCAGCATATTTAGATATATACTAACCAGAAGTATTAAAATCATTATTTGGTTCATAAATTAGTTTGTTTAAAACCTTACTGCAGCAGCTGAGGGTTAACATTAAAATAAAGTTTTGGAGGTTGCATTTTGCAGCTTGTTACTTTTTTATATGTTAAATATGCACAATATTATTAGTTCTGTGCTGCATTCTTGTCAATTTTCAAAGATTGGTATGGGTTTGATCATGTTACATATTAGTTTATTACTTTATTCAGGCAACAGGCGCTGCAGATGCAACAGTGCAGTTGAAGACATCATCAGCATCTGAGCCCGGTCGCGGATTCGCAAGCTCCTTCAAATAAAAATACTTGCGGGATCTTTGCTGCTGCATTTTATTATCTGAAGAATTAAAATATCCCAGAAACACTCAAAAAATGTCCAACCCCCAGTACTGTAATGTGCAGTTAACCTCCGATGTGTAGAAAATGTATGCTTTAAAATTAGTATAAAGCCAGAGTTCACAGGGGCACGAAATCACATGAGGTAAAATTTACTACAAAAATGTGTTCTTATTTTATATAAACATAATATTTAAAGTTTTTAATATTTGCAATTAAAATAAAAACTAGAAAATAAAGTGTAGATTACAGCATTATTGCTGTTGCAGCATTAAACATTGAAATCAAATCACCCCATATGGCAAAAAAAAATATTTGGCCAAAAATATTTTTGAATTAGCAAATATATATAGTTTCAAACCTTCATATTTTAACATACATTTCAAAATTTATTTGAGGTGCAAATAATACATTTCTAATTTTACAACCCATATGGCAAAAAGTATTTTTTCTGGCCAAAATAAAAAAGTTTGTATTAAATGTATAAAATATTATATTAAATAAACTATGTATTAAATTACAAGTATATTTTTGCAGTTGAAAATTATACTAGTAAACATTTGAAGTGGATCAAAAAAGTTAATCAAAGTTGCCCTAAGACAGGAACAGGTATTGTTTTTTATGAAAAGTTTATCAACTATAAAAATGTTGACTATATTTTTTTAATCTTTTCAAACTGTTTTGTTATGTTTACAGGTTTGCAACATACAAAGTTTTTGTTCAAATGTGACGTGAATATAAATGCTTCAAAATATATTTATTTTTCAAATATATTTCAAAATATACAAAATTGCCCAAAAAATATATTGATGAAAAATACATTTTTTGTAAACATATTTAAAAATATATTTCAGTACATGGCCATTTTTTTATATTTTGAAACATATTTGATAATGTATATTTTTGCCATATGGGACGTGACTGCTGCTTATGTCATTTTCATTTTTTGAATACTTTATGGATTTAAAATTACATTAATTTTATAACATAACCCAGTTGTTGTGCAAATTCATTAATGGCAAAATTAATTAATTAAACAGAACGTAAAAAAATGCCCATATGGTGTTATTCTGATTGAATTAATTAATATAAATATTTCACATAAAACTTAGTCATTACATTTATTTTGGTGGTTTTCACATGAAGGCAGAGGGGCTCAGATTGTGAGAAATTTAAGTGGAAGTGCATGGAAAAGACTGGGAATGTCTGTGTATGGACAAATTTCTGTGAGCTGTGCACACTGGCCCCCTTAAAAAAAAAAAAAAAAATGTGCATGACGCCCCTGCCTGACCTACATCATGATATTACATGTAGGTCAAAGGTCACATTGAGCGTTTGTAGATACTGCACTTCCAATACATTTATGCATTTAGCTTAAAAGTGACATGTGCATTACATTTTCTTACTATGCGTGTTTCCTAGGATTAAACCCACAACGTTTTGCACTGTTAACACAATAAATACAGGAACACGTTCAATACATGACCACAATAAACTTTTTAAAGTAGACACCACCTGCTTATAACTTAAAATGTAACAAAAGACTCCGCGACAGAACAAAACAACAGGAATGATCTGAATTTCCTGTAAAGGTCAAAGGGTAAATGACAGACATTTCTGTAAAACCATGTGAGACAGGGATGTTATTCCTGTATTGAATGAGTTACAGTTATTATTCGTGCATGTTCTTCCGATAATGTAGTTTTAATACAAATTCACAGCTGCTGAGATGTCCGTCTATTTTTACACCATTATTGGAACAGCTGAAATCCTTCGAGACCTGTCCGTCACGTCTGTTTTGTATCAAAGCAGATTTTCACCCTGGATTTGAAACATGTGCTTTTATTTCTTTTCATCACGCATAGACATACACTCGAAAAAATGCTGGGTTATTTTCAACCCAGCGCTGGGTCAAAAAGGGACTCGCTCAGCCTGTTGTGTTTAAGTTGTTTCAACCCAAAATGCGTCAAATATAAACAATTTCTGGGTTAATTTAACCCAGCGGCTGCGGGTTTGTCCCTTTAACCCATCATTTTTTAGTAGTTGCTAAAGATTTAAATCTCTTTCTCTGATCATTCACCATGACACAAGATAATGAATAAAGAATGACTTGGAATATATTTATATGGTATATACCACTCCAGTTTTGACATTATCACAATTTCAATGTATTGTGACCATTTCAGTCTAGTGTCTGTTAAAATTCAACAAAAAAAACTCAGGAGTGACAAAGTCATTCAACAGCAAATGTAAAAGATTGAGAGCATTACAAAACCCATTAGAGATGTGACAAAAAAAATCAGGGGTTTTCCAAAAAAAAGATAAAAAAATGCTTTTTTGTTTTGACCATGTTTTCCCCATTTACATTTTTAGTAAATAAATGCAAATAAAAACAATTTTATTAAAAATTGGGCAGGAATGTTGTAGTTGACAGAATGAAATAAAATTATAAATTTTACTTAAACATGTAATAGCAAATCTTGAAAAACTGAAAGGGACCATATCTTAATTTTTTTCTGCAGCTGCAGATACACTGAAAAAATGGATTCATTCACTAAATGTACTAAATTTTAAGTTTAAAGGTAAGTGGTTGCAAGCAAATTATTTAAGCTACATTTAAACAAAAAAAGTAAAATAAAATAACTTTTGTTTAAATGTAGCTTAAATAAATAGATTGCAACCACTTACCTTAAAAAATTTAGTAAATTGAATGATTATTTTTTTCAGTGTACCGTTGGGTCCCTTCTATCCCCCAAAGAAAATTCTTGACATAAAACTCAATTTCAAATTTAGAATTTGAATTAAACAAAACATTATTATATTATGAATTATGCAAATTTAGGTATATTTTTGATGTTTAATTACACAGAATTTGTGATAAATTAATGTATTTTATAAAATTGGGACCCCTTGTGCACCTTAAGGGGGCCACGCCCCTCAGTTTGATAACCACCGATTTAAGCCATTTGTTGAGTTTGTCCTTTTTTGACCAAATGTTGGGTTTAAAAAAACAACGAAGCATTTATTGTAAATGCGGTTCCCACTTTGCCATTACCATAAGAGTTTAGTTTTCTGTAAACTTGCATGTGTCTTTCAGAAATATCTGATGTTCACACTCAGCAGAAAAACATGCCAGTATGTTGTAATGTTTCACAGGAATTATTTCATAAAATGAGTCATTTCTTCATAAGAAACATGTGCAATCCGGGGTGTCGCACAACAAGGAAACGCTAATGCAGAAAACATTCGTATTTGCCCGTGAAATAATGGTCCAGAGATGTTGTTTGTTTTGCACGCGTCTCCGCTTTATGCTTTAACCGGAAGCTTTCTGCACGGCAGCTTAGTAAGGAATGTTTACAGGTGGAATAGGTTTTCTCTCACGTGTACCCGCTGACCTGGTTCAACATTTCTGACCGCACCCAGACTCTGATTGTTAATGATTCAACTCCGGTCTTATCTACATTTCACAATAGCAGCGTTTGGAGAGAGAGAGAGAGATAGGTCAAATAGTTTTTGCAAACAATAAACGCTATCGGGTTAAGTTATGAGGAAACACACTAAGTGTAGCATTATGTTTGTAAAGCACACGTGACTTTGAAACAGAAAGTCATTGATGGATTGGGGGATAACACACTTAGGGCCCTATCTTGCACCCAGCGCAATTGACTTTGTCAGTGACGCATGTATCATTCGTATTTTGCGCCGGCGCACAGCGGGGTTTTTCCCTCCACAGATGCACGTCAGCAAACTAGGGAATGAACTTGCGCTCCCTGGGCGGTTCAGCGCAAAAAGGAGGCGTGTTGCGGCGCAAACCATCTCTTTTGCTATTTTGCAGTTTCAAAAAACAATTGCGCTACTAACCAAAAAAAACTAGTCTAAAGTCAGTGGCGCGTTGCGCGTGGTTCATTATGCTATTTTAAGGGCGCATGCTTGACCATAATGTATAGCGTGCACAACGCGCATACACTTTGCTTATCTAATCTACACGATGCAACAGTTATTTTTGCAAATAATAAATTGTTACACTTAAAAATATTAATACACGAGATAAGGGGAATCATAGTGGTGAGCATTGTGGTGATATTTTTTATTTATTCTCATGCAAATAACGATTAAAATATTTTCATAACTTTGTTGTGTGGCTGTATTACGTTTATTTTATGTAAATAATAGTTAAAATGTTTTCATAAGAAACCTTAATGTATATGAACTTGATTTGTAAGAGTACTTTGGGGTTGGACGTTGCGTTTCTTGGGTCCGATTTCAAAGCTCCCAAACACTTTCAGCGGTGAGGGTGGACGCAGCGATGTCCTCTGCTGGCGTCAAGTCCTGAGGCAGATCCACCTCCCGTTACACGGCGTGCCCGATTTATGCTGGCAAGCGTGGGATTCCCCCGTACAAGAACGTGGGTCTCCTCGGCTGTAAACCGCTCCTGGCGTGCGCCTGGTAAATCCGTCATAATAATAGCAACCCGCCATGGAACTTGCGCCCTTGCGTTTAAAGGGAATGTTGGCTAGCGTTCTGATTGGTTTATTTGACGTTACGCCCAAACCACACCTATGAATAATGAACCTACTTCAGACCAACCTCTTATTGATTTGCGCCCGGCGCAAGAGTTATTTCTCACGCCGGAAAAATAGCAACAGCGCCCAAGATCCGCCCACAAACTCACTTGCGCGTTGCGCTTCGCACTTGCGTTTCAGATCGTTAAAATAGAGCCCTTAATCTCTTTGTTTACCAGCACAGATCTGTGATCATAAACAATGACCTGTCTGATCGTCATGTATCTGCCTCAGCCTGCCGTCTAGATCATCACACATGAAGATCACATACTGCTCACGGACACGTGAACCTCAGAGCTTTAAATGAGAACAAAAGGTTCATTTACTTAATACACTAACATGCTGAGGTCAAAGGAAAATTTCTAAAACACTGAACTGTATGATAAAACTACACTACAATGGGTAACACGTTAACCTAAGTAAACCTTAACACAGGGTTTAGGGTTATTCTGCTAGTTATTGATTAACATATTTACTATGTTATAAATACAAAAAGATACACATTGTTGGGTTGAATGGCTGAGCTGTGGAGCTGCTTGTTATGTGATGCGTGCAATGTGAAAACACTATACAAATAAAAATGACTTCACAGCATGTCACATTTATTTGTATACTGCATTGTTTTAAAGCAAACGCAAACAAAGTCATAATGCAGGTCTATTCATTTACATTTGACATTTATGCATGCCAGACGCTCCTATCCAAAGTCACCTAAAGTGCATAAGCCATAGATTTTCTCCGTATGTGTGGCCTCTGGGGTTCGAACCCATGATGATTATACCGATAACACAATGCTTCGCCAAAAAGTTCCGATGCAAAAGCCTCTGCATGACATGTTTTCTTTTAAATTCGCTTTTTTTATCAGTTGGTCGTCAGTCTTAAAAATGCCATTTTTATTGGTATTTAAAAAAAATTACTTTTCTTTTGCTGCAAAACCCTAGCCTGACGTTGTCATACTCAATTCTAGTCAGAATTTGAGTCTGATACCGCTCCATTGAGCTAAAATTATGAGGCGTGTCTCAACCGAAAAATGCCTCTGCACTCAATTGGATAGACATACGACCAATCAGAGCAACGGAGTGTGTGATGTTGAAATGGCGTCTTTAGCAGCCTGACCGAACTGCTAGTAATTTCGCTACAATGATACTAACATCATTGTAATTATACTAAGTCTGAGTAAGCGAAGGTACATCAACACCTACTATGTTTACAACATTTCATTTATATCACAACATTAAGTATTTACTAAGTCATACAGTAAGACTAACGTTATCTCTTACCATTTGTACGTTAGGTGAACTTCATCCACGACGATAGCTACCCATTACGTTGGCTTGAAAAATATCGAAGCCTAGCATGTCCCTCCACTTATTCAGCAGTCACGATTCCAGGCTTCCGAAAAGAAGCTGGCAACGACCGCTAATTATATCCGTCGTGCACGCCGAGTTGCATCGCAATGATACCCATTTCAGTTGCTTCTTTAACTTTGTCCTCCATAGAAAGGACGACGAAAACATAAACAAATGCCTTGATCTCGTTTCTCTGTTCCTCTTTTTAAATCAATGCTCTGTCGATATCTTTTAGAACAGACTCAATGTCAGAATCCACACATCTGAATTCACCAGCGGCAGCCATTTCATTGTAAACAGATTGAACACACGCGCTCTTTGGTGACGTGGTTGATACGTTACTGTTGATCATCTGTCCATCATCGCATAAAGCCCGCCCTCACAATTTGATTCGTCGGCCGGTTTTGGTATTCGCATAGTAGCTCCTCAACGGTGAATCCCCAGACCGATCTTCCCCGTATTTCAAATGTGGTGGGCGGGGCTAAGATCGGCTGGCACCCAGGCTAGCAAAACCCTCTAAGTGCATGCAATTTTTTATGGCAAAAAAACTTCTGAAAAATCCCCTTTATTGGACAAGACATAGTAAAATCACTTAAAGGGACATTACACTTTTTTTGAAAATATGCTCATTTTCCAGCCCCTCTAGAGTTAAACATTTGATTTTTACCGTTTTGTAATCAGCATTCAGCTGATCTCCAGGTCTGGCGGTACCACTTTTAGCATAGCTTAGCATAATCCATTGAATCTGATTAGACCATTAGCATCGTGCAAAAAACCAACCAAAGAGTTTTGATATTTTTCCTATTTAAAACTAGACTCTTCTGTAGTTACATTGTGTACTAAGACTGACAGAAAATTAAAGTTGCAATTTTCTAGGCAGATATGGCTAGGAACTATACTCTCATTCTGGCGTAATAATCAAGGACTTTGCTGTCGTACCATGGCTGCAGCAGGCGTAGTGATATTACGCAGCAGCCGAAAATAATCCCCTGCCATTGAAAGTTACTAAGGTGACTATTTTCGGCTGCTGCGTAATATCATTACGCATCCTGCAGCCATGTTATACTGTAGCAGCAAAGTCCTTGATTATTACGCCAGAATAAGAGTATAGGTCCTAGCCATATCTGCCTAGAAATATCGCAGCTTTTAATTTTCTGTCGGTTTTAGTACACGGTTTAACTACAGAAGAGTCAAGTTTTAAATAGGAAAAATATCCAAACTCTTCGGTCATTTTTGAGTGCGAT
The DNA here is from genome assembly GCA_025389145.1 of Misgurnus mizolepis. Classification (NCBI taxonomy): domain Eukaryota; kingdom Metazoa; phylum Chordata; class Actinopteri; order Cypriniformes; family Cobitidae; genus Misgurnus; species Misgurnus mizolepis. Next base: position 35,584,433 of record JAIFKI010000008.1, on the reverse strand, counting down.
GCTAATGGTCTAATCAGATTCAATGGATTATGCTAAGCTATGCTAAAAGTGCTAGCGCCAGACCCGGAGATCAGCTGAATGGATTCCAAAACCGTAAAAATCAAAAGTTTAACTCTAGTGGAGCCGAAAAATTAGCATATTTTCAAAAAAAGTGGAGTGTCCCTTTAAGATTTAACTTAAAAAAACATTTTGTGTTGTTTAACCAATTCTTCCAACAAACGGGTATTTATAAATGGCCTGGGGTTCAGATTTAATAGATTTGAAGTGAAAGTATTTGATGAAACTTATAATATGTGCCGAGAGCATTTGGTTAATATCATTGTCTAATTTTTGACGAAGGTGGCATTTAGCGCATTTTTTTGCATCCGAGCTCTTCATATGCTGGCTTAGTGTTATATTTTATCAACAGTATTTTCAAACTATAGATAACAGATCTGTGAGTTATATATTAAACAAGTGAACTGTATACATAAAACATCAGTCTATTATAGTCTTTCTGTTTTATTTGTTTTTGAAACATTTCCACCATTTGGAAATTCAGACAACATTTATTAAAAGGGACATGTCACAAGACTTTAAGATTTAAAAATAAATCTTGTTAAGTTTTAGCTCAAAATACCCCAGAAATAATTTATTACAGCATGTTAAAATTGCCAATATAGGTGCTAGCAAAAATGTGCCGTTTTGGGTGTGTCCTTTAATATGCAAATGAGGTGATGAAATGCAAACACTGATCACAATGATGGTGGTTTGTTGAAATTGAAACTCAATGGTGCCGTCAATTATTTTTAAATCTCTCTTTTGCTCTGCACTAAATGGCAGTGCCGTGGTTGGATAGTGCAGATTAATAGGCTGTATTATTATAATAAAATCCCCTTATGACATCATAAAAACTTCTAAAAACTAAGTTTTCTAGGTTGATAGAAGCACTGGGGACCCAATTATAGCACTTAAACATGGAAAAAGATTTTCATGCTATGCCCCCTTTAAACATTAGTAAATTCAGTTTATAAACAGTACATATAAAATATGAATATTGACCAATTTGCAATTATGTGTAATATATTTTACATTACTTTTAGCATGCAATATTTAATCTCGAACAGATCATTTACTTGATTCACTTCATTAAGTGTCAATCACTAAATTACCCTATGTGTTTGCACGTGCACGTCTAATAAATAACCCTTTGGTCAGTTACTCATATAAATGTACTAACATGATTACAGTCATATTACCCACCCCACGTTAAACATTCAGCTGTAAAACACTTACACATTACCAGAACATAAACCTTGCTAAGACAAATGACCTTGCGATAAACCAGCATAAACTCTTTTCCCTCCGGAGAGAAGAGTGCGTTAGAGAAAGACCTTGAGCTTGAAGGCCGCGGAGAGATTGTATAATGGCTTCCGTCCGACTCCGAGAGAAAGGAGTCAGGTTACAGGCCAAACAACTTCCCTTAATACAAACACCTGAGGGAGGGAGACGGCTCGAGCCGGAGCGCATGTGACAGAGAGTTCACATGCGCCCGGAGTGAAACGTGTTATTGTAACACCTTGTCGCGGGCCAGATCGGTTATGTAAAGACCTGACGGCCTTTATCCCGGGGCGGTTTGTCAGACGGGGAGTTGGGTAACAGGAATGCATCAGCTGTTGCAATGGGAGATTTTAAACTGGGTCACAAATACAACACTCGGCTATGTTTCTTTTCAACTTTAAACAGAGTTAAGCTACAGTAGTAAGTTTATGAGGTTTTAATTTATAATGAAATGAATGAATTATTTCCTCTACCAGGACTCTGCGATAACAAGACAGCTTGTGTGAGTCTTTCTAGGAAATGTTTGTTGTGATAATAAAGTTGAGCAGTGTGACATTGACATAATACACAAAGGGGTGCTTTCCCAGATTGGGATTAGTTTAAGCCAGGACTAAGTCTTAGTTTCATAAAAAAAACAAAATGCCTTACTATAAACATTACTTGTGTGCATTTTGAGGCAAACAAAGGGCAGTGATGTATGTCAGTGCAAGTTGTTTCCAGTTTGCAGATCTTACATTTATTTTAGCCTAGGACTAATCTAATCCCGGTCCAAGTAACTGCCCCAAAGTGACTGTGTGAAGTTAATCTAGGAGTAAAAGGACCACCAATATTTCACACTGTAAAAAAATTGGCGGCCAGTGACTTGTTTTTTTCGAGGGCGCTCGATGCGAAGTTCGTCACAACATTTATGTAGCCTGTCGTGTGTGGTTCATAATTTCAAAATATGTGTTGTGCGCATCGAGCAAAATCATGTATTTTATGACCACATATATATGTTTTTGTATGATTTCCTATTGTCCCGTGACGTTAGCCTTTAGGAGTGAGGTAACATTATTGTTTTTTATAATAATCGGTCACTTTGTACGAATTCATGAACTCATAAAGTACGTACAATTTCCCGTGAGATCAAGCTGAGAATAGTAAATAGGGCTGTAATGTCTGCATTCATTTCCAGAACTGTCCAGAACTGCACAGAGCACCATTCAGGAGATGTAATTCATTCAGAAAAGGCTAATTCAGGACTGCATTATCTCACACAGGAGATTCATTTGTTCTCATTCTGCGTGTGGAAACAATATTACATCAGAACCAAATGTGGTTCACAGAGAAACAAGACTGTTTAGTTAGATTAAACCATCTGAACTGTGAAGACAAGTAACTACATGACATTCTGACAATAACCTACATAATTCAATTCCACGCACCACTCGCATTCAAAAAAACAAATCATCTAAAAATAAAACGGTTGACGTTTTTCAAGCTTGACTTATTTAAAGTGAAACCTGCGTGATGAAATAACACAGTCTTGAATACAGCAGTCAAGAGTTTCTGGAATATAAAATCTATTTTTATACAGGGTATTTTAATTATGTTTACAAGTGGTTTTTATGCAAAGCGTCTATACATAATAAATATTTAATTAATACAATTTTATACAATATGGCCCATGCATAATACATTTATATGAGCCTTGAATGTGTGCAGATCTTTTGAATTCTTGGTTTATAAAAAGTGATAAACATCCGTCAATGAGTTTACAATAACTGTACACAGCTATGTTTTTAAGTAGATCTAAACAGTTTCAAGCTTTTCAAACATGTAAAACAAAGAAACATGTTAAATAAATAAGTCATATTTACAATTCCACACAAGTTTCTAGGTCACTAAACAATCACTGGTCTAAGACCATTTTTTATTTCCAGCAAGTGCATGCTGTCATTAAAGCAAATAGGGACATAACCTTATACTAGTGGTATTACTGGGGGTATTGTTTAAATCCAAAAGCTTTTTTAAAAAGTGAAATTGGCATTAAACAAAACAGTTTTAATAGGCTACTAATGAGTCCCCATTTTTAAATCTATCCAGTAAAATTAAAGGGGACATTTCATAAAACTTTTATAAGATGTCCAATAAGTCTTTCGTGTCCGCAGAGTACATATATTTGAGCTAAACTTTCACATATCATATAGATAATTTTTATAGCATGTTACAGCTTTGTAGGTGTGAGCAAAAATGTGTCCTTTTATTAATTAGCTGATCTCTGCACTAAATGGCAGTGTTGTGGTTGGATAGTGCAGATTAAGGGTTGGTATTATCCCCTTATGACATCACAAGGGGAGCCAAATTTCAATGACCTATTTTTTCACATGCTTGTAGAGAATGGTTTTCCAAAACTAAGTTACAGGGTTGATCTTTTTCACATTTTCTAGGTTGATAGAAGCACTGGGGACCCAATTAAAGCACTTTAACATGGAAAAAGTCAGATTTTCATGATATGTCCCTATATTCAAAAAATGATTAATTTAATATCTTGATAAAGCATCATAATGTATTGCCCCAATTTGATACACGTACTAGGGGTCCCTGCTCCTCCTCTCTATTCATTAAGGGGTCCTTGGCCTGAAAAAGGTTGAAGACCTCTGATGTACACATTAAATCAATGTTTGGATATATCTGGAATTGAATTGTTGATACAAAGTCGGTCAACATAATCCGTGCGGGTAACTCACGTACCCTGTAGAGAAACTAGGTTATGATGGCTGAGTCAGTGAAATGAAATGAAATATAAACAGATGGGGAAAATGTCCTGATGGAGAGAAAGAGAGAGAGAGAGAGAGAGAGAGAGAGAGAGAGAGAGAGGAAAGGCAGAGAAGAACCACAGCCACCACGTGCAGTGAAAGTCTGTGCTGTCTTCAGGCCATGTGCTGCTAGCAAGCGTGTGTGTATGTGAGAAAGAGAGATCAGCCAGTGTTAGTGAATGAGTCATCCTGTTATCCTCACACACACACAGTAAAACAAAGCATGGAAAACACATTAAGCCGTCATCTAAATAAGAGAATAACAAAAAGAGAAGTGGAAAGACAACATTGTTGTCCATCTTTTTATCTAAGAGATGGAAATAGCATGTGTGTAGCGTCAGCTTTAATCTGACAATCATCTGAGCATATAGGGGAAAGTTCATGAGATGCAACAGTTGTTGGATAAATGAGAGATGCATGCAGAGATTATCACTCATGATGTCTCATAAACAGACCCAGACGTATGAGAGAGCATTTACTGACGATTTATGAGAATGGATATAAATGAGTTAAATCTCAGCAAGCAATTTCGGCTAAAACAAGGCTAAATTTTGGCAGTGAAAGTCTAATTGATGTCTACCATAGCCCAAGAATAGACGATACATATACATTTAAAATGAAAGCAAACACCTGAACACCTGTTGACTTTGCTTACATGTTGGAATAGAAGTTATTTTGGCAAAAATGGCATGTAACCAAATTCAAGGCTATTTAGGGTAGAGTTACTTACAGCCGAACTTAATTGGGTCTATAGTTAGCCATATCAGTTTTTGCTTGCTGGGAATAGAGCTGAAAAGGTCTACTTTGCAACAAAGTTAAACAGTAAAACACAAAATATATCCTTTTTTGTTACAGATTTAGGGAATAAGATTTAGTAAACGCTTGAAAATGAAGGTGCTATAGGAGTTGTCACAGCAATGTCATAGAAAAACCAGTTTTAGTTCTCCAAATACCTTAAAGTTTCTTAAATGAATCATTTCTTTCTTATCTTTTTCATCTTTATTTCTTATCTTAACTTAGTTATGAAAGTCAATTAAGTTTTTAATGGCCCAAAAGTCGCATAAATAAGGGATCTCAAAAGATTAATCGCGATTAATCACATACAAAATAAAAGATATGTATATATAATAGAAATGCACTGGTATATCGGCCAATAATCGGTACACTGTAAAAAAATCTTTGCTGCCTTAAATTTTGTTAAATCAACTCAAATTTACAAGTCATTTCAACATAATAATATTTATATCGACAAGAGTTGCGACAACTTATAAAACACAGTTGAAATATGCCAATATTTATAAGTTATAACAACTCATCACTTGTCAAGATAAATTATAGTCAATTGAAATTATTTGTAAATCTGAGTTGATTAAACAAAAAATTGAAAGCAGCACAAACATTTTTTTAACAGTGTACCGATACCGATTATTGGCCGATAGTGGTGCATTTCTATAATTTCTATATATACTTTTTTTTTATCTGAGTTGATTAAATAAAAATTTTAAGACAGCAATTTTTTTTACAGTGTAGGCAAAAACAATTTTTCACACTATTGTCTATCGGCAGATAGTTCAAAAACAGCCAATAGTCATGGCCGATATATTCTGGCATTTAAAAGAAAACAGGAAAATGTATGAAATTGAGCTCTGTGTGTAGAAAATGTAAAGAAATATCACAAGTTTAATGTTCAATATCAATGGTCATTATATGAATAAACAACATTCAGAAAATTAAAAGCGAGATAAAAGTTTTTTTTTTTGTCAAAACATGTTTATATGTTATCATTATTGTGCTACTTAGCTGTATTTTTGTTATGAAGGCTTAAATCAAAACAAACCAACCAATTGCACAATCAAAAAACTACATTTTGTCATCTCATTTAATCCTTAAAATTTAGTTAAAGCAAGTTAATATAAACAACAAACTTATCGGAATCGGCAGATATCAGTCTGAATAACCGGCTAACGTATCGATGGAAATCTTAATATAGGTGCATCTCTAATAAATTGTTGTTTATCAAAATGTTCAGCACTTTGGTCAACCCCTGGTTGCTAAAAAATGTGCTATATGAAAAAATTAAGAAAGTATTGAATTAGCATAACTTGTAATGTTTAAAGGTGCAGTGTGTAATTTTTAGAAGGATCTCTAGACAGAAATGCAAAATAATATAAAAAAAACTATATTATCAGGGGTGTATAAAGACCTTTTTTATAATGAACCGTTATGTGTTTATTGCCTTAGAATGAGACGTTTTATCTACATACACATAGGGTCCCCTTACATGGAAGTCGCCATTTTGTGCAGCCATGTTTCTACAGAAGCCCTAAACAGACAAACTTTTTTACGAAGTTGTCTCCAACGATGACATGTTTGTCCGGTGGCGGCTACCGTAGCTTCTCTATATGTTTCAAAAGCAAGAGGTAAGCAGTGGACTGAGCCGTTGGTTGCAATTCACAACCTCACCACTAGATGCCGCAAAAATTTACACACTGCACCCTTAAAAAGTTGAAATTGTTAAACTTAATTTAATAAATAACTAAAAAGCATTGCCTAATAATTTATCTAAAAATAATGGCAATTATAAAATAATAAATAAATTAATAAATTAATATATTAACTCTGCATCAGCATTTTTTGCAACAGAAAGCTTCTCTAAATGTTACATTTACATTTATGCATTTGGCATAAATGGGTTCAAATACGTTGGTAAAATGTATACCTTGTAATGCACTGTAAGTCGCTTTGGATGAAAGCGTTTTTGTGCATTACAAGGTATACATTTTATCAGTGTGTGCTCCCGGGGGTTCAAACCCATGACCTTTTGCGCTGCTAACACAATGCTCTACCACTAAGCTATACAGGAACCCAGCACATCTTAAAGCTTCTTCATGGAACCACACAGCTTGACAATGAATCTTTTTGTTCATTAATGAGGATCATTTATATTTATGCATTTGGCAGGCGTTTTTATCCGAAGCGACTTACATTGCATAACAAGGTGTATATCGTTTTATCAGTATGCGTGGGTTCAAACCCATGACCTTTGTGGTGTTAACACAAGGCTCTACCACCGAGCTATACCTTGATATATTGGATCAAACCAATTTACAAAACGAAGGCTTGTCCTCTTTTTGCACACCTAAATGAGCGAATATTTGCCCTGACCGATTTGCTCAAGCTCAGCAAAATAAGCACGATGTAGTTTACTGTCTGACCCTCTTTCCATCATCCCATAGATTTTAGATTTCGGTCTCACGATGCATCTCAGAGACATTTATCATTCTGTCCCTCAGCCACTAAACAGTCTTTTAAGCGGCGTGTAGTCATGGTGAAAAATGAGCAATCTTCCTATTTTCAACTTCCTTGCTGCAGGTTTTACTTTGCCTGTAATTTGTATCATCCATCTTCCCCTCTGTAATGACAGCCGCTTAAGTCCCAACAGATACGACAGCATCCCTGCTGCACTGAAGACACGGCTGTAAACTTGGTTTCATGTGGTTTTTAATAGCAGATTTGATTTAAGATTATTCAGATCTTAACACCATATCACCGAAGTCAGCAACGTTTCTCTGCAAGTCTGCATTTTAATATTTAGTTTTACATGACACTTTGGATAGACGTGAGGGAAAAAAGTGTTATGTAGGTCAACTCAATGCTATGATGTCTCGAAGTAAGTTACACATGGATAATGTGTGTTAATAATATGAAAATGGCTTTGGGTGGGTTTACACAAAACAGCACATGCATGTGTGTGCATAAACTTCCTTCATAAACACATAAATGCATTCAGATGGCTGTGTTTTACTTCTCTATAAAAGGCAATGACTCTATTGAAATAGAAAGCATGTTGTCTGAGGTAAAAACAACACACCAACACTGATTGCGAGAGCAATTACATGATTCATAATGACATCCTATATACCGACTACCTACAAAAGCCATAAAGCAATACAATCCACAAAATAATTATCCATCATACATATCTCAATAGCACTTAAATAACCCTCTCAACAGAAAGCGCAGATGCTGTCCCACAGATAAGTACACATCGTTCCAGCTTTTATGTGTTTACTGCATAGCCATCAACCGTATCATGGGATTACGGTATTGTTCACCAAAGTGGGTTCAAATGATTCAATACCCCCCGAACCTTGAATATATGTGGTGAGACTATTAGGTCACTAATCTGCAATGCCAGCGTTTCGAGTCTAAACAGACGATTATGTCAGGCATCACGTCTACACTAAAAGATTTACGACATGACAAAACTAGAACGCTCCTTCGATCAAAGACTTATTCGTTGCAAATATGCAAACTTGTCGGGAGCGTTGTAGTTCAGTCGCGTCGCTTAATTCTCAGACTTCTGGTTGTGATTAATGGCGGGGTGCTTCATATTCCCCGTCTGCTCCCACGCTGCGGCCCACTCAGGGCCTGTCTGGGCCCGACGCACCGCTCTGACTCAGGTCCTGCTCTCATCTGGCACAGGGCCTGCAGTGAAAATCCCAAAGACCTGCCAAAAAATGAGTCAGTCTCTCCCCACCCAGAAACACTGAACATGTTGGAATGATGCACTTTTCTGTATGTCTTTGTCTCGGTCGCCTTGACATTTTTAAGTCTATTACTTCTATTCAAATGCTTTTTAGCATATAAATGTGAAATGGCTCGACCAATGAGAACACGAGGTATTAGGTACAAGATGTCACTTCATAATTCAAAGTGCAACAATAATAAGCAAATGACAGAGCAAAAAAAAGTCAAATACATGCACAAAACCTTCATGTTGAACAAAACATTGTTGTAGACAATCAGAATATTAAAAGTAAAAAAAAAATATGAAAGCTTTAACGATAAGTTATTTTATGGCATCACTGCGCAAAACCATTAACATGGACGTTAATTTTTAAGAATGAAGCTCACCAAAACCTTTTTACCAAGAGCACGTTATTATTTAGATATATTATAGGTTATTATTAACCTTTGGCATGTTACCATCACGCTTGTCTTTTGCGCCATCTAGTGGCCGCTGAATGTTATTACTTTCCTGCTCAAGCAAGTTATCGTTTTCACAAGAAAACTATTTTGAAAATTTAGTCATTGCTGGCACAGATAACATGATGTGTCGTTTTTAATCATGTTTATGTCCAAATAAACAGTAAAACCACTCAACAAAGCCGCTTCTGTGATTGAAGAGGGGACTTTCCTGCGTGACGTCATTCAAAGCGACTCATTGGGATGCCATTCAAAATATTTCAAATGACACAATGGTAAAGATAGGATGTTTTTCCCCCTTATTTAACTGGTAGTCACATTACAGCTAACATGACAATAATTATTGCAGCATACAAAATAAAAAAATATATTGAACAAAACGTAAATAAAATAAATGTGAGATCATCATAAAAATTACGTAAACGCTTCACATAGGGACCTAGTGCGTTTTGCTTTATTATTTTTAAGATGTGGTTCGAGAAATTATTGTCACTTACTGTATCTCCACGCGACAGGTCCTGTTTTTATCCGCATCTTCTCTCTAATTTACCTGACAGCATTAAATCAAATATTTCATAGTCAATTGACGATCATACCATGTTGTAAAAATTACTTTTTAAGCAACAGTTTTACTTACCGAAATTGTTGGCATCTTTATCAGGATAAGACCATCGAGTGTATTTAATTACATTAATTGGTTAGTATCTGTTAAAACCGCCTGATCAACGACAGATTGCAATTGGTCACTTCTAAAGTACAAATATAGCAAGACGTAACATGACAGATAATATTCTATACACGCAATAACTTTTTACAATGATCGTTTAACGTTATTTGAAGTTAGTCAAGTGAATCCAATGCGATATGATGAAAGAACCAATCAATGTTCTTGTTAACCAATCAGAACACTCACACCGAGTGACGTGTGTTATACTGCACGTGCACAATTGTTCCACTGGAGGGAGAACGTGTTGTAATTTGTAACGTGCCATTATTAAAGTATGTAGTATAACATTTTTCTTTGGATAAAAAAAGGTAATTTAATTTTTATTAACTTTATTAATTTACGTAATTACTACACAGCTCCTTATGTTAAAATAAAGGGGTTATAATACTTACAATAAGATAACAATATGAAGTTATTGGGCAAAATGAAAACAGTGCTAAAAAGTCTGTAAAAAACTTTGGGGCGGTTTCCCAGACAGGGATTAGCTTAAACCAGGACTAGACCTGAGTTTAATTTGGAAATATAATTAGTTATAACAAACATGCCTTACTATAAACATTAGTGGCGTGCATTTTGAGGCAAAACAAAGGGCACTGATGTATTTTAAGATATGGCAGTTCAAGTTGTTTTGAGTTTAGACAGTTTTTACATTTATTTTAATAAAAAACAACTTGCACTGACATCTTAAAATACATCAGCACCTTTTTTTTTTTGCCTCAAAATGCACTCCACTAATGTTTTTAGTAAGGCATGTGTGTTATAACTAGTTGTCTTTCCTAAATAAACTAAGGTCTAGTCCTAGTTTAAGATAATCCCTGTCCGGGAAACCATCCTAGAGGATTAAAGCTTAATTCTGGACACTTATGATCTTCTCAGCAAAGACAAAATTTAAGTATTTCCAGTATAGTCATTGTAAGCATTTTCGGAGCTATCAGAACTGAGTTTTTGATCTTGTGTCTTTTTCATGTGACAGAAATGTGAAAGAAATGTAACAAGAAAAGAGCAGAGGTGTATTTTAATCATTTAAGTGCCATGTTTCGCCATCAGTGAAATGCTGCAGTGTTTTGAGTACAACTGGGTGCAACAAAACTCAAATGCAAACTATATCATATTGCTGCTCTATCGGACATTTACAATATAACAAAATATGAAATCTGTATTACTAAAATCTACATATCTACATAATAATAATAATAATAATAATACATATCTTTAACATTTTACTCCTCACTTACTTTAACATTTTAGTCTCTAAAAGAAAAGTAAGATTATTGAATTCCAGGCAGATAAATAAGGATATAAAGAGTTTTTGTGAAAATATCCATCATATGTACAACAATATTATCAATTAACAAAAAAACATTAACGTCACACGTGACAGTAAAAGAGCAATGAAGCAATCGCATGAAACAGTGTCTTTGAAATGTGACTTTTCCCTATGGGAGTATCCACACACACATAAACATACACAAACACACATTCATCATAACACAATCAAAAGGAACACTGTAAACTGATCATATATCTTTACACCATTTTTCTTCATCACACAAGCTCAGTTATAACTGACCTTCATAAACCTTTCATCCCAGGCCTCTAGGTGTCTGATTGTGTTTCAACACAAAAAAATAAGTGGATTATCATCTATCTGAGAGTTGATCTTATGTATTGTCTACAGTGTGCTTTTCACCTAAAATCATTTCTAGAATGTTAATGAAGAGCACATGAACCTGGAATACCTCTGAAACTATTCAGATGATGTCACCAAGACCTCTTACCCCAAACATCCGTCATATGGACACCACTTTTTACCATCAAATCAATTCTCAATGGGTTAAATAAGGTTCTGCCCTACTTGTTGCGTGTTATTGAATATCCTGATTTCTCAGAAATACATCATAAGCAAAATGGGTTGCAAAGGTTTTTCATGGTGAACTTAACATATAAAATGAAACATTAAGTCTTTTTCTTTAAATAACTCAATGCATCTGTCCAAGTTAGTGTCCAAGAAACGTCTTGGTCGACAAGTTTTTCATGCAACACAGTTTAAAACTGTCCTCAAGCATTGGTTATTTTGTGGCTCCGGCTCGTCCCGATGACAGCGACACAGACCGGGTCAGATGTTTTCTCTCTCCTTTCAAGCATCGCCGCAGAACAAAGTCGTAGTTCGCCGATGTTGACATGGCATAAAAAACATTAGCCTTTTCTGGAATATGCAACTCTACAAATATATATAGAGAAAAAATTTGATTATCTTCATATAAATATAAACATATAAACATCATAAAATTTAAATGAGCATAATAAAATGAAAACAAATGATTTGTAAACTTAAATATTTTGAAATATTTGTCACTGGGGCAGTACCCTTTAAAAAGGACCATTTGTGTACATATATGTATACATTTGGCACCAATGTGTACTTTTGAGGTACTAATATGCACTCTTTAGGTGCATATAAGTGTATTTTTTGAAAGGGTACTGCCCCAGTGACAGCTAGGGACCATTTATTCACCATTTTTCCTTACAGTGTATAAGGCAGTAGTCTTTAACATGGTGCCCGCGGGTTGCCGGCCAAAGCACATTCTATTAATAGCCTCAATTTTGATATTTGTTTACTACATTTGTTTATATTAGCTTGGCTTCTTTTATATTTAAATGGCCCTCCAGATTATGGTTTTATCCATTGTGGTAGCCCTTGCTCACAAAAAGGTTGGAGACCCCTGGTATAAGGTATATTTGAATCCAAATAATTTTTTTTTACTTTTATTGTTAATCATCTGAAAATCTTAAAAGGAGATGCCTTATATACTTTGATTCATTTTTGTTTTATTGTGCAGAATATGCAGTTTTCAATTACCTTTGCCTTGGGGCAAAAGCTGTACGAGGGTGAAGTCCTGCTCAATAATATTCTCCAGGTTATGTTTCTGTAAAGCTCTCTGGATCACCTGAGCTGTTTTATCCTGACTTGTCAACTATACAAGAAATCATAAAAAAACATAACTCGTTTTTAAGCACATAAAGAGTCAATTATTGCAGTTTTAAACATTATAAATATCATCTAAAAGAGCAAAAGTTTTTCATATGCTCGTTTTACAAACCTAACATATATTTCTCTAAGATGTCTGTGGTATTGTACATACGAACACGCTGTCCCGAAGGAAAACTCACCAAGATGCTCTTGTACATGTTTCCATTGTCGCAAAAGTCCACGCTGACCCTTATGATGCACGAGTCGTCCACCTGCCTATTGTAGAAAGCCAGAGAGCTCATAGATACTGAGCGTTTGTGACCGGAGCCCAGGTGAGAGTCAGGTGATGCTGAGGATGACGACGAATTGAGGCTGAGATCCTGTTGTGAACTGGAGGAAGAACTGGATATAGAAAAGGAGGGAAAGGCCTCGGTCCTGTTTTGAACACAGCTGGAAAGAGCCTAAAGACAAAAAAAAATATCTGAGATCAGAATGTAGTGATTACAATCAAGTATTCCAGAAAAATGTACAATAAGTCTGTGATAAACATCAAAATGTTATCCATTTATTTTTTCAGCAATTGATTATAAGAAAAATAATTCAAAGCATTTCGAATGCTGACGTATGTGCGACAGAACGAACATCAACATGTGATGACCACATGTACTAAAACAAACTATGAAATATTCCGGAAATTAGTCAAAGATGGAAGTTTCTGTCGTCATCTGGGAAATTTTCGAAATGTCTAAAACTATATCTAAGGGTGACTCTCAGGTGAGTCAAAGGTCACACAGGCAAGAATTAGGCACGTCATGGTACAAATAACATGGTGTAGGTCTGTGTCAAAGTTTTGAAGAAAATGTCCACACATTAGAAACATCTAAATAAGAACATTTATAGAATAACGTATGAAATAATTTCTTAAAGGCGGAGTGCATGATCTCTGAAAGCCAATGTTGACATTTGAAATAACCTAAATCAAAAACGCCCCTACCCCAATAGAATCGGGACCTTCTTTTGATAGACCCGCCCCACACATACGCAACACAGGCATTAGTAGACACGCCCATTACTGCTGATTGGCTACAAGTGTGTTTTGGTACTCATCCCGACTTCCTTTTCTAAAGCATTTCTCAAAAATCGTCCACCTCACCTTTAACTAGTATCTATAATGAGATTCCTAAGAAAGCACCAGCTCACCCACAATTTTTAGGGTAACCTCAACTCTTTCCCTGCCAGCATTTTAAAAGTTGCCAGCCAGCGCCAGCATTTTTTATGAGTTTCACAAAAGTTTAATGCCTGTAGGTTTTTTCAAAAATACAAAATTTTAAGCAAAAAGCTGAGATAATTGCGTTTTTGTGAAGGACTTTTGTTAGAGATCAGATTCAGAACGATTATCAAAACATACACAGAGTTTGAACTGTTTGACGTGAGGGGTTGCTTCAGTGTTTTATAAGTTGGGTAAGAGGCCATCTGGTGGATAATAGCGGAAATACGGATTGACGAAAAAACTCGTCATTGGCAGGGAAGCGTTTTCTCTGAATTGACGAGTTAACTCGTCAATGGCGGAGAAAGAGTTAATCTATGGTCATTGATTGTACCGGCATCATGAGCGTCAAGCCTTGAGAAGCGGATATCTCCTCTAGCTCAGAGCTGCTGGATCCAGAGGAAGACACACTGATCTGGTCTGCGTTCCTTTTAGATCCATCATTCACTGACAAGAGCCTACAAACACACATTACAATAAAACATTCAATGAAGATTCTCAAAGTAGCATACGATTGTTAAAGTTTGTGGAGGACACTGAATAACACTCACGACGAGAGCTTCTTGGAGAGAGCTCGGTGACTCCAGACACTGCTGGAAGATGGAGAAGAGTCGTGAGGAGTCTCCAGCTGTCTGGAAAGTTCATAGCTGAGGACGATGATACAGAGAAACAATTCAAATACAGGAAAAGGAAGTGATATCATATCAGAATATTAGTCATCTCCTTAATTATTTAAACAGCTTTAATTTCTGTTGTCAGGCCTTTAAATAATCAAAGTTTGAACTGCATTTATACTGTAGCCCTAAAAGGACAAACTATAAACAACTCTATAAAGCGCATTTTGTTACTATGTTGTCTTAAGGTATATTCACATTATAGGCGACTCTGTCGCTGTGTGTTGCTCGTCTCTTTCAAAAGAGGCGTTTCTTTATCTGGTTGTCATAAACAAATGAGTAGCGTCCACTCCAGTAACCCCTCGTTCAGACAGCCAGCGACGTTATCGCTGTGTGTCGCTTGTCTCTTTCAATGAGGCGTTTCTAAATCTGCTTGTCATAAACAAATGAGTACCATCCACGCCAGTAACTGACGAGAGAAGGGTGACGTGAACTCCACTGCTTTGTTCTCATTGGTAGTCGCTCCCGAAAGTCGCTCGATATTTGCATACAGTTAAACTTTTCTTAACTTTCTCGCGTCGCTGGACACGCCCATACGGTCGCCAACGGTCACTGTCGCTCGTGTCGCCGGAAGTCGCCAGGTTTCCATTGAAATGAATGAGATCGCGTCGCTCTGCTACTGCTTGTCGTTGGCTGTCTGAACGAGGGGTAACTGATGAGAGACGGATGACGTGAACTCCCCTGCTTCGTTCTTATTGGTAGCTCCCGCATGTCGCTCATAATTTGCATAAAGTTAAACATTTCACAATTTTTTTGCGCGACTGGACACGCCCCATCCAGTCGCCAAAGTTTACTGTCGCTCGTGTAGCCGGAAGTCGCCAAGCTTCCATTGAAATCAAAGAGATTGCGTCGCTCTGCTACTGCTAGTCGCTGCTAGCCTGAATGCAGCTTTATGGTAGGGGCATCAAGCGCGAGTGATTTCAATGTTAAGTCAATGTTAAGATGCATTTATGTCAGTGTTAATTTCGTTGACGAAGACGATGACGAAAAATATTTGCAACGAACCTTTTTTCACGGACGAAGACTAAATAAAAACTAAATAAAAGTCAGACACGATGACGAAGACTGTAACGAAATATAACTGACACTTTAGTCAACGAATAAAAATAAGACGAAAATGTTAGGGAGGGACGAATGGAGAAGAGATCCAATCAGAGCTACTCATTTTGTGGGGAAAGTTTTGTGGGATCCAATCAGAGCGAATCTTTGAGGGTAGGTTGATCTACGCAGGCAGTAGAGGCATTTTAAAAACCCGCGGCAAAGTTCTTTTTCACAACAGGTTGTTTACATTATATTTAGTTGTACATTCTTCGTTACCCAGCTTTGGCTGATTTCAGTTGACTTCGCTCGTTAGCAACACGCTAACGTGTTGCGGTGCACCCGGTCTGAAGACATGTCTCATTAACAACAACAATGTCAGAGCTAGCGTCTAATCTGGTCACACTTCAAATATGACAAGACGACAGCCTGTAAAAATGACTGCAAATGTAAACATGCACCCTAAGGTTATTTTATAAGATAAACCACAGTGTTTTCGCTAATCTTGGAATAACATAGAAACAAATGGAATACACATCTGAACTGTATTGATTGTATTGGATTGTCTAAATTAATACTGAGTATAAATATTCAGTGTCCTCAAATTGAATGAAATGTGTAACGTTACTATTATAGTATATGTTGTGGTTTTACATGACTGGACAAAGTGCGTGTGTGTGTCTCTGTCTGTCTGTCTGTGTGCGTCTGTGTGTGCATGTCATTTAGGGAGAATGCATATCTTTTTCAGGGACCATGTATATTTTTTAGGTAGAGCGGGCCTTATGCTTATTTTATGTGATATTATCTTTTGTGAAAAAGCCACGGTCAGATTTTTTGACATTAAGAATAAAATAACATACGTGTTTTCTTTAACAACCATTAAATCTGTCTCTGTATTGCATATTACAAACCTTAATACCATTCCATAACAGACTAAAAAACTTAAGACTAGACTAAGACTAAAACTCTTATGATATTTCGTCGACTAAAACTAGACTAAGACTAAAATATTTCAGATGACTAAAATAAGACTAAAACTAAATGGTGTGTTATTCAAAAGACTAAGACTAAGACTACATCAGAATTTGCTGCCAAAATTAACACTGATTTATGTGTGTCTGGAGGTCTCGCGGCGCGAATGAATCCACATTCACCTCCATCAAGTTCGCATGAATGACACAAATTGTCATGCCAATGATCCAAATTGAGCATTGCCGCTGGAAACGTGCAAGTTGAAAAATCGGAACTTTGTCGGAAAATCGCGCCGCATTAACCCATCAGGGGCTTTCTCCATTAGTGACGTGATTACTGGAAGCATGCGAAGTCACAGAAGGCCATCCCACGACGCAAAATTCAGCATGAATGTCTTGAATGAATAGAATTGCACGCGCGAATGAAGCATGTAAACTTCAAATGTTCAAGCATCCAACTACGTGCTAATAGCGCGTTTTTGCCACCTCTACCGTGCCTGGTGTGAACGCAGCATTTGAAGATGACATGTTTGTCCTGTGGCAGCTCCCATAGCTTTTTGTCGTTTTGAAACAAGGGGTGAGCGGTGGACTGAGCCGTTGGTTGCAATAGACAGTCTCACTGCTAGATGGCGCTAAAATCTACACAGTGGACCTTTAAATAATTCAAAGGAAAGTGAAACCTCACCTCTCCTGATCCGTGAGAAGTGGTTGGTTTTGTATCCATGCAGCGATCTGAGGATGATAGCCTAAAGCATACTGAGAACATGAGGCCTGCAACTGACGGATCTGCTTTAAAATCTCATACTCCTATAGATGGGAGAACGATTTCCAAGAAATCCAGAGTGCATGGAGGAGATACAGAAGAGAAACCATGTTATGTTACAAACCATGCACTAATAATAACATATCAGTCTGTATCAAAGCTTCAAAGTGTTGCACTAAATGTGTACCAGTAACGTATGGAGAAAGAAAAGTTACAATGCAGGTAATTGGGCAGTTGTGAAAACTAAAGACTTACCCTTCGCCTCTTTTCAAAATTAATGAGGTCACCCTGTTAATAATAAAAATAATAATAACAGTATTAGGATATAATACAGGACCACATCAATACAGTAACAGTGTCAGTATATATCAGTGTCTGGTGACTGTATGATCTGAATTATTGCTAGCGTTGTTGCTAGGATGTTTCTATAGTCTTAAGCATATTGCTATGTGGCTATTAATGTTTTTTTACTGTGTTGCTTTTAGGATGACAAGAGTCAGAACCACACAAGGTCTCACATTCACCTCCACAATGTCTGGCAGGGCGGTGTCCAGCATGGTCAGGGCTGTGAGGTACGTCCCCAGGTATGGTACCGTCCCTCCAGCTAAACTCTGTAACAAATCATTTTGCCATCAAATCACTTCCGAACATTTTAGATCAAGAGCATGAAAACAGTTTGCTAGATTAAATCTGTGTTTAAAAAAATTTGCCTTTACCATCTGTCTTGTAAGGTGGCATCGCTTGGATGTTTTTATGGAAGTTTCCAGATCAGGTTGGCTGCCATCCTGTAACATGGAAGACTTCAGACTTCAGAAAACTCAGAAAAAAAAATTGTTTCTAAAATAAGAAATAATTAATGCTAAAACTGAAATTTTTTTTACATCCCAGCACATTCTGAATCAATACATAAATACATTTTAGACATCATCTGTTTTTCATTCAGTATTATAAGTGGATGAACCTATGACATTAAATGTGCTCCTCTTGACATAGTGACAAAAACCCCTCACAAAAATAAATTCATGTAATTCGATTCACATTGACCTGGCTTGAAACTGACTCAAAAACATTTACAATTGGCAACACAACAACTATTTGATGCATATACAATTGCAATTTTTAGTAAAATGCTCACAATTTAATAACATTAACACAACATTTTGAACTTTTCAGGTTCTGTCACACATACTGTACATGCAGAAACAAGTATATAAGTGTGTGTGTGTGTGTTAATATCTTACGTCTTCAAAGATTTCTCTGCTGGTCAGGACACAGTTCTCATCCGGGAATGTTTCACACAGGTTCTCAAAGACAGACATTGTTTCTCTGGAAAAAGAGATTCATAAACTTACAAAGAAATTTGGCTTAAATAACCAAGCACTTCTTATCAAATTACCTCCTAACTATTATGTGGCACACAGCATTGTGTCAACAATTTAAAGGTCATGGGTTGATCCCAGGGAACACACAAACTGATAAAAGAAATATTTAGTCATTTTGGATCTGGAAGTGTCTGCCAGATGCATGCATGCATGCAAATGTTTGTTTGTTTATTCTTATTCCATTCCAGGAACTCGGGCTATTTTCATGCCAAGAACCGGTTAATCCATACACATGTTGGGGCAATTTGGCATTTCCAATTCATCTAACTTGCATGTTTGTGGGAGGAAACCGGAGTACTCAGAGTAAAGTTAACCCACCATGAAACAGGGAGAAAATCCAAACTTTAAGCAGAATAGCTTCCTGACTTAACTAGGGCTCGATCCAGGGAACTTCTTGCTGTAAGGCAACAGTGCTACCCACTGAACCACTGCCTATTAGGCCGCTTTTTGCATGTTTGAAGTGACTCAATTCCGATATATTTCCCCCTCAAGATCGGATGAGACCCACGGATGCGTAGGCAGGAAAAAAGTGCATAGATCCCGATATTCTTTGATCGGTTTCAGGCCTCATTCATATGTGGAAATAAATCGGAGATGAATCGGATGCATGCATTCACATCCGCAATGTAAGCGAACAGATTGGATATTCCCATTACAAGACGTGTTGTGCGTCATTGAAACTGCAACGCTGGCAAATGACACCAACTCAGGTGGACACCACCCGCGATCACATGACTCTTTTTAGCAGCGCAATGGAGGATGATGGGTAATGTTGAATTTTTAAGTCCTGTTACAGAAATAAAGCTTGTATAACCATTTTGTCTGTGTTCATTGCATATCAAAACATTTTACTTGGTGGTTTAAGCTGTTCTGGGTCAGTCTGTCTACCTTGAATTGTTTTGCCAAGTGTTTAGTGTAAATGCTGATGGCGGATACAAATATGATGTAAAATATGATGTAAACAGGGCTTAAAAAATAGGATGCAGGCAACAAATCAGAATTGGACATCAAGATCTGCAGTGTAAATTCAGCCTTTGTGTAGTTTATTTGTACCTGCTCACAGCAGCCCAGGTCTTCTTCAATCTGTAGATGGGATTGGACTGAAGGGCCGACAAAATGGCCTTGAGCGAAGAGAAGTTCTTAAGGTCTCTGCACCCCTAAAAGTAAATAGATGGATAATGTTTTTTTAGTTTTTCATACCGACCTGTCATGTTAGGCAGTTTAAAGACAGCTACTATTCTGTATCTATTCAGTTAATGTCTTAAATTTAATTGACATTTGTATCTTTTACCTTTTACACAGTCAGAAAAAAATGTCCCAATCTGTCATTAGGGCAGTATCCTTTAAAAAGGTCCTCATATGTACCATTTAGGTTTCCAATTGGTACCAATATATACAGCGGGGAAAATAAGTATTTGACACATCAGCATTTTTATCAGTAAGGGGATTTATAAGTGGACTATTGACACAATATTTCGATCAGATGTAGCCATCAGGCCAAATATTGAATTCATACAAAGAAATCAGAACATTTAAGTATACAAGTTGAGTCATAATAAATAAGGTGAAATGACACAGGGAATAAGTATTGAACAAACACCAACAAAGGCTTTTCTATAAAGTATTAAATAAAGTGTGTACAATCTTATTCCCTGTGTCATTTCATTTTACTTATTATGACTCAACTTGTATACCTATATACTGTAAATGTTCTGATTTCTTTGTATGAATTCAATATTGGGCTACATCTGTTGGAAATTTTGTGTCAATAGCCCACTTAGAAATCCCCTTACTGATAAAAATGCTGGCGTGTCAAATACTTATTTTCCACGCTGTTCATTTGAGGTACTAATATGCACCATTTGGTAACAATAGTATCTATAAGACCTAAGATCGTTTTAGGGGCGGTTTCCCGGACAGGGATTAGACTAGTCCTAGACTAAAATAAAATAAATGTAAGAGCTGTCCAAACTGAAAACAACTTGAATTGACATATCTTAAAATATATAGGTGCCCTTTGTTTAGCCTCAAAATGCACACAAGTAATGTTTTTAGTAAGGCATGTTTGTTAAAACTAGTTATACTGTATGTCCTAATTAAAGGCCTAGTTCTGAAACACACCGGAAACCACCCCTTGATTACTTTAAACAAAGATTAACATCTAAACACTCATCTTTCCGCGAACAGGGCTTACCTGTGCTACTCGAACCCATTTTTCAATAACTTTTGCTCTTTGTAATGTTGCATTGGTGGGGCTGAGGGGCGGTACTAAGTTGAACAAGGGGCAAAGCAGAGAAGTGATGACCCGGTTGGTAATGGCATTGAACTGGCCAATGGTGGCCCAAATAGTAGGAGAGAGATTTTCGTTTTTGTCTCGTTGAGACCACACACAGCCCAGACATTGGAAGGGAATCACCTTCATAAACAGCTCCTAAAAACACACAAAGACCGCATATACATGTGATAAACTGTAAGAAGCCATTTATAAACACGAGCTATGAAACAGTGGCACTTACAGCGTCCATACGAGTGAACTGCTCAGCCACATCCATGATGGAGAAGTCCAAAAAATTTGCCAGACACGCTGAATGATCCAAATCATTATAATCCAGATCCGGTTCTTTTATATGATCAGCCGATCCACAAGCCACAAGATCTGAGTTATATACAAAAGACAAAGTGTTGGTCACTCATTTGCCCAGGGCTGTTTAGTCATTTCTTAAAGGGGACATTACACAAGACTTTTTTAAGATGTTAAATAAATCTTAAGCATCTCCAGAGTATGTATGTGAAGTTTTAGCTTAAAATACCATATAGATAATTAGTTATAGCATTTTAAAATTGCCATTTTGTAGATGTGAGCAAAAATGTGTGACCTTTAAAATAAAAATGAGCTGATCTCTGCTCTAAATGGCAGTCCTGCGGTTGGATAGTGCAGATTTAAAGGGTGGTTTCATCCCCTTCTGACATCACAAGGGGAGCCAAATTTCAATTACCTATTTTTCACATGCTTGCAGAAAATGGTTTACCAAAACTAAGTTACTGGGTTGATCTTTGTCACATTATCTAGGTTGATACAAGCACTGGGGACCAAATTATAGCACTTAAACATGGAAATAGTCTGAATGTCATGATATGTCCCCTTTAAGACGTCCACTTTTAGCATCTTTAAATAGACATGAAAGCAACAATAACCTTCATCCTGAAATTTCTTAAGGAGCGCTTCAAAGCGTTTAGCCAATGGGAAGAGAGCGGTGTATCTCCTTAGCTGTAAGCTCATGAGACGCAGAGATGAATGCATGGGAGGATCTCTGAAATCCTCGGTGAACTCCTCCAACCACATATGAAGGAAAGTCCACAAAGAGCTGTAAGAAAATCAGGATACATTTTTTATAACAATTATATATTTATTATAACAGGTGGCTCTGTTAGCATTAATCCTGTACTATATTGTCTGGCATATTCCAGCAAACTTCAAGCAAGAATAAAATATACTGTAAAATATTCCCGCACAGAATTACCCAGAAAGCAACACAAACTATAGCATTATATAGCATGAGAGCATTAAATCTCACATAGTCTTTCTAGTTTTTTACCTTTTGGTGTACTTGATGCTGTTGAGCATAGAGTCAAGTTGGTCCCTTTTGGAAAAGATGAGAATAATAATTATACATTTCTTTATGTACATAATCTTAGACAAAATCATATTGTTCAACTCAATTTTTTAAAATGTCTAAGTGTAATTTATTTTACATTTAACCACTGTGCAGACACTTTTATCCAAAGCAACCTATACTGCATTCAGTCTATACATTATTTCTCTTAGTATGCATGTTCCCTGGGTATCGAACCCTTCACCTTTGCATCCTCAACGCAATTCGCTAACAAATGTGTCAATGAAACAAGATACACTGTTAGAAAAAATGATCAAAATATTTGCACAGCTGTCATTGGGGCATCACCCTTTAAAAAGGTTCTACCATTTATGTACAGATATGTATACAAATTTTGGTACGAATATGTACCTTTGAGATGCTAATAAGCTATCTTTACGTGCAAAGCTTTTTGAAAGGGTACATATGGGGGAACATATTTTTTGTGGCTGCCACCACATCGGCCTTTCAAAGACTAAACTTTGAAAGTGATGCCTCTTGTACAATACAGTACAATTAAAGCCCAAGGTAAAAGTTTATTTTTAGTGTAACATTATATTCTGTAATTGTTTGAAATGAGGTTTAAGGGGCAGATACAGTATACGAGGCTTTCAAATCTAAACTATGATATAAAACTATTTTATACACAACCTCTACAAACCCACAAAGTAAGTTAATCTATTACAGCACAGACCTACACCCTCA
Organism: Misgurnus mizolepis; assembly: GCA_025389145.1. NCBI lineage: Eukaryota > Metazoa > Chordata > Actinopteri > Cypriniformes > Cobitidae > Misgurnus > Misgurnus mizolepis. The sequence goes on along the minus strand of JAIFKI010000008.1, from coordinate 35,561,175 downwards.
AAAAATGGTCCAGAAGTTGTCACTGGAGCGGTACCCCTTTCAAAAATTATACCAGTTTGTACCTAAAGGGTGCATAAAAGTACCTCAAAGGTACATATTGAAATTGTTATGAAGGTTACCATCCCAGTGACAGCATTTGTACCATTTTTTCTACTGGTGTAGTACTGTCAAGTCAAAAATATAAAAAGATGCAATCCTGCACACTTTCAATACTTATATGTATTGAAATATGCACCAACCTGTAAACACTCAAACACACCTTTGGAAGAGCGTCTCAATAAGTTTGTTGGAGCTGGTAAAGGTGCGATACGTGGACAGCAGTATCCTCCCGTAGTCTTGTTCCTGACAGCAGGGCTCCAGTAGGTGAGCGACCAGCCGGTCCAGCGTAGCCGCTTTTAACCTGCGCACCTTACACGTTCTGTACTGTACAAAAGCTTCTGTGGGCTCATCCGTCTGTTGAACGGGCTCCCTGCGCAGGGTGACCCCAAACACCGCCCCGTCTTCATGCTCCTCACCCCACTCCTGTACAGGTTCCTGTGTCAAATATACAGACGATATTTGTTTAGGTTGGGTTACACTGTTTATTTACATGTGTGATGCTCAATTTCAAAAATGTTTTTTTAAATCAATGATTTATGGCAGTTTGATTGATGTCTTTTCAACATTAAATGCCTTTTTAGTTATACAGTACAGTACATTCATGCACATTTTACCGTAAAATCGTAATGTTTAAAATCTCATATACCCTGTATTTGGCACCAGCCAATCAATGCAAACTAGGAGAGCGTGGTTGAAATAAAACACTCATACCCATGACGCACTTTTACTGAAACACCGACGATGCCAGTCAGCTAAAAGCATCCTGGATTTACAAACATAGACATAAGATTTAAAAGCATGGAGAGGACAAAGAGTTATTATTACACACAACACACAGACTGACTGGCAGGTGATGTCACTTCACCATTAGGGCAAGTCCACGCGTGCATTAATGAGCCAGGATTAGTTGTAGCGCTGAGTATGAGTTAAGTACTGACTGTAAAATGCTATAATAAGCTGGTGTGACACAAAGGACTATCAATTATGCTCCATTATCGACAGGCTAAAATGATAAACAAGAGGAGAAAAAGCAAAACAAGAGACTAATGTTTAAATGCTTGCTAAGAGTAGCTTAAGTTATATGAGCATCATTCTACATGACTGTACAGAAATGCAAAGCAAACAAAACTTGCCGCCATGAGTCTATTCTGGGTGGTTGCCAGTGTGATGCTATCCGGTTTGGATTTTAATGCTTTAGGATGTGGTTGCTAGGGTGGTCACTAGAAGGTTGCTATGGTAGTCTGGGTGGTTGTAAAGTTGTTTCACAGGTCAAAAGGGACCACCCCAGGTCTCTGTGATATGGCTCATGTTTTAAAGAGCACCTATTGTCCGATTCACGTTTTTAAATGTCCTTTGGTGTGTAAGTTTGTATTAGTACACAGGGCTCCGGACTAACTTTTTTCACTAGGGCTGAAAATTTTAGGGGCGCAACCAGAAAATTTAGGGGCACACACCGTAAATCAACATGCTAACCAAATATTCACATTTCTACTAATTTCCACTGTATTACTAATAAATACTTAAATGATAGATGCAGAAACTATAATGTGCTGTTTTCAAATTCAGTGCCACATCAAAAAAAAAAAGGTCAAATTTACTGGTCGCACATGTGCGACTGGATGTAAAATTCAGTGGCACACTCTTAATTTTTGGTGGCAAAATGCCCTGAGTGTCTGGAGCCCTGAGTACATGTTAACGATATCCAAAAGGTACAAACCCCAAAGTAAACGATGACGCGAGTTATCGTGTCTAATGTAAATCTCTTACTGCTTCGGACTCACAGCATGTTAAGTTAATCCGAATCTTTCAAACATGGTAAGGAGCGTCACATTTCTGGTTGACGTCAGAGGTATTTAGGCCAATCACAACGTATAGATTAGCTGGCCAATCAGGGACACAGAGCTTTTCAAATCTGTGGGTTTCAGGAAAAGAGTGAAATCTGGATCTACAAAAATGTACGGCATGTAAAAAATAATGCGTTTTTTAACCATACACCACGCGAACACATTGTATTATACCAGATACAGGGTTTTTTTAAGCAATGAAATAGGTGCTCTTTAAGTTTATATTTGTAACATGTAGGGCTGGATACCGAACGTCGATACTTTTATGGTATCGAACAAAAACTCTGATACTTTGAGTATCGAAAAGGGATTTATCTTTCGGGGCCAAATTTTGATTCCAAAAGCCAAGCGGCTGTGTCTGTGTGAGCCTGTACTTGCGTGTAAGGACCTAAAGCGCTAAATTTCCCCCCTATTAGATGTTTCAGACACTGGCCGATTGTTTAAAAACAGCCGGTGATCAGGGCAGATTATATCCTGGCAATCAAATTGGGAAGAAAAAATGAATCAGAGCTCATGCGGTGTAATTATTTAAATTTGGTAAACATACAGAGTTGCAGTTCATGGTATCGGCATTGGGCAGATATCAGTCTGAGTGATCGAATATCGGTATTGGCACAGAAATGTTGTATCGTTTCATCCCTAACATAAACCTTTCCTGATGAATAAGCAATATAAAGTGGCTTTTGATTTATTCCACTCAACAAAGACGGCAGATAATGAAAACCCATCCACAGCTCAAGTGCTGCAGTTCAAAGGACATGCACCTGGTACACTGTTGTAAGCCTGAGACACAAAACATATCATTATATATACACAAAATGTATAATTAAAGCTGTATTATATGATATAAGGCATGAATTTTAAAAAGTGTCTCATCTATGTGAATTTACTCAACTTACAGTAACATATATTTAGCTTTAAATCCCACACACATGGACTAATTGATATTTCTTGGGTCTTTAACATCTCCAGCTAGTCCTTTACAACATTGTATTTTTTTTTCAAATTTATCATTCTGAAATGCATGCATAACATTCACAACATTTTTACTTGATCACACCAGGTCATGGGCATTTTACATCTGATAGGAGCAGGCACGAGAGGAACTGGATGTTACGCAAGGTCAAAGAAGAGAAACATCATCTACGGTACCTTCTGTACTACATACAGTACATCTCCATTATTTTGTATGACGCACATATTACATTTCATTGACACGTTTATTCACTTACATGTAGCAGATTTTTAGCGAGAAGAGAACATCTTACATTTTGTTTATCCTACAGTATAGATATGTTGTGGTGTGACATTACAGAAGAAAAAAATGCAAAAATAAGGATTAAGGTTATTCCACAAAAGCCGCATTGATACCGCTGCCTACTAGGTCATTTACATTGGCTTAGCTTTAACTGCCCACATCCACTAGCCCAAATATCATAGTGGCCAAAACAGAGACACATGACGCACAACCCTGAGCCTTCGACTGCTGGATGATGTTGATACGTTTTGTTCAGAAGAACAAACTGCACTAAATAATTACATAGCAAAATGACAATGCGATTTTATCAAGGTGGAAAACAGGTTTTGCATACCATTATCATGCAAAATGCAGGTGAAGTTGAAGTAATGTGTCTTATACAACATTACACAGTTAGTAACAGTGATGACTGGAAACTATGAATCCAACTGTTTTGGAAAAGACCAGGGCACACATTTCAAGGCAGGATTATTTTTGAAACAGTCTTTTTCTGTATAGAAACACACTTTGAGATTTTGATCACAATAAGCTTTCAAACACTTCCACCAGTGCTACCCAGGAAAAAAGTTATAACTCAATTAATACAAGCATAGCTGTGCCATATGGGGTAAGTTGTCACGGTGGAGAAGTGTGTTGTTGGGATCCTGTCAATGATTTAGTCTATCTTTAAAAATAAAAAAACAGGGCAAACAAATGTTGGTTCCCAAAACGTTCCCCTAACGTTAGCTTTTGGTATTCAAAACGTTCCCAGACCATTATTTTCCAAGGTTTGTTTTTTGGTTAGCAAGGAGTTTTCTTTACGAAAATAGAATGTTATTTTTAGGTTAGATTAACATTGTCTTAACGTTAGAATAAGGGAATATGGGAACGTTATATTATGGTTAAATAACCATTAGAGAACGTTCTGTATAAGTTATTTTTAGAATTAACTTATTTTTAGATTTAAAAATAACCACCCTGCAACGTTAAGGGAACATTATTTTGTGGTTGCAAAAAATAAAACCTAAAAAGAACGTTACCATAAATGTCATTATTTGGTTCCCATAAAAGTAACCATTAGAGAACGTTCTGTATAAGTTATTTTTAGGTTATTTAAAAATAACCACCCTGCAACGTTAAGGGAACGTTATTTTTGTGGTTCCAAATAATAAATCCTAAAAAGAACGTTACCATAAATGTGGTTCCCCAAAAATTTACCAAAAAATAATGTTAGGGTAACGTTGTGTGTTTGCTGGGAGTGCCCTAATAACATAGGTGAACCTTCTGCTCAAAATCAACCCTTATAATTCCGGTCTTATTGCATGCATGTGTTTGTTTTGTCAACAGCTTTTACAAAAAAAAACATGATTTTTACATTTTAGTTTGAAGAAACTAGGTTTTTACAAGTAACACTATTATACAAATATACTGATGCACTTAAAACCTAAAAGCTACACACACTTCCCAATGTTCAGACCTACCCTTCATTCATTGGTAATAATAGACATGTTGTTTTGGTTAAGCCATGTCATAATAATAATTAGGAGACATGAAAGCAGTCATGTTAAAATATTATATTGTACTCCTATCATTGACCCATATACTGTATAATGGACTCCTCTATCATCATAATACAGAGACACTGCACTGAGTTATAGCTGGCAGGTGCTGGGACAAGCATCTTAACTTGATATGTTACTATATTTACAGTGTCTACAGATACTGCGACCAATAGACACAAAAATAGCTCATGCATAACAGGAGAGGTCAACATTCAAAATATAATATAATAACATTAGATTTGCATATTAGACATTATAAATACAAAGCATGCATTATCTTACCATTGTCAATTCCCATTTTCCCATTTCTACGATATTGCTGTTATGACATAATCCTTTCCATGATTAACCATAAGTGCAAAAAATTAATAAAAATAAATAGGAACGAGACGCATAAAATAGATGCCTTGCCTGAGAAATAAAAAATCTTGACGTTTTCACGTAACCGTTACTGCATTAAACGAGTCTTATAGCTGCGATAAAAGTTTGTTTTTTTAGCTATTCATTATACTAAAACGACGTTAAAGCCATTGCTGTAATCCGCATAACATCCAAGAATGTAAAAATTAATCATTTTGTAAAAATGAATTTGCTTCAATCGTGACAGACCGGCAGAAAAGTGATTCGCTCTACCTGCGCTCTTGAGGAGATAATAAGGTGGGAGGGGCTTGCAGATTGGTGGAGCTGCTCAGGCATTTGTATGACGTAGAAGTACCACGAGAGCGATTTTGTAGCTGTGCTTATGAATCGGTCTCGCGGTACTTCTATGTCATAAGCTGATCGGTCTGCGCAAAGACAAATGGAGTAAAACAAAACTAGACCGCTCCCACCTGCACGTGCTTAACGCTTCTTTCTGATTCGCGGAGGGAATTCTGACGTCCCGCTCGGCCAACCAAAAGCTTTGTTTTGGGGAGCGGCGCTACAGCATCAACAAAACGCTGTAACTTTTTGTGATATATATATATATGTTTGACAAATAATAATGGCAATACGTTGTTTTTGTGGATTTATCGTAAGATAGTAACATTCATTTAAAAAATAATATTTTGATTTTATTAATCGTTTGTTTGGGTTAAAACAACCCAACATTTTTTTAATTGTGCATGAGGTGCATTGCCCAACTACTTAAGCTAAACAAAATTAAAGTTGTGTTTACTATTTTAATTTAGCATCGCTTTCCCCCTGTTGTTCACCAGAGGAACACTGCCATAAACCACAGGGACATTTCTTCCACCCTCCTTGAGTCAAAGATCAGAATGAACAGCCTGAGGGTAGAGTTTTTCTGGTCGGTGCACAACGAAGGCCAACGGGGTTGTGTGTATCTGTCCCATGGGATCTGTGTGACGCGGACACTGGCGTCACTGTGGATCATCTGATATGGCTGTAACTTGCTAAGTAACATTTCACACGTTGGTGAAAGCATGTGGGCTTCATTTTTATGAGGGTCAATCTTTTACTGATATCTCACAAGGTACTAAAGTTAGACAGTAAATTAATTAAATCAGATTAAATAAACAGTGGTCAACAAATGCACACATACTGTAATGTCACTGTACATGCACCCATATTTAGTGTTAATGTACAATACCATGAAATCTAAGCTCTGATGAAAACTATAAAGGAGTATGGGTTATATAAAATTAGGTTTCAGTATAACAAAAAGACATCAGTCACTGGAGATGTGGGTGTCATAGAGATCACTATACATCATAATGGGAATTGTGTTTGTGTGTTGTTGTTAAGCGAGTTCAGTTGGGATTTTTATACACTGTGGGTATTTGTGTCACAACACAACCCCCCCAAGGGTGATTATAGGACAGTTCGTGTTTCTTCATGTAAATCTGCCATGTACCTTTACAGTATTATATTGGTGTTAGAACTTAATTTAAAATTTTCATGTTTGTTTTTAACTAATTAATGCAATTATCTAATCATCCAATCACATGGCAGTTGCTTTAATGCATTTAGGGGTGTGTTCCGGGTCAAGACAATCTCCTGAACTCCAAACTAAATGTCAGAATGGGAAAGAAAGGTGATTTAAGCAATTTTGAGCGTGGCATGGTTGTTGGTGCCAGACGGGCTGGTCTGAGTATTTCACAATCTGCTCAGTTACTGGATTTTCACGCACAACCATTGCTAGGGTTTACAAAGAATGGTGTGAAAAACATCCAGTATGCGGCAGTCCTGTGGGCGAAAATGCCTTGTTGATGCTAAAGGTCAGAGGAGAATGGGCCGATTGATTCAAGCTGATAGTAGAGCAACTTTGACTGAAATAACCACTCGTTACAACCGAGGTATGCAGCAAAGCATTTGTGAAGCCACAACACGCACAACCTTGAGGCGGATGGGCTACAACAGCAAAAGACCCCACCGTGTACCACTCATCTCCACTAGAAATAGGAAAAAGAGGCTATAGAATTTGCACGAGCTCACCAAAAATTGGACAGTTGAAGACTGGAAAAATGATTTCTGTTGAGACATTCAAATGGTAGAGTCAGAAACAGAATGAGAACATGGATCCATCATGCCTTGTTACCACTGTGCAGGCTGCTGGTGGTGTAATGGTGTGGGGGATGTTTTCTCGGCACACTTTAGGCCCCTTAGTGTCAATTGGGCGTCGTTTAAATGCCACTGCCTACCTGAGCATTGTTTCTGACCATGTCCATCCATTTATGACCACCATGTACCCATCCTCTGATGGCTACTTCCAGCACAGCCACCCTAAAATGTGATTGCTGCCCCCACCATTCTACTAGCACCATTAGGCTGGAGTACTGTCAATCCAATACCTATGACATTTGATCAAAGTGCTATCAGTTACTGCCTGATCATTAATTACCACACTCTAAAAATTGCTGGGTTATTATTAACTCAGCATTGGGTCAAAAAGGAATGAGCCCAGCTGTTGGGTTAAATTAACCCAGTAAATGGTTCTATTTGACACAACAATGGCATAAAACCAAGCATTTTGGGTTGAAAGAACCTATAGGTTAAATTACAACCCAAGTGCCAGGACGACCCTTTTGGACCCAACGCTGGGTTGAAAATAAACCTCCATGTAAGTTTTGATTGTTACATGATCACAATGTGTATTTGTTGAATGTAACATTGCATGTAAAATTGTATGATCTTGTTTGAAGGGGATGACAATAGGGTGTCAAAATAAGAGAGAGCTCATCTTCTATTAAATTAAAGGCAATCTGAAAACCTGTGGAAGAATTTATATTTTACAAAATTATTTTTTATATATACACGTGTTCATGACAACATGCTTTAGTTTATACTGAATACTCTTTTTTTTTTTTTTAAATAAGCACACCTAGGTTATAAAAATATTCAGAGCTCAGTGGAATACTGTAGTAGCTTTAATAATATCAATATATGTTAATAGCGCCATCTAGCGGAAAACTCTGGAAAAATGTTAAAGTTTAGCACCTATTTAAAAGGGTTGTGTGAAAATCTCATTCACTTAAATAAGCGGTAATATTCTCTTTGGTTATATTTATTTTTATATATACACAACACAACACCACTTGGACACCATACAAATTGAGTATCAAACAAACAGATTTCACTTGGTTATTATACAAAATTGTTTATTTACCACATAAAGAAGTGCATCTACATGCAAAAGCAGTAACAGTAACAAAACTCCTAACTCTTCTATGTTCAAACATTGTTCAAGACAAGAAACCATTAAGTTTATTGTCTATACAGATACATCAGGTCAGTTCTTATTGTATCATAATGTATACAGAGCTGCCGGTTCACCGGTGAACATGCATATGAAATATGTAACCATTATTATAGTTTTATTATCCAAGTCATATGTATGAATAATCACCTGATATGACAAGGCACAATATGAAAATGCTAAAAAAAATAGCGCAGATTAAAAGATTCACTGCACCTTTATATAAAACCTGCAACAAATGCAACATAATTTACAGAAAGAAATACATCTCAAAAAGTGTCAAAACGAAAACGAAACATTGGACATTGAGATGTTCGGCAGGTGTTACAAAAACACAACTAAAAGCTCAAAACAGCAAAGGTGAGATTTACCTCATTCTAATGTAATTTGGCATGTCTATATTTTTAAAGTAGATTTTTGGCTTAGATACAGAGGTCCATTGTTGTGTAATCTCATCAGTTGATAAGATCGTCTAAAACACAGGCCACAGATGTGACTCATGTTTAAGGCACTTCTGAAAGGCACTGAGGTATGAGAAACACGCATGTACGGCCCAGGCTCGCGAAGCTTGACAGACTATTTGGCTTGGTTCTTCTTCTTCAAGACCAGGAGAAGTTTCTCAGACATAAAATAAGGCCGTTCTGCGCTGCCGTCATTCCTCTCCAGGTCCTCCACTGTGTTAAAGGAAATGTGAAAAGCGTTGAGGAACAAAAACGTGTTGACATATCATGAACTACCTTTAGATACAATAAAAAAGCAAACAAACTTGATTGTATTCAACAAATAATGGAGATTGACCTAAACGTCTTGCACATTGTTTATTGCACAGAATATCAGACTTATTACAGCTGTTATTAAAGATTACAAAACAATAGATTCAATAGAGCACAATCCAAAAGTCAAGTAAAAACAGCAGAAAAAAGAGAGAAATAAGTTATAGAAGAAAGTTACAGGAAATTTGTCAAAGATTAGTACACAAGGCAATAAGGTGTTTTAGTTTTGCTTCTGTGCATCGCTTCATAGATTGACACGAAACTCTTTAAAAGTGCATTAAAGCCACAATATGTTTTTGTAAATGTAATAAAATATCCAAAAACCGCTGGCACAGATATGTAATGCAGTACTTGCATTATCCCAAAAGTACCAGAGAAATTCCTGTTTTAGTGAAAGTGACATGCTTCCAAAGTATGCAAAGTGTACTCGAAATGTGAGCTCTGCATTTAACCCATCCCAGTGAGTAGTGAACACACACACACACACGCACACACACACACACACACACACACACACACACACACACACACACACACACACACACGCAACGCACATGCACAACTAGAGCAGTGGGCAGCTATCCCAGTGCCCACGGCTTGTCCCTTGTCTCCCCTGTAATTGTCGCCCTTTTAGGTAAGTCTCACGGGGTTTCGTGATATCGTCACGTAATTTTTTGATTCTTTTTCATGATACTATCATGAATTTCCAAGTTTTTTTCGTGATCGTATAACGAATTCCTGTTTTCATGTGATTATCACGTATTGGTTACTCAACTGCTTTGTCCTATTTTCAAACCATTGTCGCTTCGGTTTAGGGTTAGATTTGGTGCTTGCATTAGAATGTCATTTTATGTATTGGTTTATACTATTTTTATTTCTGATTTATTTTTTATATGTCACCTGGCGTTAGGGTTAGAGTTGGGTTTGAGTGGGTGATTCTCACGAAACCATTGAAACACCACGGCACTAATGATTTTAGCTATAAAATGTGTAATATAGTAATATTAAAAAGCATCAGAATTAACACAATACTGTGTTCTACCTTGCACAATGTGTGATTTCAACATAAGAATTTATAATTTGTCAATTTTATCTCATTTTCTGCTGAAATTTTCATTACCGCAATGTGTCCGGCTGTGTTTGAACATGCGTTATGTTGTAATTTAATCAAATTAACACAAAAATATTAAGAAAAAAAATAAATGGATGTTTTGCTAGACTACTTTAGATGACAGAAAAAATATTTACTGAATATTCATGTATAATAATAATGAAGAAAAATTAGGAAAATGATGTGTCCATACCTGATGTTCTCATCCTCTGCAACACTTTTTGAGAACAGTTTAGGCACACATACAGAATTTTAATAAAGTTTGATTTTGAGTGACCAAGCACATGGACCAGTTACTTCAAAATGGCTACCAGGTAAGATCATTTTTTTACAGTTAATTTGAAATATTGTCTTGTCAGAATGCTTACACGACATTTTGATTATCATTACCACAACAGATGCTTATTAAATGTTAATTTAATTAATAGAAGCATAATACTTTGATTTTAAATGCATGTGAAGAATCTCCAAATTATGTTCTTTCAGGTTTGTCATGTCATTTTGAAAATATGTCAGTGTTGATGTTTTCTGACTGTTGCGGTAATGAGATTTTTTAGGACTAATTTTTTAAATTATGTTACAAAAAGTGTTAAATGATAAGTAAACGTGTTTAAATTAATGTTCCCATTTACTCCAGACTTTGTTTTTCAATGTCTGGTGGGAAAAAAGTAAATTTAAGCAATTTTTACATTTTCATGCTTGACATTTTTAAAACCAAGTTTTCGTGAGAATCACCCGGGTAGGGATGTCATTTTATGTAAATCTAACCCTAAACCGAAGCGACAATGGTTAGAAATTAGGACAAAACAGTTGAGTAACCAATATGTGATAATTACGCGAAAACAGGAATTCGTTATACTATCACAAAAAAACACGGGAATTTGTGATATCACGAAAAAAAAATAAAAAAATTACGTGACTATATAACGACATTTCGTGAGACTGGTCTGAATATTCATGGCATCCTCAGTTTCCTGGTTGTAGAAACTATGGCAGCACGAGTGGACAAACGCAGACGTGACGGACAGTGGTGGCTCGTGACTGCTTTTCAGAGGGGCACAAATTCAAAATAGCTGGCATACGCGAGCACCTCTTTTATCAAAACCCTTTATATCTGCAACAGGCACTTATTTTGACAAAACACGTGATGCATATAGATTCACTCAACGCGCAGAACACATATTTTGAAATTACGAACCACACACACATGACGGGCTACATACATGTTGTGACGAACTTCGCATCGTGCGCCCTCGAAAAAAGAAGTCGCCGGCCGCCACCGGTGACGATTATACAGCATTGTTCTATTGTGTAATAGTGACCTCTAGTGGTGAAAATCCTACATATTGTGGCTTTAAAAATATATGGCTTCCAGTCTGAAGAAAGTGCAGCAATATTTAGCAACATTAGTCTTAAGACACATTGTTGATGTCTATGACAGAAAACATAAAAAACAACTAAGAAAAAAATTGCATCGTATAGATGACAGCATAAAGTGCTTGTTTAACATCGGTTATTCTCTACAAACACATCATCGAAGGTTTATTTGACTCGCATTATTTTAACTTTTGTGGAAGCACTTCTTTCTCTGGATCAACATGAGGGCGAGTAAACAATGACATGATTTTCAGATTTGGGTCACCTTCATTATTCATAACACCCAGAACATATTATTAATCATTACAAACGTTAACTTCTGTAAACGACTGCTACCTGACAATGGCTAAATCAATTTGTAAGTGTTCATTCTTAGATATAATAAACTAGATAGTTATGAGATATCATTCCAGTAGTAAAAGGCAGATGAGAATGTTCATCATGATTACTGGTTGTAAGGATCACTGCTTTGTATGGTTTTGTCTGGAGCTGTCAGCTGCATGGTCTCGTCACGCGAGACAGGGGTTCGAGCAGCGGGGTCTTCGGGGTCCTTCAGCAGAATCTCGTGAAGAGTCGCGGTCATGTAATACGGGCGTTCAGCAGAGCCGTCGTTACGTTCAAGGTCTTCACCTTTGTGTCGTGTTAAAGGGTTAAAGTGGGTCGGGGTTATCAGTGTATAAAGAGTGTAATTCATAATAAATGTGTCCGTTTATATGGATTGTGAGCAACAGATTTTGGGATAGGGGTGGATAAAAAATTAAAAGGAACAATGGAAAGAAAAAAATGAGCACAGAGGAAGAGAGAAAGAGAAAGATTCAGGTTATTACAGGAAGGTAGAAACGCTTTTTAGCTCAATTGAAACAAACAGACAAGTACCATTGAAAGATTAAAACACCTCACACCAGAAAACAAGTCTCAGTTTAGAAAGGTTTAAGATATATTAAGAGGTTTCGCACGCACTGCCATGCAGAATAAAGAATCGGCCTATCAGTAACAATAAGCTCAGCAAAATTTCATTTTTTGAAAAAAGACCAAACATCCTCCCACTGGTTTGGCTTTAGATATCAAGGGTATCTCTATTTTTTTCTACCTGATCTTTGATTTGGTTTTCAACCCTTTAAAACGTTGACACAATGGTACTTGGTATTAAAACCAATATTATACTTACTATAGGATGTAAAAACACAATGGTGTGTACTTACAGAAGCAGAGGAAGAGTGTGTCCACACACATAGCATAAACGCTGAAGAACCCGTGAGCAATGAGATAGGAGCCCACCAACACCGTCTGATCAAACAACACAAACACATATCAGACAATTTGTCTGTAATCTACCATGAATTTATTTATTTATTTATTAAATTTACATTACACAACCATTTCTCCCATTTAACCCAATAGTTCACATGTGCTCACATACCAAAATGGGAACCCAGTAGTAATGGAGACTGGGTGCGGCGCCCTTAAATGCATCCGTTTGTCCGGAGAAAAAGAAAAACGCGAAGATTCCTAAAAGATAAAGAGGAATCAGAAATGCCTCCATGTCAGTGCATAGAATGATATATTAGCACATAAGCAGATGATCATGTTTATATTGCTCAACTAGGTAAAAGTCTAAATTTAGTCTTTATTATCTAAATCTGAAAATGCAAACTTACCCACAAGACCCACAATGAGGAGTTTGCCAAGGAATAAGATGAAATCTGTCACCTTATCCACGACTACCACCCTGTAAGATTATTAAACAATTGTAAAACGTGCTGTAATTTAATGACGCTCCCTAGTGAGCTGCCTTGTTGCCTGCTGCAGATATTTTTAGCAAAAAAGTTTTTGAACACCATTAAATTTTTTTCTGATGAAGTCAATGGTGCTTCTGTTTCCTGCTTCATTACAAATATCTTCATTTGTGTTCAGCAGAAATGTATACAGGTTTGTAACAACATGAGGGTAAGTAAATGATGTCAGAATTTTCATTATTGGGTGAACTATCCGTTAAATACACAAAAGCTATGGTAAAGTTAACATCAGGTTTAATTGTTGTTTTAAAACAAAGATGCAATTTGTATAATCTGTGCCGCTAGAGGGCGCACAATCAAAACAATAACAATGATGTAGATTAATGGCGCTCTAATGCAAGGTGGAATGATGGGATTTGTTGTCTTTAACTTAACCGCTGATGGCCATCAATCAGACGGGAACAAGAAATCATGTTAACGGATGAGGTAATCAAGTATATATAAATGTTGTGTTTGATGACATTGTTTTATTTCGATTATGTAAGGTTTCATGTAATGTTCAAAACGCAATTGTTAGTCATAAATGTTAGTCCAATTCAATGGTGTGTTAACACATCACAAAATTAAGTGTTCAGATTAACAAACTTACCATAAACAAGCAAGTAACCCGACAGGCCCTATATACTTACGCATACTTCCGCATTTGTCCACGACACTTTTGTCATGTGTTTCTACGTCAGTAAAGGTGGTAACAAAGGTTAATGTGGATATTAACGTCATTGACGGGCGACTGCACTGCCCCGTGTCATTGTTTAGAATGGCAATTTTCTCATAAGTAGTTGAAAACATTAAATATATTGCTAGTAATCACTACACTAGTGATTTTTTGATATTTTACTGCAAATATCTTACAAATTTTACATTTAATTGTAATTTTAACATGCGATTTTAGAGATATATTTCTTTCTTTCCATGTTTAAATTAAAATTTTGAAATTAATCATTTTCTCATCCTCATGTTGTTCTAAATCTAATTTTTTTCTTGACGAACACACACAAAAAATATATTTTGATAAATGATGGTAAGCACACAGCCAGGGGCGTCAGTTTGTGTTGAAAAGTGGTGGGGACAAAAAATCAGATGAAAAAGATTACAGCAGGACAGGAAAAATATTGAATAACGGCGCATCAAAAATGTTGCACAAAAATACTCAGCATTTCAAGAAAAATTCAAGAAAAAATTGCTTACCCCATTGGCAGATTTTTTTGCTTGTTTTATGCACAAAATCACTTAAATTTGATATTTTTGGTCTAAAAACTAGATTTTTACACATCAAGAAAAAGCATCTTAATTTAAGACTTTTTTAGATATTTTACTAAGAATTTTTTTCTTGAAAATCTGACTTTCTTAGTATTTTTGTCTTGTTTTTAGTAGAAATATCTAAAAATTCTTAAATCAAGATGTATTTTCTTGATGAGCAAAATGATGTTAGAAAATAAGTCTAGTTTTTAGACAAAAAAATATACAATTTAAGTGAATGTGTGCTTAAAACAAGCAAAAATATCGGCCAATGGGGTGAGAAAAAAATCTAAAAATAAGATTTATTTTTTCTTTAACACTTAATTTAAGCAAAATTTTCTATATTTTTGCTTGTTTTAAGCACAAATTCACTTAAATTGTATATTTTTGTCTAAAAACTAGACTTATTTTCTTAGGTCATTTTGCTCATCAAGAAAAAGCATCTTAATGTAAGAATTTTTAGATATTTCTACTGAAAACAAGACAAAAATACTAAGTAAGAAAGTCATTTTTGCAGTGTAAGTCACACAGGTATTGTTGGATTTTTCAGAAAATTTTAACCAAATGCTTACAAAAAGTGGTGGGGACAAAATCAGCCATTTCAAAAAGTGGTGGGGACACGTCCCCAGCGTCGCCAGTGTAAATGACACCTATGCACACAGCTGATTGTACCCATTGACTTCCATAGTAGAAAAAACAAATGTGATGGAAGTAGTGTGATAAAGGATGAAGATATTTTGATAAATGATGGTAACACACATTTGACAGTACCCATTGAATTCCATTGGATTCGTTTTTCCTACTATGGAAGTCAATAGTTACACAATCAGCGGTGTGGTTACCATCATTTATCAAAATATCTTCTTGTGTGTTCATCAGAAAGTGCAGATAAAACTTTAGTCTTGCATGCCTAAAATAACTGCATGGAGGCATTGCAAACATTCCCTAAAGGGACTTTGTTGTCACCCACCTGATGACATTTCTCATCAAGAGGAAGAAGGCGTCCCGTGCCGACCTGCAGAAGTTTTTCCCATGTATGGCCACCTGAGGCAGAGAAGACAATTACATAAAAAAATTGACTTTCATTTTAATCTGCTGATATATTAATAACATCATCTACACTGTCTGTATTGTGTTTGTGTAAACATCAGAAAAAAATATGACACTTTTTTGTTTCTTCAGATAGGAATAATAATAATAATAATAATAATAATAATACAAAACACACACCATAATGTAGGCATTCCTGTTCAAGAACTTGACAAACTTCTCCAGGCACCAGAAGCAGCATTTTAGACAACACAACAAGAATTTGGCAAATTTATTTTCTGCTCCTGTGGATGGAAAACAAAGATAAGATTGTTAAGCCAACACATAACCAACTTTCAAAATCAAATTTTGTCGTTCCCTCAAGCCCGAAGTGTAAGACAATGACATTACAAAATTTAAGTTTAACAAATAAATGAAAATAAACAATATGGAGTATCTAAAAAACAAATAAAGACATCATGACACACAGAGCCCTACCGAAAAATCCAGCTAAAACCAGCAGAAGCTGGTGAGCTGGTTTTAGCTGGTCTCCCAGCTTGGTTTAAGCTGTTGTAGCAAGCTGGTCTAGCTGTGTTTTGGTCACATTTTAAGTGACCCACCAGCTTGACCAGCTTTGCCAGGCTGGGAGGACCATCTTAAACCAGCTACTGCCACCTTAAACCAGCTACCAGCTTATGCTGGCCTTAGCTGGATTTTTCAGTAGGGAGAAAATCGTTCAAAATCTCTTTTACCCTTGAGTTTGTGGTCAAGATACTCCAACAAAACCCTGATAACCTGGACAATGGCGAGGATGAGAGAGCCGAACGCCATGGATCCTGTGTGATACCTGCATATGACAGAAATAAATGACACTAAAACATCTGCTAAAAGTACATTTGTGTAAAGATAGTGAACAGAAATTAACTAAAAGCTACAAATTTAGCATCACCTGAGGGATCTGCCCAAAGCGGCACAGAGAGGGAAGGTGGGCATGTCTTTGGATTTATTTAAAGCCCAGTAGTAGGATGCAAAAGCCCCTGCAAGAGTCATCTGACCCAGGGCAGTGACGAAGTTGGCACACCAGAAGAACAGGAAGACGTTGTAGAACTGAAAGAGGATCAGATACTTGTGGTACGCCGTTTCCCCACCATAAAAAGCAAACAGACAGTCGGAGCGTGGACAGTCTCTCTTTATGTCAGACATGGTGAAGTTCTGCAAAGACGGGAGAAATGAGAAACATAGCTCATTCATCTTCTTAACATGAGGTCATATTATATTGAAATGTGGAACAGGAGCAGGTGCTCAAATTGGTAATATTACAATTTTTTTTTAGGTCTCACAAATGTGTTAAAAAATAATAAATGGTTTTATATTTATTCATTTGCATTTTCCATTTGCTAGATTATTTATATATTGCTTTTACATATTTTTTTTCTGTAGTCTTGTAGAAGTGCACAGCTCTATATTATGTTACAGTGATCCCAAGATTACAAACATCCCACTTTTTACATTTAAGATTTTTTTTACAATTAATTTTAGTGGTCAGTTAGCATGGGTTTAAAATAAGCAATGCAGATGCTTATTTGCAGAACTTTCTTTACACAACAGCGTTTGTATCAAATGAAGTAGGCTACTATACAATTTCAGAAATAATAATAATAATATACGCACACAGGGCTTCATGGTGCGTTCGCACCAGATGCGAATGAAGTGTTAAGTGAAAGTGATTTACATCTGAAGTCAATGCAAAGACGCTGTAGGCACCCTGCGGCACGATTAGAGCGAATGATGAATGAATTTATTCGCTTTATTTGCGTCTGGTGTGAACACAATGTAAGACTGCATTTTAAAATGTACAGTAGTGTTGAGCACATACCTCAGGGTTGCAGGTTTCTCTGGAATGAGGACATTCTGTTTCATTGAAAACTTTATAAACCGCTTGACTGGATGTAGAGAGAAAGCTAATTAGGACAATTAAGGGTTAACCGCATGACTTCTGATGACAACATCTTATTTTACAACATACAGTACACATATTTGCTTGAGAGAATACACTTTAGGAAGGAGTTTGGAACGGATTTTATATTGTGCTTAATTATAACTGTTTATAAAATATCTCCAACAACTTAAACATCTGCAAAATCCACTTTTACAAGGTATTTGGACATAATTGTGTGCTGGTAGTGTGTGAACACATATATCCAACAGTGAAAAAAACTACCCACTCCATTTTTAATCCCCATTAAACCAAAGCGGTCTCATAACATGCGGTTTTGATCCTCTTGTTAATGTGACATCACATAAACAAAGCCCCGCCCACAGCCACTGCCTAACTGGTTAATTTTAGCCAAAAGCTTTTCTAAATGTGTTTATAGCACTAAATATACCATCGTCTCATACGGTATTCACAAGAACCGAAAGCACCCACTGTCTGTTGGCAATGGAGTGAGTTCATTTGCATTTAAAGGTACACACATGAAAACAGTGCTTTTTTGCTCCCACCCAAATAGGGGCATTTTGGACATGCTATAATAAATGATCTGTGGGGTATTTTAAACTAAAAGTCCACAGACACATACTAGGCACACTTGAAACCATTTTTAAATGTTATAAAAATGGGCATAATATGTGCCCTTTAAATCACATGGCTAAAGAAAATCCTTAAAATCAGGTTTAAATACGAATTTTGTTTGTTTTGTTTTGCTAGCACTGAAATATGCTAAAAGATTTGAATATAAACATTAGCCTATTTAGTCCTACAGATGGCCTTTACCCCTTTTAATATAAAGAGACTACTGCTGGTGTCTAAAGTCATTGTGTTAATGAATATCAATCCCGATTATGTTCTCAAGAAGGATACACCGCAGTGACGGCCCAGTAGGCGATGACTATAGTCAGGAGGAAGAAGGTAAAAATAGGGTAGAACAGTGATGACATCACATAACCGATGGCTCTGAAAGAAATCAAAGAAATTGAGTAAACAAGCCTGTATACTAAAAAATACATCCTTCTTATATACTAACTTATATATCAACACTACTGTAGGTGTTACGTCTGTAAACATCTACCATAACATCTGAAGGATCAGCACTTATATTGTGCAGAAAGCAACAGACCTGCTGGCCTCTTTCATAAGCTCAACTGCAATTCGGATTCTATTCCTAAGGAAGATGAGGACCACGATGATGATGACCTCCAGGATAGCCAGAATAATTACTGCAGAGAGAAACAGGACATATTTTTGTGCTTATACATCTACTTACGAGCAAAATACTTTGATAGTGATAGGCCGGTATTTTCAGG
Source organism: Misgurnus mizolepis (assembly GCA_025389145.1). Classification (NCBI taxonomy): domain Eukaryota; kingdom Metazoa; phylum Chordata; class Actinopteri; order Cypriniformes; family Cobitidae; genus Misgurnus; species Misgurnus mizolepis. Next base: position 35,542,111 of record JAIFKI010000008.1, on the reverse strand, counting down.
GTTCCCACAACTTAGTTAAAGGCAGGAATTATCTAAAAAAACTTCTTTACAAATTTGTTTAAACTGTCTTTATATACCAATACATGAGTAAAATGTAAGTACTCTGAAAAAGAAAGTATAAAAATCGATTGTCTGTAGACCTCTCACGACCTTTAAACACAGCTCATTTTCCATTCACTCCACCCCCTCCCTTCTGGGTTTCTTCTAAAGCCACGCCCCCAAAACACATGAACGCGCGACGCTGACCGGCTCTGCTGGGAGCAGCATATTTACCTCAGACGAGCGGAGGGGAAGGAGCGCGGTACATGTAATAACATCATGTCACAATCACATGTAATAATACACCTAACTTTTTCACTATGAATATAAACAAATAGGATGGCTTTTAGTACTCACTATTAAGCCAGTGTTTTGCATGGAAGAGTTTCCGTGATTAAAGCATTGTTGACTCTGATGAGGACTACACTGCGGAGACAATAACGCTACCGCATCGTCGACTCGAGGAAAAGCGACGCGATATTTACTCTCGTTTGATTGCTTCGTTTATTCCTTTTTTGCCTCGTTTGCCTTCGCTGACTGAATATGCAGGTACTGTGAGTTCTGAATGCTCTTTCTCTGGCGTACTTTTGCTCTTCCTAGGGTGCCTCGTGCACGTTCAAATCAATCAGGTGTGGGCAGATCCCATAGCAACAGGGGTGGTGCCATGGTCGCGAGAGAGAGTGATAGTCGCACAAGCCAATCATTTGTTTCGAATGTGTATCAAATTCGACCAATGGTGAGGCTTAACGACAAAGACAGAGTGACACGGGAGCCTGTAAGTATATAGCTATCTGAAATATTGCCAAAGACGGTGTTACAGGGACGCAGGAAGTATGGCAAGGGAGACGAAGCATCTCAATCCATTCTCAGGGAACAACAGTTACATACGTAACCCGAGACGTTTTCATGTGTCAAACACAACCATGCAAAAAAGCATTTTGGTATGAATCAACATTTACGTACAGAAGATATAAGCATTTAAACCGAACAGTTTAGCACGTGTGCTTAAAAAGTCTAGAATTTTTATTATCCTACACTACACAGGGAATAATATGGATTTTTTCCAGAAAACTTCTTGCATAAAGTAGATCAAGCTGTATCTATGTATGTATTTTTTCAAAAACTTCCCAGGGAATTAGTTCCCCCAGATTCACAAACTTTAAAGGATTTCAAGAACCAATGGGAACCATGTATAGTGCGGTGGTCAATATATAGTTCGACATTTCTTTCTTTTTTTCCCCGCATCAGATATCAGTAAATTTATTATCGATAAATTTTTCCTATCAGAAGATAAAATATTTTCTTAAATTAGCTGTTCCTAATGAAAAGACACCATCTGACAAATAGTAAACCGACCGATTCATCCTTCAGTTTTTAATGTGATGTAAGGTTGGGTTACACAACAACACTTCAGCATGCGGCAAAGTCTTATGTTGCGTTTACACCAGGCGCGTTTGAGGCGTCAAAATCGCTTTATTCGCGCATGAAATTCTAGTAATCGAGACATTCACGTGAAAATTCGCATCATGGGAGGGGGGCTTCTGCGACTCCGCTCGCTTTCTGTAATCACGTCACTATTAAAACAAGCTCCTGATTCGTTAACGCGGCAAGTTTTTCCGCCAAAGTAAAAAAAAATTTTACTCGCACGTTTGCCGCAGAAACGCTCAACTCGCACTAGACGCGTGAATGAGGTGGAATCGCGTCTACCGCACTGCGCTAAACGCCTCATCTTCACATTGACTTAACATTGAAATCAATCGCGCTTGACGCCTCTACCGCAGTATTATGATTGATGGCATTTACATTCAGGTCGAGTTTCTTTTAAAAAAATTATCATTTTTATTATTATTATTATTTTTAATTATTTATGCACGTCAGGTTCGGGTAAAAAGGTGATTTGGGTAATTTTGGGTCTGGTACATTTCTTTTGACCGGAGAAGACCTCTAGTTAGAAAAATGTAACTCACTGAAGGCCAGCCAGGTCTGTCTGATGTGCAGGTAAACGCTGAAGTCGGGTTGAAAGCCCAGCTGCTGTAGAGTAACATTAGCACCAGGTGTTTCCTTCAGATTGACATATTTATAAGTGCTGAAACCGATACCTTTGAACATGACAAATGAGAGATTAGTGAAACTATTCCCATCATTATTAAGTGTAAAAATGTCTTTCTAGCCCGATAAATGTTTTACACACTACTAAAAATGAATGAATACAGTGGAGAATAAAGACAGTACCACATCCGATGACAATGACGACCATGAGGATCATGACCCAAACCATGCATCCAGCCAGAAAACGCAGAAGAACGATGAAGATCAGACTCACCACCAGAGCCATCACCAAACAACTGAACACAAAGAAACAGATGAACACTCAATCACATCATGTTAAAGGCCCATGAGTAGTTTCATTTTAAAACTGAAGGAGAAATAATGACTATAAAAAATATCCTTACAGTAAGATCCAGTACCAAGACTTTGTGTAATCTTCAAAGATCTTCATTGCAACCTGTCGACCCTCTATGACTACTGTGGCATTCCTGTTATCATAATAAAGCAAAAACAAAACTCTTTATTTGAGGTTTACCCTTTGTTATACAAAGATAAGATAAATATCTGACTGAGCAGAAAAGTTTTAAAATGTAGGGATGTCTGTGAGGTCAAACATGTTTACTTTTCACATCAGAGAGTGTGAAGAGTGTGTATGTTTCACTTGGTTTAACACATGAGACTTATAAATATATGTATTTCTCACGTCATCCCGTCCACCAGGTCTTTGGCATTTCTCTTATTTCCATCTGCATCTGTAAACGTCTCGCTATCGCCCACTGTGATAGTTCCGCCCTTTTTGCCCATAGATGGAAAACAGCGCTGCAAAACTGAGAAAGATGAATATGCTTGTGTTACAGCGATATAAAACAGAAACTTACTCTCCAATAATCCTAAAAAATATTCAAGCAACAACAACAACAAACGTACATGGTTTGCTGGAAACTAGAATTGCCGGGCACAGTTTTTGTTGCAAAATTTCTGGCACAGTCTGTAAAGACAAAAAAATTGATCAGTGAATAGGTATTTACAGGAATTTTAAAAAGTAAAGTAAAAACAGCATAAATAATAGTTTTGATTCAAACTCACTCACTTTCTTTCCAGGATCTTCTCTGCAAAAACTTTTGTAATATGACCATTCCAGTGGATTTGGGTAGGCGTTAACCAGAGTCGTAGTACGATCAGGACATTTCTCTACACACAGCTAAACACAGACAGAAATCAAACAGGAAATACAAAATAAATGTGTGTCAATATATGAAGTTATTGCCTAAAGCAGGGGTCTTCAACTACTCTTTTTCGAGGGCCAGATTTCAAAAATGTAAATATGATGCGGGCCAAACTTTTACCCCTATTTTAAATTTTTTGGCCATCTTGCCTTTGTATTTAAACAGTGATAGAAGAGAGGACAGGAAAGTACAGGGAGGAGAGTGGGGTATGGAAGCGGCAAATCACAAGCCGCAAGCCAGGAATCAAACTCAGGTCGCCGAAAGTGCAAAAACACAAAATGTTAGCCATTTAAAAATAAATAAATACATATAAATATATATAAAATGGAATATTAATAAATATATAATTATTATATTATTATATTATTATATATTATAGGCTTGTGTTGTTTTTGTTAATATTTTGTTACAGGGTCATATGTTTAAAAAAACATAAAAAAAGATGCACACATCTTGTATCTAGTCCTTAGTGTTTCAATTGGACTGAAAACTCATATTTGCCGTCATTTGTCCTGTACAGTGGAAAGGCGGCTTTACAGTAACCATGCTGATTTTAAATGAAACAAAGATGACCGGCGGGCCGGATAAAGATGAGTGGCGGGCCGCATTTGGCCCGCGGGCCGCCAGTAGACTAGCTAAAATAATAATTGTCGATTATTAACGTTAATATTGTAATTGCGACTATTATTAACGATTAATAGACTTTACATTGAATTTTTGAATTGTTTTATAACTTTCTGTGAAGCAACTGGATGGTCAATTTTAAACATCCAAAACTAAATAATTTAATGTTAATAACAAATAATTATGGGAGTTATGTTGTAAGTAAAAAATCCAAAACGAATGGCTAAAGGACACATCAATTTTAAAATCTATGATTCACCACTGTATTTGGTGCCAAAACTCACATAAATAAGCACAAATGTAACAAAAGCACAGCTGTAATGAAGGCGTTTGATGATTATGTAATTGTTTCACCCGTAATTGTAATCCGGATTAGCTTTTCGATTAATTGTGCATCCCTAATGGCCGATCTAATGACAAAAGTCCCGCCTTCAAGTGAAAAGAAACAAAGTTGTGGAAAAATGCATGAACTTATCAATATAATATAAATTATTTACATTTTGGCTGCTATTATGCACAATTAATTTTTTTAGCTATAGACCGTTTCATCGGACGCACGTGCGGTCACGGGATTGCGCGTCTGGTCTGAACTTTACTTTCGGTTTCTGTTTGTTTATTGGTCTGACTGGTTGCTAAACTGAACTTTTAAACAAATATCTCGCTGAAAATAACAAATGTTTTGCTCTCCTAGGTAATCTATGTGTCGTATATTTTGCTTGTAATATAAATAAACTACTTTAAAAGGACTTTGTTGTTATTTATTCTTAGCGGAGTTTACCGGAAGTTACGTGATGACCACGAAAGCCACTTGTTTATGTTGTTACTGCTGATAAAGTTTATAAAAAGAAGTTTAATGGACGCCCAGTAGATTACCAAAGCATTTCATGCATAGTGAGCAAAGCATGCATACGCAACACATAAGAATAGTAGTTTGCCAATCTAAGCAAAGCAAAAACAATACTGAGGTAGGGTAGGAAGAACACAAACCTGAGGGGTGGGACACTGAAACTCCAGCAGGACCATGGGGCTGGCACACTTCATCATGTTGAAGTAAAACAACAGCGGCTTCTTCCTGCATTACACATCAGAAAAACTAACACTGTCAAATGTAATTCACTGAGAGGATAAATAAATGCACGTATGAAGATGGCAAAACAATGATAGTCTCGATCTTGGTATTGCTTACTCCAGGTTTCCCTGTCCACAGAACTGTCCCGCGCTGTCCGTAGGGTAGATCACTTTCCGTGGATCACCGTGAGACCAGGCTGAAAAAGAAGAATATGAATTGTGAGTAGTGGCAAGTTTATACCAGAAATAGGCGCATAAGTCTTCTTTAAGCTAATGTACAATTCAATGATGTAATGCCCATTTTGTTACAAACTGCTTTAATTTTATCAAAATGGGCACATTTTTGCATTAAGAGTGCATTTTGTCTGATCTAGCTACATTTTTGTTCGTCAGAATGTATGCCAGCCAAATATGTAAAAGTCTTTCACGTCTCATGCAGTCCCACATCCGTTATCAAACGTTGCATTTTTCACAGTAGACAAACAGACTGACTTACCCACAATTCCTACTGCAAGGTAACCCCCTATGGCCACCAGGAACAAGATGCAGCAAATGATGTCTGTACATCCTCTGTGGTTCAGAGAGAAACACATTGTAACAGAGATCAACATGTGATGCAGAAGACAACCACAGCACCACAATAGTTTTAACACATACGTCATACGTTAGACTACACAACCACTGAAAGTCAGACTGTGGGTATCTACAGGATACTGAAATGAAACTGTATTTCTCAAAATTTTCTTTTCGAGGCATCTCTATTATGCAAACAATGTCTGAGACAAGCAGTCTTGAAATGTAGTTACATGTTACGTAAGAAATAATTGATGATGGGCCACCCAAGGTAGTAATGCAGCACGACGCAAAGCGGAAATAATTCAAAAGATCGGAGTCAATTATTCCACAGACATTGCTCAGACATTGCTCTGGTGGTTATTTTAAGACATTTGTGTGTTTATCGAAAAATAATGCATACCCATGGAAAATTTCTCAACTAATAAGAATAAAGCATTTAACAGTGCTGTGGTATGAATTTAATACTTATGGTTGGATGTTTGTTTTCCAAAAGCTTTTTCCTACCTGTTATGGATAGGCCCTTTGAAGGTGGGGTCATATTTTTTGGCCTCACCTGCAGGAACAAGATAAAACCAAACTCAATATAAAAAAAAAACAATTTCAATACACCAAAGATAGCAGCCAAAATACCAGAAAATATGTGATCCTGTTTGTGAAATCCAGGCTAAAGTCTTATAAGGCATTAAAGGGACACTTTAATTTTGAAAAATGCTCATTTTCCAGCTTACCTAGAGTTAAACATTTGATTTTTACCGTTTTGGAATCCTTTAAGCCGATCTCCGGGTCTGGCGGTACCACTTTTAGCATAGCTTAGCATAATCCATTGAATTAGAGCTGCAACTAACGACTATTTCTTCTGTCGACTAATCTAGGGATTATTTTTCCGATTAGTCGACTAGTCTAACGACTATTTTTTTTTATTAATACAGTGTTCTTTTTTTGATTAGCTATTTAATCTGTTGGATAATCTGTTTTCTACTCTCTGTCTGATCTGACAGTTATTGTTTGTTTTATTGTATTTTAACACAACTGAATGCTATTTTCACATATTATCCGACGCGTCGCCGCATTTTACGCATGTTGACGTATTTTCATAGTCGACGTAATCGATGACGTCGACGCGTCGTTGCAGCACTACATTGAATCTGATTAGACCATTAGCATCATGCTCAAAAATAACCAAAGAGTTTCGATATTTTTCCCATTTAAAACTTGACTCTTCTGTAGTTACAATGTGTACTAAGAACGACGAAAAATTAAAAGTTGCGATTTTCTAGGCAAACATGGTTAGGAACTATACTCTCATTCTGGCGTAATAATCAAGGACTTTGCTGCCGTACCATGGCTGCAGCAGGCACAATGATATTACGCAGTGTCCGAAAATAGTCCCCTTGGTTACTTTCCATAGGGCACTGCGTAATATGCGTAAAACAATGATATTACACAGTGCCCAGTAATTTTTGAACACGATGCTAATGGTCTAATCAGATTCAATGGATTATGCTAAGCTATGCTAAAAGTGGTACCGCCAGACACGGAGATCAGCTGAATGGATTCCAAAACTGTAAAAATCTAATTTTTAACTCTAGGGGAGCTTGAAAATGAGTCCCTTTAAAGTTTGATTTCACTCATTGATTTTAATCTTTGACATGATCTTTTAATAATAAAGATATCAAGGTTATATATTCAATATAATGTTCTTTTTGGCATGTAAGATGATTTTAGGTAGTATATACAGCAAATCGCCAAAAAAACAAAAACTTCATCTGGGTTTTCAATGGCAGGATCACATAATTTATTATAAAAAACATGTTACATTTTATGAATATACTGTTTAGGCTTTTGTCAAACACGATTGTAGCTTAACTATACTACGCAGTGTTTATCTGTGAATCATTCATCTACTCCAAGGCTTTTATGGAAACTGACATTCCAGTCCAGTGATTGACAGAAGCATCTGCATACAAACCCTGCTAATAATTCATCTCACATATACTTTACAAACCAAAGCATCTAGCAACACAAACTACGTGACCAGATGAATCATACTGCCATATCCACAACAAATTAGAAAATAATTAAACTTGGGGCGGGCATGAACACAAACCAGGCACACATTGGGTTTTCTTTGACTCATGGCATGTTTAATCATTAAAGAAAAACATCCGTGTTATGAGGAGCTATATGCTCATGCTGCTTTAAACAACAAGCATCACTTTCAATATACTGCTCATAATTAAGATAACAGGTGCAAGAAAATTTAAATAGACGTGCATATCGGGATATTTCTGTTTGACGATTCTGTATCAATTCTCAAAAAGTCAGTATTGATGATTTTTTTATTTGTGGTAGTCGTTTCATTTTCAGTTTACACTCTGACCACTAGATAGCTTCTTATCTCTAAACTTCAAGAGTGACAGGAAGTACTTGCTAAAGTTTGCAAATGATGGTGTTCTTGATGACAGATTTCTCAAAATTATATGTTATTCTACTCCCAAAATACCACCAATGTATCGTATTATGCATCGTATCTAATTTAGATTTTAACAAACCTAACCTGAAGGGTGACAACTCTCACATTTTATTAACATATCAAATAGCATGAGTCAAGCAGATCAAGTTAAATAAACAGTGGCACCAAAGGTATTTATTCACTTAAGCCACACTTAAAATTCTGTCATTTACTCACTCTCATGTTGTTATAAACCTGTATAAATTTTGTTGTTTTGATGAACACTTAGGAAGACATTTTGAGAAATGTTTGTAACCAATTCATTCGTGGACCCCATTAACTTCCATAGGAATACTATGGAAGTGAAAGGGTTTCATGAAAGGTTTGTGATTGAGTAAATGATGACAGAATTTTATTTTTGGGTGAATTATCCCTTTAAGAAATGTATCAATTTCATAACAAAAGATTGTATTACATTACAATACAAAAGGTCAATGCAAGTGGAATACTTTTCAAGCCAAACATTTTACAAAAATACATTTGCCCAAAAACAATATATGCTTCGTTTTTTAAAGTGCCCATATTATACCTGCTTTTCCACAAGTTAAATAGGTGTATGAGAGGAGTTCCATAAAACATGTTTCAGAAGTTGTTTGCTCGAAATAGCTTGTAGGAAAAGATTCTTACCCATCTCTAGTAGCCTCTGTTTCAGTGCATTTCAGATTGTGCCGTTTTGATGTGGTCAATACATATTTATGAGCTGCTGCTCCTTTGGCCACGCCCCCACTTCTAAAGTCATGTGTTGGTATTGCGAGAGCAGTACAGACCATATACGGTATATTATTATAAACGGTTTATGTATTATTATGCCAACAGACAAATCAAGCAAAAAAGTATCACTAATAAGTACACTCTGTAAGCCTGGTCTTGGTTAGTTTGGCAAAACACTTTTAGTTTGGCAAAACACTATTACTTAGTCAGTTAATTCATGTAGAATTGTAAAAAAAGCAATATATATTTCTTATAACTTTTGAGAAGTACGGTGGCTGGTCACTGGCTTTGCAGGAGAAACCACGCTGCAAACTAACTAGCATAGTGGTTAGCCACCTCGTTCTCAATGGCAAATGACTGCTAAAACACACAAGTTCACCCCCTTGACGCGCACCAATTTGTGGGCGGGATGATGTCCACTTTTTTAACGCTGCTAACAATATCCATATAGCCTACTGTCTACAAACATGAATAATATTAATATAACTATAAATCGCTATAAAGATACAGATGCTTTAGCATCATAAATGTGGCATTTTGTTACATAAGTCCAGATGACAACATGCAGAATATAAACGGGACTTCTTACATTTGTGTTGATATAACGGTCGCAAATCGAATCAAGTCTGTTTTAAATGTGTGAATAACTCATGAAAACCGTCTAATAGAATACATCCAATGACCATTTTTGTCCACAAATGCGTATAATCCGTGAAATATAGACATATAGTCTGTTGTTTACATATGATTTCGCATAAACATCTGGTAATAGAATATAATATACAATCTGACCTAATTTTGTCGTAACACTGTATATGAGCAGGGCTCGCAAAATCGCTAGCCTGACGTCCCGGGGCTATTGTGAATTCCTGTAGGGCTACCGAAATGTATCTCCGCCCTGTCGTCGGCCTATCTTGGGGAAGAAATAATAATTTAATGTTTTTGCTTTGTCTCAGATTTAGTTAGGTAGTTATATTGTATGTATTTCGGCAGCGCGTCCTCTTGTCAGTCATTATCCTCACGTAACAAGTGAAACTGTCAGAAAATGAAGTGAAAGCATAAATAAACCCATCCTTTAATGTGCACGTCTGAAATGCGCGCGAACCTCTGAACGCGCTTCTCACGGCTTCGCTCTTCACGAGCACCTGCTTGCTCTTGTGGTCAGCGTGAACTCAAGTCATTTAAAAAAAATAACGTTATTTCATTTTTACCTCATAGACTAACATTGTTTTAATGTTTCTTTTTTCTTTCTTCAGTTAGTAACTTAAATATGTGAGAAGGAAAATTTATTTCAGGGATTTCCGATTGATTTGACACGTCTACGCTATTAAGATAATATAATGTTGGAAGCTTTAGATAGGTGACTAAACAGCAGTTGTAAGATATTTCACCTAAAGTGAATATAATGTTTATTTATAATTTCATTTTTCCTCAGAGTCTAACATTATTCTAGTGAAAATAAACGGCTATGGTAAGATCTATTAACCTAAAGGGAATTAAATGTTTATTCCTTTTTAATAAATATCTGTTTTAAGTCTTGTGTTAAAGTCACTGGTTGTTTATATATATTTGATAAAATACTATGTTATCTAAATACAATGTGTGATGTATTGAGGTATTTTATTATATTAAATTATATTAAAAATAACCTGTGTTATAATACATTCATATAATATTTCAGTAATATAACAATTCAATTATTCTAACGTTAGGGAAACGTTAAAATAACCTAAAAATAACATTAGGGGAATGTTTATTTTCTTTAAGAAAACATTTCTTGCTATCAAACAAAAACCTTGGAAAATAACATTCTAGAAACCAAAAACTAATGTTATGGGAAAGTTTTGGGAACCAAATTGTTAGCTGGGGATGGGCAGAAATAGTTGGCTTACATGGAAATCCAGGATTTATCAATATTCTACATTAAACAGTGTATTTTTTATTCGGGCTAGTTGTATTCATTTCGGGCTACCAAAAATGAAAGAGTGCCTGCCCGTAGGGCTACCAGGGATTTAAAAATTTTGTGAGCCCTGCAATGAGATTACACTTTAGGTTCCGGTAAACACATAAACACGCAGTAGTATAATACATAATATCCAAACAGCGCCCTCAAAAATCGTGATGTCATTTGACTCACTCGTTCCTCCATTTTATATGCTAACATAAGGATAAATAATAATAAGAATGAATGTGTATCTGAGACCCAAGGCAGAGGACATTCAGAAACCTGTATCTAACTCAAAACAGCATGGATTAATTTTTTCCAAGTTTGTATGATTGTGGAAGCAGCACCAGAGACACAAAAAGCACCCTAAAAACTTAAGTTTGAATGGAATGGATACTTTCTGGTTTCATTACAGTATTTTGGTTACTGGAATCAGTGAGGGATATGACTAACACATTCACTTGTGACTCACAATACTCAGAGAAGTGAAGTTAGAAAAGATTTAAAGTCATTTGATTTTCTTGTCTAATGCTATGAAACTCAAACTTAAAGTGCACGTCCTACTACAATCTGGTGCCACTATACTTCCATAAAGTTTCTAAACAGAACAGATCTAAACTGAAACCAGATGTGGAAATCTTCTTACTTTTAACCACTGGAAAACTGTTGTTGGAAAATTGGGAGATGTTGCCTCCCCAGAGTTATTTATAACCACATTTTTGTGGTTAACTTACAGTAACAGACAATTACAACATATTGATAATTTGCTCTGCTCAGGTGTGAAAACAATTTTACACATTGATCAACATAAAAATCATACTCTTATTCATATAAAAACAGCAAGGTGCAATAATAATGCCATTAATCTTGTCATCAAATTTTGCTTGCCTTCACTTTTACATGAATTTCTTTCCTCATAGAAAGTTGCAGTTGATCTCTTAAACATATTCAACCTCAACTGCTTCATGGGAACTTAATGACACTGGATTTTCTGCTGTGTGCCATCTCAGTTTGTTGTAAACATCCACACCCACTAAAGGGAGTCTTTCAAAGACTGAGTGCTCTAGTTCACAGGCACCACAGTGTATTGTCATGCATACAAAAAGCCAGTTTAAAGATCAGTTTCATGAGACGAAAGCAAAGCACAGCAGTAGTTCTAAATGCCCCCAAAGTTGGTGGATGTATAGTAAAAATCACACTCACACGTAATTTCTAACATAAACCCATGTCATTTCATTAAATAATGCTGACTGCAAAACAAAGGTATGGCACTAATCACTAAATTAATCTTATTACTCATGTAAAAGTAATAAATAAATCAAATTTACATGTAACTAGTCTTTATAAGCAGCTTCAGTTTTGTTAAAGGCTTGGTAAGGAGTTTCCCACACTACCCAAAAGAATGAAAACAAACAAACAAACAAACATACAGGCGTGCACACAATCAAATCAACATTACCGGTCTTTTTGTAAGCATCTTCCTCCTCAGGCATCCTGATTTAAGTTATATTGCGTTTATCTGATGATCTGATGTTCCTTCTGTGTGAAAGTGAATCGCACAGCTCACTAACTATCACTTCCTGTTCCCTGGAATAAAACTAGCTGCTGTAGAAAACTGGTCAAACCAGTATCAAACAGGTCTTCAGTTTGCAGGTTAGATGAATGCATGCAAATGACTATTTAATCAGATCTGCCCTATTTCAAACAAAGACGCAGCTTTATTTTCTGAACACTCTAAACTTTGAGTTGAACTTTTGTGTATTCTTGTAATGCTATGTGTGATGATATGGGGTGTTGGTTTTGTGTCTTTACAGGGGGCTAAAAGATAGGCGTGACGACACTTATGGTACATTCACGAGGCGTCAGCGTTAATGCTTGATGGAGAGCGTGTTTGAAGCGTGGCCCACAGCCAATCACAGAGGCCGCAACACATGCTCCTCTATTCTCAGGTCTTGCATAGACATTATAGGCTGGCTCTGCACTAGGTTATTTGCATAAGGTGATCTGATTGCTGACATCTGCATTGACGCTTGAACGGTTGAGGAACTTTCAACTTCTGCCGCAAGCAACGCCAGTGACACGACGCCGATGGATCCACAATTTAGTTTGCCGACGCATTACGTCACCCATTTTAAAGTAAACGAGTACCGCTAACGTTGACGCCCCGTGTGAACGTACCATTAGTGTGCACTTATATTACAAACTTTGGAAAGGGAATTAAAGTGTGCATATCGGAGTTACGTTACCAGTATGCTGGAAAAATGATAACATCTCTTTTAAGATAAAAGCAGCAGCACTATTACTGCTCATAAAGGGTGATACACAAAAAGCGCAAAGAGACTTACAGTGCACTCAAGATCCATTTTACTTGTTTGTTTGTTCCCACATGAACTGTAGGAACACAAGCTTAGCCAGACCTGTGTTGTTCATTTCTATTTTAAGATGAAAAAAAAAACGTTGTGTATAGATGCACCGATTGCAATTTTCTTGGCCGATTTCGATTTACGTTTTTTTTTCTGTAGGTGTGACCTGTCAGCTACATTTACATGGAAACGATCTGAAAAGAAAACGCAAAAGTGGCGTTGCGTTATCACTTTTTATTCCGCGTTTATACGAGCGTTTTGAGGGGGAAATCTGCGTGCATATGGTGACGCAAAAAGTGTGTGATATTCGATGAAGTATGCACTCCAGGCAGCTGGGTGGCAATGTGAAGCACTGACACACAACACTACCAAGGCTGCGTCCGAAACCGCATACTGTATAGTAGGTACTGAATAAGATGAAGTACCTACTTACTTTCGGTTAAAACAGTAGGTACTGTATAGTATGAATTCTGGTAGTATGAATGAGATTCGGACGTACTACATCCGCCATGTTGCTACGTCACGTGACATACGTCGTCATCACGTCATGTCATTCCAGCGCGAAAACGGCCGCATGCCTTTCTTCTTCGTTGGATAACTCCTCTGCCTGGGGCATCATGGGATAGTGAAGTGTCCATCGTATGCACACTGCAAAATCTAACCGGAAGTAGTATGTCATCCGGGTACTTTTCGCATACTGTTTTTCGAATACTATGTATTCGGACATACTACTCGCCTCGCCTACTGCAATTCGCGTACTATATAGTTTGAAGTAGGCGGTTTCGGACGCAGCACAAGTCTGTGTGCCTGCGTACAACCTTCTTCCTGGTTCTCCCAGGTCTCGTCCAAAGCCGTCTGGTTTGCCTCCGATGAAATGGCGCATGACTGAGGTAATGAATGCGTCTTCTCTGATCAGTTATACTAGCTGTGAATATTTCGTACAACTGCTGGAAAGACTCTTGTACTGTTTATTTATCAGAGCTGCTATGGCAACTTGAAGGTCCGACATATGGAAATAATCCGACATGTTTGTTATTTTCCTGAACTGGCGACGAGAGCCACCATGAGCAGACTTTTGCATTTTTACCATTTAGACGAGAATGCGACGGTAGATTGTTTTTAAGATTTCCACTCTGGAGCGTGGTTTCACTTTTTCGCATTTTTAAGCCCCTAAAACGTCATCGTCGTGTAAACGAAAGGCACATCTTATAAAATATTTTTACGTTTTCACCCTCGAGCGTTCTCGTGTAAACATGCCCTCAATATAGATTTTTACAGGTTCCGATATTTTTTCTAATAACCATAATTGTCAGCATATTTGGATTGCATACAAACATTCACTTTTCTTTAATTAAAAAAAAAACTTTATTTTAACATTGCACTTTCACCCACACTACATTAAAGTACATGATCTCCAAATAAAGTGCTCTTAAACTCAGTCAGGCTCACTGATATCATGTTAGATAAAAATATCAGTTGGGCAGCTGTGTTTAGAAACAAAGTTCCTAGTTACTATGACGTGTAGACTCAGATTGACCATACTTTTGAACAAAATAACCAAGCAACATGCAGTGCAGTCTATATTCGTCATTCCAAATTAGTCTAGCTTCTGGTGTTTTCAGCTGCTTTTTCTGGACAAAGCACACCCACGAGGCTGTTTGACCGACATTTCAAACAACCAATCACAGTTAGTTTCGTCTAGCATCATGTTTCGGACTCCCCACAATAACGAGCCGGCTGGCAACAAGTCAGTTATTGAAATAACCAGCCGCAACTGAATAGCATCTAAATAAACAACATTACTGACCATTGAACAATGTTGTGCACTTCATCAACAGCCACACCAATGAGACAATCCCGTTAAACGTCTGTGTGAAGCATATCTCTTCACTTTTTTACACCTACAAGCAATTCAGGAGAACTGAACTTTTTGACTCCACTAACTGCCTCAAGCAAAACTCTTGAACGAGTCTATGCTGCGAACTTTAATTTTTTGAGAATCCAAGATTTAGCTGATCATGAGAACTGGTCATTATTATCCACTCTTCCTCAATGGAACGTTAGAGCTTTGTTTTCCATGGACCGAAACTAATCGTCAATTTAATGTATTTTAATTTGTAAATAAAAATTGTGGCCTCTATGCTAAACAGCTCACATTTTCAGGTACGAAATTAAATTAATGCAGCTGTTAACTGGTTGGGATCTGCTTCCACGCTAGTGTGCGTGCGGCTGTGACGACCAGGCTCAACCAATCACATTCCCCATGCGCGCACACACATACAATTGTGCGTCAAGATCTCAGAAGTCAGGAAGTAAACATAACTTTGGATTCGGACATGCCTTAATGCCTTGGAATGCTGCCACAGAAGGCAGTAATTTAGAGTTTTCGGACGCAGCCTACTTTTATGTGCTGTTATTGAACTGTGAAGGTCAACATTGGGTTAAGCATGTGATGATGACCGAAAATATTTTTGACTTCAATGGTCTACAGACTTAACTGATTCACGGCAACAACACTAAATCTGAAAATGATCTCAGCTGCTAAAACAAGACAATTTTACAAAGCACAAGTCACTTTAAACATACATTACAAAATAAACGATATAAATTCTTAAAACGCTTTTATGGACACTTCAGTTGATTCCAAATTGTTTTAAATTAAATACATTTGTAAACTTGCTAGTCACATTATAATGATTTGATAGACAACTTTCATATTTAAAAGGTTGCCAACACAATCTTTATAAATCACTATAAAGGTCAGACCACCGTCACCTTTACAGGCAATACCGGAATTTCTTTCTTCGAAACAATATTTTAAACCGCTGTGACATTGATCAGACACAAGCAATTATTTACAAACTATACTATAAAACATTTTAACATTGTTTTGAGATGATAAAATGAGTCCCGTTATCTCTGTGTTTTTGAAGCTTTGATTGTGTTTACAGTGTGCAATATAACATGTGTTCATGTTTCACGTGTAAAAAACACAGTATTTTTCACAATATTTACTTATCTGTATAGCGCTGCGTTCACTGTCCTCAAAACAGGCTGATGTCTTTCTTGTTCTATGAAGTCCCTCATTCAGAAATACATATTGAGTTCTGATTGTGTAGTTTGTTTAGCGTGTTGTGATTCGATAGCAGCTTAGCTTGCAGTTAGCTTAGCTGGCGACTGACGAATTTTGTGCGGGTTTAGTCAAAAAACTGTTCTACTGACGTCATTAAAGCAGGAAGTAGAGGGCTGTAGTCCAAACCAGCCGTTCGCTGTAGGCTTTGAAAGGCTAATTCTGTTAAAGAAAATATATCGCCTGCCAGTGAACTTTGAGCTTCATCATTTTGCAGGTATTATTTATGCTCTAACAGCAACATTACACACTAACTTAAGTTTGAAAAATGGGATCAGAAAGAACGTGACCTTTAAAATCTACTTAATCCCGGCCTCAGGCCATTCAGAAATACCTAATCTATTAAACAAATCATTTTCAAGAGAACATGTCAGACTCACTTTTGCATCAGAGCTTCATATGTCAGATTGTGTTTAGAAAACAGTGTATTTGTGCATTTGGCCAATGCTTTTATCCAAAATGACTTGGATAAAATTACATCTTTTCAGTATGTGTTCCCTGGGTTCGAACGCATGACCTTTTGCGCTGCTAACGCTGTGCTGTACTACTGTAACATGAAACATAAGAGTAAATGTCTAAATGGTGTGGCCGTTAGAGTTATGCATGTTTAAAGAGCAATGGAAATCAAATCAATAGCACTTCCATATTTGATAAGGGCTAATGGAAGGAAAGCTACAGTAAGGAAATCACTAAGTCTGGTAGTGCCATAAAAAAGACTTACAGAGACTAAAGAATAGATTACATATTACTGTAAATGTTATTTTGCTGACTAAAAGGAGTCGGGTTTTAAAATCAAAACACTTTCTGTGAGGAAATTAGAATAAGCAACCCAAACATCATGTGAAACAAACCTTGGCTGTTTCCTGTTGACTCACTAATAAGTAAACAATTGGATTACTCAGAATTTCCCAAAAGCTTTCACTAAATTCCTTCAAATAACTTAAAAATGTTAAAGTCAACCTGGAATTAATTATTGGATACAAAAGCCCCTGTAGAGCATTGTGTTAGCAGCGGAAAGCTGTTTGTGTGTTTGTAGGGAACACACATGCACATAAAAAATGTATACATTGTAATGCACTGTAAGTCACTTTGGATAAAAGCGTCTGCCAAATGCATGAATGTACATGTAATAAAGAAATACTTCAAGACTGTATAAGCACTGAATCTGTTAACACTGTGTATACACAATGAGTAGGCATGTCCAAACATTTGTATTTTCAAAAGCTGAGCGTAATTATAGTGCTGTTAATACAGTTCATAAAAACTGATAAAAGGAGCTTTGCCTGCTATGTTTGAACATTGCCATGCCTGAAAAGTTGTGCCGAGTATAAAAGAAAGTTATCCTTTCATGATTTAAAACAGCTGCTCTTGTACTCGATTTCTCTTGTCGTAGGCCAAAAGTAGCAAAAATAGCACATAAGTACAGCTCAGAAACATACGTTACATCTTGCAAAACACCATCCTATACTCAACCATTTAATTACATACGCTCTAATTTGGGAAGACATGTGGCCAGGCCTCCCATAACTTTGCATCCCTTGACTTCTAAGCAGCCATACTTTTCGGTAGGGCTGCACAATATATCGGTTTCAGCATTGGCATGGATCTGCAAGTCACATCGCAAAACATACAGGGCATTTTTCCTCCAAATTAAACTATTTTGTATGCCTTTGCCAGTGTTAGACTACTGTATATGGGAGCAGTTTTAAATGGGAGAAAAATCACAAGAAATACAGAAGAAATGCAAAGCATAAGTTCATTCCTTTCAAAGCAGAGTTTTTACAATATTTCTCCTATTGCAATAGGCATTGCAGCAAAAAAATAAAATAAAAAAAAAACGCAATGCCAATACAGCGTAGGCCTACTTGTAGGTGATAAAGTTACTACGAAAGATAGATTATTGACCATAAATCTATTTTTAATACTGGAACCCAAAACTACTGATAAAACAACAAAGTTTATTGTTAATAAAACTAATTTAATGTTTTCAGACCAAAAAAAGATTTGCATAACATTATGCATTGCTGTTATAACCAGTAATACAATTAAAGCCCGATTTATAGTCGTGCGTAAGCTCTACGGGTTAAGGGCCCGTTATAGTTGTGCGTAGGTCCTACGGCGTAGGTTCCACGTCGGTTTTATTTATACTTTTGCATCGTCGTCCGCGTCGATGTGCAAACGCGCGCGCAGACCGCTGGTAGGCAGTATCCACGCATGTAACCACAGTAGCAGTGCGATCGTCAAAGAAGAAGAAGCTTGGCAAGTTAACCCACAAACGAAGAAGAAACAGCAATTTTTTGTGTATGATTTGAGAAGACCAGCAATGATGGAAGTAAATAAACGGAAATACCTATGACACAGTTTTTTACCTGACGGGAGGGGTTCTGGTGGACCACTCACACAGCTTGCGGTCCGCGTAGATCTGATCGCACTGTTACTGTGGTTACACGCGTGGATACTGCCTACCAGTGGTCTGCGCGTACGTTTGCACGTCGACACGGACGACGCAAAAGTATAAATGAAAACAGATGGGAAACCTACGCATCGCTGCTATGAACCCTTTACTGAGGCAAATGTTTATGACAAGACAATCCAATCAAATCTTAGCACTGGGTTTAAAGGTCTCGTTCTTTCTGTGTTTTTGAAGCTTTGATTGTGTAAACAGTGCACAATAGGGATGGGCATGATTAATCGATGATCGATAATTGATTGTTAAGAATTTAGTCGATGACGTTAATTTGTTATTGATTAATCAAATACTTTTTTTATCTAATGCAGGTTGCGTTGCGTAGCGTAGCGTGTGTCTTGAAGCAATTAAATTAATTTCACTGTGTGGCAGCAATTCAACATTTTACCACCAGGGTGCAATATTTGACACCATACTCCGTTATCTGTGACCTTCCGTTTTGATTTAAAAAAAATAATCATAAAGAGGTCATGATTTTTTGGAACAAATGAGGTCTCGGTTTAAGAATGCGACTCGCAGCTGCAGGTTCCGCTGCTTTAGAGCACCGCATATTCAAGCGCATATATGTTCCGTTTGTCTAACTAAATGTAGTTTAACTGTTTGCCACAAGTTGATTTGTAATAAAGGTCTCATTGAGGAAAACACGCTGTATTTTTGTATTCAACATTTTTGAATTATTAAAGTTAAATATAAATTTTTTATTATAAAAATATTAATGATTAATTGATAGTCGATCGTTAATTCTCCCGACAAACGACTAAAAAAATTTAAACGAATGCCCATCCCTAGTACGCAATATAACATGTGTTCATGTTTCACGTGTAAAAAAACGCTGTATTTTTCATACAATCTACTTATTTCTATACCGCTGTTTTCACTGTCCTAAAAACAGGCTGATGTCTTCCTTGTCCTATGAAGTCCCTCCTTCAGAAATACGTAATGAGTTCTGATGGTGCAGCTTGTTTAGTGTGTTGTGATTCGATAGCAGCTTAGCTTGCCGTTAGCTTAGCTTGCCGTTAGCTTAGCTTGTGACTGACGTATTCCTGTGGGTGGAGTTTAGTCAAAAAACTGTTCTAGTGACGTCATTAAAGCAGGAAGTAGAGGGAAACCGCCAATTCGCTGTAGGCTTTGAAAGGAAAATTCTATTTAAGAAAATATATCGCCTGGCAGTGAACTTTGAGCTTCATCATTTTACAGGTATTATTTATGATATTATAGCAACATTACACACTAGGGTTTAAAAAAATGGGATCAGAAAGAAAGTGACCTTTAAGACAGCTGGATTAACATAAGAAAAGAAGGAAGAAGTAAGAAAAGCATGCATGTAAAAAATAAAAATGCTTTATAGAGGATGAGGATGAGGATGCTTGAGACCAATTGTTTTGGTCTCATTATGCTAAAGTCCAATATAATTGAAACACTTCCTAAATGTTAACTAATGACTTGCAAAAGAAATACATGTAAATATGTCTAAGTCATTCACTAATACAGTGTAAATATTGCTTATTGTATGAAGTATTTCCACTTGTATTGTTCATACCCAATGGACATTTTCAGATAGACAAGCAGGCATGTGCAAGCAATTACAACAACCACAATTCCCCCACTGTGTCTACAGTCTAAATGCCAAGGAGGGATTTAAGGCATGGCCAACACCCAACAGCTGCGTAGGTTCATATATCTATGTGAAGTTTTTGTATAATTGCTGTGATGGTTTGTTGTAACATGACAAGGTTTGGAAATAAAGTAGGTATATACTGTAATAAACACGCCCACCTACTAAAAAGGAAACATATTTACACCTCTTGTTATTATAATCTGACAAATTGTTGTCTTTGTTGTAATCATAATACTAGCCCCATATACCTTTGTAACGCGTGTTTGGTTAATTGTGGCCACACATAAACCAAGCAAATATAAAAGAAAGTAAAGGAATTGATGATTTTTGAACTGTTTGTTAAAATTAAAGAATAAATAATAGCGCTAATGATGTAGTTAACTTACAAGAAAATCCCAAAATATAAGTGTGAATAGATGAAGTCACTGGAGCTTTAAATAACAGATATTTTTGGCGTTGTTTGACCACACAATCCTTTACCACTAACGACACACAATGCAATACAAAATGGTTTACCACACGATATACATTCAAACACAGCTCGTAAATCCAAAAACTTAGCTGAGATTTCTGTCACTATATGCTGGGCAACGGTGCATGAGTATAAATATACCAACGGTTATTTAAATCCCTTTCGATTTCTGTTTAGTAATATTATGAGGTTCCCATATTCACTGCAATCTCAAACTTTCACAACAAAACACGCAAATACACTTGCCGTATTTGGGTCCTTCGTCCATCACCTCCATTTTAGCGATAGCGCAAATATTTTAAACTATAAACTATACTCTGAATTGTGCCGGACTATACTTCAGTGCTCATGCTTCTCTCTTCATGAGAAACAAACTGCAGAGTAAAGGGAATCCACGAGTCTTCAAAAAAAAAAAAAAAAACACTTGGGCGGGTACAGAGCCCAGCCAATAGCAGACCTGACAGTCCTTTGATTGACAGTTACGCCCACCTATCCACTGAGTATGATCGTTTCTGACAAAGGTGTTAAAAGGGCAATAGAATCCTGATTTAACCTACTTGATTAATATTAAAATAGCAGTAAACTTGACTTCCCATGAGGCGAAACTCTGATGCTTTTTTGGAAACCGTCACTAGGTGGCGCTTCGGCAGCCCGGCAGCTATTGTGGGGTGAAACTGCCAACTGGACAACAGCACAGATATAATGGCAACGGAAGAAAAGTCGAAGTGGAATATAAACACGCAATGTTTGGCGGTCCGGTCCACTACAAAAGCTTTGACACTTTCTTTGGTGTAATCGTAAACAAGTAACTTTAGAAACTGTTTCTGCTTTTTAGAAACCATAATGATTATATGCTATGGACGTCCGAGTCGCTTTCACCCCAAAATGGCGGACTGCATGGTGGATTCTGGCTAGAGGGGATACAGCTACGGCCAGATCTCGCAAGATCTCGTTTAGGGTTAATTAGGGGTTATGATTAGTATGAAGAACAACAGCGGTTCTGACTAGATATGATACAGCTACTGCCTAAATCCCGTGAATTGTTATGTTTAGGGTTAGGTTTGGGGTATGAACAACGCTTATCCGGCGAGATTTTGGCCGTAGCTCTATCCTTCTAGCCACAACATTCATAAATGTAAATAGATGAAAACATGTTTTCTGTTTTTGAAAAATTATTTCGGATTTACTGTAAATCTTTGAGTAAGTAGGTTATTTAACTTGTTAAAGGACTTTAACCTTTTAGAAGACCCTGACGTTTTTATTTTATTTATTATTTTATGTTTGTATTTATTTCATCTGTCTTTTATTTACACCTTCCTTAAAACTGTGCTTTGTTCGTTTAGACTTAATATTTTGTTTTTACATTATTGTAATTGTTAATGTACAATAATAAAAAAGGTTGGTGCAAGTATTGTATGTCAATAATTCTTAACCGGTGGGCGCCATCTGGTGGGCCTCGTAGGCAGTAGTAGTATACAGCCAAATTAATTTATTTTTCAGTTGACAAATTTTGTTTTTTTCGCATGAAATTGTTCTCATGAATTCATATGAAATTTTGTGTGTTTATTCAGATGTTTATTATATTAACACTTACCCAACTCTTGTAAAGCAGCAAAGCATACCCAAAGCAATGTTGTAGTGTTGTGGTGCTCTCATGGTTGACAGTGTTGGTTTATTTAGTTTCAGTTTATTTAAAATCTAGTAAAGATACTTTATAAATACACATACAGTATGTAAAAAATGTTTTTGCTGTTTTACAGGACTAAGCAAAAACAATGGAAAACCAGGGTATTTTTTATATTCACTTAAACATTCAACATACCTTTTATTTGTAATTAATTAAATTCTACAATATTGTCACATCTGAAATTGAATTGACTTTGTTATATCACATACTGTGTGAATTACTTGATCAATACAGTTTAGGAATTTTAGAAATCTGTACTAAATGCAAGAAAACGTATACAAAGACAACCAAATTTTCTATTTATTAAATACAATTTCTGATCTTGTTTTCTCAGCTTTTGTTTATTCCCACCATCTATCTGTCGAGTTACTTATGTGATGCCCACAGTGTAGTGGTGCCTGGAGAAGTTGGTATACTCTTAAGTTATGCCCCCATTTTTTTTTTTTAAGTAGAAGTGGGTTACTCCATGCCATCAAATAAAGAAGTGGGTATACTCCGTATACCTATGTGCTAGAAATGGTTAAACCACTATCAATTAATCTGACCGTGGGGTGGGGGCACCGCCGCGCCAGGGAGTGTCCCACATTGTCCCTCAGAAACATAGCCTACCCCTTGTCCCCCCCTTGGGCTTATTAGCAGGTGGTCACCCTAGTAACAGCACAGATACACAAAATGGCAACGAAAGAGAACTCAAAGTTGAATAAAAGAACGCAATGTTCGGCAGTCCACTACCAATGTGACAGTACAAATGTTGCCTTTAATCGTTTTCTGCCAACTTTAACAGATTTACTTTTTTGTCTGTGTAATAGTTAACTTAATTTATTTTAGTAGCCGTAGGTCCTCCAGGGAAATTTGTGAATTTCCATTGGCAGGAATAAAGTGTCTGTCTGTCTATCTGGAAGCGTAGGCGTAGGTTGGTTTTGGTCTCCATAGAGGGAATACAGCCACGGCCAAATCTCACGAGATGTTAGGTAAAGGGATACATTTGTGGGTAGGATAAGTATGAACAAAAGCGGTTCTGGCTAGATATGATACATTTACGGCCTAAATCCCGTTAAATGTTATGTTTAGGATTAGGTTTGGGATGAAAACAGCCCTCTTTCTGCGAGATTTCACGAGATTTGGGCCTTAGCTGTTTCCCTTCTAGCCACAGCCTAGGTGTTGGTCAGTTCTTTGGACGAAGTTGAACCCCTTTTTTCTTTTTTCACTCTAAATCTCGAGCAGCGAGTTAGCAGCGTCTCAAACGCTAAGGTAAATTATGAGCTTTTAAACGATCATACTAACAAGTACTAACCAATTTAAAATGTTGTCATAGTTTTAAAATGTATGTATTTTCTTTGCATTTAATGTATGCATTTTCTAAATGATAGTTTCGCTCATCTTTCTTCGCTTCCTCGTCTATCCACGGATTCGTTTTTACAAAAAAAAAAAAAAAGAAACCCCCTATTAAGCTATATAAATAAAATACTTGTATATTATTTATTTACAGAATTGGGGTAAGTACTCCATAAAGTGATTTTCCACCGGTGGGCGCCATCTGGAAAGCCTCGTAGGCAGTTGTAGTCTACTGACAAATTAATTTTTATTTATTTCTCAATTGACAAATCTTGTGATTTTCGCATCAAATTTTTCCTAAGAATTTTTATTAAATCAGTCACGGTACAACGTCAGAATTCGTTTGTTATATCATACTTAAGCAGCATTTCAGCCAATACAGCAATAAATATATATTTAAACAAATATAAAAAATATACAAAAATGGCCAAAAATATATTTGCTTAAATTTTTTTTGTAATTTATTGTTTATTTTAAAATATATTTTGAAAAAAAAATACATTTTAAATTATTAAAAATATATATTTAGCCCTCCATATTTCAGTCCAAGGAAATATATTCACGTTGCATTGAAAGGGAAAACTTTGTTTTTGTTACAAACCTATAATAACAGTTTTAAAAAGGTTCAAATTAAATATAGTTTCAACTTTAAAAATATACTTTATAAAATTAACTTGTATTTAGCATATATTTAAAATACATTTTTGCCATATAAGATGTAAAATTAGAAATGTATTTGCTTGCCCTTGAAATACATTTTGAAATATGTTGATATTTAAAGGTTAAAACCAAATATATTTGAAAATTGAAAAAATATATTCAATTGTGCATTACTTTCTACAAAATGTATTTATTTAAACTATATTTTTGGCCAGAGAAATGTATTTTTTGCCATATGGGAGTCCCTTCAATGCTAAAATGGTTTTACTTAAGCTGACATTTTTAGGCCTATACCCAAAGCAATCATAAAACATGACAATGTTGAATGAAATTGTAGTGCTTGTGTATAGCTGACAGTGAGGGTTTATTCAGTTTCAGTTTATTTAAAGGGGATATACAGTGGGTATAGAAAAGAATCACCCCCCTTTAAAATAATCACATTTTGTTGCTTTGCAGCCTAAAATGAAGACAGACACAGTTTTTGTTTCATTCAGCTGTATTTACTCAGTGTAACTTCTACCATCCAAGTGAAAGATTTAACTCCAACATATCAGAAAGTACAGTATCACCCCCTTGTTTCAGTATTTTGTTGAGCCACCTTTTGCTTTAATTACAGCCTTTAGTCTGATATGTCTCTACTAACTTTGCACATCTAGACGTTGCAATATTTGACCACTCTTCTTTGCAGAACCGCTCCAGTTCAGTTCAATTTGATGGTGACCGTATGTGGACTGCTGTCTTCAAGTCATTCCACAAATTTTCAATGGGGTTTAAGTCTGGGCTCTGACTAGGCCATGCAAGGACATTCACCTTTTTCTCCTTCAACCACTGTGTGGTTAGTTTTGCTGTGTGCATTGGGTCATTGTCATGTTCTTCCCATTGACAACTTTCTGGCCGAGAGCAGCTGATTTTCCTCAAGAATTTGATGGTATTTTGCCCCATCCATTTTTCCTTCTATCCTGACAAGTGCTCCAATCCCTGCTGCAGAGAAACAACCCCATAACATGATATTACCACCTCCATGCTTTACCGTAGGGATGGTGTTATTTGGATGGTGAGCTGTATTGGATTTTCGCCAGACATATCGTTTGGCGTTGAGGCCAAATAATTCAATTTTAGTCTCATCTGACCATAACACCTTTTTCCACGTGGCCTTAGAATCTTCAAGGTGCGTTTTGGCAAAGCTCAGTCGTGACTGCATGTGGCCTTTCTTGAGGAGTGGCTTTTTTCTTTCAACCCTCCCATACAAGCCACATTTGAGGAGAATGTGTGATATTGTTGTCACATGCACACAATGACCAGTCTCAGAGTTGCTGTAGGCCTCTTGGTAGCCTCTCTGACCAGTTTCCTCCTGGCTTTTTCATCCAGTTTGGAGCGACGTCCTGACCCAGGGAGGGTCTGTGTTGTACAAAATACCTTCCACTTCTTAATAATAGACTTCACTGTGCTTCTAGGCACTGATAAAGCCTTTGAGATGTTTTTGTATCCATCTCCTGACTTGTGCCTCTCCACAACTTTATCCCGGAGATCTTTTGACAATGCCTTGCCACCCATAGTTGATTGTTTTCTTCAGTTGCACTACCAAGGACTGAAATGCTTCAGGAAAAGCTTGTTTCATGCTGAGCTAATCAAAATGACCACAGCTGATCACAGTTGAAAGTCAATTGGCTTTGTGTGCTATTGAGAAGGTGATTAACTACACCTGGTTGGGTTTACGAGTCATTTTTAGGAGGGGGATGATCCTTTTTCCAACTAACTTTCCTGCGAAGTTGGTATTATATCTTTCACTTGGATGTTATAAGTTGTAAACACAGCTGAATAAAACAAAAATCTTTTTGTCTGTCTTCAATTCAGGCTGCAAAGCAACAAAATGTGATTATTTTAAAGAGGGGTGATTCTTTTCAATATCTTCTGTATCATGATGAAAATATGCCTTTTTTTCCTGTTTAAGTGCTATAATTGGTTCCCCGGTGCTTATATCAATCTAGAAATTGTAAAAAAGATCAACCTAGTAAACAGTAAGTTTTGGTAAACCATTCTCTGCAAACATGTGAAAAAAATAGGTAATTGTATTTTGGCTCCCCTTGTGATGTCAGAAGGGGATACTACCGCACCTTAATCTGCACTATCCAACCACAGTGCTGACATTTAGTGCAGAGATCTGGGCTGCGTTCTCCGAAACTACCTTAACGCTACGTCGTTCTTAAGTTGTACCTTAAAGGTCACGTTCTTCCTGATCGCATTTTTTAAACCCTAGTTAGTTTGTAATGTTGCTAAAGCTCAAAGTTCACTGCCAGGCGATTTATTTTCTTCAATAGAATCCCTTTTTCAAAGCCTACAGCGAACAGCCGGTTTGGACTACAGCCCTCTATTTTCTGCTTTAATTACGTACTTTAAAACGTTTTTTTGACTAAACTCCGCCCACAGAATACGTCAGTCACCATCTTTGGCTCAACCCTTGAAAAGTGAAGCCAAATGTTTCGATCGCCCCCCAGTGACTAGTTGAAATATTTTTACCAGATATTCCTAATAAATTTAACTTGAACTATTTCTAAAATGTTTCTTTAATAAAGAACACCGTTATCTCATAGCGCAGCGAAACCTATTACATAACGTGAATAGGCTAATTGATTGTAGAGCAATCGAAATCAACCTATTCAGCACCTCCACCATGGACAGCACCCGCTAAGGTCGAACTAAAAAAGGGTTACCTTAAGCAACATCCTAAGGTATAGTTCGGAGAACACAAATGTATACCTGTAGTTAAGAGACAACGTTATCGGAGAACGCAGCCAAATTATTTGCATTTAAAAGGACACATTTTTGCTCACACCTACAAAGGGGAAATAAGTAATTATTATCTATGTGTTATTTTGAGCTAAAACTTTACATATGTACTCTGGGGAAACCACAGATTTATTTGACATCTGAAAAGTCTTGTGAAATGTCCCCTTTAAAAAAAGCTGCTTTGAGTGGGACGATTCACTAATCTGACGATTCAATACTATCCCGATACTTGTGCGCCAATTCAATACATATTACGTTAATTGCATGTTGCGTTTATGTGGCTATTGCGATTTTTCTTTTTTCTTTTTTGCTAAACAAATACCAGACAATGGAAAATGATTGATCAAACCCTTAAATAGACTGTACTGTATATGAGTTATATTAACAAAAACAATGCATTACACTTGCTCTATTTTTATTTCAGGAGCATACACATACATGAACCATAAAACTTTCAGGTACGAAAACTGTGAACTTAAATATAATATTCAAGTGTCCAACTAAATGAGTAGAAGCAATACTCTCTGAAATAAACTAAAGTGCTATGTTAATCATCTGTTCCAATAAATAAAAAGTTTCTGAACAATTTATTTAAAATTGAATGGCATATTTAATACTCTAGACAAATTAAATGTGCTACAAACTTCAAACTAAACTAATGTTTGGGAGTGTTAAGTTTCGTCTGCAAAAATATGCAACATGCTCTGTGGTGAAGCTGCTTCTCTGTACAGTCACATTCAGCTCGGGATGGTGTCGAGCAAGGTGGGCACTCAAGTTGGTGCTATCAATGTATA
The DNA here is from genome assembly GCA_025389145.1 of Misgurnus mizolepis. Lineage (NCBI taxonomy): Eukaryota > Metazoa > Chordata > Actinopteri > Cypriniformes > Cobitidae > Misgurnus > Misgurnus mizolepis. Next base: position 35,514,048 of record JAIFKI010000008.1, on the reverse strand, counting down.
GGAGGGTTTGCATACTATTTTATTCATGTCTATATATATATATATATATATATATATATATATATATATATATATATATATATATATATATATATATATATATATATATATATCGATTCTAAGGTTAAACAATCGATTTTTTTGTTAGTTTGTTTGTTTTAAAAAGAATCCCGCTAGTTTGGTGAATCGTTTTTTTTCTCCCACCCATATTTTATAAATACACATATGTAAAAATTAAGTGTCATTTTGACTTGATGTTTTACAGGACTAAGCAAAAACAATGGAAGAACTATGTAAGTTTTACCCTTAGTATTTACTTAAACATTCAACATACTGTTTTTTGTAATTAATTAACTTGGACAATATTGTCATGCCTGAACTTAATTTACTTTGATATACTAGTTACTAGGGGTGGCACGGTCCATGAAAAAAATCCGAACCGTTCGGTTCGCTTGTCTCGGTTCGGAGCGCGTGTGTACCGCACGGTTCAACGGTTCATGGCATGCGCAATGTAGTCTCATGCCCTGTATGTGACCTCAGATAGCGTGTTTCCCTTTCGCGCGAAAGAAGAGGTGACTGGTTTGGAGTATAAGTACTGCAGGTTATGTTACGTGTAGAAATGGCAAGTGGGAGAGAAAAGGAAGTCTGCCCGCAGTTGGAGGATGCGCCAGCGTCGTATAAGTTTGGTGTGTGGAAACATATTTTTATTTCATGTTACTAATGATGACAGCGGAAATAAAACAATAGATTGAACTGCAGTCTATGGGTTGAATGTGCTCGAACTTCGAGCACATTCAACCCATATAGACTGCAGTTCAATCTATTGTTTAACAGCCACAGGAGATCGCCTTCTCTCCGACCATTTATCTAATATGAGGTACTGAAAGTTTTACGTCTTTTCATATTCAGCGCTATTTTTAGCCTTTCATTGATAAAATTAAAGCGGCTGATTTCCGCGTAGTTTCATTTTGCTAGCGTGTGAAAGTTGCAGAAATGTCCTCTCAAAGTTATCACGACAGAAGTGGTCAAAAGTGGACAAAAGAGACTTAAAGAGATTTAAATATTACAGGTGCAAAGGTTATGTTTCTCTCTCGTCCACATAAACTCTCAGTATTAAAGCAGCCTCTCAGTGATAAACCTAAGAGCTACACTGAAGTTGGCATTTTAATAAATGCAAGTTATCTTTGTGTGCTAAAAATGCACATAAAGTTTATGTAGATGGCAATACACATTCTCTTTTTTGCCAAATAAATGAAAAGCATGTTGAAATCATCAATGTCTTCCCTCTTGCTCTATCAAAATCTCATCTGGCTTTTCTCAGAGATGGTCCCAATAATGTGCTTAAAGTCAAATTCAGTTTGTGCATGATTACATGATATAACTTTTTTTTTTTTTAATACTGTATCCTAAATTATGGATAATTAATACATTAATAAGATAATACATTTCTGGAGTGTTAAAAATGTAAAGAAAAAATAACAACAAGAACCGTACTGAACCGTGAACCGTGACCATAGAACCGTGATACGAACCGAACCGAGGGTTTTGTGGACCGTGCCACCCCTACTAGTTACCGTTTAGAAATTTTATCTAAATGCATTGACAAAGACAACCTGTTGAGTTTTCTATTTTTTAAATTAAATTTTTGATCTTGTTTTCTCAGATTTTGTACACATCCACCATGCAGCTCTTGTCAGTCGAGTTACTTCTGTGTTGCCCATCGCTGATAAGCTGTTTCAAAGAAATATGCTTTCCCAGGAGGTGTACTCAGAGATCAAAGCCAAATGTACAAATCAAGACAAAATGAGACTGATCTTGGATGCTGTGAAATCTGGAAGACCTGAAGTAAATTCATACTTTTTCAATGTGCTGGATTATTATGAGCCTTTCCTCGTAAAAGACCTCGAAGGTGACTGTGGAGAAGTAATAAAAATAATGATTATTATTTTATTATTATTTGGAACATAGTTTCTAAAATCTTTTCTGTTGGTGTGGAATTTCAGAATCTTACTCAGGATCCTTCCCAAAATCAGAACACTACACAGAAAGTTGGCCAATAATCTGCCTACGCCAACTTGAGGCTCTCAGGTGGAACCAATCCTCTGAAGTGCACAGAAGTAAATTAGAGGAGTTCCGGAGAGAACTAAACCACACAAAAAAAGGCAATATCTACTTTTGTAGAGATGCGAAATACATCATTGGCTCAGGAAGTGGTGGAATACATGTCTATCTTGGCCTAAAAAAAGACGGTACTGAAGTAGCCATCAAACGAATACTTAAGAATCCAACGAACGACAAAGACTTTGAAAATGAACTGAAACATTTACAAGATTTAAAGCTTGAGAGCAAGAACATAGTCAGATATGTAGACTTTGAACAGGATGATGATTTTTATTATCTTGCGCTACAGCTTTGTGAATATGATTTAGAGGGCTACATGAAGACTCTCCGTAATGAAGAAGCTGAAAACAAAGTCACTGCTTTGAAGAAAGTAGTGAAGGAGGTGCTTCTCGGCCTTCAGGTTCTTCACCGTGCTAAAGTGATACATCGTGATATAAAGCCTCAAAATATTTTGATAGGTATAAAAACTAGATTTAATAATCGTTTTCTTATACTGGTTGTACTTTATTGGTATAATGTATAAAGTAATGTTAAAACTCTTAACATATAATTTAAAGATTCAGAAAAAAATGCAAGAATGGCTGACTTTGGCTTAAGCCGCAGACTGGAGGATGGCAGCACCGTGTACACTGTGAGAGCTGGTACCAGATGCTGGGAGGCAGTGGAGACCCTTGATCAAACTGAAAGAACTGGATACAAAACAAGCTCAGATGTCCAGGTTTGTGAATAGCTTTGGATAAAAGTTTCTTCTCACATGTACATGTAAACTCTAAAACTCTTTCTATACATTGTAAGTACAATAATGTACAGTGACAGCCACAGGTGTGCGAATGTCAGATCAGCGTGTTTTTGTAATTTATTCTAGGTGGCTGGAATGCTAGTGTACTACCTACTCTCTGTTGGGAAACATCCTTTTGAAGGAAATAACCTTTGGGAGCAAGAGGCTAAAATTAGAGAAGGGAATTACTCTCTTGATGAAGTTGATGATGTTGTGGCAAAAGATCTCATTGAGAGAATGATCAGCAAAGTCCCGGAAGAGAGACCGACTGTTGATGAAGCCCTAAATCACCCTTATTTCTGGGATGATGTCAGGTAAATGATGAATGATGCCTTAGTAAAGTTTCAGGAATCATTTTACACATGTTGAGTCAGAAACTGAGATGGCAGGCCAGAGCTCAACATTTTTGTGATGAAATATGCAATTTCTGAATGGAGAACTGTTCAGTAATAAAAACACCTGCAAGACCTGAAAGAGATCAACCCTCAGCCAAGAAAAAGTAACGCAAAAGCAACGTAAGTAATGTAAGCATTACTTTCCATGAAAAGTATACTAAGTATCGCAAGTAGTTACTTTTTTGGGAGTAACTTAATATTGTAATGAATTACTTTTAAAAGCAACTTTCCACAACACTGATGATGAATTCAGTTAAATTAGAATGTAAAGTTAAAATTAGTGCTGCCCTCGACCAAAGATTTTCCAGATTTTCACTAGTAGTCATTAATTTAGTCGATAGTTTATGATATTCATTTATTATTTAAATATATATATATATATATATATATATATATATATATATATATATATATATATATATATATATATATATATATATATATATATATATATATATGGTGGAGGGGGCATCTGATAATGGTTTGAGTTTCAGGGAATAGTATGAACTTTATGGGCCCTATTTTAACGATCTAAGCGCATTGTCTAAAGCGCACAGCGCAACATCTAAATGGGCGTGTCCGAATTCACTTTTGCTAATTTAACGACGGGAAAAATGGTTTGTGCGCCGAGCGCATGGTCGAAAAGGGTAGGTCCTATTTTTTAAATGAGTAATGGGAGTATTTTGGGCGTAACGTGCAATAAACCAATGAGAGTCACAGCTCTCATCCCCTTTAAAAGCCAGTTGGGCTGGCGCTATGTCTAATCCCTATTTAGATGATGGACTTTGTAAACTGAAAAACTAAGCGGAGGAAGAAGATCCCCAGTTTAAGATTAATGTTAAATAGGCTAATTATGTTGTTTTTCACTTGTTTTGAATTTTTTTTTTTTTTATAAAAACCTTTAAAAATCGTTTTCTTTTAGTCATGGAAGTAAAAAAGCAGGCTTTTAATTGCTTTAAATGTATGGCTATCAAATATCATCAAAAAAATAATTTACAAGTATGTAAGAAAAGGTTTGTACTCTAAAAATACTTTATTTGTAACAAACAGGAGATAAAGAATTTACAAACGGCTCTCTGCACGATTCAGCACTTGGACAGCGTTTTTTTAAGCAAAGAGTTTTTTTAAGCATTACTTAAAAATGTTTCTCATCTCACCATATCCACAGGTACGGAGTCATCATATACAATAAATCCGTGAGGTAGCATAAAAAAATTTTTTAAAACAGGTGCATTTGTTTAAAGCAAAGCATTTATTTAATTACCAGGCTACAGGCGAAGCAGCTCTTTGCACCTTCTAACGTCTCATAATCGGTCCTCATTTATGTCCAAGAGACTCAATAATAATCTTTTACATTTCAATCCTTTAATCTTTCATATTTAAAAGCATTTTTGTGCTGCTGCGCATTCATGTATGTGATAAGCAAACCTGCTTTGTCCTGTCGTTTATAGGCGCATATTACTAACGCGCTCTTTAAATAACAAAAAACATATTGCGCCATTGACTTTAGACTGTAGAAAATGTGAATAAAATAAACAGTTGTGAATTGATTTTACACAGGAGAATGCTGTCACCAGGAGGTAAGTTCTCATGTAGGAAATAGTAATTTCAACCCTATAACTAAAATATAAATATTTAATATATATAATGATTATTTATGCCGTTACTTAAATAACTTGGTTTTACTTTTTGTTTGATTGTGGAATGAATTTTAAGAAAATATTTCTGCCACTTGCATGATTTTTGTGACCTTCTGCTTAATCTTCCACTTCAAATTTCTTCTTTCTTGCTCAGATTGTTTCTTCAGTTTTTTCCAATTCTGTCCATGGGTTTTTTACTCAGACATAAGCAACTCCTTTGCTTTGCTTTAAAACTGTCAGGATCTTGTATTTGACTTCTGGCTCTTCATCTTGGCATCTTTCCTGAAGGAACAGGTTTTTCAAAATTATATTTCTATCATGACTTACTTGAAGACATAAAATAGCTTTTCAAGAAAAACCGACTAAGTTGTAAGCTCTCAAATCTAATATGGCAACAGTAGACTGTACTGTTTCAGATCATTTTTTATGACTTTAGAAGACTGTAAATAATACCAGCACAATAACAAAACATTTCTTACCTACTTTTTGTCTGCACAATTGTATTTCATTCAGGAAGGATGCAGTTCTTAGGAAACTGGGTGATATAAGAGAAGTTCAATACTATTTGGACTTGGAGACACTTCACAACCTCTACCACGAAGTGAAGAACAGTGATGGAGAAGAGCCAACAGTAGATCAGATCATTGACAGGTTGATAACATCCAAGCCAAAAAGCACACCTAAGAGGAAGCTACTTGATTTAAGGTAACTTAACCCTCAAACGCTCCTCGTTTTCTTTTTACACTTCTGGCCCTTGGGATCTATATGAACCCAAAATTGAAAGCATAATTGTAAGAAAAATATACATTTTCAATAATACAAATAATATATCTCTCTATACAATAAATTCTCATCTATACAATAAAGCCGTGTTTTGAGAGATTTGAAGCACTTTTGTACCTGGTTACCACTAAATTCCTCAACTACACTCTTAGAAAGGATGTGTTAATTTTTTACACACCATTGTGTGGTAAGCTTTTAACACTTTGGGCCCTATCTTGCACCCAGCGCAATTGAGTTTGTCAGTGACGCATGTATCATTCGTATTTTGCACCGGCGCACAGCGGGTTTTTCCCTCCACAGACACACGTCGGCAAACTATGGAATGAACTTGCGCTCCCTGGGCGGTTCAGCACAAAAAAAGAGGCGTGTTCCGGCGCAAACCATCCCTGATGCTATTTTGCAGTTTCAAAAAACAATTGCGCCACTGACCAGAAAAAAATGTTTAAAGTCAGTGGCGCGTTGCACGTTGTTCATTATGCTATTTTAAGGGCGCATGCTTGACCATAATGTATAGCGTGCACAACGCGCATACACTTTGCTTATCTTATCTACACAGATGCAATAGTTATTTTTGCAAATCATAAATTGTTACACTAAAAAATATTAATACACGAGATAAGGGAAATCATTGTGGTGAGCATTGTGGTGATAGTTTTTATTTATTGTGTGGCTGCGTTAAAAAATGCTCATGCAAATAACGATTAAAATATTAAGTTTGTTGTGTGGCTGTATTACGTTTATTTTATGTAAATAATAATTAAAATGTTTTCATAAGAAACCTTAATGTATATGAACTTGATTTGTAAGAGTACTTTGGGGTTGGACCTTGCTTGCGTTTCTTGGGTCCGATTTCAAAGCCCCCAAGCCCTTTCAGCGGTGAGGTGAGGGTGGACGCAGCGATGTCCTCTGCTGGTGTCTGTGTAGAGGCAGATCCACCTCCCGTTACACGGCGTGCCCGATTTATGCTGGCAAGCTTGGGATTCCCCTGTCTCCTGACATCATTGTAGCGCTTGGCGCAACGATGGGGATGCCAGCTGATGAGACTGTGGCTATTTCCTCTCACGCCTGTTTAACCTACGCTGATTTGGGCGGGTTTCTCCTATCCCCATACAACACAACTTCTCTGTCTTTGACTGCTCTTACAAAAACGTGGGTCTCCTCGGCTGTGAACCGCTCCTGGCGTGCACCTGGTAAATCCGTCATAGTAATAGCAACCCGCCATGGAACTTGCGCCCTTGCGTTTAAAGGGAATGTTGGATAGCGTTCTGATTGGTTTATTTGACGTTACACCCAAACCACACCTATGAATAATGAACCTACTTCAGACCAACCCCTTATTGATTTGCGCCCGGTGCAAGAGTTATTTCTCCCGCCGGGAAAATAGCAACAGCGCCCAAGATCCACCCACAAAGTCACTTGCGCGTTGCGCTTCGCACTTGCGTTTCAGATCGTTAAAATAGGGCCCAAGATGTGTAATTTTAACATATTATGTGTCATTAGGGGTCAAGCACCGAAGGTGCTGTGACATTTATTGGAATTGTCAGTATTATTATTCTTCTATTTCTTCCCCAATGGGAGTCTATGGCAGCCCTATGAACTGTAAGTAGGAAAATGATGAAATTTTGCACAGTTGTAGTCTTAAAAAGTCATGTGACCAAAAATTAGGTCTCTAGCACTAACTCTATAGCGCCATCAGCAGCTCAAAAATTCAATGTTCAAATGGTTATAACTGGTGATCCATTTGATCTATCAAAATTCTACTTAGTACACCTATTGTTTTTAATGCCATACAGTAAGACTCCACCCATTACAGTAGCGGCCATTTTGAAATGTACAGTATTTCGTTTATTCGCTACTCCTCCTTCAAATTTGGTTCAATTGTTACGAATTTTGGCACATATGATCTTTGGAGTGAGCCGCACAGAAATGACTGAACACAATTTTGATTTTTATCTTTGTTCAAATGTAGTAAATGCTTAAACTTAACGAGGTTGACGCAAAAATGTTTCTGAAGCTGTATCTCGGTCATTCCTTCATTAATTGAAATGGAATTTGGTACACGTCATTCCGACCATGAACTTGGGGTCCATGCCAAATTTGGTGACAGCGCCACTTATGGGTCATGAAATATGAAAAAAGGCTATTTTTGCCCATAACTACTGAAATGTTTGTCAGAAAATTATGATCTTGGTGTCTACGGAGTCCTTGCTTCATGCCGAATCTGTCAATATGTATTTTGTTGGGTTTGACCACACCGCCTGTCCACCATTTTGAATTTTGTCCTTAATTGTTATATCTTTTGAACTATTGGACATATTCATGCAAAAATAGGTAGGGTGCTTCGGCATGATGTCTTGAAGGTACCTGGGAAGTCAGAGTACAGCGCCACCTATGGGTTATAAACTATAACAGTTCTTATAGAACTGCTTATAACTTCTGAATACTTTGTCTGATATAGATTATCCTTGTGAAATTGGATTCACTGGTTTATGCCGATCGTAACAATACCTTGTTTGTCATTTTCCAACATTCTGTTAATGTGTTATTGTAAGGCATATGGTAAATGATTTTTTCCCTACTCCTTTTACAAATTTTGTTTATTTTTTGCCAGGTTCTGCTCGTATAATGTTTGGAGCAATCCGCACAGAAATGACTGAACAGATTTTTGATATTCTGTTCTCTTTCTTAGAAATACTGCTCCAAAGTTGCCCATGCCTGTGATATTGTCTATTTGTCATAGTACATTAATGTGACTGTATATTACATTGTATAGCATTACTATAAAAAATTATCTACTTGACTTCAATCTCACTTGAGCTTTTTGATTCTCATATACATTGTATTTCTGTTATTTCTGCTCTGCAGTGTCAGTTCTGCATCTTTGGTGATTGTCATATGTCAATGCTTGCAGGTCTGTAAGCCCTTTCTGCTGCCCCCAGAGCTGTGTCATCTCAGTGGCGCTTCTAGTAAATCACATTCATTGAGATTCTGAGGTAATGGGTTTAAATCCCACCTGAGGCATGTATTAGGTTCTTCTATTAAAGTTTTGTTCTTCCTCATCAATTCTTTTCAACCTGTCTGTAGTTCACATATGTTCTATTTTTGCCATGTTTGAGAGTGGGTTTTGTCTTCAATTCTTTGTTGTTTGAGTTATCTGCTTTTCAAAAACATTGTATTTCTGTTATTTCTGCTCTGCAGTGTCAGCTCTGCATCTTCAGTTATTGGCATATGTCAATTCTTGCAGGTCTGTATGCCCTTTCTGCTGCCCCCAGAGCTGTGTCAACTCTGTAGCGCATCTAGTAAATCACATGCATATAGATTCTGAGGTCATTTGTTCGAATCTCATGAGAGTGTGTTTTGTCTTGACTTTGTTGTTTGAGTTATCTGATTCTGTTATTCATTGTATGTTTTATTTCTGATCAGTGGTGTCATTTCTGCATCTTCAGTGATTGGCATATATCAATGCTTGCAGCTCTGTAAGCTCTTTTCTGCTGCCCACTTGAAATGTGTCAACTGAGTGGTGCATCTAGTAAATCACATGCATTGAGATTCTGAGTTCTTGTGTTCGAATCCCACCTGAGGCATGTATTAGGTTCTTCTATTACAGTTTTTTTCGATTGCTAAACGACAGTGGGCACAACTGGAGCTACATGTGCAAAACTCTAACTACAGTCTGCACTACCAAAAGTCACCTGAGCACAACTCTTAACATATGGCTCAAAACAGCTCCGTGCAGCCAAACACTAAACACAACCCTCACTGAGATAACACACACTGTCACTCACAACACACTGAGAGGAAAAACACTACAGTTTTTTTCGATTGCTAAACGTCAGTGGGCACAACTGGAGCTACATGTGCAAAACTCTAACTACAACCTGCAATACCAAAAGTCACCTGAGCACAACTCTTAACACATGACTCAAAACAGCTCAGTTCAGCCAAACACTAAACACAACCCTCACTGAGATAACACACACTGTCACTCACAACACACTGAGAGGAAAAACACTAACATCAAACACCAATACAGAAATTACTAATTTTTATCTTTACAGTTTGAACAATTTCAGTGACTTCATACAAAGTAATATTTTCTTCAAATAATGATGTATTTATTGATTGATTTATCACATGATTTATTGAAATTTTTTGACCAGAACAATTCTTTAAGGTAAATGAAATTTGCAGTTTGCTTCAATAGTCTGTAGTAGTTTATGGAATTATAGTAATGAGGAAAAAAGGTAGAAACTAAAAGTACATACTGTAATTCAAACAAATAATTGAGGAGCTAATCCTGCCTTTCTCTAGCATCAGGCCACTACCTGCCACCCTTCTCCCTCCACGAACCCGTCTTCCTTGTTCCATTTCCAAAATTTGTCTTTCTAAGCTCTACCTATCATATTTATATAAAAAGTAATATTATATATAAATGAAATATATAAATGAAATTGGAATTTATATTTATATGAAATTGCAATCAGCAGTGTTTGAAAGGCACAAGGCTGAAATCAATTCTGTTTTGAATGTGTGGTTCACAGTTTTGACAGCAGTGTGTTAGCATTTGAACAAAGTGCTGTAAATCCACAGTGTTGTGCAGGTTGTGGTTAAAGTCATGGGATAAGTGTAACCGGGTGGTTTTAGAGGGAAAATAACGCCCCTTTAAGTTTTGTAAAAAAAGGTGTACTACCCCTTTAAGAAAACGGCAGCTGGCGATGACGCGATTAGCGTCTGATACAGAACCAGCAGGCTTGCGCAGTGCATGAGACACGGGCTCGGTAGATCTGAATCATCTAAGGTTAAATCCATTATCTATGTGAGTAATTTGGGTGCTATTAATCTGATCTGATGTAAAAGATTGTGTTTATTTCATCCTTGATGTGTAACATGTATATTTTATGGTTAGGGCATAGGATGATCAGAGATTGTGTATTGCAACACGTGATGAGTTCCGGATCTGTTATAAAAGATACGGATTCGGTAAGTCTCAAGTGTAATATGAAGGTGCATAATGTCATGTATGTGTTATATTTACTGATAAATACAGTGTTGGAATTTACATGGTAAAAATGCTAACTGTAGCATTGTTTTTAAATGTTTAGGGTGCCACTACCGTGTTTGTGTGATTTATATAGTGTATTGTTTCACCCCAAAAAGTGTGCCCTAACATTTGTAATAATTGAGAGGATTTAAACAAATTTATACTTTCTTTGGATGGTTTATTTTGGTTCTTTTTGATATCCTTGTGAACTTTTTGTTTTGTGTTTATATACAGTTATAGCGCCCCCATTGGGTGAAATGGAGTAGTGATACTTGGATGTCAGTTTGTTCATATTGAATTGTCATCTGTTATTGGTGAAATCCTTCATTTCCATTTTTGATCACAACTGAGAAAATAACCTATACAAATTCATTTAGTTAAAAACCTATAAATAAATATAAGCAACTATAAAACGTGATTCAGTGTAAATTCATTTATTTTGTTAAACTGGCAACAAAACTTGGTACCAGGAGTGGGGTCTCCTTTTATTTTTGATTAATATTGCCAGTGAGTTAAGTGTTAGTGGCACAGGGGTATAAAACAAACAAACACGGTGGTGGTGAAGAGGAGCATCCTGCGCAGAAGGAGTCAGTGGCAGCCGGACGGAGTGTTTGGCGACTGTGGAAAAGGGAAATTCGATGTGACAGTGCACACGGAGTGGTGACACCGGTTTTCCTGGGATTTCTCAAGTAGGCACAAACTGTCTCTGTTAGTTTAAACGTTCGAACATGTCTGACCAATCTGAGGGAGAAGAGGACGACATTCGTCAGAAGTTAAAAGAACTAAGTCAAAAGCATGAAAAAACAGTGGAGTTACTTGAGTCTTTAAAAGGGGGACTTAATAAGACTTATGTGTATGTACCCCGAGAACGTCACATCAGTCCCTTTTCAGGGGACATTGAAAAAGATGGGAGAACAATAGATGAGTTTGTAGAAGAGGTTGAGCGTGCTTTAAGAGCTCGAAATTTGACACCAGATGATGAATGTGATTTTGTTATATCTTTGCTGCGAGGTGCTGCCTTAGATGAAGTGCGACTGCGAAGCACTGTAGACACAGATGTAGCCACTGATGTACTTACTTATCTTAGGGATGCATTTACAGATAGGCGCAGCAGTGCCCAACTCCTCCAGGACTTTTATAGTCGTAAACAGAAAGAGGGGGAGGACATTCGTGATTTCTCTCATGCACTGGCTCAAGCATTAGGTCGAATTTCTAAGCGCGCACCTGAGGCGGTCGGAGATGAAAAAATAATGCTAAGGGACCAGTTTGTAGAGGGCATCCGAGATCCTGCACTCAGACGAGAACTTCGACGTTATGTTAGGGACAAACCTGAGTCCTCTATGGTAGAAGTAAGAGAAGAAGCTTACCTCTGGGGCTCCGATGAGCAGTTGGGGAGGGTTCGAACCCCTAAAAGTCGAAGTGGTGCTTATAGCTCATTTAGCGAAAGCGCGCATTGTGCAGAAATGAAAGCCGTAGGCCACGACCCAATCACCTTATCCAAAGTAATGGATGTGGTCACTGAGCAGGGTAGGCAGATTTCTGAGCTGACGCAAGCTGTTAAAGGCTTAATGGCACAACAGCAAGGGGCTGGGGACAAGCGGACAACAAACAAGCGAGCTCAGTTACGATTTACAGAGGATGGCAAGCCAATATGTCTAAAATGTCAGGAAATGGGGCATATTGCGAGGAATTGTCCTCAGAAAGGTAGCTCTAAAAACCCTGCATCCCGTTCTAGTGAGTCGGGAAATGGAACGCCCCGGTTGCTATGAGTCGAGCAATTAGGGGGCAACCTGTAGACTCAAACCAAGATGAGCTGTTGAAGCGAGCAGTGGGAACATGTCCTCAAGTAGATATTAAAGTTCTTGGGGTGGAAGTATCGTGCCTCTTGGACACAGGTAGCCAAGTGAGTACAATCTCTGAGAGCTTTTTCCGACAACACTTGGGGGGGGGACGATGAAGACATGCTCACAACAGCAGGGTGGCTTAAGTTAACAGCCGCAAATGGGCTTGATATCCCTTATTTGGGGTACCTTGAATTAGAGGTGGAAACAATGGGCAGGAAGATTCCAAATTGTGGGTTTTTAGTTGTGAAAGACCCTCCAACGGTTCTGCATCCTGTATCCTGTATAATTGGGATGAACATAATTAGTCAATGCCGGCAGTTAGTGCAGGCTGAATTTGACCAATCGTTGGAAGCAACATTGGACACTGATTGGAGCAACGCTTTCCAGCGAATGCAGATTTCTGACATACACAGGAGTAGAGTAGCAAGGGTAGCAGGGAAAAGTGTGGTGCATGTGCCTGCAGGCTCTGTGGCTACCATTATGACCAAAGGGTGGACAGTGAGCTCCGAAAAACAGCGCCTTTGGCTAATAGAGCCAACCACATTAGCCTTGCCAGGAGGGGTGCTAGTTATGCCAGCTCTGGTGGGTTCCCATAATCATACCGCTCCCATTCAAGTTCTAAATCTCTCTTGTGAGGATATTTGGTTGCACCCTAGGACTCGAATCGGTGTTGTGTCAGAGGTGACTGTAATGGAGAATGACCCAGCCAGCGAGGTAACTTTCCATCGCATTTCTGCAAATGCCGAAGAAATTTCTATGGAGTCCAAGTCACTATCGAAGCAAGAGCACTGGTCTAAAGTGGTGGCCCAGCTGGACATTGGAGGCACAGTAGAGCAGCAAGCCGAGTTAAAGGCATTACTTGCAGAATATGCCAATGTTTTTGCTCTAGGGGACGAAGATCTTGGATTTACAGACCGAGTGCAGCATGAGATCAACTTGGTAGATGATGTACCTGTAAACCTGCCGTATCGCAGAATTCCACCCAACCAGTACAGAGAAGCTAAGGAACATATCGCGCAACTGTTGAGAAAGGGTGTTATCCACGAGAGTTCAAGTGCCTACGCATCTCCAGTGGTGCTTGTGAGAAAGGCTGACGGTAGTATTAGGTTGTGCGTTGACTACCGCAAGCTAAATCTGAAAACCAAACGTGACGCCTTTCCATTGCCACGTGTGGATGAGAGCTTTGACGTGTTGCGAGGCGCTCAGTTCTTCTCGAGTATTGACCTGGCCAGTGGTTATCACCAAGTGGCCATGGCCGAAAAGGATCGGCATAAGACGGCCTTTACCACACCATTTGGGCTCTACGAACATCTGAGGATGCCAATGGGGGTGTGCAATGGACCGGCAACATTTCAAAGATTGATGCAGACGACCATGAATGATCTTATCTTTCAAATTTTGCTTGTCTATTTGGACGACATCTTAGTCTTCTCCAAAACATTTCCTGAGCATTTGGTGAGATTGAGGACCGTGTTCACCAGGTTGCAGGATACTGGACTTAAGGTCAAAGTAGGGAAATGCCACTTCCTACAGTCTGAAGTGATATTTTTGGGACATCAGATATCTGCTGAGGGTATAGCCACTGACCCTAACAAGATCTCGGCAGTGAAGCAGTGGCCGATACCCACCACTTTAAAAGCTTTGCGCTCGTTCCTCGGGTTCTGTGGATATTATAGGAGATTCGTCCCTGGCTTCTCAAAAATCGCAGGGACACTACATGATCTAGTTAACCAGTGTCTGCATGAAGGGCCTCCTGCTAAAGCTAATCAGAAGGTGATAAGTGGGTGGAGTCCTGAGTGTCAGGCATCCTTTGATACTTTAAAGGAGGAACTGACCAGTGCCCCTGTGCTTGGATTCGCTGATTTTTCAGCCCCATTTCTCCTGGAAATTGACGCAAGCAACCTAGGCTTGGGGGCAGTGCTTCTGCAGGAGCAAGACGGAAAAAAGAGGGTGATCTCTTATGCTAGCAGAAGATTGCGGAATGCTGAGAGGAATGACAAAAATTATAGCAGCATGAAATTGGAACTGCTGGGTCTCAAGTGGGCAGTAACTGAAAAATTTAGGGGTTACTTGCTAGGTTCTAAATTTACCATCATCACAGATAATAACCCCCTCTGCCATTTAAACACCGCCAAGCTAGGAGCCCTGGAACATAGATGGGTAGCACAGTTAGCAGCATTCGATTTCGATGTCCAATACCGACCGGGTCGATGTAATCATGCTGCTGATGCATTGTCTAGGCAGCCGTTAGCAGGGGAGCCCGTGGTAGATGGAGAAGACATTGAATATGATGACTGTGTAACTATCTGTGGCATGATCCGACATGGGACTACTTTGGACGCTGACTTGATTCGAGCTGGATTAGAGAGGTGTGAGGTCCGGCAGATGCGTGCCATAGAGACTGGTGGGCTGGCCAGTGCTGAAATGCAGGGGAGCACTCCTGTTTGGCCCGGCTATACTAAAGAGCAGTTGGTTGCTTTCCAGAGTCAAGATCCGGTCCTGAAGGAATTCAGGGTCTTTTGGGACCAGAAACGTAAACCTGCAGGCTTGGAGTTAAGGAACCTCTCAAAATGTGTACGTTCTTTGATGAAGCAGTGGGCTCGACTAAGAGAAAAGGAAGGATTGTTATATCGGGCAGTGGAAGATGAGCGTCATGGAGAGTATATGCAACTGTTGGTCCCTGACTGCTTAAAAACCCAGGTGCTTGATAGTGTGCATGCTGGAATGGGGCATCAGGGGATTGAAAGGACGCTGCAACTGCTGAAGCCTAGATGTTACTGGGTTGGGATGTATGGAGATGTCGAACAATGGATTAAGAGTTGCCAACGCTGTGTGCTCACAAAAATGCCTCAGCCTAAAGTGCACCCACCCATGAGATCGTTCCTTGCTAGGCGACCCCTAGAGGTGGTAGCAGTAGATTTTACTCTGCTCGAGCCAGCTACTGATGGAAGGGAAAATGTCTTGGTGATCACGGACGTGTTCACCAAATTCACGCAGGCTTTTGCAACCAGGGACCAAAAGGCTGATACCACTGCTAAAGTTCTCCTGAGGGAGTGGTTTATGAGGTATGGAGTTCCTGAGCGCCTACATTCGGACCAGGGGAGAAATTTCGAAAGCGAGTTGATTGCAGAGTTATGCAAGCTTTATGGGGTCAAGAAAAGCCGCACCACTCCCCATCATCCAACTGGAAACGCCCAGTGCGAGCGTTTTAACCGCACTCTTCATGAGCTCCTTCGAACACTTCCTCCTGAGACCAAAAAACGGTGGCCTGAACATCTAGCAGAGCTTGTCTATGCGTACAATGTTACCCCTCATTCAACAACAGGGTATTCCCCATTCTATTTGTTGTTTGGAGTGGACCCTCATTTGCCAGTAGATGCATTGGTGGGGCAGGAATCTAGGGCTAAGCCCACACATGACTGGTTGGCCGTGCATCAGAGACGGCTAAAAGAGGCCCATGAGCGTGCCAGGGCTTTTGCAGAAAAGAAAGCAGCAGAGCGAATTGAGCTTGCTCAGGATAAAGTATATTGTCCATCCATCGAAGTTGGCCAGATCGTATACCTGAGAAATCGACCCCTGGGACGTAATAAAATCCAGGATGCCTGGCATTCAACTCCATATCGGGTCATAGAGATTCAGGGGACTACTCATACAGTGGAACCTGTGGAAGGAGGTCCCATCAAGAGAGTAAATCGGGTGGATCTCAGACCCTGTGCACAAGTCCCTGCTCCTGTGACTCATAAGAGGAGAGTTGAGCTTAATGTAGAGAGGGATGACATGTCAATGAGAGCTGCTGAAAGTGAGAGTTCGGAAGAAGGGGTTGTGCTTGTGGAATGTAGTGGCCCAAGTAGGGTTGAAAGTCTCCCCAGAGCTGAAACTGAGACTGAACAGGAGAGGAGAACTACAGAGGTGTCTCCTTGTCACCCTGAGGCTCCAGCTGGAATCGAATTTGGGGAAGATTTTCAAGAGCAAGGTGGGGTCCCTGTTTTGCCCACACCTCGGAGAAGTACCAGATCTAATGTGGGTCAACATTCAAATCCACATCATGAGCCTAGATCTGCCCTTAGTCACAATGCCGTCTCTCAGATTATAGCTAATTTGGGGACAGTGTTTTTCAGAGAAGCAGTTAAAGAGCTGAGAAACTCGTATACTGTCACCGGGGACGTTGACAGGTCAGCAGGGGAGAATGTAACCGGGTGGTTTTAGAGGGAAAATAACGCCCCTTTAAGTTTTGTAAAAAAAGGTGTACTACCCCTTTAAGAAAACGGCAGCTGGCGATGACGCGATTAGCGTCTGATACAGAACCAGCAGGCTTGCGCAGTGCATGAGACACGGGCTCGGTAGATCTGAATCATCTAAGGTTAAATCCATTATCTATGTGAGTAATTTGGGTGCTATTAATCTGATCTGATGTAAAAGATTGTGTTTATTTCATCCTTGATGTGTAACATGTATATTTTATGGTTAGGGCATAGGATGATCAGAGATTGTGTATTGCAACACGTGATGAGTTCCGGATCTGTTATAAAAGATACGGATTCGGTAAGTCTCAAGTGTAATATGAAGGTGCATAATGTCATGTATGTGTTATATTTACTGATAAATACAGTGTTGGAATTTACATGGTAAAAATGCTAACTGTAGCATTGTTTTTAAATGTTTAGGGTGCCACTACCGTGTTTGTGTGATTTATATAGTGTATTGTTTCACCCCAAAAAGTGTGCCCTAACATTTGTAATAATTGAGAGGATTTAAACAAATTTATACTTTCTTTGGATGGTTTATTTTGGTTCTTTTTGATATCCTTGTGAACTTTTTGTTTTGTGTTTATATACAGTTATAGCGCCCCCATTGGGTGAAATGGAGTAGTGATACTTGGATGTCAGTTTGTTCATATTGAATTGTCATCTGTTATTGGTGAAATCCTTCATTTCCATTTTTGATCACAACTGAGAAAATAACCTATACAAATTCATTTAGTTAAAAACCTATAAATAAATATAAGCAACTATAAAACGTGATTCAGTGTAAATTCATTTATTTTGTTAAACTGGCAACAAAAGTGTGTAAAGTTTTGAAAACTGTGTTTAACCAATGAAAAACGAACTAGAGTTTGGTCCACATGAACTGCTGCTGTGCAGACTGTAGTTAGAGTTTTGCACATGTGACTCCAGTTGTGCCCACTGTCGTTTAGCAATCGAAAAAAACTGTAGTTTTGTTCTTCCTCATCAATTCTT
Organism: Misgurnus mizolepis; assembly: GCA_025389145.1. NCBI lineage: Eukaryota > Metazoa > Chordata > Actinopteri > Cypriniformes > Cobitidae > Misgurnus > Misgurnus mizolepis. Next base: position 35,496,209 of record JAIFKI010000008.1, on the reverse strand, counting down.
CTCGACCTGTCTGTAGTTCATATATGTTCTATTTTTGCCATGTTTGCTGTTGTTGCTCTGCACTGCGGTGGTTCTCTGTGATTGCTGTGCCTTGTGTGCTTAATGCACCTGGGGTGCTCAATGCGCCTTGGGTGATTGTTACATTGTATGTTGCTTGCTGTGCTTTGGGTGCTCTTTGCGCTGAAGGTGTTTGGCCCCGCAATTGCTGCTTGCAGCTATATTTTTGTGTTGATTTTGTGTTAAAATATAACACATGTTGTGTTAAAAGTAACACAAATGTGTTGTTTCAATATAACACAGATATGGTTGAATTCTGGGACAATGCAGTTAGTGTGTTGTCCTAGAATCAACACTAATGTGTTGTTTTTAACATATTCGTTCTAAGAGTGTACACCATTGGCTTGCCTGAAAAATATAGATTTTTTTATGAAAATTCACATAAATTATGATCTAAATTTGATTTAAATTGTTTTTAGATATTGATCTAGGTGTTAGGTGTTGAATTCAGCCATCGGTTTTTAGAAAAAAACATAAAATAATTACTGTTTAGGAATTAAATAATTTTGATCAGCAGGTGCCCATAGAGACCCATTCATTTTACTGGATATGGACAACTGCTCAAATCAGTACATTAGTGATACATTTTGTGAATTTATGTTTATATAAACATTAGAAACGACATTAAAAATAAATATTATTTCAAATAGTAAATTTTTTATAAAACTATTTATAGTTTTATAGAAATGTCTGTTTTACAAAATGCCACAGACATTTGACTAAGTGTGTGTGTGTGTGTGTGTGTGTGTGTGTGTGTGTGTGTGTGTGTGTGTGTGTTTGTGTGTGTTTGTGTGAGCATGTTTTTTTGCATTGCATTTGTGCACAAGAACCAGGACTTAATTTCTTTGTCAAAATTTTCAGATATATGCTGTATTTATTTATATTTATTTTTTGACTAAGGGAGAAAAATTACAATTTTTTTTTTTTTTTTTTGCATTTTTCATTCACTTTCAAGGACAGATTAATGATTTTTAATTTTTAAAAGATTAGTAATTTTTTACATACCTTAAGAACAACCGAATCAAGCCTAGTTTTATTTTTGTGTATGTAAAGATAGATTATTTAGAAAAAGTCACAAAGTTTAATCTCTAAGATGAAGGGAACCTTTTTTTTAAAATGAAATGTCGTTTGGGGTCATATAGACCCCAAGAACCGATTGAGGGTTAAGAACTCCTATCATTTGGTTAACAGTAGTAGTGGTTAACAGTCATATCTGGAGATCAGGTGGCCAAAATGATTATTATAAACTAAGTTTAGTAAAGTAAGCTAGGCAGGAATATGGAGCTTGTAACTAAAGTAACAAAAATTATGACCAGTTTCATGACCTCAAATTTATTATACATTTTAAACCTGTATATTCCTATACAGTAATTTGTTATTTTAAATCGTGTTACTGTATTTACTGTATGTTATGTATGTTATCTAAACAGACTCCCATGTTTTGTTGCTACATTAACTTGCCTTTTCTCTTTAGGAAAACCTTAACTGAAATAGTTGGTGATAATTTTGCAAAAGTTGTGAACCTGTGCGACACTGTAAAGAAGTACAATGAAAGCTTTTCTACCTGGAAAACAAAGGTGAGGAAACGCATCGAATGGCATGCCATGCCAGAACAATGGGCAATGGGTTTTTCTCACCCCATTAAACCGTTGTTTATGAAGTTATTGTCTTTAACACTATGTTCATATCTTAAAATGACTGATGGTGCTTGTTTATATGTTATGTACATTTGTAGCTTCCAGGTAATGAAGAAATACCTTTTCCGGATGACTTACTGGGCCTGCTACGTTTTATGCGCAACAAACTGGTGCATGAGTAAGTGAAGCATGCGGTCTAACATCTAAATATATAGATCTCAATTATCCAGTCAGTTTAATCTGTACTAAAGGGGACCTACAGAATTACAGTTCTTGAAGTGTTTGAACCCTAATTATTTATATATATGTGACCCAATTTTGCATAACAAAAACTTGTCCTCCTGAGACGTGACTTCTTTTTTCTTATATATATTGCCATGTAACCTTATACAGTCAAGAAACAAGCAAATATAGATACCCCTAAATATTACTTTCTAAGATGAATGATCACTGTAATACTTTTGTAATAATTCTCTAACACTATCATTATTTTAAGTTGAAGTTAAATTTAATTTCCTTCTTTTGTTATCCTATCCAACAGAAAGGATAAATTCGATGAGATCAACAGGCTTAATCATTTTCCAGATTTCTTCATAAGTTTACACAGGCTGGCGAAAGACCTCAACTGGGATTACTGAAGAGGAAACATAGTGTACATAATGTCTTCGATGAATGCAGATTTTACCAGTTCTGTTTTCTATCTTTGCTTTGATGGGTTTTCTTTAAACCTAAATTTGAACAAATCAAGATTTTTCTGACAGTTTCTGTGATTGCCCATCTTTTAAGATTCCTGTTTTTGTCCTATTTTCCTTTAAGCTTTCAGTTTCTAAATGATCTCAGAACAAGTACTGTATATATTTAGTAGTCTGTCTTGATGTGTTGTCCTCTCATAAAAGAACAAAGCAGGTACACGCCTTCGGATAAAACGGTATGTATTTTTGACAAGCATTTATTTCTTCAAGTAGTTTAAATAGATGCCGTTGTTATCAATTTAGTCAATTCACTGTAAATAATGTGTACTGTATCTATTGTTTTATTTTCTGTAATGATGTATCAATGCAAAACTGATGGTTAAGCTATAAAAATTAAAGCACTCTAATTACATTTTTGACTACTAACAGAATTGACTACTGAATACATTAATTATTTCTATATGATCAATTGAATGTTTTTTATTTTAATTTTTCAGTTAATGTTAGATTCCTTGACATTTACTGCAAGCATTTTTTTGTCTCAGTCTGTTATATATGGCACAAGTTACCAGCATTAAAACATCAGTCCAGCAGTGAAATAGGGTGGAGGGAACACATACTTTTTCTTGCCACTGTACTTATACTGTCATTTAAATAATTGATTTAGCCTACATGTGTCAGAAGAAATATTTTTGCATGTTGTAAGGGTTTTGTTGTGTTCTGTTATGTTTTGTGTGTTGTACTTTTATTTTGATACCCTGTTCTGTTCTGACTTTTATTTTGATATTCATCTTGCCATGTAACACTTGCCACTTCCTGTTTGTATAGTATATAGCCACTTCAGTTCTGTTCAGTCACTGCTGATTATTACTTAGTATCTCCAGCCTGTTTACATTGCCTGTTACCTATAGTATGACTAGCCTGTTTGTATTCTGTTATCTGGTTATTCTGTTCTTTGCCTGCCTGTTTTTTGACCCGTGCCTGTTTTTTTGGATATTGTTTGTTTTGCTGCCTGCCCTGACCTATTGTCATTGGATTACATTTTGGATTGCCCCTTATTGGATGTGTTTCCTTTTGGGATTTACTTAATAAACCTCTTTTGCACATGGATTCTACTCTCCTTCGCTTACGTTAAGCACCCACGTTACACATGTATAATTAAACAAAAATGGTAGTAGGATTCAAAAAACGCTTACTCAAATATGTCAACCTATTATTTAACAGCTTAAAGGACTCCCTTTAAGATGCACAACATTTTAGAGAAAGTACAATGCTGAAAATCTACGATAATATAATTCCATTCGCAAGCTGAAAATAAAAAGTATAATAAAGAATCATACATTTATTCTTGTTTTAGATGAGCTCCAGTAGATGGGACTCCTGCATAAGTGACACAAGGGGAGAAGCTTCTTTTCTGAGTTCTGCAATACAGAATAAAGTAATTTAAAATTCTGTCAATCACATTTTTCCCATTTATTTGCGTAGAAAAATGGAAAGAAATATGTTGTTATTAGGAATGTGGCAGAAATGTTGTCAATAGTTGACAGAATGAAGCAAAAATAATAATTTTACTTGAAGGTGCATTGTAACTATAAAATTTCTTGACAGAAATGCAATGTACATAACTATAGTATAATGGGTGTATAAAAACCTTACAAAATTCTTACAAGACTTTTTCGAGTCATTTCGTTCTTTCGTTCATTTGAATATGATTACGTGTTATTTTACAAATTCCCCCAGAACGACCACTTATGCAAAAAACTATAAAATTTCTAACAAGTTTGTAATTTTTTATTTAATTATTTCTTGACATTCACATAGCTGAAACCACAAGAGACAATCAATTAGCTTACCTCTTAAGTCAGTCCTCGTGTACAAGCCATTGTGCTTCTGTCGCATGACAGCTCCCATTGTCACGTGAACAAACGACTCGGGCAGAAGACTCGAGAAATGAACTAATCAATTCTCTTTCCAGTAAAGATAGCATAGCCCATTGGGTTGTCACGTGTGAAAGGAACGACTGTGAGAACGCGAAGACAGGTGAACTAATCAATTCTCTTTCTGGCACAGAACCAATAGATGTTGCACACATGCGGTCAACACAAAATGAGTGAATCACTTTCAGAGATGACTCGTTACTCCCGAGTCATAGTAAAGATTCTTTAAATGAACAAATAATTTATGAAAGACCCATCACTAGAAAATATATCTTCTTTTGAGTTCAGCAGATCAAAGAAATTTGTACAGGTTTGAAACAACATGACTTTGGGTAAATGATGACAGAATTTTTATTTTTGGGTGAACTATCCCTTTATATTCTGTCATTTACTCATCCTCATTGATTTAAACCTGTATGATTTTTTTTTTTGAACACAAAAGAAGATATTTTGAGAAATGATGGTAAACACAGCATATAGTGTAAATTGACTTCCATAGTAGGAATAAACAAATATGATGGCATTTAATGGGTACCGTCAACTCTGTGCTTTTCATCATTTATCAAAATATTTTCTTCATCATTTATCACAATACTTCCAAAATATTTTTTTCCCAACTATGGAAGTCAATGGACACTATATGCTGTGTGTTTACCATCATTTCTCAAAATATCTTCTTTTGTGTTCATCAAAAAAATATAAATTCATACAGGTTTAAAACATCACGAGGATAAGTAAATGATGACAGAATTTAGATTTTTGGGTGAACTACACCTTTAAGTGCAAATGATCGGTTTATGACGTTAAAGTATGCGGAAAAAATGCGCGTATATGGGCGTGTCTACACGTGAACGTGGAGTGGATCATCCTAGAGTAGATCTCGAGTTAAAAGCATCTCAAACTCTAAGGTAAATTATGTACATTAAAACGAGCATTTTAACAAGCACTAGCCTAAATTTAAAATTTTGTCATAGTTTTAAATGTCCGTCTCTTCTCTCTCTCTCTCAAAAAAGGTTCGCATCCTTGTCCTTCTTCGCACTCGATCACCTTCGTTTTTACTTTCAGTTTCCTCCAGTGACTCAAAATCTAACTACTGTATGTTTGGTAACACTTACAATATGGTTGTGTTGTTAACTTTAGTAAATACATTATAGTTAACAAAATGCAATAGCCTATAGTTTTCATCATTTGTTCTTTCTTAATGCCAATACAGTTCATGTTAGTTCATAATGTTAGATACACCTTTTGATTTTAAAAATGTATTAGTAAATGCTGAAATTAACATGAACTAAGATACATTAACACACGAAAAATCTACAAACACTTTAAATTTTTATAAACAACAGCAGTAAATACGACGGAAGCGTATTGCATTCACTTTAGAAAAAAATCTACTTTGTTTTTCTGAATTAACGAGTTACGGAATTACGAAATAATTTTTCATGGGAAAAAAGTTTTTGCTCTGTTTTTCTGAATTATTCTATGCAATGTCTATTCAGAAAAACAGAGCAAAATATTTTTTTTTCCATTAAGATTAGTCTCATTATTCTGAGATAATCAACTCATTAATTCATAAAAACAGAGTGAAAAAAGTAAAAAAAAATTATCTCATAATTTTCAGATAATTAAGTCCTTAATTCTGAAAAAACTGAGCAAAAAAACTTTTATTCATGAAATTGTATCTCGTAATTCTGAGATAATTAACTCGTTAATTCAGAAAAACAGAGTAGATTTTTTTTCCTCAAGTAAATGCAATACACTTCCTTAAAATACTGTAGTGCTGCAGAGTACACTAATGTGTGTATATATGTATCTATGTGGGTAGTTAACATGTAAATGTGTCATATGGTGTGACATACTGTAGCAAAAATGTAGAAAAAACCCTCATAATATACAACTAAGGGGCAACCTTCTTTTTTTTCTTCCGTGATGCCAAAACGGAAGTATCTGCACTTCCCATAGACCCAAATATTTTTAAAGCCTGGTACAAAAAGTGTTTTTGGTCTTTATAGCTAATTTTGCCCTTCAGGACAAATGTGAGGGGTGGATTTTTTAAATAATAATATTATCAATGAACCATCTTTTTATATGTCAAAGATAGTAGCAAAAAATTATTATAAATGTTCAATAAATCAAAGTATTGTGTTGTGTCACATATTACCATTGTTTTGTCGGTGGGTAATGCCTTTTCAGTATATTTATAAAACTTTTTATATGCTATTAAGATGCTGAAAGATGAGTTTGAGCGGCCATCTTGGTGTGCCAAACCGGCAGAGGGCGCCATTGACTTACATTCAAAGTCATGATCTAAGTTCACCCGCTTTACAGCAAATCAGTCACGCAAACAGGCGCGGAGCTATGGGCGAGCCTGGACGGGCCTGGGCCCGCCCCTATATTGAGAGCTGGCCCTCCCAATCAGAAATAAAAAAAAAATACTACTCTGTATAGTTAGACATGGATCCTACTTTATGTGGTGTATTTTATCTATAGCATGTTATGTTAAAAACAGTAAAAAGTAAGCCTGATAACTATTTAAAAACTATTATAAAGCAGTTAAATGCTGCCTTAGATTATGGTTCTAATGAGAAAAATATTCCCGAGCAGCTTTCAGCCATGATCACATTGAGAACTTTTCTTGCAAGCAAGTGGAAAACGTATTTTGAATAACAACACGTTATAAATATGTGCTCCGCGCTGTCCTCTCAATAACATAAACACACAAAAAATATGACAGCGGGGTAAAAAATAGAAAGAAAAGATCTGATCACAGTGATGTTGTTTGATATAGCCTACCAGGTCTGTAACTCAGCACTATAAGTCACGCCACGTTTATTGCTACACTTTATACAATATATCCTATTGCTTTTAAGCAACAAATAGCCTATCAACTTTATATAAACCTACTGTGTAATTGAGACATTCATTTAAGAAATGCATTAAAAGCAGAAAGACGTAGGCCGCGGAAATATTAGTGGGTTTACTTCAATCCACACCACACCCGACGTTCTTGGTTTGCTTCTTATTTATTAAACCGAGGCAATTGTTTGATTAAACATTGATTAATATTAAAATACAATTTATACAAAACGAAATTCACTTTAAAGAAAGTCTTTCTACAAAACAAACCTATACAGGGCTCGCAAAATCGCTTGCTCTTGTGCTCATCAAAAAGTGAATTAAATGTTTATTTATTTGTCATTTCGTTTAACCTCAGAGTCTAACATTATTCTAGCAATTCAATTTTTCTTTATTTATTTAGTAAGTTAACTTAAATATGTGAGAACGAAAATATATGTTTAGTGATTTGCATGAAGAGAATATGATGTTAGAAGTTTCATTTTAGGTATTTAGTAGCCTAATTTATTTGTAATGAACACTTTAATAGGCTATTTAAAAAAGTATTACGTTTTTTGTGTTCATGTATATTTCTTGTCACTGTGTGCAGGTTTTTTTTTCTAGGCTACATGACAGCCCAATAACTTTTTTTTACCAAAAAGGTTTAATTATTGTCACGTTGCATTACAATTTAAAGTATATCAATAATGTCAAAAATGTGACGTGCAGTTCGGGTGTTTGTGTAGGCTATGCTGTTTAATGAGTGTTCTCACCAATACGCTTGTGATTCGTGAAGTTTTGACGAATTTTATAGACCTGTTATAGTTTCATGTTCAAAAGTGACACCCATAGATTCAGGCCCACCCCGACTTAATCCATGCCCACCCATATATCACGTTCTGCATCCGCCACTGCACACAAGATTAATTTTTAGAATATGTGTATGTTAAGTAATTGTTAATTCTGGTGTTATTTGCAATGTTTATGTTTTAATCGGGCAGGATAATGGATTTATTAAAAACGTTAAGGTGAGTGTGTCTGCTGCATTCTGTTAATGACAAGGGTATAAATAAAGTTTTTTGACATTAAGGTACACGGTTAGCGTTAGTTTAGGTAGCTTGTAAAGATAACATAATTACAAAACCAGCAAATTATTGCATGCACATACGGTACAAAGCATGATTATTTATTGAGATTTCATGAGCACGTTTGTCATTAATACTAAATATGCGGTCTGTCTGCTGATCTGATATGTATAGTAATTTACTGTTTAAAAAGCAAAATGTACAACATTCAGTAAATAAATATATACACATTGTAATAATATACAGGGAGACTTCAGATATAAAAACGGAGACTAGAAAAATTATGTTTATCATTAAAATCTGATAACGTCCATTGATTTAATAGAATGTTTGGGCATAAATATGACGGCGTGGGTGCTTCACAATTGTGACGTCATGCACAATCCAGTCATTTATATAGATCAGTGGTTTTAACTGATAAAATCCTTGACTAAAAAGAGATTTTAAATATGCAAAAATGTAGTGTCATTTTGACTTGCTGTTTTACAGGAATAAGCCAAAGCAATGGAAGACCAGGGTAAGTTTTCCATTCACTAAAACATGCAACATACTGTTTATTTGTTATTAATTTGTACAATATTGTCACATCTGAAATTGAATTGACTTTGTTATGCCAGGTTGTGTATTACTGGATCGTAATAGAAATGTGTATTAAATGCGAGAAAAGACACCTTGTGGAGTTTTCTAATCATTTAATGAAACGTCTGATCTTGTCTTCTCAGGTTTTTTGGAAAAACACTACAGCGTTTTCGTCAGTAGAGTAAAGTCTGTGATGCCTATCGCTGATAAGCTGTTTAAAGAACAAATTATTCGCGAGGGGGAGTACTTACAGATCATAGCAAAGAATACAAGTCATGATCAAATGCGAATTATTTTGTCTCATGTGATGCAAAATGCACTTATGGCAAAGTCATGCCTTGTCAAAGTACTGAAAGAGGAGGAGCCTTTACTTTGTCAAGAGCTTGAAGGTGAGAGTGGTGCAGTAATAAAAACAGTAATTGATTTTGAATTTGGATCTCAGTTATTGAAATCTTTCCCCTTGGTTTGGGTGTCTAGAATCTTCCTCACAGACCTCTCCTGGAGTTCTGCAATCTCAAGAAGCAGATCCTATCAGGTGGAACAGCTACTCTATTAAGCACAGAAGTAAAATAGAGGAGTTACTGAAAGACGGCTCAAGACAATGGATTGGCAGCATCTTAATTTCTAAAAATGACAAATACCTAATTGTCCCAAAACTCAGAGGAAAACAAGTCTATCTTGGTCTGAAAAGAGATGGTACTGAAGTAGCCATCAAACGAATTATAAAGAACAACGAAAACTTTGAAAATGAAGTGAAGGTTTTACAAGATTTAAATCTTGAGAGCAAGAACATAGTCAGATATGTAGACTTTGAACAGGATGAGGATTTTTATTATCTTGCGCTACAGCTTTGTGAATATGATTTAGAGGGCTACATGGATGAGCTCCGTAAAGAAGAAACTGAAATCAAAGTTACTGCTTTGAAGAAAGTAGTGAAGGAGGTGCTTCTCGGCCTTCAGGTTCTTCACCGTGCTAAAGTGATACATCGAGATATAAAGCCTCAAAATATTTTGATAGGTATTAAAAATTGGATTCATGTGGTTTTTCTTAGTTTTCTTGTACTGTACACTTTATTTCTTATAAAGTAAGATCAAAACTATAATATGTCATTAACAGATTCAGAAAAAAATGCAAGACTTGCTGACTTTGGTATAAGCCGGAGACTGGAGGATGATAAAAGTACAGTGTACACTGCGAGAGCTGGTACCAAATGCTGGGAGGCAGTGGAGACCCTTGATCAGACTGAAAAAACTGGATACAAAAGAAGCTCAGATGTCCAGGTTTGTGAATAGCTTTGGATAAAAGTGTCTTCTCTGGTGTTAATCTAAACTCTAAAACAAATTTCTATACAATGAAACTGCAGAAATGTGCACCATACATCACTGCCAAAGAAAAATTTCCCTAAAGGAACAATAAAGTTTATCGTATTGTATGTGAAAGACACAGGTGTGTGAATAATAGCAAATATGGAAAGCTTTAATGTCATATCTTGATATAGATATCACTGTCAGATCAGCATGTGCTTCATACAGTTTGTCATTTATTCTAGGTTGCTGGCATGTTACTGTACTACATCCTCTCTGATGGGAAACATCCTTTTGAAGGAAATAACCTTTGGGAGCAAGAGGCTAAAATTAGAGAAGGGAATTACTCTCTTGATAAAGTTGATGATGTTGTGGCAAAAGATCTCATCGAGAGAATGATCAACAAAGTCCCGGAAAAGAGACCGACCATTCATGAAGCCCTAAATCACCCTTATTTCTGGGATGATGTCAGGTAAATTATGAATTACATTAAGGGCCAGATTTACTAAATGGGTAATTCCAAAAAAGCGCTGATTGGAGTGGAAATATTTGCGCGCCTATTCGCGTCTTTGCATTGACTTTGTATGTAATCTACTAGTGCAAATCATTGAATTTGCATTTGGTGTGTACACCCAGTTATGCTGCGTACACACCAAACACAAAGCATTGCATTCCTCCCTCTACTCATGGGATTTAACTTCATGTCATATTAATTTCTTGCTTGAGTTTAATACTTTCAACTTGCGCAAAGACACATTTGAGGCGAATAGAAAAATAAATGCATCGAGAACAGACACTGGGTATTTAGCCACAACGTTGGTAATTAGGGTTGTGAAGTCACACACTACCTGGACGTTAATGGAGTGCTTTGTGTTGCGGTACACATGTACTAAATACTAAAATCATAACTGTATTACATTACATTGTTTTAACTTTCAATCCTTTCAATTCTTCATTTCATAATTTTATGTGTAATATTATGCCGTAGTAAAAAAGTAGTTTTAATGTAGCTAGCTACTTTTTAACTATTAGGGCCCTATTTTAACGATCAAAGCGCATTGTCTAAAGCACACGATCTAAACGGGTGTCCAATTCCACTTTTGCTCATTTAAAGCAACACTGAAGAGTTTTTTTTACCTTAAAATAACGTTTCCCAAAAAGTTTCCGTCATTCATCCACTCGAAACAGGGTGAACGACACTTTCACATTCACATTCACTTTGCAGCGCCCTCTATCAGCCAAAACCGCACTAAAGAAGTTTCCAACCATCGGGTTGCGGTCCTGTAGTTCGAGTGAATACTACAAAAACTTGCTTTACGGCAAACCTACAATCCAATCAGAACCACCTTTGCTGCAGTAGGCTAAATAATTTACGACAGTTGTAATGGACAATTCCGCTTCCAACCTGTAGGGGGAGCAAAGAGCAAAAACTTTTTAGTGTTGCTTTAACGTTGGGAAAAATGGTTAATACGCAAAACGCATGTTCGGAAAGGGTTGTTCCTATTCTTGTAATGAGTAATGGGTGTGTTTTGGGCGTAATGTGCAATAAACCAATAAGAGTCTCAGCTCTCATCCCTTTTAAACGCCAGTTGCACTGGCGCTATGTCTAATCGCTATTTAGATGACAGACTTTGTAAACTGAAAAACTAAGCAGAGGAAGAAGACCCCCAGTTTAGATTAAAGTTAAATAATTGTGTTGTTTTCATTTGTATTGAAATTGTTATATTTTTGAATTACAACCTTTAAAAGTTTTCTTTTAGTCATGGAAGTAAAAATAGCCGGCTTTTAATTGCCATAAATGTATGGATATTCAACATCATCAAAAAATTATTTACAAGTATGTAAGAAAGGTTTGTACTCTAAAAATACTTTTTTGTGACAAACAGAAGATAAAGAATTTACAAACGTGCAGAGAGCCGTTTCAGCACTCGGACAGAGTTTTTATTTTAAAAGCAGTACTTAAAATGTTTCTCATATCACCATAGGTTATCATATAAAATAAATCTGTGGTAGCATAAAAAATATTTTAAAAATATATGCAATATTTGCATTTGTTTAAGGAAAAATATTTAATTACTTACCAGGCAACAGGTGAAGCAGCTCTTTACGCCTTTACACGTCTCATAATCGATCCTCATTTATGTCCAAGAGACTCAATAATAAGGTTTATATTTTAATCCTTTAATTTTTCATATTATAAAAGGATTGTTCTGCTGCGCATCCATGTGTTCGTTGTGTGATAAGCAAACATGCATTGTTGTCCAGTAGAACGCGCTCATTAAATAACAAAAACAATATTGCGCCATTGATTTAGACCAGGTTTTAGTTTGTCAATGGCGTAGTCTATTTTAGTTGCCTCAAAATAGCAACGCGCTAACAATGCGCCTGAACACACCTCGTTTTCAGACCAGAGCGCCCATGGGCGCAAAATTGGGCGAAAATGCATTTGCTATTTAAACAACGTGGCGCTAAACGTGAAAATGATTATTGCGCTGGGTTGAAACTAGCAAAAGACACTTGTGCATTGCGCTGCATTGCTCCGGGTAAATGATAGGACCCATAGTGTAGCTACCTACTTTTTCAGCTTGGCTGTAGTTAAACTACTTTTATTGAAGTAGCTTGTCAGACGTAACAGATTTTTGTATTCCGTGCATACTGTGGGCGTGTCTAACTCGACACTCATGCATGTGAGTGTGACAGAGAAACGTGTAAAATAATCCACTCATAACAAATGAACAAGTTATTTGTGTAATTTCATAATAAGCGCCATTGAATACAAGGAGCTGCATCACCGAATAAAAAAGCACCTCTCCCACATAATGCTAAAGTTTTCTGAACTTTAAGCAAGATAAGACTCGCGTTTATATCAGTGACACATGCGTAGCCGGAGCGATGTAGTTTGACGCGCTATTTGCTCTTTGTACAAACATCTTTGATCAGATAGGAAGTAATAGAAAGTAAAGAGCGTCAAGACCTTAAAACTAGCTCCATGGTTATCATCTTATAGCACCTGTCATATTTATAATATACAGTACTGTGCAAAAGTCTTAGGGCACCATGCTACATGTTTTTGCAATTGTATAGTGATCATATATAATTATTTCTCAGTCTCTTTATTAGAATACAACCAGAAATACAGGAAATGTGTATGTTAAAAACTGTATAAAAGTATAAGCTGAAGTGTCAAGTATTTAGGGTAAACTTTTCTTCCACTTGCAGGCAGCTGCAGGATCTCTTAAACCAAAATGTAATTAAATCCTAATTTCTAATCCTAAATTATGAAACATTTTCTGAAATATACCATTACCGTGAAATAAATTGACTCAATAAGTGAAATAGATTTTTGGTTATACCACCCATATTATATGCTCATGCACTATTTTCATTAGTGACTTCAGTACCACGGACAGCGCATGTAAAAATCTTAGCTAATGAAGCATCAGTAGAAACACCTCAGAAAGTTTTGAAAACACCTGGTATTGCGTGACTCCTCCTACTGTATTTGAGTAGTCAACTTTCATTTCCTCCAGCAAATTAATAATAACATGGCTTAGCAAACAATATTTTTGCATATTTTGTTCTTCTGGTGTGGAGAAAAATCCTCTTCCTTCTACCATGCGCTCTCTGATCTCTCTTAGCAGCAACAAATGCAACAATTTCAACCACAATATTAAGACATGCTTTTTTCGGCGTTAATAAATACCAAATACAAGTAATTTCACAATTGCAAACCTTATTAAATCATGTATCGTGAATCAAAAAAAAAAAAAAAAAAAAAAACACAAAAGAAAGATCAAAACACTGTTATTTACCTACTCTGTGTCTGCTTAATTGTATTTCCTTTAGGAAAAAAACTGTTCTAAGCAACCTGGGTGAGAGAAAAGAAGTTCAATATTATGAGGATTTAGGAAAACTTTACAGTATCTTAAATAACGGAAGTGAGAATGGTGACGGAAAAGACCCAACAGCAGAACAGATCACTGAGGCTTGTAATAAAATCCCAGCTGAAAGGAGGTAAGTTAATAAGAGTAGTGGTTGACAGTGATATCTGGAAAGCAGGTGGCCTATGGTCAAAATAAAATATTTAAAGAGAGCAAAAAGAAAAGTAAAAAAAAAAGTTCTACCAAATGTGAGGAATTAATTAACAAAGAAATGAACTCAAGTGCGGACGTGACACAAAATGAATGATTTATTGTACAAGAAACAGGGGAAAACAAAACCCACGAGGGGGCAAAACAAGACAGGATGAGTGGAACACTAAACTAACACTAAACTAAACACAAACCAACAATAAACTTCACACTACATATAACAGACTAGACTTGATGTTCTTAAATACTCACAGATGCAAAACAGGAACACGATGAGGAATACAACAGACGCACGAGCACAGAACAGCAAACACAAGAGCCGTTTCTCAATATGCGTTCTTGTCTGTACTTGCGTTCTTGTGGACTTGTGAAACGTCATCGGTCGCGGCCCAAGTACTGTTCCAATTCAAAGTTTGCATCAAGCCCAAGTTCACATAAAATCCCCGGATGTGTTCTTGATCCGCCCATTTTATCGAGGATGCATCAGAGGAGACTTGTGTGGACTTATGACAGCGAAGTTTCCCAGAATGCATTTCGCGTCAGAAGTTCGTTCTTCCGAGTCTGAACTTGCAAGTTAGAACTACGAAGGACACAAGTTCGAGTTTGGCGTACTTGGTATTGAGAAACGGCTAAGGACAATAAATAGGGAGAACTAATGAGGGACACAGCTGAAATCAATGACAAGTAAGGGAGCGAGTAAAAAGTGACGAGACCCGGGAAATGCATGGTCAGAATAATTCAATACTAAAACCATGCATCTCCCACATAGAACATGGTACTGCCAGGACCCTGTCACAAGGACTAGATATAATTAAAGACAGGATTCAGACAGGTCCTGACACCAGTAAAAATTGTTAACAGGAATTTATTGTAAACTTTGGCTTATATATTCCTATAAATTGTTATTTAAAGGTGCATTGTGTAGATTTTAGGAGGATCTATTGATAGAAATGCAATATTATAAACATACGTATTTTATCAGTGGTGTACCTTACAAAATGAACCATTATCTTTTTTTACCTTAGAATGAGCCTTTTATTCACTGCGGCTTGACATTTTGCTCCACCATGTTTCTACATTAGCCCTAAGCAGAAAAACTTCTATACAGAGTGTGTTTCAAGTGTTGATCTTCTTCGTTGGCTACTTCACTACTCTTACCTTGTACTAACTACCATGCAAAAAAGCTAGCTAAAGTCAGCAACTTTGACACAATGATGAACAAATAACAATAAGATTCAAAATAACATTGTTTTACTGACTAAATATATTTTTCTATGTGCTAAAAAAGGGAGTACTGAGCGGTGGACTGAGCCGTTGGTTGCAATCCGATAAATGCCGCTTAAATTTACACACTGCACCTTTAAAATCTTCTTTAATACAATTATTTTGTCTTTACATATACATGGAATAAGTGGGGCTTGGTGTGTATTAAAAGGGATAACTTTTCTGTTTGCTACATTTACTTGCACTTTTTTCTTTCTAGGGAAGACATCTTTAAACTAGTGGGTAAGGATTTAGCTAAACTTCCAAATCTCTGCGACACTGCAAAGAAGTACACTATGGATAAAACCTTTTCTAGGTGGAAAGCAGATGTAAGTTAAAGCATCGAACAGCACGCCTTACCAAAACATGGACGATACAAGTGGCCACACCCTTAATTATTCAGAACTTAATATAAATTAAACTCAAAAAAAAAAAAAATCACCACCTCACAGTTGTCATGAAGGGAAAAATTGGATATACTGTGTAGACCAAAAAATATTTTGTACCATATTTCTGCTGTAAAGAGGCATTTTAACATGTGGGTCTATGGCAGGGATGCCCAGACTCGGTCCTGAAGGGCAGGTGTCCTGCAGAGTTTAGCTCAAACCCTAATCAAACACATCTTAAGCACCTAATCAAGGTCTTACTCAGCATCCTAGAAACTTCCAGCCGGGTGTGTTGAGGCAAGTCGGTGCTAAACTCTGCAGGACACCGACCCTCCAGGACCGAGGGCACTCCTGGTCTATGGGATTGACCCATTTTAGAGTCTTTAGTGGCCAGTCGATGAATTGCAGTTTTAAGGAGCATTTCACCCGTAGAAACATTAATCTTTATTGAAAGTGCGTCATATTTGTAGTCGAAATGTAACATACATTTCAAATTTGGTGCCTATTTGACCAAAAAAAGGGGTGTTTGTAGTCTCACCCCCTCAACAAATATATTGGACTTCCTTCCTTCTTTCAATGATGTAAAAATCATCATTTTGCATCATTGAAGGAAGGAAGTGTAACACTGAAAACTGTATTTCTCCTGTCTAAGCGGAAACTAAGAAAATGATGCACGACCATTCAAAAACATGACTGGGGTTCGAACGATACAAAGCTTAATGCAAATGGGTGTAGTGTCCCTTAAATTACTTCCGTGGTGGCTTCACGATATGACCAGAAGGTTGGTTAACTTCTTTAAATGACTGAGGTTGTTTGTTTCTTCACAGCTTTCAGAGATATGGAATGACATTAGCCCAAAGCTCCCGGAGGACTTGATTGGCCTCCTACGCGCTCTGTGCAACAAAATGAAGCATGCGTAAGTTAACAATGGAGGGTGGTATTTCGATCCCGTATCTGTTTTATAATAAAAATAATTTCGATAAAGGTCATTTAATGCCCTGAGGAAATTTAGATATCTTAATCGTGTAATATGTTACATGTTTTTTTTTACAAATATTAATTTATTTAGAATTTTCTGCGAATCTTTAATATTGAGACTTTAAACTTTATATGCAACTATGAAGTGTATATAAATCCCTCAGTATAACACATATTAATTTTCAGAGATATGATCACTGTAATACTTCAGTTTTAAGGTCCTGTTCATTCTCCCTCTTTTGTTTGTCCAACAGACAAGATGAATTTTATGGGAGGAACATGCTCAATCATTTTCCAGATTTCTTCATAAGTTTGTATGGGCTGGCGAAAGACCTGAGCTGGAAAATTGACGAAGCAGAAGAGAAACCCTGAACAGACAATTTTTTTTACTGTATCTGTTTTTTGTTTTTGTCATTACATTTTTTTTCAAAGGATCTTAGCAATTGTTCACCCTTGATATCGTGTTGCCTTGTGTTTCCCCTGTCTTGTCTTGTGCTTTTATTTTGAATTTTTTTATGTTCTGTTGATGCCATGTTTTCTCTGCTGTTCTATTCTCTCGTTTGTTACCATGGACATTCATTAGCTGTGTTCCAATTCAAAGGCTAGGTCTTTCAAAAGACACGTCCTCGAAATCGAGTACTCGTTCTTTGGAGGTCACAACCTCCGCAGTACACAAAGAGAACTGAAATGAGACGGTCTAGCCTTCGAAGGATCAATAAGTTGCGTCGCCTGGTGTACACGCCAACTGCGCCTGTCAGTTGGACCCAGCGGAAACGTTTTTGACTTATTAGAATAAATATGGAATAAGAAAATATAATTTTTATTTTAGAATTTTTTTCTGCTAAATACACCATTTATTTTTAAATATACAGCCGTTATATTCAGCTGTTTCAAGCACGCAATACATCTCGGGATAGCCTTGGCTGTGAAGGATCCATTTGTTTTATCCTTAGCAGTGCGGAGAAATTACGCATTTTGAGGCTTCATTGAATTGGGATGGTCTTATAGCCTTCAGTTACGCTGCAGTGACACAATCGGTTTTAGCAGCCTTCGAATTGGGATACAGCTATTGACACTCTTCCCACTGCCTATTTGTTGTCACAGTTACTAATTGTCTCTGCTTTGTGATTGTTTTTTGTTATGCAGAGCCGAACCTCACTATACGCATGGTACGCAAGCTGCCTAGGGCCCCGAACCACTAGGGGGCCCCCTTGCACTTAACTTTATGCAGCACTGTGCTGCTAGAGCCATTCGAAAGCATAGACTGCCGCAGGGATGATTTATTTTTGTAGGCCAGTACTGAAAGTTGGTGGGATACTGGTTCCCTTGCTAAAAAACCCATTCATTTTCCCTTAGACTTTTGGATAATTGCAAAAAAATAAGCTCTGTCAAGCTCTTATCAAAAGTATGACATTTACATGTTTTGTCCAATTAGAAAATTATCAAAGATGAACACAACTTTTATGAGTTTTAAAGCCTAAATGTGTTTTTATTTCTAGAAAAAGTTGTGTCTGATCTCACGTTACTTAAATTTCATTTATCAGTCAACAAATGCAGTTGACACGTATATCGAAATGAGTCCTGATATATGGATATGGTTACTAACAATGCAATCCGTGCGGAGCAGAAAGACAAAAAGCGCCATGAAGGAGAAAGGATTAAGAACATATTAACATTTTAAATTCTTTAGTCTTGACTAACCATGCAATGGATTTATTACAAATACTTTATAGTCTAGTGTGTTTTGTTAGAAATGCCAATGCACACCAATAATCAAAATCTTTCATACGTGTTTTAAAGAAATAAACACACTGTTGTGTGACTCCTGTCAACGTTTTAAAACAATGCAAATGAATTACCACGTGACACCTTCTTTCTGATTTGTAGGGATTATCAAAAAGAAAAGGGTATTTTGTGTCATTATAGGGTTGTTGTTTACAAATACTGTGGGCACACATTTATGTTCAAATATTTTTTAATGTGGTATTTATAGGTCAATTTTAAGCAAGTTTATTTAAAGCTTGTCCTGAGGTGTGGCTTCTTTTCTCTTAGTTTTGCAATGTAACTTTACAGTCATGAATCATACAAATGTAAATCCTCTAAATATTAATTTTAACAGGCTAATGTTTACTGTAATACTACTGTTTAAGTTGCAGTTAAATTAAATATCATTTGTTTGCTGTACAACAGAAAGGATAAAAAGGGGAGAACATGCTCAATCGTTTCCCAGATTTCTTCATAAGTTTACACTGGCTGGCGAAAAACCTGAGCTAGAAAGTTTCTGCGGAAGTGTAGTCATAGAAGTACACATAGATGTTTAGTTTTTTAGAAAAGCATACACTGGTGAAGTATTTTGATTACTATAAATTTAAATTCTTACCTATATATGTATTTACTAACATTGACTAATTTCATATATGCCTAATACATTTTATTTGATGTATATTTAGTTATTTTATCGTTATATATGGGTTTCTGGAACATCAATAAATGAATTATTTCTACTTGATCAATTAAATGTTTTATTTTAGCTTTATAATCAAGATTCTGTCAGATTAATTGGCATGATTGCAAGCATTTGGAAATTTTCTCTGTTTATATTAATCACTTAATTTTTGTATCGGGAGATTGTATATTATTTTGTTTATTCAAATATTAATACTTGAGTGATTTATTAATGGACTGACAGATTTGATGCTTTAAATGATTGACCAATTTTTTTAGTGCTGGGATTTTGGGTATAAATTAGGGAACGACATTGGATGAACAGAATTCACCATGCGAACACCTGATACTTGAATTCTAGGATATTTTAATAGTCATGCTTTAGTTAAGTGAAATACAGAACATAAACTTGTTTAGGCTGAGCTCCAGCAGATGGGGCTCTTGATTTACAGTATGTGACATCACTCAAAAAGAGGAGGAAATTATTTTTTTGAAAAATGGTGCTTTCGCCCCTGCTCTCCCCTACATTAAATAAACAAAATGTGTTGGAATAGCCCTGTATGGAAAAACATACGTTGGCCCAATGGTAGAAAACGAATCGGCCAACGGAAGGGTCCTTGAGCATCCTGTCTTTTTTGGCACTTACCCATGACATTTTAAAGTTACAAAGTTTAGACTATTTTATTTGACTCCCAGAAAAAATCTCATTATTCATAATTATAAATCAATTATCGTTGATAATTGTGGAATTTGGATACATTTTTGGTTATTCTGTCTTACCTCTTTTCCGATTTTGTGCTTATTCAATCAGTTACCAATGTTGTTTCACTCCACACTGGCCATTGTGTGGGTTTCAAACGCAAACTTGATCATACCAAGTTATGACTAAAGCAATTTAACAATGCCGCTTCCACAATCTATTGCTACAAGGTCCCCATGTAACCCCATTCCCACTACACAACTTAGTGCGAAGACCAGAATAATCAGGGGTTCAGGCAAATGACATCCGTCTGAATATAGCAAACAACATGACTATAACAACTTAAATAAAGCAGGGACAATGAGCAAGGGATATGACTTCCACTTTGATAGCCCACATTTGTTACGATTACATAACAACTGAGAAATAATTGACAATGGGCTGTTGAATTATAAGAAAATTATGCACACCCAAGGTGGCAATGTGACACGATGCGAAGCGAAGTGCCTTTACACCGGGGTTGGGCATTATTTATGCATGGGCCGTTTAATTATTTTCTTATAAGTCAACGGCTGGTCGTTAATTATTCCTTACTTAACTAAGTTGTTATCAGTGTTGGGGGTAACGCATTACAAGTAACATGCATTACGTGAGGCTCTCCTGATTTTGCCAAGTGGTTGATGTCTTCAAGCCAACATTATGTTGACCCTGAGACAAAATTTAAATCAACCAATCAGATTTCAGAAATAAGATTATAGTTTGTTTTAAGTTTAAGCTTATAACCAGGATTAGCTGTTTCTAGACCATTGTTTTTTACTTGTCATGTCCCTCTGATTTTAGGGTTTGGTTATGGTTAGGGTTGGGGTATGGGGTAGGTTTAGGTTTTATTTAGAAAAATGTTGTCCTTGGGTCAACACAATATGTTGCCCTGAGGACATCAACCACTTGGCAAAATCTGTTCGAGCCATTACATAAAAATATAACTTTTCTGAAGTAACTAAAGTAACGCATTACTTTTTAAATGTACAAATTAATATTTGAGTTACTTTTTCAAAAAAGTAATGAAAGCAACTTTTTTGTTTAATTAAAATTTACTGAATGAAACTAAATGTAGTCACATTATGCACTCTATGTGTACACATCTGTGTGGGAACAGTTTGAGTAAGAAACGGAGATGGCAGGCCAGACACTGCATGAAAAGAGGTGTATCCGTACTAGGAAACTCCTGTAAACACCACTGATTTTCGGATGTATCTACTAGTTCCACTGAGGGTAAACTTCTAATTCCACCAAGTTAGGAAACTCCCGTAATGATACCAATTCGGATGTATCTTGCTGATGGGATATTCCTGTGGTACATGCAGCCATTTGTTGCCATGGCAAATAATCCCATTGAAGATTTTGTCAGGGGACATTTTCACACCTGCAGAGGTACTGGGATTTCACACCTTTGCACAATTCTAGTGTCTCCATTGGTGTTTAATCTCAACACTGATTGGTTGCTTTTAAAACCCCCTCCCAAAACTCTGACAACTATTGGGACACAACTTTGAAACTTTCCAGTTGAGATCATTTGATTGGTTACACTTTGTATTAAGCCCAACCCAAGCCCTCATAGCTTAGTGACTTGATTGGTTATTTGCCTGCTATGCAGATAGACTACAAACCCCCCCACTATATATATATATATATATATATTCATATTTATATTCATATACACCCCAAAACCCTTATGTAAAATAAAAAACTTGAATTGAGTTTGAAATGTTTATTTAATAAAAAACTGAACAATTCACAATTGTCACAATAACAAAATAATATTATACACAAATATTAAAAGTTGCATACATAAACAATACTATTTAAACTCATAAATATACAGACAGAGAAAGCAATATTAGAGTAAAATAAAACAAAATAAAAGCAACAATAAAAATTACATTCAAAGCAGTACAATGTAATGTAGCAGTGGCGGCTCGTGACTGCTCATCCGAGGGGTGCAAATTCAAAATAAGTGTTCGGAGTGTCATGTGTGTTGCTTGTGTTTTTAAAATGTGTTTGTTGCTTCATGTAAACCATGTGCATCACGGGTTTAGTCAAAACACGCAGAACACATATTTTGAACCACACAAATGACTGGCTATATACATGTTGTGACAGACTTTGCATCGAGTGCTCACAAAAAAAGAAGTCACCAGCTGCCACTGTAATGTAGTAAATATCTAAATAAAATAAAGCAAGATCAATATAGTTGTTGTTCAAGAAATCAGTCCTACACTGCAAAATAATGACTTTCTTACATAGTATTTTTGTCTCGTTTTCAGTAGAAATATTATTTAAATAAAATGCTTTTTCTTGATGAACAAAATGACCTAAGAAAATAAGTCTAGTTTTAGACAAAATAGAGAACTCTAGAGCTCGACATTTTTGTGATGAAATATGCAATTTCTGAATGAAATTTTCAGTCATAAACACCCGCAAGGTCTGAAAGAGATCAAGCCTCAGCTAAGAAAAAGTAACGCAAAAGTAACTAAAAAGTAACGTAAGCATTACTTTCCATGAAAAGTAACTGTAATGCCACAACAAGTTTAGCTTTCACCAACACTGGTTGTTATGTTGTTGTTATGTGTCTCTTAACATTGAATGAATTGAGCTTAATTTATTGTTACACTTTATCATTGAATTCTGTTGTTATGGGAGTGAGACCATTGTACAACTTTCACTGAGATAATATTTCAAATTATATCAAACATAACCTCTTAGACCATTTGTAACATTTCATATAACACAATTCATGGGTGAGACTTAGGGTAAGGGCGCACTCACATTATCCAAACCAAGCCGCGCTCAGGCGCGTTTGACCCCCAAAGCCTGGTTTGTTTGACTAGTGTGATCGCTCTGTTCCATGCCCGGGCGCGGATTGGTTAATCGCGCCGCGGCCGGGTTGCAGAGGTGGGCCGGAGCGCGGTTCACTTGGGCTCAGGCGTGGAAGGCTGTGGTGTGAGCGCAATCGCGCCTGAGCACGATTCAAAAGGTGAATACGTCAGTTGCGCGACCACTCACCTTCATCTGCCTCCGTAAAAACCTTTTGATGCGGGCAGCGGGGTAACGTGCATGTCCGAGCTGCACACGTGACAGATCAACTAAGCAATATGATGACATGTGAGAGGGCTATCTGTAATCGCGCACCACACGACTCCGAATAAAAAACACAGACTGTTTGGTGGTGGGTTCCAGTGTTAAGAGAGCGCTTTACTTCCTGCTTTTTTCAAAACAATCGCATCTTAATGACGAAAGCGGGCCCGGACTCGGATTGATAAAAAAGTACAGTGTGAGTGCGTGCACCTGGGGGAGTAGGAAGGGGTGACAATCGCGCTGGGGCATGGTTTGGTTTGGTTTGGATTATGTGAGTGCGCCCAAAGAGAATACACTGTAAAACCAAAAAAGTTAACTCAAACTCTTTGAGGAAACTGATTGCCCTAAACCATTTAAGTTGTAAAACAACATGCAGTACTGTGAACATAGATAAATTGAGACATATGCACTTATATTTAAGTACACAGTACTCGTTTTAAAACTTACAGTAAATGGTTTAAGGCAATCGGTTTCCTCAAATGGTTTGAGTTAAGTTAACTTAACTTATCAGGTTTTACAGAGCGGGGGAGACGAGAAACAGATGTGAGTAATGTGAGGTGTGACTCTTCTGTCTCCAAACAGTGGGGTGGTCTTCTTGGAAATAGATGTGAAAGATTTCAGAGGAATTCAATGTTTTTTTTTAGAAAATGATTCCCTCTGAATTCAGCCATTTGGTGTCAGTCTTACAGCTCCAAGGGATGCTGTTAAAATGTTTTGATTGCAGGTTGAATAACCAGTTTGGATAAAGACACAATGACGCAGATTTTAATGATATCTGAATGTCATTACACATGGCTTTAAGTAACAAGATGAAGCTCAAAACATGCAGACTATACAGTAAGTTATACAAAATACTTAAAAAACATTTAATAACATTTTAGTATGAATTTTAATAGGAAAATACACTTGATTATTAAAAATACTTAAATAACATTAAAATAAAAATTAATAGAACAATCTATTAGCCTAAGTTATTTTGCTGCCTTTTTTTAGATACGATTACGATTAACCAAGTCGTGTAACTGCTAACCAGATGTAAATGATATTATTTTACTAACATATTTTATTTTGGGAAGGCTACACATAAAGTATTTTAAAGTATTTTCTTGAGAATACGGTACATCAAAATATGTTAATTTTTGTATAGCATATTTAATGTCTCAGTCTTACCAATAGTTTTCATATCATTACTTTTCACATTACTAATCAAAATGCTGTGTTGCGGATTTATTATCATCGAATGTTTACTTTATTTTAACGTGTTAGTAATTCATTTGAAATATTATAACACATTTATTTAATGGAGACTGTGTCAATGACAAATTTTCATTTCATAGTTCACAGGGAGAGATGCTTAAAGTTGTTGTTTACTGGCATGTGCCTTGGAATTACGGGATTTTTGGTAAGACTAGAAATAAGTCATTTGAATATCCGACTTCGGATATGAAAATCATGTCTGATCATGTACTGTAGGTATATCTTTAATTCAGTCATTAGTTTTGTATATAACAAGCAATGCTCTGTAGCTTACTTTGCATCTTAATCACTGTATTCAGTTCATTCCCTTTTCATTTTTAAATTCGTTATCATGACACTTTTAATAGCATGATGATTATTAACCTTGTAGGTTGTATGGACTCACGTTGGCAGTGAAGAAGTGAAACAACCTCCAACCAGCATTTTGTTTCAGCACTTTGCCAAACTTAACAACTCCAGAAACTTCTCCACCCCTCCTGCTGATGTTCAGCTAGAAATCACTTCAGAAAACGCAGAGTCAAATTTAAGATCATTTTATTCTGAAATTGGAATCAGTTCAGAAAGTTACTCCAGTTTACAGCAGGAACTCTACTGGGCTGAACCGGACAGACCAATAACAGATGTGTCTATGAGTACAAGTGCAGCTCACTCCACTTTCATCATTCAGAACCTAAAAGACAGCTACCAAATAGGAGAGGAGCTTTTTGTTACTATCCATGCCAGGGACTTTAAGAATAAAAATAAACGTTATGGAGGAGATTACTTTCAAGCAAAGCTTTTCTCATCTGAAAATCCCCCAAAGGTACTGTACCTCTTACATGTTTACTGTATCAGTGATGTTTACTGAGTACTTATCTTTATCTGATCTAAAGTTTTTCTGTCACAGGCCAGTGTGTTTGGGGAGGTGGTGGATTTGCTCAATGGCTCTTACTCTGTGCGTTTTCTTCTGCCTTGGGTTGGACAGGCACAGGTGGCTGTGCGTCTGATCCACTCCAGTGAAGGGGTGCAGGTCCTCAAGCATCACAGAGACACTGATTCAGGCAGAATTTTATTTAGTGGATATTTTGAAGGACCAGGACCAAATGGGACCAGGTTGAAAGAAACGGTAAAGTGTAATGTGAAGTGGGACAAGAATGGACTGGAGAGGATGGGGACTGGAGATTGCTGCTGTGATTATAAAGATTATCGCAGTGGAGAAGTATGGAGCTGTCAGAGACCCAAATCCCTGCCATGCAACGCTCGTGTCTATCACTCTATGGGCGGGTATTACGATCGTGTGACGGCCAAAGAAAAAATGTTTATGTAAGAGTACATTTTCGCATTGAAAGTGCATCCTATTTAGCATTTTGTAGTTTGAACACTGAAGTGAAAAACCAATTATGTTATTTTTTTGACAGGCGTGAAACCAACAAAGACATCAATGGACAAAGAACACCGATCAAGATTCTTCCTTCCAATGGAACAGTGCGAATTGGTAAGGCAACCTTTTAGACCTGATGTGATAAATTTACACTGCCTGCAACATAAATCAGAAAGTCCACGTAAAGAATTGATCAATGGATTTCTATGCATTTGTGATTAGCTTTATTTAATAAATATTATTGTCTATATATGAAATTAAATATTGTGAAACTTAGCTGGCACTACAATAATAATTTGATTGTTCAAGGGTGAACATTTTTTTCATTCCTTCATACTGCATTTTCAGGTTTTAATTAACGTAAACACCCTGCAGCTAGAAAACGAGTTTTATTATTAGCTTCTCAAGCTTGCTTCACATTATCAATTCAATTGTGACTTGTAGAAATGCATTGCGTTTACTAAATCCATTTAATTAAAGCTCACGTTCTTCCTGATCCCATTTTTTAAACTTTAGTTAGTGTGTAATGTTGCTGTTAGAGCATAAAACATACCTGCAAAATGATAAAGCTCAAAGTTCACTGCCAGGCGATATATTTTCTTTAACATAATTCCCCTTTCAAAGCCTACAGCGAACAGCCAGTTTGGACTACAGCCCTTTACTTCCTGGTTTAATGACCTCAATAAAAGAGTTTTTTACTAAACTCCACCCACAGGAATACGTCAGTCGCTAGCTAAGCTCAAACGGCTCAGGCTAAACTAAGCTGCTGTCGAATCACAACACACTAAACAAACTACACAATCAGAACTCCTTACGTATTTCTGAAGGAGGGACTTCATATTACAAGGAAGACATCAGCATGTTTTGAGGACAGTGAGAACAGAACAAAACAAATAAATAAATTGTGTAAAAATTATGTGTTATTATTACACATGAAACATGAACACATGTTATATTGCCCACTGTAAACACAATCAAAGCTTCAAAAACACAGGAAGAACGGGAGCTTTAATTTGGCATTGTGAAAGTACAATTTCAACTTTTGTCTGCAGATGTAACACAGAAATGTCGTCCTGGTTTGCACTCACCAGTTCCAGCTGGGTTTTATCTGGATGATGTTTGGGAGTCCTTTGTGTGTAGCACCCGTCATTTTAATGCCGGAACAATAGCACAGTGCCTGAAAGATAAACACATCTACCTGATGGGAGACTCTTCTTTGAGACAGTGGTTTGACTTCTTGCTGAAAGCAGAACCAAGTGAGATTTTCACTAAAAGCATTGAATGTTTACTGGTTCAGTAAGATTTTAGCTTAATTAGTTAATTTGACTCAGTCATGGTCAGTGTTGGCGGGTAAGTTACTCAAAAAAGTAATGAGTTACTACAACCCCAAATCAGAAAAAGTTGGGACACTGTAGAAATTGCGAGTAAAAAAGGAATGGAATAATTTACTAATCTCATAAACTTATATTTTATTTAAAATAGAATATAATAACATATCAAATGTTGAAAGTGAGACATTTTGAAATGTCATGCCAAATATTGGCTCATTTTGGATTTCATGAGAGCTACACATTCCAAAAAAGTTGGGACAGGTAGCAATAAGAGGCCAGAAAATTTAAATGTACATATAAGGAACAGCTTAAGGACTAATTTTCAACTTATTAGGTCAATTGGCAACATGATTGTGTATAAAAAAGCCTGTCAGTGTGGCAGTGTCTGTCAGAAGTCAAGATGGGCAGAGAATCACCAATTCCCCCAATGCTGCGGCGAAAAATTTTTCTGAGTTTCTCAGCGAAAAATTACAAAGAGTTTGAAGTTATCATCATCTGCAGTGCATAATATCATCCAAAGATTCAGAGAATCTGGAACAATCTCTGTGCGTAAGGGTCAAGGCTGGAAAACCATTGATGCCCGTGATCTTCAGGCTCTTAGACGACACTGCATCACATACAGGAATGCTACTGTAATGGAAATCATAACATGGGCTCTGGAATACTTCCTGAAAACATTGTCGGTGAACACAATCCACCGTGCCATTCGCCGTTGCCAGCTAAAACTCTATAGTTTCCAGGCCATGGACCCAAAATTTCAACGTTCTGGTCCCCGAGCCACTTAGTTGTCACTTTTGCCTTATGGCATGGTGCTCCCACGTGTTGGAAAATGCATTGTTCTTCACCAAACTGTTGTTGGATTGTTATAAGAAGTTGCTGTTGGAGGGTGTTTTGGTACCATTCTTTATTCATGGCTGTGTTTTTGGGCAGAATTGTCAGTGAGCCCACTCCCTTGGATGAGAAGCAACCCCACACATGAATGGTCTCAGGATGCTTTACTGTTGGCATGACACAGGACTGATGGTAGCGCTCATGTTTTCATCTCCTGACAAGTTATTTTTTTTTGGAGAGAAGTGGCTTCTTTGCTGCCCTTCTTGAGACCAGGCCATCTTCCAAAAGTCTTCGCCTCACTGTGTGTGCAGATGCGCTCAGACCTGCCTGCTGCCATTCCCACTGGTGGCACTCCGATCCCGCAGCTGAATCCTCTTTAGGAGATTATCCTGGCGCTTTCTGGACTTTCTTGGACGCCCTGAAGCCTTCTTTACAAGAATTAAACTTCTTTCCTTGAAGTTCTTGATGATCCTATAAATGGTTGATTTAGGTGCAACCTTAGTAGCCACAATATCCTTACCTGTGAAGCCATTTTTATGCAACGCAATGATGGCTGCACACGTTTCTTTGCAGGTCACCATGGTTAACAATGGAAGTACAATGATTTCAAGCATCACCCTCCTTTTAACATGTCAAGTCTGCAATTCTAACCCAATCAGCCTGACATAGTGATCTCCTGCCTTGTGCGTGTCAACATTCTCACCTGAGTTAACAAGACGATTACTGAAATGATTAGAGTTGGGGTACTCGAACTTGGACTCGGACTCGAGTCCGGACTCGAGTCCAATTTTGAATGAACTCGGACTTGTCACGCACTCGGGTGAATTTGTACTCGGACTTGACACGGACTTGGACATTTTGGACTCGGAAAATATCCCGAGTACAGTCGAGTCCACGTCATGTGCAACATTAAAACCAGCATGAACTTGAGATGAGAAATTAATTAATGTCTCGTCTCGTACACACTGGAAACTTTCGAGAGTGACAACCGCATTTAAATGCGGGAGTGAATCCCCTAAATGTTCGTTTCATGTCTGTATGGAACAAGATTCACTCCCGAAAATGTGATGATTGACACAGAAATAACCATAGCAACGTTCTGCCGTCTCGCGTGCTTATCACTCACAGCTTTGACCAAAATAATCTAACAGCATTGTGTTTTGCAATGAACCTCCGTCCGGGCGTTGTGTATTGCACGCTTCTTTTCTGAGGCTGCTTCACAGCGCGCGGTCTTGCAGTGTTGCCAGGTCATCGGCTTTTTTGTACGTAAATACCGTAAATTACTGAAGTGTGTATGTACAGAACAGGATTAAGCATTAAAAGGTAAAGTGACAACCCAATTTATTATGCAGTGTGTACGGGACCGTCTCCCCTCCTGTTATTTTACTGCAACACATTGGCAGGCAGCAGCCAGTCGCATCATACTTGCAGACAAACACATCACACACATCAATGCGTGGCTAGCACGATGTCCTCAAAGTCAGCAATAATTTGTTTTGCTTACGAAAATCATAGAGAATTTATTTGCATGACATCTGGTAAAAAGAAGATACCTTTATATCCCTTTCTTTTCTTTGAAATCAGTTTTGATAGGAAACTAGTTGACATAGAATAAAAATGTTCAATGGCAATGACAAGATGCAATAGAGGTATTTTTATTAAATTTTTATATTGCCATTGGTTAAATGGGTTGAAAGGTTAAAGTATTAATAGAAAGTAACCATTTACAATACAAATTTTGTATCTTTTTTCAATTTAATTACTTTCTGGACCCGGGCGGACTCGACTTGGACTCGGCCTTAAAGAACTCGGACTTGAGTCCAACTCGGACCCTTTTGGACTCGGACTTGGACTCGGACTTGAAGTTTAAGGACTTGGTCTTGACTCGTACTCGACAAAGGTGGACTCGGACCCAACTCTAGAAATTATCTCAGCAGGTCCTTTAATGACAGCAATCGAATGCAGTGGAAAGTTTTTTGGGTATTAAGTTCATTTTCATGGCAAAGAAGGACTATGCAATTCATCTGATCACTCTTCATAACATTCTGGAGTATATGAATGAATGAATGAATGAATGAATGAAGCTTTATTTGTCACATGGTCACAAGAACCAGTGAAATGAAACCATCAACCTGTCCATACATACAATACATAAAAACAATTGGGTAGACAGAAACAGGTCGACAGAGGATTAAGAAGAAATACAGCATTACATGAGGAAGGGTAGGTTAAAAATACAAACCTCCAGACTATGTTTCAAAGCGAGTACAGTTTGGGAACAGGGAAAAAACACCTCAGCAACATAAGCACATAGTCAGTACACCTTACAACATGAACAACACACGACTTGCAACACGATAGGAAGGAATGGGGGTTCGAGATACCCCGACGCAGGCAAGCAGCCATCCTGTCCTGCAGCCATATTTGGCGCTGGTCACAGACCCGTCTTTCCGGCTGGGGGGTACAAAGCTGCAAAGGCAAGGGATTTGGGTACTGGGTGGTGATTGCATATATATATGTGTGTGTAAGAGTTCGTGTGTGTGTAGGCCTTGAGAGAGTGCCTTTGCCCAGCATCCCAAATCTCGGTGCCTCAGTCCGCAAGATGTTAAAGCGTTAACACAGCAGATTGCCGTAGAGACAACCTTGATTAGGTCCAAACAGAGTATACAATCATCAGGTGTCTGTGGGAGAGGGGTAAGGGAATGCAAGAGCGTCTCGCTGCAGTGCTCCTCTGAGGGAGTTGTTGTTCCAGCAGCGGCCTTGGCCGAGGCCAGTGCTGGATAAGGGGGGCCGAAAGCAGATAAGATTGGAATTATTTGGTCTTGGGGCGAGTAGCCGCATTCCTTTACACGACTACTCTCTTAGTCCATTCTGGTCCATCAGCTTTTTCAAATCCCTTAACATCTCCTTGATGTTTTTCAAATCTGTTTGCATCTCCTTGATGATATCCATATTGCGGGTCATTTCCAAGTTGTTCTCCAAAATGCGGTTAATAGTCCCAGCCTTAGCGCTGACCGCTCTGCCCACCGCTTCAATCATCCCGGGCAGCTATATTGGACTTTTTGCAGCTGTCACCGTCTTCATAATTTCTCGATAAACCAGGGCAAAGCCTAATCCAGTCAGCAAACCCCAGGTTATCATGGTTCCGAATAGACAGATATCTTCAATATCCTCCACGGAAAGAGCCACCAGACACACGACCCGCCACCTCTCCCATGCGTCCATCGTGTAGCCAGCTGCGAACGTTCCGGCAGGGCAGACAGGTTCTCCCGAACCCAAGCTTCTTGTCGAGAATATGGTGTCAATTGCGTTGAGAGACCAGTTGATCAAATCCATGATTTTTAGTTTCGAGAGCAGTGCGGAGAGAGTCTCTCAAGTTAAGACACAAGACTATACGACACGATAGGAGCAAAGCAGGGAAGGTTACGGGGAGGAAGGTTATGCAAATTGCTATTAAAAAAACTTAGGCTCTGCTGGGAGAAGCATTTACCTCAGACGAGCGGAGAGGAATGTAATAATGTAACAATACACATGTAATAATACACCTAACTTTATCACTATGAATATAAACAAATAAGATGGCTTTTAGTACTCACTATTAAGCTAGCCTATCAATACTGATAAAGTTTACAATAAATTTAGTTTGATTCGGTAACAAACGAGCTAGTTGTATTTATAAGACAAAGCTAAAAACAGATTGCATTGTTACAAGTTTTTTTATTACCATCAGTTACACTGTGATGAAGGTGAATTTCGTGGAAGATTCATAACGGTGTTTTGCATGTAAGAGTGTCCGTGATGAAAGCATTGTAGACTCTGATGAGGACTACACTCCGTAGACAATACCACTACCGCATTGTCGATTCGAGGAAAAGCCACACGATATTTACTCTCGTTTGATTTCTTCGTTTATTCCTTTTTTGCCTTCGCTGACTGCATATGCAGATACTGTGAGTTCTGAATGCTCTTTCTCTGCCATACTTTTGCTCTTCCTAGAGTGCCTCGTGCACGTTCAAATCAATTGTGTGTGGGCAGATCACGTAGCAACAGGGGTCGCGAGAGAGATGATAGTCGCGCAAGCCAATCATTTGTTTCGTCCCGAATGGAAATAATTAACTGTGTTTAAACCAGCCGTGAGAGATCTACAGACACTCTAGTTTTATACTCTCTTTTTCAGAGGACTTACATTTTACTTATGTATTGGTATGTAAAAAAGTTTTTTTTAGATAATTCCTGCCTTTAAGTAAGTAATTAAATACCTGGAAAAATAAGAGTAATCCCTTACTTTACTTTTTCAAGGGAAAAGTAATTAAATTACAGTAACTAATTATTTGGTAACTACATCCAACACTGTTCATGGTTTATATGTCGATACCATATGACAAATACAAATTTGGGCATCATGATCATTGTTGGTGTTTTTCACTGCAGCTTTAAAGCGGATGAACCTGCATGTTGAATATCAGGCAGGGCCTCTTATAGCAGTGGATGTGGAGAACAACATTGACTTACACTGGAGGTCTCACGGTCTTCCTCTACGCTTTGTTAAAACACAAGTGACTAATCTTCACTACATCTGTAATCAGATTGATGATATGACTGGAGGACCTCACACTGTTATTGTATTTAATCTGGGGCCACACTTCACAACTTACCCTCTCGAGTACTTCACCCGCAGAGTGATGAGGGTCCGCAAAGCTGTGCTAGATATGTTACAACGGGCACCAGACACTACCTTTATACTCAAGACTGTCAACACAGGCTATAAGGTAAGTTAGTTAATAATCAAACAAAATCGTTTACAGAGAAACTTGTATATGTGTATATTTAATCTAAGGTGTATTTCTGTCTTTGTAATAGGATGTGTTTGGCAGTGACTGGTATTCTCTGCAGTTGGACAGAATCATACGGTGGGCTTTTAAGGATGTTAATGTTTATATTTTGGATGTTTGGCAAATGACATCCTGTCACTACAACAAAGAGGACATTCATCCAGGTCCTGTCATCATCAAAAATGAGATAGACATTTTGCTTTCTTTCATCTGCCCTGAATGATTTTGTCAGTAATCAGGAGGTACAAGTACAGTCTTCAATTTTATTTTAAATATATATTGAATGTGTTAAACATGGTAATACACTTATAAGTTTCTTTTACAATATAAGAAATAGTGGCAGAAACTGCCGAGGGTGGCAGATAAATTACAAACTGTCAAACAAAATCTGGCACAAACAAACTAAAAAGGTGTTTCTTTTCACTTACATTTTTTTCCACCTTTCACATTGCTGTTACTTTGCAGGTTCATTTATATAACCTAACTGTGTACATCACATAACAACCCTTAATTACTTGTTTATTGTCTTATTACTATTATTTATATAATTATCTAACTTATGCCATATTAGTGTGGATGTCACAAGTCCTGTACGTGTCTGCCTTGTCTTAGGGGCTGATCACACCAAAAGCGTTTATGGCAGTTGCAGGCGCCTTTTTTGAATGATATTCTATGGGCAGGGAGCATTTGCGCCCTGTTTTTGCCGCCAGCTGCAGCACACGCTTTTGAAAGAGTGCTGAGAGTGGAGAAGCGCCAGACCTTACGTTGTGGTGAGGGAAGTTTACAATTGCTTTGAAGAACCGGACTCCACTCGCTCACTCTCTCCTGCGTGTTTGTGCACCTCTCACCATCAAACAAGGTCAGAGCAAGTGACCTTTTTTTAAAGTTTCTGCTAATATGACAGTTAACAGCAAAAGTGTGCTCACGCTTCAATATTTGATTGACAAGACAGCTGACTCTGTGGTTGCTTAGCAATATAAAAAGCCGCGTCACACTGCTCCATACCGCCATATTGGTTGGATTTCCTCACTATACGCTAGCACTAGAATCAATCGAAGTCAACATATTACTATGCCCGTACTTTGTGCAGCTTACGGTTGCAATAACCGACGCAGTATTGCATCGTCGTCTCTTTCAGGGAAGACCTTGCATTTTCCAACATGACAATTACTGCATCAATTACAACGTCAAGACTGCGTATAAGAAAGGTCTAAGTACTGAAATGGCCAGCCTGCAGTCCAGATCTGTCACCCACAGAAAACATTCGGGGCATCATAAAGAGGAATATGCGACAAAGAAGACCTAAGACATTTGAGCAACTAGAAGCCTGTTTTAGACAAGAATGGGACAACATTCCTATTCGTAAACATTGGTCCTCCTTCAGCTGTTCCTTATATGTACATTTAAATTTTACGGCCTCTTATTGCTACCTGTCCCAACTT
This sequence comes from Misgurnus mizolepis, assembly GCA_025389145.1. Taxonomy (NCBI): domain Eukaryota; kingdom Metazoa; phylum Chordata; class Actinopteri; order Cypriniformes; family Cobitidae; genus Misgurnus; species Misgurnus mizolepis. The sequence continues at coordinate 35,462,032 of JAIFKI010000008.1, read as the reverse complement.
TTTTTGGAATGTATAGCTCTTATGAAATCCAAAATAAGCCAATATTTGGCATGACATTACAAAATGTCTCACTTTCTACATTTGATATGTTATCTATATTCTATTGTGAATAAAATATAAGTTTATGAGATTTGTAAATTATTCCATTCCTTTTTTACTCACAATTTCTACAGTGTCCCAACTTTTTCTGATTTGGGGCTGTATTATGGCATCGTAACGTTACGCTAACGTTAACCAAACTGTGTGAATACGGAAAAAATTTCGGGGAGTTATGATTATTTTAGTTGGGGAAACAACTTCCTCAGTAGAAATAAATACAGGGGTGCATTGGAGAACCATCCAAGATGGCGGCCACACTAATACGTCAGCTCCAATAGGAAGTGTCAGTCTATGAGGCATCTACGTATAGACCATTTCAAATGATGCAAACAACACTGGTCCAGAAACACTTCCTGTTACAGTTTGTGACAGTTTTTTTATTTCAGATATATCATTGTCTTTAAGATGTTTGTTTAATTTCAGTTAATTTAGGTTTATATGTTCTGTTGGTTTATTTTATCCCAACGTTATTCTAGTGTTAAAAAACGGAAACAGGAAGTGCTTCTGGACCAGTGTTGTTTACATCTTTTGAAATGTTCTATATAATGTCTATGGCTCCGCCCCCTTGGTTGTTGCCATGGACATTCATTGATTCACCACTTTCTCCTAGTTTGTTGTCTCCTTGTTTGTAATTTATTGCCTCTGCTCTGTCATTGGTTGTCATCATGTTTAAATACTCTGTTCATTGCCTGTTGGTCAGTCATTGGTAATGTGAATGTTTTATGTTTGCTGTCATGTTCTTGCCTGTGTTCCTGCCCATGTTTTGTACCGTGTTGATTAGTTAATAAACTCTAAAAACTGCATTAGTATCTGCAACCCTTGTCTTGCTTTCCTGTGACAATGGACAGCAAAGAGAGAATTTCATTTCAATTCAAAAGAGCCCACATGGAAAAAACATATATAAACATATATGTTTCAATATAGGTTTTGATATAAGTTTTACATATATGTGACATATATAAAATTGGCCGTTTTCCTATATTATATGTACATATATGTACATATATGCACATATATGTTAACCTATATATTGGTAAAATTATTAAAATCTGTAGCTGCTTATAAATTAAACATAAATAAAGGTCCAACCAATGACAGTCTGCACCTGCAGGAGCAAGGTTCAAACCTCCAACCTTCCGATTACAAAAAAAAAAATGCAATCCCACGCACCACTGCTGGGATTCGAACACCCAACCTTCCGATCATTAGACAACTCGCTTTACCATCTGCGCTACTGTCACTGTTAAATATCACTGAACAGTAGCTGTTAAATTAAACCATTTTGTTATACATGTTGTAGACAGATCTTGTAAATGTTTTAAATGTGCAGACATCATAACTTTATTTAATAATTCACATAATTTATGGCCTGTATATGCACATATATGCACCTCAATTTTGCATATATGCAGCATATATATTATCATATATGGGCATATATGCTGTATATGTGCAGCATATATGGGCATATATGCTGTATATGTGCAGCATATATGGGCATATATGCTGTATATGTGCAGCATATATGTGCATAGTAGCTGCATATAGGTTTCATATATGTGCATATATATTATTATATATGTGCATATATGCTGTATATGTGCTGCATATATGTGCATATTAGCTGCATATATGTTTCATATATGCGCATATATGCTGTATATATGCAGCATATATGTGCATATAAGCTGCATATAGGTTTCATATATGCACATATATCCACATATAGGTTCTTTCCATGTGGGAGATATGTACATCCAAAGCTTAATAGATGAAAAGTACAGATCCCTATAAAGCCTTTTAACGTGTATCAGCCCAGTTATTTTCCACATTTTAAACTCTTTCATGTCATTTCAGGGTTACTATAAAACATAAAACACTTACACAACATGTTGATGACTACATCTCTCAAATTTCATGAATTCTTTTCTCACTCAGACACAACAACTGCCAAAACTCTTTATACATACAGGCCAATTTGCACATGCTTACATGTTTTCAAACGGTTAAACTTATGTTCAAAATAATAACAAAATACAAAACTGAATAAGACAGCAATTTGCTACATTTCTACAGTAATATTTTAATGAAGTATATTTTAAATCCTAAAAATAAATGCTATAAAACAGTTGGCCAAATGGAGAAGACCAGAGTAGTTTAGCATTATTATTGTATGTATATCAGTGGATGGTGTGTAAACAAATTCTTGTATTTTGGAATTACTCAGTGCAAAAAAATAAAATACAAATAAACTACTTAAAATATTGAAGAATTCTGCATCATATCTGATTCATTCCAGTAACATATATTGCAATGAATTATAAACAGAGAAAACGTTGTATAATGTTACATGTTGTTAGTGTTTCTGTAAAGACAAAGATTTGTTATTGTTTAATGTTAATTTAACTTTGAACAAACTGTTGCCAGTAAATAACATACATTTAAATATACAGTAAAAAAACTGTAATGTCCTTGAGGGTCACTAAAGGTCAATTAATAGACTATGCTCTGCTTTAAGTGGCGTCCCCTTTCACTGTGGGCGAGGCTGAGGAGGAGGCTTCTCCTACAATTTTTTTGGGGGGGCAGTATGCAAGATGGCCGCTACTTCCGAACCAGTTCCCAAGGTGGCCGCCACGCCCGAACCAGTTCCTCAATATGGCCGCCACGCCCGAACCAGTTCCTCTAGATGGCCGCCACGCCCGAACCAGCTTCCAAGATGCCAGCTACGCCTGAACCACTTCCTCTAGATGGCTGCCATGTATGCGTATATATACACATACATATATACATAAAGAAATGTAAAAAAAAAAATTACCTGTATTTCCTTATTTATGTATAATTGTATTTTTTGCACATTTATTTATTTATGGATTTACTTACTTATACTTTTATTTATTTCCATTTCTATAGACTTCTCTTGGCAGCACTGCATTTTAACCACAATGCCAACAAAAAAAGATGCCCAAACCATGGTGTGTTATGGGGATTCCTACCCAAATGTCAAAAGCAGTTTCAGTTTGATCCAAAATATCATTTTAAAATTTTTATTTACACAAATATAGTGTTCTTAAAAATTAAACAATGTATTTGCATTAGAAGCATCAGCCAAATTGTGTGTGTGTGTGTGTGTGTGTGTGCACCATGCTGTAAAAAAAAGATATCAATGAACAATGTAATATATGATTTCAATCCAATCTTGGTCACCTTTAATACAAATAAACATAACATGAACAAGAAACCATGGCATGGCATGATAAAACAAAACATGGCTACTACACTTAACAACGACCTATTCTTTACATTTAAAAACCGACCCAGACATGAAACAAGATACAAACATGGCAATGATCATTATCAAAATAAAAGACAGGAACCTGAAACTTCAAGAAAAAAAAGTAATGACCATAAAAATACAAGAACACATGACAAAAACCTCGACAACTAACCTGCACTTAGTCACACTCATATAGAAAAATCCGACATACAAACTGTTCACATCTCACAATTGACTTGCAAAATTTGAGGTTTAAATACCCACATGCAAGTGTATGAAAATAAACTACTGTATTTTTGTATTTTTTAAATACTCTCTCCTGTTTCTTTCAAACCTTCAATCAGTTGGACAATTTGATTGCTTCACCATTACATTGACTATGATTGAGTCATACAAAAATCTGACATATGCAACCGATAAGAAAGGCTTGTATTAGTAACATTTACAAACAAGTCATTCATGAACTTGTATTAGCAACATTTACAAACAAGTCATTCATAAGAAGACAACTGATGTCACCTGTATTTATAGCAACTTGTTCCTAACTAATTAGTCATTTGATTGTTGTCATAAATATAATAATAATTGTGTGTCAGTCAGTCATTCATGCAATGGTATGCAAACCAGAATATTGTGATTCTACATTAAATACTACGCAATCGGTTATTTATTTATCAAATCATTGGATGCCTATTTAGAAGTTGAAAACAAACATTTTATAATTTCAACAATTATTAAATGATCAATATTAATATTGTAAATGTAGCCAGAGATTTAATCTGAAAGTAGCAACAGAACTTGTCAAGGAGTATTAACCAAACTCTAACTGTCATGTAGACTTCTTACAAAGTTTTTTACAGTATTTTAAAAATATAAAACACCGGTTTGTGGTGAGAGATTGCATGCTCTGTAAAGAAAGACAATTGAAAGTTTGTTTGTTTTAGTCTGTAAACAGGAAACCAAGATATGTTTTAGAGCAGCTGCCAAATTTTTAATACGTTTGTTAGTGTGCACTGCACATATACTGTAGCACTGTAGGTAAGTCAGAAATCAGTGGACCATTAAGAATTGGTTTTTCTATCAGACTACAATGTGTTGGCCCACCTCTAATAACACAATATGCAGTTTTTAAATGAAGGCTTTTATTATGAAGGGAAAATAAATCCTAAAGTCACATTGCCCTGTGTGAAAAAGTGTTTGCCCCTACATCTAATAACTGGTTGGGTTATCCTTAGCCACAATAACTGCAATCAAGCATTTGCGATAACTTGCAATGAGTCTTTTACAACACCATTGAGGAATTTTGGTCCACTCATCTTTGCAGAATTGTTGTAAATCAGTCACATTGGAGGGTTTTCGAGCCTTTTTAAGGTCATGCCACAGCATCTCAATATGATTGAGGTCAGAACTTTGACTAGGCCACTCCAAAGTCTTCATTTTGTTTTTCCTCAGCCATTCAGATGTGGACTTGCTGGTGTGTTTTGGATCATTGTCCTGCTGCAGAAACCAAGTTCACCTTAGATTGAGCTCACAAACAGAAGGCAGGACATTATCCTTCAGGATTTTTTGGTAGACAGCAGAATTCATGTTTCTATTTATCACAGCAATTCTTCCAGCTCCTTAAGCAGCAAAACAGCCCCAGACCATCACACTACCACCACCATATTTAACTGTTGGGATGATGTTCTGTCAGAACGGCATACGTAATGGGACACACACGTTCCAAAAAGTTCAACTTTTGTCTCGTCAGTCCCAATCATCAAGAGGTTTTCTGGCTAAACTGAGATGAACTTTTTGTCCTTTTTGCTCAGCATTGGTATCCGTGTACGCGCCCCGTCTGTATAACGCCATTTTTGCCAGTAATACTGTCATTTTTACAAAAATTGGTATTTTGGTAAGCACACAACTGCCGACAGCCATTTACTTTAATGAATTCAAGTATTGTGATAAATGATAAAGATATTTAAAAAAAAATGATGGTAGGAACACAGTTGACGGTACCCAATTTCCACAGTAGAAAAGACAAATACAATGGCAGTCAATAAGTAGGGTACTGTCAACTGTGTGCTTACAATCATTTATCAAAATATTTGTGTGTTCAACAGAGTAAAAAAAACTCATATGTGTTTAGAACAACATGAGCGCGAGTAAATTATGATAAAATTTTCATTTTTGAGGTAAATATCCCTTTAAATTGGTCCAGGGCAGTAGAGCTGATCAGCTGTCTGAATGAATGACTCAATGCTTGAGACAGACATATGTCGCCACCTATTGGCGGTTTAATTTCATGTTTGAAAAAATCATTAAGTTATCACAAACATTTCTTATTTGCATTTTCAAAGTGTGTGTCAAGCTACTAGGAGCCACTTGGATATAAAGAAATTGAAGCTTGACTGTGGTGGTTATTTTTTTCTCACAATTTTTAATGGTCTCTGACAGACTATTCAAACTTGTGTAGCTTTAACACTGATGTTGGCTGTGTTTATGTGAAATAAAAATACTGTAGATTTAAAATATAGTAAAAATCCCTTGACTCATAGGCCGCTATTGTTGTTTGGGGGAAACCACACATAGGCCCCCATTTCGACAAACCAATCGGCTTGATGAAGGACTCTTGCACGTTTGGTCTTTTCTGGCGCTTACTGATGATGTTTTGGCTTTATGTAATTTAGGTAGTTTTATCGTCAGTCATAAAAAACACCTGCAAGGCCTGAAAATGATTCCCTCTGAATTCAGTCATTTGGTGTCAGTCATAAAGCTCCAAGGGATGCTGTTTAAATGTTTGATTTGCAGGTTGAATAACCAGTTTGGATAAAGACACGATGACGCAGATTTTAATGATATCTGAATGTCATTACACATGGCTTTAAGTAACAAAATGAAGCTCGAAACATGCAGACTATACAGTAAGTTATACAAAATACTTAAAAAACATTTGATAACATTTTAGGATGGAATTTAATAGAAAAATACACTTGATTATTCAAAATACTTAAATAACATTTAATAACATTTTAGTATGGAATTTAATAGAAAAATACACTTGATTTTTCAAAATAATTAAATAACATTTAAGTTATGAAATTAATAGAACAATCTATTAGCCAAAGTTATTTAGCTGTCTTTTTTTAAATTGGATCAAGATGAACCAAGTCATATAACTGCTAACCAGATTCAAATGATATTATTTTACTAACATATTTTATTTTGAGATGGCTACGCATAAAGTAAAGTATTTTCTTAAATCTATCTGGTTTCATTCATGAAACAACCCGCTTTGGCAGCCTGTAGGCTTTTTTTAATATTGAGATTTCATACGGTACATCAAAACATTTAAATTTTGTATAGCCTATTCAGTCTCATAATCAAAATGCTTGTCTTATTCTTGAAAAGTTGCAGATTTATTATAATTGAATGTTTTCTTTATTTTAACGTGTTTGTAATTCTTTTGAAATATTGTAACACATCTAATAAATGAACACTATGTCAATGACAAATTTTCATTTCATAGTTCACAGGGAGAGGCGCTTAAAGTTGTTGTTTACTGGCATGTGCCTTGGAATTACAGGATTCTTGGTAAGACTAGAAATAAGTCTTTTAAATATTTGATGACTTATGTAAAAATCATGTCTGATCATGTACTGTAGGTGTATCTTTAATTCAGTCATTAGTTTCTATATATACCCTTGGGACTATGCAAGACTTTGTAGCCTACTTTGCATCTCACACGTTTAAGAGCAGTATGATTATTAACCTTGTAGGTTGTATGGACTTACGTTGGAAGTAAATAAGTCTTTGAATATCCGACTTTGGAAATGAAAATCATGTCTGATCATGTACTGAAGGTGTATCTTATTTAGTCAGTTTATGTATATAACAAGCAATGCTCTGTAGCCTTCTTTGCATACATTTGTTTTCATGACACTTTTAAAAGCAGTATGATTATTAACCTTGTAGGTTGTATGGACTTACGTTGGAAGTAATGATGTGAAACAACCTCCAACCAGCATTTTGTTTCAGCACTTTGCCAAACTTAACAACTCCAGAAACTTCTCCACCCCTCCTGCTGATGTTCTGCTAGAAATCAATTCAGAAAACTCAGAGTCAAATTTAAGATCATTTTACTCTGAAATTGGAATCAGTTCAGAAAGTTATTCCAGTTTACAGCAGGAAATCTACTGGGCTGAACCGGACAGATCAATCACAAATGTGTCTATGAGTACAAGTGCAGCTCACTCCACTTTCATCATTCAGAACCTGAAAGACAGCTACCAAATAGGAGAGGAGCTTTTTGTTAATATCGATGCCAGAGACTTTAACAATGAATCTAAACGTTATGGAGGAGATTTCTTTCAAGCAAAGCTTTTCTCATCCGAAAACCCCCCAAAGGTACAGCACCTCTTACATGTTTGCTGTATCAGTGATGTTTACTGAGTACTTATCTTTATCTGATCTAAAGTTTTTCTGTCACAGGCCAGTGTGTTTGGGGAGGTGGTGGATTTGCTCAATGGCTCTTACTCGGTGCGTTTTCTTCTGCCGTGGGTTGGACAGGCACAGGTGGCTGTGCGTATGATCCACTCCAGTGAAGGGGTGCAGGTCCTCAAGCATCACAGAGACACGGATTCTGACAGAGTTTACTTTAACGGATATTTTGAAGGACCAGGACCAAATGGGACCAGGTTGAGAGAAACAGTGAAGTGTAATGTGAAGTGGGACAAGAATGGACTGGAGAGGATGGGGACTGGAGATTGCTGCTGTGATTACAAAGATTCTGGCAGTGGAGAAGAATGGCGCTGTCAGAGACCCAAATCCCTGCCATGCAGCGCTCGCGTCTATCACTCTATGGGCGGGTATAACAAACGTGTGACTGCCAAAGAAGCAATGTTTATGTAAGAAATACATTTTTGTATTAAAAGTGTATCCTATTTAGCATTTTTTAGTTATTAACTAGTTTGAACACTGAAGGGAAAATGTAATCAGTTATGTTATTTTTGACAGGAGTGAAACCAACAAATACATCAATGACCAAAGAACACCAATCAAGATTCTTTCTTCCAATGAAACAGTGCGAATTGGTATGGTAACCTTTTAGACCGTATGTGATAAATTTACACTGCCTGTAACATAAATGCAGTCAGAAAGTCCACGTAAAGAATTGATCAATGGATTTGTATACATTTGTGATTACTAAATAAAGCTTTATTTGATAAATATTATTGTCTATATATAAAATAAAATATTGTGAAACTTAGCATTTTCAGGTTTAAAAACCCTGCAGCAAGAAAACGAGTTCCTTTTCAGTCGGTCACTCACTACAACGTCACGTTGTGACCGACAAATTGGGAAACTGCTCCGCGGCAACAAATCCACTTCGAGAAACTTTTAAAAAAGGCCAATGAAATTGGCATGCAGATATTTGCATCTGCCACGTGGGTATTACACAAGAGGCAGGTGCAATAATCAAATCAGATTTTTCGCTTTGAAGCCGGCAGCAATCTGCTTTCGAGAAGCAAATCTTTCCTGGGAACCTCTGTGTGTGTGTCGAAGTTGGTAGGACAGCCAGCACCTCAGCAGGGACTCGCATTTAGTTCCACCTCTTTAATTTCTCTTTTAAATTTTATTTGAGTTTGCCGTTGCCTCTCCCATGTGTGCTTCATCAACTTATGCACTACATCAAAGAGTGATTTCCTAAAAGAGCAGCACGAGCTTGAACTTGTGCATTTGTAAAGGCAGCCATTCTCTCGTGTCACAGGTCGGGTGGCGTCCTTTTAAGGATGACATTCCGGCCGTGTGCAACTCCTGGATGCGTGCTGTACATGAATCCTCGTGACGGCCACGATCGCTTTCTCTCATGCTTGGGTATCGAGCATGCGGCGCAGCGTTTCGCAATAGTTCATGTCTCATTTGTGGGAACATGACTATGGTTGATCTGCGCAGTCGGGTGGCGTATCTCTGGGATCGCCGTCCCCTTCCCACGCCTTCCGGCGCTAAGAAGGCTGCCGTGAAGCTGGCAAGGGACGATCTGCGTATCACGGTGCTAAACAAATCCGCTGATGGCAGCGGCCAATTCAGCACCCTGATCCACAGCCGGAGGTGGTGATGGAGACCGGGGGCACATGTTCTACGTTGCCCTCGGAAACCGTCAGTTCCACAAGTGGCTCAGTGTCGTCCGTAGCATCGGAGGGGGGGCCGTCAGGTTTGGATGGCGAGTCGGACACGCTTCTTCCTTCTGGTAGGGTGGCGGACCCCATGCTTGACCCCAAAATGATGGCCTTGCTCGCCCAATGATTTGTACCTTGGGGCTGCCAGAACGGTCCAGTCCCAGCCTCCGGTACGTTTCTTTCCCGAAGTGCATGAGGAAGTGACCCTCGATGGTGGGGCTGCTCGGGGTTATACTGATTTTCCTCCAGGGGAGCGCCTGGTTGCGATGCAACTGTGTTTGGCCGGGTCCGCCTCTCACTGGATGGTTGTTCAACCCTGCCCTCACGGGCCTGTAGGTACTCCTCTGCACTAACAGGATGTGCTTACCGTGCCTGTGGGGAGGCAGCCACAGCCATACATGCTATGACATTGTTGCAGGTGCACCACGCTAAAGCGCTGCTTGACCTGCACGAGAGTGGTCATGATTTGGCCGCATTTAAAGATTTCTGTGCAGCCACTGACCTGGCATTAAGAGGCACAGGTGGTTGGACGTGCAATGTCCACCTTGGTGATCCAGGACCGCCATCTCTGGCTGTGCCTGGTTGACATGCGGGAGCAGGATCGTATCCAACTCCTAGATGCTCCGGTGTCCCAGGCCGGCCTGTTCAGCGAGAGGGTGGAAATCTTCGTCCAGCGCTTCACTACAGCACAAGAACAGACTGAGGCCATCGCTCAGATCCTGCCGCATCGCAAACAACCATCTGGCCCCTCACCATCTGTGCTACACCACACACACAGTCTGCAGTAGCCCCCATCTCTGCTCCCCTCACCGCAGGTACTTCGATCGTGCCGTTAATTCCTCTCGTTCTTTGTCTGATAGCGTGGAAAGCAGTTTCCAGTCCGTCACGTTGGTTTTTACACACGATTAGTCTCGGCTACACGATTCAATTCGAGGGCACGATTCAATCCCCAAATTTGAGGGCATTCGGTTCACTACGGTGAGAAACACCAACGCACACGTTCTCCGTGCCGAGTTCGCGGTCATATTGGCGTAGGACGCGATGGAGCCGGTCCCTCCAGCTGAGATGAGGTCTGGGTTTTACAGCCCTTACTTCATTGTACCCACAAAAAGCGGCGGGCTGCAACAGATCCTGGACTTGCGTTCACTGAACCGGGCACTTCACAGGTTGCCTTTCAAAATGCTGACGCACAAAAGCATATTTCAATGCATTCGTCCAAACAATTGGTTCGCAGCCATCGACCTGAAGGATGCGTACTTTCATGTCTCGATACTTCCCCGACACAGGCCGTTTCTCCGCTTTGCGTTCAAGGGCATATCAGTACAAAGTCTTACCATTCGTGCTTTCTCTCTCTCCCCGTTTCTTCACGAAAGTTGTTGAGGGGGCATTAAAACCCCTGAGAGAGAGCGGTGTGCGCATTCTAGTGTATCTTGACGATTGGTTAGTAATAGCCCAGTCCCGTCAGATGCTTTGCGATCACACACAAACACCTCACCCGTCTCGGTCTTCAGGACAACTGGGAAAAGAGCAAACTTTGCCCCACGCAGAAGATCTCTTTTCTCGGCATGGAATTGGATTCGGTCGATTTAACCGCACGTCTAACAAAAGCGCGTGTACAGTCCATCCTGACTTGCCTTGATACATTCAGAGGCAAGAGCGCAGTCCTGCTGAAACAATTTCAGAAGCTCCTGGGTCATGTGGCATCAGCAGCGGCTGTGACACCGCTCGGGCTGCTCCATATGAGACCGCTTCACCGTTGGCTTCACCACTGAATCCCAAGGAGAGCGTGGCTCACCGGCGCGCATCGCGTAACGATCACACCGACGTGCTGTCTCCATTTCACTCCGTGGTTAGACCCGTCATTTCTCAGAGCAGGGGTATCACTTAGAGAGGTCTCCATGCATGCCATTGTGTGCACAGATGCCTCCAACACGTGGGTTACATACGTTACCGAGATGTTTTATTATTAGCTTCTCAAGCTGCTTCACATTATCGGTTTCAATTGTGACTTGTAGAAATGCATTTCATTTACTAAACCCATTTAATTAAAGGTCATGTTCTTCCTGATACCATTTTTCATAAAAATGTTAGAGAATATATAATACCTGCAAAATGATAAAGCTCAAAGCTGCCAGGGGATATATTTTCTTACAGCGAATGGCCGGTTTCGACTACAGCCCTTTACTTCCCGGTTGAATGACGCCAATATAAGAGTTTTTAACTAAACTCCGCCCACAGGAATATGTCAGTCGCCTGCTAAGCTAAGCTGTCAGCAAACTGACGCAATGCGAAGTGAACCGTATTGAAAGGGAACAATAAGGTCACTCACGTAACCCTGGTTCCCTGAAATAACGGGAACGAGCATTGCGTAACTGGCCGTGCTAAAAACGGCAACGCAGCGAGTGTTATTCGGCTACGCGCTTCAGTCAAATAATAGTGAGCTCATGGCGCTATATTCCGGACTTATAAAGGGCGTAAGCGGAAAACTTCATGGGCAATGAAGTACACTGAAAATGGTGAGGCGGGCTCAAGCGCCATTGGTCTGTAATTTTTACAGACGTTAACCAATAAGTTTAAAACGCGGAGTAAACAGGAGTTTCCCCCATAGCATCAGCAACTGACGCAATGCCCGTTCCCGTAATTTCAGGGAACCAGTTTCAATCACTTTTCTAAAAACGGCCTGATGTCTTCCTTGTTCTATGAATCCACACTGAGTGGATTGCCAAGCTTGAAGTTTGACGGCGAGCGTTGATATGCTTATGGATGGTGAGCCGTGTGTGTGTGTGTGCATAGAGGAGGAAATTTGCTCTTTAAAAAAAATGGGACTGACGTCGACTTGGAGCGCTGAGCCAGCTGCAGTTTCGGGTGGCCGGTCTCAGGCTTGGAGGCAGCTCGTTTTGGCAAGAAATGACACATGGCTTGCGCTGATTTTTGTGCCTCAGTGAAGCGCTGGGTGAAGCCTTCCACCGCAGAGCCGAAAAGTCCCCACAGCGACCCTGGTGAGTCAAGGAGGGCAACCCGATCCGTGTCTTTGATGTCCGTCAGCTTTAGCCACAGATGTCTCTCCAAGATGATCAGGCTGACCATGGCTCTTCCCACATCCTGGGTGGCAACCTTGGTGGCGCGGAGGGCTAGGTCAGTCGCGCTGCGCAGGTCTTTGAAGGATGCCGGGCCTGGGCCTGTCTCATCCATGTCACGGAGGAGCTTCCCTTGATAGACCTGCAGCACTGCCATCGTATGGAGAGCAGATGCGGTGTGGCCATCAGCGGCGTGCGACTTCGAAGCCAGTGAAGACGTCAGGCTGCAGGGCTTGGACGGATGGTTCAGCTTTGACCTACAAACGCCGGCCGAAGACGGGGAGAGGTGGGTGGCAACAGACTCTTCGAGCAGCGGCAGCTTGGAATAGCCGTGTTTATCAGCGCTGTTGTAAATTAGACTAGTTTTCCTTTTTTCCCCTTATACTACATTTCCCACAATCTTTTGTAGACTGCCTCACCATTTTCAGTGTACTTCATTACCCATGAAGTTTTCCGGGCGAGTAGGGCTTCTTCTTCGGAGCAGCGAGATGTCAATCGCTAAAGAAGAATGAAAGTGAGCTCATGGTGCTCTATCCGGGACTTATAAAGGGGTCAAGCGCCATTGGTCTGTAATTTTTACAGATGTTAACCAATAGGCTTCAATCGCGGAGTAAACAGGAGTTTCCCCCATACTGACGCAATGCGAAGTGAACCGTATTGAAAGGGAACACATGTTATATTGCGCACTGTAAACACACTCAAAGCTTTAATACTCAGGAAGAATGAGAACTTTAATTCGGCATTGTGAAAATATAATTTCAACTTTGAGTTTCACTTTTGTCTGCAGGTGTAGTAACACAGAAATGTCATCCTGGTTTGCACATACCAGTTCCAGCTGGGTTTTACCTGAATGATGTTTGGAAGTCCTCTGTGTGTAGCACTCGTCAATTTACTACCGAAACAACAACACAATGCCTGAAAGACAAACACATCTACATGATGGGAGACTCTACTTTGAGACAGTGGTTTGACTTCTTGCTGAAAGCAGTACCAAGTGAGATTCTCACTATAAATTAAAAGCATTGAATGTTTACTGGTTCAGTAAGATTAATTATTTAATTTGACTTAGTCATGTAAAGTGTTGGGTAAGTTACTCAAAAAAGTAATAAGTTAGTAATTACATCTTCAATCATGCAATTAGATTACTTTATTGCATTACTAGATTACTCTCTCCAAAAAGTATTTAATTACTTATTACCAGTGTTGGGGATAACGCATTACAAGTAACATGCATTACGTAAAAAGATTACTTTTCTGAAGTAACGAGTAAAGTAACGCATTACTTTATAAATGTAAACTTAGATATTTTAGTTACTTTTTTTAAGTAATGCAAGTTACTTTTCAGTTTAATTAATTTGATTTAAAATTACTGTCCACAGTTTTTGGTTCGGTTCGGGTGACTTAGCCTATTAAAGTGTTTTAAAATGATTCTATGCTAGGTAACAGGAACAGTGAGATGTTAAGAAGCAAAAAAACTGGTTTTACCTGCAATTCTCTTTATTTTATCTAAATGCAAAAATCATCTTACACATTTCTAGTTTATTGAATAATATAAATAAATCATATAAGATTTAATTAAATAAAGATATATAAAAATGATATCCCAAACTAGGGAACACGTGAATTCTTCCATTTTACAAAAATATACAGATGTAAACATAAATTGGCTTTTTTATATACCTGTATGTATACTGGTACTTAACTAAATTCAACTTTACATTGTACATTTTTACAGAATGCTTTCCAGAAAAAAATATTTTATAAATATTTAAACATACAAATATATCAAATGAAAAACAGACCCTCTTGCTTTCAAACAAACAAACAAAACAGGGGGGGGGGGGGGGGGGGGTTCATCCTATCTTCATTTTTTTCTCTTTTTATAACCTCTTACACTGTAAAAAAATTCCGTAGAAATTGCAGCTAGCAAATACCGTAGATTTAAATTTATGTTTTTAACTGGCAACATTTTGTTCAAAGTTAAATGAACATTAAACATTTACAAGTCTTTGTCTTTATAGAGTAAAACTAAAAAAACAGCATCAAGCAAAACATTCTGGGAAACAAAATCTGAAGCAAAAAACAGAAAAAGGTTGATGATGACTTCTGGTTCCCAGAATGCTTTGCATAGGGTTGTTATTGTATAGTTTTATTCTGTAAAGATAAAGACTTGTTAATATTTAAAATTGATTGAACTTTGAGCAAATTCTTGCCAGTAAATTACATAAATGTAAATCTACGGTAAATTACCGGCAACCCAGCTGCAATAACATTGAAATTTCTACGGAATTTTTTTAAAGTGTAGATATGGGTAGGTTTCTTCAAAAATACCATTTTTTTTAGCAAAAAGCTGAAATAATTTCATTTTTGTAAATTAATTTTGTTGGAGATCAGATTCTGATCAAATTACTGCTTATTGATACTTAGTAAAGTAGTTGTTAAGTTTAAGTATTTGGTTGGATTAAGGATGTAGAATAAGGTTTTGCAGAATCAGGCAACTGTAATTAAATTACTGGAAAAATAAGTATAATTCCCTCACTTTACTTTTTCAAGGAAAAGATAATTAAATTACAGTAACTAATTACTTAGTAACTACACCCAACACTGGTCATGGTTTATATGTCGATATCAAATGACAAATACAAATTTTGGGATTATCATTTTTGGTGTTTATCACTGCAGCTTTCAAGCGGATGAACCTGCATGTTCAATATGAGGCAGGTCCTCTTCTAGCAGTGGATGTGGGGAACAACATTGACTTACACTGGAGGGCTCACGGTCTTCCTTTACGTTGTCTGAAAACAGAAGTTTCTAATCTGCACTACGTCAGTAATGAGATTGATGATCTGACTGGAGGACCTCACACTGTTATTGTATTTAATCTGGGGCCACACTTCACAACATACCCTCTCGATTTCTACACCCGCAGAGTGATGAGGGTCCGCAAAGCTGTGCTTGATATGTTACAACGGGCACCAGACACTACCATTATAATCAAGACTGTCAACACCGGCTATAAGGTTAGTTAGTTAATAATATCAAACAAAATCGTTTACAGAGAAACTTGTATATATGTATATTTAGCCTAAGGTGTATTTCTGTCTTTGTAATAGGATGTGTTTGGCAGTGACTGGTATTCTCTGCAGTTCAACAGAATCCTACAGTGGGCTTTTCAGGATGTTGGTGTTTATATTTTGGATGTTTGGCAAATGACAGCATGTCACTACAACGTAGAGAACATTCATCCAGGTCCTGTCATCATCAAAAATGAGATGGACATTTTCCTTTCTTTCATTTGTCCTGAATGATCTTGTCAGGAGCAATGAGGAGGCAGATGGCAGATAAATTACAAACTGTCTAACTTATGGCATTCTAGTGTGGACAGCAGAAATAAATTTTAATTTCCATTCAAAAGATATAGATACATCCAAAACCATTTTTACAGTGTAGCTTCTCAAAGCAGGGTTAGGTACCTCTAAGTTAATGCTTCTTTTTGTGTGATATGAATTATTGCCATCACAAAATCATTGAGGAGGGAGTGCCAATTCATGCAGATCAAAACTTTTTTGTTTTACTGTACTTTTCTTCACTGTAGAATAAAATCGCATGCAGTGACTTACCAGTATAAGCAAATTGAATGCATGTAATTCAAGGTGTCAATTATGGTACATCAATATGTGCATTAACGTGACATACTCTGTAATATTTATTGTAACCGAAAAGGAATTCAGCTTTGAACAAAAGAAAAAAATAAACTAATGTGTGAAAAGCTAAAATGCTTAATTAGATAATAGCAGGTTAAAATACCTACAGACAAACAGAACATACATCACTGGCTGGTTTTATTAATTAGGTGTGGCAAAATTTTATTTTATCCTTCATATGTTGTTGTAGGAGTACTCTAATGCAAAAATCAATGTTTTTTTTTGGTTGTTTGCTTGTTTTTTTTTTTGTTGGCCTCATGTCCACATAATAATCATGGGCAGACAAAGTTTTTAATTTCTCTTTTATAGTTGAGAGGAATCACCACATTCCTCCTCATCAGTTATATCAAAGTCCCATCTCAAAGTCAGTTTTTCCAAATTTGGATGATATAAATGACATCATACCACATTGTAGATAAGACAGTCCTGTCTGGTAGAATTCTGAAATAAAAAAAACATTGATTATTTTCATGCTTATTATTCTTGGTACAAATCAATTCCAATCACATTTATACATTTCAAAGGATTCACCCAAGCTTATTGTGCTCTATTTATAATGGTATTATCACCTATACCCCCACCGACATTCCAAAATAATATCACCTGACCCTCATGCAGCAAAAACAGATATTTGAGCAAACAAAGCCCAGACAAGAAAACAGGACCAGCTTAGAATATATAATAAACAATAAGATACAGATAGTTTTAAATATTGCCACATAAATACTTTCAAATTCTCAAATAAATTATTGATTTCCTATACTTAATAATCTTAATAGTCTCAATCTAATTATCTCAAAATAGTATCAAAGACATTTAACATCAATATTATATTTTGTTGCTACAAAAAAATGATTAAAAAGTAAATTTTAACAGTTTAGAAGAATAGCTTATTCATGTAATGTGCAAGGTGCACAGGTAAATTTTGTTACCCTTCAGACCCAACATTGTAATATTACAACATTGACACAACAAGCTCAAAATCTAATATAATCAAAACATTCAGCTGTATCTTAAAATATGCATGATCTAGAAACATATCTTATCACATTTTACTTATGTGATTGTTGATTTGTTTAGTCCAGTAAAAAGGTTATGTTCCTCAAGGCAGGTTTGCAGGTTATGTTCACGGCCAGGAAAACAAACCTATTTACAAAGTCTACCATTCAAAATCATTGCAGGGTTAAACATTTGAACTTTTTTAGTTGTGTAAATGTGGTTTTAAAGATAAAAAACCATGTACAGGTATACTTTATTAGATTTTAAACTGATATTGTAATATTACAACCGAGGGTTTTACAGGGTCTGTCTGTTCATTGTTAATGTGAATGTATTATGTTTTCTGTCATGTTCTTGACTGTGTTCCTGCCCGGTTTTTGTACCGTGTTGGATTTGTTAATAAACTCTTAAAACTGCATTTGGATCCACTACCCGTCTTGCTTTCCTGTCACACTGGACAGCGCAAAGAAAGAATTTCATTTCAATTCAAAAGAGATATGTACATCCAAAACTTAATGGATGAACCGTCCATTCAGATCCCTATAATACCTTTTAGCATGTATCAGCCCAGTTATTTCCCACATTTTACACTCTGTCATGTAATTTCAGGGTTACTATTAATTCGATAAAAGTAGATAATTAATTAGATAAAAGTAGATTAAAAATAACTAAACAAAATAAATAACTAACATACATCAGGAATGGTTACAATTTTGATACATCATTAATTGGGTGCACTGTAAATAAAATCTGTAGAAATTATAGTATTAGTGGTAGCTGTTTATTCAAAGTTAAATGAACAATAAACATTAATAAGTTTCTATCTTTACAGAATAAATTGTATTTTATAGTTTTATTCTGTAAAGACAAAGATTTGTTATTGTTTAATGTTCATTAAACTTAAAGAAACTGTTGCCAGTAAATAACATACATTTAAATATACAGTAAAAAAACTGTAATGTCGTTGAGGGTCACTAAAGGTCAAATTATAGACTATGCTCTGCTTTTAGTGGCATTCCCTTTCACTGTTGGCGAGGCTGAGGAGGATGCCTCGCCTAAACATTTTTTTGGGGGACAGTATGCGAGATGGCCGCTACTCCCGAACCAGTTCCCAAGGTGGCTGCCACCTCTGAACCAGTTCCTCAAGATGGCCGCCACGCCTGAACCAGTTCCTCAAGATGGCCACCACGCCCGAATCAGCTGCCAAGATGCCCGCTACGCCTGAAACAGTTCCTCTAGATAGCTGCCATTATTGCGTATATATACACATACATATGTACATAAGGAAATGTAAAAAAATCTATACCTTATTTATGTATAATCGTATTTTTTCCACATTTATTTATTTATGGATTTACTTATTTATTCTTTTATTTATTTCCATTTATATAGACTTCTCTTGGCAGCACTGCATTTTAACCACAATGCCAACAAAAAAAGATGCCCAAACCATGGTGTGTTATGGGGTTTCCCTTATGAAAGGAAAATATATTTACAAATATATTACTTGAAATATATTGTAATATGTCGTCTGGCTTGACCTTGCAAACGCGTATGGATCTGTCCCACACAATCTGTTGACCTACTCCATGGAGTTCTTCCATATGCCCCCATGCATAAAGAACATAGTTGCATCCTACCTCAACGACCTGCAGATGTGCTTTGCCCTCCAAGACTTTACCACCGGGTGGCAACAGATAGAAGTAGGAATTGCCATGGGTTGTGCCATCTGGCCCATCTTGTTCGTGTCAGCCTTTGAAGTGATCCTCGTCAGAGCAAAACAAATGGTTGGGGGGATTAAACTACCATCCGGGCAGAGACTACCCTCACTGAGGGCATACATGGATGACGTCACTAGCCTCCTTCAGACAGCAGCATGCACAACAAGATGTTTTGATGTCGTGGGCACGAATGAAGATCAAGCCATCAAAGTCACGGAGCCTGTCTCTCAGAAGAGGAGTCAGAAACGACAGCACCATTTTCATCGTAGGGGGAGAGAAAATCCCACTCATCTCTGAGCAACCCATCAAAAGCCTGGGGAGGCAGTATACAGCAGAGCTTACGGACAAACAGATGGGAAGAACCGTGACCAAGCAGCTCTCAGAAGGACTGGAAAAAATTTAACCAAATCCAGCTACTGGGAAAGTACAAGGTCTGGTGCTACCAGCATACACTCTACAGAAGGGTGATGTGGCCACTAAAAATGAGTGAGATCCCCTCATCCACCATAAGCAAAATGGACGGAAAAGCCAACGTATTCATCCGAAAGTAGTTGGGGCTTCCACGGTGCCTCTCAGAAACAGGTCTCTTTGGAAGGAACATCCTGCAGCTGCCATTACAATCAATCAGTCTGGGCTACAAACAGGAGAAGACCAGGTTGGTTCTTGAGTTGAGAGAGTCCACTGATCAGGCTGTAAGGAACGCAAATCCGAAGGTTCGGACTGGCCGAAAGTGGAACGCACAATCTGAGGTTGACCAAGCTGTCAGTCGTCTACAACACCAACAGATTGTTGGAAGAGTCTAGATGGGAAGAGCAGGGTTAGGGTGGGGAGAAGCGCCACGGTTCTGGTCCAAGGCCAACCGCAAAGAGAGGAAGGAGATGGTGGGGGCAGAGGTGACAAAAATGGAGAAGGAGCGCTACAAGATCAAGGCCGTGTCGCAGGGCCAACAGGGAAGGTGGACAACCTGGGAGGGAATTGTCAACCGAAACATCACCTGGGCAGACCTGTGGAAAATCCCACAGGCGAGGCTCAGTTTCCTCATCCGCACAACCTACGACACACTTCCCTGTCCTCGGAACCTCCACCAGTGGTATAGGAGTGAGGAAGGCTGTACACTCTGCGATACCCCTAACGCAAGCCTCCAACACATCTTGTCAGGCTGTAAGATTGCGCTCTCCCAGGGACACTATAGATGGCGCCACAACCAGGTCCTGAGAAAGCTAGCCGAGGTGATAGAGGGGCGGCGACAGGGCAGCAAAGGGGTACCACCAGCAGAGAACCAAAACCACATCACTTTTGTCACGGAAGATGGGGGAAGAAGGAACCTTAGGCCAAAGGAAATAATTAGGCAATTTTCCCATGACCAGGAGTGGAATATGAGAGTGGATCTCGACAGGCAGCTCCGTTTCCCGGTCGAGATTACTCCTACATATCTCCTCCCAGACATAGTGGTGTGGTCTACCAAGGCAAAAGCTGTGCTCATCATTGAGCTCACAGTACCAGCAGAGGAGGGTATGGAGGCCGCCTATGAGCGTAAGAAAGCCAAGTACTCAGAGTTGACTGCTGAGTGCCGGGAGGGTGGCTGGAAGACCTCCATCTATCCGGTGGAGGTTGGATGCCGAGGCTATGTGGGGCTGTCAACCACACGCCTTCTGAGGGACGTAGGAGTGACCGGAGGGAACCTAAAGAAGGCAATCAAAGAGTTAGCGGAGGAGGCAGAGAAGGGGAGCTTTTGGCTCTGGCTGAGAAGGAATGACAAGAGCTGGGGGAACAACTAACCCCGATAACAGCCGCAGAGGGTAATACCAGTCAGTTGCAGGGGGTGACAGGGAGACGTCCCTGCCACTGCTCTGCCACCAGGAGACGTTCCAGGATTAAAGGGGCGAAACATTGATGAGTGGTGGTTCCTGGCTGATGACCCTGCAGCTGACCCATGGGCACCGGAGGAGGTGCAACCGGCAGCAATGCCTAGCAGGTGTTCCATCTACCTGTACATTTCACTTACTTTCCATTTTCCAATATATTATATATTATATATAAAAATAGATACTAGTGCTTATTTTTAGATACTACACTGTAAAAAATACTTTGCTGCCTTAAAAAATTTTGTTGAATCAACTTGGATTTACAAGTCATTTCAACTTACTATTATGTATCTTGACTAGAGATGAGTTGTTATAACTACAGGTGAGTTGTTATAACTTATTAATTTAAGTTGACTTTTCTCAACTATATTTTATAAGTTGTGACAACTAATTTCTGTTGACATGACTTGTAAATCTGAGTTGATTTAACAAAGAATTTTAAGGCAGCAAAGTTTTTTTACAGTGTAGTACTTATTAGATACAAGATACAAATACTTATTCATTAGATACAAGTATGTCACAGGTCGGGGCGAACCCCTTCCAAGTTCCCACCTCGAGGAGGTCCAAAAGCCACCCTAATGACCAAACACACGAGAAAGAAGTTATAATTAAAATCAATCTTTATTAAATTATTTAAAAAGTTAAGGGGGAAAAGGGGAAAGGGCCATTTAAAAGCAAGAATCTCTTCGCCTCCAGGCGGGGCTTCACGGGGACAGGGGGAGGCCGAGGACTCGGGTCCTGATGCCGTGGCGCGCTCCCCTTCTCCTGGAGGCAGATCAAACAGGGTGTATACTGGGTTTAGCGTGTGTAGTAATGCAGCCCTCTCACTTCTCTCTCTACAGGACCACGTGGCGTGCAGAGGTATGTATTGCACAGAACTGGACTTCTCCTTCCTTCCTCTAAGTGCGAGCTACAAGCAAAGGTAAGTGGCACACAAAACTAAACTTCTCTTCCTCTCCCAGGTATGTACTGTAAGCAAAGGTAGGTGAGACACAAACTGGACTTTCCTTCCTTTTTCAGGTATCTGCTGTAAGCAAAGGTAAGTGAGACACAACTAGGCTTTTCTTCCTTTCCCAGGTATATGCTGTTAGCAAAGGTAAGTGAGACACAAACTGGACTTTTCTTCCTTTTTCAGGTATCCGCTGTAAGCAAAGGTAAGTGAGACACAACTAGGCTTTTCTTCCTTTCCCAGGTATATGCTGTAAGCAAAGGTAAGTGAGACACAAACTGGACTTTTCTTCCTTCTTCAGGTATCTGCCGTAAGCAAAGGTAAGTGAGACACAAACTGGACTTTTCTTCCTCTTTCGACTCAAAGGCAGTGGACCTCTCGACCAAGGGGGCTCCACACAGAGCAGCCCGACCCACGGTCTCCCAGGACAGGGGCCAGACGCAGGGGGCAGCAGTGCGGAGCCGAACGCTTCCCTGTTCCCCCCTCCACGCACGGTGCCGGACTCCCAAGCCAGGGGCGAACCCTCTGAAGTGGCTCCGCACGAAGGTAGTTATGTACTGTCAGCCCACTCGCCCCTTTGACACAGATATTTTGTCGTTAGTCAAACTACTCACTTCAACCTTTCCAAGGCTTCACCACTGCCTGTCCACTCCTCCAGAAGAAAGTCTACTCGCTGCACGTTCAAGAAAGTCCCACGTATGAGGTGCCCGGTCCAAACTCCACCGTGTCCTAACAGCTGATCCTCCTCACGGCTCCACTGGCCTAGAATGACCTCTATCGAAAATACATACACAGCACAACACTGCAAGCTGTAAAGTGTACACACCCAAATGAAAACGAGACTCACCCACGGCACTGCACACACACTCAGTGGATTATGGACGAAGCCAAACGGGGCCCAGGCCCGCCGTGTGGTAGTTAGGACGATATTTCAGGATGGAGGGGACGGGATGAAACGAAGGAAACGTGGGACTTTCCCCTGCGATGGTTCAGATACACTACCGGCTCGCCCACACTTCTCTCCAGTGGGGCCGAAACGCTTCCGGCTCCTTACAACACAATCTCAGATGATGCTTCAACATCCACAGTACACAACATAGGCTGAAATGTCACTCACGTGTCACTTCTATTTCCAGGATGGATTCCCGGCTCGCCCACGCTTCCTTTCTCTCACCAGTGGGGCCGTAATGCAACGGAGCTGCTCACAATACAGTAACAGATAACACTTCACCATCCACAATACACAACGTAAGCTGTAATGTTACTCACGTGTCACTTCTATTTCCAGGATGGATTCCCGGCTCGCCCACGCTTCCTTTCTCTCACCAGTGGGGCCGTAATGCAACGGAGCTGCTCACAATACAGTAACAGGTAACACTTCACTTAGTCGTTCCCCATAAGCAGAATTCAATCCCACTCACACTTAGTGTGGTTTTCGGCTGTCCGTATATAATACCGCAATCGTCCTCAATGTAATCGTCTTAGCAACTCACTTGGCGAATCTTCTTCACTCTGGTTATCCAACTCCAACCCCTTTGGAGTAGTCCCCGTGTAACACCCCGACGATACAGCACAGCAGCACAGATAAACACCACGCAGCCCGGTGTCTCTGCAGACAAAACACTAACCCTCCACTGTGCTTCAAAGGCTCCTTTTATCTTCCTCTCGCCCCTTTCCTCAGCCAATCGATGATCGCTGTCCTAATTCGCTTCACCTGCGCCTCGTCAGGCTACATTCGTCACCGACCAGCTGCCGGAAGTCCGGTGTTGTAAGCAAGTCGTCCGGGGCGGAAACATCGTCAGTGGAACCAAAGACTCCAACTTTTTGTTCCGCCTCCACCAAAAAGTACTTTTTAAATAGATACTAGTGCTTATTCATTAGATACTAGTACTTGTACTTGGAATAGTGACTATTAATTATTCCATTGTTACTAGTAACAAATTTCAAAATTTTCCCATTGATTTCTATGAAGATCGGTCATTCAGATATCAACTATTCAATTCTGACTATGTATTCCAATAGTCACTAGTACCTAAACATTAGTGCTTCTTTTATTAGATACTGTCATGGTCCTGTCTTCAGGTCACAGTTTTTAAGTCTTAGTGACAGGATCATGGCAGTCCCATGTTTTGTGTGAGAGCACTGGCTTTGTTTATTCCTAGCCATGTGCTTTCGGTCTCGTCTCCTGACCCCGCCCCCTCGTTTCCTTGTTAATCATCCTATTATTGTTTGATTCATGTCACCTGTCCCCCTCTTGATTTGCTTCCCTATTTAATGCCCTTGTGTTTGCTGTCTTGTGATGATTCGTTTTGTTCTTATCTGTACGTACCTGTGTCATAATAGTCAAGAGTATTTGTCAAGTATATGGTTCTAGTTTATTGTTTAAAATCTCCTGTTCCAGTCTTTGTTTAGTACTATAGTGTTTATTTTTGTCTTAGTACTTGACTTGTTTTACACCATTGTGGGTATTTTGTTTTTGGTGTCTTGATTTATTAAAACATTTGTGTTCATCTACGCCTCCGCCTGGGTTCTCTACCTCTCTCCTTTTGGAGAATCCTGACAGATACTAGTACTTATTAATTAGATACTAGTACTTATTTAATAAATACTAGTATCTATTAATTAAATACTAGTTCTTTTTCATTAGATACTACTTCTTATTTATTAGATACTAGTATTTATTAATTAGTTACTATAGTACTTATTCAATAAATACTAGTACTTATTCATTAGACACTAGTACTTTTTTAATAGAAACTAGTAAGATAATTTATTTTACTAGTAAGATTTTTAATTTTACTCTACAGTGGCCATTTTGACTAGTCATTACTTTATTTTAGGTTAGGAGAATGCCTCAACACCCAGCTGTATTACCTTAGCACTTCTAGAATTACATCTTATTCTCTATGTGAATGTTATTGTTATTGTTATGGTAGGCAGATGGGATTGACACAGATGTAAAAGCAACAGGTAGTTTATTAAACATACAACACGTATCCAACACAGTGATGGTAAATGGTGATATGAACTGCGTAAGATGAACAGAACAAGCAACTGCAAACACAAACACTTCTTGACAGTCACAGTATAACCAAATACACTTTCCTAAAGTAAACAATGGGCGATAGAGGACAATGATGATTATGATGATGAAAAGAGTTCAGAAGAAGCCGATAAAGTTCAAGATTTTTTTCAGTGGCAGATTGTTTTTCATGCAGCTAAATATATGATATGATCTGTATTAATACCAGGTATATACCAGCCAGCTAATATATGTAATTTTAGCATGCAAAAGTCAATTTTAATAATATAACAAAATTGTCGCCAGCGAACATGATGAGTGGCTAGTAACTTTGGAAAACCACTGGCCGTGTTTACATGCAAAAAAATTTGTCAATACAAATTCATTTACTGATTTGGGTTCAGACGGTACTGTTTACATGTACCTTAAACATTGCAATCTAATTAAAATGTTTTTTACATTAAATATAATACGATCTAAATGATGTCAGCTCAATCCCACAACCAGTGTTGCCAGATTCGTTTATCAAACCAGCCCAATGAACATTAAAAACTATCCAAAAAGCTTCCCAATCACTATTCATGGCCCAAATTCCAATAACTAATAAATTAAATCCTTTCATCTTTAACCCACAGAAAAAAAATAAACTTGCTGAAACAGTTTTAAAGTACCCTAAATCTGAAGTCTCTCACTGAGTTAACACTTTATCTCCTGATAAATGTACAAAGTCAAAGTTGAGAAATTTGTTCTTACGAAGTTTTTATATAAAGCCAATGAAAACACACATTTTTAAAAGGAAAAAAAATTATAATTTCATTTCTTTATGTAATCTTATGTAAGACAGGAACCCTGCAGAATGTACAGCACATGACTCCATGACCTTAATAATGCGTGTTGTCATTGCCTTGCATGTTTCTGTGATGAGAATCATGTGATACGTAAATAAGAGATAAATATAAGACATGAACTTCAGCACAATTCTTCTGCGCATAATATGCACAAGGTATTTTTGCATCCGGTTGAGAAAATACTACAGAGTTATGTATTTGTGCTCAATGTACACAGACTGCAGGAAATAATGTGACTATAAATTGTAAAACATAACCTACCAAACTGGTTAGTGAATTGACATTGTAACAGGACATGATTTTCATGATTTTATTCACTGCAACCCCGCCACTCATCCCTGTTTTAGAAAACTTATTGGATCTAGACAAATCAAGAAGAATGAATGACCTATTTTGGATCCAAAACAGCGGATTTCGCTGAAATGTGACACGTTTGCATCCCTAGTTTATTAATTAAAGCAGCTGAGAGATGCTAGACAGTGCTCTTTAATGTATGCACTATGCACACATTTGGCTTGTTATTAACTAAAATGTCCACTCACAAGTTAATTGCCAATTTGTGGATTTTATTTAATTGGTCTTCATTTCAAAGAAGCAAGAATCCAAACAGTCAAAACATCCACAATTCAAATTTTTTACCAATACATAGCTGCATATTTCTCACTTGCTTAGTGGCATAGCTTATCCTTGTGTAGCAGTCAACAAACTGTGTGCTGCTTCCCTGTAGCAACACCTGTTACCTTGAATTGTTACCCAAAAGTGACCCCTACTGGACACTTCTACATTACAATGTTTAAAGCTTACATAATGTTGCTTCGTTATTATTCAACATATTATTTGCATACTTTAATCAAAAAGTACTAGTATCTATAAAGTTCAGGATATCTTTGATCAAAAAAGTTGATAGTAACTAAAGAATAAGTACTAGTTTTATATTTTTCTTAACTAGTAAAGTATAATTTAATCATAGTCACTATTGGAATAAGTACTAGTATCTAATGAATAAGCACTAGTATCTAATAAACAAGCACTAGTATCTAATGTTTAGGTACTAGTATCTAATGATTAAGAACTAGTATATAATCAAATAGATACAGGTCAGGAGCATAGGTCAGGACCTATCTATCAGCCTCCTTGTTGCTGGTGTCTGTTATGCATCCTGTCGTCTCTTCGTGCCTGAATCTCAGCTTGCTACTTGAGAATTGCGAGCTACGTGCTCTGACGCCTATATATATATATATATATATATATATATATATATACATATGTTGTTTGCAATATATTTTCTATCAAAAAAATATATGTATGTACTGTATGTATATATATATATATAAAGGCAAACTATTACATTTAAAAAATAGTGTAAAATATAGGGCCCTTTTTGGTCTTGATTTGGTCTTTTGTATCATATATACATGTATGGTGTATGCATATATTGCAATATATCAAAGCATATAAAGACAAACTATTACATGCAAAAAGTGCCCTTTTTGGTCTTGATTGCAATATATTTTGTATCATATACAGTATAAATGTATGGTCTATGCATATATTGCAATATATCTAAGCATATAAAGACAAACTATTACATGTAAAAATATGGTGCCCTTTTTGGTCTTGATTGCAATATATTTTGTATATTCATGTATGGTCTATGCATATATTGCAATATATTGGAAAATATAAATATTAAATCCCATGGGAATATGTTGCCTAAAATATTGCATGATATTTTTCAATATACTGCAATATATTTTTGTTTCGTAAGGGATGCCACAGCATCTCAATATGATTGAGGTCAGAACTTTGACTAGGCCACTCCAAAGTCTTCATTTTGCTTTCTTCAGCCATTCAGAGGTGGACTTGCTGGTGTGTTTTGGATCATTGTCCTGCTGCAGAAACCAAGTTTTCTTCAGATTGAGGTCACGAACAGAAGGCTGGACATTGTCCATCAGGATTTTTTGGTAGACAGCAGAATTCATGTTTTCTATTTATCACAGCAAGTCTTCCAGGTCCTCAAGTAGCAAAACAGCCACAAACCATCACACTACCACCACCATATTTAACTGTTTGTATGATGGTCTTTTTCTGAAGTGCTGTCAGAATGGCATACGTAATGGGACACACACCTTCCAAAAAGATTAACTTTTGTCTTGTCAGTCCATTTTCCCAATCAACTGAGATGAGCTTTATGTCATTTTTGCTCAGCAATGGTGTCCATGTATGCGCCCCGTCCATGTACGAAAATTTTTAACAGTGTGGGCTAAAGAGATCATCCAAAAATGAAATGTGGTAAGTATTTGGTGAGTTTTTTTTGTTTTCTATTATGATAAACACACAAAAAAAGATATTTTGATAAATGGTAAGCACACAACTGCCGAAAGTCATTTACTTTAATAAATTCAAGTATTTTGATAAATGATAAAGATATTTTTAAAAAATGATGGTAGGAACACAGTTGACGGTACCCAATTTCCACAGTAGAAAAGACAAATACAATGGCAGTCAATAAGTAGGGTACTGTCAACTGTGTGCTTTCAATCATTTATCAAAATATTTGTGTGTTCAACAGAGTAAAAAAAAACTCATATGTGTTTAGAACAACATGAGCGCGAGTAAATTATGATAAAATTTTCATTTTTGAGGTAACTATCCCTTTAAATTGGTCCAGGGCAGTAGAGCTGATCCCATTATAAACACCGTCGTCACGCATCAGCTGTCTGAATGAATGACTCAATGCTTGAGACAGACATATGTCGCCACCTATTGGCGGTTTAATTTCATGTTTGAAACAATCATTAAGTTACCACAAACATTTCTTATTTGCATTTTTAAAGTGTGTGTCAAGCTACAAGAGGAGCCAGTTGGATATAAAGAAATTGAAGCTTGACTGTGGTGGTTATTTTTTTCTCACAGATTTTAATGGTCTCTGACAGACTATTCAAACTTGTGTAGCTTTAACACTGATGTTGGCTGTGTTTATGTAAAAAAAATCCCTTGCCTCATTGTCATTCTCAACGTGACCCTGAGGAGAATTATCCATGCTTTCTTTTACTAAAAGTTTTTGGGAGGAAACCACACATTTCGACAAACCAATCGGCTTGATGAAGGACTCTTGCACGTTTGGTCTTTTCTGGCACTTACTGATGACGTTTTGGCTTTACGTAATTTAGGTAGTTTTATCTGACTTTAACTGATAAAGGGTCACTGCACTCTAAAAATGGCAGGGTTATTTTTGACCCATACTGTAATGGGTAAATATTGGACAGAACACGTGCTGGGTTAAAAATGACCCAATGTTGGGTCATCATTAGGTCAGTTTTAACCCAGCACGTGTTCTGTCCAATATTTACCCATTATGGGTCAAAAATAACCCTGCCATTTTTAGTGTGTGTGTATAAAACGAATCAGATTGATTTTTACTTTTAAACACTTACAGAATTTGAAAGGATGTCTGGTTATTCTGGTTTAAGTCTAGTATTACACTTGTTCTTTCGGTTCTACAGAGTCGCAATAATTACAATAATTATTTTTAACCAGAGGTCCTGAACACTATTACAAGAATAAACTGACCGATTTCTGACAATAGCTTTATATAATCAATAAACACTTAGATGAAATAATAAGAGGTTGAGACTTACCCTATTTAAAGTGGTCAAACACTTATATGTTACTCTAAACAGAAATACACAATGTTAGTCCATGTAATGTAATCCATAAGTTAACAATGGTACCTGAATTTTGATCTCATATCTGTTATTTTGTCATTTTTGTCTATAAAGGTCATTTAAAGCTTGTTTCAGATATCTTGAGTGTCTAATATGTTACACCACATTTTACATATCTTTTTATTTACAAATATTAATTTATTTAGAATTTTCTAAAAACTGTATATTGTTGTGATATAAACTTTATAAGCAACTATGAAGAATGAATAAGTCCCTCAGTATATTACATATGTTTAAAGAGATATGATCACTGTTATAGTTTAAGTTGTAGTTACAGTAAATGAAATCTCATTTGTTTGCTGTCCAACAGAAAAAAATAGTTTCCCAGATTTCTTCATAAGTTTACACGGGCTGACAAAAGACCTGAGCTGGAAAGTTGCAGAGGAAACATAGTCATAGAAGTAAACAGACAAGTTAAAGGTGCAGTGTGTAATTTTTAGAAGGATCTCTTGAAAAAAATGCAAAATAATATACAAAACTATATTATCAGGGGTGTATAAAGACCTTTTAAAATGAACCATTATGTTTTTATAACCTTAGAATGAGACGTTTTTATCTACATACACAGAGGGTCCCCTTACATGGAAGTGGCCATTTTGTGATGCCATGTTTCTACAAAAGCCCTTAACGGACAAACTTTTTACTAAGTTGTCTCTGACGATGAAATGTTTGTCTGGTGGTGGCTATCGTAGCTTCTACGAGGCATTTTAAAAGCGAGGGTTGGGCAGTGGACTGAGCCATTGGTTGCAATTCAAAACTTGGCTCACTCAGCATAATCTTATTTTAAATAATAAAAAATCTTTCAGTATGCTTTTTTCAAAGTGCTTGGATCTAAATTTGCAGAGCATGACCATATATTTATCAGATGGAAAACAACTTGAAAGTACAAACTCTTTTAAATATTTGGGGGTGTGGGTTGACCCAGAACTTACATTTAAACCACCAGTGTTGAACCACACATTGATTATATAACTAAAAAAGTTTATGCATGTCTCGGTCAGCTTTATAGATCAATCAATAGCTTTACACAACTGATTAGGAAAAGAATAGTACAGCAACTTATTCTGCCAATAATTGATTATGGGGATGTAATTTACCAAAATGCAACAGAGTCTGCCCTTAAACCTATAACTATATTAACTAACTCACTATGCAGATTTGTTTTAAAGTGTCATTACAATACTCATCACTGCTTAATGTATAATTCTCTTAATTGGCTGCAGCCGAAAGAAAGGAGAATATTCCATTGGCTAATTTTAATTTTTAAGTGCATTTATAATGATTTCCCTTATTATCTGAAACAATACCTGGTACCACATAGATCATCATATGCTCTCAGAAATTTAACATCTCCTTTCTTTCAAGTTCCCTCAGTTAAAAGAGAAACGGGAAAGAAGGCCTTTTGTTTTAAGGCTGCGTCAGACTGGAATAATTTGCCAGCTGCTCTTCGCTCTATAACGACACAAAAATTGTATAAATCTTCATTATATTTTTATTTAAATATGCCCTGTACTTGTTACTGATGTATTATATTATATTATAAATGTCATGTTTTTTTTTTGTTTGTTTTTTTTTTTATGTCAAATTTTCACAAAGGATAGTGACTTAATGTTTATCTAATGTAAATGTATCTAATGTAAAATATAATGTCACCATTAAAAGGTGAGGATTCTGAGGGAACAGGGCTGGGGGACGTGTTAAGCAGGACAATTGTTATTCGTTTATTGTGTATGTGTTATTGTTATGAGTTTGTTGTATATTGCGGGACGTATTGTGATGTTGTATATGACACAGCTATCTCTGTGCTTTAGGACCCCCTCGAAAAAGAGATGGATCATCTCAAGGGGCTATCCTTAAATAAATAAATAAAAATAAATAAAACAATTCACAACCTCACCACTAGATGCCGCTAAAATTTACACACTGCACCTTTAAGTTTTTTAGACAAGCATACATTGTAGTATTTTAATTACTATAAATTGTATTTCTTACCTATAGTAAATTTACTAATTTCATATAGTCCTATTAATTTTATTTTATTAATATTTAGTTGTTTTATCATTTTTTTTCAATGTTGCCGTTTAAACTCATGTCATGCATTTTTGTCACAAGACGATATGGGTTTCTAATGAACGTCAATAAATTAATTATTTCTACTTGAATTGAATAAATGAATTTTATTTTTCTCAGTTTATATTATTCACTTAATTTTATATTAGGAGATTGTATATTATTGTATTAGTTTATTCAAATATTGATACTTGAATGATTTATTAATCTCTCAGTTGTTTGACTGGCAGATATGAAGCCTTAAATGGTTGACCAATTTTGTTAGTGATGTGATTTTGGGTATAAATGAGTGAACAAATGAGGTAACAACATTGGATTAACAGAAATCAAACACCACTACAAAATTGCTAACCTGCACTACTAGAGAACAGGGCATACAGTATACTTTCTGTCATTTAAGTATATAACTGTTTTTTCTTATACCTAAAGAAATCAGTTTGATATTATTGCACACATCACGTGCAAAAATGTTTACATAGGACATGTTTACTAAAAATTTCCACAACTTTAAGGTCTCTCTTTGATATGGACAAAGATACAATACTTGAATAGTTATATTAGATATTTCATAGTCATGCTTCAGTAAAATGAAATACAGAAACATAAACTTGTTTAGGGTGAGCTCCAGCAGATAGTGCTCTTGATTTACAGCATATGTGACATCACACAAAAAGAGGAGGAGTATCTTTACTATATATATATATATATATATATATATATATATATATATATATATATATATATATATATCAAATGCATGGAGAAATGAATACAAAATATTTGTAAAAAGAATGTGTATATAAATAGCTGTATTAGACCGAATCTTACTACACATCTAGTAGCTTATATTGGTGGGTAGTGTATAGTCATATTGCCCAAACCCTGAAGCTTATAATGGCTCTATTTATTATCCACATCAGTTGAAATATACAAACTTTCATGTCAACATGCCAAAGCATTGCCACAATACAAACTTAAGTCTATTTTGTTAAGCTTGAGGTTGAATTTGTTTAATGCAGCATACAAGAATGTTTTATTCACTTTAAAAGCTTTTGATTACCTTTTGTCATAATTGTCAATACTAAAACATTTTATGCAAATTGAACAAATGGTGAAAGCGTGAAAGACCATTCGTCAATATGTGACGCGGAGGGTATACCTTTCGCGTCATTTTTTGACGAACTGGGGACTTCAATACTATTACGTCCGTTGCATTCTCTTCTCCTATTTTCTTACCAATTTCGCGTCGGTTTAGGGTTAGATTTACATAATGACATCCCTACCCAAACCTAACTCTAACCCCAATGCCAGGTGACAACTGTTTCTAACCCCAACGCCAGGTGACAACTGTTTAATTTCGCGTACACTGTTTAATTTCGCGTACACTGTTTAATTTTGCGTAATCTAACCCTAAACCGACGCGAAAATGGTAAGAAAATAGGAGAAGAGAATGCAACGGATGTAATAGTATTGAAGTCCCCAGTTCGTCAAAAAATGACGCGAAAGGTATACCCTCCGCGTCACATATTGACGAATGGTCAAGTGTCGTCAAATATTGACGACATGGGGTGAGACTGTGTTACATTTGGACCATACTGTTAAAAAGCAGCATACGGTTAAAATAACTTGGTTTTGCAAGTCAATACAACCGACTATTTAAAGTTTTGACTTAAATAAGTTGACATAACTTATAAAAACAAGTTGAAATTATTAACTATTAAGCACTCCCAGGAGGTTCACAACAAGATTACAATATGCCTGGGATATGTTGTGATGTTGGCTATAACAACGGTTGTCAGAGAAACTACAATTTTATTCTGTTCCAAAGGAGTTAGATCGGCAGAATACAGGATTGCCTTAAATCTGAAGTGACCATTAAGGATAACATATATACTTCCTATATATAAAATATAAATATATTCAATTCATACATCTATACAGTCTCTAAATTATTAAGTTTGTATGTTTAATGCTGCTTTAATTAAGCAGCTACTTCAAAGATATGTTAAAGTATTAAATTTGATTTTACTAAACGTAGTATTCATGGTTAAGGGATTAACATTTTTACACAACTGAAGTATAGTTACAATACAACAATTTTTATTTTTATTTTTGTCTGCACAATTGTATTTTATTCAGGAAGACTGCAATTTCAGCTCAAAACACAACCACATTTACTAAGCCATTAATTCCCCTTTCGAGCTGGGAACAAGAACATGCTGTTTTTGTGTGTGTGTATTTAATTGCAAATGAGATGTTGTTTTCAGTTAAGAGTTTAAACATGCGTTTTAGTCTGGGATTAAACATAAACCCTGTTGGGCAGATGCCCCAATGTGATCTAAATAAGCATGTACATGTTATTGATTGGGCAGTAGGTGTCACTGTAACAGTTACTAAATGATAATTATTGTTTTCTTCATCACTACATTTGGTGGTTACAGAATTAAAGGTCTTGAAGGGTTTGAACCCTAATCATTTATAATATACAGTGCTGTGCAAAAGTTTAAGGCCACCCTCACCAGCTTTGTTGTTTTAGCAAAGTTTTAATGTCCATCCATATTTATTTTCACACTTTTTTAAGATACAAACAGAAATACAGGAAATACTGTGTGTACACAAAATTAAAAACAAAACAAATTTCCGGAACTAAATGTCTTTTTCAGACATCTGTCATTATTTAGTGTGACCTCTCTTGGCACGAAACACATCTTGAGCTTTTTTGAGGAGACTGAAGTCCTGAAGTCATTTGATTAGAATTAGAAATTAGAATTTAATTTCATTTAGGTTTAAGAGATCACGCAGTTAACTGCTATTGCTCAAGTGGAAGGGGAGTTTAGCCTAAATACTTGACACTTCAGCTTATACTTTTGTACAGTTTTTAATACTACATAACATTTCCTGTATTTTCTATGTATTCTAATAAAGAGGCTGAGAATTAATTATATATGATCACTATACAATTGCAAAAAATAACAAATCTAATGGAAGCATGGTGGCCTAAGACTTTTGCACAGTACTGTATGTGACCCTTATTAACTCATTCCCCACCATTAATGAGTTACGCTTTCCTCATGAGTTTACAGTAATCTTACCCAATTTATAGACGGTTTCATCGGACGCACCTGATACACGTCTGGATCCGAACCTTACTTCCGGTTTCGTTTTTTTAATGGTCTGACTATAAACTGATCTCTTGAACAAATGCCTCGTCGAAAATAACGAATGTTTTGTTTTGCTAGGTAATCTATGTGTTGTTTTTTTGCTTGCTATATAAATAAACTACGTTTAAAGAACTTTGTTGTTATTTATTCTTAGCGGAGTTTACCGGAAGTTACGTGCGGACCGCGATCAGCCGCTTGTTTATGTTGTTACTGCTGAAACGGTCTATAAAAAACTGAAGCAAAAAATTACTTTATTAATTTTAAACTCTGTGTATGTTTTGATAATCGTTCTGAATCTGATCTCTAACAAAATTCCTTCACAAAAATGAAATTATTTCAGCTTTTATCTCTATATATTTAATTATTTATTTTTTTGAAGAAAAATACTTAAGAGGTTATAAAAAGGGAACAAATAAAGATAGGATGAAACTTTTTTCCAATTTTATTTGTTTGTTTATCGTTTGATGCAGAGGGTCTGTTTTTTCATTTGATATATTTGTAAGTTTTTATATTTATAAGAAAATTTTCCTGGAAGGCATTGAGTAAATTTATATATTAAATAACAAGTCCACTTATACAAGTTTATTTGAAGCTTGTACTGAGATGTGGCCATGTAATCTTATACAGTTATGAAACAAGCAAATATAAATCTCAACAATATATTTTTCTTAAGATGAATGATCACTGTAATACTTCTGTAATAATGTTCTAACACTGTAATAATTTTAAGCTGAAGTTAAATTAAATCTCCCTCTTTTGTTTGCTATCCAACAGAAAGGATAAATTCAATGAGAGCAACATTCTTAATCATTTTCCAGATTTCTTCATAAGTTTACGTGGGCTGGTGAAAGACCTCAACTGGGATTACTGGTGATGCAGAGGAAAAATAGTGTAAATAATGTCTTCAATGAGTGCAGATTTTACAAGTTCAGTTTTTTATCTTTGCTCTGCTGGGTTTTCTTTTAACCTAAAATTGAACAAATCAAGATTTTTTCTGTAATTGCCCATCTTTTGAGATTCCTTTTTTTTGCCTTATTTTCCTTTAAGCTAGAATTGCATGGGTTTTGTACACCTTTCATCAGTCCAAATGACTAAATGTTTCTAAATGTATCCACTGTTTTATTTTCTGTAAGGATGTACCAATGCATAGGCACAATAAAAATGTAAGAACTCTAATTATATTTGAATTGAATATAATCACCAGTATTGACTAATACAGCCACTTGAAAATCAATACATGAATCATTTCTATATAATCTATTGAATGGCACAGCTTAGTCCAGCATTAAAACATTATCCCAATGGTGAAGTAGGGATAATGACTTACCCCTGGACCTATACTGTCATTTAAGTATATAATTGATTAAAGAAAAATATTCAAGATACACTTCCTCAAATATGTCGTCCCATTATTTAACAGATTTAAGGACTCCCTAAGATGCACAATATTTTAGAGAAAGTACAATACTTAAATTCCAAGATATTATAATTGTAATGCATTCACAAGCTAAAAATGAAAATGTAATGTACAGAATTATTTCATATTGGGGTGGTTTCCCAGACAGGGATTGGCTTAAACCAGGACTAGACCTGAGTTTAAAAGGGAAATATAACTAGTTTTAACAAACATACCTTATTAAAAAAATTACTTATGTACATTTTGAGGCTAAACATAGAGGAATGATGTACTTTAAGATATGTCAGTGCAAGTTGTTTTGAGTTTGGACAGCTCTTACATTTATTTTAGTCTAGGACAAGCAGGGACGGATTGGCAATCTGTGCGTTCTGGAAAAGTCCAGAACGGCCGTTCAACGGAGGGCCGTCGCCCGGCCGATGGCAAAAAAAGTCTAATAATGCAATATGAACAGCCAACAGCAGAGGCACTAATACGATCACTTATATGCTGCTACGTGTAAAAAAACGAGGGAGAAGAGTCTGCCTACTAGTCGTGATTGGTCCACGGATTCCCGGAATTCGCGAGCGTCTATGTTTGCGAGCCTGAGCATCCACAGCCTGGTCATGATGAGGGACAGACGAGTTAACTTCACATCAGCAAGAGCTAAGTGCCAGTAGTAGCAGGACACGTGACATTATAAAATAATATACACGATATAAAAATAAATAAAACTTGCGTGAAAATTAACGTAATGCGCAACTAGTGTTAGAGAAAAAGACGTGATGTGTGTGTGTGTGTGCGCACGCGCGAGTGTGTGTGTGTGTGTGTGAGAGAGAGAGGCGCGGGCGCGATTGAACAGTGGAAACATAAAAACAATACATACTCTGTCATTTTGTTCATATGGGACATAATTCAAACGGCAAAGTGTTTGCTTAAATTTGTATACAGTCGCAATAAAACAAAACATTTTGCTTTTGTCAAACTGTAAACTCTTGTCAAACTGTAACCTACTGTACAACCAACTGATCATCTAACCAAAATCACACACATCAAAGCAAAAAATATTTATCCAACCCCGTTTAAAAACAGTCTGTGGGTGGACATTAATCGTATTGCATTGGTTTTCATTTCTTTCATTGACTTTATTGTATATGAGAGGTTGTTGTGAGCTCACATTTTCTGCTACAATGAAGACTAAGGTATTGAATTAAACGGGTAAATATCAGGCATGCATTGCAACCACTCTAAACGTGCTAATAAGAAAGGGGGCTAAATAATTGACCAAATATTAGTTTAACAAAAAAATCCTAGCTTGCACTTTCTGTCTGTATTCCATCAGAGTACAGTTTTTCCTTGTCTTTCATATTTGTGTTTAGTATTGTGGAATTGGCAAAGACCTGGTGGTTGTTTGTGAAAGCTGTACAGACAAAATTAATAGGCCTAGCTATTTTCATTATTTCACAGCCTTATTATACATCAAAGTTTAATATGACATGGACAAAATATAAAATATCCTTGTCTAATAGTCTGACAGTATTGTGGCATAGTATCAGGACATCCTTGTGTCTGTTGTGCACGGCTAGGGGCGAATGGCCGGATGATTGGCCTATTTGGGAAAAAGTCCAGGGCTGTTTTTTAGCCCCAGTCCGTCCCTGAGGACAAGTCTAAGCCCTGTCCTTTAGTCTTCTTTTAGATAAGCTCCTGTAGGTGGGGCTCTTATGCTGCATATGTGACACAGAGAAGAAGCATCTTTCTTCCACTGTGTAGAGTGCCCAACTTTATTACTTCACCAATCTAGTGCTGAGGATCCACAAAGTACAGTAATAATCCACACTGGCTATAGACCCCTTTATCGCCCACGTCACTGTGAAGTCACCGCTCTTGCGGAGGCAAAAAATAAGTAGGAACTTTAAAACTTTAAAAGTTTGAGGTTTTGACTTTAAATTCATTCATATCATACATGAATGAAAAAAGAAAAGAAACAGGAAGAAGAAAATCTTATAATACCTGTCACTTATGTCTACAGAGTCAAAAAAAAAAATAATAATAATAAATAAAAAAAATAAAAATAAAGAAAGAAACTACATAAATAAGTCAACCCCCCTCCTTACCACAAAAAAAAAAACAAAAAAACCACTACCACCTATCTTTACATTTTATTATCATCCTCTTAATCATATTAGTCATCTTTTTTTTATTACCTTTCAGAATATTTTTCTTATACAGATTCTTAAATTTACAAACACTTTTGCAGCATTTCAGTTCATAGTCCGAGGTATTCCACAATTTAACTCCATAAATGGACAAACACCTCTGCTTTTGTGTGGTACGTGCAAAAAATGGTTTTTTTGTTGTGTTTTTGATTTCCAGAATAGAAGGAACAGCACTTTTGGTTCTGGACAGAGATGATCATAAATAATGCTCGTGTGCGCACTTCATATCTGGTTAAATAATCTATGCATAAATACTGGTGTGTTGGTTTTATCTAGTACAAATCAGCAAGTTTCTGTTTTATTGGTGAATAAAACAGAATCTATTTTATCGTTTTGTTAATAAATCCTGTGTTGTCTATCCACGTGCGCTCTTGGGTTCTTCTGCGTCCCGAATCCTGACAATATGTTGTCTAGGAAATATCCAAAACCTGGTAAAATGTTTCCATTGAGAACAAGAACTAACTGTTACAGAGTTAATTTACAAAAATCACGGTGCCGCAGAATCAGTGACTGTAACGTTGTAACGGTTCTTCAGCTCGTAACAATAGCAGAACCCTTTTTGGTGCTATAGAACCCTTTTTTATATAGAACCTTGCCTTGAAAAGTGCGATGTAGAACCTCAGTGATGCTAATGTATCAGTAGTCAGGAGTGTTATTTTTGTACTTTTTTATTTTCAGCAGTTTATAAGGTTTAACAGTTTAAAACCAGAACTGCAAGACATCAGAAGACTTTTATTTTTCCTTTTTCAATACATGAGGTGTCATACAATAACAAATATGGGTATTAAAACCACATTAAGTTAAAAATATACATTAAAATAAATATATGAATTGTAATGCAAATAATCTCTACTCAAATGAGATATGGATGTCAAATAAATTAATAATAACATTTGGCAAAGACA
This sequence comes from Misgurnus mizolepis, assembly GCA_025389145.1. Classification (NCBI taxonomy): domain Eukaryota; kingdom Metazoa; phylum Chordata; class Actinopteri; order Cypriniformes; family Cobitidae; genus Misgurnus; species Misgurnus mizolepis. The sequence goes on along the minus strand of JAIFKI010000008.1, from coordinate 35,422,840 downwards.
ATCATTCTAAATATTATTTTGTTTGCTGGATCATTGTACATACTCCAATACTCCATCCAATGTTCTTTGTTTCGTGCAGGGACGTTGAGCATTTAGTCAGATAAGAGTAAGATAAGAGATGGTCTGCTGTTGTCATGTTGATCTTGAGACCCAGGCTGTGATAACCACAGATTCCCGTCACTTTGCAGTGATTATCATCATACAAGGTTGAGCATCAGGCCGAACAAGATTTGGGTCTGTCGGTCATGGGTGAAAGGATAAGACATGGAGAGAGAACAAAGATAATATCAGCCTGGCGTTTGCTTACATGCTGTATGTAAAACATGATTTGACAGAAGTTCTGATGTTCAAAATGTTTAAACAATAAACTATTATTATTTTAATGTCAGAATTGAAAGAAACATGCATACATCACTTTTAAAAATAGGATATGTCTCTCATATCAAGCGGTCATACGCACTGCCTTCACTGTAAGCCCATACAGGTTGATTGAACCTAAAACATTTATGGAAACTCGTTGCCCTAAAAAAGTTAATTTTGCCTGGTTGAAATAACAATTAATTTTAAGTTTAATGTACTTAATGTTTTAATTTCTTCCAATATTCCTGCACTCTTAACCCAGATTCGATGACATTATGTGTGAGGAAACCCATTGCATATAACTTTAGTTTTTATTACTTTATATTACATTTGATGTTATAAATGGTTTTATAACAAAAATTAATGACTGACTTTAAGTCAGTCATTGAATAAACGTGATTCTCCACAGAAACACACAAAAAATGTGTTTTGACATACATTGTCAGTACTGTGGAGAGAAAAAAAACCTAACAAAAAAAAAAAAAAACTAAAAAAAAGATAAAAAAAAACCTAACACAATGTTGTACCACCCTCTTTTGATTTCATAAACTTAATGTAAAATATACATGCACTGTATATGCTTTTTAACACTTTAACGAATCATTATCCTTAGTCACTGTTAAAGCAGTGTCCACTAAATATATCATTTAAAACGGTATGAAGCTTACCTGTTACAAAGTGAATGAAGCTTACAGTATAAAGTTTACCTGTAAGAAATAAAGTACAATAAGAACACACAAAACTTGTTTTTAACAGTAAATGATGATTATTTTACTCTTTTACCTGTTTGTGTTGTTAGTCTGCAGGCGGTTCAGCAGGACTGATGATTCGGAGCTTTCACAGGTGAAAATTTTCAGGAGGCAGCTTTAAATCAACTGACTAAATTTAAAATAAAAAAGGCGAGAATTAAAGAACCCTTTTGCCAACACAAAGAACCATTTCAGGTTCTTCAGTAAGATATGGTTCTATATAGAACCTTTGCCATCTTTTAAGAACCTTTGAAGAACCATTTTTCTGTATACTCCAATTTATAGCAGACTCTTTACTGGGCTGGGCCAGACAGGTATTTTCATTTATTCTCGTCTGTGGTTTATTGTAAGTGTTATAGGGGAGACCCTGGGCAAAAGTAACACTGGATGAAAGTACCAAAGCGATTTTCTCCGAGCCTTATAACATTTGCATCTCAAACTATGACAGCATCTTAGGCACACAACCCTTGACAGAGCTGACAAATATTGCGTTATTTACTCACCATTTTCCGCGTGTAGATCCAGAAAGCTGTTTTCAACCTAAATTCCTAAAGCGGTCATTTTTTTCTTTTAACGCGTTGTGTTTCTGGTTTTATTTGTTAAAACACTGATCAATCTACAGGTTATTTAGTGCTCTAACACATCCTGAAGTTTCACTTCTCAGAGTTTTTCAAAATAAAAATAAATCGTGTGTAAATGTGAAGAGATCCTTTTGGGACGAAAGTAACACTTGTTACTTTTGTCCCGCTACTAATACTGTTGTTGAAAATTTATATTATTCTAATTTGATTTAATTTCATTCTCATAGTGTTCAAACTGTTGAAAAAATGTTTTATTCTCAACAATTTAAGTTTGCACTGTTGGTTGCTTTTGAAACATTTTATAAAACTAAAAATTTTAAATGAAAATGTAATTTTATAATTTTTTACAAAGATAAATTAGAAAATATGTTTGCAGTTACATATTAATGAGATCATAGTCATGTATATTTAATAAAAACACATGTAACACAAAACTATATCCTGTTTTGTTGTGTTATTTTGAACCACCTGTGTGTTACTTTCGTCACTGCAAGTGGGATCAAAAGTAACAATTCAATACTTAATGTTTAAAGTGAATTTATACTGAAGTATTTTTTACATTTTTACAAAATTCCACCTGGTATTGATAGACTTGTGAGTTATTGACCACAACAAAAATATATCTCTGTCTAAAACATAATCTTTTAAAATTAAGTTGTTCTGAAAAATTTCACCTTTGCCCCTGCACTCCCCTACATTAAATAAATATAATCGGAACGGAAGGGTCCTTGTGCGTCCTGTCTTTTTTGGCACTTACCAATGACATTTTAAAGTTACACAGGTTAGACTATTCATAATTATGAATCAATTATCTTTGATAATTGTGGAATTTGGATACATTTTTGGTTATTCTGTCTTACCTCTTTATCCGATTTTGCGCTTATTCAATCAGTTACCAATGTTGTTTCACTCCACACTGGCCATTGTGTGGGTTTCAAACACAAACTTGATCATACCAGAAGTTATGACTAAAGGAATTTAACAATGCCGCTCCCACAATCTATTGCTACAAGGTCCCCATGTTACCCCACGCCCACTATACAACTTAGTGCAAAGACCAGAATAATCAGGGTTTCAGGCCAATGACATCCGTCTGTACGAACACTAGTACACAGTAGTTTTAAAACTTACAGTAAATGGTATGAGTTAAGTTAACTTAACTTATCAGGTTTTACAAAGAGGGGGAGACAAGAAACCGATGTGAGTAATCTTGGTGAGGTGTGACTCTTCTGTTTCCAAACAGTGGGGTGGTCGTCTTGGAATTAAATGTTAACTCTTTGAGAAAGATTTCAGAGGATTTCAATGTTTTTAGAAAATGATTCCCTCTGAATTCAGCCATTTGATGCCAGTCTTAGTTATTCAACCTAAAATTCTAACATTTTAACAGGTTTAATGTTAGAATATTAGGTTGAATAACCAGTTTGGGTAAAGTTAAAATGTTAGAATATTAGGTTGAATAACCAGTTTGGGTAAAGTTAAAATGTTAGAATTTAAAGTTGAGTAACCAGTTTGGGTAAAGACACGATGATGCAGATTTCAAAGTCACTCAAAAACACTGATACCTGAATGTCATTACACATGGCTTCAAGCAACAAAATGAACCTCGAAACATGCAGCCTATACAGTAAGTTATACAACATACTTAAAAAACATTTGATAACATTTTAGGATGGAATTTAATAGAAAAATACACTTGATTTTTCAAAATGAATTTTATAGAACAATCTATTAGCCTAAGTTATTTTGCTGTATTTTTTTGTATTTTCTTGAGATTTTATACGGTACATCAAAATATGTTAATTTTCGTATAGCATATTTAATGTCTCCATCTTACCAATAGTTTTCATATCATTACTTTTCACATTACTAATCAAAATGCTTGTCTTATTCTTGAAAAGTTGCGGATGTATTGTCATTGAATGTTTTCTTTATTATAACGTGTTTGTAATTCATTTGAAATATTGTAACACATCTAATTAATGAACACAATGTCAATGACAAATTTTCATTTCACAGTTTACATGACGAGGCGCTTAAAGTTGTTGTTTATTGGCCTGTGCCTTGGAATTACAGGATTCTTGGTAAGACTAGAAATAAGTAATTTGAATATCCGACTTTGGATATGAAAATCATGTCTGATCATGTACTGTAGGTGTATCTTTAATTCAGTCATTAGTTTCTGTATATAACAAGCAATGCTCTGTAGCCTACTTTGCATCTTAATCACTGTATTTAGTTCATTCCCTTTTCATTTTTAAATTCGTTTTCATGATACTTTTAAGCAGTATGATTATTAACCTTGTAGGTTGTATGGATTTACTTTGGAAGTAAAGAAGTGAAACAACCTCCAACCAGCATTTTGCTTCAGCACTTTGCCAAACTTTACAACTCCAGAAACTTCTCCACCCCTCCTGCTGATGTTCAGCTAGAAATCACTTCAGAAAACTCAGAGTCAAATTTAAGATCATTTTACTCTGGAATTGGAATCAGTTCAGAAAGTTACTCCAGTTTACAGCAGGAAATCTACTGGGCCGAACCGGACAGACCAATAACAGATGTGTCTATGAGTACAAGTGCAGCTCACTCCACTTTCATCATTCAGAACCTAAAAGACAGCTACCAAATAGGAGAGGAGCTTTTTGTTACTATCCATGCCAGGGACTTTAACAATGAATCTAAACGTTATGGAGGAGATTACTTTCAAGCAAAGCTTTTCTCATCCGAAAACCCCCCAAAGGTACTGTACCTCCTACATGTTTACTTTATCAGTGATGTTTACTGAGTACTTATCTTTATCTGATCTAATGTTTTTCTGTCACAGGCCAGTGTGTTTGGGGAGGTGGTGGATTTGCTCAATGGCTCTTACTCTGTGCGTTTTCTTCTGCCGTGGGTTGGACAGGCACAGGTGGCTGTGCGTCTGATCCACTCCAGTGAAGGGGTGCAGGTCCTAAAGCATCACAGAGACACTGATTCTGACAGAATTTACTTTCTTGGATATTTTGAAGGTCCAGGACCAGATGGGAACAGGTATACAGAAACAGTGAGGTGTAATGTGAAGTGGGACAGGAATGGACTGGAGAGGATGGGGACTGGAGATTGCTGCTGTGATTATAAAGATCCTCGCAATGGAGAAGAATGGCGCTGTGAGAGACCCAATTCCTTGCCATGCAGCGCTCACATCTATCACTCTATGGGCGGGTATTACAATCGTGTGACTGACAAAGAAGCAATGTTTATGTAAGAATACATTTTCGCATTAAACATTTTTTAGTTTGAACACTGAAGGGAAAAACCAATCAGTTATGTTATTTTTGACAGGAGTGAAACCAACAAATACATCAATGGACAAACAACACCGATCAATATTCTTCCTTCCAATGAAACAGTGCGAATTGGTAAGGCAACCTTTTAGACCTGATGTGATAAATTTACACTGCCTGCAACATAAATCAGAAAGTCCACTTAAAGAATTGATCAATGGATTTCTATGCATTTGTGATTAGCTTTATTTAATAAATATTATTGTCTATATATGAAATTAAATATTGTGAAACTTAGCTAGCACTACAGTAAATAATTTTATTTTTCAAGGGTGGACATGTTTTTTCATTCCTTCATACTGCATTTTCAGGTTTTAATTAACATAAAAACCCTGCAGCTAGAAAACAAGTTTTTTGTCAGCTTCAATAGCTTCACATTATCAGTTTCAACTGTGACTTGTAGAAATGCATTTCGTTTACTCAACCCATTTTTCAAACTTTAAGCTGGGCGTACACGGTGCGAATTCTGACGGTCGGAACGTCGTGAGCTCTCGCACACGACACGAGTGAGTTTATACGAAAATAATTCGGACGCAGTCACACACGACAAGATTTTACTGTACGACTTGACGAATTCTGACATAAGCATTTTCACACCTGTGAGGATGAAAGGGGGTTCCTTTCGTTGTGGCAGAATGTACAAAAAAATAAAACAAAAAGAATAGGGTTAAGATATTGGCTTAGTATATAAAACAGCCTGGAATTTCTGTTCTTTTGTACTTCTATTTATGCATTCCGAAATTGCAATATAGGTCTAGTTCTGTGGCGGTGAAGGAATTTCTCTGGCAGTGATTGTTCGTGCTTGCGCATAATGCGGTTTTACCGTCTTAATACATCATGTTTGTAATGCCTAGTAAATATCTATATTGCTATTATTAATGTTACATATATTGTTGCTTTTTTATAAATATGACCGTTCAAAAAACACATTCAGTGGGCCTATTTATTTATTTGTAAATGCAGAATGAGGAGCAATGAGGTAAAACGCAAGCTAACGTTACACGTCTTTCCCTTTATAATTAAATTATTAAGACAACACATCTATAGCCAAATATTAATTTGTAAAACGAAAATAATTTAATTTAATATAAAGCACATTGTCTAGGCTTGTTATTTGCAAATGTTCGGTCAATGCGGTGTCTTGAAGTAAAAGTGAGACCGCGCAGCATTTATGCTCCTGTAACTGCACAAAATAAATGCCATACAGAAGGCATTGCATATTAATATAGTGCATTTTCACAGTAGGCCTATATGTAAATTAATACATAGCAATACAAATATAGTATGAAAACAAATTAATCATTATTTAAATAAAGTTTCAGAGATAGCCTACATTTTTAGTCATTTAAATGTTCTCATCATTTCAAAACAAGGCTACCATATAACTTACACTGGGCTATATCTTGTGTTCCTTTGGTCGAAAATATGTAAAAGAATATATATGTGGGTAAAAATACCGAACAAGCTCAGTTGTTAAAGCAGAAGCTCCATAATAAGATGGGAAACATCGTCTCCGCATATGATCATCATGTTTATGTAGGCCTACTCTCTCAATAAATGCACATCTTAGCCTATTAAACATGGACATTCCGTTGCTTTTTTCTGTCGCGACAGCCCTTTTAATATCCAATCATTTATGAAACTACAGCAACTTTGGCACAGCATGGATTACACAAAAATTGCGACATTCTTTGTACATCCTGTACTATTTAAACCAGTGGTCTCTGCACGGAGTCTAATAATTTTTAAATGTATTTATTACATAATTTAGTTGGCTTATTTTATGTTTACATTGTAAATAATGATAAAACATTAACAAGTAAAGAAAAATCAACAAGTAAAACAAAAAACTTTTAATATCAAAAAGCCTCGTTTAATGCATTGTGGTAGCACTTATCAGAACAGCGGTATAGCCTAAAACAACTACACTCTCTCCTGTTTCCACACACATCCAAAGCTGTGACCCGACATCACAAAAACACATATGACAGGTTTTTTTCAGGCAAATAAGCTGATCAAGAGGTCGTCACTGAAAGGACCTGTACATATTTGTCATGATGTCCGGTCACCGGAGTGTGTATGTGCGCGAAACATAGCCAGCTATAGAGTAGTCATCAATATTTGAGGTAGCAGTGCTACATTTGTCTTTCTTCTTCTGCGTTTTGTACATTCTGATTGGTCAACTTCAAGTGCTTTGCCAGATCGTCTCGTACACCCGCAACACTACGATTTTATACCGACAGCTCCCGAACTTTTTTGACATGTTTAAAAATTATCGGGAGGTAAGGTGCTCGTAACCTGCTCGGCTCGTAATTCCTCTCATACGGTGCGAGCCGCGACCATACGAGCATGAACGATTTTCTCCCGAGGAAAAAAAATCGCATGCGAGCCCCTACGACAGCAAAAATCGCACCGTGTACGCCCGCCTTAAGTTAGTGTGTAATGTTGCTGTTAGAGCATAAATAATACCTGCAAAATGATAAAGCTCAAAGTTCATTACCAGGTGATATATATTCTCTTTAACAAAATTCCCCTTTCCAGACATCCCAACCTGCAAAAAGTCATTTCAGGGAGGTATCCCGAAGCCCCCCCCCAAAATAAAATAAAATAAGAGGACAAGGATATGACATTTCAAGATATAAAAGCATAATATTAATTTCTAGAGGCCTATGCAATTATTGGTAACACTTTACTAGGTCTCATTTGTTAACATTAGTTAATGTATTAATTAACATGAACAAACCATGAGCAGTACATTTGTTACTGTATTTGCTAATCTTCGTTAACATTAGTTAATAAAAAAATACAGCGGTTCATGGTTTGTTCGTGTTAGTTCACAGTGCATTAACTAATGTTAACAAGATTTGAATAATGTATTAGTAAATGTTTAAATTAACATTAACAAAGATAAAAAATGCTTTATAAATGCAGTTCATTATTATATGTTAACTGATGTAGTAAACTAATGTTAGCTAATTAACCTTATTTTAAAGTGTTACCCAATTATTTGTTAATTATTTTACAATATGTAGATTACTTTTACTATGTATATAAGCTGCTTATAATATTTATATAAACTGTTTTATTTATATTATATTGCAACTTTAAACAGGTCTAAGGAATTTGTTGTTTTCATGTAGCCTTGGCAACTAGTAGCCAGCCTGAAAAATATGCATATGATATTAAACTTGTTGAACTCACCTCAATGGCCCTGTCCCAAATGGCGCACTTCATGTGGACTTTCGGTCTCGTGGCCTTAAATTGCGCGTTCTCGCTAGTCTACGAGTCCGTAGGGTGTCCCATCTGTCATTTTTACGCTTTGAAGTGTGCTCATCAGCGCCTCCTTTACCCCCTTGATGCGGTCTTCAGCGAAGCCCGCACTGCAGCAGGCTTCACGCACTTTGCCAACCCAGAAGTCCTTGCGAAAGGGCAATCAGACCAATCAGACGACGGAAGGGAGGAGTTCACACTGACGGGCAACTTCTCTACCCATTTCCGGTGTGATGGTCGAGTCTGTCCCAAAATACGACACCGGTGCACCCACGTGGACTCGCATCAAGGGTCCCTAAAGTCTGGACTACGTGATGTCATCAAAGTGTGGACTCTGAGGAGGACCACAAGTCCGGAGTGTGCCATTTGGGACAGGGCGACAGTCAGTTCGGGAGAAGAGATAAAAGCCCGCCCACACTGACAATTGATTGGTTGATTTACCGGAGCAGGCCAATCAGGATGCTCTCTGTCTTACATGCGCTTAATGAGGCACACTAGCACACACACGCAAGGTCTCCCCCTCCCTCTCTGCCGTGCGCGTGCTACTCTTTCTTGCTCGCTCTAGATTCCGGGAGATTTTAACTAATTTGCGGGCATCAGGGAGCCGCTATCAAAATGCGGGAGACTCCCGGAACTTCCGGGAGACTTGGGATGTCTGCTTTTCAAAGCCTACAGCAAACAGTAATATGAAGTCCCTCCTTCAGAAATACGTATAGAGTTCTGATTGTGTAGTTTGTTTAGTGTGTTGTGATTCGACAGCAGCTTAGCTTAGCAGAGCCGTTTAAGCTTAGCTGGCGACTGCTTCCTGTGGGCGGAGTTTAGTCAAAAACTCTTTTATTGAGGTCATTAAAGCAGGAAGTAAAGGGCTATAGAGATAAATAAATTGTGTAAAAAAATAAGCGTTTTTTTTACACGTGAAACATGAACACATGTTATATTGCCCACTGTAAACACAATCAAAGACTCAAAAACACAGGAAGAAGAACGGGAGCTTTAATTTGGCATTGTGAAAGTACAATTTCAACTTTTGTCTGCAGATGTAACACAGAAATGTCGTCCTGGTTTGCACTCACCAGTTCCAGCTGGGTTTTATCTGGATGATGTTTGGGAGTCCTTTGTGTGTAGCACCCGTCATTTTACTGCCGGAACAATAGCACAGTGCCTGAAAGACAAACACATCTACCTGATGGGAGACTCTTCTTTGAGACAGTGGTTTGACTTCTTGCTGGAAGCAGAACCAAGTGAGATTCTCTTAAATAACTATAAATTAAAAGCATTAAATGTTTACTGATTCAGTAAGATTTGAAGTTTTTTAGTGAATTTGGTCAGTGTAAGTTACTCAAAAAAAGTAATTAGTTACTAATTATATCTTCAATCATGTAATTAAATTACTTTACAAATTACTATCTCCAAAAAGTATTTAATTACTTATTACTAATTACTTTCTAAATCCTATTTAATAAATCATACAAAGATAAGGTTTGAAATGACTCGAATAAATCATTTTAAAGTTGCCCAAAAGTATTTTTTGTGATTTTTTTCAAAAGTTTTACAAAATGCCTTCCAGGAAATCTTCTTTAAATATATAAACATTTAAATGTATCAAATGAAAGAAAAGACCCTCTGCTTTCAAACAAACAAACAAAATGGAAAAAAAAATGTTTTAGCCTATATTCCAGGGCCGGGTAATTAAATAACTGGAAAAATAAGAGTAATCCCTTACTTTACTTTTTCTAGGGAAAAGTAATTACATTACATTAACTATTTTTTAGTAACTACATCCAACTGTTCATGGTTTATATGTCGATACCAAATGACAAATAAAAAATTTGGGCATCATAATCATTCTTTGTGTTTTTCACTGCAGCTTTAAAGTGGATGAACAATCATGTTGAATATCAGGCAGGGCCTCTTATAGCAGTGGATGTGGAGAACAACATTGACTTACACTGGAGGTCTCACGGTCTTCCTCTACGCTTTGTTAAAACACAAGTGACTAATATCCACTACATCTGTAATCAGATTGATGATCTGACTGGAGGATCTCACACTTTTATTGTATTTAATCTGGGGCCACACTTCACAACATACCCTCTCGAGTACTTCACCCGCAGAGTGATGAGGGTCCGCAAAGCTGTGCTAGATATGTTGCAACGGGCACCAGACACTACCTTTATAATCAAGACTGTCAACACCGGCTATAAGGTAAGTTAGTTAATAATCAAACAAAATCGTTTACAGAGAAACTTGTATATGTGTATATTTAATCTAAGGTGTATTTCTGTCTTTGGAATAGGATGTGTTTGGCAGTGACTGGTATTCTCTGCAGTTGGACAGAATCATACGGTGGGCTTTTAAGGATGTTAATGTTTATATTTTGGATGTTTGGCAAATGACAGCATGTCACTACAATGAAGAGGACATTCATCCAGGTCCTGTCATTATCAAAAATGAGATAGACATTTTGCTTTCTTTCATTTGCCCTGAATGATTTTGTCAGTAGCAATGAGGAGGTAAAAGCAGCAGTCTTCAACTTTATTTTATATATATATATATATATATATATTGAATGTGTTAAACATGGTAATACACTATAAGTTTTTTTTACAATATAAGAAATAATGGCAGAACATTAGTACTTGTTTATTGTCTTATTGCGCTTCTTTTTATAATTCTTTAACCTGTTTAAATCTTTTGAAATGGTCTCCTTGTTTGTTGCCATGGACATTCATTGATTCACCACTTCCTTCTTGTTTGTTGTCATGGTAATTTATTGCCTCTGCTCTGTCATTGGTTGTCATCATGTTTAATACTCTGTCTGTTCATTGCCTGTTGGTCAGTCATTGGTAATGTGAATGTTTTATGTATGCTGTCATGTTCTTGACTGTGTTCCTGCCCATGTTTTGTACCGTGTTGGATTTGTTAATAAACTCTAAAAACTGCATTAGTATCCGCTACCATTGTCTTGCTTTCCTGTGACACTGGACAGCAAAGAAAGAATTTAATTTCAATTCAAAAGAGATTTGTACATCCAAAACTTAATAGATGAACCATACCCCTGTAATGCCTTTTAACATGTATCAGCCCAGTTATTTTCAACATTTTAAACTCTTTCATGTCGGGATGGTTACAATTTTGATACATTACTAATTGGGTGCACTGTAAATAAAATCTGTAGAAATCATAGTATTGGTGGTAGCTGTTTATTCAAAGTTAAATGAACATAAAACATTAATAAGTCTCTATCTTTACATAATAAATTGTATTTTATAGTTCTATTCTGTAAAGACAAAGATTTGTTATTGTTTATTTGTTCATTTAACTTTGAAAAAACTGTTGCCAGTAAATAACATACATTTAATATACACTCTAAAAAAGATTGGGTGGTTTTTAACCCCAGGCTGGGTAACTATAGGACAGAACACATTTCTGGGTCAAAGTGACCCAAATAATGGGTGGTTTTAACCCAACTGCTGGGTTGTTTCAACATGGTTGATTAACAATAACCCAGCAGTTGGGTAAAAACCAACCATTATTTGGGTAATTTTAACCCAGAAATGTGTTCTGTCCTATAGTTATCCAGCCCGGGGTTAAATTTTTTTTAGAGTGTACAGTAAAAAAAACTGTAATGTCCTTGAAGGTCACTAAAGGTCAATTTATAGACTATGCTCTGCTTTTAGTGGTGTCCCCTTTCCCTAAACATTTTTTTTTTGGGGGGGGGCAGTATGCAAGATGGCCGCTACTCCCGAACCAGTTCCCAAGGTGGCCGCCATGCCCGAACCAGTTCCTCAAGATGTCCGCCACGCCCGAAACAGTTTCTCAAGTTTTTCCTTTTTTTCAGCAGATAGACCTCAATTACTTTCTCAATTGTTCCTGAAGTTCTTTGGATCTCAACATGATGTGCAGCTTTTAAGGATTTTTGGTCTACTTCACTTTGTCAGGCAGGTCCTATTTAAGTGATTTCTTTATTGCTTTATCAGGTGTGATAAATCATAGTTATACTATGTTTAAAATGGGGGGGATAAGGGGGTGGCGGGTTTAGAAAGAAATTTTTTTCAAAATTGGTAACAGCAAACCCTGCTCTGTTTTGGCATTGTTTGTGTCACGTTGTGCAGAGCCATTAACAAACAATGTCAAAATCACGGTGTATTGTTTGATCTTGAATTTTTGTAAGTCAAATAAAGTATCGTGATAGAGAACAAATCACCATGTGACTGTAAGTAGACAGATGTCATGAAACAATGATTTTCATGGACCATCTGTATAAAAAGTCGAAGCCGAATTTATACTAGGGCTGTACGCGCCCCATCCGCATAACGCCATTTTCATCTTCAGGAGGGTAGTCTGTGTACAACAGAGTATGCACGCGAAAATGTTAAGACCGGACACTGCACCATAACAATAACAAAGGCAAAGGCAAAGGCAAGCATTGAAAGCTGCGCGGACGTGTGGGTGTGTCACAGGGTGACTTAGGGCGGAACCAAAAATAGAGAGGAGAGGTTCCGCCCTTCCTGGGTTTCCATGGCAGCGAAATCAAGCCAGATTCATTACAGGTGTGCAAAGGAGGCAGCGATTATTGACTGGGCGGGTGATATGATTAAGGCAGACTTAAAAGACGGGCTGAAGAAGCAGAAGGGGGTCGATTTCGGGCGAGTTAACTTCCGCCTTGGGCAACACAACAAAGACCAGCCTCCTCTGATCCGGCGACCACTAGAAAGCGGGCGGAAAGAGTGCGGGGCTGGTCCGGGCGAAAGGACGGCGTGGTCGTGTGAAGGAAGTTGGCGTCTTGTGTTTGGGGTGATTGTTGGAGCTGCGGTGTTCGTGTGGTATATTCAAGCCGATTCGGTGATAGAGAGAAAGGACCTGGGCAATGTCACGCTGGAAACAGTAAGAAGTCGTTTACTGGGATTAAAGCAGAGGAAGAACATAGAGCCAGCGGCTAAGTAAGTGATAACCCTGAAGAGTTGGATACAAATGGATTTATGTGCATTACTGTTGTGTTTTGAGCATTGAAGAGGAATGGCTTACCGCAAGTGTCGTTGATGAGGATCCGAGTGGTGTATTTACATACGGGAGAAGAGGATTCCATTGGTCTGTAGGAAAAAGAGACAAAGAAGGTCATCGTTAAACTATTGTGAGTACTCAGTGGTTGATACAGTGTGTACTGTGAAGCTGTTTTGCCCAACGTGTGTTGTGAGCTCGTAGTATTCAGGTTGACGGCCCTGCCATGGAGCAGAGTGGTGGGAGAGCCGGAGGATAACGGTCCTGAGAGAGAGATGGGCACCACAGCGACGTCTATTTTGCTGGTCTTCACGTCCCACACCAACCAGTCTCAGGTGAAACCCGGGGAAGACGGGGTTGCGACCTTCATGTGCACAAAGAATGCTGTGGGTGAGTTTGTGCTTTTGCTGTGAGAATACACTTTGAATAAGTGCAGTGGCGTGCTGTGTTTAAATTGTCTGTAGCCCCCCCTCTCTTCGTTGAATTCGCCGTGGGAGAACGGAAGGCTGTGGAGAAGGGTAAACCAACCCATTATATATGCTGTATGTGTGATCCTGTATTAAAGCTTCTGTTGTGTCATCCGTCCTGGTCATCTGTTGGATTCCGGCCTGGCTCAGTGAAACGGTGGTGAAGGACATCGACTTCTTGGACTGCTGTGAGTAAAATCCACAATAACAAGTGTTTGGGTGTATGAAGACATTCGTGCTGTTATAGGAACGGTGGTGAAGATTAGACCTCACCTGTCACGGAGCCTCTTCAAAGGTGCGCCCCTGTCCAGTTCTCTGTAGTCGAAGTGGAAGAGAGGAGAGGGCAGCGTTCGTCTCGGCGTGACGGGGTTGGATTTCCCCTTGGCAGTACCAGAGGCCTGTGGGAAGGCGAGATCACGACGACTTACCTTCTTAAGGTTTGGAGTACAACTACACACCGTGAAGCACAGTCACCGTAAGTCCACTGTTCATGAGCCGTTTTCCAATGTTGCTAGTATCTGTTGAATGACCAGAGAGAGATACGAAGACTTTGAAGGAAGGGTGAAGAAATGCAGTAGCTAAAGCTAACTCGCCTCTGCTTACTATAAGGAGCTACCCGACTAACTAGTGTGAGCTCTTGGGTCTTTAACCGAAATTCCTTTTGTGCCGCAGCTGTGCGCTTGCAGAGAGAGAAAGAACCTGAATACCACACCTGTGAAGTACTTACCTGTACGTCGTCATAAGTCGACTAGGTGAGAGTTGAAGCCCCAGTGTCTGCTACCTAATACTTTGTGTTACAGCCACAAGCCTGCAGAAGAGAAAGAACCTGAATACCACACCTGTGAAATACTTACCTGCACGTCGTCATAAGTCGACTAGGTGAGAGTTGAAGCCCCAGTGTCTGCTACATAATTCCTCTGCGTTACAGCTACGAGCTCGCAGAAGAGAGAAAGAACCTGAATACCACACCTGTGAAGTACTTACCTGCACGTAGTCATAAGTCGACTAGGTGAAAGTCCCAGTGTCTGTTACATAACCCTCTGTGTTTCAGCTATAAGTCCGCAGGAGGAGAGAAAATGCATATCATACCTGTGCGCTGAAGTCTGCAGGGGGAGAGAGAGTCTGGACACCATACCTGTGAGGTACTCACCTGCACGTCGTCACGGTGAGAGTGAAAGTCTCAGTGTGTGTTACGTATCCTCTGTGTTACAGTACAACTTGCAGAAGGAGGGAACCTGCACATTTTTACCTGTGGAGTACTTATTGAACACCCCCTTAGGAAAGCGTCAAGGGAATACCAGCCTGTCGCACCCCAGACTCTCAGGGAACCGCACAATTGCACCATCACTTACCTTGTTTTAATCTGCCTCCAGGAGGAAAAGGAGGGCGCCATGAGATCAAGGAGCCAAGGCGTGGGAGCTACGCCCTGCTGTCCCTCTTTGTCCCCCTTACTTCCCGGCTCACCTGGAGAGCAGAAGAAGAGACCCTTATTTTTAATTTACCCTTGCCCCTTTCCCTACTATTTTAATTAAATTACATAAAGTGTCTTTTAAAATTATATTCACGCTTGTGTTGTCTGGTCATTGGGTTGACTTTGGGACCTCCTCGAGGTGGAAACTAGGAAGGGGCGCGGCTTGTTTAAATCTGTGGTCCGCCCGACCTGTGACACGTGCACAAGTCGGACGCAGAAAAAGTATACCCTTTAGATAGATTTGGAAGACCTAGAGTTGTGGACAAAAATATTGGTCCCCTTGGTAAATATGAGCAAAGAAAGCTGTGACAATAAATCTACATTTCTCCTTTTGAGCTTTAATAAAAAACATAATTTACAATGTTTTATTGAAGTAAAACAATTAAACGTAGGGGGATTACATTATGAGAATGTTTTTTTCTTTAATACACACTGGACACAATTATTCCTCCCCCCTGGAGATTGCTGCTGTGATTATAAAGCTTTTCGCAGTGGAGAAGAATAGCGCTGTGAGAGACCCAATTCCTTGCCATGTAGCGCTCGCGTGTATCATTCTATGGGCGGGTATTACAATTGTTTGACTGACAAAGAAGCAATGTTTATGTAAGAATGCATTTTCGCATTAAACATTTTTTAGTTTGAACACTGAAGGGATAAAACAATCAGTGATGTTATTTTTGGCAGGAGTGAAACCAACAAAGACATCAACGGACAAAGAACACCGATCAAGATTCTTCCTTCCAATGAAACAGTGCAAATTGGTATGGCAACCTTTTAGACCTGATGTGATACATTTACACTGCCTGCAACATAAATCAGAAAGTCCACGTAAAGAATCGATCAATGGATTTCTATGCATATGTGATTAGCTTTATTTAATAAATATTATTGTCTATATATGAAATTAAATATTGTGAAACTTAGACAGCACTTCCATAAATATTTTGATTTTTCAAGGGTGGACATGTTTTTCATTCCTTCATACTGCATTTTCAGGTTTTAATTAACGTAAAAACCCTGCAGCTACAAAACAAGTTTTTTTTTGTCAGCTTCTATAGCTTCACATTATCAGTTTCAACTGTAACTTAACCCATTTATATAAAGGTCACCTTCTTCCTGATCCCATTTTTCAAACTTTAGTTAGTGTGTAATGTTGCTGTTGGAGCATAAATAATATCTGTACAATGATAAAGCTCAAAGTTCACTGCCAGGCGATATATATTCTCTTTAACAAAATTCCCCTTTCAAAGCCTACAGCAATATGAAGTCCCTCCTTCAGAAATACGTATCGAGTTCTGATTGTGTAGTTTGTTTAGTGTGTTGTGATTCGACAGCAGCTTAGCTTAGCAGAGCCGTTTGAGCTTAGCTGGCGGCTGACGTTTTCCTGTGGGCGGAGTTTAGTCAAAAACTATTTTATTGAGGTCATTAAAGCAGGAAGTAAAGGGCTATAGAGATAAATAAATTGTGTAAAAAATAATGCGCTTTTTTACACGTCAACCATGAACATGTCACGGAGTGACTTCATACAGCGGAACCCAAAATGGAGGAAATAGTTCCACCCGGACCATTGTCCTTGAAACACACAGCCAGTTCCGGCAACTCCGGGCAAACAAACTTGGGGATTATTAGGAACAGGTGTGCGAAGTGAATGTGGCGATTGGTGATTGGGCATTTCAGAGAAGAGGAGGCACATAAATAAGGCATCAGGAAAACAGCAAGTTTATTCCAGCAACGCTGTGGGTGAGATGGAAGCGATCAGTGTGTTTGGAGAGACGCAATGATGCGGATATTGCCGACTGGGCAAGGTTAAAACAGAGGATTGGGCTGAAGAAAAACGGAGCTAAGTGTTAAATCATTCCTTTTGAAGTATTTGTGCTGAGATGTACTGTTTACCTTGAAGAGACCATGTACATTGAGAAGTCACCGGAAACGCATTGAGAAGAGGAAGGAATGGAGAAATTGCTGTATTACTGGCCTTGGATACACCAGACATCTGGAAGAGTGAGGGAAGTATTAAAGCAACACTAAAGAGTTACAGTATTGCTCTTTGCTCCCCCTACAGCAGGGTTCCCCAAATCTTACCCTGGTGGGCCGGAGCACTGCAGAGTTTAGATCCAACCCTGATCAAACACACCTGAGCAAGCTAATCAAGGTCTTCATGATCACTAGAAAATCACAGGTGGGTAAATTTGATTAGGGTTGGACCTAAACTCTGTAGTGCTCCGGCCCTCCAGGGTAAGATTTGGGGAACCCTGCCCTACAGGTTAGACGCGTAATTGTTCATTAGCACTGTCGTAAATACTGCAGCACTGAAGATCGTGGTCTCGACGTTCTCACATGGTCGTCCTCTACACCAGACTTTCGACTACCCAGGACAATAGCCCCGGCCCAACGTTGTGATTCTGAACTTAATTCACAGTGAGTGTGTGGAGTGCGGTGGGTGAGTCTTTTGACGTGTGTACACCTGAGAAATTGTAGTGTTGTGCTGTGTCAGTGTTGTCAGAGATCACTTCCTAGGCCGAAGAGAGAGCCCTGTCATAGAAGAGTGGAGTGGTGACGTTGGGCGGCTGCCATATATATTTACACGCGATTGCGAATCATTAACCTCCTTCCCCCGCCTGGTGGTGGCGTGGCAACTGTTGAAGTAAGGATTTGCTGTGATTATTGTGTGGAATATCGAAATAGGGAGAACGTGTAACTGCCTGCTGTGTGGAAGAACTGTACTTGCTGTCTTTGTGTATCATTATATACCTGTTGAGTGCTTCCAGATGTCCACCCATGTCTAGAACCCTTGCCCCGCTGTTTGGAAGAGAGGAGAGTGGAAGCGACTGGCCCCCCCTCGGGCAGTACAGTACATGGTGTGGCGCCTCACCTCAACTTACCCACCTTTGTGGTACCATCCGTGGGCGTGCTAGGCCCAACATTGCAGCAGTCTCGACCGGTATCTCCATCTGTCCTTCTTCCCCGAAGCAAAGAGGTGTTGTATCTCCCCCTAAATGTTCACTGAAGTATTATACTGTTAAAAGGAATCTGTGTGTTTGTCTGCTGCCAGTCTGCAGGTCCGAGCCAAGGGCTCTGTGTCGTCATGGGACTGTTCCACTACGTGTTGGGAAGTCAACGTGTTCTTTAGAAGTCTGTCCTAGTGAGGAAGGCTAGAAGTTTGCTGTGTTCATAAACGTCCTCTCCAGCCACCTGAGCCTCGAAGAGCTAAAGTCGACGTACGCCTATCCACATGCCTGTGAGTTGAATCCATTCCAGCAAAAAGCTTAGGATACTCACCTGTACGCCCAAAGCTCCAAGCCCAGTGTATTCCCCTGTATAATCACCCGTACGCCCAAAGCCAAGAGCCTAGTGTACCTACCTGTATACTCAACTGTACGCCCAAAGTCCCGAGCCCAGTGTACCTATCTGAACATTCACCTGTACGCCCAAAGCCAAGAGCCCAGTGTACCTACCTGTAAACTCACCTGCACGCCCAAAGTCCCGAGCCCAGTGTACCTATCTGAACATTCATCTGTACGCCCAAAGCCAAGAGCCCAGTGTATTACCCTGTATACTCACCTGTACCCCCAAAGCCAAGAGCCCAGTGTATTCCCCTGTATATGCACCTGTACGCCTAAAGCCAAGAGCCCAGTGTACCTACCTCCACTTCTAAATTTGAAATATTAAATATCATTTTTTATAATGACCTTAATGCTGAGAAGTCAAGCAGCATAAGTTAAGTGACAATACTAGACCATTTTGGAGTGAACTAAGGCAAGACTCTTTACATGTCACTGTTTATTTTGAAGTTGGACTTAAATTCAAAGAAATACCATATAATTCTTTAAAAACAGTAGTTATATATCATATCTACAAACAGCTGGCATCAATGATGCCATTGCCTAATGAACTGCCTCAGGTGACGCTGTGAAGCGCTGTGGGTCCTCACGAAAACGTAGGCTCTTTTTGCGAGCGAACGCACAAAGTTTCTCGGGGGAACACAAAAGTTTTGCGAGAGAACGCAAAGTTTCTCGGGGGAACGCAAAAGTTTTGCGAGCGAATGCAAAAAGTTTCTTGGGGGAACGCAAAAAGTTTCTCTGGGGAATGCAAAAGGTTTCTCGGGGGAACGCAAAAGTTTTGCGAGAGAACGCAAAGTTTCTCGGGGAACGCAAAAGTTTTGCGAGAGAATGCAAAAAGCTTCTCGGGGGAACGCAAAAAGTTTCTCAGGGGAATGCAAAAGGTTTCTCGGGGGAACGCAAAAGTTTTGCGAGAGAACGCAAAGTTTCTCGGGGGAACGCAAAAGTTTTGCGAGAGAACGCAAAAAGCTTCGCGGGGGAATGCAAAAGCTGTTCATTTTTTTCTCTCATCCTAAATTTTGTCCACAATCATGTCCTCTAAAGGGCTCCATAGATTCCTGCACTTTGTTATCTTGTCGTTTGTTTTAAACTTTGTTTGCAATGGTGGATCTGCTACTTTTCTTTATCTATCCAAAATGTTTGATGTACTGTAAATGTCGCGAATCAGTGCTGCCCTGATGGCCTGGTAGAGTAATAATTCAAACAAGAAATCATTGTATTGCATACATGTACGTGTTGAACACGGCCATCCGCCTGTAGCCGTGGTGAAGCCCAAGTGAGTAGGGTATACTTTGAAAGCTGCACTGACATGTGTGTGCACAAGCTGGACGCAGAAAAAGTATTATACCCTTTAGATAGATTTGGAAGACCTAGAGTAGGTGTGGAAAAAATATTGGTCCCCTTGGTAAATATGAGCAAAGAAAACTGTGAAAATAAATCGTTTCTCCTTTTGAGCTTTAATAAAACAAAAACAAAATAAAAATGTTTTATTGAAGTAAAACAATTAAAAGTAGGTGGGAAGATTACATAATGAGAATGTATTTTTCTTTAATACACACTGGACACAATTATTGCCCCCCCCCTCATTTAATTCTCTTTGCTATCTCCATTTGCAAGGATAACAGTTCTGAGTCTTGTATTATAATGTCTGATGAGGTTAACTAATTGATCTTATACAGTATGAGTCATTTTGTTTTAAAGATGATTAAAATGATTGTGAATGAAATTTGATCATCGTACAAAAGTGATGGGGATGCAGAATAAACATCTCTATTAAATTTTATTTCAAATATACACTGCTTTTTTACAATGTCCATTGTTTTCTAGCAGCTTTGCAAAAATAAAAAAGTCACAGAAAAAAAAAAACATTTTGTTTCTTACATGTGTGACTATTAGTGATCTATAGTTAAACGTTAATAAAAAAATAATAAGAATAAAACTTTATTTTTATTTCAAATAAATGCCACACAGTGACTTCTGGAAACTCATTTGATCTTGCTCCAAAGTTTGCAATAATTGTATTTTGTATTTCATTTTTCACAATAATGTTATATTTAAGCTTGCAAGGTCCGAGGTTACATTTCTTAATTATACATTAAACATTTTACAATACATAAATACAAATAATTTCTTTTAATTGAAAGTGAAAGTTCTTACAATATTTTAAAATATTTTTTATATATATTTATTAATAGACCCTTTTACTGTTTGTACACAATGATGACGTGGCAGCGTATGCGCGCGCATTTAGGCAACGGAAGTATCGTAAGAATCAACAGTGAAGCAACACAAATAGTAAGTTATTTTTAAAAAATTGACTTTATCAACATTTTCAACACAGCCACCAGATCCGTGTACTATAGTGGAGTGGATAAAAGACGTTAGCAGATGGCCAAAAATATAGTTGCCAGATACATATATACGTATATTAGTATATTATATTAGTGCAACCAAACGCAACAACGGGACATTTTGATGTTGAGAAACCGTTTTAATAAACTTTCTGAGTTGCTATCACGTTAGAACCAATGGGGAATAACACCACTTCTGTTGCCCAAATGCGCGCGCAGGCTATTTGATCACGTGAGCTGTAAAAGGGTCTATAGTATTTTTTAGAGTGTACAAATACCCAATGATTTCCACAGTAGAAAAGACAAATAATATGGCAGTCAATAAGTACTGCCAACAGTGTGCTTACAATCATTTATCAAAATATTTGTGTGTTCAACAGAGTAAAGAAACTCATACGTGTTTAGAACAACATGAGCTTGAGTAAATTATGCAAAAATTTCAATTGTTGAGTAAACTATCGCTTTGAATTGGTTCAGGACAGCGGGGCTATCAAGAGCTGATTCCATTATAAACACCATTGTCACGCATCAGCTGTCTGAATGAATGACTCAATGCTTGAGACGGCCATATGTCGCCAGCTATACATTTTATGTTTGAAAGAATCATTAAGTTACCACAAACAGTTCTTATTTGCATTTTCAAAGTGTGTGTCAAGCTACTGGAGGAGCCACTTGGATAAAAAGAAATTGAAGCTTGACTGTGGTCTGTCAGACTATTCAAACCTGTGTAGCTTTAACACTGACGTTGGCTGTTTATGTGAAATACAAATATTGTAGATTTAAAAAATGTAACAAAAATCCTTTGCCTCATAGGCCACCATCAGGGGGGAAAGTAAGGACGATTCTAAGGGCCCATGAACTTTTAGGGCCCCAGCCAAGGACTGTGCAGCACAGGCAACCCCCTTAAGCAGAGCCCTATTAGCTCCGCCCCGTCTTTACTCTGCGTTTTAGTGCCTTCTTTAATCTAGTGATGGGCAGCTTGAGGATTTGTGAAGAAATGAAACAGTTGAACCAAATGGGCCATATTGTTTCAAGGCTTCGAATCAATCCGACACCCGTCTCAACGATGTTGATGTTGATGATGGGTCTGATGTTGACATTTCTGGCTCTGAATAAAAATGAAAACAACAATTAGTCACAAATCCTAAACTGACGGCATATATGAAGTATTACATGATTCAGATTACCCAACATAACACAGACTGAAACTGCTCACCTGGATTTGTGTTTGAACGCATCAGCGACGCACACTCCAGTGTGATGTGCTTTTCAGCTTCCTGGACGTTGGCAGCATTTCCAAATGCCACATTGGGTCCAGCAGTGTAGCCAGTGCCAAGGCTCTAAAACTCTCATAACCTCCACATCTGGAGTGAAGACCTTATTGCAGACGTGAGCCTATATGAGCCAAAACAGGAGAAAAACATATGAATAATATGACAATAATATGACAGTTATGGCCAATTAGATGGGTAGTATGGTCATTGTGGCCTACCTAATTGTATAGTTGATTCCTGCGTTGCATTTCCTTTTTCCCGTGCAAGCTTCAATTAGTGCACATCTATTAAAAGTATAGCCTTCTGGTTCATTATTTGGAGACCTTTCTAAACAAAGTTTATGCTTATGAATGTTTATGCTCAGTGTGCAGAGAAAAATTTAATGGAATGTACAACTACAACAAATAGGACAACCAAAATGATGTTGTCACTGGCAGTATATTGAGTACTCATATGTAGACCTATAAAATATATATTCACACAATATTATAATATATTATATTCACATTGAAGCTATTTTAACATGATTGGCAGTTGTGATTGGGACATTAGGTTGTAGGGCATAGGGCATAATTATATTTCAAACAATGCATACCTTGCTTAGATGGCCCAGCAGTGTCAATAGCAGGCCTAGGTACATTGGGAATGCCATCCTCTGCACCCTGCAAAATGGCAGGATGAGTACTCCTCAAATGCCACATCATGGATGATGTATGTTGCAGTAGGTTAGATACCGAACACAATACACACATCTGACTTTATTTGGGGTTTCTAAATGGAAATGCTCCCACACCACAGATGAACGACATCTCTTCTGGGGAGCCTCCATACATCTATCTATCTATCTATCTATCTATCTATCTATCTATCTATCTATCTATCTATCTATCTATCTATCTATCTATCTATGTATCTATAATCTATGTATTTATATATCTATCTATAATCTATCTATATATGTATCTATCTATTAATCTATATATACTGTAGTCTATAGTCTATATATATTTATATCTATGTAGCCTATCTATTAATGTGTCACTATACGATAATATGTCTGTCTCTAGCCCATCAGTCAATGTGTTATGTAAATTTAAATGTGAGCCTAAATTGCCTATAAATAATCAAATTGCAGTATATTAAACGGGAGCAGCCGATGGTTGTTGGTCAGACAAACTTTTTTGTTTTTATTAACTTAGAATGAGCAGTTTTTACATACACCACTGGTCCTGGAAGTCGTTATCTAAACGGACCAGCTGTTGAGCACGTTTTCTCACTATGTTGGGAATGGCTCCAGCTAGCAAACTGCTCCCAATAAGTCACAAAATAACGCGAACATTTTCCTATTGTATCAGCGATCTTTTAACCATATACATACTGAGAACTATATGCTCAGAAGACGAAGCACTGCTACATGGGCGGAGTGATTTTCACAACTTTGACCGAACTCTCTGCTCCTCACCAGAGGCTTCTCGGGTGCTGCGAGCAAATCACTCCGCCCAAGTAGCAGTGCTTCGTCTTCTGAGAATATAGTTCCCAGTATGTATATTGTTAAAAGATCGCTGTGTCTCATATCACCTTGTTATTTGTACAGAAGTGATCTGTAGTACATCAGTAATGAGATTGATGATCTGTCTGGAGGACCTCAATCCACTTCACCTCACTCTTGATTACTTTACCAATAGAGTGCTGAAGATCCACAAAGTACAGTAATAATCAACACTGGCTATATGCTCCACCAGAGCACTATATGCACTTCCTCTTGGGCTTTCTGCCACATCAAACACTACCCATCTCCCACAACCATTTGCATGAACTCACGCCTATGTGTCATTATCAATGTTGGCTAACAGTATATCCAGGAAACCATTGCCCAAATGCATAATAGAAATAGTTTTCTTTGCCTATGTATCACCCGTTCATTGCACAGTTGGGCAAAGAGTTCATGCAGGAAGCAATTATCCAAATGTAGGATCGTGTGGACGGCTCCTATCTGATTGTTTTAAAGGAGGCATATAAATCTACGTTTTATTTCAGTTTGTTTGGTGGACTTCGGCTGTGGCATCTCCGGGTTCAAGGTCAGATATTATATTTCATAAGGTCTAGTTTAAAAATAAGAATCGTGACACACCTACTGTTAAAGAAAATATACCGCTTGGCATTGAACTTTGAGCTTTATCGTTTTGTAGTTATTACTTATGCTCTAACAGCAACATTACAAACTAACTAAAGTTTGAAAAATGCGATCACGAAAAATGTGACCTTTAAGTTTTAAAACACATGGTTTGTTTCCTCAAATGGTTAACTTATCAGGTTTGACAGTGTAGAGAGAGGGGGAGACGAGAAACTGATGTGAGTAATCTTGGTGAGGTGTCTCCAAACAGTGGGGTGGTCATCTTGGAACGCAAAGTTCCGTGGCATAGTCACAGAATTTTTTGCTCATTTTTCCGTGGCATTCTCACGGATCTCTGCATATTTCCGTGGCTCTGCCATGGACTTCCTTTTCCATGGCATCTTACGGATTGGTTACTCAACTGCTTTTTCCTATTTTCAAACCATTGTCGCTTCGGTTTAGGGTTAAATTTGGTGTTTGTGTTAGTATGTCACTTTAAGTATTTGTTTATACTATTTTTTCTGATGTATTCTTTTATATTTGCTAAACTTTAATCAATTGTCGCCTGGTATTGGGGTTAGTGTTGGATTTGGGTGGGGATGTCATTTCATGTAAATCTAACTCTAAACTGAAGCGACAATTGTAAGAAAATAGGACAAAACAGTTGAGTAACCAATCCGTTGAGAATGCAACGGAAAAGAAAGTCCGTAATATGCGGAGATCCGTGAGAATGCCACGGAAAAATTAGCAAAAAATTCCGTGACTATGCCACGGAAATTCGTGAGATCATGTTGAATTAGTTGTGAACTCTTTGACTTTGAAAAAAATTTCAGATGTTGATTCTCACAGGAATTTAATGTTTTTTAGATAATAGTTCCCTCTGGATTCAGCCATTTGGTGTCAGTCTTACAGCTTCAAGGGACGCTGTTAAAATGTTTCGATTGTTTGGATAAAGACACGATGACCCAGATTTCAATGTCACTTATAAACACTGATACATGAATATCATTGAAGTTACACATGGCTTTAAATAACAAAATGAACCTCAAAACATGCAGCCTACACAGTAAGTTATATAAAATACTTAAATAACATTAACTACATTTAATATGGAATTTAATAGAACAATCTATTAGCCTAAGTCATTTTAATGTCTTTTTTTATAAGATCACGAAGAACTAAGTTGTATAACTGCTAACCAGATGCAAATTATATTATTTTATTAACACATTTTATGTTGTACATTATATCTTTACATTATAAAGTATTGTCTTAAATTCATCTGGTTTCATTTATGAAACAACTCGCTTTGGGGTCCTGTATGCATTTTTTGTAATATTGAGACTTTAAAATATGTTAGTTTTCGTATAGCCTATTTAATCTCTTAATCTTACCAATAGTTTTCATAACATTACTTTTCAAACTCAAAATTCTATGGGCTTGTCTTATTCTTGAAAAGTTGCAGATTTATTACAGTATCATTGAATGTTTTTCTTTATTGTAACATATGTTATGATATTTCAAAAGAATTACAAACATCTAATTAATGAACACTATGTCAATGACAAATTTTTATTTCACAGTTCACAGGGAGAGATGTTTTAAGTTGTTGTTTACTGGCCTGTGCCTTGGAATTACAGGATTTTTGGTAAGACTAGAAATCAGTCATTTGAATATTTGAAATTCATGTCTGATCATGTACTGTAGGTGTATCTTTAATTCAGTCATTAGTTTCTGTACATACCTTTGAGACCAAGCAAGTCTCTGTAGCCTTATTTGCATACATTTGTTTTCATGACACTTTTAAGGGCAGTATGTATGAAGGTAATTTACCGTCTAAAATATTTGCATGCGCAGGATAAAATTTGTAATAATGTACTTAACATTGCAAGGGTAAAATAAATTTGCATGTGCAAAAACAGTTTTGTAAAGGTGTAAATCAAGTTGCAAGCGTAAGAAAACAAGTTTTGCAACATACTACTGTTAATCGTAAGTGTAATTCATGTCTTGTAAAACTGAAACTTCATATTTACACTAAATAAGTATGAACTGTATGCATCTGACCTCAGTTTTTCCATGCTTACACTTTTGGCACGGGTTTTGCGATGAAATACTGCCAAAAGCATTGCAAGTCTGCAAACAGTGGTGTGGAATGAAAAACACACGTTCATGAACGGCAAATATGAATTAATCGCGCAGAATCTGTCTCTGTGTGTAAAATAAACCAGTTGTAACTGACTTGTTGCATACGGAGGAAAACTATTTCCTGAAATAACCCGACATCTACTGGTCCCTCTGCGCTTGCAGCTTTGTCATGATTCTCTCACTGATTTGAGTTTGCAAGCGCAGGTGGGAAGGCGGGGCTATGAAATGAGGCACCTGATGACTCATTGTTTTCTCTATTCTGATTGGTTCAATTTAACGCCAGTTTTCTTCTCAACCCTTGCTTTGCCTTGCCTACTAGGAGACTGCTGCTAGTTTTTACTTAGAACTTTATTTATACATTACAGTAAAACTGCTCACATTAATGAGGCTTTATTCATAACCGTAGCTATTTTGTTACTTCTGTTGTTGTTTCATTTTTCCGTGATAGTATCTTACAGTAGAAATACGTTAACTAGAATATAGTTTGAATTTGGAATTATGCTACACTGTTCTACTAAAAATAATGAATACATCCACGTACTCTATCATAGACCATAATAATATGGCCTCGTGGACGATACTGAGAGTACTCCTGGCGTTATATTGAACCAATCAGAATAGAGAAAACAATGAGTCATCAGGAGCCTAATTCCATAGCCCCGCCTTCCCACCAGCGCAGAGGGACCAGTAGATGTCGGGTTATTTCAGGAAATAGTTTTCCTCCGTATGCAACAAGTCATTTAAAACTGGTTTATTTTACACACAGAAACAGATTCTGCGCGATTAATTCATATTTGCCGTTCATGAACGTGTGTTTTTCATTGCACACCACTGTTTGCAGACTTGCAATACTTTTGGCAGTATTTCAGCGCAAAAACCGTGCCAAAAATGTAAGCGCGGAAAAACTGAGGTCAGATGCATACAGTTCATACTTATTTAGTGTAAATATGAAGTTTCAGTTTTACAAGACATGAATTACACTTACAATTAACAGTAGTATGTTGCAAAACTTGTTTTCTTACACTGTAAAACTTTTCACTGTAAATTTACAGTAAAATACTGGCAGCTGGGTTGCCAGCCGTTTACTGTATTTTTACAGAACCACTACTGTAAACAACATTTACAGTCTTGCACTGTAATTGTCAGATACAGTATAACGCTGTAATTTATTTATTTTTACAGTATACACTGTAAAACTTTACACTGTAAATTTACATACAGGCAGCTATATCAACCCAGTCTCACCCCATTTCGTCAATATTTGACGACACTTGACCATTCGTCATATGTTGACGTGAAGGGTATACCTTTCGCGTCATTTTTTGACGAACTGGGGACTTCAATACTATTACGTCCGTTGCATTCTCTTTCCTATTTTATTACCATTTGCGCGTCGGTTTAGGGTTAGATTTACATAATGACATCCCTACCCAAACCTAACTCTAACCCCAACGCCAGGTGACAACTGTTTCTAACCCCAACGCCAGGTGACAACTGTTTAATTTCGCGTACACTGTTTAATTTCGCGTACACTGTTTAATTTTGCGTAATCTAACCCTAAACCGACGCGCAAATGGTAATAAAATAGGAAAGAGAATGCAACGGACGTAATAGTATTGAAGTCCCCAGTTCGTCAAAAAATGACGCGAAAGGTATACCCTTCACGTCAACATATGACGAATGGTCAAGTGTCGTCAAATATTGACGAAATGGGGTGAGACTGTGTTAGCTATATTGCCAGCAAATTACTGTATTTTTACAGAACTATAACCCATTCTGTATTTTACTGATATGCCACTTTTAAATTAGGAATTTATATTATATGTGTAACAGTAACAATAGTCTCAAATGGAAATTAAATACATAATACACAAATACAAAATTCTTAGAATATAAAACTTTATTTTTTAAAAGCAAATGCCATAAAATTTACATAAACATGTTTGCTGAAATGTCAGCTGTATGCATTACAATTAATAAACAGTTGACAGAACAGTTATGAATTATCAGAACATTAACAATCAAGTGATCTTATTAACTTCCAAAGAATGGAAATGTTTCAAAATATTTTAAATGATGTAAAAAAAGAAAGTCAGGAGGGAAAATACATTAAAGGATTACTCTACTTTCTTAATAAAAAATCTGGATAATTTACTCACCCACATGTCATCCAAAATGTTGATGTCTTTTTTTGTTAAGTCAATAAGAAATTAAGTTTTTTAGGGAAAACACTCCATGCTTTTTCTCAATATTAAAGACTTTATTGGACCTCAATAGTTTACAGATTAAATGCAGTTTAAAATTTGCTGTTTTGATGCAGCTTTAAAGGGCTCTAAACGATCCCAACCAAGGCATAAGGATCTTATCTAGCAAACCATCATCATTTTTATTGAGATTGAGAAAAATAAAAATAAGTACTATAAATCCATAACTTCTCATCTTGCACTAGCCTTGTGTCCCACCAGCGCAATCTGACGTAATGCTTAAGCATGTTGAAAGGTCACACATGATGCATGCAAAACTACCGCCCCAGTGTTTACTAGCATGGAGAAAGAGGAACGTTCAGATGTTGTTGTATGTGGAATGATAACAATTAATGTCTTTATGTCAGTTTGTTGTTTAAAATGGTCTGCAAGTGTGTGTTTCACATTTGTGATGCGTGACCTTTCGACATGCCTATGCATTACATGACGTCAAGTTGGCGCATCACACGGCTAGTGCAAGATGAGAAGTTGTGGATTAAAAGTGCATTTTTTTTCCTTGCCGAAAGTTATGATTTTTGCTGGTTAAGACCCTTATGCATCAGTTTGAATAGTTTAGAGTAGGGCTGCACGATAAATCACATGCGATAGTCATGCGCATCTCATCACCTGCTTTCAGATGGAGCAGCTTTTACTAGACAGAGACGTAGTTCACTGACAAGCAGGGCCATATCGCATACATATTATTAATGCAAATTTTGCCATGATTGTCAGTGATCTATGGCTTTGTGTAGTACATGCTGCTTTACTTACAAGATGCGCAATGACAATCACATGCGATTTATCATGCAGCCCTAGTTTAGAGCCCTTTGAAGCTGTATGCACCCTTTTAAACTGCATTTACACTGTAAACTGTTGAGGTCCATAAAAGTCCACTATATGGAAAAACATTCTGGAATGTGTTACTCAAAAAAAAAAAAAAAAATCTTCTTGACTGAACAAAGAAACACATAAACGTTTTGGATGACTTAGGGGGTAAGTAAATTATCAGGATTTTTTTTATTAAAGGAGTAGTCCACTTTAAAGATTTACTTTTTTCCTACTATGAAAAGTCAATGGACCCCATCTTTAAAGTGGACTACTCCTTTAAGAAAGGGGACTAATCCTTTACTGTATTTTCCCTCCTGACTTTCTTTTTTAGCATCATTTTAAAAGTGGATTAATTCTTTAACATAAGCATATTGGATGAAATGCCAGCTGTACGTTTGTATTTCAATTAACAGCACATCATTAACAAATGTAGGAAACTTTAATTCCTTTTAATTCAACTACACTGGATAGTGGAAGTGTCTAAACAAAATTGCATTTAAAGTCTGTAAGTTTTCTAAGAAGAGTGAAAACCTGTGGATTCACTGTAGTGTTCTTTTTCCCTTTCTTCATCTTTGATCCATGTTCCAGGTTGATGTAGAGAAATCATCTGCAAGGCAGAAAACAAACAAGAACAATTATTATTATGTTGATAAAACATGTTTAATAAGTCTCCTTATTTTACACAGTAATTAAAAAACAACAAATAAATCTGTATTAATAATTGTGCAATTTAATTGAATTATTTGGTTTAAACAGAAGTAATGGGGGAAGATCAATGTTCTGTTAAAAACAACAAATCACTGGTCAAAATGGAAATGTGACATTGCAAGCATAAAGGTGACATTGTTTTGTAAAGTTGTAAATCAAGTTGCAGGCATAAGAAAAAGGTTTGGCAACATTGAACTGTTAATCTTAAGCGTAATTCATGTCTTGTAAAACTTCATATTTAGGCTAAATAAATATAAACTGTATTCATCTGACCACAGTTTTTATGCATTTACACGTTTGGCATGGATTTTTGGGCTGAAATACTGCAAAAAGCATTGCAAGTGTGCAAACAGTGGCGTTCTTTCAAAAATACAGTTTTATGAACAGTAAACACAAATGAATTACACAGAATGTGTCTTAGTGTGTAAAATAAACCAGTTATTATAAAACAATTTCCTGAAATAACTCAATATCTACTGGGCTACCAGATACTGAGACAACTACTGCCGTTATTCAACCAATCATAAAAGAGAAAACAACGAGTCATTAAAAGCCTCATTTGATAGCCACGCCTTTCCACACGCGCTAGCAAGCTCAAATGAGTAAGAGAATTATGACAAAACTGTTAATGTCAGGTTATTTCAGGAAATAGTTTTACCCCCTGTTAGGGTGGCCATTCATGCTAGTTCCACCAGATACGTCCCAAACATGTTTTCGGGTTCGTTCTCCGTAAGTCGTGTTGGTCGACCGCATACGTCATCAAGGTTTAATATTTCGGGTTTAATTTCAGAAAAGCAATCTTAAAAGAAATAAATCTTAATTTTCTAATGTATTTTAACTGAAATGTGAGGACCTCGATGACGTATGCATTCGAGCAACGCGACTTCCGGAGAAAGCACCCGAAAACATGTTCGGGACGTGTCCGGCGGAACTGGCACAAATGGCCACCCTACCCTCTGTATGCAACAAGTCATTTACACATTTAAAAGTGGTTTATTTTACACACCGAGACAGATTCTGTGCAATTAATTTGTATTTGTCGTTCATAAAATTGTGTTTGCAAACTTGCAATGCTTTTGGCAGTATTTCAGCACAAAAACCATGCCAAAAGTGTAACCGGAGAAAAACTGAGGTCAGATGAATACAGTTCATACTTACTTATTTAATGTAAATATGAAGTTTCAGTTTTACGCTTTGCATCTTGATGCAGACCTTCACAATATGTAAAAAAAAAATCATTTTAACATATGAATGGGAAATGTGTATCTAACCTCTGAACAAACCCATGGGTGCATGCCACCGCTTCCAGATCCGGGAGGTTAAAATTGTAGAATGAGGCAATCAGCGTTGCAAGACCAGAGACAAAGTTGCGCTGCTCTCCTTCACACACAACCTGACCGTCCATGCTCAACATCCAGCGCTGGTTGCTTAGAGACGGACCTGAAATCGACCAAAACAAAAAAGATAAAATATTTAAAATAAAATTTGTTTCTATTTTTCTGTATACAGTACCAGGCCAAAGTTTGGACATGGGAAGTAAGTTCAAACTTTTGAGTGGTACTGTATATAGAAGTATATTACATACATATACTATACATCACCAAATTTGAGTGATAATTGCAAAAATATGTTAATCAAACGCTTTTAAATGACGTGACAACGAAGTAATGGAGGTGGGGGTTACGATTTAACTAAACTTTAATATCTGAAATAAGTCTGACATCATTTCACTTATAACAACTTTAAAATACAAATAAAACTATATTTGTGATAAATCCAAGCTACAACCACAACGTTTTCATATCAAAGTAACTTAACTTGGTGTATATTTGAGAACAAGCTGAAATGTTTTGTTCTTTACGTGTATTACAAGCTAACTTAAGCTAAATCACAACGCACCGACAGACAGCAACATTGTGTTGTTTTAGGGCAATTCACATTATCATGTTTAGTCGTCAAAAACGAAAGAATTAACATACAGATAAGTTACAAAAACATCTTTATCAACGTGTCGTGTGCTGTCTGTTAAGAGTTTAGCAAGTTAGCGTAACTTAACGCAGCTCCTAAAAATAGCCCACTTGTGCAAACCGTTCAGAAATGCAATCGAATAAAACAACAGTGTCTTACCGTGTCAATGATGCACAGTCATCTGTTTTCACATCACAGGCAGCTATAGATTAAAAGTTGAACGCGTTGTCTTCATATCGTCGTTGTTTATATGAATAACCAATCCTAACAAATAAAGGGAGTCCGAACTTCCGAAGCACTAGCTCTGCTTACATTCAAATATTGAGCGCGAAGGAAATCAATCCCACAATGCAATGCTTTTACAGTATTATTCTGTATTACGAATTTTGCATGCTGAAAACAGGACAATTCTGTACATTTACAGACATTCTGTAAATATTTTGTAAATATACAGTCTAACACTGTTTTTTGAAAATATAGTACAATACTGTTAGAAATTCGCTGTAAATTTACAGAAAAGTTTTACAGTGTACGCTTGCAACTTGATTTACACCTTTACAAAATTGGTTTTGCGCATGCAAATTTATTTTATGCTTGCAATGTCACGTACACTCTCACAAATATGATCCTGCGCATGCAAATCTTTTTGACATTATTTTACCCTCATAAGTATGATTATTAACCTTGTAGGTTGTATGGACTTACGCTGGAAGTAAAGATGTGAAAAAACCTCCAACCAGCATTTTGTTTCAGCACTTTGCCAAACTTTACAACTCCAGAAACTTCTCCACCCCTCCTGCTGATGTTCTGCTAGAAATCACTTCAGAAAACCCAGAGTCAAATTTAAGATCATTTTACTCTGGAATTGGAATCAGTTCAGAAAGTTACTCCAGTTTACAGCAGGAACTCTACTGGGCTGAACCGGACAGACCAATCACAGATGTGTCTATGAGTACAAGTGCGGCTCACTCCACTTTCACCATTCAGAACCTGAAAGACAGCTACCAAATAGGAGAGGAGCTTTTTGTTACTATCCATGCCAGAGACTTTTACAATGAATCTAAACGTTATGGAGGAGATTTCTTTCAAGCAAAGCTTTTCTCATCTGAAAATCCCCCAAAGGTACAGCACCTCTTACATGTTTGCTGTATCAGTGATGTTTACTGAGTACTTATCTTTATCTGATCTAATGTTTTTCTGTCACAGGCCAGTGTGTTTGGGGAGGTGGTGGATTTGCTCAATGGCTCTTACTCTGTGCGTTTTCTTCTGCCGTGGGTTGGACAGGCACAGGTGGCTGTGCGTCTGATCCACTCCAGTGAAGGGGTGCAGGTCCTCAAGCATCACAGAGACACGGATTCTGACAGAATTTACTTTCTTGGATATTTTGAAGGTCCAGGACCAGATGGGAACAGGTATACAGAAACAGTGAGGTGTAATGTGAAGTGGGACAGGAATGGACTGGAGAGGATGGGGACTGGAGATTGCTGCTGTAATTATAAAGATCCTCGCAATGGAGAAGAATGGCGCTGTGAGAGACCCAAATCCCTGCCATGCAGTGCTCACATCTATCACTCTATGGGCGGGTATTACAATCGTGTGACAGACAAAGAAACAATGTTTATGTAAGAATACATTTTCGCATTAAACATTTTTTAGTTTGAACACTGAAGGGAAAAACCAATCAGTTATGTTATTTTTGTCAGGAGTGAAACCAACAAAGAAATCAATGGACAAACAACACCGATCAAGATTCTTCCTTTCAATGGAACAGTGGGAATTGGTAAGGCAACCTTTTAGACCTGATGTGATAAATTTACACTGCCTGCAACATAAATCAGAAAGTCAGAAAGTCCACGTAAAGAATTGATCAATGGATTTCTATGCATTTGTGATTAGCTTTATTTAATAAATATTATTGTCTTTATATGAAATTAAATATTGTGAAACTTAGCTAGCACTACAGAAAATAATTTTATTTTTCAAGGGTGGACATGTTTTTTCATTCCTTCATACTGCATTTTCAGGTTTTAATCAACGTAAAAACCCTGCAGCTAGAAAACAAGTTTTTTTGTCAGCTTCTATAGCTTCACATTATCAGTTTCAACTGTGACTTGTAGAAATGCATTTTGTTTACTTAACCCATTTATTTAAAGGTCACCTTCTTCCTGATCCCATTTTTCAAACTTTAGTTAGTGTGTAATGTTGCTGTTGGAGCTTAAATAACACCTGCAAAATGATAAAGCTCAAAGTTCACTGCCAGGCGATATATGTTTTCTTTAACAAAATTCCCCTTTCAAAGTCTACAGCCTACAGTAATATGAAGTCCCTCCTTCAGAAATACGTATAGAGTTCTGATTGTGTAGTTTGTTTAGTGTGTTGTGATCAGGGGCGCTGCTAGCAATTTTGGGCCCTATGAAAAAATAGGGGGTCAGGCCCCCCCATACCCATTTCGTACCAAACATACAATCCAACCTACTGTAGCTATTCAAAATCTTTGTTTGTAATTTAATAATACAGAACTATTTATTTTGCTATTGTTTTGACCACAGTTATCAGTATTTATAGATACCTAAAATGTCTGCAGCTAAGATAATTTATTGTGCAATGCAAATTTAATTGAAAATACAGTACATTAAATCAAATATTCAGAGAAAATGCAACATTCTTAAAAATTAAAGATAAATGTGACCATGCCTGTGAAAACCCAGCTGAAGTATTTCTTTGTGATTTACTGTTTTCCACATAAAATCATCCCACATAATGTAAAGAACATTTGTGAAAATATAAACTTGATATCTTTAAAGAGTAACTAAACCCTAAACCAACTTTTTTTAGTTAATGATCTGTAAGAATAATGTTTTATTAGTGCTGTTTATTGATTTTAGTAATTTTTTTGACATTTGGATATAAAGTGTTTCAAAACTACAATATATGGTGTAAAAACGTCTGAGAGCTGCCCTCTTCAGGTTGAACGGTGGCTACTGCAGTTGAATTTTCCCATTGGATGTTGGGTCCAAAAAATGACTCGTGACGTAAGCAGGTTCAAGCTCACCACGCCCTTGTTACGATCTCACCACACACTTGGTACGAGCTTAGTTCGTCCCCTCTATCTTCGTAGGGATCTGCCCACTTTTCTTGCATTTTTCAAATATTGCCAGTGGGTGGACTCAGCCTCTGACCAGGGGTTTAGTTACTCTTTAATGTTGACTGAGTAATGTCATGTCAGCGATTGAAATCATAGTGAAATTAATGCTTGAAATTAAACTGTGATGCTTTTTATCTCACAATAA
This sequence comes from Misgurnus mizolepis, assembly GCA_025389145.1. Lineage (NCBI taxonomy): Eukaryota > Metazoa > Chordata > Actinopteri > Cypriniformes > Cobitidae > Misgurnus > Misgurnus mizolepis. The sequence continues at coordinate 35,387,363 of JAIFKI010000008.1, read as the reverse complement.
GATTTGAGGCTTTAGTCTGATTTTCAGAGACAGTCTTAGTGACATACTGTATACTTGAGCTGTTACACACACAACATTGTAACATTTAAAAATGGCGAACAACAACAATGCATCTTTTCTATGTACATTCTGCCTGAAATAAGACTGGGTCAACAATGCTTGACCAAAGCGGCGTGGTGAGCTTGAACCTGCTTACATCCCGAGGCATTTTTTGGACCCAACATTCAATAGGAAAATTCAACTGCAGTAGCCACCGTTCAACCTGAAGAGGGCAGCACTCAGACGTTTTTACACCATATATTGTAGTATTGAAACACTTTATATCCAAATGTCAAAAAACTTACTAAAATCAATGAACAGCACTAATAAAACGTTGGTTACGTAGGTAACCGTGGTTCTATGACTGGCGGAAGACCGCCAGATGGACTGAGTGGATACCTTCCTCTTCTAATCGAGAACCCAATATAACAGCTGTCACCTGGTGACCTTAATGACGTGCCTGACTATAAATAGCTCCCTACACGTCATCACTTCCTCTAAAGTCTTCTCGGTGACCCGAGTGACTCGAGGCTCTGGCGGTCTTCCGCCAGTCATAGAACCACGGTTACCTACGTAACCAACGTTCTATTTCCTTGGCTACAGACCGCCAGATGGACTGAGTGGAAGACGAATATAAAATCTGTCACGAGGGTCTAACAACATGCAACATCCTTAAATATGGTTACTTGATTACCTGAATGACTTCTGTATAGGTAATGTAATAACAGCAAAAGTTAAACAGTATCCATACTGGTCTGCAAGTCGTTCTTGATAGAATCAACTGTCAAACGTTATAAATGTAAATGACAATAAAACAACCAAACCACAGAAGTATGAGATTCTTTCATTTATTCTTAATATCTCAGTTCAATGATTATCTCCAGATGTGCATGAACTCATTCTTAGACTGGCTTCCTCGCCCAGCACTGATATTGTGCAATTATTTGGAACATCAACCACATTAAGTCTGTAGAATCTGGAAAACATGGACGGTGAAGCCCAAGTTGCTGCTCCGCAAATATCTGCGAGCTGCACTCCCCGCAAAGCGCCCAAGATGTTGCCACAGAGCGGGTGGAGTGACATTTCACTGGATCAGGCAGAACCCTGTGAGCGGAGACATAGGAGCACGTAAGGACCTCCGTTATCCAATGAGCCAGTCTCCCTTTTGATAGGGGAGACCCTTTACTTCGATCTGCAAAACAAACAAATAACTGGTCAGTAGTTCTCCAAGAAGCCGTCCTGTCCACATAAAGACGCAGTGATCCCACAGGACAAAGCTCCTTATTCATTCCCCTGTCAGAGTGAAATGCCGGTAGTATCAGAGGTGTGTTAGCGAAATTACTCGACAACACCTTCGGTAAAAAGGCTGGATTCGGCCACAACATAACTTTTGAGTCTTCTGGACCCCATTTTAAACATTGCGAAGCCCACGAGAGTGCGTGTAACTCACTCACACGTTTTGCCGACGAAATGGCCAACAAAAAAGCGTTTTTAAAGAAAGCCATTTAATATCAGCTGTAGACAGTGGTTCAAATGGCAAGGTACAAAGACTTTCTAGGACAATATTAAGATCCCATTGCGGAATCATAATTCTACAAGGGGGGTTTAGTCGGTTAACACCTCTCAAAAAAGCAACCACTAATTTATGCGTCCCGACAGAAATACCGTCTATGAGACCTCTGTGCGCTGATAATGCTGCCACATAAACCTTTATTGTGGAGTATGACCGACCCAACGTTAACAAGGTTTGCAAAAATTCCAGAATATTGGTTATAGTGCATGACTGGGGATTTATTTGATTTTCGCTACACCACCTCGAAAACAGTTTCCACCTCTTCTGATACTGCGCTCTAGTCGATGGTGCCCGAGCGTTTATAATAGTGTCCCTGACCCCCTGCGAACAGACCAAAAGGCTGGGGTCGCCCCCAACGGCCAAACGCACAATTTCAGAGTTTGAGGTTGGTCGTGCTGTAGTTTGCCATTCAGCTGTGTCAAAAGATCTGGGCTGCACGGCAACCGGACTGGAGGACCAGTTAAGAGACGTTGAAGGAGACGAAACCACGGTCTGCTCGGCCAACACGGGGCTATTAATAATAGCGGTTGGCTCGTTACACGAATACGACTGAGAACTAACCAAATCAGGGGAAATGGGGGAAATGCATATAGGAGACCACTCGGCCAATTGTGGGCTAATGCATCCTGTCCTAGAGACTCCGTCTCCCTCCTCAGAGAGAAAAACTTTGGACAGACAGCCGACTGACTGTCGGCAAACAGATCCACCACTGCCGTGCCATATGTGTTCCAGATTAACTGAATTATCTCTGGGTGGAGTTGCCATTCTCCTGACAGCGGAATACTCCGTGACAGAGCATCCGCTACCGTGTTCATCTGCCCCGGAATGTGAACTGCCCTCAATGAGGCTAGATGTGTATCTGCCCATAACCAGAGCTCGTGCGCAGCCTGTAGCAGCTTCAGTGATCTCGTGCCCCCCTGATGATTTATATTGAATACTGCTGACATATTGTCCGACCGTATTAACACATGTTCGTGGATCAGCTGATTCTGAAAATATCGTAGCATAGGAATGCTGCTTTCAACTCCAGATAGTTGATATGCTGAAAACGGAGCTCCTCTCCCCAAATTCCTTTCACTCCTCTCTGTTTCCATACTCCTCCCCAGCCCTGCTGACTCGCATCTGTGGTAACAATTACCCTCTTCGCCGGGGGTGGACCCATAGGAACCCCGCGAAGAAGGAACTCCATGCTGTGCCAAGGCTGTAGTGCCCGTCGAGCAGTGTGCGTCACTCTCACCAGTGTGTACTTCTGAGTTTTTACTGACAGGTGTCTGCCCGTCAGCCAGCGCTGAATTGGTCTTAGGTACAGCATACCCAACCTGATCACAGGTGTCGCTGCAGCCAGCATGCCCACTAGTCGTAACAGGGTGAGATATCTCACCCGTCTGCCTTGTTTCATCCCGGTTATCAGGCTCAAAATGTTTTGAGCTCTTTGCTGGCCCCTGTAAGGTCCGCTAGGTTGCGGCTCTCGACCGGGAAACTGGTGGCTTGAGGAAAACGCAGACCTACCCCGGCGGAACGAATAGAGCGGATAGCCTGGTGCTTTAAATGAAGTGCGTTGTTTTCCCAACTGATTCTGTGCCTCTGAAGCAACCAGTCTACGGTCTAACGCTTCTTGAGCCGCTGGCCCAAATATCTGACCGGGAACCAACGGAAGCTGATGCAAGGCGGCTCTACAAGGTTCGGAAAAAGGCGACTGTGCGATCCATACCTGACGGCGAGCCTGAACTAACAACCCCATGGCTTTCCCACAGTGACCCGCTATTGATCCCACCGACCTAAGGGCTACATTAACCAGCTCTGCAGCTGTAGCTTCAGGTGAGTTGAGCGAGGCATTGATTGCTAATAAGACATGTGCCAGTGTATTAACAGTTCTCCCTAAACAGGCTGTTGAGTTATATATTTTCCCTATTAAATTATCTGTCCTTCTGCACTCCATATTCGGGCATCTCGGATCCTGTCTTAATGCTTCATCAGGTGGCACAATTAAAGATGCCACTGCAGGTTCTACTGTGGGCATTGCCCCTAGTCCTATTGGACCAGGCTCTTGCATTGCTGCCAACAGACGTGAAACACGATCCAGTCTGGTTGAATGAGCCGATTTAAATGCTTGTGAAAATACCTCCGTAAAATCTGGCGATTGAGGAATATTAAACACATTGGAGCGCGGCAAAGAATGGCAAAGGCGATTCGTATGCGCGGTTTCCGTTGCTGAAGTGGGGTCCATGCCTAACTGCGCTAAAGCAGTCTTTATTATCTTAACTAGATCATCAGATGAAAGCGAACTTTCACTATGATCGTCCCCCTCATCCTCACAATCAATCATCCCTGGTTCCTTATCTAAAGGAAACCGATCTTCCGAGAACAGCGAGTCTGTTGCTGCCACGGAGACACAGTCAAACTCATCCAAGGATACTGTATTATCAGGTTGTGGAAGGGACGGGGTTTCAGACTCTTCCCTACCCGATTCAAAAATCTCAGAAGCTGGCTGGGGTTGTAATTTAGCCAAAAACTCCTGAATTTTCCCCATACCATCAGCCAATTCATCTACTCTACGCGCAAGATCCTTCTTGGCTTCTTTTTTCTTTTGACAAGGAGCGGAAGCCGATGCTTTTCGTTTTACAGCTCCCTCCTTAATCTTTTTAAAACCCGTGAGTTGAACGCGTCTTACTTCTAGAGGCATCACGCTGCAATGCATGCATGGATCCTCCAGCGCCTCTTTAAGATGATCAATGCCGAGACAGCTCGGGCATTGATCATGAGCATTCTCGAGCTCCATGCGCTGTTGACAAGACGAGCATTGCGCGGACAAACTCATGGTAATTGTAGGTAACTGGAAACACCACTACCTTTGTCAATAACAATTAACGCCAATCACTTCCTACGGGCGGTTTGGAAAAACCACTCTCACCCTCTTAAGTAATTGTCTAATTATAATTATGCAGGGATACAGCTTGTGGAACTTTGTCCTATATAGCTGCACTCGCACCGCTGCAGGTTCTCAAACTAGACGAGAAGACGAAAGAGGAAGTGATGACGTGTAGGGAGCTATTTATAGTCAGGCACGTCATTAAGGTCACCAGGTGACAGCTGTTATATCTGGTTCTCGATTAGAAGAGGAAGGTATCCACTCAGTCCATCTGGCGGTCTGTAGCCAAGGAAATAGAACCCCATTCTTACAGATCATTAACTAAAAAAAGTTGGTTTAGGGTTTTGTTACTCTTTAAGAAAACAGAAAACTGTTATTAAATGATTCTTCAGACTGTTTTTTAATCAACGGGGCTCTAAAATGAAATGAATGACAACTATAGCAGATTACGACATAGATTTCCATTGATTTCTTAACCCTGTTGCAAGTTGAGAAGCTTTAATATACATAATTTGACTAGTTTAGCCTTAGTTGCATTTCAGTTTTATCACAACCAACTCGATTTACGACTGCATAAAAATCCTTCCTTGGCATATTGCGTTACAAAACAAAACAGTGTGTAACCGATCGCATTTCTAGTTTATGTTAATTAGCTTATACGGGCTACGTTAATTAAAACAGCTTATAAGGGCTGACTTCGCGTTAGAATCATAACATAAAACAGGGAACGTAAATCACCTTGTGTTTTTTTAAACTTGGGTGAACAGAGCGAAGACTTTACAGTGGAAAGAAAACTGCATTGTATTGCTCCAGCGTCACATTGTGTAAACTGAATTTATAGAAAGGAAGTGCACATATGCAGATATCATAGGAAATAGCAGTAAATACACACACCTTGTTCTCTTCTGAAGTTCACGCGCACTGTGAGACCGTGGATTGAAGACGGCGCTAAAACGCAGAGTAAAGACGGGGCGGAGCTAAGAGGGCTCAGCTTAAGGGGGTTGCGTGTGCGGCACAGTCCTTGGCTGGGGCCCTCAAAAGTTCATGGGCCCTTAGAATCGTCCTAACCCCCCCCCCCCCCCTTACGGCGCCCCTGGTTGTGATTCGACAGCAGCTTAGCTTAGCAGAGCCGTTTGAGCTTAGCTGGCGACTAACGTATTCCTGTGGGCGGAGTTTAATCAAAAACTCTTTTATTGAGATCATTAAAGCAGGAAGTAAAGGGCTATAGAGATAAATAAATTGTGTAAAAAATTAAGCGTTTTTTTTTTACACGTGAAACATGAACACATGTTATATTGCGCACTGTAAACACAATCAAAGCTTCAAAAATACAGCAGAACGGGAGCTTTAATTTGGCATTGTGAAAGTACAATTTCAACTTTTGTCTGCAGATGTAACACAGAAATGTCGTCCTGGTTTGCACTCACCAGTTCCAGCTGGGTTTTATCTGGATGATGTTTGGGAGTCCTTTGTGTGTAGCACCCGTCATTTTACTGCCGGAACAATAGCACAGTGCCTGAAAGACAAACACATCTACCTGATGGGAGACTCTTCTTTGAGACAGTGGTTTGACTTCTTGCTGGAAGCAGAACCAAGTGAGATTCTCTTAAATAACTATAAATTAAAAGCATTGAATGTTTACTGGTTCAGTAAGATTTGAAGTTTTTTAGTGAATTTGGTCAGTGTAGGTTACTCAAAAAAAGTAATTAGTTACTAATTATATCTTCAATCATGTAATTAAATTACTTTACAAATTACTCTCTCCAAAAAGTATTTAATTACTTATTACTAATTACTTTCTAAATCCTATTTAATAAATCATACAAAGATAAGGTTTGAAATGACTCGAATAAATCATTTTAAAGTTGCCCAACAGCATTTTTTGTGATTTTTTGCAAAAGTTTCAGAAAATGCCTTCCAGGAAATCTTCTATAAATATATAAACATTTAAATGTATCAAATGAAAGAAAAGACCCTCTGCTTTCAAACAAACAAACAAAATGGGAAAAAAATGTTTTAGCCTATATTCCAGGGCCGGGTAATTAAATAACTGGAAAAATAAGAGTAATCCCTTACTTTACTTTTTCTAGGGAAAAGTAATTAAATTACAGTAACTAATTATTTAGTAACTACATCCAACACTGTTCATGGTTTATATGTCGATACCAAATGACAAATAAAAATTTGGGCATCATAATCATTCTTTGTGTTTTTCACTGCAGCTTTAAAGTGGATGAACAATCATGTTGAATATCAGGCAGGGCCTCTTATAGCAGTGGATGTGGAGAACAACATTGACTTACACTGGAGGTCTCACGGTCTTCCTCTACGCTTTGTTAAAACACAAGTGACTAATATCCACTACATCTGTAATCAGATTGATGATCTGACTGGAGGATCTCACACTTTTATCGTATTTAATCTGGGGCCACACTTCACAACATACCCTCTCGAGTACTTCACCCGCAGAGTGATGAGGGTCCGCAAAGCTGTGCTAGATATGTTACAACGGGCACCAGACACTACCTTTATAATCAAGACTGTCAACACCGGCTATAAGGTAAGTTAGTTAATAATCAAACAAAATCGTTTACAGAGAAACTTGTATATATGTATATTTAATCTAAGGTGTATTTCTGTCTTTGTATTAGGATGTGTTTGGCAGTGACTGGTATTCTCTGCAGTTGGACAGAATCATACGGTGGGCTTTTAAGGATGTTAATGTTTATATTTTGGATGTTTGGCAAATGACATCCTGTCACTACAGTGAAGAGGACATTCATCCAGGTCCTGTCATTATCAAAAATGAGATAGACATTTTGCTTTCTTTCATTTGCCCTGAATGATTTTGTCAGTAGCAATGAGGAGGTAAAAGCAGCAGTCTTCAACTTTATTTTATATATATATATATATATATATATATATATATATATATATATATATATATATATATATATATATTGAATGTGTTAAACATGGTAATACACTATAAGTTTCTTTTACAATATGGTCCCGTACACACTGCATAGTAATTCGATTGTCACTTCACCTTTTAATGCTTAATCCTGTTCTGTACACACACACTTCAGTAATTTACGGGACATCATAAACATGACAGATCTCTCTTCTGAAAAAATAAATTCCTAGAAGGGGAAAAAAGTCTTCTGTGCGGTTCAGAAAATGACAGAGGCACGAGGTTTGGTGACTAGTGTTGCCAAATCTTGCACTAAAAAAACAGCGAACAAGTCCAATAATAAACCGAAATAAATCTAAATGCTTGACTTCAAAGATCAAAATATTGGGACCGGCACATTCACACTTTATTAACACCAAAACTTCATCGTTTCATGAGCCAAAAGCCATTAACGGTTAAGCGCTAAATGGTATTTACGTACAAAAAAGCAGAGGACCTGGCAACACTGCAAGACCGCGCACTGTGAAGCAGCCTCACAAAAGAACCGTACAATACACAACGCCAGGACGAAGGTTTATTGCAAAACACAATCCTGTTAGATTATTTTGGTCAAAGCTGTGAGTGATAAGCACGCGAGATGGCAGAACGTTGCAAATCATCACATTTTCGGGAGTGAGTCATTTAGGGCATTCACTCCTGCATTTAAATGCGGTTGTCACTCCCGAAAGTTTGCAGTGTGTACGAGACCTATAAGAAATAGTGGCAGAAACTGCCGAGGGTGGCAGATAAATTACAAACTGTCAAACAAAATCTGGCACAAACAAACTAAAAAGGTGTTTCTTTTCACTTACATTGTTCCTACATTGCACATTGCTGTTACTTTGCAGGTTCATTTATATAACCTAACTGTGTACATCACATAACAACCTTTATTTACTTGTTTATTGTCTTATTACTATTCTTTATATAATTCTTCTAATCTTTTGAAAATCCTTGTTTGTTGCCATGGACATTCATTGATTCACTACTTCCTTCTTGTTTGTTGTCATAGTAATGTATTGCATCTGCTCTGTCATTGGTAGTCATCATGTTTAAATACTCTGTCTATTGCCTGTTGGTCAGTCATTGGTAATGTGAATGTTTAATGTTTGCTTTCATGTTCTTGACTGCATTCCTGCCCGTGTTGGATTTGTTAATAAACTCTAAAAACTGCATTAGTATCCGCTACCCTTGTCTTGCTTTCCTGTGACACTGGACAGCAAAGAAATCATTTCATTTCAATTCAAAAGAGATATGTACATCCAAAACTTAATGGATAAACCATACAGATCCCTATAATGCCTTTTAACGTGTATCAGCCCAGTTATTTTCCACATTTAAACTCTTTCATGTCATTTCAGGGTTACTATTAAACATAAAACACTTACACAACATGTTGAAATAGTACGGTTTGTAAGGTATAAACAGTCTGGTTTAAAATGATATAACTTACAGAAAGTGTACCTTACATGGTTGTTATCTTTGAATTCTTTATCAAACTGATTTAAAACAACAAGTTTTGCAAAGGAATGCTATGCATACACAGTGAATTAGAGTAAAGTAGCTCACCATAAAAACACAGAGATCCATTTTGATAACACTGTTATTTAACCACCATTTTTACAGCGTAGCTTCTCAAAGCAGGGTACCAAGTTAAAGCTTTCATTAATGTGTGTTAATTATTTTCATCATAAAACGAATGAGGGAGTGCCAATACAAGCAGGTCTAAACTTTTCTACACTGTAAAATAAAATAGCAATGTTTGGGTTACCAGTATAAGCAAATGGAACGCCTGTCAAAGTGTCAATTATTTATGTGATGTACTCTGTAATATTTACTAACCAAAAAGGAATTCAGCTTTGAAGAAAAGAAAAAAAAATTATAAATGAATGTGTGAAGATGCTTAACTCGATAAAAGTAGAGTAAAAATAACTAAACAGAGTAAATAACTAACATATGGTTACAATTTTGATACATCATTAATTGGGTGCACTGTAAATAAAATTTGTAGAAATTATAGTATTAGTGGTTTATTCAAAGTTAAATTACATTAAACATTAATAAGTCTCTCTCTTTACAGAATAATTTTTTTTTTATAGTTTTATTTTGTAAAGACAAATATTTGTTATTTTTTAATGTTCATTTAACTTTGAACAAACTGTTGCCAGTAAATAACATAAATTTAAATACCGTAAAAAACCTGTAATGTCCTTGAGGGTCACTAAAGGTAAATTTATGCTCTGCTTTTAGTGGCATCCCCTTCCACTGTGGGCGAGGCTGAGGAGGAGGGGGGCAGTATGCGAGATTGCCGCTACTCCCGATCCAGTTCCTCAAGATGGCCGCCACGCCCGAACCAGTTCCTCAAGATTTTCCTTTTTTCCCAGCAGATAGACCTCAATTACTTCCTCAATTACAGTAACAGTAATAACGATAACACAAAGGCAAGCATTTGCACACACACACACACACACACACACACACACACACACACACACACACACACACACACACACACACACACACCATCATCTTTTATTTTATCTATTTTCCAAGAACAGAAAGCTGTGGAGCATTTTCGTCACTATATTGTTTGATTCCTGCTCTTTGTTTTCTTGTCGTTTGTTCTAAACTTTGTTTGCAATGGTGTATCTGCTACTTTTCTTCGTCTATCCACATTTTTTAATGTACTGTAAATGTCGCGAATCAGTGCTGCCCTGATCGCCTGGTAGAGTAATAATTAAAACAAGAAATCATTGTATTGCATACATGCATAGATATATACACTAGATGTCGCCTTGGGGCTCTGAGCATGCGTCAAAACCGCCGCCATCTTAGAACAGGGGTCTTGTCATTGGAAGTATCTAGGTAAAGCAGCTATCTCCGCCTGTACTTCGAATTCATGAACGATGCCGGACTTTTGTGCTGCGCATGGATGAAAGGGCTACTAGCACTATGCATTACAGTTAGAAAAAGTAAATTTTCATAAAATTAAAACTTTTGTTTTTTCCTGGACTAAACGCTAAATACATGTCTGACTGTTGAAACGAACCAAAAGAAAACAAAGAAAATCGCGTTCATGACGATTTATGGTGATTTTATTTCGGTTACACCATTGCCTACAATGACGCTGATGCGGGATTCCCCTGTTTCAAGATGGCGGCTCTAGTTGACGCATTCGGTCCAATGAACTGCCGTAGGCAAGGCGACATCTAGTGTATATATCTATGGCATACATGTACGTGTTGAACACGGCCATCCGCGTGTAAATGGAAAATGAATAAAACTTTATTTTTAATGTCAAATAAATGCCACACAGTGACTTCTAGAAACTCATTTGATCCTGAAATAATTGTATTTTTAATTTAATTTTTTACAATAATGTTATATTTAAGCTTGCAAGGTCCAAGGTTACATTTCTTAATTATACATTAAACATTTTACAATATATAAATACAAATAATTTCTTTTAATTGAAAGTTAAAGTTCTTACAATATTTGTAAAATATTTTTTTATATATTTATCATTCATATATTTTTTTAGAGTGTACCAATACATGATTTCCACAGTAGAAAGGACAAATAATATGGCAGTCATTAAGTACTGCCAACGTGTGCTTACAATCATTTATCAAAATATTTGTGTGTTCAACAGTGTAAAGAAACTCATACGTGTTTAGAACAACATGAGCGTGAGTAAATTATGCAAAAATTTTAATTGTTGAGTAAACTATCGCTTTAAATTGGTCCAGGACAGCGGGGCTATCAAGAGCTGATCCCATTATAAACACCATTGTCACGCATCAGCTGTCTGAATGAATGACTCAATGCTTGAGACGGCCATATGTCGCCACCTATTGGCGGTTTAATTTTATGTTTATGTACCACAAACATTTCTTGTTTGCATATTCAAAGTGTGTGTCAAACTACTGGAGGAGCCACTTGGATATAAAGAAATTGAAGCTTGACTGTGGTTATTTTTTTTTCGGACCGATTTAGACTATTCAAACCTGTGTAGCTTTAACACTGCCGTTGGCTGTGTTTATGTGAAATACAAATATTGTAGATTTAAAAAATGTAATAAAAATCCTTTGCCTCATAGGCCGCCATCAGGGGCGCCGTAAGCGGGCGAGTTAGGACGATTCTAAGAGCCCATGAACTTTAATCTAGTGATGGGCAGATTGAGGCTTCTTGAAGCAATGAAACAGTTGAACCAAATGGGGCATATTGTTTCGAGGCTTTGAATCAATCCGACACCCATCTCAACGGTGACACCTAGTGGTCACTTGAAAGTGTTGCTCTGAAACAACCTTGACGAGCCATAAAAATGTGTTGTTTTTTATTATTGTATTTTTCTAATATGTGAAGCTTGTAACCTATAGCCTCCTCACTGTGTATAATGTTATTTTGGTCATGAAAAATGAATATTAATAAAAGAAATCAAGCCACAATGTCTCACTTTTTTAGAGATTTTTATTATTTAAAAATATTAATTTCTCTGCTGTGGAAGGACTTAGCCTACTTTTTTTACAGATAATTTCTCCAGCCTTTGAAAAAATCCTCTCACAAGGGACACTTGTTGCTGGCATACAAAGATTTTTTTAGCAAGGACATACACACGAGGAAAGATTACTGCTCTCTCTTTCCAGTAAGTTAGTGGATCATGAGTTTTGGGCAAATACGCATCATTGATGTATTTTTTCACTTCCACTGTGTGGCATCAGCTGTAGCATTGTGTATCATCTGGGTTTGATGATACGAGTATCAAAAAGTTCCCATAAACTGTCCTGTGTTTCTACTGGTGTTGATGTTGGGTCTGATGTTGACATTTCTGGCTCTGAATAAAAATGAAAACAGCAATTAGTCACAAATCCTAAACTGACGGCATATATGAAGTATATATTACATGTAATACTGGATGTTAAATAATCAACTTTAAGTTTATTTATGAAGAGACACTATAAAACAATTAAACCTCAGGTGGTGTTGCTAACCCAAATTTGACTCTTACAGACATGAAACTCTTGGTGCTCCTAATCTCTTCATCACAAAGGCTTTTGCACTGTTAGCCTTTAGGCTCATATCACTGAGTTTCTGCTGAAATATATGATGTAACATGATTCAGATTACCCAACATAACACAGACTGAAACTGCTCACCTGGATTTGTGTTTGAACGCATCAGCGAAGCACACTCCAGTGTGATGTGCTTTTCAGCTTCCTGGACTTTGGCAGCATTTCCAAATGCCACATTTTTGACAGCCTGGTCTCACTGTTAATACGTAGTATTTACACGTAACTTTAAAAAAACAAAAACGTATTTTTTGTACGTTTAAATAGATGCTAAAACGTACAATGTAGACGTATTTACAATATTTAAACGTAGCATTATTACGTGACAGCTAAAAAACTTTAAAAAATTACGTATCTTTCATTCCATAAAGATTACTGTATAATTTGCTTTTAACCATTTTAGCGATATGTTACCATCTTTACCCTACCCCAAACCTTACCCTAAACCCAAATCTTACCCTAAACCCAAACTCTTCTTATACAAAATGTTTAAATACATAATGTATTATTTTTATATTATGCAGCGTAATGGACAGTTTAGAAACATATTAGTAACAATATAGAATTCAATAGATATTTGAATGTGCTACAGTCCTACGCAAAACAGTTTATTAAAATCATTTGTAATCACAACAACTTATTTATTGCGAATATAAAAATCAGTACCAAAAGTAGTTAAAATGACGATGTGCTGCAGCCGCGGTCCTCTCTGTATATGAAGTAAAGTAAAGAGAAGAGCTGCGACCGATCGGTGGCTGACTTGAAGCAGTGCATTCCGGTTAGTAATTTTGTCCGACTTCAGCTGGCGCTGCAGGCACGTGACTGTGTCATATGGTTTTTAAGTACCGCGAGAGCGTTTCGAGAGTAGCCGGCTAGCTCACGACAGCAGGTGTGTTCGACATCGGCTGTGGCTGGATGTAACCGATCGGCGAGATTAGCCGCGTGCAGGCGGGGAGGAGCTGAAAACGGAGACGTGAAGTCGGACGCGCTGTGGTTCCCGTAGTTTGCGGCATTTACGTCAAGCATGGCTGATCACGTGCCTTTTGCTTGCTTAATCGTATTAAACATGATTGAAAAATGTAAACTACATAAAAAGTGAATTATACTGTTTTGAATGTCCGTGTATGAGCATGAGTGGAACTGAAGAGGCTTACAGCATCTGTTTTTACAAGAATAAAGTTCAAAATAAGCATATATTATTTAAATACCAATGTAGTTGGGTCTACGTTTTTTATCCATTTTATTTTGATGAAGATGAAACAATATAACATCGCGACTACATGAAAATAGCTTTAAAAGGAACCCCGACTAGTGCGTCATGTTGGCCTTTTAAGATTAACGTGGGTGTCAGCTGTAAAAGGGTGATACCAAAACATTTCAAATGGTTTTGTTTTTATTAAAAAAAGACAAAAATCCGTTCACTCGTAGGCCGCCATTGTTATTTACGTCTCAGTGCATTCTGGGTAGTGACGTGTAAAGGTTGCGTACTGTCATTGGATTGCAGCAGTTTGACCGGTTTTGACAGTACCGATTAGAGAAATGAACAAGTCTGCCGTTCAGCCTTTTCAGTTTGAACCCGAGCTCACCGTAGGCCTAAATCCCGAGAATAGCGCGGAAGACGATAGGCCTGAAGATTACCAGAGAGTTGAGGAAGCGAGAGTGGGGCACAACAGATGGTGTCTGTGCGGCAACTGCTTGCCAATGCCAAGCGAGAACGAGAGCGTTTGCTGTAAAGAGCTTCACTTTTTGTCAGCAGCTGTCCAGGGTAACGTTAGGCCAAGTATAGGCTAGATCAGGCAATCGTACTATCAGTACAAATAATTTAATAAGCCTAACGCCGTCTTGCTTTATTTTCCCTAAGCAGTCACTATGTTGAACGCAGAAAAAGACCCTCTCCCCCTTACACTGAACAAAGTCGACACTGTTCAGCTCATCTCATGTACATTTAAAATCTTACAATCACGATATTGTTATTAATAATTACTATTGCACTGAATTGCCTTGCACTACATATTTAACAACTTCAATTTTGTGGAGAACCGTGGCAAAAGTAACGTGGGACGAGAATAACATAGCGATTTTCTCCCTGATAACATTTGCATCCCAAACTATGACAGCATCTTTAGCACAACACCCTTGAAAGACCTGACAAATATCGGGTTATTTACTCACCGATTTCCACGTGTAGATCCAGAAAGGTGTTTTCAACCATGATAAGTAAATTCCAAAAGCGATCATTTTTTCGTATAACGCGTTTGTCGTTACATCTGTTACAGTACCGATCAATCTACAGGTTATTTAGTGCTCTAACACATCCTGAAGTCTCACTTCTCACAGTTTTTCAAAATAAAAGTAAATTGCTTTTAAATGTGAGGAGATTTTCAAATTAAGTTTTTCTGCTCTCCCCTGCTTTAGTGATTTGGACTATTCCTTTTCTCTCAAATTATTATATATTTGGTTACACTTAGGTGTCATTGTTACAGTGTAATTAAACATTTAAGTACGGAGTAATATTAAGTAACTACTACATGTTCTTAGCATAGGATTAGGTTGAGGGTTAGTTGTATGTAATTATGCATATTTTACTGTTATTACTATGGTAAGTAGGCTACATGTAACATGAACACTATAAAATAGTGTTAGCCTACCATATTTTTTATACATTTCTAAATTTTATAGTATTGTTATACTCCATACTTTATTTTTTTATTACTATTAGATTTCATACTGTGCTTTGATTTTATTCTTTATATGTTAAGTGAGTGTTGCACTGTTAGAGAAAATATTTTCAGTCAACTTCCTTGTTTGTTTGCATAAACCTGTGGCAATAAAGCGAATTGTGATTCTGATAAGAACATTGCAAAAGGCTATGACAACATGCTATGATTGTATTTACAGATAATCCGTGTATCACAGCACACGACAACTTTAATGCAGTTTGCCTCAATACAGATGTTTTATGGGCAGCCCTCGTCAGCCTTCATGACCGCCATAATGCTGGTCTACCAAATCGTAATCAGGTCACTAATAGGCAAGTAAAACGTGAACATGGTTATCCGAGTATGCCTAGTAGCCTACAAATAGTGAAAAAAAGTTACCTGGATTGTGCACTTTCAGTGAAGGCTTCAGTTTTTTATTGGTTATGACAAACATCTTAAATTACCATTTCATAACGTAATAGGATAATTCTTTTCAAATTTCTGCCTTTAAGGTCTTACAGATATGCTGCATATCGTCAGTTTACATGGTGGATGCATGGCTGGCTAGGGAGAAGAGTACGCAGAGTCATTCCATCATGTGCGGTTAACAAAATAAGAAACGTCTACTCTGAACCAAATGGAATTTATATAGGGTTTGAAAATGAAGACAATGATAATGCAGAAGTAGATGAGGCATGGAGGGATTTTAATAACATATAGCTGGATAGTTTACATTTCAATGCCTTTTGGCAAGAGCACAAGCTATGCTTGCAACAAAAGAGCGTATCATACCAAATGTGTAGTGTTTAAATAAAAATGTTGCATGTACTCCAATTATAAATACCGGTAAATGTTTGTTTAAAGTACTATGTGTGCTTCAGTGGAATTCAAAATAAAACATATTGCACATTTCAACTATGCTGGTGTGTACGTCATGTGTTCATAATGATGCAGCTACTTAAAACGTGAAAACTGCTGTGTTTGAAAAATGATCTGTGATCTGGGTAGTCTGTCTTGTGGAGCCATGATGACGTGTGTTGGATTAACTCTCATGTCCATGACTTGTTTTGAATCCAACACAGAGGAGAGAACATCTGCAATCATAACTGCCATGTAGCTGTAGTTCTTTTCAACAAGCACTGGTCTTGCTCTGAATGTCTTGTGGACTTTGCTCCATGAGATTTTGAACTTAGGTTCACCAACACTCTCCCCATCTTGAAGAACAGCCTGTTCATAAACAGAAATATGAAAAACTGACAAGGTGTTATAGGAACACTTTGATGCACAATATCCAGTGTCACAAAGGCTATTTACCCTTGACATTAACATGCGATCACCATGATCTGATCATTAGCCCATCAGGACATATATATAATTACTTTATATATATATATATATAAATACACACAAATGTATGTGTAGGTTAATTTTTCAATTTTATATATATATATATATATATATATATATATATATATATATATATATATATATATAGTATAAAAATACAGGCATATGTGTGTATTTTTATATATCAAGAAATTATACACAGTACACACACATTTATAATGTAAACACAAACTTTTATTTGAAATTTGATTAATTGCGATTAACTTTTGCCCAGCACTATAAATTACACACACAATATCATGTAAGTTTAAATAAAGCGTTTGACATATTGACGATTATTCTAAGTCTAAATAAAGTGTTTTAAATATTGACGTTTATTGTAAGTCTAAATAACGTGTTTTAAATATTGGCGTTTCTTGTAAGTTCCAAATAAGTTTAATTTATTGTGTAAACTGCGTCTGGCCATTATTTCTGACAGCATGTTTTGGGACTGGGCAGCGAGATCTACACTGAGATATGATTACAATGCATCCTTCGGCTACCTCCGAACCTGGACACATTTAACGGATACCATTCTGACCAGAACCACGTTTACACTTGTCTTTTCAATGTGTATGTGGACAACATCCAGATACAGGTCACATGTTAATGCCAAGTGTAACGCAGCCATTGTGCTTGCAAATGAGAGGATTTATTACAGTTCACACACCTGTTCCCTGTTCACATTGTTGTTATGATCTAGAGCAGCAAGCATGGAGGCATGGATCATCACATCATATCCAAAATGTGTTCTCTTTGGGAGGTATTTCAGGTACATGGAGTGATATACCTGAAACAAATTTGAATTTGAAATGAAACTATTAAAATATGTGACTCACATCATAATGCATAGCATAATATTAAATATATCTGTATTTGATCATACCTCTAGTTTTGTTGTGTGGATGCACTTTGTCAGATGATCCAGGTCTTTCAAAAGCCGCGTGTGTTTCACAACCTTCACAAGTGCATTGTGGGCTTCAGATCCTGGCTTTAACCAAAGCTTTCTTCTCTGGTTCATCTCATCAAGGGGCTCATGAGCACATTGGTGATAGTGCCTGTTCCCTGGCCAGTCGTGTCGGTTGGTAACATGGTGTATTACAGATATCCATTTCTCTTTCAACACTTCAGCATTACCCTTACAAGTTTGTGCACTCCACCACAAATGATTTATAATAGATGGAATCCACTGTCCCAGGCCTTCACATTCCCTTCTCTTAGCTTCAGTTGCCAATTTTTTGGACACTCCTTTCGCCACATGCCAAGGGTCAAATTGATGGCATTTTTCTGAATTATTGATCCTCATTTCTTTGACAATTTGTGGATGTCTGTCAGTGGAGATGGTTGAGACCTTCACTCCATTGTCTTCTATGGTTTTGAGAGCATCTTTAAAACCTTTTATTTCCATGGTATTAGAGCTCGAAACTTCAGTGCAGCTTATTACCTTGAAGTCCACAACCCTTTCACTCTGTGCATCTAAAAAAGTGTATGTACAGTATTTGGCTGAGTGCCCCGGAGAGTCACACCGGCCATCTCCACAGACTTCAACAACTTCTTGTGATTTCATGTTAGTTAACACTGTACTCTGCTCTTTAATCCATGTTTTTTCAACAACAGGAAACACAAACTTCTTCCTCAGTGATGTGTATGTGTCTTCACTTATTGTTTTAAGATTCATGTTACTACAGAAACGTTCAAATTTAGCAAAATGAATGCCACTGAAGAAAACTGATGCTGTTAAAAGCAGGTTTCCTGTCCCTTTAGTCCCACTCAGAGTAGGCTGAGACTGCCATCTGTAACTACAGCTGTTAGCACATGTGAGCTCTAGTGTCAACTGTGATACTTCATTTTTTAGCTCTTTTACTTCTTCCTGCACAATCAGGGAGCCACACTTTACACAACGCTGAAGCAATTGGTTTAACTGTTCCTCAAAAACTAGAAAAACCCTATTTTCTCTATGTGTGTTACTTGAAGCTTGTGATCCCTGGGTGCTTTGAGAAAACTCAGATGATCTTGCACTGTATTCCGGATCAGAGTGACTGTACTGTGGTTGACTCTGTTCACTAAGTTCATCGTCTGAGATGAACAGATCCTGGGAGTTGTCAATATCATCCTCCTGTACACGTTTGCTCAACTCAATTTCATGTTTACCTGTGTAAGTATGGTCATTTTTTACCGCGTAGTCCACGTCAGCTGACCACTGTACCGCTGCATCCGACTGGTTAACATCCATCTGCGTTGCTGCATCGTTCATAATAGGAGAACACTGTATACCTACATTTATGAAATAATTACGAGCATCTGGTGGATTGTCAGTTACCTCCATGATCGGCGTAGTGTCCGATGATTCGTCTTCCGCGACGACCGTAGCGGTTTGTTTACATCCTAGCAGGAGAAAGTCCAGAGTCTCTTGCCTTTGACGCTTGTTAGCGCGGTTTTCACTCGCTACGCGCCGATATTTAGGTCCCTTGTGGGGGAAAATTGAAGGCACGGCATTTGATTTTAGCCTTCGCTTGTAACCAGCTGCACCTGTGAACTCTTTTAGCCGGCTAAATGCGTCAAATGCATCAGGGCTGAAGTGACGGGAACACAGCCGCGCGTCTTTAGGAAGATGTACTCGTCCACAAGCAACTTCCCACTTTTTTCGTATTTGTTTCTCCTTTGGAAAGCAGTGGAGGCTTACATCACTCCCCTTATTTCCTTTGGATTGAAAATTGCAACCAAACGCTGCACAGTGTGGCATCATATACACGTTTAGGTTGTAGCTACTGTTTACAGCTTACCCATCTGTTCTGAACGCAACCTATACACGTCATCGACCCAGAATGCACTGCGCGCGCGAAAATAATGGCTGCCTTCACAGCTCAGATTCCGTAAAACACTGTGAGGATTTTTTAAATAGCGAAAATATTTTATGTACTTATAATTATGCATTTTGTAGAAGAGAGCAATTGTAGCATATTTAGGCCTATTTGTCTTAATAATCGGGGTTCCCTTTAACTGTTATAAAAATACAGATTTGTGAGCATTTGTGGAACTGAGGGCGTGAAAATAAGCACGAAACACACGTGATTGTTGTCATGTGGTGAATCTGACCAATGGTGAAACAGCTGTGTCGTCATTACAGCCCGTGCAGCTCCTCTTCGCAAACTGCGCTGGCTGACTCAGGCTGATCTCGAATCGCTCTCGCGGTACTTAAAAACCACATGACACAGTCACGTGCCAGCAGCGCCAGCTTAAGTCGGACAAAAGTACTAACCGGAATGCACTGCTTTAAGTCAGCCGCCGATCGGTCTGCGCAGCGCTGCATGAAGTCGAACACACCTAGCTTCTCCAGAGCGGCTGCACGGAGTTGTGATGACGACACAGCTTTACGTGATTGGTCACCTCACTGATAACAACGATAACGTGCGTTTCAAGTTTAATCCAACCTTTAGTTCCACTAATAAACATTATAAATTCATGTTTTAAAACAGGAAAAAACACTTTAATATGCTAAAATATGTTATATTGTGTCGTGTAATAAAATAAAAATGACAATAACAAACTCTATTGGTATTTTAATAATATAGGCTTGTTTCCCGTTATTTTCGGGTAGCAGCAATTAAAATATTCGATCTAAAATGTTTCTGGTTGCAACTTTTTATTAAAAGGTTTGTTTTATCAAATTCAGCATCTAATTCACTTCATTTGCGATTAAAAACAAGGAAACACGGCGCACACGTCACTACGGCAAGCAGCAGGTGTCCGGCTTGACGGCTCCGTCTTCAGTTCCTCCCTCGACTGCAAGCGGCAAACCTCGCCGATCCGTCTGCGCAGCGCCGGATGATCTCGAACACACCTAATGTGTCGTAAGCTTCTTGAGGCGCGATATTTTAATTCACATTAACGAACGCGCGGTCTGCCTTTACGGTTGCTGATGAGAACTCTCTGATCAATATCGCTGGATAAAGGGCTGAACTTGGATCTGTTCCTTGCAATCGTATGAATTTTGAAGATGTGGATTACAGCAAATGAATAAAAGTAATATCTTTTGTGAATTTATGTTGTATTTTGTTGTAATTATTGCTTAGTAGTATTAATAACATATTGCATAAAAGACAGCAGGAGAAAACGCGTTTTTGTACTAAATATAAATACAGAAATGCTATTCATTTTAAAGTTTTAAATGTTAAATATTGTGAAATTCTCTGAATATCGTAATCATTTCATTAGGTAAATGGGTAAACGGTCTTAAATAAACAAGTCAGAAAATATGACTGAAAACATTTCATTGTTATGAGTAAGAAACGCCAATGCCCGCGATTTTAATATTTATGAATAGGGATAACTTACGTACAAATTTGTACTTTTGTAAAGCTGAAAATACGTAAATAATTTACGTATTAGTCCTGTCAAAACGTCGATATTGTATGTTTCAGTGTGTTTTAAACGTAAGTAAATGTACAACCACACTGAAATGTAAAAATACACACGTATTCTCATGAGATCACGTTGTTTTTGAACCTTGGGTCCAGCAGTGTAGCCAGTGTCAAGGCTCTAAAACTCTCATAACCTCCACATCTGGATTGCAGACCTTATTGCAGACGTGAGCCCATGAGCCAAAACAGGAGAAAAACAGATTAATAATATGACAATAATATGACAGTTATGGCCAATTACATGGGTAGTATGGTCATTGTGGCCTTCCTAATTGTATAGTTGATTCCTGTGTTGCATTTCCTTTTTCCAGTGCAAGCTTCAATTATTGCACATCTATTAAAAGTATAGCCTTCTGGTTCATTATTTGGAGACCTTTCTAAACAAAGTTTATGCTTTTGAATGTTTATGCTCAGTGTGCAGAAAAAAAATGTAATGGAATTTACAACTACAACAAATAGGACAACCAAAATAATGTTGTCACTGGCAGTAATCTGTATTATAATCTGTAGGACATCAGTAATGAGATTGATGATCTGTCTGGAGGGCCTCAATCCACTTCACCTCACTCTTGATAACTTCACCAATAGAGTGCTGAAGATCCACAAAGTACAGCAATAATCAACACTGGCTATATGCTCCACCAGAGGGCACTCCCTCTTGGGCTTTCTACCACATCATACACCCACAACCTTTTGCATGAACTCACTCCTGTGTCTCATTATCAATGTTAGCTCTGTCTATTTGTGACACCTGTTCATTGTATCCATCAGTGCTCAGTATTGAAGTTGTTTCCTGCAGTCAGCCTGCATGGTTTCTTCGTTGTTTTCTTGTTTTGTTTATGGATTGAGTACCTGTGTATGACCTTCTGCCTGTTTATGGATTTTGATTGTGGATTACCCCTGTTTATGGATTGCTTTCATTAAAAAGTATTGCATTTGGATCCCGCACCTTGTCTTGCCTTGCTTCACCGTAACAACATACTGGCTAAGGTAAGAGGTTAAGTGTTAAAAAAAAGAGGCCACCCCCTGAAATTGATTTATGTTCCAGGTCGATATGATCCGACTCCTATATGTGTGTTTAATATGTTCCTCATAAAACAATTGGTAAGAAATACTCAGATGGTTAACTGCTTGTGCTGAGATTTCAAAATGTGGATATAAGATTCATTTTCTGTCCATAAGACCATGGAGTGGTAAGGGTTTGCCAGATTTAAAATATACCAGAGTACTGTGAGCATTAATTTTCCCTTTTTCATTGTCATGAAAGCAAAGCTTATTGTTTTCTCAGTGCATGTATCACCCATTACCCCTGGGATTTAAGCAAACTGTATATCCAGGAAACCATTTTCCAAATGCATAATAGAAATATTGTATGTATCACCCGTTCATTGCACAGTTGAGCAAACAGTATATGCAGAAAGCAATTATCCAAATGTAGGATGGTTCATGTAGTAACTAATGTGCAATGAACCATGCATCACCTGTTCACTGAATGAAAACATACTGTGGATATGGTTTGTGATTACCAACAAAGGTTAATGTCTGAAGAAGTAGGCTATTTTGTCCACATTATAGAGTATCAGTAAACTAACCTTAAGAATAACACAAATTTTAATAATATTTTTATATTTTAACATTCTGATGCAAATGTCTAGCGTTGTTAGGTGCTTTTATTCTAATCAAACGATTGATGCCCTTTGTTTTTTTAGGGGTCATTTGTGACCCTGTCTGTGAAAACCCAGCATATTTATTTTAAAAATTACTGTTTTTTGACATGAAATCAGCCTAATCTAAAAACGTTTTGTGAAAATATAACCATCATTTTTTAAATATTGAGTAGTGTCATGTCATAGATTGAAATTATAGTGAAATTAATGTCTGTGACAGGACCGGTTTTCATAACAAGTTTCATAACAACTTTTTCAGTTGCATAAGAGTTTTGAAAACAGCATTTTTAAGGTGCAAAGTACTGACAGATGTTCATCTGACAGAAAGTTTCGTTTTATTAGGTAGGTGCGTGTACCATATTTTTCCACAGGCAGCACGACTAACATGGCAAGGCATCTCCAGGTTCAAGGTCAGATATTATATTTCATAAAAGTCTAGTCTAAAAATGGCATAGCAAAACTATGGGTGATCGGGCTTTTACTTGTGTGGCTCCTAAATTGTGGAATTCCTTGCCCTCAGAGATCAGGAATGCAGAATCCCTGGGTATTTTTAAATCCCGACTTAAAACGTACTTTTTTAGAGTAGCTTTTATGTGATTACTTTGTTTTTGTTAATTGGCTTTTACCTTTGTATGTTTAGTTTTAATACCTGTCATGTATGTGCTCTTTTTAATATCCTCTCTTTTTATGTGAAGCGCTTTGAGATGCTGCTTTTAAAGGCGCTATATAAAATAAAGTTATTATTATTATTATTATTATAGCAGCCTGTTTCATTTAAAAAAAGTAAAAATTGAGAATCAAATCGAACCGTGACCTTAGAATCAAAAATGTAACCGAATCGAGGATTTGGATAATCGTGACAACCCTACCGTTACAGAAAATATACCGCTTGGCATTGAACTTTGAGCTTTATCATTTTGCAGTTATTACTAATGCTCTAACAGCAACATTACAAACTAACCAAAGTTTGAAAAATGCGATCATGAAAAACGTGACTTTTAAGTTTTAAAACACATGGTTTGAGGCAATCGGTTTCCTCAAATGGTTTGAGTTAAGTTAAAGGTGCAGTGTGTATATTTTAGCAGCATTTAGTGGTAAGGTTGCGAATTGCAACCCTCCCTTTCGAAGCATATAGAAAAGCTACAGTAGCCATCACAGGACAAAAATGTCATTGTCTGAGAAACGTAGTGACAAATGCTCTCTGAAGAGGAGTTTGTCCATTTAGGGCTACTGTGGAAATATGATGGCACAAAATGGTGGCTTCCATGTAAAGGGGACCCGTGGTGTATGTAGATAAAACGGCTCATTCTAAGGTAATAAAAACAATACAGTTCATTTTATACAGTATTTTATACGGTCATCTTTACACACCACTCATAATATAGTTTTTGTATATAATTTTGCATTGATGTAAAAGGATCCTTCTAAAATTTGCACACTGCACCTTTAACTTATTCAATTCAATTTTATTTATATAGCGCTTTCACAATTTGGTAATTGTATCAAAGCAGCTTTACATAATAGATGTAGTGAAAAGCACAGAAAATCGACAGATAGCATAACATAATACACGATAGCACAAGCAGCTAAATTTGCTGCAGCTATAAATCAACATTATAAGCAAACGTATTACTAATGTAACGTATAGAAGTTAAGCCCAAAAAGGCTGCCTCCCCGGGTTGAAAAACCCCCTAGGAGAAAAAAAAATAAAAAAAAATAAAAGCTTTATCAGCTTTGACAGTGTAGGGAGAGGGGGAGACGAGAAACGGATGCGAGTAATCTTGGTGAGGTGTCTCCAAACAGTGGGGTGGTCATCTTGGAATTAGTTGTGAACTCTTTGAGAAAGATTTCAGATGTTGATTCTCACAGGAATTAAATGTTTTTTAGATAATAATTCCCTCTGGATTCAGCCATTTGGTATCAGTCTTACAGCTTCAAGGGACGCTGTTAAAATGTTTCGATTGTTTGGATAAAGACACGATGACGCAGATTTCAATGTCACTTATAAACACTGATACATGAATGTCATTGAAGTTACACATGGCTTTAAGTAACAAAATGAACCTCAGCCTATACAGTAAGTTATATACAATACTTTAATAACGTTAAAGGGACTTTCCACTTTTTTTGAAAATATGCTCATTTTCCAGCTCCCATAGAGTTAAACATTTGGTTTAAACCGTTTGATCTCCAGGTTTGGCGCTAGCACTTTTAGAATAGCTTAGCACAATCCATTGAATCTGGTAAAACCATTAGCATTGTGCTAAAAATAACCAAAGACTTTTGATATTTTTCCTATTTAAAACCTGACTCTTCTGTTGTGTACCAAGACTGACGGAAAATTAAAAGTTGTGACTTTCTAGCCAGAAATGCTAGGAACTATACTCTCAAACTGGCATAATAATCAAGGACTTTGCTGCTGTAACATGGAAAGTACTATTGAAAGTAACCAATGGGACTATTTTCGGGCATGTTACAGCAGCAAAGTCCTTGATTATTACACCAGAATGAGAGTATAGTTCATAGCCATATCTGCCTAGAAAATCGCAACTTTAAATTTTCTGTCAGTCTTAGTACACGATGTAACTAAAGAGAGTCAAGTTTTAAATAGGAAAAATATCAAAACTCTTTGGTTATTTTTTAGCGCAATGCTAATGGTCTAATCAGATTCAATGGATTGTGCTAAGCTATGCTAAAAGTGGTAGCGCCAGACCCGGAGATTAGCTGAATTGATTTCAAAATGGTAAGATTAAAATGTTTAACTCGACTTCCGGTTATGGCGCGCTGGTAAGACGCACGAGGACGGCTCGCTGCCTACTTTCTGTGTAAAACTACTTCAAAAGATCCTAACCTAGCTATACTTGTTATATAAGGAGAAACGATACAAAATGCCACCAAAAGCTGTCAAATCGGGACAACAATCGAAGCCACCGACACAAAATGACGGAGATAACCAAGCGCATGTTAGCAAACAGGTGGACGAGGTACAGAGCACGGCTAATATGGCTACAAACGATGACATCTTGGGTGCGATTCATTCTCTGAGGGCTGACTTTTCAAAGCAAAATACCGATATGCTGGATGCTATAAAAAGCATAAAATCTGATTTAATTGCTCATTCGAAAAGAATAGGAGAAGCCGAGGAGAGAATTTCACAAACCGAAGAAGACGTTATAGCACTCCACCACAAAGTTAAAGAACTTGAAGGAACAACATCGTCTCTGCGCAATAAAGTACAAGATCTGGAGGATCGTGGAAGACGTTCAAACCTGAGGTTGATCGGTCTACCCGAAAAAACAGAGGGGTCGGACGTCTGCGCTTTTCTTGAAAATTGGCTCCCTAATCTTCTGAGCAACACGTTCAATTCTGCGCTTGTTATTGAGCGAGCACACCGAGTCGGACAAATTAACCCTAACCGCTCGACAGCTCCGCGACCTATTGTGATGAAGTTCTTGAACTACAAGGATAAAGAGAAAACTTTGAGAGCAGCTAGAAGTCTAAAAGAACTACGATATGAAGGACAACGAATCAGCTTGTTCCCGGACCTATCATCTGAGACCCGCCAGCAACAGCGACAATTTGACGGAGTGAAGGCAAAGCTCAGGGAAATGGGGCTCCGCTACGGCATGATTTACCCCGCGAATCTGATAGTTACACACGCCGAACGACGCCACATCTTCAAATCCGTTTCCGAGGCAGAGGCATTTATTCGGTCACTACAAACTGCTGACTGAACATTTTGATGCAGAAATGTGACGAAGAATAAGTCCTACCTGAAATGCCCAGTGAAGCGCAGGTAAAGCCTAACGAAAGTGGCTATTACTCACAACGATTAAAAATGTGTGAATATGTTAACAATTTAAAACCCTGTTACTTTTGAAGATAGCGCTCCAAATGTTCTCATTTACTCATTAGACATAATATGGGTCAAGTATGTTCGTATATGATGATACACGGACTGAATATAGGCTATGGTTCATTATAGTCCAGTAATGTTAAATAAGTGGAAGTTAAAATACAATAGTTAATAGTATTATTTTTGGTCCATTTTGGGTCAGTAATTGGCAGCGAGCCCAGGGGGAGATCAATGAATGAAGGCTTGCAAAGTTTGCTCCATGTAATGGATCAAATGTTGTTTATAACTGAAGTTCGTTCTTGGGGGGGTTATTCAAGCTTCCCGATGGGGGAATGCATAATGGGTGGTTCTGTATCTTTTCATTTTTTGGTTTTGTTGTTGGTATTTTATGTTTATTGTTATTATTATTGTTGCTGTTGTTTATTTTCTTTTGCACTTTCAAATGCAGCAGAACTTGCAGGACCAATTAAAGTAATTAATGGTTAATAATTCAGAGATCCAAATCAGTAGTTGGAATATTAGAGGGTTGAATAATCTCGTCAGACTTAAACAAATATTGAGTAGACTGAAACAGATGAAATCAAATATTGTTTTCTTACAAGAAACACATCTGTTAAAAGACGATATTAGTAAAGTTACTAAGCGATGGCCGGGACAAGTTTACAACGCCTCATTCACCTCTCGAGCTAGAGGAGTCATGATTCTTATTCATAAGTCAATTCCATTTCAGTTGAGAACACAATATATAGATCCGTTAGGGAGGTATATTATTCTAAATGGTACAATTTTAACAACTCAAATTAATTTAGTAAATATATATGCGCCCAATGATGATGACCACGCTTTCTACCAAAATTTATTTCTCACAATATCATCATACAATGGCCATTACGTAATTGGAGGAGACTTTAACTGTGTACTGAATCCAGTATACGACCGTTCTTCAGGATCAGACAATACCCACCAACAGTCTAGAAAGGTCATCAAAAAGTCTATGATTGATCTGAATTTAACTGAAATTTGGAGATACCTTAATCCCAACAAAAGAGAATTTTCATGCTTTTCTAGTACCTACAAGACAAGTTCAAGAATTGATTATTTTTTAGTCTCAAATAGCCTGATTTCAAAAGTTGGTAAATGCTACTATAGTAGTATCATTCTGTCTGATCATGCCCCAATTACAGTTACAATACAGATAAGCAACCTCTCGGTCCCTCCTTTTAGATTTCGATTTCAAGCAAGATGGCTTCAAGATACTGATTTTGTGAAATTTTTGGATACTAAAATAGACCAGTACTTTCTCATAAATACAGATCAGACAAGCGCTTCAGTGAAATGGGAGGCCTTTAAAGCTTATATAAGAGGGGAAATATTAAGCTATACAAGATATAAATCCAAAATATATTATACACAAATGGAAAACCTAGAAAAGCAAATTAAAGCTTTAGAGCAACAGCTCTTTAATAGCAATGACCCTTTAATTCAAAAAGAAATTTTAGTACTTAAAGCCCAATATAACGAATTAACTAGCACTAAAATAGTTAAACATTTATTATGGTTAAAGCAATCTTACTATGATCAGGGTGAAAAACCTGGAAAACTACTAGCATGGAGAATTAAAAAGATACAAACAGACAGAGCCATTAACTCAATCATGGTGGAGAATGGAGAGAATATTGTGGACCCAGGGGAAATAAATAAGGCCTTTAAGCTGTTTTATGAAAACCTTTACAAATCTGAATACACAAACACGTTGGAAAGACAAGATCATTTTTTAGATAAGCTTAATTTTCCTAAACTGTCAGAAGAGAATAGGTGTATTTTAGACAGAAATTTAAGCATTGAAGAGCTCCAAGAGGCATTACAGAGCATGAACACTGGAAAAGCCCCCGGGCCTGATGGCTTGCCGGTAGAAATCTATAAAAAGTTTGCAGGAAAACTTATGCCACATTTGCTTAATATGTTCAACGAGTCATTTGAAAAAGGAATCCTACCCCCTTCATTAAGATCAGCACTAATAACTCTTGTATTAAAGCCAGGCAAACCTTCTAATGATAGATCATCTTATAGGCCCATATCCTTAATGTCTTGTGACACAAAAATACTTTGCAAGGCCTTATCTCTGAGAATTGAAACATGTGTACCAAATCTCATTATGAATGACCAAAATGGGTTTGTACTTGGAAGACAGGCCTTCCATAATACACGTAGGGTTCTTAATATACTATATAAAAAGCAGAATGCTAAAGACCATGCAATCCTGTCACTGGACGCTGAAAAGGCCTTTGACAGGATTGAGTGGGGATACCTGTTTGAAACGCTTAAAAGATTCGGACTGGGAGAGGGATATCTAAAATGGATCAGGCTACTTTATAAGGATCCCCTGGCAGAAGTAATAACAAATGGCCAAATCTCAAATCCAATTAGACTAAGTAGAGGCACACGCCAAGGGTGCCCTTTATCCCCCTTATTATTTTTATTTGCAGTTGAACCTCTTGCCATGGCTATTCGAAATAGTCCAGATATAATAGGTATTAAAGTAGGTGAAATGGAACATCGTCTATCATTGTTTGCAGATGACATAGTAGTATTTCTTACAAAACTAAAGACATCTATATGGGCACTACATAATATCTTAATAGAGTTTGAAGCATTTTCAGGCTATAAAATTAATAACAATAAAAGTGCCCTATTATTTTTAAACGGAGATGAAAGAAGAAACCCTATGTACCAAACGCAATTTGCAAATGCTCCAGAAGGATTTACATATTTGGGAATTAAGGTGACTCCCAGTTTAGAAGAAATTATTTCAACTAATTATGACCCATTAGTAAAGAAAGTCACAGACTCACTCGAGAGATGGAATGCATTACCCATCTCTATAATAGGACGCATAAACATTATAAAGATGTCAATTCTACCTAAATTTTTATACCTTTTCCAGTCAATTCCACTTCCAATACCTGCTACATTTTTTCTCACACTCAAGAAAATACTTACTAGATTTATATGGAATAATAAACGCCCTCGATTACGGTTGTCCCTACTATACTTACCATATGACCGGGGAGGACTTAGAGTGCCAAATATTAAACTTTATTACTGGGCAGCCCAACTCTGTACAGCTATGTATTATTTCAATAATACGGACCCTTCCCCGGCATGGGTTGACATAGAAAAAAATGAAATACCAGTCTCACTACAGATGCATCTTTATTCTTCCCCAATTAAAATGCTTAAAAAAAATACTAAAAATCCTTTTCTTAAAAATACAATATCTGTTTGGTACGAAGCTCATGATTATCTAGGCGAAAAAATTACACTGTCACGTTTTTCACCAATCTGGGGTAATAAAAGCTTTATACCTGGCAGAAGTGATAAGGGTTTTAAAAACTGGACGTATAAAGGAATTGACCAAGTAAAGGATTTATATGAGGAAGGTATGTTGATGTCATTTCAACAAATGGTGACAAAATATGCTCTCCCTCAGAAACACTTCTTTAAATATCTACAGGTCAGGAGCTTTGTACACTCTCAAATTAAAACATACTCAGAACCACCCTTGTCAATTATAGAAAACCACACTTTAAAACATTTAAATGCTCGGGGCAACTTATCATTGTTTTATAACATACTTTTAGAAGGATCAAAAGACAATTCTTTATCTTATTTGGCAGCATGGAAAAATGATTTGCAGGAAGATATTTCAATAGAAGAATGGCAAGATTCATGTCTATTTGCTCAAACCCACAGTGTTAATACAAGGTGTAAACTGTTGCAATACAAATGGCTTTTAAGGACATACATTACCCCTGTAAAACTAAATAGGTACAATCCCAATATCCCTGACAACTGTACAAAATGCAAAGAAGAAATTGGTACACTTTTCCACTGTGTATGGGAATGTAATGAGCTTCAAAAATTCTGGAAAGAAATTCTTACTCTGATTGGTCAATTAATTGGAGAAAATGTCCCTTTTGAACCAAAACTTTGTTTATTTCATATATACCCAATTAATTTGGTGGTAAATTCAAGAAAACGTAAACTAATAGATTTTAGTCTACTACAGGCTAAGCGTGTTATTGCACTAAAATGGAAAGAGATTCAAAGACCCTCTTCTAACCAATGGATCAAGGAAATGTCCTCTAACCTTGCTATGGAAAAATTGACATTTGCTATCAAAGGGAAGTTAAAAGAGTTTTATAACATCTGGACTCCCTTTCTACACTTCTGCGACCAAGTGGACCTGACAGCAAAATAACTTTGGCCCAGAGCAAACAAGGTTAAAGAACACTGAATTGCTGCAATTCTTGAAGTTAGTATTGTATCATTAAAATATTATCTTTTGTAAGTGCAATTTATGTAATTTCCTTTTATTGATTTATTTTTAATGTTCCATTTTTTTTTTTATTATAATTTTTTATTTTATTTTTATATATATATATATATATATATATTTTTTTTTTTTTTTATATATTTTTTGTGTTTATCTGTCTTGATGTGAAAAAAACCCAATAAAAATAGTAGTGAAAAAAAAAAATGTTTAACTCTAGGAGAGCTGGAAAATGGGCATTTTAGTACGATCTTTTAGCCTAAGTCATTTTGCTGTCTTTTTTTTTTAGATAAGCTCACAATGAAACAAGTCTAAATTGCTAACCAGATGCAAATTTATAAACATATTTTATTTTTGAAAGGCTACACAAAGTATTTTCTTAAATTCATCTGGTTTCATTCATGAAACAACTCACTTTGGGATCCTTTATACGGTACATAAAAATTTGTTAATTTTCGTATAGCCTATTTAATGTCTCACTCTTACCAATAGTTTTCATAACATAACTTTTCAAAATCATATTTAAAATGCTATGGGCTTGTCTTATTCTTGAAAAGTTGCAGATTTATGATCATTGAATGTTTTCTTTATTTTAACATGTTTGTAATTCTTTTGAAATATTGTAACACATTTAATTAATGGACACTATGTCAATGACAAATTTTCATTTCACAGTTCACAGGGAGAGATGTTTAAAGTTGTTGTTTACTGGCCTGTGCCTTGGAATTACGGGATTTTTGGTAAGACTATAAATCAGTCATTTGAATATTTGAAAATCATGTCTGATCATGTACTGTAGGTGTATCTTTAATTCAGTCATTAGTTTCTATATCTTTGGGACCAAGCAAGGTAGCCTACTTTGCATATATTTAATAGCAGTATGATTATTAACCTTGTAGGTTGTATGGACTTACGTTGGAAGTAAAGATGTGAAAAAACCTCCAACCAGCATTTTGTTTCAGCACTTTGCCAAACTTTACAACTCCAGAAACTTCTCCACCCCTCCTGCTGATGTTCTGCTAGAAATCAATTCAGAAAACTCAGAGTCAAATTCAAGATCATTTTACTCTGAATTTGGTATCAGTTCAGAAAGTTACTCCAGTTTACAGCAGGAAATCTACTGGGCCGAACCGGACAGACCAATCACAGATGTGTCTATGAGTACAAGTGCGGCTCACTCCACTTTCATCATTCAGAACCTGAAAGACAGCTACCAAATAGGAGAGGAGCTTTTTGTTACTATCCATGCCAGAGACTTTAACAATGAATCTAAACGTTATGGAGGAGATTTCTTTCAAGCAAAGCTTTTCTCATCCGAAAACCCCCCAAAGGTACTGTACCTCTTACATGTTTACTCTATCAGTGATGTTTACTGAGTACTTATCTTTATCTGATCTAATGTTTTTCTGTCACAGGCCAGTGTGTTTGGGGAGGTGGTGGATTTGCTCAATGGCTCTTACTCGGTGCGTTTTCTTCTGCCGTGGGTTGGACAGGCACAGGTGGCTGTGCGTCTGATCCACTCCAGTGAAGGGGTGCAGGTCCTCAAGCATCACAGAGACACTGATTCTGACCGAGTTTACTTTAGTGGATATTTTGAAGGACCAGGACCAAATGGGACCAGGTTGAGAGAAACAGTGAAGTGTAATGTGAAGTGGGACCAGAATGGACTGGAGAGGATGGGGACTGGAGATTGCTGCTGTGATTATAAAGATTCTGGCAGTGGAGAAGAATGGCGCTGTGAGAGACCCAAATCCCTGCCATGCAGCGCTCGCGTCTATCACTCTATGGGCGGGTATAACAAACGTGTGACTGACAAAGAAGCAATGTTTATGTAAGAATACATTTTTGTATTAAAAGTACATATTTAGTTTTTTTTTTTTTCATTTAGTTTGAACACTGAAGGGAAAAACCAATAAGTAATGTTATTTTTGACAGGAGTGAAACCAACAAAGACATCAATGGACAAAGAACACCAATCAAGATTCTCCCTTCTAGTGAAACAGTGGGAATTGGTAGCCTTTTAGACCTGATGTGATAAAAAAAAGTCCACGTAAAGAATTGATCAATGGATTTCTATGCATTTGTGATTAGCTTTATTTAATAAATATTATTGTCTATATATAAAGTAAAATATTGTGAAACTTAGCTAGCACTACAGTAAATAATTTGATTTTTCAAGGGTGGACATGTTTTTCATTCCTTCATACTGCATTTTCAGGTTTTAATTAACGTAAAAACCCTGCAGCTAGAAAACAAGTTTTATTGTTAGCTTCTATAGCTTCACATTATCAGTTTCAACTGTGACTTGTAGAAATGCATTTCGTTTACTTAACTGATTTAATTAAAGGTCACCTTCTTCCTGATCCCATTTTTCAAAATTTAGTTAATGTGTAATGTTGCTGTTAGAGAATAAATAATACCTGTAAAATGATAAAGCTCAAAGTTCACTGCCAGGCGATATATATTCTCTTTAACAAAATTCCCTTTTCAAAGCATAGTATGTACATAAGCCCTCTACTTCCTGGTTGAATGATGTCAATTTAAGAGTTTTTTACTAAACTCCACCCACAGGAATACGTCAGTCGCCAGCTTTGGCTCAAACGGCTCAGCTAAGCTAAACTGCTGTCGAATCACAACACACTAAACAAACTACACAATCAGAACTCCTTACGTATTTCTGAAGGAGGGACTTCACAGAACAAGGAAGACATCAGCCTGTTTTTAGGACAGTGAAAGCAGCTGTATAGAGATCAATAAATTGTGTGAAAAATGAACACATGTTATATTGCGCACTGTAAACACAATCAAAGATACAAAAATACAGGAAGAATTGGATCTTTAATTTGGCGTTGTGAAAATACAATTTCAACTTCTTTGTCTGCAGATGTAACACAGAAATGTCGTCCTGGTTTACACTCACCAGTTCCAGCTGGGTTTTACCTGAATGATGTTTGGAAGTCCTCTGTGTGTAGCACCCGTCATTTTACTGCTGAAACAACAACACAATGCCTGAAAGACAAACACATCTACATGATGGGAGACTCTACTTTGAGACAGTGGTTTGACTTCTTGATAAAAGCAGTACCAAGTGAGATTGTCACTATAAATTAAAAGCATTAAATGTTATATACCGTACCAAATTTACCGGATTATAAATTGCACTTTTTTCAAAACTTGGCTGGTCCTGCGACTTATAGTCAGGTGCAACTTGTAAGTCAGTATGAATTAATTTTGACAAATATGAACCAAGAGACAACATTACCGTCTACAGACACGAGAGTCCGCTATATGCTGCTCCGGTATTTATGTAATTCAATGAATTCAGTGATGTGGATGACGAGCCTGCGAACTTGATGCGCATTGGCTCGGTGTGTTCATTTAGCCTATTCAGCCTTCCAGATATGTTCTGTATGCTATTGTGTATCATGTAAGTAACTGATAATGTTACGTTAACACACGGACATTCAGCCTGCTGTTCTGTGTGCCATTGTTAATTGAATAACTTGCCTTTCCAGATTAAATGTCTGTTCTTCGGCTTGAATTTTGTGAAATAATTTTCTAAATAAATGCATATAGTCCACTGCGACTTATATATGTTTTTTTTTTCATCTTCATGATGCATTTTTGATTGATGCGACTTATACTCTGAAGCGACTTATAGTCCGGAAAATGGGGTAATAGCATATACAGTATTTAATTTATTTACTTTGGGAGTACTGGAAAAATAAAAGCAGTCCCTTACAGTAACTAATTACTTATAAACCATGACCAGTGTTGGGTGTAGTTACAATGTCGATACCAAATGACAAATAAAAATTTGTGTATCATCATTGTTGTTGTTTTTCACTACAGCTTTAAAGCGGATGAACCTGCATGTTGAATATGAGGCAGGGCCTCTTATAGCAGTGGATGTGGAGAACAACATTGACTTACACTGGAGGGCTCACGGTCTTCCTCTACGCTGTCTGAAAACAGAAGTTTCTAATCTGCACTACGTCAGTAATGAGATTGATGATCTGACTGGAGGACCTCACACTGTTATTGTATTTAATCTGGGGCCACACTTCACAACATACCCTCTCGATTACTTCACCCACAGAGTGTTGAGGGTCCGCAAAGCTGTGCTTGATATGTTACAACGGGCACCAGAAACTACCTTTATAATCAAGACTGTCAACACCGGCTATAAGGTAAGTTAGTTAATAATATAAAAAAAATCGTTTACAGAGAAACTTGTATATGTGTATATTTAATCTAAGATGTATTTCTGTCTTTGTAATAGGATGTGTTTGGCAGTGACTGGTATTCTCTGCAGTTGGACAGAATCATACGGTGGGCTTTTAAGGATGTTAATGTTTATATTTTGGATGTTTGGCAAATGACAGCATGTCACTACAACGTAGAGAACATTCATCCAGGTCCCGTCATCATCAAAAATGAGATTGACATTTTACTTTCTTTCATTTGCCCTGAATGATTTTGTCAGTAGCAATGAGGAGATAAAAGCAGCAGTCTTTTTAAAGGCAGAGTGCACAATGTTTGAAAGCCAATGTTGACATTTGAAATCACCTAAACAATCACGGCCCTACCCCAATAGAATCTGGACCTTCTTTTGATAGACCCGTCCTACACATATGCAACCCAGGCAAGGATGTTGTTTAGTAGACAGGCACCTTACTGCTGATTGGCTACAAGTGTGTTTTGGTAGTCGACCCAACAAACATTGCGCACTTCGCCTTTAATTTAATTTTATATATATATTGAATGTGCTAAACATGGTAATACACTATCATGGCCGTAGCCAGGGTTTGAAAATTACTGAGGTCTAGGGTGGGGTGTTAAGAGTTAACAAATGCTATCCCAGATGAAAAAAGTGCACATGAATAAAAAACACTTTTTAAGTACACTTATTAAATTTACTATTTTCGTGCACTCATTTTGTGGCTTATATATCACATTTGTTTTTGGTACTTCTTAAAATTAAGTTAAGAACATCTAAGTCTTATTTTGATACATCTTAATAAGTTTATTTGTAGCATAACTTAACATAACTTACAAATGTACTTGCTAGTATTTAAGTGGTTTAAGTACATTGAAGCATACTTTATTTTTACCTGGGATCTAATATATTCTGTCTTAACCTTTTTACACTTTGGGTACACACTCTGTTTTGGGGATGGACTGGGACTGCTGGATTATTTATTACTTTTTCATGCAACAATGTTTATTTTTGTAATCATTTTAATAAGCAATATAATATAACAAAAACGTTACAAGATTTTAAACAAGAAATTGTTTAGTGCTCTTATTGTTTTCAGCATGACTTTGTTGAAGGTTAACTTCTAAATTAAATGAAATTACAGAATTCTTAATGCTTATGTTTTGTTGAGATTAGCTTTACCGTTTTATGCTGCCGTGTTTTAATATATTTGGCATATTTTATTTAAACCCAGTTCTTCTACATCTTTCTACCAGAGTTATTTTCTGTTTTTCTTACAGACACAATTATGATGATTACTGCTTTTATCTAACGAATGTAGTATCAGCAATAACCTGCTCACGCTGAATGATGCATCTTATTTGATAACTTTCAGTTTTCATGTTGCCAGATATTAGTACGCAAAACAAGCAAAAATAATTGGCTTTAAAAAACAAATTTCGTCCAAACCTTGTATTTTAGAAATAAATCAGATAAATCGCTAATAGTAACCTACACCTATCAATCACTTTATAGATAATGTCAAAGTGTCACATTAATTGCTAAAACACTACGTCTAAAGAGGATTTTTAACAATGGGATCTGGCAACACTGCAAATTCTGTACCTGCGCCATCGCAGCTTTAGCCAATCTTCGTCATTTTACACTAAACTATACAGTAAACTGTCCAAACATAATTATATATGCGGATTCGTTTTGAACAACTAATTAGTCATTCAGAGAACTTCAAATTTTATTTTTTATATGAAAAATTTACAGAGGTCCGGACCTCGGTGACCTCATAGCTGGCTAACACTATCCTCCTGAGAACCAGGAAAAAAGAGAAACAACCACATTTCAAATAATAAAAAAATATTTTAAGTTTATGACATGTCCACTCTAGCGGACAACGGGACTTCAATGTTCTAAATTGCATCCATCTTGATTTATTGTTTTTGCAATTTCATTAAAAAGTTTTAAATTAGATATTTGTTCCAAGATGATATAGCATTGTAACTTTTTTTAATAAAAAAAAAACATATATTAAATATATTTTCCTCATTTAATTACATTAAAAGTCATGAAACATTCAATGTAAATTTATTTTAATTATTCTTGATACATATTAAATTAATAAAAAACTGTGTAGGGGGGCAAAACAACCTGTTTGGGGGGGACGCCGACCCTGATAGGAATATTTTTCCTCTTATTCCATCTCACAAATGTTCTGCTTTGCATCCGGGGATTTTGCATCTACAAACATTTCAGAATGTCCAGCATTTGAAGTAAATGGATTGCACAATATTTCCTAATTCTCTTATCTGGGTGTGGCTTTCTTTTATGAATTATTTGGTAACACTGTCCAATAAGGTTGTATTTGTTAACATTAGTTAATGCACAATTTGTCACTATTAACAATTATTTCACAGGTTTAAGGGCTCTCTGTGGACACATTTTTAAATGTAGGATATTTAATTTGTAAAGTGAAACAAAGAATCATAAACTTAGTCTTGTTTAGGATGAGCTACAAATGGTCCACTGGGACCTTCCCCATAGCATTTAAAGAGGCTCGCATAACCCCGCTGCTGAAGAAACCCACACTCAATCCTGCTATGCTAGAGAACTATAGACCCGTTTCTCTTCTTCCCTTCATTGCCAAGACTCTTGAACGCGTGGTGTTTGACCAGCTTTCCTCTTTCTTTACACAAAATAACTTCCTGGATAGCAATCAGTCTGGTTTCAAGTGCTCACTTCCCTAAAACTGCGCTGCTCTCAGTCATTGAAGCCCTACGGCAGGCAAGCGCACTGTCGTCCCGTTTATGGGTGCATATTACTAATGAACCAGTGTTGTTTTTGTCAACGATGACGATAACGAAATGATTTTGTTGACGCACCTATTTGTTATGACGCTGACTAGCTAAAAATGTCTCTAAGGTGACGAAAACATGACGAGGCGCTTTCGAGTTTTCGTTGATGAGACGAGACGGAACGGGACGAAAATTATTATAAGTCTGACGTTGACAATGCATGTCATTTCTACCTATTTGCGTGAAATCTGTCTTTTTTTTTAGTTAAAAAGTATCAGCAATGCTGCCGCTTTCTATCCTCGTTTTGGGTCAACACAAGCTAAGTTTCCATCCACTTGTCAATCGAATTATCTGAAGTTCGGTAAAAAAACTTATGCGAATAAAGCGGGTGAAAGTGTGTTTCCATCCAACGGCTTTAAAGCGAATAAAAACCTGTACGTAATGACGTCACATGCTGTTTTGCGATCAAATTGGTATATCGAATTGATTTGAGACATTTGAAGGTGTTTCCATTCATTTTCACACTGAATCGCACAATATTCAAGCAAACATTTGCGAACAAAGTTTTGCTAGACAAAATGGATTGCGCCATACAAGTTATAAGTGCTTATGTGCCAGCTGAGCTGATAGCGACATATCAAGCTATAATAATAAGAAAATGACGTTAACATCAAATTGCTATGATGATGCAGATGCATGTAAATGCCCGACGACAACGGAGGCATTAACGTGAAATGATAGTCCGGATCAATGCTTAACGTAAATGAGAACGACAAATATCTTTCCTGAGCTGTTAATATTGGAAGCCAATGAAACTACGAGGGTTCTTTGGCCGAGGATCCATCTCATCAAGGTCGAATTTGCTTTTATTTTCCCTCCGGCACCGTTGCGAGATAACTCTCTTTTTTTGAAACACATAGCGCTGTTTGAGCACCTTACATTTACTCCGGAGGACGTTCCACGTCTTGTCATAACCATTGTTGGACATTTCCTTTGCGAGTTCCTAATAAATTATGGCATTTCTTAGATTTTTGCTATCTAAAATAGAGCTGTAATCGTGCCTTAAAAGTTAGGCCTGAAATAACCGGAGCCCGACAGAATGCAGCCCGAACCCGAAAGCACATTTAGATTGACAGCTTTTTAAAAGCCCGAACCCGTTTACAGCCAGATATTATTTCAATGTGCGCACGCAAACAGCTTTTATCAAGAATGAGTAATTTACACATGTTTTAACATTATATATTAATGACTAACTGGGCTACACGTCACTTGGAAGTTGAAACAAAGAAAAAAAATAAGTCATCTGTATTCTGTAACATCGTAACATCTCGTTCTAAATAGGCATATGCAATAAATTATAAATAGGCCAACATGCCAATAAAAACAATAATTTCTTAACGAATTAAATTAAGATAATACATTCTGAATAAGATGGTTATTTGAGAATAACGAAATTAAGATAAAGGTTGGGATTTGCTTCGGCATGCCAACATTAGTCTATATCCTCTGTCTAAATTATGTATGTAGTTAAACATTAAAAAACCTTTACTCACCAAGATTAGGCTACATTTTTGTTGAGGAAATTATTAAATCCACTGTAAATGGCTTCAGCGTGGTCCTGCGCTTACTGATAGGGCATCCAGCGGCATTGAACTTGACCGCTCATTTACCGTGCAAAGGCGGAGCACGAGCCCGTTGAAAATGTTAGAAATGAAGCCCGAATCCGACCGAACCCGTCGGGTTCGGGCAAAGATTTTACCCCATCTGAGATCTTCAGCTCTAAAATAGCCGTTATTTTCTCTGGTAAATTAAATTTTAAATGAATCTCGTCTCGTCGTGTGTCCACTTACATCTGACTTTGTTGACACACGCCATGTGTGCCACCAGAGCGGACCTAAAGCTTTTTCTTCTTTGTTTTGTGTGTGGGTTACAACCATAAAATGACCTAAACCTTAATCGCAAATCATTATTTATTCGGCAAATAACGTTTCCATCAGCGTTTATCGCATAAGCCATATATCGATCAAGATAAAATCCGATGAGATCGAACGTATTTCTTTTGAGTCGATATTCATGAAATTCAATCGAATTTTACTGTTTCCATAAGGCATTTTTCATTCGATATCACTTAATTCGGATAAAAACATGTGGATGGAAACATGGTTACAGTCTCACTCACACCCACCACCCGGCTGCTGCCATGCCGCGCACGTGCACCAGATTTCAAACAAAAGCAACAACACACCTGCGGCTGTGGCGAGTTCGAAGGACCGTAGCGGTGACGCCAATAAACGGAAACGAAAAGATGATTTATGGACATACTTTCAGTATAATCATGTGCATTCAGACTTTAAAACAGTACAAAGAGAAAACAATAAAAATCACGACTTAGTTTAGCATCCAGCTAGCCAACTCTGTGTGCCATAAGAAGTGGTGGAAGCACACAGACTGCAATCATTTGACTCTGTAATCCTTTATTTATTCTTCAACTAAACCCCTTGTAAAGGGGGGTTTGTAAGGATAAATCATCTCAAGATACATTTAACTTGCTTCTACTGATTAGCACTGTAGCTATCAGTTAAACGGCAATCTGGAATGCAGTTATGAGACTCATCAAAATGATCCAATTACATGAGGTCAAAAACAAAAACAAACAATACTGATGCGCTTACAACATAATTAAGAGGGTTTGGGGCGCACAGTGCTGTGCCCCAAGGCGGATCTGAAGTAGCTTTCCCTTCTGGCCAACTTTAAGGTGGCGACAACAGCTAAGTAAAGTAAATTAATTATAATAAAATGTAACAATAATAAAAATCTCAATTGGACTTTCATTTTCATGTTATTTTACATTTTTAAAAACACCACAAAATATTCATGTATGAAATAGTTCCAGGATAATATCACATGAATGCTCGTCTTTCAGTTTGATCACACAAGTCAGTACTGGAAAATAAGTTGTTGCAAATGTCGGTTGAAATAGCAAAGCAATTACAGTCTAAAAATGTCACTTTGAACTCTGATTTACTCTGTATCTCTTTCTCTCTTTGTGGTGAGAGTTCACAACCTAGGTATAGAAAAAGAATGGAAAGTTTAGCTAGTTTCAGTCAGGAAACAGGAAACCAAGATGCTTCAGGGCAGCTGTGTCAGCCATGTAGTTTCTTGTGGAGATGAAATCAGGTTTGTTGGTGTGCACTGCACATTTGCAGCAATGGCTTTCGGTAAAAGTCCACTTAAAAAAATTATAATTGGTGCATTGCACTAAAAGCTCGTAATCATGAAGGAACCATTTTAGTGAAGAACCATAAGTGGGGATATACTTATGGTTCTACAGAGCACAATATGGTTCTACACAGGTGTGCACTTAAAACTTTTCCCCTTCTGAGCTTTTAGTGCAATGTACATGTAGCACCAGTTTTTTGTGTGTACTTTTACCCAAAGCCATTGCTGCACTGACTTTTTGTGTCGTTTTCAGAACAAATGTGAATCAATCAATTAATCAAGATAAATTTTCTCGATGAGCAAAATTACCTAGAAAAATAAGTGTAGTTTTTAGACAAAAAAAAATCACATTTAAGTGTGCCTAAAAAAAGCAAACAAATCTGTCAGTGGGGTAGGAAAAATTTCCTTGAATGTGTTTAAGAAAAAAGTTAACTTATTTCAAGATTTTTTTTCTTACCACATTGGAAGATTTTTTGCTTGTTTTAATCACAAATTCACTTAAATTTGATATTTGTGGTCTAAAAACTTATTTTCGTTGATTAAGCTCACCAAGAAAATGCTAAAAACTAGACAAAAATGCTAAATAAAATGTGTTTTTAAAAGCGCAGTGCACATTAACAAACTGAGGTAACACTTTATTTTACGACCCGCAAAGTACCGCATAATTAAACCGAATTTACAGCGTACCTATTTGTAACAACAGGGTACCTCTACAGCACGTACTTGTAGGTATAAGGGAATAATATTTTAAGTTTGGGGTAATACGGGGGTAAGAATATATGGAAAATTACTCTCTAAGTATTTCATAACTACAGGGTACCTATTGTAATATTACGTGGTAAGTATGACTTACGTCTATGTGTAATATGTTTTTTTTTTTCATATTTGCTTCTTACCTGATGAAGTGTTTTGTATAGCCTACAGTTGATGTCTACAAGCCACGTCGGCAAATCAAATAAAACAAGTGTGTGTTGCCATGCACACTTGCTGCATGCACCTGGGTTGGCCCGTTTCATGTCTTCATGTTTTGTATGGTGTGGACTTTGATCGTTTCTGGAATGCCAGTGTGGAGGAGGATCTTTATTTATTTAACAAATAATTCAGTACATTGTAAGTGCATGTCATGTAAGAGTGTTAGCGTAAAACTGTTACTTTTAATCATGCTATTATTGTTAGTTAAAGTTTAAACAGTAACTTTAATCTAGAAGGCTATCACTGTTGGAAATAAGTCCGTCTATCATCTGCACAACCCTACTGATACCGCTCCTCAGTTGTTGTTTTTTTTTGGGGGGGGGGGTCATAATTTACATTGTAAACAGATATTTTAAAACCATCTGTGTGTCATGGTGAAGCAGGCAAGATAAGGCAACGGATCCAAATGCAATGGTTTATTTTTTAAAAACCCAAAACAGGAACAAAGAACAGGAACGGAGACCAGACTACAGGACACAAAATACGTGATGGCAAACAATTCTTGAGAAAGGACAACTGTAACACAAGGACTATCTATATACATGTGGGTAAACGAGATATCAATAACGTGGCTTTATTTTCCGGCCTACGCGGCCTCTCAGCTCTCAAGCCTAACGTGGCAGCCTTTCCCAGCTATCCTCTACTGTTGACATTGCGGTCGATAATGACGCACATGTTTATGACTATATCACTATGTTCTAGGAACTTCCAAGAAACATTCCAACTGGCGGGTATCCATCATTATCATCAATTCTTTGGGAATAGGCTCCACCCCTGCCTTCATCTTCAGGCAGGAACTGCATGAATCCAAAATCCCCGGATACAAATTACTGACGGAACACCAAATAACTATATGATTTCACCCTTAAGATTTTGCTGTTAATCACTGTTAAATAAATTGAAATTATCTCTTAATCTGTCTCTCGAGATTTTCTGGTAAAACAAAGAAATCTATCTATCTATCTATCTATCTATCTATCTATCTATCTATCTATCTATCTATCTATCTATCTATCAGTTTACAATAAGGTTGTAGTTGTTAACTTTAGTAAATAGGCCTACATTAGCTAACATGAAGTAAGCAATAAAATTTTTCATCACTTATTAATCTTTGTTAATGCCAATACAGTTATTCATGTCAGTTCATGGTGCATTAACAAATGTTAACAAATACAACTTTTGATTTTAAAAATCTATTAGTAAATAATGAAATTAACATGATACATGAAATTAACAAGATAAACACACAAAGTAAAAAAATCCTGTAGTCTGTCGTGAAGACAACACGGAAGTAATTGCAATTCCCTTAGACCCAAATATTTTTAAAGCCGGTACAAAAAGTGTTTATAGCTAATTTTGCCCTTCATGACAACTGTGAGGGTTGAATTTTTTATTTACATTTATTTTATAATATTATTATTAATAAACCATCTTTTATATGTAAAATGCTTGTTCAGAGAGCACATGATAGTAGTAAAAAAACAATGCTAATGTCCAGCCCATTGCAAAGCTCAAGCTGACTCAATATGTAAAAAACCCAAAGCTGTAATGTAAAGTCACCGGGACAGCAAGTAGACTTTTGAATCTGAAATAATGAGTGTATTCAACTATTTTAATCTGCAAGAGAGGAACAGAAAAAGAGGTGCTTTTACTGCTTCTGCTCTATAAACAAAGCTACATTAACCATTATAACCACATTTATAATCTCTGACCCAGTGGCGGTTCTAGACAAATTTCACTGGGGGGCCAGCGTTTAACCAGTGGGGCACATTAAAAAAGGCCAACAAATGATATTTACAGACTATAGGGGTGGCAAAACAAAGAGCATTGATGTATTTTAAGATATGTCAGTGCAAGTTGTTTTCAGTTTGGACAGCTCATACATTTATTTTAGTCTAGAATTAGAGTGAGTTTAGGTGCAAAAGAGGTAGGGCCATAAAAAATAAAAATACAGTACAGGGTACAACAATGTGCCATTTCCTATTTATGGAAGCCCAACTACTGTTGACAGTTGAGTCCACACTTAAGTATTTGAATTGGAACAACAATGCTGGATTAATTGCATTTGAATAACCAAAGGAAGGTTTTTATCAGTTTCAGTTTGGAGAAACTGCACTGTAAACCCCAATGTTGTCCTTACTAATTAAATCAAGTTATCACAACTTGATATTACATAAAATATCAAGTTTTAGCATCAAAACT
Organism: Misgurnus mizolepis; assembly: GCA_025389145.1. NCBI lineage: Eukaryota > Metazoa > Chordata > Actinopteri > Cypriniformes > Cobitidae > Misgurnus > Misgurnus mizolepis. Next base: position 35,343,100 of record JAIFKI010000008.1, on the reverse strand, counting down.
TAAACAGATGTGTTAATTGTACTCATTTAGCAGCAAAATTCATTTGAATTAAAATGTTAAGTGCTATGAACTTAAAATATCAAGTTATTAAAATTATTCACTGTTGCTGTGTAATATAATTGGTGGTGAAAATCCGCATTCAGCTGACGCAGCAGCAAGCCTGAATGAGGCACTGGCAGTGAGAACCAAAAGAAGAGCCTGGAGTGACAGAGAATAAAACACATATATAAACTTTTCTTAACTGCTTTTACATGGTTTATTTTGATGTTATTTGCAATGTATAAACACCTTTACCGTTTTACGTTGGCAGCAGCACTAAAGGCAAGTCGTCGTAACGCAGTCAGTCAAGAGATTTGTTAAGAGACACAGTAATGTTACTGATACTGTAAATTATACTTGTGTAAATTATTCTCAGTTTTATTTTATAGTGGCACGTTATAAACAAGTTTAAGTTCTTACTTTCCGTTAGAACATTTGTATTTGCCGCTCAAGTTTAACTTTACGTTAAACGTTTCTTCCACAGCAGCACAAGCAGCCAGGTTGGGATTCGGTGGAGAGGCAGAGGAACGCTGGTAGGTTACTAAATAATACTCGTTTTAATGCTTTCACAGTGATTGGTAGGTTATAAACACACATAACTAATCTGAATTTCCCGCTCAAGTTCACGTTTTCCTCACACAGCGGCTCGAGCACGCAGGGATCCGGTGGAGAGACATATTGGACAAACGCTGGTAGGTTACTATTAGTAAATAATACTCATTTAAATTATACTCAACGTTAGTTGTCTTTTAAGGTGATAGGCAAGTTATAAACCCGCTTAAGTTCCCGCTCAAGTTCACGTTTTTTCCTCGCAGCCAGCTGTCAGGTGGGCTTGTAACAACATAAGAGCAAGTAAATGATGACAGAACTTTAATGTTTGGGTGAACTATCCCTTTTAATTCAGATAAGAAATGTCTTGTTGTTCATGTGTCTTTTGAAAATTTAACAAATATGAGCTTAACATTAAGAGCATTTTTGTTATTGTAGACGACAAACATGTTTGTGTTGAATTCCAACATGTACAGCATTTCTATTCTCCATACAGATTCACATTTATGATGAGTGTATCTGTTGAAAATGTGACAAATATATGACTTTACTGTTATAGTGGTGGTTTTCCGGACAGTGCTTATCCTAGTCCCAGACTAAAATGCATGTTTGAGTGACTTCAATTTCAAAACATCTTGTACTGACATATTTTAACATCAGTGACATTGTTTTGTCTCAAGATGCACACCAGTGTAGTTCTTTGTAAGGTTTGTTAGTAAAAACATCTTAAATGTCCTAAAATAACAAAGACCTAGTCCTGGATTAATCTAAACCCTGTAAGAGAAACCGCCCCATAGAGGCTTAAGCAATGTTGGATGACAAACATGTCTGTTGTTCCTTATGGAGTTTTTCTGTAATTCTTATAGAATTGTTATTAGGTTGTCTAATAAAAGTTATATTCTTGCATTTTATGATTGAATAATGTTAATATATGTTAATATACACAAATAAAATGTTAATATACACAAATAAAGCTGCTGAAGTGAAAACATCTTGTTTAAATGATTTTTTAAGTGTTAACTTTTAATATTGAAAAGTAATGAAGGCAAAAAAGGAAATTGTAACAAAAGTAACATATATTATGACCAGTTACATGAGCTCAAATTTATTATACATTTTAAACCTGTATATATTCCTGTACAGTAATTTGATATTTTAAGTTTTAAAAAATGTTTAATTTTTTCCAGTACTGTATTTACTGTATGTTATATATGGGTCTTGAAGTGTACTAAACAGACTATCCTGCTTTGTTGCTACATAACTTTGCACTTTCTCTTTCTTAAGTGAATTAGTGGTGATAATTTCGAACTTGTGCGGCACTGTAAAGAAGTTCAATGAAAGTTTTTTTAACCTGGAAAACAAAGGTGAGTAAACGCATCAAATGGCACGTTTTTTCTCACCCCACTGAACTGTTGTTTATAAAGTTTTTGTTTTTAACACTATGTTCACATCTTACAATGACTGATGGTGCTTGTTTATTATGTTATGTACATTCACAGCTTCCAGGTAATGAAGAAATACATTTTCCGGATGACTTACTGGGCCTGCTACATTTTATGCGCAACAAACTGGTGCATGAGTATAAGTGGCGGTTCTATACAAATTTCACTAGGGGTCCAAATATAACAAGTTTTAACAAACATGCCTTACTAAAAACATTACTTGTGTGCATTTTGAGGCAAAACAAAGGCCACTGATGTATTTTAAGATATGTTAGTGCAAGTTGTTTTCAGTTTGGACAGCTCTTACATTTATCTTAGTCTAGGACTAGTCTAATCCTGTCCGGGAAACCGCCCCTTAAACTTAATTTTACTTTACAGTCATATAAACATTTATTTTGTTCAAGAGTGAGTTCGGGTGCAAAAGAGGAAGGGCCATAAAAAATAAAAATATAGTACAGGGCACAACAATGTGTCATTTATATTTATGGAAGCCCAACTACTGTTGACAGTTGAGTCCACACTTAAGTATTTGAATTGGCAAAACAATGCTGGATTAATTGTATTTGAATAACCAAAGGAAGGTTTTTACTGTATCAGTTTCAGTTTGGAGAAACTGAGTTATTCTGTAATTCTTATAGAATTGTTATTCTATGGCCAATTTCACATGTAAATGCCAAATTTCTAAAGAAATGTATTTGGTTGTTTAATGGAAGTAATATTCTTGCATTTTATAATTGAATGAAATGTTAATATACACAAATAAAGCTGCTAAAGTGAAAAACATCTTGTTTAAATGATTTTTAAGTGTTAACTTCTAAGAAAATGACCATACAAATGGGAAATGTAATTTAGCTGTACTCTAATGTTTAAGTTAATTAAATGAAAAAAAACCACATTAGGGCAACTCTGTTAAAATGAGTTATTTTCCTCATTACTCAATAAACTGAGAGAATCACTTTCCTCAAATAATTTAAGTAGTCTTAACTTGTCGGGGTTTACAGTTTTACAGGGGTTTACAATCGGGGCAATTTCGCATTAATTATCGGGGACGATATGTATGCGATATGGCCCAGCTTGTCAGGGAACTACGGCTCTGTGCATTTAACGTCACGCCATCTGAAAGCAGCTGTTGGCTATTTAATACTAATCAAGGAACCGGCGTTACTGACGTGATGCGCGTTGTATCGCATGCGATTTATCATGCAGCCTTATATGATAATATAGTTATTTATATTACTTCCTTACCAAAATAACCTTTTTTGTTTTATATTAACTTAGAATGAGCCGCTTTACCTACATTCTATTGGTTTTATTGGAAATTTTATTGGTTCTAATGGAATATGGCCCAAAACATGCTACAGTGTACTGGTTTTAATGATAAAAGCTAATGGTTCCTATTGGTATTTTAATGGAAACCATTAGAATTGTCTGTAATGGTTTTATTGTTTTTTTTTCATTACTTCATTACAACTTTCCATTAATTCAGTACTGTCAATGAGAATCATATATCTCCCAGTTCCATACATAATTTAACATTGTGATTAATTTACAAAAAAAAATCAAGAAAAACATATGCGTCTTTGTGCATAAAACATGCTTCTTGCCGTACATTTCATAGTGAAATTAGGTGAGCTCCGTGCCCACTTGTTTCCTACCAATGTTTGGCTTATATTTTAGAATAAAATTGGATAACGAAAGTGCCATTTTGATTCTCGCAATGTTTTTTTGAATATTTGCAAAGGATTGTGGGTGATTTGAGGGCACAAAGGATACTGTTCATACATCCTTTAAAAGTGTGGCATGAAACAGAGTCTTCGAAGCATCTTTCGGATTGAGATGCCCTTCGATAATGCGTGATGACGTGGCAGATGAGATATGTAGCCTTTCTAGGATGCATCCTCGCGTTTGAGAAACACTCATCGTCTCAGACAACGACATGTTGGTCCTGTGGCAGCTAAAGTAGCTTCACTATGCGGTTCGAAAGGAAGGGGTGATCCAAATCGTTGGTTGCAATTCACAGTCTCACCACTAGATAAGAATAATCTATTCAGTGGACACTTAAACACATACCAAATGCTGTCCTGCCTAAACACAATTGGCCGGCTCGCACTACGTTATTTGCAGTGTTGGGCATTTGCGTAGCTACAATTGACCTTTCGCCGGCCCCTCCCCCAAAACGGCCATTGTCCAATCACACATTACAGCAACCGTTACTAAGCGAGCATGTCCGACAAACATTCATGCCTGCGGCGTTTGTGAGTGGTGCATACAATGGATAAAACAGTGTGGACTGCCCCATCCAGTTAAATGTGTCGAACATTTATGAAGCATAAATACGTCTGCACAAAGGTAAGGCTTACAGCTAACTAGTTACAGTGTGGTCTAGATCTACTAACTAGAGGCAAGAACACATATTGGACCAAAGTTATGATTATAATGGATATAATTGCCAGAATGTTAACCTACTCTCTAAGCTAAGTTTAATGAGTTATTTTGCCAACATTAGTTAACATGTTAGCTAACGCTAGCTACATTAGCTGCTGTTGTGTTGGGACTTTCAGCTTCCCAACTTTATTTTTCGTCAGTTTACGACAAAGTCAAACATAGCGCCCTAACAATCAACTTTAAATAATTTGTTTTTTTCTTTTATGTAGCATTTTATGAACGGAAAACCTACCCCGAGTTTCTCAATCCCGTAAATGCTGTGCAATTTTATTATATTATACATTTTATTTATTATATTATCTGTCCTGCAACTTTTAAGCCAAAGCAATTTCCTATTTGTGAATTCTGGTTATCACCAAAGGAAATAAAACATTATGATTCTTAAAACGGCTATCCTCAAAACAACAGAGAAATATTAGTTAGCTTTGAATGGCTTTGAAACACATGTAGATTTAGCTAGCTAACATACCCTTGTATTTTAACAAAATAGCTACTCGCAATAGACATTAATAGACCATATCATATGAAAGAGAACTTACCCGGCAGTGCAAGAGCATGACTGGTCCACAAGGCTGTGCTGGTTGCATTTGAGTTACAGGTCATGTGGTTTCTAATTTTTTTGCTTGAGACCGGTAAGCATTCATTGCGAATTGCGATGTAGCCTATATATTCATGTGATAATCTCAAGAGCGTATGCGCGTTTGTTCTAGGGGTTCCCCACACATCAGGTTTCTGATCGTAAATATTAAACATGTTTAATTTATATGATTCGCGACCGGGGCGACTCTGACGTTCTTTTGTTCAGCTTCAAACACTCTTAACACACCTCACACCAAGGGAAAATCTGATAAAATAATCTGTAGAACCATCAAGATAATCCGGACATAGCTAGGATTGTCGGAAGGGGGGAAATTGGCCCAAAATCAGCCCGATTATCTTTGGTGTGTACCCAGCATAACTGGTAGCTTAGCTCACTACATTTTTCAAGTAGTTTGCCCAACACTCTCATGTTAATCTAAACACTAAGGGGTGGTTTACCGGACAAGGATTAGACTAGTCCCAGACTAAAATGTAGTCATTCTGAAAACAACTTGCACTGACATATCTAAAAATACATCAATGATCTTTGTTTTGCCTCAAAAAGCACACAAGTAATGTTTTTATTAAGGCATGTTTGTTAAATCAAGTTAATTTAACTAAGGCCTAGTCCTGGTTTAAAATAATCCCTGTCTGGGAAACCCCCCTAAAACGTATTTTTTATACAATGAAAGTACAGTAATGTAAAGTGACATCCATTCAAAGGTGTGCAAATGATACCAGAGGGCACTCCCTCTTGGGCTTCTTACCACATCATACACCACCACATCTCCCACAACCTTTTGCATGAAGTCATTACCCATCATTGTTAACGCCTGTGTCTCATTATCAATGTTAGCTCTGTCTATTTGTGACACCTGTTCATTGTATCCATCAGTGCTCAGTATTGAAGTTGTTTCCTGCAGTCAGCCTGCATGGTTTTTGTTCCTGTTTCTTCGTTGTTTTCTTGTTTTGTCTATGGATTGAGTACCTGTGTATGACCTTCTGCCTGTTTATGGATTTTGATTGTGGATTACCCCTGTTAAGGTATTACTTTCAATAAAAAGGATTGCTTTTGGATCCGCCACCTTGTCTTGCCTCACCGTAACAACATACTGGCTAAGGTAAGAGGTTAAGTGTTAAAAAAGGGGCCACCCCCTGCTATTGAATTACAGTATGTTAAAGGTTTATATCTTGCCTAAGGTGTATTTCTGTTTTGAAATAGGATGCGTTCTGAACTGAATGAAATTCTCAGCTGTTAGACAGAACTCTACGGTGGGTTTTTTAGGAAGTTGATGTTTATTTAATAAAAGATTGCTTTTTTCCCAATATTTCCATTTAGCAGACACTTTTATCCATAGCGACTTACAAAGATGAGGAAACAATCAAGCGGTTTGTCATAAGGAAGCAATAACACAAGATTTGTTTATACACCAAGTTACAAAGTTTTAACAATTACGAAACAATACCTGTTGAGAGAGAAAGCGAGTTAGTTTTTTTTATATATATATATAGAAAATGTGTGTCCACAGTCAGTATCATTTTAAGTATTTGGATTTTTTATTTGTTTTTTGAATGTAGCAAAAGATGTGGCTGATCGGACTCCTATATGTGTTCAATTCCTCATAAAACAGTTGGTAGGATCCATTATCTGTCCCAAAAGACCAGGGGTGTCATTTTAAGGGGGCACAGTGTGCACAGCTTACAGAAATGTGTGCATACATAGTGATTGTCGTTTTCGAAGCACTGCTTCATGAGGCTTCGAAACATTTACGAATCTTTTGTTTCGAATCAGTGGTTCGGAGCTTGTTTCAAACTGGCTCAAGTCACGTGATTTTAGCTAACGAGGCTTCATTACGTCATAACTGTTTCGAAACGTTTCGAAAATCCGATGGTTCACCACTAGGGGGAGTTGATCACATGACCAATATGTTTAGGTGAACTCTGGTCAGTTTTATTATGCAAGTTCATAAAACATTTATCCGATCTGACTAATAACACTACCATTTTGTCTACTTTTTGTTTATAGACACATTAAATGACAAAAATGTGCATAATTAAAAGGGTAGTTTAATTATTTGTTTGCCCAAAATAAAAATAAAACACATAATACACTTTTAACTATGTCTTAATTAAGTTAAATATTTTTTTTTAACATATTTTAATAAAAATCTTGCTATTATTTTGTAAAAAAAATTGTAAAATGTTTGGACATATCTGCTTTTACACTCTTTTGACCAGCAGGGGTCGCCAGCGTGTGTGGTGTTTCGAACTGCTTTGAAAAACTGAATCAATTTCCGAAGCAATTCGTTCAATTGATTTGAAGCTTCGAAAAGCTTAGTTTCTCCCATCACTATGCATACACGGACATCAAACGAAATATTATCAAGCTTTCAGTCTTTTCCATGGCACTATTTTGAGCCTTCCTGCCTTCATGCCTAAAGCCTCCAAAATAAAAGTGTTGACTAACTTTTATATCAAATATTATTCAATCGGAATAATGACATATTGGCATCATATTTACATCTGGAACGGCATGTTTTGTTTATTTACGTTTTGTTTAATGACTTGTTTACACTCTTAGAAAGGATGTGTTAATTTTTTACACATCTTTGTGCGTTAAGATTTTAACGCATTATGTGTAATTTTAACACATTGTGTGTCATTTTGTGTTGATTTTGTGTTAAAATATAACACAAGTTGTGTTAAAAGTAACACAAAATGTGTTGTTTCAATAATAACACAGTGATGGGTGAATTCTGGGACAACGCATTTAGTGTGTCGTCCCACAATCAACACTGTGTTGTTTTTAACACATTGGTTCTAAGAGTGTAATTGTGTCAATGCATTTTGCACAACAACTGCATAATCCTATACAATTAATGTAATTTAAAATCCATAAAGTTTATAAACAACGAAAATTACATAAGCTATAGCCACGTGATTGAGTTTAATGTTCAATAATGATAAAAAATTTTTTTAGATAAAAATGATTAGAGGAACGGATTTTTGCATAACTTTACCTCATGTGTGAACATGTGTGATTCCGCGTCCCCGTGAACTCTGGCGAACTTTGGCGTTGTATCAAGAAGATGAATCTAGAAATCTCTACTAATATAACGTTGAGATGGTCACATTTTAAACCATAAATTTTCTACACAGAGGAGGTTAACTGCACATTACCGTACTGCGGTTTGGAAATGTTGTGAGCGTTTCTTACACGTTTTAATTCCTCAGATAGCAAAATGCAGCAGCAACAGCAAAGAGCTCGTGAGCGCGCTACGTTAATAACGTCAGCGACTGCGCTGAATGCAGAACCTGCTGCCAGAAGTAATGTAACACGATCAAAACACTATCAAAACGGCGAAAATATCCGAAAAGTGAAAAGGATGTATCACAGAATTAATAATATTGTGCATAGTAAACAGATTAAAAGACAAATAACAGATTAGGGGTGCTTCTTTGATTTTGAAGCTCAAAAAACCAAGGGGGCAACTGCCCCCTCAGTTTGAATGGGCATGACGCCTCTGCAAAAGACTATGGAGTGCTGGGGATTCTCCAGATTTTAAATATACCACAGTACTGTGAGCATATTGGCTCTTTTCCATTGTCATGGAAGCAAAGCTTATGGTTTTATTGGTTGCATTTATCACTTATTACCCCTGTTAATGATTACTTTAAATAAAAAGGATTTAAGCAAACAGTATATCCAGGAAACAATTTTCCAAAAGCATAACATAAATAGTTTTCTTTGTTCATTGAACAGTTGAGCAAACAATATATCTTCTTACACTCTGAGGCTATTTTGGGCATTTTCGCCTGGATTTGGCCTACCCAATTTAAAAAGCTTCCCATACCCACATGCAGAGGTGCACATACAAAAGTTTGGCATCATTTTACAGGAAAGCTTTTGAAATTTAAAAGTGCTAAACATGGTTGTATGTGTTGTCAGTCCTCTAATAAACACAAAAATAAATAGGCACTTTTTGATGTTTTTTTTCTAAAGTCTGTATTTTATTGATTGTTAGATAAATGATGATAATAGGACAAAAATAAAATAAAAAATAAATAAAAATAAAAATTATTCCTGAGAGTGAGAGCTTTCATTTGATAAGGCTTGCCCATGTTTGTCATACTTGAAAAATATGAAATATGTGAATATTAAATGATATAAAAAATATGGGGGGTGATAGTGTAAATTTAGTGTTAGGTGCTTTTATTCTAATAAAACGATTGATGCCCTTTGTTTTTAGGGATCAATTGTGATTTGATTGTCACAAGCACATTTTACTATTTTATTTAGTTATTCATTTAGCTGATACTTTTATCCAAAGCGACTTACAATAGCTATATATGTCAGAGGACGCACGCCTCTGGAGCAACTAGGGGTTAAGTGTCTTGCTCAGGGACACAATTGTGTGTCACAGTGGATTCGAACCCGGATCTCTCACACCAAAGGCGTGTGTCTTATCCACTGTGCCATCACCACTATGAATTTGGAATTAGTTTAAAAAGTTACTCCAATTTACAGCAGACTCTTTACTGGACTGGGTCATATATATTATGTATTCTCTTCTGTGGTTTATTGTAAGTATTATACAGTACATTAAATAAACAAAAAGTGTTGGATTAGTGCTGTAAGGAAAAAACATCTGTCGGCCCGATAATGGAAACCAATCGGCATGGCGAAGGATCCTTGCGGGTCCTATCTTTTTTTGGCACTTACTGATGACATTTTAAAGTTACACAGTTTAGATTATTTTATATGACTCGAAAGAGAATCTCATTAATCACAATTAGAAATCAATTATCGTTGATAATTGTGGAATTTGGATACATTTTGGTTATTCTGCCTTACCTCTTTAGCGATTTTGCGCTTATTTAATCAGTTACCAATGTTGTTTCGCTCTACACTGGCCATTATGCAGCTTTCGACCACAAACTTGATCTTACCACAGGTTATGGCTAAAGCAATTTAACAATGCTGCTCCCGCGATCCCTCTGCTAAAAGGTCCCCATGTAACCCCATGCAAACCCCATATACAACTTAGTGCAAAGCCCAGAATAATCAGGGGTTCAGGTCAGCGCCATCTGGCCGAATATAGCAAACAATATAACTACCTGTACATAACAATTTCATTAACAGTGCAGTGTTCAAATTATGTCAAAGCTTATGGGGGGTCCCCTAGCTAAGCCCCACCCCCCAGCCGATAATTTTGTGTTTGCATGCTTTAAAAAAACGCGCGTCTACACTCTAAAAAAAATCCGTAGAAATTACAATGCTATTGCAGCTGGGTTGCCGGTAAATTACCGTAGATTTAAATTTAGGTTATTTACTGGCAAGAGTTTGTTTAAAGTTAAATAAATTTTAAATATTAACAAGTCTTTATCTTTACAGAATAAAACTATACAATAACAGCCGCATGCAAAGCATTCTGGGAACCAGAAATCATCATCAACCTTTTTCTGTTTTTTGCTTTAGATTTTGTTTCCCAGAATGTTTTGCTTGATGCTGTTTTTCTAGTTTATTCTGTAAAGACAAAGACTTGTAAATGTTTAATGTTCATTTAACTTTGAACAAAATGTTGCCAGTAAATAACATAAATTTAAATCTACGGTAATTTACCGGCAACACAGCTGCAAATTTCTACGGAATTTTTTTTACAGTGTACGTGCGTCCGCTTATGAGTGTGCGTCCATTTGAGTATGTGTGCGTCTCATTGCCTGTGCGCACACGCAACAGCTCACTTTAACATCTTGCGCTCAAATTGTTTAAAATCGCTTGCATGTTAACATTTGCAAGGTTTAACAAACACATGCAAAAGATAAACTTCTATAAATAGTTAGGCTATTTATTTCTGAATGATACGTTTTTGAGCGATTAGTATTAAAGAGACTATCATTTATTATCATTAATGCATGATTTCTTCTGCTTTCCCAATAAGATACTTTGTGTTTCTTTTGACTTGGTGGACCAGCTGTCAATTTGAGTGTGTAGCCTCGCCACTGTTATGAAATAATAGTTTGAGAAAAAAAACTAACCCTAAAGATTACTAAACATTCTTACCGTCACTGAGATGAAAATAATCCACACGCAGACAGAGACATTTACTCGTCTGTCAATTTGTCCAGAAAACAGCAGGAGGCGCAATTGCGAGTTTATATCTATTTCAGACAGAAATCATTTGAATTAGTTTGTTGTGAAATTGGGACAAATAACGGACAATAGTGACAGAGCAACATGAGAATTTTAAATTCATGTAGTATTTTAATTTTTCATAAAAACCAGGGAACCCCCCTAATTTATATTTTTGTGCTTTACGGGGGTCCCTCGAGGCTTATAGCAGGTCCGGGACCCCCTTCAATTTGAACACTGAGGGTATGCAGGAATCATAGAGATGAATTTACTACCATTAAATACCTTCTTACCACCTCCACAATATTTTTACTACCAACACAACATCAAGCAGCAGCCCTTTTTTGGTGGGTGTGGGAGGGATATGCAAAGCACTTACTATATAAAGTATAAGTGTGACACTGTCACACCCATCATACATATTAGGTACACTAATGTATTTTATTTATTTATTTATTTATTGTAAATCTCAGGGGCTGCCGCCACAGCAGCAAGCAGGCTCCTGATTAGTTATTGCGGCGTGAAAAACCCGCCAAAGTTCTAATTTTTCAACTCAGGCGTCAGCCGCAAATTTGTGTCAAATGCTAAATGCACAAAAAGCACCATTCGTGACGTGCAAATGAGGCGGAAACGCGTCTTCCGCACTGTGCTAAACGCCTCATCCACGCCGCAGGACCTCCAGACGCGCGATAGCGCATCTTCACATTGACTTAACATTGAAATCACTCGCGCTTGCCGCCTCTACCGCAGTTGGTGTAAACGCAGCATTACACATGCATTTTCTCTTCTGGCTGTTTCTTTTCTCTTAAGACCTAAATAGTCATGTATATGAGGATACTTGCAAAAGCCGGAAAATTTGACGCATGTGTATATTTAAGGCTAATACAGCAGCAAAAAATACTCACAAGGTCAATGAGAAGCAAATACGCGGCTTGCACGCTCCTCTCAGACAGAAAGAGCGTGCACATGATATAGCACTGTTGTTTGTGTTTCAACGGCTTAAAATCACTTAATTTAAAACTGCTTTGCTTAAAGGGATAGTTTACCCAAAAATGAAAATAATCTCATTAATGACTCACCTTCATGTTGTTCCAAACTCGTAAGACATCCGTTCATCTTCAGAACACAGTTTAAGATGTTTTATATTTAGTTTGAGAGCTTGTTGACCCTTATTGAAAATCTACAACCCCAAATCAGAAAAAGTTGGGACACTGTAGAAATTGTGAGTAAAAAGGAATGGAATAATTTACTAATCTCATAAACTTATATTTTATTCACAATAGAATATAGATAACAAATCAAATGTAGAAAGCGATACATTTTGAAATGTCATGCCAAATATTGGCTCATTTTGGATTTCATGAGAGCTACACATTCCAAAAAAGTTGGGACAGGTAGCAATAAGAGGCAAGAAAATTTAAATGTACATATAAGGAACAGCTGGAGGAGGTGCAATGTTTAGGAATAGGAATGTTGTCCCATTCAGTATGTGGTCTGGCATTGTCATGTTGGAAAATGCAAGATCTTCCCTGAAAGAGACGACGTCTGAGGCTCTAAAACTTGGATAAACCTTTCAGCATTGATGGTGCCTTTCCAGATGTGTAAGCTGCCCATGCCACACGCACTCATGCAACTCCAAACCATCAGAGATGCAGGTTTCTGAAATGAGCGCTAATAACAACTTTGATGTCCTTGTCCTCTTCAGTCCGGATGAAATGGCGTCACAGTTTTCCAAAAAGAACTTCAAGTTTTGATTCGTCTGACCACAAAACAGTTTTCCACTTTGCCAAAGTCCATTTTAAATGAGCCTTGGCACAGAGAAAACGCCTGCGCTTCTGGGTCATGTTTAGATGGGCTTCTTTTTTGACCTATAGAGTTTTAGCCGGCAATGGCGAGTGGCACGGTGGATTCTGTTAACTGACAATGTTTTCTGGAAGTATTCCTGAGCCCATGTTATGACTTCCATTACAGTAGCATTCCTGTATGTGATGCAGTGCCGTCTAAGGGCCCGAAGATCACGGGCATCAAGTATGGTTTTCCAGCCTTGACCCTTACGCACACAGATTGTTCCAGATTCTCTCAATCTTTGGATGATATTATGCACTGTAGATGAGGAGAACTTCAAACTCTTTGCAATTTTTCTCTGAGAAACTCAGAAAACTGTTTTTCGCTGCAGCATTGGGGGACTTCTGACAGACACTGCCACGCTGACAGGCTTTTTAATACCCAATCATGTTGCCAATTGACCTAATAAGTTGCAGATTAGTCCTTAAGCTGTTCCTTATATGTACATTTAAATTTTCTGGCCTCTTATTGCTACCTGTCCCAACTTATTTGGAATGTGTAGCTCTCATGAAATCCAAAATGAGCCAATATTTGGCATGACATTTCAAAATGTCTCACTTTCAACGTTTTATGTTATTTATATTCTTGTCAGGTTTGATCAAGAACGAACCCAAATGCAGACTTCGTGAGACACCAAAAACAGGTTTATTAAACAGAAAACAAAACCCACGAGGGGGTAAAACAAGACAGGGATGATGACTAGACTAAACTAAAATAAAACAAGAACTTGACAGGACAAATAAACATTCAACTAGAATTGAAACTCTAGACTAAGACCCTCCAATAAACAAGACAATATCCTTGGCATGAACTAGACTTGACACAACCTCTAACAAGGAACAGTACAAGGCAAACGAACGTAGACAGAACACAAATCACAAGGACTTAAAATAGGGGAGAAACTAACGAGGGGAACAGGTGACAATGATTAAACCATAATGGGATAATTAACAGGGAAACGAGGGGGCGGAGTCAGGAGACGAGACATACAAACACAAGACAACCACAGTACAAACAAGACAAAACCATAAGTATATTTATATATAAATAAATATATATAAATATATATACACATGAAAACAGAACACAAGACAAAACAAGACATAAAAACAAAGACTGGAAAATGCAAGGGAGCGGGGATAAAGTCACAAGACACGGGAGAAACGTGGTCAAATATGACAACACTAAAACCACGTTCTCCCACACAAAACATGTACTGTCAGGACCCTGCCACACACAACTAGATATAATTACCAAACAAGATTATGGCAGAGTCCTAACAATTCTATTGTGAATAAAATAGAAGTTTATTAGATTAGTAAATTATTCCATTCCTTTTTAACTTTTTCTGATTTGGGGTTGTATATACGGTATACTGTCCATGTCCAGAGAGGTAATAAAAACATCATCAAAGTAGTCCATGTGACATCAGTGGGTCAGTTAAAACGTGTTAAAGCTATGCAAATACATTTTGGTCCAAAAATAACAAAAGTTACGACTTAATTCAGCATTGTCTTCTCTTCTGTTGTGAAGCGCATGTGCGAGACTAAAGTCACGTGACTTAACCCTTGTGTGGTGTTCATATTTTTGTTACTTAGACGATGTTTGTGGGTCTGGTGGACCCAGAGCATTATTAGTATCTTAAACCAATGCACTCATACAAATTTATGTAATATTGTTTACAGATGTTTACTTTAGCCTTATTTCAAGTAATATAGACAGAATTTATGGTTAATATTTGTCATTTACCAGTGGTAGAGGACTATTTATAAACTAAAGTGACATTCGTTTTTGTGGTAATATGAAATAAAAGAAGAAAATTCTATTCTGATCCAGATATTGGGGGAAAACATTTTTATCTTACTGTAAGTATAAATGAAACAAAGTTTTTCATCACTGTTGATGTTTAATTCTTTGAACTTTTTGAAATTGTACACATTTGTGTCAGTCTACACAGCACAGGCCCCAACTGAACACATGTCGTATCATAAGACATCATCCACACTAAACACATAACCTGTTCATGCCAGCCAACACAACACATAAGAAGCAAATTTTTACTGTGTAGTTGTGTTGCATATGCATTTCTTGCATTCTATACACATATATTGTGTCCATCTTATGTCCACACACATTGCAGTATAATGTGGATCTATTGGCCACAATTTAGAATGATGAAAATTCATGGATAACATTTTACTTTCTCTATTATTCACTCTCTCTCTCACACACTCATGCACACACACACATCTTTATGGGACATTTGGTCCCCACAATTTGATAAATACCAGGTACACACGCACGCACGCACACACACACACACACACACACACCATAGGTTTTGTGGTGAACCCATGGTTTTACAAATGGTAATAAATATACCAAATAACCATGATTACTACACTTTTACTACAATAAAACTATGGATTTTTTTGTAAGGGAGATAATAGTAAAATGTAGAACGGTTCCTGTTAGACAAAAGTTAAAGAGTTTGGGACAGTGGGGGCAGATAAGTGTTCATGCTTGATATATTACATGTTGTATCCTTGCGCTGTTACAGCAAGTGCAGAAGGACAAAACTCTGACATGCATCCATCATATATGTACAGACATGTATACAAACACACTCATGCACTCACAGGAGTCCCAGGTAGGAGAAAAACAGAGTGAATTTACATACCACATTCAATTTTTACACTCTTATTAACCCCGGGTCCAGTGGACCCGAACACCACATATGTAATATAAATGTGTAGGGGGGTGTACAGTATACAGTCAATATAAATCTGTTTATTTTTATGTTCTTCATAGAAAATGAGCCAAGGCCAATGAATCTGAGGTTGAAACAACAATTAATTGCATAATTTATCTTTCAGTAAACATTAAAAACGGGTCCCACAGACCCGAACACCACACAAGGGTTAAGTTAAGAAATAATAAATAATTAATCTGACCATACAATAAGCAGAGGATATGACTAAAGCATTTTAACAATACCACTCCATGCTTAAAATATACCCATGTAGCCTCATGCAATCGCTTATATACAACTTAATACAAAGCTCAACAATAATCAGGGGTTCAGGCCAGTGACGTTTGGCGGAATATAGCTTAATCATGCAAATATATAACAATTTAAAGCAGAGACAATGACCAGAGGTTTTGACTACCCCTGATTGTCATGGTCTTCTTCTTCTTCCGGTTTAATGGCGGGTTACACCTACAGGCGCATACCGCCACCCACTGATCAATGTATTGCCAACAAAGGAAAACACGTAAATACACCTACAGGCGCATACCGCCACCCACAGATCAATGTATTGCCAACAAAGGAAAAGACGTAAATTCTTTGAAAAATATTCCCAGATAGATTGTCACAGTCTTGTGTGTGTATGTAAGTTGTGTCAGTCACTGATCATCATCACCTGGACTCTTGGATTAGTTGATTACTTGCCTCGTGTCACCAGCTGTTACTCATCACACCCAGTGTATAAATGCTTTGTCTTGGGTTTTGTCATTGGGCGATCGTTGTTTCATGTCACAGGTTGTTTGCTCCTGTTTTGCTCTCTCTTGCACTCTCTGGGTTGTCTGCTGTTTGTACCTCTGTAAGTTTTAATCTCATTTACATTAAACTGATTAATCTGCAACTCCTTCTCTTCATTTGTACCGTGACACTGATAGCCCACATATAAATGATTTAATAACAACTTAGTTAGAGGTAGAACCTAATTAGCATGAACCTAACCTCGATCATAGATTTCTAGTAATAAAGGACACACTGCAATTTACAAAAAACAATCATTCAGAATAAACCAAAACATAACAAATTAGGCAGGTTAGGAAATCATAATTCAAATGCCAATTCACAATAAAAAATACAAAGCATAAATCAATAAACAGTTGTAATCATAAGCAAGCATTAAGAGAGAGCTAAGATTAATATTGTGATGATAATAATAGGAACTTTGTAGTGATTGGGTCTTGTGGACCCAGGGGCTGCACCTCATGGGTGATTGGTTTACATGCCTAAGGTCTGGTGGGAGGTTTCTCTCAACATTGAATGAATTGACCGTAATTCTTTTGTTACACTTGATCATTGAATTCTGTTGTTATATCAGTGAGACCACTGTATCACTTTCACAGAGACTATTCTTAGCACTTTCAAATAACACAATTCATGTGTGAGACTCTAACCCCATTCACACAGACCTTTGGTCCCAGAAAATACCCGTAAAATTACCAGACAAGCATCTGTGTGAACATAAACTCGCCCCGTTAATCTTCTTGGATCGTTGCCGGAAAGAGGACCTAGTCAGATACACGGAAAACCCTCTATGTGAACAAGAAGCCGAAACAATGCCATAATGGGCGTGTCGTAGTGAGAATGCGCGCGTCATCACAACAAAAGTTATGGTTCAGCTCCTTAAAACGAGAGATAACATGCAAATAAACATTCACCACGAGAAATGTTGCAAACTAGATTGAAGCAGTTATCAGGAAATTATAAATGAGATGCATTAACTTGCCGTAGTGAGGACGCGCGTGTCATGGCAACATGAAGTTGGTTCAACTATTTAAAATCAGGGATTTACAACATTCACGATGAGAATTGTCAGCAAACTGGACTGAAGCAGATATCAGGTAAGTTAGCTCGTCATGTACTGCGTTGAAACGGAGATCATTCAGCAGCATAAAAGAATATCACATCACGTGCTCATTTGAGCTTATAATAAACGAAAAAACCTGCGTGTCATCCCAACAAGATATATCGTTCAGCTCCTCAAAATGCGGGCTTTAAATGCATATAAACAATCACGATGAGAAATGTCTGAAAACTGTTTTAAAGCAGAGATCAGGGAGCTCGTCAAATATCCACTCAGAAGCTGAAATCATTCACCAGCATTAGAACTGTGCGTTCACGCGCTCCTTTATAGTCTTATCATAAATAAAAATGCACGTGAGTGGCTTCTGGAGAGAGAAATAATAAGTAATAAGCAAACTTCAGATGCTGTGTAGAAGAGAGGGCGGGACTTTCAACAGGTCACGTGTCTTTCAAGGACCATCAGATGCCGGCTAATCATGGCAGTGTGAATGAACAAAAAATCTAACGATTCCGGACTTTTCCGTGTATTTTTAGGAAT
Source organism: Misgurnus mizolepis (assembly GCA_025389145.1). NCBI lineage: Eukaryota > Metazoa > Chordata > Actinopteri > Cypriniformes > Cobitidae > Misgurnus > Misgurnus mizolepis. Next base: position 35,324,927 of record JAIFKI010000008.1, on the reverse strand, counting down.
GTCTGTGTGAAAAGGGCTTTGGGGTAAGAGAATAGGGAGAGGGGAAGATGAAAAAACAGATCTTAATGAGGTGTGACTCTTCTGTCTCCAAACAGTGGGGTGGTCGTCTTGGAGTTAGATGTGAACTCTTTGAGGAAGATTTCAGATGTTGATGGAATTGAATGTTTTTTAGAAAATGATTCCCTCTGAATTCAGCCATTTGGTGTCAGTCTTACAATTACAAGGGACGCTGTTAAAAGTTTGAATTGCAGGTTGAATAACCAGTTTTGATAAAGACACGATGACGTAGATTTTAATGTCACTCATAAACACTGATACCTGAATGTCATTGTAGTTACACATGGCTTCAAGTAACAAAATGAACCTCGAAACATGCAGACTATACAGTAAGTTATACAAAATACTTATATAACATAACATTTTAGTATGGAATTTAATAGAAAAATACACTTGATTATTCAAAATACTTAAATAACATTTTAGTAGTGAAATTAATAGAACAATCTATTAGTATAGATACTAGCTTTCATAACATTACTTTTCAAACATATAATCAAAATGCTATGGGCTTTTCATATTCTTGAAAAGTTGCGGATTTATTATCATTGAATGTTTTCTTGATTTTAACCTGTTTGTAATTATTTTGAAATATTGTACCACATTTAATTAATGGAGGCTGTGTCAATGACAAATTTTCATTTCACAGTTCACAGAGAGAGATGCCTAAAGTTGTTGTTCACTGGCCTGTGCCTTGGAATTACAGGATTCTTGGTAAGACTAGAAATCAGTCATTTGAATATTTGAAAATCATGTCTGATCATGTACTGTAGGTGTATCTTTAATTCAGTCATTAGTTTCTATAAATACCTTTGGGACCAAGCACGGCTCTGTAGCCTACATTGCATCTCAATCAGTGCATTCAGTTCATTTCCTTTAAATTTTTACATTTGTTTTCATGATACTTTTAAGCAGTATGATTATTTACCTTGTAGGTTGTATGGACTTACGTTGGAAGTAAAGATGTGAAAAAACCTCCAACCAGCATTTTGTTTCAGCACTTTGCCAAACTTTACAACTCCAGAAACTTCTCCACCCCTCCTGCTGATGTTCTGCTCGAAATCACTTCAGAAGACTCAGAGTCAAATTTAAGATCATTTTACTCTGAATTTGGAATCAGTTCAGAAAGTTACTCCAGTTTACAGCAGGAAGTCTACTGGGCTGGACCGGACAGACCAATCACAGATGTGTCTATGAGTACAAGTGCAGCTCACTCCACTTTCATCATTCAGAACCTAAAAGACAGCTACCAAATAGGAGAGGAGCTTTTTGTTACTATCCATGCCAGGGACTTTAACAATGAATCTAAACGTTATGGAGGAGATTTCTTTCAAGCAAAGCTTTTCTCATCTGAAAATCCCCCAAAGGTACTGTACCTCTTACATGTTTGCTGTATCAGTGATGTTTACTGAGTACTTATCTGTATCTGATCTAATGTTTTTCTGTCACAGGCCAGTGTGTTTGGGGAGGTGGTGGATTTGCTCAATGGCTCTTACTCGGTGCGTTTTCTTCTGCCGTGGGTTGGACAGGCACAGGTGGCTGTGCGTCTGATCCACTCCAGTGAAGGGGTGCAGGTCCTCAAGCATCACAGAGACACGGATTCAGACAGAGTTTACTTTAACGGATATTTTGAAGGTCCAGGACCAAATGGGACCAGGTTGAGAGAAACAGTGAAGTGTAATGTGAAGTGGGACCAGAATGGACTGGAGAGGATGGGGACTGGAGATTGCTGCTGTGATTACAAAGATTCTGACAGTGGGGAAGAATGGCGCTGTGAGAGACCCAAATCTCTGCCATGCAGCGCTCGCGTCTATCACTCTATGGGCGGGTATAAAAAACGTGTGACCGCCAAAGAAGCAATGTTTATGTAAGAATACATTTTTGCATTCAAAGTGCATCCTATTTAGTATTTTTCAGTTATTAAGTAGTTTATTGTTTGAACACTGAAGGAAAAAAAACAATCAGTAATGTTACTTTTGACAGGCGTGAAACCAACAAATACATCAATGGCCAAAGAACACCAATCAAGATTCTTCCTTCCAATGGAACAGTGGGAATTGGTATGGTAGCCTTTTAGACCTGATGTGATACTTTCCACTGCCTGCAACATAACTTAGGTGTTCCAAAATTTATTATGACATAAAATATTGTGAAACTTAGCTAGCACTACAGTAAATAACTCTTCCAGTATGTAAATATTTTTGATTCCTTCATACTGCATTTTCAGGTTTTAATTAACGTAAAAACACTGCACCTAAAAAACAAGTTTTATTGTTGGTTTCACATTATCAGTTTCGGTTGTGACTTGTAGAACTGCTTTTCATTTTTTTAACCCACTTATTGTTTTTGGCATTGTAAAAATACAATTTCAACTTAAAGTTTCACTTTTGCCTGCAGATGTAACACAGAAATGTCGTCCTGGTGTGCATTCACCAGTTCCAGCTGGGTTTTACCTAAATAATGTTTGGGAGTCCTTTGTGTGTAGCACCCGTCCTTTTACTACTGAAACCGCAACACAATGCCTGAAAGACAAACACATCTTCATGATGGGAGACTCTACTTTGAGACAGTGGTTTGACTTCTTGCTGAAAGCAGTACCAAGTGAGATTCTCACTATAAATGAAAAGTTCTGAATGTTTACTGGTTCAGTAAGATTTTAGTGTTGGGTAAGTTACTCAAAAAAGTAATTAGTTACTAATTACATCTTCAATCATGCAATTCGATTACTTTACAAATTACTCTCTACAAAAAGTATTTTATCACTTATTATCAGTGCTGGGGGTAGCGCAGGGACGGAGTGGGACCAAAAAATCTACCGGGAAATTTCGTAGACCAGCGGCCCTCCGTGGTCAAAAAATAATAATACTAAGGTCTCGTATTTGTAGTAAAACTAGGGTAATACAAATCGTAATCACTCTGCCAAAATGGCAAATTTTCCTAAATGAGTAACTTTACAAAATGATACCTGCTTGAAAGATGGGGATGCACACCTGTCAATCTATTACATAACAGAGCGAGGCCAGAGACGAACGTGCTCTTAAACAGGAAATAATAACAATATGTGCATCTTTGAATAACTGTAAGAATATTTCCTTTAAATATAATTTTTGTCAAAGTTTTGAGAGATAATAATGTTTTTCCACTTTTTTGCCTTGTTAGTGCAGTTAACAGCGTGTTTGACGCATTTACCTCAGAGTTTATTTCAGTAATATTGACCCGGACCCGTCTATTATTTAAAAGCTGGACCCGGATCCGACGAAGACCCGTCTATTATTTAAAATCTGGACCCGAACCCGTCCGGGAAGACACAGACCCGACCGGCAAATATTCTTAGCTAAATGTTATTAATAAGTCAATAAACAAGTAGCGAAAATTAAACTTTTTGTCTTACCTATAGAAGTTAGTCTTCTCCCTCCTTGTACCTGTCTGTGTGATGCACAATCCTTATTTCCAAGAAAGTTCCATCCATGTTATTCCTCTCTTGACGATTGAAATGTTTAATGCTTATTCCAGCTTTTAAAGTCCACTTTACAGTCATGGTGATTAATAACGCAGTTTCACATCGGGTCAACTTGCTTAATAATGTTTGCCCATTTGGATTATAATAACGATTGCTCGTTCAGTGCCATGGCTGCTTTCGTTAGCTTCTTTGCTATCATCTCTGTGCTCTTTGAGTCACGAAAACTTTAGATATAACAGCAAGACGGTCAATTTATAATATTATTATAAAAATAAGAGAAGTCAGTGCAAAATGCGTGGTACGGCGGAATAGGTCCCGCCTTCTAAATAAAGACCCAATTGTCAAAGGTAAAGTCATTGCGACTCACTGCAGAAGCTCCTGACTGGTAGCCAGAGACACATTAAAAAAGCACATGCGCGTTAGCTGCCTGGTTGGAGCAACCAAATATAAACTTTTTAACGCAATTTTAGCGTCATAGAAAAAAATTTATGCGACAGTTCATCTAAGTTTTTGTTGCTGATTTTGAAATATTTTATTTAAATGTGAGTGTGTGTTCTCCGAGTCCGATTGACCTCGGGTATTACCCACAATGTTAAACAGACCCGGGACCCGAAGTAATAGATTGAGACCCGACCCGGACCCAGCTGATCATTTAAAATATAGACCCGAACCCGTACGGGTCCCAGGTCGGGTCCCGGGTCTTCGGGTCTCGGGTCTTCCGTGTAGACCTCTAGCGGGAGGTAGCGGCTGCACATCAGGCCCCCAGATGGGGTTGCTATATAACTCGCAATGTATAACTATTATCAGACCGTCCCTCGCGGCCTCAAAACACTACCGGCCCACCGGGAAAAGTCCCAACTCTCCCGATTGCCACTCCGCAACTGGGGTTATGCATTACAAGTAACGTGCATTACGTAATAATATAATTTTTCTGAAGTAATGAGTAAAGCAACGCATTACTTTATAAATGTACATATTAATATTTGAGTTACTTTAAAAAATAAAGTAATGCAGGTGACTTTTCAGTTTAATTAATTTATTTAAAAAAAAAAAAGTAACGTATGTATTACTTTTCATGAAAAGTAACTAAGTAGCGGAATTAGTTACTTTTTTGGGGAGTAATTTAATACTGTAATGCACTACTTTATTATTTTGACATTTATGAGTCAAGAAACAACATTAGGGTCTACAGCTGCGAGAGTCCTCTATATGCTGCTCCTGTATTTATTAGGGCTGTGTATCACCAACAATTTCCCGATACAATACGTATCCTGATGCAAGGACATGCACTTTTCACATGCCGCTCTTTGTCGTGTTTCTCCTCAAATGCGTTAGTACTGTTTTATAAGAGAGTGGCCATTGCAGTAGTAAAGGTTAAGATATCTGCTTTTATACTGAACTCATTATTTGTAAAAACGTACTTGTGTGTGTGTGTGTGTGTGTGTGTGTGTGTGTGTGTGTGTGTGTGTGTGTGTGTGTGTGTGTGTGTGTGTTTGAGAGTACGTGGCATCCAAATCGATACAGGTGGTGCTGTATCATGACGTCGTATTGATATTTTGAACACAGCACTAGTATTTATGTAATTCAATGAATTCAGTGATGTGGAATGACGAGCCTGCGAACTCCTTGGCTTATGTTAATTCAGCCTATTCAGCTTTCCAGGTATGTTCTGTATGCTATTGTGTATCGTGTAATTAACTGTTTGTATTACGTACAGACATCTATTCAGCCTGTTGTTCTGTGTGCTATTGTTTAGTTAAATAACTTGCCTTTCCAGATTAAATGTCTGTTCTTCGGCTTGGACTTTGTGAAATCATTTTCTAAATAAATGAGACGTATAGACCACTGTGACTTATAAATGTTTTTTCATCTTCATGATGACTTATACTCCGGAGCGACTTATAGTCTGGAAAATGTGGTAATTGTTATAAAGTCCATACACAATATCTTGTTTATTTGCTGTAGAAGTACTGGAAAAATAAAAGCAGTCCCTTACTTTACTTTTTCAAGGAAAAAGTAATTAAGTTACAGTAACTAATTAGGCTACTTAGTAACTACACCCAACACTGTTCATGGTTTATATGTCGATATCAAATGACAAATAGAAATGTTGGCATCATAATCATTGTTGGTGTTTTTCACTGCAGCTTTAAAGCGGATGAACCTGCATGTTCAATATCAGTCAGGGCCTCTTATAGCAGTGGATGTGGAGAACAACATTGACTTACACTGGAGGGCTCACGGTCTTCCTCTACGCTGTCGGATAACAGAAGTTTCTAATCTGCACTACATCAGTAATGAGATTGACTATATGACTGGAGGACCTCACACTGTTATTGTATTTAATCTGGGGCCACACTTCACAACATACCCTCTCGATTACTTCACCCACAGAGTGTTGAGGGTCCGCAAAGCTGTGCTAGATATGTTACAACGGGCACCAGACACTACCGTTATAATCAAGACTGTAAACACCGGCTATAAGGTAAGTTAGTTAATAATCTCAAACCAAATCGTTTCAGAGAAACTTGTATATGTGTATATTTAGCCTAAGGTGTATTTCTGTCTTTGTAATAGGATGTGTTTGGCAGTGACTGGTATTCTCTGCAGTTGGACAGAATCCTACGGTGGGCTTTTCAGGATGTTAATGTTTATATTTTGGATGTTTGGCAAATGACAGCCTGTCACTACAACAAAGAGAACATTCATCCAGGTCCTGTCATCATCAAAAATGAGATGGACATTTTCCTTTCTTTCATTTGCCCTGAATGATTTTATCAGGAGCAATCAGGAGATAAAAGCAACTGTCTTTTTGTATATTATTTAATATATATTGAATGTGTTAAATAATAGATGTATAAGAGCTGTCCAAACTGAAAACAGCTTGCACTGACATATCTTAACCCTCAAAAGTTCCTCATTTTCTGTTTACACTTCTGGCCCTTGGGGTCTATATGGCCCCAAAATTGAAAGCATAATAGTAAGAAATACATTTTCAATAATACAAATAATATAGCATTTTTTTTTTACTTCTCATACAATAAAGCTGTGTTTTGAGAGATTTGAAGTAATTTTGTACCTGTTTTGTACCTTTGTACTACACCATTGGCTTGCCTGAACAATATCACATTTTTATGAAAATTCACATTAATTATTATCTAAATTTGATTTACATTGTTTTTAGATATTGATATAGGTGTTAGGTGTTGAATTCAGCCATCGTTTTTTGGAAAAACACAAAATAATTGCTGTTTGTTCAGTAATTAAATCATTTCGACGAGCAGATGCCCATTCATTTTAAAGAATATGTACACCTGCTCAAATCACTACTTTAGTGATACATTTTGTGAATTTATGTTAATATAAGCATTAGATAGGACATTGAACATAAATTTTATTTCAAATAGTAATTCTTTTTTGTTTTTGATGCATTTTGAAATGTCTGTTTTTACAAAATGCCACAGAAATTTGAATGAATATAAGTGTGTGCATCTGTGCGTTTGTGACTGATTTTATTTGCCAAATTCCATACAAATGCTCTCTGTGGCAGTCATACCTGTGTGTGCGTGCATGTTTGTTTGTATGTATGAGCATGTGCTTTTTGCATTGCATTTGTGCACAAGTACAAGGCCTTCATTTCTGTGTCAAAATTTTCAGATTTATGCTGGATTTATTAATATTTATTTTTTGACAAATGGAATTTTATTTTTTCCCATTCACTTTCATTTGGGGTCATATTGACCCCAAGGGACAGATTAATAAAAAAATTTTTACATACCTTTAAAACAACCGAATCAAGCCCAGTTTTATTTGTGTGTATGTAAAGATAGATTATTTAGGAAAAGTTACAAAGTTTTATATCTCTGAGATGATGGGAACCTTTCTTAGCTAATAAAATGTCGTTTGGGGTCATAGAGACCCCAAGGACCGTTTGGGGGTTAAAATACATCAGTGCCCTCAAAATGCACACAACTAATGTTTTTAGTTAGGCTTGTTTGTTAAAACCAAGTTAAATTTCCTAATCAAACTAAGGCCTAGTCCTGGTTTAAGCTATTCCATGTCTGGGAAACCACTCCTATAAGTTTTTTTTACAATATAATAAATAGTGGCAAAAACTGCTGAGGGTGGCAGATCTGTTGAACAAAATCGGCACAAACAAACTAAAAAGGTGTTTCTTTTCACTAGATGCACACCTACATTGTCCCTACATTGCACATACTTGGCAGGTTAATTTATATAACCTAACTGTGTAGATCACAAAGCTACCCTTAATTGTTGTCTTTTATCATTTATTACTTGTTTATTGTCTTATTACTATTTTTTATATAATAATCTAACTTATGCCATTCTAGTGTGGATGTCACAAGTCCTGTCCGTGTCTGACCTGTTTTAGTCTGTCTTGTTCCCTCTTGTTGCTCCGCCCATAGACATTATATACGTAGACCCTCATGACGTGCTGAAACGTAATCCAGCTTCACCGCAATATTGGTTGGGTTTCCTCACTATACACTAGCACCAGAGTCAATCGAACTCAACGGAGAGCAAACAACTATGCCCGTTAGAGTAAAATAGCTCACCATAAAAACACAGAGATCCATTTTGGTAACACTGTTATTTAACCACCATTTTTACACTGTAGCGTCTCAAAGAAGGGTTAGGTACCTCTAAGTTAAAGCTTTCTTTTATGTGTGTTAATACTTGTCATTACAAAACAAATGAGGGAGTGCCAATAAAAGCAGGTCTAAACTTTTTTCACTATAGAATAAAATCGCAAGGTGTGAGTTACCAGTATAAGCAAATGGAATGCATGGGAAGGTGTCAATTATTAACGTGGCATACTCGTATATTTAAGGAATTCAGCTATGAACAAAAGAAAAGATGGTCGCTACGCCCGAACCAGTTCACAAGATGGTCGCCACGCCCGAGTCAGTTCCTAAAATGCCCACAGCATCCGAGTCAGTTCCCAAGATGCCCACAGCATCCGAGTCAGTTCCCAAGATGCCCACTATGCCCGAACCAGTTCCCAAGATAGCTGCCGGACCCCGAGCCTGTTCCTATGATGGCCGCCACACAGAGCCTGTTCACAAGATAGTCACTTCACAAGTGTTAATGGACAAGATGGCGAAATCAAGGACAGGACTTTGGTCTCTAGCCTGGTGAATACTCCTCTGGCATATGTATGGGTTCGCGTCCCTAGTCTGGTGGTCTCTATCGCGTTATTTACTCAAAATTCCCACGTGTAGATCCAGAAAGGTGTTTTCTATGGAACTCCAAAGCTGACAAAATTATAAAAAATATATGTGGGAATGTAAAAAAATACATAAATAAAAATAAAAAATATACACACAGAAATGTAAAAAACTAAAATTTATACCTGTATTTTCTTATTTATGTATAATTGTATTTTTCCACATTTATTTATTTATGGAGTTATGCACTATTAATCACATTTAATATAAATGCACTGGGTGGGGCTGATCAGCGCTTGAGGTTTGCCCACCAGCAGCCCAGAACGCAGAGAGAAACCAGCGCACGCAGGCATATTGATCAGTGCCTTGTTTGAAACGTAACATACCCATATAGTAAAACATAAATAAATGTGAAAATAAATAAAAGTGGAAATTAATAGAAGTATAATTTAATAAATCCATAAATTAAAAAATGGAAAAAATACAATAATACATAAATAAGGGAATACAGATATATACATTTTTTTACATTTCTTTTTGTGTATGTTTATTTATGTATTTTTTATTTATAATTTTGTCAGCTTTGGAGTTCCATAGTTTTCAACCATGTAAATTCCTATAGCGGTCATTTTTTTCTTATAACGCGTTGTTGTTCTGATTTCATGTATTACAGTACTGATCAATCTACAGTTTATTCCGTCACATCCTGAAGTTTGCCTTCTCAAAGTTTTTCAAAATAAAAGTAAATCGGGTTTAAATTTGAGGAGATACCGTTGTAGTACTGGATTATAATTCATCAACTTTAAGTTTATTCAGGAAGAGACACTGTAAAACAATTAAACCTCAGGTGGTGTTGTTAACCCGATAAACTAAGTTTATTTATGAAAAGACACTGTAAAACAATTAAACCTCAGGGGGTGTTGGGAACCCAAATGTGACCCATAGATGAAATAGGTCTTCAGATATACAACTCTTTGATGTGTTAATCTATTCATCACAAAGGTTTTTGAACTGTTAGCCTTTAGGCTCACATCACTGAGTATCTGCTGAAATGTAATGTATACATATTATGGGGTTCTAAGATTGTGTTTTACATACATATTCATGTGTAATATTATTTTAAAGGTCATGGTGCGATGAGTAAAAAGGTCTCATTTCTATATATCTAAAATAAGATGGTTCAAGGGTTTAGATAGAGGATGCATTTCTTTGAGAGGTGGGGGTTTTTGCCATGACACCTCTGGCTATTTTGACCAGATGTTCTTTAGGAACATTTGGTGCAGGTCAAACTGGACTTTGTAGTTTTACGATGTCTTTGTCTCACGCTGTGTATAAAAGGTGGCCTGGCTAGATGTTCTAGGAGCCATTCTGTACTCAGAAGCTCCCACACTATGTGTGTATTCAAACCTTATGGAGGATCCTGTAACCAGGAGCTTTTACTTTAACAAGAATCTTCCTAGACCACTTTGTGTGTCTTTAATTGCCAGGTATGCTTTGTATTTTGTGAAATGTTCATTTTTCTAGGCTGATCTTTAAGTGAATGTTTTGATATATTTTTGATGGATTTGAATAACCAAATTATTGATTTAAGTGTAACCTGCCTGGCAAAATAAATTGTTAACATCTATTCATTTTAAACCTTGTCAAGTCTTCTATTATATTTTATAAATATACCGGAGGGGGGTAGATTAGGAATTACCTTGACTGAAAATATGACTGGAGTTAATTCCCACTTTTGTAGGTTGGAGGTAATAATGACTCAATCTCAATATAGATGGATCCTCATATTTTATAGTGTGTTTGGATAACCCTCTGACCTTATGTTAAGAAGGAGAAATGCCTCTACACCCAGCTGTATGGAACTGCCTTAAGCACCTCCAGGAATACATTATATTCTCTATTTGAATGTAATTCATTCTAAAAAATGAAGAGAACAAAAATATAATAATAATTAAAGAAATTGTGATCAGCATCAGAATAACATTGAAACTAATAAATTGGAGTCAGATTATAATTTAACCACAGAGGTCAAAGAAACAAATTAAATAAATGGAATTATTCTTCTAGAAGCGCTACGGAGGGAAAGAACACGAGACCCCTTCGCCCACGCCATTGGGTACCTTCCTTGGGCCAATGGGTGGCATCTTACACCGTCGTGACGAAAGTATTTGTATATGTTGAAAATTGATATTATTCTAATTTGATTTAATTTCATTTTCATACATTAGTGTTCAAACTGTTAAAAAACAATTTAAGTTAACTGTTGGTTGCTTTTGAAACATTTGATAAAACTGACTGAAATTTAAAATGAAAATGTAATTTCATTATTTTTTACAAAAGATAAATTCCTAAATATGTTTGCAGTTACATTTAACAAGGTCATAGTCATGTATATTTAATAACAACAAATGTAACACTAAAATCTATCTTGTTTAGTGTTAGTTTTTATTCACATGTGTGTTACTTTCGTCCCTGCAGGTGGGGTCAAAAGTAACAATTCACTAATAGTGTTTAAAGTGAAATGAAACTGAAGTAATTTTACATTTTTACAAATTACCACCTGGTATTAATAGACCACACTTGTGAGTTATTGACTCCTGCTCTCCCCTAATTCAAAAATAAAATGGGTTTACATGTTTTTTTAATATGCAATATAGGAATAAATGTTTCTCCTATTTGTTAAATGATGTTTGCCACCTACACATGATTAAAGTGTCTTCCACTGCAACTTTTCTTTCTGCTTTCTTGCTCAGATTCGTTCTTTTCTGTCCATTTCTGTGCATGGCTTTTTCCAAACATGAGATAAAGCACAGGGTCTATGTGCAAAAGGATGATTTGATACAAATAAACATGAACAAGAATCCGTGGCATGGCATGACAAAACAAGAAACAAGACATGGCTACTACACTTAACAACGACCTCATTACATTCAAAAAACGACCCCAGACAATAGAGAAAAGAGGACTTATAAAGGGGAAGTGGACCAATGGGAACATGACATACAGTATATAAGGGAACCAATGAGAACTAACAAGATACAAACATGGCAATGACTGATATCATCAAGACATGAACCTAAAACTTCTCAATAAAAGACATGACCATAACAATACAGAAACACATGACAAAAACCCTGACACCAAACCTGTACTCAGTCACGCTCATATAGAAAAAGCCGACATACATACTGTTTACATCTCACATTTGACTTGCAAAATTTGGGGTTTATATACCCACATGCAGGGTTGGGCAAAGATACATCAAAATGTATTTTAAAATAAAATACCAAATACCTTAGTTTTTAGTGTATGAAAATAAACTACTGTATTTTTAAAATACTAAAAATACTTTAACAAGGGAGCATGAAACCTCTTTCAAACCTTCAATTAGTTGGACTATTTGATCTATTGCTATACCATTACATTGACTCTGATTGAGTCATGCAAAAATCTGACATATGCATTCGGTAACAAAAGGCCTACTTTGCATATTAGCAACATTGACAAACAAGTCATTCATAAGATGACAACTGAAGGCCATGTGTATTTATAGCAACTAGTTTCTAACTAATTAAAGGTCCCCTTCCTCTGTCATTTTTATTGTTTTAAATTGTTGTCTGAGGTCTACTCATGACGTTCGCGTGGTTTTTACATCCAAAAACATCAAAAGCAATAAGTAATAGGCCATTTTGTACCCTGGTTTTGAGGCTGGCTTGAGAAAAGATCCGTTTTGGTGGGCCAGCCGCATTGACGACTTCGAAGTTAAAGCCCACTGCTATGATTGGATAACAGTTTTTTGTAGTCAAACTAACCAGCTTGATCCAACAAAATACGTGAAATAGTCACGCATTATTTTGCTCAGTTTTGCGAGATATTGTCACGTATTTCCACCATTTTACGTGCCCCCGCCACGACTTTCTTTTCCGTCACGTATTGGTTACTCAACTGCTTTTCCTATTTTCTTGCAATTGTCGCTTCGGTTTGGGGTTTGAACAACTTTGTTACATAAAATGACATCCTTCCCCAAACCTAACTCTAACACTTACTGTACGTCAGGCGACAATGGTTTAAAAAGCACATGAAAAATAGTATTAACCAATACTTTAAGTGACATCCTAACGCAAACAGCAAACCCCAAACCGAAGCAACAGTTGTTTAAAAACAGGAAAAACAGTTGAGTAACCAATACGTGAAACTGACACGGAAAAGAAAGTCGTGGCAGGGGCACGTAAAATGGTGGAAATACGTGACAATGTCACGCAAAACTGAGCAAATTAATGCATGACTATTTCACAGAAATTTGTGAGATCAGGTTGTTTCAATACTCATTTGATCTCACGTGTAATCAGTTTACTGTTAAGTGAGTGTCTTTCTTACACACATACATTTTATCATAAACCCTTTCGACGTGCACACACACGTCTTTTATCGTACACCCTTTCGACACGTGTGCAGCAAGAATTTGGGTCCCTCGGAAGAGAAGTCACTGGTGTAGCAGCTGATCATGTTCCCCTGGGAATGTCTGTTCCCCTTCTCGCTTTTTGTACACCTAGTGTTTTTTTATTATTATTTATTTTATAGTTTTAATTGTTGTAAGATGAATTAGTTTGTACATAACTCTGTACATATGTTATAACTAAAACATTAAATTAAATAAAAATCACGCATCTATTCTTAGGTGCCTGCGCATTCGCTGTTTGCAGAACAGACATTCTGAGGGGAACAAAATCGGCAGCTACACCGGCCACTACTGATAGTGACACATAATACTATAGTGTTTTACTCACATAAGCCGTGCCATTCTGTCCAGATCCCATATTGATGGAGTAGCATTGCTTTTTAATCGCAGTCTCTCTTCAAATCCAGCGTTCTTCTGAACATCCAAACACAGAGCAAATGTTACGCTTCCCTCGTTTGATAGGAATTATGTCTCGATGAAAAAATGGCGCGAGTACGGTATGGTTGACGTTCAGTCATCCTCGCTGTAAGGACGGGTTCACATTTGGTGCGATTGCCTGGTCCGAACCAGAGTTCGATTGCTCCCCCTCCCCATGCCCCCCATGGACTGTGTTCACCTATTATTTTTGCATCCGAACCGCGGTACGCTTGCATCATCAAGCTGCAGCCGGCACGTTTTCATGTTGCTTGGCAACCGCTGTAAACGAGAAGACGACAAGCGTGATTGACGAACTCCAAGCAAAGAGGTGATTTCTGAATGCCTCCGAAAAAATTGACGTCGACGGACAGACCGTTGTCATCGAAACGACTTTAGTATGTTTGGGGCAGACAGACGCAAGTGCATTTCTGAATTATTTCTTTGAAAACAAAACCAAAGATTTTAAAAAATAAGAACAAAAGTCAAGCAAGCATTCTATGCTTTTTGTTGTCAAGGTAAGTGCACGCACACAAACACACACGTCTGTTTTGGTGGGACATTCCATATAATACGTAATTAGTGGTTCACTTCCGCGATTTGGTACGATTGCGCTCACATTAGCAGCGAACCGATCTGGAGTTCACATGAACCGGACCCCAGACCACGCTTTTTAGGCGGACTCGAGTACGTTTCGCAGGTGCGCACCCGAGTTCGGAAGACAGCGTTCATATCATCCAAATGTACCGAACTCTGATGTCAATCGAACCCGGGTGCGCATCAAAAGTGCTAATGTGAAAACGCCCTAACTTGTTAGGAAAACTCACTGAACTACACGTATTATGTGGTCTCAAGTTGGAGAGCTCATGAATATTAATGAGCTCGATCAATTCCACATCACACTGATAAGCTTTTCAAACTGACCTGATTTCTCCGCTTATTTCTTTTCAGTGGCTTCAGCTGACAGAGAAGGTAGAAGTTAATTTTCGCATTCACGACAAGCATAACACAAACATAAACCCCATTCACACAGACCTTTGGTCCCAGAAAATATTGATTTGAGTTGTTATCTTGCCTGCTTTGGAGATGAAACAATGATTTTTATCGACCATCTGTACAAAAGTTCGAAGCCGAAGGTATATTAGGGCCGTCCGTGTACACGCTCCATCCGCATAACGCCATTTTTGCCAGTAATACTGTCATTTCTACAGTAGGGCTAAAGAGATGGCAAAAATGAAATGTGGTGAGTATGAGGTTTTTTGTTTTCTATTCTGATGAACACACAAAAAAAGATATTTTGATAAATGGTAAGCACACAACTGCCGACAGCCATTTACTTTAATAAATTAGAGTATTGTGATATATTATAAAGATATTTAAAAAAAAATTATGATAGGAACACATTTGACGTTAGGCCTACCCAATTTCCACAGTAGAAAAGACAAATACCATGGCAGTCAATAAGTAGGCTACTGTCAACTGTGTGCTTACAATCATTTATCAAAATATTTGTGTGTTCAACAGAGTAAAGAATCTCATACGTGTTTAGAACAACATGAGCGTGAGTAAATTATGAAAACATTTTCTTTTTTTTAATAAACGATCCCTTTAAATTGGTATATACAGGGCAGCGGGGCTATCAAGAGCTGATCCCATTATAAACACCATTGTCAGGCATCAGCTCTGAATGAATGACTCAATGCTTGAGATGGCCATATGTCGCCACCTATTGGTGGTTTTATTTTATGTTTGAAACAATCATTAAGTTACCACCAACATTTCTTATTTGCAAATTCAACGTGTATCGAGCTACTAATTATTTAAACTAGAGGAGCCCCTTGAATATAAAGAAATCTGTCGGAGATGCTGAGGAGAATTATCCATGCCTTGTTTTACTAAGAGTTGTAGGAGGAAAACCATGTTGGCCCAAATGTCGGCAAACCAATCGCCATGATGAAGGATACTTGCACGTTTGGTCTTTTCTAGCGCCTACTGATGACAATGGCTTTACGTTATTTAGGTACATAGTTTTATCTAACTTTAACAAATAAAATGTTGCTGTTTTTAGAAAATGGTTCCCTCTGGATTCTGCCATTTGGAAGCTGTTTACAGCTACCTTTAGTTAGGATTTGACACCATCCTTACACTTCCAGTGGATGAATTGCAGTTTAAGTCACATTCGTGGTGGCTTCACGATAGAGACCAGAAGGTTGTTTAGCACCTTTGAATGATTAAGGTTTTGTGTTTCTTAACAGCTTTCAAAGATATAGAAAGACATTAACAAAAAAGCTATGAAGCATGAGTAAGTTAACAATGGAGGTTGGTACCTGAATTTTGATCTCATATCTGTTATTTAGTCATTTCTGTCTTTAAAGGTCATTTAAAGCTTGTTCTGAGGGATTTCAGATAAGTGTGTTGTATGTTACACCACATTTAACATGTTTTTTTATTTACAAATATTAATTTATTTAGAATTTGTGAGAAATGTATAATGTTGTGATATAAAATTTATATGCAACTATGCAGCATACACACATCCCTCAGTATATGACATATTAATTTTTAGAGATATGATCACTGTAATACTTCAGTTTTAAGGTGCTGTAAATTTAATAAATAAAAATAATAAATAAATAAAACAGACTAGCAGGGCCGTGCAGAGACCATTGGAGGGACAGGTGCTCAAAGAATAAAAAGGGCACTTTACTCGCTGACACGCAAGCACACAACTGAAACAAATAATAAAGTAATACAGAATAGAAAGATGATTTTAAGTCTAACGTTTTTCTTGATTTTCCTTGCAAATAGAGTGAGACAGAAAAATCTATATAGACTGAGTTTTATATCTATATATTTATGCATTTGGCAGCAGCTTTTATCCAAAACGACTTAAAGTGCATTTCATTTAGTGTTTGTGTGTGTCAACACAGTATATGCAGTTTTGAAATTATATGACATTATATATTGCATTGTGACATTAAGATATTATTACGTTTACAGGCTTGTGTTTTTGTTGTCATATTTAAAATATAATTCTATTCTATTCTAATCCTGTTCGAAATTTGTATACAAAGAGAGTAGCCTACATATTTTAGTTTTGAATCGTGTTTGTGTTGTGTTTTTGCACACTTTGATGCCTTGATGACAGGACAATAAAATAATGACATTCATCTCTCCTTTCATTCATTTCATGAAGCCTCTAGTACTTTCTTTATTTTCAGGTAAACTAAAACTGGTTGCAAAGCTGGAGAGTTTTTGACTGAGTTAATAATTTAGCACGAGTATGGCTATATTACCCAACATCAGCTCCCATTGTCTTTTATCAAAGGCGAGTCCAGGAATCGTAAATTCAATATGATACAAAAAGTAAGAGTTTTTTTACCGTATTCATCGGATCTTGCTCTTCCAACAAACTCCGCGTGACAAGTGGATGACATTAGAACAGCGCGAGAGCGATTTGAAATCAAACTCCTCCGTATGATTTCCCGAATATTTCTCGCGGTACTTTGATGTCATGTGCGTTTCGGTTCTTGCATTGCTGCGTGAAGTTGAGCACACCTAAAAACTCGAGACAGCTACCTGTATGAACTCCCGGCAGAGAACGTCCCTGACTTTGCCTCATCCATTGTTTTTATATGGGAAGAATGTTTTATTTTCAGCGTGAGAAATACAAGGTGTGGCGGGTGAAGGCTGAAATGCGTGAGACTTGAGAGCCCTGTTTGCATCTAACGTTGTAGAGATGTTAATACACACAGACAGCAATAAACAAAAGCTGTGCATGCTCTCCTCACGTTGTTCTTGTAAAATAATAATAATATAACGAGCATAGCCTACCGCTTCGGTTCAATGCCGGCTCGAAGGGTATCCTCCCTGTACTGCGCACCGTGTCGTGCACGTGTGGGCGCTGCTGCGCTGTGAGCTTTCCCTAAAGAGATTGTCCAATAAAAGGTCAATACGTCATCATGTGACTAATTTTATTTGCGGCTAAATTATTTTTTATTAATTTTACTAATAGTTAGATTGGGCAGGCCATCACAAAAGGGCATTTAATTGCAAAAAAAATGCCTTGACAAAAAGGGCACTTTGGTCATCCAGGGGTAAAGGGGCAGGTGCTTGGGCACCCACCGCCCCCCCCTCTGCACGTGCCTGCAGACTAGATGGATTTAATGGGAAGAACATGCTCATTCATTTTTGAGATTTCTTCATAAGTTTGTATGGGCTGGCGAAAGACTTGAATTCTAGGATATTTTAATAGTCATGCTTCAGTAAAGTGAAATACAGAAACATAAACTTGTTTAGGATGAGCTCCAGCAGATGGTGCTCTTGACTTACAGCGTATGTGACATCACACAAAAAGAGGAGGAGCATCTTTTCTGAGCATTGAACTAGAGAATAAAGCTGTTCGTCATTTTAGCTGAACCAGACAGACAGACTGCACTGAAACTTAACAGGTACTCTGATAATTACTCATTTATAGACAAAGATTTAAATATTTACTGTATTTTTTTTATATTTGCTCTCTTAAAAAGAGAAATTAGAAAATGTGACTACAGTTTTTAAAGCTATCAAAATATAATATTTTTTTTTACTTTTACCTTTTTCAGCTGAGAGCTACAATGGAAGAATTGAGAATTGTTCTGTTGGGTAAGCAAGGAGCAGGAAAGAGTGCATCAGGAAACACTCTTTTAGGTCGTAGCCAATTTCGAACGGCAGCCCACACAATTCGAGTAACCCAGATCTGTTCAGCGCAAACATCCACTATAGGCAAGCAAAGGATCACGGTGGTTGATACACCTGGATGGCCTGATTCTTCATCTGAGACTGAAATCAAGCAGGAGATCATGAGATGCATTGACATGTGCAGTCCTGGACCTCATGTGTTTCTCCTGGTGTTACCCCTCGGAAGATTTACTTATGAAGAGATAAAAACAATCATCGATATTATGACTGAATTTGGTCCTGAAGCTTACAAACACATGCTACTGCTGTTCACCAGAGGAGACGATCTGGAGGGGAAGACCATTGAAGACTACCTTAAAAATACACATGAAGACCTAAAGAAAATACTTGAGATGTGTTCTGGATACCATGTGTTCAACAACAGAGACAAAAACAATTACAGTCAAGTTTCTTTTATTTTACAGAAGATCAATCGTTTGGTTGAAAACAATGCTAAAAAGTGTTACACAAAGACTATGTATCAAAATAAAGATCAACAAAGAAAACAAGAGGCATGGCAGACACATGAAGAGAATTTGGCAGCAAGCAAATATACTACTAAACATAAAAATACAGAATCAAAGATGGGGAAATACAGTGAAATGAATGAGAAAAGAGAAAAACAAAGCCAAATAAGAGAAGTGAGGAAACCGATTGATAAAGAAGAGAGACACACTGAAATAGTGATGCCCATGAATAAAATTTCTAGCAATGAGGGAGCACACAGACAACATTATAACAGAGTGGAGCGAACATCTGTTGATAGAAGGAACACTGAGATGATTATTAAATTACAGAAAACCAATGAAGATATGAAACTTCAACTTGAAAATATAACAGCGCTTCTAGAAAGTGTGGAAAGGCGTCTACAAGAAATACAAGAAAAACAAAAAATCATGTTTGGTGAAAATTTAAATCAAGAGAATAAAAAAAAAACGAACCACAGAAAACGCTGGTTACGCTGGTAACACATTAGATATGTTGTCTTTAACTAGACAAAATGTGTGTTATTTTAACACATTCATTTGAAGAGTGTACCTAACTGGTTGAAAAGGCACGTGTTACAAATGGATTTGTATGATGCTTATCTTTTATCAGGGAATCGCTTCTCAGTGCATGCATGAGGTTTAGGGAGGGCACAACAAAGTCAATGATTCATGGGCCCCCTAAACCTAAACCATCTGCATTCTATGATTTTTACTTCTCTCAGCTTATCACACAATTTATTTCTCTACTTTTACCCATTACTTATTAAAATCAACCCCTTCTTAAAATTCTGATTAAATTGTAATTTCCTGTATACTGTAATAATATTCATAGTTATATTCATGTAGCAATACTAGACTCTGATTGACCAGTTGTTACATTCTGTAAACAAATATTTTGAGAAATGAATGCTAAAAATAAATACATGTTTGTAAACGTATACCTGTTTTTCTATGACTGCAAGTGCCTGCAATAAAAACAACTTGTTTACATGCCAATGTTTTGATCACACATTTTTCCAAACACCTTTTTACAATTTCAAATTTTTTTCATATAAGTAATATATTATTGTTGTTAATGATGTCTGGGGGTGTGCAAAACAATTAGGCACGCTTCTTTTATGAGTAAAAGGGGCCAAAAAAGGTTTAACACACACCATGAGAAAAACACAATACTATATACATTGCAAAATTGAGGTGTGACCAATAGACTAGAAATGTTAACTGGGGCAGCAGGGTCACAGGATGAAATTATATATACAAAATGAATGGTAGTTATTAAGATTTCTGTGGTTTTTAATTGGTAAAGATGTGCAGAAAAAATTGTGATCAAAATATTAACATACCTAATAATAATTCTGCACACAATGTAATCCAAAGGAAATGCACCTGTTTATAAATGTATAATATTTAAATGAATCTGAAATAGATTATTTATGTTCATTAAATGAATGCCAATTGGGTTCAGGACACCAGCATAAATTTCACTTTTTAATCCAAGTTACTTTATTTTTATTATATGCAAAAGATGGAAAATATAAATTTCTCCGAAGAAAAAAAATTTGTCTATTTATAAATATATCTAATATTTTAATTGACTAGAAACGGACAATTTAAAGGGTTTAGGCGCAAACTCAAATTTTACTTATTCATCCAAGTTCCTTCACAATCATTACAGTGAACAATGTGGAAACTTTACATTTTTTAAAAATAAATGTTTATAAATGTATACAAGTATATAAATTAAACTTGGCATAAAATTAAGTAGAAATCTATTAATGTAGCAGAACTTAAATATACCTTACCATCTAATTGAATTTATCTGTCTTTAATTTGTTTGTCTTTCCAATACAGCTACCAGGTTAAGGTCAATTACACATTTTACAGACCAATATAAAAATGTGCGCCCCAGTGAATAAACCAAATATGTGAACAATTTCGTGAATCCATGAGAATGATGCTCACCAGTTTTGCCACCCCCTTACCACCTCATAAATAATTTTCTAGATCCGCCCCTGTTTGAATGTTTCTTCTATTGTGTTTAATTGTGCTTTGTTAAAAAAAAACCTGGCTTGCGTACAGTGTTAAATTTGATGAGACTAGTTCTAATGCACTTATGTATTGCAGTTCTTGTTTTGCTCTAATTGCTCCTATTGTTTACCTCATTTGTAAGTCACTTTGGACAAAAAGCGTCTGCTAAATGACTAAGTGTAAACGTAATTTGTTTACTTTAAATTACTGTTAATATATATTTTTTAACAATATTTGACATTTATATAGTTAGGCTAATAGTTATTGTCATTTCTTTTTTAGTGCTGGGCAAAGATTAATTGCGATTAATCGCATACAAAATAAAAGTGATTTTTAGCATAATATATGAGTGTGTGCTGTGTGTAATTATGTACAGTATATATAAATACACACACATTTATGTATGTATTTAAAAAACATTTACATGTGTATATATTTTTATATATTCTATATTACATATATAAATTTTAAACATTAATTTATAAATAAAAAATCTGAAATGAATCTATGTATGTGTGTGTGTGTGTGTGTGGTTAAACATACATAATAATTACACACAGTACACAAACAAATTATGCAAAAAAATATTATTTTGTATGTGATTAATCGCGATTAATCTTTGCCCAGCACTCATTTTTATTTTAAGAATACATGGTTCAAAAACTATTAAAATAACTATGCCTATTATTTATTACATTGAAAGTTTTTTTATCTTATAAAGACACAAAGAGAAGTTGTAAAACCTGTTTAGGGAAAGATGCAGTTCAGTGTTATGCTCTAATGGGGGCCATATGTCAGTGTGATGTCGTTGCAGTATCTTAGTTTCTGTTGTAGATCGCAAGGAACAAGCCCAGCCTTTATAAACTCACTCCTCTCTGGTTCTTTGTCATACCGAGTGAACATGGATCCACAATCTGAAGGTTTGTAGCAGAAATAAATGAACAATAAGAATACATTATTAAAAACTATATGTTAATGTTAATTTTTGTTCCCTAGGAAATAAGGTGCGTATTATCCTGGTTGGGAAAACGGGGAGTGGGAAGAGTGCCACAGGAAATACCATCCTTGGAAAAGATGCTTTTCACAAAGAATCAAGCTCCAAGTCAGTGACCAGGGAGTGCACGAAGGTTACTGAAGTTGTTGGTGATAAAGAAATCACAGTGGTGGACACTCCTGGATGGTGTGATACGGAGCTATCTGACAAAAAGTTGACAGCGGAAACAGTCAAGTGCATTGACCTGTCCTACCCTGGACCTCACGTCTTTCTACTTGTGTTAAGAATTGGTCGTTTCACAGATGAAGAGAAAAAAACAGTCCAGAAAATAAGGGATGTCTTTGGTGAAGATTCCATTAAATACACAATGATTCTGTTCACGAGAGGAGATGATCTGGAGGAGGACAAATGTATCATTGACTATGTAAGAGAGGCTGCAAAAGATCTTAAAGCTTTAGTTGATGAGTGTGGGGGCAGATATCATGTTTTCAACAATAGAGATGAAAACCGTAACCAAGTAACAACACTCCTAAAGAAGATCCAAGATATGGTGAAAAGCAACAATGGCCAGTGCTTTTCTAACACGACATACCAACTATTACAAAAATACAAAACAAGAGAAGCTCAGTTAAAGGAGCAAATCCAAGCTGCTGAGAGAGAGAAGCGAGCCAAAAAAGCAGAGTTCAAAAAACTGGTGGAGGAGAATCAACACTACAAGCAGAGAGAGGAAGAGCTAGAGCAACAAGTAAAACAACAACAACAAGAAATACAAAAACAACAACATGAACAAAAAGTCAAAAAATTGATTGATCAGTTTTCAGTGATAACTGCAAATAAGCAAAAGGACGAAGAAAGCAGAAAAGTAGCTGAACTAAAACAGCAGCTGGAAAAAGAAATGGCTGACAAGGAAGCAATGTTAAAACGCCTACAAGAAAAGTCGAAATGCTGTATTTCATGAAAGCCTTGTTAATCTAGAGGTTTTCAGAATTACTCATTGATGTATCTCAATGGTAAAATGATTTTGGATTTGAAAAACAGACACTAACTATCAAATCAATTTATGCTTTTAAAAACACATCATTTATATTTCACGAATTCCATTCAAAAAGTGAAACTTGTATATTATATTTATTCATTACACAAAGACTGATATATTTCAATTATTTATTTCTTTTAATTTGGATAATATAACCAGGGGTTAAAGCAAAAAAAAGACACGTTGTTGAAAACATTGTTGAAACTTAAAAAATCTTTGATTTCATATATGTATGGTAATAATAGGGCACACAAATGAGATTCACCACTGGACAAAACATGTTTAATGTTTATAGAATAATTGGTGGTGGCATTTAATACAGATTTATTATTGATACTGCAACCTTTGCACCCTAAATTTGAAGTGGATACTGTAAAGTTACATCATTTAAATTATGTTGTTACTTTGCCTTTCCAGACACCTAAATTTATTCAAGTGCATTTGTCTTTTGCATTGTTCTTTTGGCAAAGCATAACAGACAAGCGGCTCCGCGTTTCACACACACATGCAGGCAAACCAGATCTACGAGTGTGTGTGTGTGTGTGTGTGTGTGTGTGTGTGTGTGTGTGTGTGTGTGTGTGTGTGTGTGTGTGTACCTGGTAATTATCACGTTGTGGGGACAAATTGTCCCCACAAAGATAGGAATACCAGTGTTTTTGTGACCTTGTGGGGACATTTTGATGTCCCCATGAGGAAACAAGCTTATAAATCAAACAAGATGATGTTTATTGAAAATCTAAGGTACAAGAAAGGTTTTTGTGATGGTTGGGGTTAGGGAATGGGGCAGGTAAGGGGAATAGAATATACAGTTTGTACTGTATAAAATGCATTACGCCTATGGAAAACATGGAAACCAGAATGTGTGTGTGTGTATGTGTGTGTTAAAAAAAAGAAAATTAGACCAATACAAAAAAAGGATTTTTAGAAATCTTGGCCAACGAGAAGTATGAACATGAAAACCATGAGCATGTACAGCACTCAGTACTTAGTTGGGGCCAGAGGTGTAAAGTACTCGAGTAAATGTACTTCGTTACTGTACTTAAGTATTTTTTGGGCTACTTTGTACTTGTACTGAGTATCAAAAATATAGGCAACTTTTACTCTCTACTCAATTACATTTTTGATTGGGTTTTTGTACTCTTTACTCCACTACATTTGAAATGACACTTAACGTTACTCGCTACATTGTTTATTCGTCAAATAAAAACGAGACGAAAGTGTCAGAGGGTGATGATGGATAGAATCTGTGGTCGCGAGGTTACACGCACACACACAACTGAGGGACTTCATTTGGCGCTGCGCAGAGCAATCGTATGAAATCAAAGTACTGCGACAGCGAATCAAATGCATATGGAGAAGTCTGGTCTCGCGGTACTTTGATGTCAAACACTGAATGGCTTGCGTTGAGCCACCGTAGCGGGACATCTGCATGCTGCGTATGTCATAAACTGTAGAGAAAAGTTCGCGTCTGGTCTGAGAGAAGAGATAAAGAGCAAACATATGGATGCATATCACATTTGCTTCAGTCAAGGGACCCTTTGTTAAACATGTGATGCTACAATCAAAACAAAAGTGATGCGCGATTGCAGGAGGGTCATCCCGCAACTCAAAGGCAAGCACAAATGTTTATATACTCTGATGCTACTTTATCAGCTAACCTGAGTTACATAACTTGATATAACTTACTATATAAGCCAAAATAAACCAGCGATGTCCTGTACTGATTGCCCGAGTAACTTAAGTACATTATAAGATTGATAATAAGTGTACAATTTCACTGTCCTCACATTTAATCAAGTATGCTGTAATGTATTTACTGTAAAGAGGGATGCATGACGGAAGAAATGTAGTGCACTTAATGTGAGAGAGTGGTGTTACATACTACATGTGTTTACAATTAATCTTTCAAATGAACAACTTCACATTTTTAATATGCATTATCATATTTCTGTTAGTGTAATTTTAGTTTACTGGAATTTTCTAAATATAAAAATTATATATTTTTTAGGATAAGCCTATATAAGAATATTTGGTAACACTTTACAACAAGGTTCATTAGTTAACAGTAGCTAATGTATTAACCAACTTGAACAAACCATGAGAAATACATTTGTTACATCATTTATTCATCTTTGTTAATGTTAGTTAATAAAATGTAAGCTTTAATTGTTTGTTCATGTTAGTTCAGAGTGCATTAACTAATGTTAACAAGATTTTGATAAAGTATTAGTAATTGTTGAAATTAATATTAACAAAGATGAATAAATGCTGTATAAGTGCAGTTCATTATTAGTTCATGTTAACCAATGTAGCCAACCAATATTAACCAATGAACCCCACTGTAAATTGTTACCATATATTTATATCACAAAGTAAGGCTATATATTTTTCAGCATGGCACATTCAAGTACACAATGACACTAGACTAAAATTAAATGGGTTTAAATTAAATTTAATGTAGATTTCTAGACAAAAATATCGTCGGATTTAGTTGAATAAAATTAGACTAAAACTAAATCAATTCAGATGACAAAAATATGACTAAAACTAAATTAAATTTTAGTCAAAAGAAGACTATGACTATGTTTAATCTGTGTTTGTTCTGCCAGGTCAAAATTTTGAGGTGTTTGATTTCTTTTCTATATTAGGAAATAAAACCTCATAAATAAACTTTCTTAGTTTTCACTGCCCAGACCTACAATGTCTCTTTGTGTTGAGGACTAGTGCATCTTTGAGCCAACATTCAGTACGAGTAAAATACTTGAGTACTTTTAAATTGGGTTACTTTAATACTTTTACTCAAGTCGTATTTAAATTGTTGACTTGTAACTTGTAGTGGAGTAATTTTTACAGTAAGGAATTTGTACTTTTACTCAAGTATGGCTTTCAGCTACTCTTTACACCTCTGGTTGGGGCTCCTTTTGCCTAAATTACTCCAGCAATGCGGCGTAGCATGGAGTCGATCAGTCTGTGGCACTGCTCAGGTGTTAAGAGAGCTCAGGTTGCTCTGATAGTGGCCTTCAGCTCTTCTGCATTGTTGGGTCTGACATATCGCATCTTCCTCTTCACAATACCCAATAGATTTTCTATTTTCTACTGAGTGCTGTACATGCTCATACTTTTCATGATCATACTTTTCAGTTGGCCAAGAGTTCTAAAAATCCTTTCTTTGTATTGGTCTTAAGTAATATTTTAATTTTCTGAGATACTGAATTTGGGATTTTCCTTAGTTGTCAGTTTTTAAATATAAGACGTTTATTGTATTAGCAGTGACAAAGAACATCCGTATAATCAGTGCTCAGTCACCACACATGAGCCAAACAAGTTTGTTTTAGCTTTGTCCCAAACCACAAGACATGGTTCCAGTAAATCTTGCTCTTGGACAGATTGTCTTCAGCAAACTGTTTGCTTGTTTTCTTGTGACCCAGCTTCAGAAGAGGATTCCTACTGGAATGACGGCCATTCAAATTGAATTGCTGCAGTAAGCCAGCACTCATGCATCAGTTTTTAAGCCAGCTTCTGCATGAAGACTCAACTTATTTGATCGACCCTTGCATGTGCGGTTTCAAGTGGAAACCATCTTGCAAAACCTCCGTATGATCCTGGCCACTGTACTGTAACTTCAGTTTCAGGATGTTACTTATCTTCTTATAGCATAGGCCATCTGGAGAGCAACAATTCTTATTCTTATATCCGGAGTCCTTTGCCATGAGGTGCCATGTTCAACATCCAGTTGTCAAGTATGAGAGAATTGTACTAAAAGCATCAAATTTGACCAGTTCTAATACAGGATACACACATTTGTATAAGCACAAAACTTGAACATGATGAACAGGACATGTGGCTTTGCATGGTTAAATGATATACATGTATTATCACTTAGGGTGTACTCACTTTTGTTGCCAGCTATTTTGACAATAATAGCTGTTTGTCAAGTTATTTTTAGATGACATTTTACATTTTGTCCTTTAGCAGAAGCTTTTGTCCAAAGTGACTTACAAATGAGGTAAACAATAGAAGCAATTAGAGCAACACAAGAACAGCAACACATAAGTGTTTTTTACAATGCAAAATGAAACACAATAGAAGAAACATTCAAACAAGGGCGGATCTAGAAAACTATTTATGGGGTGCCAAGGAGGTGGCATAAGAACTATGAGGAGTTGAAAAACTGGTGAGCATCCTTGCATCATCAATAAGTGTTTTTTTTTTTACAGAAAACGTACTGAAAGATAAAAAGGAAAATAGAGAAAGGCAAGCCAGGGCAAGGCAAGTTTGTATAGCACATTTCATGCACAGAGGTCATTCAAAGTGCTTTACATAGAAATGAGAAAACAATATATAAAAGGAAAAAAATGTGTAAAAATAAGAGACACACAACAAAATCACAATAAAAACAAAGATACATGAGAATTTAAAATAACAATTAAAAGAAAATAAATGAAAACTGTTTAAAAGAATAAAATGGGTATAAAAGTGTAGTCAGTGCGAAGCAGCACAGTGCGTATTCAGTAAATGCAGGGTTAAACAGATGTGTTTTTAATCTAGATTTAAAACTGTTTACTGTTGAAGCACATTTGATTTCTTCTGGAAGCTGATTTCAGCTACAGGTGGCATAATAGCTAAATGCCATAGACTGTAAAAAAGATGTAGTGTCCGTGATGTCACCCATAGGTTTCTTAAGATCGTTTTTGAAGCCTGAAGTAGGCGGTGCCTGCCGTCGCCATCTTGGTCCTGCATCAGCGCGCATCACTTGCGGATATTCGAAAATGATAAAGAGGCGGGACATGCCCCCAGCCCGACTTTAGTGACAGCAGTGGCTGTTTAACAGTCACTCAAGCGGCCACACCCTTAATTACGCAGAACTTTAAGGCATAATATAATTTAAACGGTTGAGTTACCAAAAATATTTGCTATACAGACCTAAAACTATTTTTGTACCAGGCTGTAAACATTATTTCCTGCTGTAAAGTTGGGCATTTTAACATGGGGGCTCTATAAGAATTGACTCCCTTTTGGAGCCAGCCTGTAGCGGCCAGTCAATGAATTGCAGTTTAATTAACTCAAATCGCAGGAGAGGTCAAGGATTTGTGTAGCATGCTCCAACAGGAATGATCTGATTTTCCTGATGTTGTAAAGGAAAAATTGACAAGATTGTGCAGTTTTAGCAATGTAATCAGTGAAGCTCAGCTGGTTGTCAATGATCACTCCAAGGTTACCGGCTGACTAGACATGGATATGGTAGATTAACCCAACTGAAAGAAGTTGTGTTGTATTGTCGGGTTAACCGAGATCACAAGCAATTCTGTCTTTGTAAGGTTCAGCTGCAATATCACTCAGGGAGGCAGAAATCTGAGTGGAAACTGTGGGATCATCTGGTTGAAATAAGAGATGGAGTTGCATGTCATCAGCACAGCAATGGTAAGAAAAGCCATGTTTCAGAATGAAAGATCCTAAGGATGCCATGTAAAAAAAAAGAAAAGCCGTGGCCCAAGTACTGGGCCCTAAGGCACCCCTGTAGTGAGATTATGAGACTCAGAGATACAAAAGGGGGGAGAGTTGGACTCAAGTCCTTAACGGTCCAAGTCTAAACAAGTCCACAAATTATAAATGTACTGTTAATTGAATTTTATTCAAAACTGTTACATTATTATTATTTTAACCCTTATTAAACTAATGGTAAAATACCACTATTACATCTTTTTTATGGTAGATCTATGAGTGGAATTCAAGTAAGAAGAAATTCTACAGAAATTAAATAAAGCAATTAAATGTTACAATGTAACAATGGACATTAAGACATAAATTAAAATTTTTAGGGGGTCTGTGCAGAAATCTTTGGGGGCTAAATCCTACCTAAAGAAGGCCTAGTGATGCCACTGCTTCTGAAAATTTCAGAGTCTAAAATGTCCAAGCCCGAGCACAAACTCACCAGAATCAAAAACGATCTTTCTTGTTGAATGATATTCTACCTTACATTTTTCTTGAATGTGGCATTGGAGAGGGGGTGTATCTTAAAAAAAGTCGAAAGTTCACTGGTTGTGAACAGTAACAGTAAACTTTCTTACTCTCTCAGCAGGTTCTGTTTCAGAATAGTAAAAACTTGTAACTTGGTATAAGCACTTCTTGTATTATTGTCTACCTGACAAATTGCTTTATTGTTTCCTGATAAAAGCGTCTAAATGCCTAAATGTAAATACACAACTTAAAAATGCCATTTAAAATAACTTATTAATGTGCCATTTTATTGTTTTCTTTAATTATCATAAATAAAATAATTTTAGTTTATTAAGTTTTCTATTGAAAATTATTTTCAAATTCACATGATTATTGTTCCATTTAAATACATTGTAAAACATGAATTACAAAAAAAGTTTTAAACATATCCATTATTTTTCATTTACAAAGTTATTTATTTATTTACATATTATGTTCAAATCATTAAATTACTAAATTAATTATTTTTAAGTGCCACTCTTGGTCCTCCATACATAATTTAGATTATGAGACTTTAGGGTCAAACAATTGTAAGGGGAAAATATGTTTCTTCATGTGACTTTTGTATGGGATACCTATTAGGATCATGGTTTTAGTGTTGTTGATCATCACTCAATGGTTGTGTGAGATTATAAGAACAGGACATGTTCATGGGATTAGTTTGGCATTTTAACAATGCTATCTAAAATAATAATAGATCTAGGAGACAATAAGGACAGTTGCAAGTAATAAACATATGTAATCCCAAACAGGTTTTCTGTGGTTAGAGTTTAGTTATCTTAGTTTAACTATCTATTGTGGTTATAGATCTAGTTTTGTTATGCATTACCAGACCATGCATTACCAGACACAGAGCAAGTCAACCAAACAGGCATATCTGATGCATAGATAAATAAAGGAATGAAGGGGAGTGTAAAAAGAAATGAGAGTTTGATATGGTAACTGATAATTAAGAAGTCTTTTATTTACAGTATATGTGCACCTTCATGTAAACAATCATAAGGGAACATCAAATCATCTCATGTGTTCTCTGTGATTTTGTAAGGATACCTGTTCATTGCTTTAGTGTTAAATAACTCAAAAGCATTTTTCAAATGGGTTTTGAAAGGAACCATATTGAATTGTTTACTTTATTTCAGAGCGTCAACTACACCTTTTCTTTAGCACCGTTGGCAGGGCAGCCAGAGCTTTTATTGACGCTCTCGCCGGTGGCGGTGTGAATGCACAGTAAAGCTTCACATAGATTTTAGCATCCTTACTTAAAGCTTACATAAAGTACTTAAAGCTCATGAAACTGCGACTTAACAATTTAAACATGAAACGTAAAACATTTTACAAATATCTCCAAAGGCACAAATATAAAAGTAGAGAAGGTCCCTCACCTAGTGTTGTAGTTCTCGAGAACATCCGTAGACGCCGCGCTGTCCAAGGAAAAGGCGGGAATATAGATAACCTGTGTTCTAAACGGCATAGATAGTGATTTAGGCAAATAACCCCTCTGTGTTTCAATGTGATGTTGCAGTCTTCAGGTCCAAACTGTAAGCATTCAGCATTCACAGAGAGCCCATGAGATCTCCTATGCTCTTAGCATAGCTTAGCTTCAGCGTATCAAGCACACTTTGCGGCAGTCAGCGGTTCCCGCACACACTACACATGTGGAGTTTCCACTTCTCGGGGATGGGATGCTAGATTGAGTCGTTTGCCTGAGATCTTAAGGTCTTGTCTCAACAAAATCGGCCATGGAGGAGCCGTTGATAGCTCCAGCAGCTCGGGGAACTACGGCTGATTCAGCCAGTTCGAGGTGATCAGAGTCATTGTTGCTTTTTCCTCTCTGATTTTGTGTAGTACTGAAGGCAGCAGCTTCACAGAGGGAAACGCGTATTTGCTGGCTCTCGGCCATGGCAAAGACAGCGCGTACCCGCTCAGTGGAAAGTTCATCAACGAAAAGAACAGCGGACAGTGCGAGTTCTCCTTGGATGCAAACAGGTCCACTTCTGCTTTGACTCAGCTTGACATACAGCACTTCTGCTTTCCAGAACTGACTCCAGATCAGCTCGACAGACAGCATGTCTGCTCTGCAGTTCATCTTGCCGGGGACATCTGTCGCTTTTATTAAAAGGAGATGATGATCCGCAGACTGGAGCATCATGTCTGCCTGTCTGAACAGAGGCCTGGAGCGCACCCACCCTGGCAATTGATGTATGAAACTACCGTAGTGTTGTCTGTCTGGACAAGAACATGATGGCCCCCGATCAACATCATAAAGCTCTGCAGTGCTAGATAGATGGCTTTGAGCTCTAGGCAGTTTATATGCCATGATAACTCCGTCTCCGACCAGGAGCCCGAAGCTGGATCGACACTGCATAGGGCTCCCCAGCCCATTAGCGACACCTTCGTTGTGACCACTTTCTCCCACGTTACCAGTCAGAGATGGGCAGCCTCACTGAATAGGTTTGTACCGAAGCAGGGTCTTAGCACTCGCATAAATCCGTTCTTAACTATAATGTGCACTCGTCCCAATATCCACGTTCTGCTGGGCACTCTGGATTGTAACCACAGCTGTAACCAAGATTTTCCAGTGAAACTGGGACCTGGTTCATTACCCCGTTTCCTGAAGGATTCCTGCCAGGGACTCTTATGACGCACCACCACCTCAGGTCACGGGGGGTGAAATCTGCCGGCCGGCGTAGTGCATTCAGAACACTGCTAAATTCTTATCAAATAATTTCACTCCATACATCCATCCAACCGTTTCCAGAAGGGCTCATCGTATGCAAGGCTACGGGAAGGTTGGAGCCTATTCCAGCATCTCAGGCCACAAGCAGGGTACACCCTGTATAGATGATCAATCCATCACAGGACACACATTTGAACCCACCTTTATTTAAACCCACCAATCATATTTCTTTACAGACAGGATTCAAATATTTCTCAAGGGTGAACTACATCATTGACACACAGCCAGGCTTACTGCAGATACAGAACTTTGCATGTTGTTCAGATGTTTCCTTAGTTAGCCCTGCCAGTCGTAACCCACAATTAGTTGATCAATACTACCAACCTACATGCATAGGAAAACTCCCGGTGTTTCGGATTGCCAGTCCATTTACATTAACTTTATTACATTTGTTTATGTTGCTGTACTATTGTGCACTTTCCCTCAAACTAAAGACAATTGAGAAATCCATAGCCCTTCACATAAACTCGCTAAATAGAGGGGTAAGGGTTAGAAATGGGATTGGGCCTAAATGTGTTTATTATTTTTTCTTTTACAAAGTTATTTATTTACACTTTATGTTCAAATTACTAAATTGATTATTTCTTTTATTTTTAAGCGGCACTCCTGGTCCTCCATATGGTCCCACTATTTGTTAAAAAAAGCACTGTATGTACCTGCATCATCATCCTACTTTCTTGTAAAAACGTTCTGTAAAAATATATAACTTTGATTTTTTTAATACTGACTAAATTCATGTCAAAGATTAAAATCAATATCACATCAATGACCGAAATCAAACTTTCATGCTCTAATTAGATTATGACACTTTAGCCTGGATTTCACTGTTATAGGATTATTGCTTTAGTGTTGTTGATCATAAATAACTCAATGGTTGCGTGCAAGTATAAGACCCGTATAAGTTCCTTTCCATTTCATGGGTTTAGCTTGGCATTGTGTAAATGCTATCTAAAATAATAAGAGATTTAGGAAACAATAAGGACAGCTGCAAGTTATGAACATTTGTATTTCCAAACAGGTTTTCTGTGTTTAAAGTTTAGTTATCTTTAGTTTAAAAATGTCCCTTTCACTATCTATTGATCTATTGATGCCCAAATAAGTAAAGGAATGCTGGTGAGCATTGATAGAATTGAGAGTTTTTGATATGGAAATTGACAATTAAGATCACTTTTATTTACCAGGTTGGTGAGGACACACACACACCGGATATGCAGATATGGTGGTTCCAGGGGTGGGTTTCAGGTGAGTAGTATTTGGAGAGGAGTTGGGTGAAGTTAGAGGATATGGGGTGAGGGAATAGAGAAAGCAGGTAAGGAGTATTCATGAGTAAAGAGTCCTTTTCCATAACAGAAACCAGATGTTGTGGCAGAGGAAAGTGTGTGCTTAAACAGTGCTCTTTGGGTAAGATGATTAAAATTCTGGTGATTAGAGTGGTGAGGGTTAGAGTACTCCCTTTAGTGCTATTACGCCATACAATATAGTTCCTCTTTTAAATCCGCTTAGAAAAGCGCTACGTTTTATTTTGTGCCACCAAACTTGCTCGTATAACTACTCGTCTTAAATAGGAAAAACGTTGATGTGTTTGGTCACTTCTAACTTTATCTCTGAGTGGTACCATTGAATGAATGGGGCTAAGCTAAATGCTATTGAAGTGTCGCAGCGCGCCCCAGCGCTTACGTGCACGCACACAGTTGATAGAGGGATGTATCAACTCTTCTTAGTTGCTGCGGTGCTTACCTGCAGTTCCACGGTGTTTTCGCGTTCTGAGAAGAGAGATCACTCCAGAAAAAAAGTATTGTTTACATCCCTCTTTCCAAGTGTTAATCGTCCACACGATGTGACAAGACATTACTCCCATTAAGTTTAACGTAACATCCAAGAGCGCTGATCTTTGACGGAATAATAAGTTCCGATTGGGATTCACAGACTGGTTTACGAGCTAGTGAACTAATGAGACACACAGAGAGTGTTTAAAAACAGCGCGTCTCTGTGTGTCCGTGCAGTTTTTCCATTCAGAGATGAGCCTGTTTAAAGGACCTCCATTCACTAGGTGGCGGAATGATACGAAAGGTGAAGCGGTTACTGTGCCGTTATCAGTAGAATATCGCATAGCTCTTAGCCAATCAGATTCGAGAACCAGTTGTATAAAAGAACTGTTGTTTAAAATGTGATACTTTGTGCTAGCATGCATAATTATTTAATAATATATACTTATGGCAGCAATGTACTTACATGACCATGCTCCATGCAATTAAAACTCCTGTTTTAGTTGTGTGATGTTTTTCAAAGTAAGAATGAAGCACAATAGACAATATTGTGCTGAAGCAACACAAAGCAAGTCCACTATATGGTTACTCAAATCAGAAGAGACTGAAATAAATGGAAAAAAGTTACCATCCAAGAAGCAAGTTTTATGTGTGTTGTGCGTTTTTAAATGGTAGAGTTTTTGCAAAAATATGTGATTTCAGAAATATTCAAAGGCTTTAAGCAACCTCTAGATATTGTATGAAAAATGCAAAATTTTGTGTGTTTTTATTGTTTTCCTATACACTGCAAATTTTTCTTGAATTTAGTGTTTAAGAAAAATTTTCAAGATTTTTTGCTTACCCCATTGGCAGTTTTTTTTGCTTGTTTTATGCACAAAATCACTTAAATTTGATATTTTTGGTCTAAAAACTAGACTTATTTTCTTGGGTGGTTTTGCTCATCAAGAAAAAGAATCTTAATTTAAGAATTAATATACTGAAAACAAGACAAAAATACTAAGACATTTTTTTCTTGAAAATCATTTTGTAACACATTTAGGGGGTGAGAGTTGGAAATTCACTGTGCATGCACTGCAAAAAATTACTTTCTTACTTAGTATTTTTGTCTTGTTTTCAGTACAAATATCTAAAAATTCTTGAATCAATATTTTCTTGATGAGCAAAATGACCCAAGAAAATAAGTTTAGTTTTTAGAGAAAAAAAATCAAATTTAAGTAAATTTGTGCTTAAAATAAGCAAAATAATCTGCCAATGGGGCAAGAGATTTTTTCTTGAATTAAGCATTTAAGGAAAATGTAAACTTATTTTTAGATATTTTTTTCTTACTCCATTGGCAGATAATTTTGTTTGTTTTAAGCACAAATTCACTTAAATTTTATATTTTTTTTGTCTAAAAACAAAACTTATTTTCTTGGGCCATTTTGCTCATCAAGAAAATACATCTTAATTTAAGAATTTAAAGATATTTGTACTGAAAGACAAAAAAAGAGAGTTTTTGCAATGTGACCCTGCCTTGGAAAACTCAGCTGAAATCATTTTATTTTATTACACAAATCATCATCCTACTTTCCTGTAAAAACATTCTGTAAAAATATAACCTTGATATGTTTAAAAATGACTAAAGGTCATTTGAAATCAATATCACATCAATGACTAAAATCAAACTTTGATGCTCATAATTAGATTATGAGATTTTAGCCTGGATTTCATAGACAGGGTCAAACAATTGTAAGGGAAAAATATGTTTCTTTATGTGATTTGGTATGGATACCTGTTAGGATCAGTGCTTTCGTGTTGTTGATCATAAATAACTTGATGGTTGCGTGTTGAGTATAAGACCCGGACATGTTCCTTTCCATTTCATGTGTTTAGCTTGGCATTTTAAAAATGCTATCTAAAATAATA
This sequence comes from Misgurnus mizolepis, assembly GCA_025389145.1. NCBI lineage: Eukaryota > Metazoa > Chordata > Actinopteri > Cypriniformes > Cobitidae > Misgurnus > Misgurnus mizolepis. The sequence goes on along the minus strand of JAIFKI010000008.1, from coordinate 35,289,678 downwards.
AGAGATTTAGGAAACAATAAGGACAGCTGCAAGTTATAAACATGTATTCCCAAACAGGTTTTCTGTGTTTAAAGTTTAGTTATCTTTAGATAAAAAAAAAAATATGTAAACAATTTTCAGTAACAATAGAAACAATGTCCCTATCACTATTTCTTGATCTATTGATGCCCAGATAAGTAAAGGATTGCTGTGAGCATTGATAGAATTGAGAGTTTTTGACATGGTAATTGACAGTTAAGATGTCTTTTATTTACCAGGTTGGTGAGGACAAAATGTGGTTTAAACATTGCTCTTAGATGCCCACGCTGACACAGGGAAAACATGCAAACTCATATGTATGGCGTCGTGTTGGTTTGCTAATGTCAACATTGTGGATCAAGTGGCCCATGGTGGTGGTGGGGTTATGGTATGGGCAGGCGTATGTTATGGACAACAAACAGAGGGGCATTTTACAGATGGAAGGCACAGAGATAACGTGATGAGATCCTGAGGCCCATTGTTGTACCATTCATCATATGCAGCATGATAATGCGTGGCAACATGTTGCATGGATTGGTACACAATTTCTAGAAAGCTCAAAAAACATCAAGGTTCTTGCATGGCCAGCATACTCACCGGACATTTCACCCATTGAGCATGTTTGGGATGCTCTGGATTGGTGTATACACGTGTTCCAGTTCCGTTAAAGCCATTAAAGAGGAGTGGACCTACATTCCACAATCAACAACCTGATCAACTAAGGTGATGCACTGTGTGAAGCAAATTATGGTCCCACCAGATACTGACTGGTTTTTGGACCCCCCTACTACAGTAAAACTGTACATTTTATAGTGGCCTTTTATTGTGTCCAGCCTAAGGCACACCTGTGCAATAATCATGCTGTCTAATCAACATCTTGATATGCCACACCTGTGAGGTAGATGGATTATCTCAGCAAAAATTTAGTTAGTTACTCACTAACACAGATTTAGAAAGATTTGTGAACAATATTTGCAAGAAATAGCCCTTTGTGTACATAGAAAAAATCTTAGATCTTTGAGTTCAGCTCATGAAAAATGGGGCAAAAACAAAAGTGTTGCATTTATAATTTTGTACAGTGTATATAAACTGGTATGGCCAAAAAAAAAAAAATCTTATTCAGAAGGTATACGCATTCAAAACTTACAGCCGATGAAAGCATAACAACAGCAGTCATGTTGCAGGAACAGTCCAAAGGGAGATGAACATCAAAGATGTAAAAAGCAGTTGTGAGCGGGCACGCACGCCACACGGCCGAAATGAGAGAAAGATGTGGTTTGTCACTGTCTGGACAATAACTAGCCAGTTGATAAAACATCTCAGAGAATAGCGTGGACGCACTTCACACCACGAGTGTGCACGCAGCTATTCCCATTAGAGGTATCTGTTAAAAACATTTAATTCATTAATAATCTAGTATGTGTTCATTTTCTGTCATAGTTTCTTCAAAATTAAGTTTTATTTGAGTATTTTTAATAAAAATATTTTCATCTTCATCATGACGCATACACCCCGCCCCTTTGATTTATTTTGTGTTATTAGCATGCTAACGTGTGCTTATGCTAATTAAAATTATATAGAAACTGACAATTGGTTTAAATAGACTTTTTTGCTTGAATTAACTTTTAACTTAGTTTTGTTTTTGTTGAACAGACCAGAAATAATTGCGTGGAAAAGTTTTCCTTAACTGAATTTAGTTTATTGAACAAGATATTTTTATGACCAATATACATATATTTATTAAGTTGGTGCAACAAAAAGATTGTTTGTTTAAATTAACTTATTGTATTCTTGTTGTACAAGCCTAATCTAATTTCGTGGAAAAGTTTTCCTTAATTCAATTATGTTGATTGAACAAACAATTGATTTGAGTGTACAAAACATTGTGAGTTTTTAGCACCATGCCTTCAAAGACTCTATTAAATCAACACATGGGGCCCTATCTTGCACCCAGCGCAATTGACTTTGTCAGTGACGCATGTATCATTCATATTTTGCACCGGCGCACAGCGGGTTTTTCCCTCCACAGATGCACGTCGGCAAACTAGGGAATGAACTTGCACTCCCTGAGCGGTTCAGCGCAAAAAAAGGAGGCGTGTTCCGGCGCAAACCATCCCTGATGCTATTTTGCAGTTTCAAAAAACAATTGCGCCACTGACCAGAAAATCACCAGTCTAAAGTCAGTGGCGCGTTGCACGTTGTTCATTATGCTATTTTAAGGGCGCATGCTTGACCATAATGTATAGCGTGCACAACGCGCACACACTTTGCTTATCTAATCTAAACAGATGCAACAGTTATGTTTTGCAAATCATAAATTGTTACAATAAAAATATTTATCACATGAGATCATTGTGTTGAGCATCGTGGTGATAGTTTTTATTTATTTTGTGTGGCTGCGTTAAAAAATTATCATGCAAATAACGATTAAAATATTTTCATAAGTTTGTTGTGTATTACGTTTATTTTATGTAAATAATAATTAAAATGTTTTCATAAGAAACCTTCATGTATATGAACTTGATTTGTAAGTGTACTTTGGGGTTGGACTGCTTGCGTTTTTTGGCTTTCAGCGGTGAGGGTGGATGCAGCGATGTCCTCTGCTGGCGTCTGTGTAGAGGCAGATCCACCTCCCGTTACACGGCGTGGCCGATTTTATCCTGGCAAGCTTGGGATTCCCCCGTCTCCTGACATTATTATAGCGCTTGCGGCGCAACGATGGGGATGCCAGCTGATGAGACTGTGGCTATTTCCTCTCACGCCTGTTTAACCTACGCTGATTTGGGCGGGTTTCTCCTATCCCCATACAAAACAACTTCTCTGTCTTTGACTGCTCTTACAAGAACGTAAGTCTCCTCGGCTGTGAACCGCTCCTGGCGCGCGCCTGGTAAATCCGTCATAATAATAGCAACCCACCCTGGAACTTGCGCCCTTGCGTTTAAAGGGAATGTTGGATGACGTTCTGATTGGTTTATTTGACATTACGCCCAAACCACACCTATGAATAATGAACCTACTTCAGACCAACCCCTTATTGATTTGCGCCCGGCGCAAGAGTTATTTCTCACGCCGGGAAAATAGCAACAGCGCCCAAGATCCGCCCACAAACTCACTTGCGCGTTGCGCTTCGCACTTGCGTTTCAGATCGTTAAAATAGGGCCCAATGTCATCAAACGCAACATTTATAAAACTTGATAACTTTACTTCATGTTTTAACATGATTTCTCATTCCTATCTGATTGATGGCCATCATCAGGCAGACAACAAATCCCATAATTCCACGCTGCTGTCATTAATCTACGTCATAGTTATTGTTTTGATCTGGCGCCCTCTAGCTGCGGATTCTACATATTGCACCTTTAAAAACCTTTAGCTGTTTACAGCAAAATCATGCTTTTATTAGTGTTAATTAGTGTTGATACTCAGGGGCAGGTCTAGACAATTTTCCAGGGGGGGGGGGGGGGTGGGGCACAGACTCAGAGAGGGGTGGCACATTTATACATATAAACAGTGAACTATAGTATAGCCCTACATTGGAGGTAATAATAATGTTTATTATTAACAAAACATTATTCTGTGTCAAAATGAATTCAAAATAAGTAACTTGAAATGGGATATGAAATAAATGAATGGACAGTAGAAGCATGTGCACTGTAAAGAATAATTCTGTAGGTTTGTAGATTTTATGAAATTGAATATGTAAACTTTATTTAATAAAATCAATTTAATGTTTTTTGGTAATTTTTTGTGTTAAATGACTGGAATAAAAACTACTTCTTGTTTTTGTGAAGGATTTAGCTATTCTTATTGTGTACCTGCAAAAATAGCAAATGCTGAATAAATCCATCGTAATACAAATGAGCTGTTTTAAATTGGGCTAAAGGGATAGTTTGTCACAAAATTAAAATTCTGTCATCATTTTCTGACCCTCATGTTGTTCTAAACCTGTATTTTTATTCTGATGAACACAAAAAAGATATTTTGATAAATGGTAAGTGACACAACTGATGGTACCATTCACTTCAATAGTAGGAAAAACAAATACTATGGAATATTGTGACAAATGATAAAGATAGTTTAATAAATAATGGTAAGCACAGAGTTGACGGTACCCAATGCTTTCCACAGTAGAAAAAAAATACTATGACGGTCAATAAGTAGCTACTGTCAATGGTGTGCTTACAATTAATTTATCAAAATATTTGTGTGTTCAACAGAGTAAACAAACTCATACAGGTTTAGAACAACATGAGGGTGAGTAAAGCATGCTATAAAGTTTCATTTTTGGGTAAACTATCCCTTTAAATTGGTCCGGGGCAGCGGGCTGTCAAGAGCTGATCCCATTATAAACAGTTGTCAAGCATCAGCTGTTTGAATGAATGACTCAATAAGTGAGACGGCCATATGTTGCCATCTACTGGCAGTTTAATTTCATGATTAAAGGTATCATTACCACCAATATTTCTTAATTGCATATTCAAAGTGTGTGTCAAGCTACTAATTATTTAAACTAGAGGAGCCACTTGGATATAAAGAAATTGAAGCTTGACTGTGGTTATTATTGTTTCTGACAGATTTGAATTGTTTCTGACAGACTATTCAAACCTGTTAGCTTTAACACTGAAATTGGCTGTGTTTATGTGAAATATTGTAGATTTCAATGTTTTGATTAAAAAAGTATAAGAAAACTTGATGACTAAGTTTACACTGTCATCGTGACCCTGGGGCAAATTACCCATGCTTTGTCTTTACTAAGAGTTGTAGGAGGAAAAAACAAATGTCAGAAAACCAACTGGCATGATAAAGGATTCTTGCATGATCAGTCTTTTCCGGCGTTTAACTGATGACGTAATTTAGGTCGTGTTATCTGACTCCACAAGATAAAATGTCACTGTGTACGAATCAGATTATTACTTTTACACTTACAGAATTTAGATGGATGTCTAGTTATTTTGGTTTAACTCTAGTATCAGTGATTTTGTTTCAGAGGCATTCTGAAAATGTCATTAAATTTGTTTTTATCCATGGCCAATGTACATCCTTGTGTAATTAATTTGGAGAAATTCATCAAAGACCATGTCCATCTCTAAATTGTAAGGAATTTATATCTTTGATTTTATTGTAATGCTTTATGCCAGGGTTTGAAATTAATATTGAAGGGACATTTCACCGGTAGAAACATTAATCTTTATTAAAAGTGGGTCATGTTTGTAGTCGAAATGTAACAAATTTAGAATTGTGTGCGTATTTGAGAGAAAAGACAGAACATGACTTGGGGCACATTTGTATGGAAAACTACAACTCCCACAATGCACAGCTCTGCAATCCTCTCCCATTAATCAGAACACCGCTGCCTGAGATATGCTATTGTGTACATAAATGCCACGTTAGTAAAACAAAGAAAATAGAAACACTCACTTTATAGTCAGACGTCCGTTTATCCCTGCAGGTTTTGGCTGTAGCTTCCAGTTTAGGATTCTAAAATATTTATCCAGGACGCTGCTGTCCATATACGGTACGAAGCTTGGGTAGGAGCAAGCTTCATTCAGTTTTTGATATATTTTTGAGAGTGCTTGGCCAAATATGTATATTCCCAAAAAAGAAAATGCTGCATCCTGCACACAAAAGCGTCCACCGCACAATATACTCCACAGACGCACTGACTTAGTGCCAGAGATGGGCATAAATACATGGAAATGTATTTCAAATACAAATACAAAGTACTGTGTTGAAAAATGTATTTAAATACAAATACAAAATACTGTGTGGAAAAATGTATTTAAATACAAATACAGTATTTTGTATTTTGAAAATACACAAAATACATGTGAAATTGGTGATTTAGTGCAAGTATCCCTATTATGCTGAAATCTATCTGGGTCTATTTCTGAATGCCAAAAAGCATTTAGATGTGTGCAACTGCTTAGAAACTTTTGTTTTATTTTACATACCTCATTGCTTGAGATATCTTTGTTATGACAACATGACATAAACCAATACAACACAACTTGTTATAAATCATAAACAATAATTATCAAACTTAAGAAACTAGCTTTGTGGGTTAACGTTACATTAAACTGTGATTTTAATGTCATTAAGTGTTAATACTTTGTCAAATATTATTAATACTCGGTCAAATAAACATTATGAACTGAAGAATATTCATGATGCTGTTATAAAACTATTTAACAGAGTATTAACACTTAATGACAAATTATATTTGTACCACTGTAGTTGAGGTCAAGAAAAATATTCATGACACTGTTTTAAAACTATTTTACAGAGTATTAACACTTAATGACTTTTTATTGACAAATTCAGTTTGTATCACTGGTAAAAAGTGGTCAGTTATGTTGTCTTGGTTAATGTCAAGTTGTCATAACAAAGACATCTCAAACAATGTCATGATGTCATAATTGAACAAATGACACTTAATGACAGTAGTCATAAACGTCAATAAAATCTCCTTCATATTCATGACATCTGTCATGTCATGGTTATGAACACCCATTCAAGTAAAGTGATGTTTTATAAAAACATCATAAAAACTTTTTCATGTTTCGTCAAAATGACCCACAACCTAATCAGTTTTTATGTGAAGAAATCCATGTATTTACAAACTTCTCACGAGACGCGTGTTTGACAAATTATTCGGCAAACTACTTCCTCTCATCGCTGCTTTTTGACGGTTTTGAGAACAATTACTCAAGAGTCGCACTCTGTTAGAATTATTCAACGGAGAGCCCGGCAAGCATAAAAGCCTTGTAGGTTTACTGAGGAGCTCGCAGGTTCAGCAGGTTCACACCGTAGAGTAGAGCCATGCGAATTGCAAAAGTGTAAACAAGGCTTCAACTGCACAAAGCTAAAAAGAAATCAGCAACTGTGTGCTGATTCCACCACTTGCCGCGTCACGTGTGAAAGGGCCTTTAAAGTAAGATGACCAGACGTCCCCGTTTTCCGGGGACAGTCCCGTTTTTTGGTGTTCTGTCCCCGACTGAAGCTGTCCCCGGAAATGTCCCCATTTTACAGCATGTCCCAAACAACCAGCAAATACATTGAAAAACCCCATCAATATAGCGTTTGTAGTAACAGACCGGAGCAATCATGTAATGATTATTTTCACCAGCAGAGGGGGCCGCGAGCTACTTATTACTTGCACACGCCACTGATTTTGCGATGAAGAATTTACTACGAGACACACGAGAAAGCGTCATTATACTCTTTGTTATCATCAATCAAGTTATCATAAGATATGAAAACAGTTAAAGTTATGGTGGCTTAAGGTATTAAATACTCATGTTAAATTAAAATAATAAACCAATGAGGTGAACTGATCACAGTATGTTTCGGAGCATTTGTTTTGTGTAGGCTAAATATGTTTACATTTTGCACTATTCCTTCTGTTCTTCAAGTTTACAATATTATGAAATCAGCTGAAGTAGTACCTTACAAGTAAGATGGGGTATGTCTCTTTTGTAAAAACGGGATACAGAAATTGTTCAATTAATTGAATTAGAAACACTGCAAAAAATTACTTTCTTATTAGTATTTTTCTCTTGTTTTCAGTACAAATATAAAAAAAATCTTAAGTCAAGATGTATTTTTTGATGGGCACAATAAGAATAAGAATAAAAGTCTAATTTTTAGACCAAAATATCAAAATTGTGCTTAAAACAAGCAAAAAAAATCTATCACTACTTAATTCAAGAAAAATATTTTTTGCATGTTTTAAGCACAAATTCACTTAAATTTATTTTTTTGTCTTAAAGCTTGATTTTTCTTATCAAGAAAATGCATCTTGATTTAAGATTTTTTAGATATTTGTACTGAAAATAAGACAAAAATACAATTAAGTAAGAAGTCATATTTTGCAGTGAACCCATAAAGAAAACTTTCAAAAAACATTTTGTCCCCATTTTTTAATTCATAGTTAACAACAAATGAGATTTTAATGATATTTTGACCATTTAACTAGGAAATGTCCCCGGTTTTCATTTTAAAAAAAATCTGGTCAACTTACTTTAAAAGAAAGCACCACCGTTTTTCAATATTTCACTATGTTCTTACCTCAACTTAGATGAATGAATACATACCTATCTTTTTTCAATACGTGCACTTAATCTTTGCACAGCGTGTCATGAATGTGTTAGCATTTAGCCTAGTCCCATTTATTCCATAGGATCCAAACAGGGAAGAATTTAGAAGCCACCAAACACTTCCATGTTTTCCCTATTAAAAGACTGTTACGCGAGTAGTTACACGCGTAAGTATGGTGACAGAAAATAAAACGTAGTGATTTTTAAGTGGATAAAAAATGAGAACTATATTGTATGGCGGAAGAGCACTTAGTCTGGCGCAGTAACATCATCACTCCTGTGAAGATGTTACTGCGCGCTGAGGTCGAAATGCTGCAAACTAAGTGCTCTTCCTCCATGCATTGAAAATAGATAGTTATGTATTTATTTGTCTAAGTTGAGGTAAGAACATAGTAAAATATTGAAAAATAGTGGTTTTCCTTTAAGTCAAAAGTGTAGGCCTATTTGTCAGCGTTTCACACTCTCTCAGTCGTGCATTAAACTGCATGCCAACGTGCAAGTGTGAATTTCCTTTCGCGACAGTTATAATAACACAAATCACATCACACCCAATAACTCAATCTCCCTTGCTTTTTTCCCACTCCAACATTTGAATTATTGCCCACTAAAAGCTGCACAGATATATTTGCTTACCTGAACTCTGGTGTCTGGTCTGAACTAGTTGATGCATGAAAACAGCACCCTGACTGGTTGACTGGCTCAAAGTATTTTGAGTATTTTTAAAATACAAAAATACTCATCTTAAATGTATTTAAATACAAATTACATTTCATTTTTTTCAAAGGCTTTAAAATACAAAATACTATTTTGTATTTCAAATACGTATTTTAAATACATGTATTTGAAATACTGCCCATCCCTGCTTAGTGCTTGTGCCAAAAGTACCTCTCTTGCCCGGGACCATTCACCAAACAAACGTCCATATCCTGATCTGATGCAGAAATGTTGTACAGAGAGTACAGGCACTAGTCCGTCCAAGCTCAAGCCAGTCTGGGCTCCTCTGCGCAGCCGAAGCCAATGCTCCGGCCTAATCCTCGGACTTCTGTTCCTCCATCTGCCTCAGCTCTTTGCTGTATTGTGGCTCATAACGGTGCCATGAACAGCGGATTAGAGCATCGCTTGTGAAATCACCCTCTTCCATATCATATTGATTACCTTCCGCTATTATTGTAACATGAAGTCTGGCTCGCTCCACAACGTCTGTTAGCTTAGCTTAGCATAAAGATGGCGGCTGATAGTTTTTTTTAGTCTGTGTTCGTATATTTTTGTAAGTCACACCCACTGATCTGTAATAGGTCGGTAGCGTGAGTGGGTCCCACCCATAGCCCCCACCTTGGAAAAATGAGGAATGAGTTTTTGTATTCTTACACCCTCAACAAAGATACAGCAGTTCTTTCTTTCAATGATGCAAAAGGAAGATTTTTACATCATTGAAAGAAGGAAGTGCCTCACTGAAATCAGTTTTTCTCCCATCTCAGGGGAAACTGAGGGAATGATGCATGACCATTGAAAAACATGATTGGGGTTCTAACGATACAAAGCTTAATGCAAATCAGTGAAGTGTCCCTTTAACTTATAAATGCTGTGTAAGTGCAGTTCTTTATTCGGTTCATGTTAAAATGTAGTTAACCACTTACTGATGTAAGATCATGGGTGTGGAAAGATCTTCATAGCATCCCACTCCTTCCCCAAAAGCAATGTGCAGAATAAGCTAAAGTTAAGTTGCCAGCCAGCACCAGCATTTTTTTAATGCCTTCCAGAAAAATTTTCTCTTTAAATAAACATACAATATATTAAATGAAAGAACAATCCCCCTGCTTTGAGTAAAAAAGTTTCATCCTAATGGCGCTTTTCCATTGCATAGTACCCCACGGTTTAGTTTAGTTTGGGTCGGGTCAGTTTACTTTTGGGAGCTTTTCCATTGGGTGCAGTACGTAGTACCCGATACTTTTTTTCGTACCACCTCGGTTAGGGTTCCAAGCGACCCGAGCTGATACCAAACGTGACGCGAAAACACTGTAGATCACTGATTGGTCTGAGAGAATCGTCACGTCATCGCTATAATGTAAATATTAGCTTTAGCTTACTGCTAGCTTGCGCTGTCTCAAGCAAACATGTTGTTATCTGTGTTCTGCTATAAGTTTCCAAACAGCCTTTTAGCGATGAAAAACATCCGCAGGTTGAGAATCCAGGACACCATAACAGTTTTTTCCAGACTTGCAGTTTGTGGCGGCACATTCGCGACGTGCACGTTCGCATTATATATGCTTAAATGCAACTTGAATGAGGCTCAGCGGAGCGCCGTCGACTGACGCCACGGGTCGGGTGTTTGAACAGAAACTGTCATGTGAGACAGAGGTAGTTATAAACGCGATGTGCAAACATCTATTTGTGGTGGCCAATTTTAATTTTGTGGCAGACTGAGAAATAAATGAATGTATGGGAATGTACAACAACGCTCTCACGTCTATGATGTCACAGCAGTAGGCAGCGTAAATATAACGACACGCCCATAATCCCTCCCACTGCGAAGTGTTACTAAACTCAATGGAAAAGCTAACCACGCCAAAGTGAGGTGAGCTGACCCGACCCAAACTAAACTAAACCGTGGGGTACTATGCAATGGAAAGGCGCCATAACTTTGTTCTCTTTTTATCACCTCTCAAATATGGGTAGGTTTCTTCAAAAATACCAAATTTTGAGCTAAAAGTTGAGATAATTGCATTTTTGTAAAAAAAAAACTTTTGTTAGAGATCAGATTCAGAGCGATGATAAAAACATACACAGAGTTCTTACTGTTTCTGAGTGAATGGTTTAGTTTTATAAGTTGGGGAACAGTTTAATTATACTTCAGTTATCTTTTTCCGAAGCTGGTTTCTGTCGGGGCCTCGACATGCATCCATTAATTCGCTTGTGTCTGAGGAGCTCGATGAAAGGTCACAAGAGGGGATGAGGCGTGGTCTGGGTGGATTTTACCTCCTCGCTCCTCTCAGGAACCTACGAATCAGGTCGTGCTGTCCCAAAGACCTACCCTCGATATCGAAGTGATTCAGAAGCCAGAAGTGGAGGTTCCAGAGGTCCGGCCTCGGGTGCCAAATCGTGCCCTGCCCCTGAGACAGTAGGTCCTGTCTTAAGGGAATCGGCCAAGGAGGGGCGGTTGCTAGTACCAAGAGCTCCGAGTACCAGGTCTGGTTGGGCCACAGGGGCGCTACCAGAAGAACCTGATGCTCTTCCTCCTTAACTTTGCTCTGTACCTGCATAGCAACCAATGCAACGGGCTGGGTACCGATAGCCACGCTGCCAAAAAACGTACGAGGGGAACTAAATGATCTGCTTCATAGTGCATGGGGCGAAGGCAAATGTTCCCCGCCATCACTCGTTTTACCTGAGAAGACATTGTTGGAGGAAAAAGGCATACTCGTCAACTGAAAACATAGCCCAGGGAGGAAAAATGGAAATTACTCTTTTATCGACCATGGAAAAATGGAAATTACTCTTTTATCGACCATGGGGAACAGTTTAATTATACTTCAGTTATCTTTTTCCGAAGCTGGTTTCTGTCGGGGCCTCGACATGCATCCATTAATTCGCTTGTGTCTGAGGAGCTCGATGAAAGGTTAATTCCCCCATGGGGACCCAACTGAAAATAAGACGGAAAGGGATCCGTCTCGCAAAGGCCAGAGAACGTTGAGAATGGCTCATTGGGCCAGGCCCGCTGGTCGAGATTCTCTCCTTGGAACGAGTTCGTCAGGGCTGCTCAGGAACCAAAAGGGTCCCTCACAGTCACCTTACGGCCTGTCTTCCTACGGGTAGATATTCTCTGGGGCCGGCCATCTCCATAGACTGAAGGTGACGCCAGAACCGCAGGAAGCAGAGGCTGCCTGGGAGCAGACGACAGACGAGACTGGGACAGTGAGAACGGTTGAGTCACGCCGAGGTGAAACATGTTTAACAGCCTCCATCTGCTTCCTTACTGGGTAGAACAAGAGCAGAATCCTGCGCAGTATACCAAACAGCCTTATTCGCGAGATGGGTATGACAAGAAAGCAAACCTCGACATCTCCTATCTGTGCAAGTAAAGCCAGAGACATCTCTCTTGGACCCCAAAAGTGGACATCGCTTGACCCAGAGGGCATGCTGTCACGTTCATCACCGAAGGGCGAGGTCAATGACAGCACGCAGTTCCTGCCATATCACGGAGTCCGACCTATGATCGTGCAGATGTTTCTGTGGCAGTGAATTCACCCAAAGACAAAAACTCTGCCTCTTATTCTAAACCGACAGGTGAAAAACAAGTGTAGCGGGGGGAGGAATGGGTTGCAGGTAACAACCGGCAACGAGTCGCTCGCACTCAAACTGTATCACTCGCGCCGCTCGCCAGACTGACAGAGGCTGAATTAACAGCTGAACCGCCAGTGTGGGAAGCAGATGCGGCCGTGAACGCAACATTTTAAATAGACACGCTCTTGCAATGAGAGCGTATCAGGTTACAACCGCAGCCTCAGCAAACTGGCATCCCTGGCTGCATTTTGGAGAGGACAGCTTTACAAAAAGGCTTAGTTTGACGCCAGATTTTCGGCGTTTAAAACTAATGGAACGGTCACAACTTTAAAAGACCCCATTAAGGAGTAGCAACCACAGGCGTAAGTAAATCAAAATCTCACGTGTTTTGTTTGCAATTGCGCATATGTGCATGTAATGTAAACAACACCAACAACAGCAAACATTTTCCACCTCAGTTGGCATTGTACTGCATTCACACGTTAAAACGATGCTTTTTTATTAAAATAGCAGATAAACAAACAAGGATTAATTACCAGATAGAGACGTCCTGCTGTAATCATTGCTGCTGTTGGTCCATTACTAACTCAGTATCCGATCCTGGATCATATATGTATAATGTATGGCTGGTTATTTAAAAAAAGTTTAAAAAAGGCTTGCACGTACTGTAACTCTTAAGCTCCGCCCACCGCACACCTTCAAGTTTTCGACAAAACACGGAAAGGCCGTTCTGTCTTTTAATAATATGACAACACGAAAGACTCTTTCGACATATGAAGGATGAAATAATACTATAGGCAACCAAGATTAACATTAGATTGGAAAAATGACGTGTGTTATCTTAGCTTTAAGGACACAACATCATTGGGTTAAAGGCGCTCTAAGCGAATTCATGCGTTTAAGACCATAAATGTTATGGTTTGAAGGATGAACCCAAATGCAGACCGAGATGAAGAACACTTAAGACTTTATTTGTACAATAAACAGAAAACAAAACCCACGAGGGGGCAAAACAACATAAACAAGATACTAAATGAACACTAAACTAGACAAGACTGGACTGTGACATTAAACACTAAACTTGACAAAACACTATATAACTCACACTTGACCATGACTAGATTAACTGAGACAGTGTACTCACAGGTATCTGGAAACACAGAAACAATGCACAAGCACAGGACAACAAACACAAGGATCTTAAATAGAGGACAACTAATGAGGGCAACAGGTGACAGGAATCAAACAATAATGAGGAGGATGACAAGGGAGCGGGGTAAAAGAGACAAGACACTGGGAACACGTGGTCTAGTAAATCAATACTAAGACCACGTGAACCCACACAAAACATGGGTCTGTCATGATTCTGCCACAAGACTAGATTAAACAAAGGACAAGATGGCAGAACCATGACAATAAAACATTATGTATTACGTATTTTACATAGAGCAAACATCTCCTAACTATCTGCTTGCTGCCTGTCCGCTGATCAAACTGTAAAAAACGTGATCTCTGTAGACAGCCCAGGCTCTACAAACTTCAATATAAACACAGTGGCCAAACCTGCACCACGAAACAAAACAAAGTGTTCCAGCCAATAAATGCCAAGAAGGATTTGGGGGTTGGGTTTGGGCGCGTTCATGAAAGCACGGAAGGGAGGGGGAGGGGGAGGAGTTAACTACGTTCAGTTGAAAACACATTTCAAAAATCCACACACAGATTCGCTTAGGACGCCTTTAATTTCTAAATATAGAAAATCCCACTAAACCCATTTTCCTTAAATATCCAGAGAGAACAAAGCATTGGTATAATAATAATAGGAATTTGGTAGTGATTGGATCTTGTGAACTCAGAGGCTACACCTAATCTGCAACATAGACTGTAAAAAAAAATGGACGATGACTGTTTGCTCTCTTCCATTGGTGAAAAGTGAAGCCGTCAGTGTCCCGATATGGCGCTGACATCTTGGGTCTTGAGTCTGCGCAGTAGCGATTTCGGGACCAGTCCTGCGCAGTAGTGAGCAGGAAGTAAAGCTGCGAAATCAAGGCCCGCCCTCGCTCTCGCAGAATGCGCATATCACACGATATCACAGCTGTCAATCATGACGTGACACCACCGTTTTTATATCATTAAATAACTAACGAAACACAAACTTATTTTAAAACAAACATTTGAATTTACATCAGCGTGATAAAAACTACAGTAAATGACAGAAACCAGCTTCGGAAAAAAAGATAATTGAAGTGTAATTACATTTTTTAGTTGGTCTCAAGTCCCATTGAATAACACGGGGAAGCGGGGTTTATGACCTATACTGGGACCAGTCACTGGGGGGCGATCGAGATGTTTTGGCTTCACTTTTCAGGGCTTGTGCGGCACGCTTGATCTGCATACAGTGGGGGATTGGTTTATGTGTTTAAGGTGAAAGGTGTTTCTCAACATTGATTGAAGTTTGTTTTAATTATCATTGAATTCTGTTGTTATAGGAGTGAGACTGCTGTACCACTTGCACTGAGACATTTGAAATTATATCAAACAAGACCAGATTCAGATTCTTTGTGCATGTAAAATGTAACATTTTATACACCAGATTTAAGGTGCTCTGAGCCGAGAGAGGGGGAGCAAGAAACAGATACGAGGTATTTTGGTGAAGTGCGACTCTTTTGTCTTCGTACATTCGGGTGGTTTTCTTGGAGGTAGACGTGTGAGCTCTTTAAGAAAGATTTCAGATGTTGATTCAACAGGACTTAAATGTTTTTAGAAAATTGTTCCTTCTGGATTCAGCCATTTGGAGGCTGTTTACAGTTACTGTTATGATTTAAACCATCCCTACGCGGCCAGGTGATGAAATGAAGCTTAAGTCACATGATACAAGTCCACAAAACTCATTCTCAACATGTTTTCCCAAGACTTTTCAAAACAGGATCTAGTAGTCTAGAGTTTTTTCTTCAAAATGATGTGAAAATCATTCGGCCTACTCACATAAAGCAAGATATTGATTTACAATTTCTAAGACACTTTTTCCTGGGAGAGGCTGTATGTGTGGAGGTGGGAAAGCTCTTGAATAATCAGTGATTGACAGCTGAGAGACATAAGAGTTGAATAATGAGCCACATAATGAGCCTTGTGGGGATGTTCAACAGGAATGTAACTTTCTCTGTAGTAAAACCATGATAAGGTTTACTTGGGAATTTATAACAAAAAATTATATATATAATGTGTGTATATATAGAAATATTTTCTATTAATTTCACAAGTATACCTTTAAAAACCATAGTAATCATAGTAAAGGTACTGTTTTGGCCATCGTAAAAATAAACACAGGGTAGTGTTTGGTTGGCCAGCGAAAGTTTTACTTTTGTGCAGTAAACAGCTCAAAATAAAAGCTGCCTATTGTTGTCTGGACTCTTATTTGTGTTTTTGTAATGATTATAGTAGAAACACAACAAGGGACAAGCGTGTAAAAACGTATCAATGTTTGTTTACAGCCGCCGCCATTACTCCCTCACGTGTTGATCATGAAAGCAGTATGTGTGCACATGCGAGTGATCCTGTGTTTAATAAACTTGCTAGACGCAACTAAATAAGGATTGTACTGTTTGCAATCGCATATTTTATAAGAATACCAAAAACCGCGTCAAGTTTCCTGACTCGTGTTTTTGTTTATGTGTGTTCCCCTCGCGTGAAATGTTTGAAGGAAGAACAAAGAAAACACTCGCGTCTGGAGATACTGACACACATACGCATAAATAAAGGATTAAGTAAATAAGGATTTAGATGTCATGTTTGGTGCAATCGGATGGAAATACAAGGAATGGAGAGACTGGGTTGAGGATTGCGTATCCATTGACTGCAGGAGGCACGAGTTATGCATATGGATGTTTCTGTTCGTTCACTTCAATGGCGCGGGGGTGTGGCGATCTCATCTTATTACAGATAATCAGGTAACAAGAGAGAGACGGTACTTTTCCTCCTTCTCATACAGTTTACACCGAATGACAATATATGTTTTTGATCTCACTTACATCATTTAAAAGCTGACATTCCAAGCATTATAGACATTTATCTTTTGTTTCTATGACATGTATTCGTTAAGTTACAGTTTATTTTTCTTACACGTTTGAGAAAGAACTTCACTGAGGGAGAGAGGACAAAACGCGCATCATGTTTAAGTTTTTATTGGGAGTCAGACCTGCCAACCTTGGAAAATAAATTTGAGTACCAACTTACCGCAGCGGCGCGAGGTCAGGCACATTTGCTGATCAGTAGTGATTAAGTTCACATGGTCACTTATCACTTATTACTTCAACTTATTACTAAGCACATAGTTCCCACTCACCACCATATCTAGTCTTTCAACATACAACATATGTGGATGATCGTTTTGTGTATTTTATCTGCATAGTGTTTAAACCTGCTTTAAAAACAGCATAAACCAGCATAATTCCCATTCTGGTTTAGCTGGTGGTCACCAGCATACAGCACCAAAACACAACATATGCTGGTCTTGGTGGTGCTGGTATCCTGATGACCACCAGCTAAACCAGCACCAAACCATCATGAGAATTAAGCTGGTCTATGCTGATGGTCACCAGTAAACCAGCACCAAAACACAACATATGCTGGTTTTGCTGGTATACTGTTTTTTTTCAGCAGTGATGCCAACTGTTTATGTAGTGGCCTAAAGTAGATCTAGTGAACTAAACAGTGATTTCATATCTGACAATACAGAACAGTACACAAACATGAGTTGATTTTCTCAGCAATAATGCCTCTATACTTGGTTTTGACTGGCTGAGCATATAGGTCGTTTTACCTCCCTCATCATATAGCATACGTTCTGCTTCTATTTTCCTGCTCTAGTAAAAAATCTTATGTACATCGACAGGAGCCAGTAACAATCGAGTAAGAATAAGATTTATATTATTTGGAAAGTACTTTTGTTTTGTCATGTTTTCTCGCCTGCGTGCCGTCACATGGTCTTCCGAGTGAGCGGCGGCTGAGTGCTACAAAAAGTAAACACAGACGCTCCGCTCGCGGACATCGATTTCTGCGTGCTCGCGCCAGTTTGTCTTTTCCGTTAATGTGGGACTGCAACACGTTTACAAGCGTGAATTACGGTTCATATAGCTCCGTTTTTTGCCGCGACTAGCAATGTAAATTAATATACTGGCAAATTAAACCTGAGGCACAACATAGGACACTGGGTACAACAGATTTACACTGGGGCACGTGCAACAGTAAAAGGGGTCTAGACGCCCCTGGTTGGCAGGTTTATTACAATGGATGCAATTTACAAATCCCATACCCTGCTCATTTACCTTTAAAAATGGTGTTTAGAACCATCCTCCCTTGTAAAACAAGTCAGAGTATGAAGATGGACCGAGATGAAAAACAATTTCGTTATTTTCGTTATTCGTTTTGATGGCTCCCCGCTCTCCGCTTTGAAGAGTTTAAAACTAGCGCTATGATTGGTTGACGTCGTCTTTTCCCAACAGGTTGCTGCACAATGCGGTAACACCCATAGACGAGTTGCCTAGTGCGCAAATGCACAGACAGTTAAACTCAAAGCCATCCAAGGCTTTTCGTGTATTTTGAAGTGACAAATCATAGCAGCGTAGTTTGTTGTCTAAATGCGTATCTGTTACGCAAAATGCATAAAGGTTGGCAGGTCTGGGGAGTGTACAGAAAAAAAGACACTTTAACGTTTTAAATGATGTATAAATCATATCTGTATGTCCAAAATCAGCAGAGTTATCTAAGTCTCTTTGCGGAGTGAATGAAAAATAAAGAGCTTGCGGCGCCCACGCCACAGTCGACCCCAGAGTGTTAACAGCTTTCAAAGATATAGAAAGACATCTGCAAAAAGCTCCCGGATGATTTGCTTGGCATGCTACGTGCTCTGTGCAACAAAATGAAGCATGCGTAAGTTAACAATGGAGGGTGGTACCTGAATTTTCATCTCATATCGGTTATTTGATCATTTCTGTCTATAACGGTAATTAAAAAAGCTTGTCCTGCGGGTTTCAGATATCTTGAGTGTGTAATATGTTACAGAACTTTTACATCTTTTTTATTAACAAATATTAATTTATTTAGAATTGTCTAAAAATTGTATAATGTTTACTTTATATGCAACTATGAAGCAAATATAAATCCTTCAATATATTACATATTAATTTTTAAAGATATGATCACTGTAATACTTCAGTTTAAGGTGCCTTTCATTTAACCCTCTTTGTTTGCCTAACAGACGAGATGAATTGAATGAAAGAACATGCTCATTCTTTGAGATTTTTTTAATAAGTTTGTATGGGCTGGCGAAAGACTTGAATTCTAGGATATTTTAATAGTCATGCTTCAGTAAAGTGAAATACAGAATCATAAACTTGTTTAGGATGAGCTCCAGCAGATGGTGCTCTTGACTTACAGCGTATGTGACATCACACAAAAAGAGGAGGAGCATCTTTTCTGAGCATTGAACTAGAGAATAAAGCGGTTCGTCATTTTAGCAGAACCAGACAGACAGACTGCACTGAAACTAAACAGGTACTCTGATAATTACTCATTTATAGACAAAGATTTAAATATTTACTGTATTTTTTATACATATATTTGCTCTCTTAAAAAGATAAATTAGAAAATGTTATGTAACTGAATTACATATTTTGATAGTATTAAAAACTATCAATAAAACTATGAGATAAAAACTATGTTTGATTAAATTTGCGGACTTTCTTTCTTTGTCTACATTTTCAGGTTTTTTTATTTAAACTTTTTCAGCTTAGAGCTACAATGGAAGAATTGAGAATTGTTTTGTTGGGTAAGCAAGGAGCAGGAAAGAGTTCATCAGGAAACACTCTTCTGGATCAAAACCTGTTCCACACTGCCGCCCATACTGATCGAGTAACTCAGACCTGTTCAGCGCAAACATCCACTATAGGCCAGGAAAAGATCACGGTGGTTGATACACCTGGATGGCCTGATTCTTCATCTGAGACTGAAATCAAGCAGGAGATCATGAAATGCATTGACATGTGCAGTCCTGGACCTCATGTGTTTCTCCTGGTGTTGTCCATCGGAAGATTTACTTATGAAGAGATAAAAACAATCATAGATATTATGACTGAATTTGGCCCTGAAGCTTACAAACACATGCTACTGCTGTTCACCAGAGGAGACGATCTGGAGGGGAAGACCATTGAAGACTACCTTAAAAACACACAAGAAAACCTAAAGAAAATACTTGAGATGTGTTCTGGATATCATGTGTTCAACAACAAAGACAAAAACAAAAACATTCAAAGTCAAGTATCTTCTATTTTGCAGAAAATCAACCGTATGGTTGAAAACAATGCTAAAAAGTGTTACACAAAGACTATGTATCAAAATAAAGATCAACGAAGAGAACAAGAGGCATTGCGGACAAATGAAGAGAATTTGGCACTAAGCAAATATGCTACTAAACATAAAAATACAGAAACAAAGATGGGGAAATACAGTGAAATGAATGAGAAAAGAGAAAAACAAAGCCAAATAAGAGAAGTGAGGAAACAGACTGATAAAGAAGAGAGAGACACTGAAATAGTGATGCCCATGAATAAAATATCTAGCAATGAGGGAGCACATAGGCAAGATTATAATAGAATGGAGCAAACATCTGTTGATAGAAGGGACATTGAGATGATTATTGAATTACAGAGAACCAATAGCGATAAACTTAAAAAATTGTTAGGGCGTGTAGCAGGTGTGGAAATGTGTCTACAAGAAATAAAAAATATGCTTGGTGAAAGACTGAATCAAGAGAAAAAAACAAACAAACCACAGAACCTACTGCTCCTGGCAGATCAGGTCTAATATCTAGCCCCTTTAGAAGGCGTTAGCTATAAAGGGATTTGCACGATTCTTAGCATTTTTCAGGAGATCTTCCCTCAGTGCCTGCATGATGTTCAGGGAGGGCACAACATGATCAATGGGCACACTAAACCTAACCTTCACTTCTCTCAGCTTATAACATTTACCTTAACACTTTTACCCATTACTTATTAAAATCAACCCCTTCTTAAAGCATAACTAAACCCCTGGTCAGAGCCTGACTCCGCCCACTGGCAATATTTGAAAAATGCAAGAAAAGTGGGCAGACCCCAACGGAGATAGAGGGGACGAACTAAGTGTGTGGTGAGATCGAAACAAGGGCGTGGTGAGCTTGAACCTGCTTACGTCACAAGTTATTTTTTGGACCCAACATCCAATAGGAAAATTCAACTGCAGTAGCCACCGTTCAACCTGAAGAGGGCAGCACTCAGACGTTTTTACACCATATATTGTAGTATTGAAACACTTTACATCCAAATGTCAAAAACTTACACTAATAAAGCATCATTCTTACAGATCATTAACTAAAAAAAGTTGGTTTAGGGTTTAGTTACTCTTTAAAATTCTGATTAAATTGTAATTTACTGTATACTGTAATAATACTCATATTTATATTCATATAGCAATACTGGACTGATCGATCAGTTGTTATTTTCTGTAACCAAAAATTGTTGTATAATTGCTAAAAATAAATACTAATGTTTGTAAACTTATACTTGTTTTTCTTTAACAAGTGTCTGCAATAAAAACAGGAGTGTGTACAGAATTAGGTACGTCAATGTTTTGATCACAAATTTTTCCAAACCTTTTTACCAATTCCAAACCACATTAGTCTTGATATGAATTTTTCAGAAATCTCGTTTTTTGGTTTTGCATTCCAATTACTATCAATTCAACTGCAGTTGGTTTGTTTTGATTTGAACCTTCATAACTTAAAAAATACAGCTAAGTAGCATCATAAAACAAAATAGTAACATGATAACATAATAAACATGTTTTGACAAAAATTTTAAAAACGGACTTATCTCGTTTTGCAACAAAACTCTAAATTTTTTATATAGTCTGACCAATAGACTACTAAAAATGTCAATTGGGGCGGTAGGATCACAAAAAAAGGATGAAAATTAATGGTAGTTGTAAGATTACTGTGGTTTTGAATTGGTAAAAGGTGTACAGAAAAAAAAATGTGATCAAAATATTAATGAGTGAGCGACACGCATTGATGGGCGTTCCTTGGCTAGTATCTAAAAGCGGTATCAAAAGTCACTTCAGAGGTATTGTTAAGTTACAAGAACAATGATTTTGGATTTAAAAGTATTTATTTCTCGATAAAAGTAACAAAATATATGAGATAAAATGCCAAACTTATCAGATATATACAGAAATAGGCATTTTCCGCCATCTTGAATTATTTTTCGAGCCACAGACCTACGTCACGCTGCCCCTTCGTTTTGTCGCATCGCTCAGCATTTGCATAAAATAGCCTTCTTGTCTATTTTGGCCCCACCTTGCTCGGCGCAGCAGCAACTCGTCGCTGGCAAACGGACACTCCCATTGAAAATGAATGGTAGCCTGTCGCTCTGTCTCTTGTAGCTAATGTGACTGGGGGGTAGGACAATTAGCAGATTTTTAAAATCTGCGAAACCTTTTACAGTGCTTGCATTATATTATTCTAATGTCACGTGTCAGCTCTTATACTTTTCGAATTAATCATTATATGGCTTTGAGTTGGTTTACATAATCAAGGTTGCACAAAGATTGTGATCCTAGTAAAATGCCAGGCCGATTTTTTGTCCCAGTCTAGCACTGAGCACTAGACACAACTATCAAAACCAGGGTTTTTTCCAGGGTTTCTGCAGGGTTTAGTCAGTCAAATTTAAGACTTTTTAAGACCTTTTTATGACCATTATGATTTAAATTTATGACCTAGACGAATAACAAAAAATAACATTCCTACAAAATTCCTTTCAAAAGTCTTTTTTTTTTACTTTCATTGAAACTAGTAACAAGTTTTATTAGTAAAGGTTCCACTTTCTTAAGAATAACAAATTGAAGGCTCCCTTTTCTTAAGCATCAAGAACACAGGAACAACACTTAACAGTTGTGTGTGGCACTGGATACGAGACAATCGGAATCCCGTGCTGTACTTGGACCGGGTAGTGACGGAGCCGAACAAAACTGACTGATCGCCTGCACCCGCTGCAGACCTTTTACAGCAACTTTATGCTTTTCTGACTTTGCATGCGAAC
This sequence comes from Misgurnus mizolepis, assembly GCA_025389145.1. Taxonomy (NCBI): domain Eukaryota; kingdom Metazoa; phylum Chordata; class Actinopteri; order Cypriniformes; family Cobitidae; genus Misgurnus; species Misgurnus mizolepis. The sequence continues at coordinate 35,267,159 of JAIFKI010000008.1, read as the reverse complement.
GTAAGGCTTTTATGCTAAGGTGACCAGATTTTTTAAATGAAAACCGGGGATATTACCTAGTTAAATGGTCAAAATATCATTAAAATCTCATTTGTTGTTATCTATAAATAAAAAAAGGAGACAAAACGTTTTTGAAAGTTTTCTTCTTTTTATTGTTGTGGGTTCACTGCAAAAAAATGACTTACTTCTTACTTAATAGTATTTTTGTCTTGTTTTCAGTACAAATATCTTAAAATTCTTAAATAAATATGCATTTTCTTTATAAGCAAAATCCCCTAAGAAAAATCTAGCTTTAAGACAAAAAACATTTTTTTTTGTTTAAAACATGCAAAAATCTTTTTCTTGATTTTTTTTCTTGCATTAAGTAATGGAAGATTTTTTTTCCCTGTTTTAAGCACAAATGTAATATTTTTGTCTAAAAATGTAACTTATTTTGCCCATCAAGAAAATGCATCTTGACTTAAGAATTTTTTTATATTTGTATTGAAAACAAGAGGAAAAATACTAATAAGAAGGTCATTTTTTTGCAGTGTTTCTAATTCAATTAATTGTAATTTCTGTAGCCTAAATCTAATTGTTTTCCTTTTTTATACAAGAGACATACCTCATCCAAAATGACTTCTAAGGTACTAATTCAGTTCACTTCATTGGTTTATTACTTTAATTTAACATGCGTAGTTAGTACCTTAACCCCCGATAACTTCAATTGTTTTCATATCTTATGATGACTTGATTGATGATAATGACGCTCTCTCATGTGTCTCGTAGTAAATTCTTTATCGCGAAATCAGTGGCGTGCGCAAGTAATCAGTAGCTCGCGGCCCCCTCTGCTGGTGAAGATAATCATTACATGATTGCTTCGGTCTGGTGCTACAAACACTACATGTTGATTGGGTTTTCAGTGTATTTGCTGGTTGTTTTGGACGTGCTGAAACGGGGACATTTCCGGGGACAGAACACCAAAAAAAACGGGACTGTCCCCGGAAAACGGGGACGTCTGGTCACCTTATTTTATGCCTAAACTAGACAGCTCCAGCGCCTTCTTACACAGTGTGCAATAGGCTTGATACCGATTGTTTGCTACGAGCTTGAGCCAACTACTAAACACACCGTCTTCGAGACATAGCTCGTTTAATGTACACTTTCCCATTGTGATAGACCCGGAGATTTCAGTTAAACTAAGCTGACCCTCGAGAGTTTGCGGCTCGCGCGGGACCGCGGGTTTCTGAAGTACTTCGGACAAGTCTGTTTGCTGCACTGACGCATGGACCTTGTAGTCCTGGAACGCTGTGATTATCCCACCCAGATTCCTCAGACAGAACTACAACAGGCAAAACGAGTGAATGCCGCCGCCAGCGCATTTTTGTGGGGAAAGGCAACAATGAATGAACGAGTATATAAATTTAAGACGTGGCTAAATGTAATTTATGACCTTGTATGGAAAATCCGGATGTTTTTATGACTTTTTATGGCCTTAAATTTTCATTATTAAATTTAAGACGTTTTATGACTTTTTATGACTCCGCGGAAACCCTGTTTTCGGAGTGGCCAAGATGAGGCTCATTAATTGGGTAAATGAGAGCTGGCACCCACTTGTCATGCCTGGAACTCATAATTCCGAAATCAAAAATGTTAAATTTTAAATATAATCTTCACCAATCGACTGCAGTTTTTACCACGGGTCTGTTGAATGCTTTAATCTGATTGGCTGAGAAATGTTTAATGGATGTTGATTATTTTTTCAATAAATGCACACCTAACTTGTCAAATGTCTTAAAAATAGTATTTTTTGTATATCTTTTCCTTTCATCCTATATTATATTATGCCCTTGCTGCACGAATCAGGATTTCTGGTATAATGGTCACACCTCAATTTAGCAATTTCCATGCATGGCATCTTTCTTATGGACATTAAATAATGAATTTCCAGTGTGTGTGTTAAACATTTTTTTGGCCCATTTTAAATTTAAAAGAAAATGTGGCTAATAATTCTGCACACCTGAATATAAGGTGCTTTTTTCTCCAGCCAGCCATCATTAACAATAATGTATTACTTATAAATGCCTTATGTACTAAATAAATGGTAGTTATTAAGATTAATTTGGTTTGGAATTAGTAAAATATGTTTGAGAAAAACTGTGATCAAAAGTGTTTTAGATGCAGTTCTGCTTACCGCACGTCCACTCAGTTCTCAGTCGTCTCTTATTTTGACAGATGCACACTGACGCTGCATGCTTTATAAAATGTGCTAAAAGTTGTGATTGGTCTAGCCAAATGTCAAAAAAAAGAACCATACATCTTACACTTACTTTTTTTAAAAATGCAGTACATTCCCACCGCGCCTTTTAGCGCCATTAATGAATTACATTAACACAAAAAAAGAAAGAAAGCAACGGGCTGCGTTGCGCGATGTACGAGTGGCTTGTCAGACAAAAATAGTGTGAGATGTATGATACGTCTGTATGATACTCGCTCTCTGTTTCTTGTGTCAGATCATCGCTCTGTTTCATCGCTCTCTGTTTCTTGTGACTGTCCATCTGACACAAGAAACAGAAGGGGAGGGGTGGAGCTTGTTAAGAGATGATTGGGCCAGCCTAGTGTCAGTATGGAAAATGAACCAATGGGCCGCTGTCCCTTCTTTATGGGCCGGTCGTTGGCCAATAAAAAAAATCATATTATATTCACCGGCCCCCAAGGACGTCGGCCCACCGGGCATTTGCCCGGTATGCCAGATTACCAGTCCAGCCCTGCATAGAGACAGAGTGCAGCGCGTCATAACCTGAAAACCACACCCACCAGGGGGGAAAACAATCCAACCGTCTCCATTGACTTTGTATTGCGAGAGGCTGCCTCCTTGTCATTTCTGGCTTATAACAAAAAACAGAATAATGCCTAAAAGCTGCCTCATGCAATACAAAGTCAATGGAGACGGTTGGATTGTTTTCCCCCCGGTGGGCGTGGTTTTCAAATTTGCATAACTGCGCTCTGTCTCTATTGCATGTACAACCTGGACAATTTACATTTCTCTAGAAAAAAATGCATTTGTTTATAAATGTATAATATTTAAATTAAATTCTAAAAAAGATAATTTATGGTCATCAAACAAATGCCAATGGGGTTCAGGACAACGACTAATAACGTTAGTCTTATTGTTTGTTTGATTAAAGGGGCTGAATGTAAGTTATTACTTAAAAAAATCTTTAAGATAGAGTTTTCATTCGTATATTTATGAGGCAACCATAGAAAGAATGACACCTTGAGTGTCCTCCAGGGTTGTCTCTATCAGCCTGTAGGCTCTTTTATGTGTGGAGGAGTCGGGTCCGAATTGGCGCGAAATTCAAAATGTGACGTCATGCGCGTGCTCGTCTACCTGGGCGTTCCATATAGACGCGTACGGCAGTCATTAGTAAACAGCGGCAATCGCTAGAATGTTTCAAATGGACTCTGTAGACGGAAAGAAGCGACCAACTTCCAGCACAATCCAGACACTCACGGAAACTCCTCGTAAGTTTAAAAAAAATTCTTATCTAGTGCGGCCAAAATAGTGCGTGACCGGCGTCGGGGAAAAGACAAGATTAAACATCGGATTGGCATTTGATTCTTGGAGGGAGCTCCGGTCAGCGCTAGGTATGAAAACAGACCTTGAGCAGGTTTCCTTTTTACTGCAAAGGTAAGACATAGTTACAGGGCATCTGTAATATATTATGTTATTGTTTTTGTGGTGTAATGCTAACAATAGCATTTATTTTGTGGTGTAATGCTGACGATAGCATGTAGCACAGGACCGTTTCAAAAGTTACTTTCTTATATGAATTATCTTTATTCAGAGCACGAGTGCATTAAGATTGTGAGTGTCGGGAGTGTGTTTTACAGTGTCGTGTTGCAAAACTTTTAGAAGTAGACTTCTGTTGAAAATATAAAGTAGCACTGCAACATTTTGCTAAAATATTGTCTGTCAAACAATAACCTTACAGTACTGTAACTTTTCTTACATTTGTAAACATGCTGGTGAATCTCAATGAGCTGTCTGTGGTTGCTACGGCAACTCTGGTTGTTGTGGTCGTGCTCGTACGAGTGTGCCCACCGAGAACGAGCATGAGACTGGCTGCCGTTTCTATAACGGCCACTGGTGTCAGTAACGGTTAGAAATTTCTCAACTTACGGAGAGCACCTTTAATTAACTTTATTGTCTGTTCAGATTGACAGTCATTAATTACTAGTGTTAGTTTATTCTTGTGTTTCTTTGTTACATTTCCATACCATGAAACGATGTTGTAAGTTCAAATGCTTTCAATCATTGATCTATATACAGTAGTTAAAATGTTTCTTTCGATGTCAAAGTTTTGCAACTTCCTAAGTAGACTTAAACGTTGTCTAGTTTTCTTATGTACATAGTCCACATTATCCTGGAACGAAGGTTTGTCATCGATGATTGTATCTAAATATTTAAAATTTTGGACTCTATCTTTACACCTTTTATAACTTGGTCGTATGGGAGAGCAGTTGTACATTTCTTATTCTGATTCCCACAACATAATTCCTTTGTCTTTCCAATGTTCAACCATACATGACTGTTGTCAAACCATTGTACAAGACTTTCGATACACTCAAAATAGGTGGAACATTTCATGTCTGTTTGTCAAGAGATTAAAACCAGATCATCTGCATATTTAATCAGGGCAAGATCATCCCTGTTGCACTGGAGCTAATTAGAGAAGAGCAAAGTGGATAATACACATCCCTGCGATACCCAGAATATAAGACTATGCAGTCAGATGAGACTCCATTAACACAGACTCTTTGGGGCCTATTGTTTAAAAATTTCTCAATCCATAAAATTAACCAGCTACGTACACCTACGTACACCTTCCATGTTATATGTACAACATGGAAAATTTACATTTCTTAAAAAAAAGAAACAAATTTATTTATGAATGTATAATATTTTTATTGACCTGAAATGAACAATTTAAAGTCATCAAATAAATTCCAATATTGTTTAGGCACAGACTTAAATTTTATTTATTAATTCAAGTTCCTTCACTATCATTACATATTACATGGAAATTTTACATTTATCAAAAATAAATGTTAAGTAGAACTCTATAAATGTAGCAGAACTTTAATATACCTTACCATCTAATTTAATTTTATCTGTCTTTCCAATACAACTATCAGGTTTAGGTAAAGTCAATTACACATTAGTCTTTATTTAATTTTTACAAACTAATATAAAAATTTAGTGCCCCGGTGTGTACACCAAATATGTGAATCATTTCTTAAATCCGTAAAAGTTTTGCAAGGATGCTCACCAGTGTTGCCACCCCTCATAGTTCTCATGCCACCCCCTTACCACCTCATAAATAATTTTCTAGATCCGCCCCTGTTGGAATGTTTCTTGTATTGTGTTTAATTGTGCTTGAAATTTGTTTACTTTAATTAATATTGTTTAATATTAATATTAATACAATATAAATAATAATATTGTCTTATCTTTTTATTTTAAAAATACATGGTTCAAAACACTGAAAATGACTATGCCTATTATTTATTACTTTGACAGTTTTTTATCTTATAAAGACACAAAGAGAAGTTGTAAAACCTGTTTATGGAAAGATGCAGTTCAGTGTTATGCTCTAATGGGGGCCATATGTCAGTGTGATGTGCTTGCAGTATCTTAGTTTCTGTTTTAGATCGCAAGCCCAGCCCTTATAAACTCACTCCTCTCTGGTTCTTTGTCATACTGAGTGAACATGGATCCACAATATGAAGGTTTGTAGCAGAAATGGATGAACAGTAAGAGGATACATTAATAAGAACTATTTGTTAATGTTTATTTTTGTTCCCTAGGAAATGAACTGCGTATTATCCTGGTTGGGAAAACGGGCAGTGGGAAGAGTGCCACAGGAAATACCATCCTTGGAAAGGAAGTTTTTCACAAAGAATCAAGCTCCAAGTCAGTGACCAGGCAGTGTAAGAAAGCTACTGAAATTGTTGGAGATAAAGAAGTCACAGTGGTGGACACTCCTGGATGGTGTGATACGGAGCTATCTGATGAAGAGCTTAAGGAGGAAGCAGTCAAGTGCATCGACCTGTCCTACCCTGGACCGCATGTCTTTCTACTTGTGTTAAAGATTGGTCGTTTCACAAATGAGGAGAAAAAAACAGTCCAGAAAATACAGGAGATCTTTGGTGATAATTCCAACAAATTCACAATGATTCTGTTCACGAGAGGAGACGATCTGGATGGAAACAAAGGTATCAATGACTATGTAAGAGAGGCTACACAAGATCTTAAAGCTTTAGTTGATGAGTGTGGGGGCAGATATCATGTTTTCAACAATAAAGATAAACACCGTAAACAAGTAACAACACTCCTCAAGAAGATCCAAGATATGGTGAGAAACAACAACGGGCAGTGCTTTTCTAACACGACATACCAACTATTACACAAATACAAAGTAATAGAAGCCGGGTTAAATGAGCAAATCCAAGCTGCTGAGTGGGAGAAGCGAGCTGGAAAAGCTAGGTGCGAAATACTGATGAGGGAGAATAAACACTACAGGCAGAGAGAGGCAGAGCTAGAGCAACGACTAAAACAACAACAACAGCAACAACAACGAACCAGAAAATTGATTGACCAGTTTACAATGATGTCTGCAAATAATCAAAAGGACGAAGAAAGCAGAAACATACCTGAACTAACACAGCAGCAGGAAAAAGAAAGGGCTGGAAAGGAAGCAATGTTTAAATCTGAACAAGAAAAGTGGAGTTGCTGTATTTCATGAAAGCCCTGTTAATCTAGAGGTTTCTAAAAAGGTTTTCAGAATGACTCATAATGTATCTCAATCATAAAATGATTTTGGATTTTAAAAACAGACACTTACTATCAAATCTATTCACGTTTTTAAAAACACATCTTTTATTTTGTTTCTTTATCTATGCTTGCTGTTGCTACATGATTTAAAACCTTAAAAAATCTGTATAACTGTTTAGTAAATCATCAGACAGATGATTTTAGAATTGTGTTTCTTATATTGCATCATAAACTCAGTGTAATTTTTTGTCTCAAAAAGAAAATATTGTAGCGACTTTCATCCTGCACAACAAAAACATTGCTCACTATCTCACTTTAGTGGGGAGGACTCCATCAAAGTGCATTTTAAAGCAAAATAGATTCAGATTTTATATTTTCTAATAAATAAAACCTTTAACAATGTATATGTAATTATAAAATAAATACAATTTAAGCACTGTCATTTATCTTATCATATTGTAAAGTATCATCCATGGCTTAAATACACTGATCTGCATATAGGTTAGTCTTGATCAACAATGTTTTGTATCAGTACATCAGAAATGATCAAATCAAAGTTTTTAGTTCCTCTGAATCATGAGCAGCAGCATCAATGAGAGACCCAGGAATCTCTTTAAATGGAAAGTTTTTTGGCTGTCAGTTTGTTTCTTTCCACCCATGGCTAACAGGTTCAGGAACATTGTCTGGATGGTTCACAAACATGCTTGCATGCACGCACACAAACATTCACGCAACCAAGTCAACCAAACATGTATATTTATTGATGCACAAATAAGTAAATGAATGCAGGTGAGTATTGATAGTATTGTGATTTTTTTTGAACTGGTAACTGATAATTAAGATGCCTTTTATTTTTCAATATGTATGTGCACCTTCATGTAAACAATTTTTTATTATTTTGTATGGATACCTGTACGAATAATTGCTTTTGTGTTGTTGATCATAAATAGCTCAATGGTTGCGTGAGATTATAAGAATTGGGTGTGTTCTTTTATCTAAAACAATAAGAGATCTATGAGACAATAAGGACAGTTGCAAATTATAAATATGTGTAACCCCAAACAGGTTTTCTGTGTTTTAAGTTTAGTTATCTTTTTATTTTTTTTAAAAATGGAAACAATTTTCAGTAACAGAATAGAAATTATATCTTTTTCACACTCTATTGTGGTTTTTATAGGGGCCGGATTCACGAAAACATTCTTAAGACAAAAAATAAGAAAGTTCTTAAGATAAATTATAAGAAGTGCGTAAGAATGTTCCTAAGTGCAATTCTCAAACATTTCTTAAGAAGTTCTAAATTTTTTTCTTAAGAATATCTTAAATTTGTGTCTTAAGAATAAATGACAAGCTTTTAAATGAATTAAGATACCCTGCTACTGAGGTAACAATAAATTTATCCATTAATCTTTTGACTACCTTGCGATCATTAACGCGATACAAACGAGTGATGCATTAAGACTACTACAGGATATTATTCGCAGTTGTAACAGAGGACAGCTAGTATTAAGGCGGTGCGGTGCGTAAATATAATTCCATAATGTCCCAATTGGTCCTTCATGCGGGTTGACAGGTTTTAATATGGAAACTGATAATTAAGATGTCTTTTATTTACAGAATGTATAGTATAGTTTACATTGTAAAAGGTCCCTTTTGTAATTTATTAAGAATGAGGAGAAACAAACGTTTCACTCTTTGCTTTAAAATATATCTGCCAAAAAAGGTTTAACAAAGAAAATTCATTATTTAATGTTTGACCAATATACTACTAGAAATGTCAATTGGGGCGGCAGGGTCACAAAAAATAGGATGAAAATTAATGGTAGTTGTAAGATTGCTGTGGTTTTGAATTGGTAAAAGGTGTACAGAAAAAAAGTGATCAAAATATTAATGTACCTCATAATTCTGCTCACACTGTAACTGCACCCGTGCCTCTGCCGCATGAATACGACTACATTGTAACATTTATCAGGTCTCAGTGTTATCATAAGGTGGTCAGAATACTTGTGCACACTAGTTAAGACAATTAGCAGATTTTTTAAATCTGTGAAGCCTTTTACAGTGCTTGCATTATATTATTCTAATGTCACGTGTCAGCTCTTATACTTTTCGAATTAATCATTATATGGCTTTGAGTTGGTTTACATAATCAAGGTTGCACAAAGATTGTGATCCTAGTAAAATGCCAGGCTGATTTTTTGTCCCAGTCTAGCACTGAGCACTAGACACAACTATCAAAACCAGGGTTTTTTTTAGGAGTGGCCAAGATGAGGCTCATTAATTGGGTAAATGAGAGCTGGCACCCACTTGTCGTTCCTGGAACTCACAATTCCGAAATCAAAAATGTAAAATTTTAAATATAATCTTCACCAATCGACGGCAAATTTAAAGATTGTACATGTTTATACCGCGGGTCTGTTGAATGCTTTATTCCGATTGGCTGAGAAATGTTTCATGGGTTTTGATTATTTTTCAATAAACGCACACCTAACTTGTCAAATGTCTTAAAAACAGGCACCAGAGCAATGTTTTTGGTAACTGTGGTATAAACGGAATAATTGACTCCGGTCCTTTGAATTATTCGAAAATAATGCACTTACGCTGTGTTCAATGGCCCTAATCAATTATTCCTTACATAATCTCACCTAAAATAATCTTAAAAGTACACTCTCTTACCCAGAGAAAGAAATATTGAGAAACTGCTATGATGTCTATTGAATTGGCTTGCGCTATGTACAACCCATTGCATACAACCTGGACAATTTACATTTCTCCAAAGAAAAAAATGGATCTGTTTATAAATGTATAATATTTAAATTGATCTAAAATGTTCTAAATTTCACTTGTTTATCCAAATAACGTTAGTCTTATTATATGTACAACATGGAAAATATAAAGAAAAAAAATCTCTTTATGAATGTATAATATTTTTATTGACCTGAAATGGACAATTTAAAGTCATCAAATAAATGGCAATAGGGTTTAGGCACAGACTTAAATTTCATTTATTCATTCAAGTTCCTTCACTACATTTTACAACGTGAAAATTTTACATTTATCAAAAATAAATGTTTATAACTGTATATAAATGTATCCATAGGCATAATCTGTACTGTTGGTTAGTAAATTATACTTGGTTAAGTAGAACTCTATAAATGTAGCAGAACTTTAATATACCTTACCATCTCATTTAATTTATCTGTCTTTCCAATACAGCTATCAGGTTTAGGTAAAGTCAATTACACATTAGTCTTTATTTAATTTTTACAGACCAATATAAAAATTGTGTGCCCCGGTGTATACACCAAATATGTGAATCATTTCTTGAATCCGTTAGAATGATGCAAGGATGCTCACCAGTGTTGCCACCCCTCATAGTTCTCATGACACCCCCTTACCACCTCAAAAAAAAATTTCTAGATCCGCCCCTGTTGGAATGTTTCTTCTATTTTGCTTAATTGTGCTTGTAATTTGTTTACTTTTTTAACTAATATTGTTAAAAAGTATTGTTTTAAACAATATTTGAAATGTATATAGTTTTTATTGTCTTATCTTTTTATTTTAAGAATACATGTTCAAAAACAATGAAAATAACTATGCCTATTATTTATTACATTGAAAGTTTTTTATCTTATAAAGACACAAAGAGAAGTTGTAAAACCTGTTTAGGGAAAGATGCAGTTCAGTGTTATGCTCTAATGGGGGCAATATGTCAGTTTGATGTGCTTGCAGTATCTTAGTTTCTGTTTTAGATCACAAGGAACAAGCCCAGCCCTTATAAACTCACTCCTCTCTGGTTCTTTGTCATACGGAGTGAACATGGATATACAATCTGAAGGTTTGTAGCAGAAATGGATGAACAGTAAGAGGATACATTAATAAGAACTGTTTGTTAATGTTTATTTTGTTCCCTAGGAAATAAGCTGCGTATTATCCTGGTTGGGATAACAGGATGTGGGAAGAGTGCCACAGGAAATACCATCCTTGGAAAGGAGGTTTTTCATAAAGAATCAAGCTCCAAGTCAGTGACCAGGCAGTGTAAGAAAGCTACTGAAATTGTTGATGATAAAGAAGTCACAGTGGTGGACACTCCTGGATGGTGTGATACGGAGCTATCTGATGAAGAGCTTAAGGAGGAAGCAGTCAAGTGCATGGACCTGGCCTACCCTGGACCGCATGTCTTTCTACTTGTGTTAAAGATTGGTCGTTTCACCAATGAAGAGAAAAAAACAGTCCAGAAAATACGGGAGGTCTTTGATGGAGATTCCAATAAATACACAATGATCCTGTTCACAAGAGGAGACGATCTGGAGGGAAACAAAGGTATCAATGACTATGTAAGAGAGGCTACACCAGCTCTTAAAGCTTTAGTTGATGAGTGTGGGGGCAGATATCATGTTTTCAACAATAAAGATCAAAACCGTAAACAAGTATCAACACTCCTTAAGAAGATCCAAGATATGGTGAGAAACAACAATGGGCAGTGCTTTTCTAACACGACATACCAACAATTACAAAAATACATACCAAGAGAAGCTGAGTTAAAGATGCAAATCCAAGCTGCTGAGAGGGAGAAACGATTCGTATTAGTGAACGAGTGGAATAAACACTACAGGCAGAGAGAAGCAGAGCTAAAGGAACAACTAAGACAAAAACAACAACAACAACGAACCAGTAAATTGATTGACCAGTTTACAATGATGTCTGCAAATAAGCAAACGGAAGAAGAATTAAAAGCTATAATTCATGAACTAAAACAGCAGCTGGAAAAAGAAAGGGCTGAAAAGGAAGCAATGTATAAATCTCAACAAGAAAAGTGGAGTTGCTGTATTTCATGAAAGCCTTGTTAATCTAGAGGTTTCTTATAAGTTTTTCAGAATTACTCATAATGTATCTCAATGGTAAAATGATTTTGGATTTTAAAAACACATGGATTGGATTTTTAAGCCACTTACTATCAAATCAATTCACGCTTTTAAAAACTCATTTATATTGTCTCTTTAATTCTGTCTGCTCCATGATTAAAAACCTTTAAAAAATCTGTATAACTGTTTAGTAAATCATCAGACAGATGATTTTAGAGTTGTGTTTCTTATATTGCATCATAAATTCAGTGTAATTTTTGTCTCATAAAGAAAATGTTGTAGCGACTTTCATCCTGCACAACAAAAACATTGCTTACTTTCTCACTTTAGTGGTGAGGACTCCATCAAAGTGCATTTTAAAGTAAAATAGGTTTAGATTTTATATTTTCTAATAAAAAAAAAATTAAGCACTGTCATTTATCGGAGTAAAATTTATCTTGTAAACTGCGTAACAATTCCCAGAATGTAGCAGCAGCAGCATCAATAAGAGACCCAGGATTCTCATTGAAGGGAAAGTTTTTTGTCTGTCAGTTTGTTTCTTGCCACCCATGTCTAATAGGTTTAACAAGCGCGCATGCACGCACACAAACATTCACGCAAGCAAATCAACTAAACATGTATATTTATTGATGCACAAATAAGTAAATGAATGCAGGTGAGTATTGATAGTGTTGTGATTTTTTTTTAAATGGTAACTGATAATTAAGATGCCTTTTATTTTTCAATATGTATGTGCACCTTCATGTAAACATTTTTTTATTATTTTGTATAGATACCTGTAAGAATAATTGCTTTTGTGTTGTTGATCATAAATAGCTCAATGGTTGCGTGAGATTATAAGAACTGGGTGTGTTCCTTTATCTAAAACAATAAGAGATCTAGGAGACAATAAGGACAGTTGCAAATTATAAAAATATGTAACCCCAAACAGGTTTTCTGTGTTTTATTAGTTATCTTTTGTTTTAAAAAATGGAAACAATTTTCTGTAACAGAATAGAAATTATGTCTTTTTCACTCTCTATTGTGGTTATAGACCAGGGGCCGGATTCACAAAACATTCTTAAGAAGAAAAATCTTCTTAACTGCAATTTTTATCTGAAATTCAAGCTTAAGAAAAAAGTTAAGAATATTTTGTATTCTCAAAAAAGCTTCTTAAGAAAGTTCTTATTTTTTTCCTTAAGTATGTTCTTAAGAAAAAACTTAAGCAGAATTACAATTCTCGAAAAATAAACTGTCTTAAATAACATCTTAAAGTTAGGATAACCATACAGTAGTCTCAAATCTCAAAATGTAAGATGTTTTATAAGTTAATGTGATTGTTTTAAATGTGACATGTTGTATTTTGTAGTCTGAAATGGCAATTTAATCAGTTTACTTCACATAGATTAGTTTAAAGTGGAATTCCACACTCATATAATGAAGTTTAATGGCTTACTCAGTAATATTTCATGAAACACAAATAAGTATCAGTGATAATATTAGCAAACATTTCACTTCCTCCGTAATAGCCTACATTCATTGTGAAATTACTTAACAGCTCTAAGTCGCTCTAAGCGGGAGGCGAACCGGTAATCGCTCCGCCATGCGAGTCGAGGGCACCGAAACCGCAGGCACGCTTCACCCTCCGCGTCCGTCTCTTGAGGCGTGAGCGCGTGTCGCGGGAGACGAAAGCCGTGGGCACGGAGAGTGAAGCACGCACACCCAGAGCGCTCGACCCGCATGACGGACCGATTGGAACATTATGGAATTTTATTTACGCACCGCACCGCCTTAATACTAGCTGGCCTCTGTTACAACAGCGAATAACATCCTGTAGTAGTCTTAATGCATCACTCGTTTGTATCGCGATAATGATCGCAAGGTAGTCAAAAGATTAATGGATAAGTGTATTGTTACCTCAGTAGCAGGGTATCTTAATTCATTTAAAAGCTTGTCATTTATTCTTAAGACACAAATTTAAGATATTCTTAAGAAAAAAATTGAGAACTTAAGATATGTTTGAGAATTGCACTTAGGAACATTCTTACGCACTTCTTATAATTTATTTTAAGAACTTTCTTATTTTTTGTCTTAAGAATGTTTTCGTGAATCCGGCCCCTGGTTCTGTTCTGTAATACCAGACTTGGAAACACAGAGCAAGTCATCCAAACATACACAAATAAGTCAATTTATGCAGGTGAGTATTGATAGAATTGAGGGGTTTTAATATGTAAACTGATAATTAAGATGTCTTTTATTTACAGAATGTATAGTATAGTTTACATTGTAAAAGGTCCCTTATAAAACGGGCAGTTCTGGTTCTTCATTTTGATTGGTTGAAACGCGTTCTAAGCCGTGATAAAATACACAGGTAACCCCACGGTTCAGACCACATTACATAAGTATCACTGCGCCACTGTTGCTGCGTACTGATTTATGAAAATAAATACCACAGTCTTTAATCATATTTTTAATTTGTCTACAATTGCACAATTAATAGCGATATCCAGATAAATGTCAATACATATTGTTGAGTCATCTCGTCGATAAAGAGAAAACGTTGTCTGAGGATATTATAAATCAAGTTCATACATCTGCTATTATCCACCGGGTGGCAATCTTACCCAACTTAAACACTGACGCATTCACTCAACACTGAAAACAGCGTGTTTTCATCATGGCTCTGAATCTGATCTCTTACAAAAGTTCTTCACAAAAATGGAATTATCTCCGCTTTTAGCTAAAAAATTTGAGAGGTGATAAGAGAACAAATGAAGGTAGGATGAAACCTTTTTTTGTTTGTTTTTGTTTGAAAGCGGATGGTCTGTTCTTTCATTTGATATTTTATGTTTATTTAAAGAAGATACATTTTTCTGCAAGGCATTAAACTAAAACTGGGTGGCAACTTTAAAAAAAACGCTGACGGGGAAAGAGTTCAGCATGCTTCCAAGCATATTTGATCATCACTTCAACAGTTGCACAATATAAATGTTAATGTATAAATTACATGAATGTTGGTTTATAAAATAAACACCACAGTCTTAAATCATATTTTCATTGTGTCTTTGCTGCATCTCTGTTGGTTGTGATCTGCGCTCTGTTGCAGCCACACTTGATTCTGAGGAACTACTTTGTTTGGCGGAAGAGTAATATTTGTACTAATATAATTACAACTTATTTGTGTTTTATTTTATAAAATCCCACTAACGTTATGCATATGAAGTAACCGTTTTATAAACGCAATAAACCCCAAGAAGCAGTGGGTTACCAGTGCATTTTATAACAGCCTAACAACGCCCCTAAGCTGTTATAAAATGCACTGGTAACCCACTGCATCTTGGGGTTTATTGCTTTATTTTGTAATTTATTAAGAATGAGGAGAAACAAACGTTTCACTCATTGCTTTAAAATATATCTGCCAAAAAAAGGTTTAACAAAGAAAATTCATTATTTAATATTTGACCAATAGACTACTAGAAATGTCAACTGGGGCGGCAGGGTCACAAAAAATAGGATGAAAATTAATGGTAGTTGTAAGATTGCTGTGGTTTTGAATTGGTAAAAGGTGTACAGAAAAAAAGTGATCAAAATATTAATGTACCTGATAATTCTGCTCACACTGTAATTGCACCCGTGGCTCTGCCGCATGACTACGACTACATTGTAACAAACAGGTCTCAGTGTTATTTTAAGGTGGTCAGAATGGTTGTGTATACTGGTTAAGACGATTAGCAGATTTTTAAAATCTCCGAAGCCTTTTACAGTGCTTGCATTATATTATTCTAATGTCACGTGTCAGCTCTTATAGACGGTTTCATCGGACGCACATACGCTGACGCGATACACGTCTGGATCCAAAGTTTACTTCTGGTTTGGTTTTTTTAATGGTCTGACTAGTTGCTAAACTGATCTCTTGAACAAATGTGTCATGAACTGTGAAACGGGTTAAATCCAAATGCAGGTTTATTGAAGAGTAATCCACAAACCGGCTATTATTAAGGAATTAAGGGATTCCTCCACATATTCCTCTATCGGGCAGTTTCCTTGGCGTAGTTCTAGCAACAAACTTCCTGGGTCAATATTGGGTGTGTAATTCTGAAATAGGTTGGGGCTCTGAGCATTCGTCAAAACCGCCGCCATCTTAGATCAGGGGTCTTGTCATAGGAAGTATCTAGGTAAAGCTGCTATCTCCGCCTGTACTTCGAATTCATGAACGATGCCGGACTTTTGTGCTGCGCATGGATGTTAGGGCTACTAGCACTATGCAATACAGTTAGAAAAAGTACATTTTCATAAAATCAAAACTTTTATTTTTTTCTGAATTAAATGCTAAATACATGTCTGACTGTTGAAACAAACCAAAAGAAAACCAAGAAAAACACGTTCATGACGATTTATGGTGATTTTATTTCGGTTACACCATTGCCTACAATGACGCTGATGCAGGATTCCCCTGTTTCAAGATGGCGGCTCTAGTTGACGCATTCGGTCCAATGAACTGCCTTAGCCAAGGCGACATCTAGTGTACATATCTATGGGGGGTGACCATGTTAGCTGACCCTTCAGCCGTGACAGGAAGTTCCGGAGACTCATGTTCAGACCTATCAGCCATGGAAGGAAGTTCAGGAGACTCAGGTTCAGACCTTTCAGCCATGACAGGAAGTTCCGGAGACTCAGGTTCATGGCCTTGAGAGACCTCTTGTGGAACAGTAGAGCAGAAAGCAGACCACACACACCACAGAGCCATAGCAAATACCAGAAACACAGAAGTCAAAGAACATACCTCGGGCACCATAGGTTCCACGAATCTGGAGACCACTGTACTTAAGACCACCCCACTAGGAACACTAGCTGCCCGCACTGACACCAGTGGAGTGTCCACCAGACTCGAGACTAGCCGTTTGTTCCAGAAATTCACCAGTAACACTGTAGAGCCGGCCATCTTGTGAACTGGCTCGGGTGTGGCGGCAGCCATCTTGTGAACTGGCTCGGGTGCGGCTGCCATATCTTGTGAACTGGCTCGGGTGCGGCAGCAGCCATCTTGTGAACTGGCTCGGGTACGGCAGCAGCCATCTTGTGAACTGGCTCAGGTGCGGCAGGAGCCATCTTGATAACAGGTGCAGGTATGGCAACGGCCCTCTGGGGAACAGGTGTAGATATGGCAATGGCCCTCTTGATAACAGGTGGAGGTATGGCAATAGCCATCTTGAAAACAGGTGCAATCATGGCGGCGGCCATTTTGGGAACTGGTGCAGGCCTGGCGGCCCTCTTAGAGAAAGGTGTTCTTCTGATTGCCATCCTGGACATAGATAAAGGGCATGGTGGCATCGATTTTAGGAACAGGGACAGACATGGTGGCGGCCATTTTAGGAACGGAGACAGGCATGGCTTCTACTGGCTTTGGCAAAATAGACATGGCAAGGACAGGACTGGACAGAATAAACATAGTGCATACAGGCGTCTGTGGGTGATCTGACTGCCCAGCCCATGGAGCCTGATGCCTACTGCCCCCCCCCAAAAAATGTTTAGGAGTGGCGTCCACCTCCACTTCACCCACAGTGAAGGAGGACCCACTCAACAACAATGCAAAGTCAATAAAGTCCTGAAAAGACCCAATTTCCCGACTGTTGGGCATGAGGTAGCGTAAATGGTCATTCAGGCCAAAAAAGAAAAAGTCTTTCAGAGCTAAATCGCCAAAGTTCGCTCGATAGCTTAGATTAAGGAATTCCTCCACATATTCCTCTATCGGGCGGATTCCTTGGCGTCGTTCTAGCAACAAACTTCCTGGGTCAATATTGGGTGGGTAATTCTGAAATGGGTTATGGCAAATACCTGAAAAGTTGAGTTTGGATTTGGCTGATTGTTCCATGGCTGGTGTAGAAAAAAATCGACCGGAGTGGATGAAGTAAACCGCTGAATCTTGTGTGGCGAAGTATTCTGTCATGAACTGTGAAACGGGTTAGATCCAAAAGCAGGATTATTGAAGAGTAATCCACAAACAGGCTAAGGTCAACAACCAGGCAAACGAACACAGCATAGGCAATCCAAAAACAGTAGTCAATATATCCAGGAAAAGGGAAGGGCAGGCAGCAAACAATCATCAACAATAAACAGGCACGGGTCAAAAACAGAAAGACACAGAACAGGATAACGGGATAAGCGCTCGGTATGCAGACAGGCTAACAATACTTCGCAAAGTGAATGAGTTCTGAGTTAGCTATATAGTCCAGGTAATTATAAAAACAGGAAACAGGTGTGGTGCTGATCAGACTAGTGCATGGGATGATGGGTAATGAAGTCCTGATGGTGATGTATGGGAGAAGCCTCTGCAGGCCAGCAGAGGGAGCCATGCTGGCTCTCATCACAAAATGCCTAGTCGAAAATAACTAATGTTTTGGTTTCCTATGTAATCTATGTGTTGTTTTTTGCTTGTTATATAAATAAACAACACATCCTCATCCCATTGCGTCAATATTTGACGCCACTTGACCATGCGTCAATATGTTACGCGGAGGGTATACCCTTCGCGTCATTTTTTGACGAACTGGGGACTTCAATACTATTAGGTACGCGAAATTAAACAGTTGTCGCCTGACATTGGGGTTAGGGATAGGTTTGGGTAGGGATGTCATTATGTAAATCTAACCCTAAACCGACGCGAAAATGGTAAGAAAATGGTACGAAAATAGGAAAGAGAATGCAACGGACTCAATAGTATTGAAGTCCCCAGTTCGTCAAAAAATGACGCGAAGGGTATACCCTCCGCGTAACATATTGACGCATGGTCAAGTGGCGTCAAATATTGACGCCATGGGGTGAGGATGGGCTGAAATAAACTAAGTTTAAAGAACTTTGTTGTTATTTATTCTTAGCGGAGTTTACCGGAAGTTACCTGCGGACCACAACAGCTGCTTGTTTATGTTGTTACTGCTGAAACCGTCAATAAACCAAAAACGCGACGCTGCGTTTTTCCTTATCATGGCAGAATCAACTTAAAATACTCCATCATTAATAATCATACACTAACGTGTTTGACATCATTTGAAGCGGTAAAGAGTCTTCTTTAATATGTGTTCATTCACAATAACAACAGATCTTTGTGTTATGTCAAATAAAGAAAATAAACAGGGTGTGCATCCAGGCATTTCTGTCTCCGCAAGGTGTCTCTCAAAACACGTTACAAAAATCAATTGAAACTCCGCGAATACCCGTCACACAAACGCCTGAAATGTCTACTTTTAAACAAGCTAATCGAAAACAAATAATGCCGGTTTATATAATCTGCATTGAAGTATAGAGAGTACCGTTTTTCCTGGCTGACTTCATTATCTTTAATTCGGTCACGCCCACAGGTGGTACCCGCTGTTGACATGGAAATCAACAGACGAGCGGTTCAAACCATAATAAACAAAGCGTAAAGTTTATCAGATTTAAAGACTTTACAGGATTAGTTTTACAGGGGGACCTCTGAGAAAATCGTGCTTCTCAGAGGTCCTCTGTGTTTTTAATCCCGTCCGAATCGGCCATGTCTGTATTTTTCTCTGATGACCTCCGTAAGAATTCCAGAGCAATTTACTTACTGTTTTTCGCCGAACTCAGAGGTCCTCTGAGAAATTGAATCCCGTCCGAATGCAAATGTCTGTGTTTGCCCACAATATCTTTTGAAAACGCGGTTCATTACGTGTTTTGGCCGACGTGATCTGCCGTAAGGTCTTACTAATGCGCGTATATTGTATTTCCCGAGTTCCATTCATTCAGATATGAATGTTTTTTCGCATTCAGCAAAATAAGATAAATAAATAAATCAAGACGAGCTAAATATCATACACTGTTAAGACTGGCCACTGTACTATCATTAACGTTATAAGAAACTCCGTTCAAAGTTGTTCAACTCCGGAATGGTAATGTTAATTAATAAAGATAATACATTTTATTAATCATTATTTCTTCATTTCTTTGTGTTTATTATAAGCAGACAGTTATATAAAACACGTAGGCTAACATTTTAGTAGGATTCGTATATTTTATTTTGATTTGTTAAAATTAAATTAATAAATTACATTTAAAGCAAAATATTAAACATTACAAACACGCGTATCCAGAGCACGTGCTACTGCAACGCCCAAATGCATGAAACAGACACTCCCATCTCTGGAATAGCCTGCATCATTTTAATCCCGTCCGAATCGGTACATAAATCACAGACGTCCTGGGGGACACGTTGAAACTCAAACTTTGTTTGGAAAACTAATCCCGTCCGAATAGTGCTTTAGACACAGTTATTCACTTTTGTATTCAGTTTGAGTAATGCTGCACTGCGGGATTTGCTGTAAAATGATTCCATATTGTTTACATGCAAGGTAATTCCATACATGTCGCTTTACACGCGACACCGTTTTTAT
Organism: Misgurnus mizolepis; assembly: GCA_025389145.1. NCBI lineage: Eukaryota > Metazoa > Chordata > Actinopteri > Cypriniformes > Cobitidae > Misgurnus > Misgurnus mizolepis. The sequence continues at coordinate 35,247,099 of JAIFKI010000008.1, read as the reverse complement.
GAGCGCCGCGTTACACTGAGACGTGAGCTCGCGCACATGGAAGCCATATGCGATGTGTTTTTAAAGTTCATACTCGCTTACAGAAACACGTTTAAAACAGAAGCAGAAGACGATAAGGGGATGGGCATCTGAAAACAGTCATCTGAAAACAGCTTTTTATATAACTAATCACTGCAGATGTTTATTTGAGATTTCTTTGAGATCTGAATTTAGTTTATGTACATGATAGAGAGTTTATATGAATGTACTATCAGCAATATTTACCCATCAGTTCTGTGTAAGGGTATTTCTGTGGACAATTTATGCTAACAGCTGTTTATAACTCTCTTACAGGTCTGCATCCCTCTTATCAGTACAAAACTATAAAGTGGAAAAACACCTTTTGGACAAAGTTATATGGTAACATGAGCCACATGAAGTTTACAGTTCTGTTGTTTATCAGTTTCTTATACAAGTTAAGTTTTTGAATAGAGTTTGTTTCCAAATAAACTGAAAATGTCCTACTGACTAGGGGTGGGCGATAAACCGGTAGACATAATTAACCGGTAGAAATTTGTCAACCGGTAGAGATTTTGGACTATCGTTTCTATCGAGGTTACGCGCCAACGTCACGCTCCGTGTAGCGAATCAGCGGGAGGAGGAGAATGGCGTTATTTAAAACACTATAAACCTCCGACCGAAACACTAAGGGAATTTTAGGGAATTTTGGGAAATTCCCATATTTAGCTCAAATGGAATAATATGTACAACTAACTAATTAATTATACAAATTATTAAGATTTTAAACTGATTAAGCAGAATAATAATAACAATTAATTAATGTATTTGTCCAGCAAATACTCATAATTGTACATTTAAGAAGTTAATTCTGTGGCCTTTAGAAAATAACATTCTTACTGCTATAAAGTATTTTTAAGCATGTAGCTTTAAGATCTTAACGGCAGATTAAGTGACATTTATTTCATAAGCATTGAACACAGAAACAATTCAATTGTGAAATGCAAAACCGGTTTATTAAACTACGTTACACTACAAAAACACACAAGACTAACTATACATACAAACAACAAACAAGAAACATATATGAAAGAGAAAGAATGGAAAATTAAGAGAGAGAGAAAGAGAGAGAGAGTAAAAGAAGGGCAATATCACTATAGACTTAACTTCTGCACAAATCATCAGAACTCTAAGAATCACCTTAATTAAAAGGGGCAATAACTTTTTACAGCGAATGAACAAGCGATACTTGCGTTTGGCTTTTGTGAGGCACGTGTGTACGTCCAGCTGTATGGGCGCGTATGCGAGGAAGAGAGTTCCTGAGTTTGTGGTCACGTGACGGAGTCCTTGGAGGTGTCCGTAGGAGTTGTTCCTTTTTGGGTTAATCCGTCGGTCTGGTTAATCTGTGGCGATTAATTTGTCCAATTTGTTAAAGTTTGTCCAAGTGTCAGGGTGCCCGTGAAAACTATCCGAGAGAGGGACAGGTCTCACAGCGAGCCCGGCTGGGCGCCGTGGCCTCGCTGTTGAGCAGCCGTTTGGCGTGCGGTGCGTGAGCTGTGTGCTGTGAGCATCGATGAATTGGGGTGCAGGCCTCTTAACCTGAGTTTAGACCAACCCCTTTGAAGTTCAGATGACCAATCCAAAAGGGTGTTGATAGAGTAGGAAAACTTTGTCTTTGTTTTACCAGACTCATTTAAATAGATGGACTATGCTAAAGATTTTGTTAAATAATAATTTGGATTAATATTTAACAAGTTTGATATCAGTTATGGTAAGATGATGCACATCATTGATCAGGAAAGGAAAAGGGGGTTATTAAGAGTGTAAACAAGGTATGGTTTGAAATACACATCAAATAGTAATCTCATGAATTATAATTATGAGACATGCTAAGATGAACAAAGCATCCCTATAGTGTTACAAGAAAGTGGTTCATTACAGATACAAACATGCAATACAAGGATATATAATATATACAATTTAAACCAATTTATTTTGGTCTTAACTGTGATCTTAGACAGACACATTTTTGTGTCATGGCTGCTTCGTCTCTGCTCACGGTTTGAAGTTTGCTTTGAGGTGTTAATTTGCTTAGATTGGCACAATAAAACAGCCAGAGAGAGAGTCGATAGGTCTGGAAATGTGTGTTATCAGGAGATTAGGATCTTCTGATGAAAGCGTCCGAGCAGACCTGGTGACAAAACTCATTCTAGGGTCACAGCATGAAACCGTTAACGACCCAGACTGAAGAGACCTCCAGTGGACGTCCAGCCAGATGTTACATATTCCCCCCTTCACGCCCGTTAAAGTCCAGGGAGACTTTGGCGGGCGATGATCAGGCAGGTCATGAAGTCTGGATGGCAGGTGTTTCTTAATTGTCTGCAGCGTTCTGTCAAATAAGCAAAGGGTGATTTGAATGAGATTGGGCTCTGGCTCTGCCTGGGTGTGCTGCCTTCCACGGTTCCATTTGAATGTCCAACAGGAGGACAGTTGCGCACCTGTTCGCTGAACTCTTGCATCCCGTTGACTCTTCATTATGGGATGAAGGTTAGGCTGAGAGTAAGGATGTATCCTATTCCCGCGGAGAGGCACAGTACCGTGTCAGTGGCAGTCCAAGATCAGACAACACAAAGGCTGTCTGTAGTGGGCATCTGAGCGAGTCTCTGGAGGACAGTGTTGAAGTCTGTGACATCAATTAGTTTGGGTCCTCCCTTACACAATCCTCATTTCCAGTTCAGGGTTTACGATGAAGTGGTGGTCCCTGAAGAAATTTGAGATTTCCAGTTTGATGTGGTACTACTCACTGGGAAGGTGATCAAGTGCCAGGTCATCAATGTGGAGAATCACATCCTTTGGAGTTTGAATCCACTTTGTCTGGTTGTGCAGACTGATGTGGGTGGTTTGTAGGTTAACGTGTTTGTGTAGGCTGGGGTGTTGAACAGCCATCAGTCACCTACGAGTGTTACGGGCATCGGCTAGTGGTTTAACCGACGCAGAACTTCCTTCGACAGTCACTGGTGAGTTGTGTGAAGTGGCTGTGCAAAGCTGTTGTACCAAACATTGTCATCCACGTCCAGTTCCTTTCATGATGACTTCCAGTCGTAGTATGCCTTCTAGCCCTCAGCCATCTTCTGTAGCTGTTCCCGGGCGGAAGCGAAGGTTTCCAGATGCCTGTGAAGTTCATTGGGATTCTGGTGAGTGGTGTTGGCTGTGATGAGATTGGAATCTCAAGGTTGGTACAACAGGTGTACTGGCAGTGTCATCTGCCGTCCCGTCAATGGTTTGAAGGGAGACACACCAGTAAATTAATTTGGGGTCGATCTGATAGCCATAACACTAAAGGGGAGTTTCCGATCCCAGTCCATCTGATTTGCTGAGACACATTTCTTTGACATGCTAGCCACAGTCTGCTTGGTTCTTTCACTTGGTCCGATGAGGAGGGATGATGCTGATGTGGAGTTGGGCGTGTGCGCCTAGGGGTTTCCACACATCTTTAATAATTTCAGCTGTGAAATGGGTACCTCTATCTGAGTTGACTCTCAGTGGCAGTTCGAACCTGGCGAAGATGTGGATCATGTGCAGAGGTGCTGTGTTTTGAGCAGTGTCATTGGGTGCTGGGAGGCTCGACCCACTGTGTGAATTGGCAAATGACCATGAGTAAATGTTTGTTGCCCCTCGTCGACCTGGGTAGCAGTTTACCCAGCCTAAAAGTCTTAAAGTCTGACCAAAATTAGCACCTGTTCTTTGCAGTGGTGCTCTGTGGTTTGGGTTAGCCGATTGTAGTTAGCAGCAAACCAGGCATCCTTTGATGCATTCTGCTAAGTCCTGCTGCATCCAGGGCCAGTATGCCACCTGTTTCAGTGGTTTGTACGTGGCTCTTGCGACTTGGTGTCTGGCACATGCTGTGTCATGCGCATACATCTGTAGGACCCCCCTATGTCAATGAAGAACCACATGCTTTGGTGTAGTGCGGTCGTCAGGGACATATACGAGTATGTGATGTTGTATATGCAGCAGGTGTTACATGTCGTTAAGACATTAAAGGGCTGGTGTAGCAATGAGGTCAGAGTTCATGATAGGGCAGGTGGAGGGGTCTGAGAGGTGGTTGACATAGCTTTTATGGTGGTGTTGGAGGCATGTAATGCAGCTATGTCACTGTTTGAGATATGTGGAGCCAGTGTAAGTGGCTATGTGATGGGCACTGTGGTGGTGGGCGTGTGTTGGCCGCAGGTCAGTGCAATCACAGTTGGGCGGGTGGGTGGGCTGTTTGTAATGTGCACAACAGTGAACTTGAACTTTTGGTCTGAGACGATGTTCTCGCGACTGGCTGCTGGGTAATCCATAACTTTGTGACTTGGCAATGTACTTCAGATGATTTTCTGAGTGAAAAGGTAGAATTTCTCTCACCTGAGCCCAAATTTTTACTTTTTAAAGTCTGTTAAAGGCTCAAAACTATCTAAAAAGTCTTTGCCAATGAAAAGAGGATATGTGTCTACTGGTGAGATTTACACAGGGTGTAGAAGTCTCATAGGACCGATGGTCAGGTGGATGGAAAGCACCTGTTGCAGTTTGGCTGTGAGACTGCATATTCAGCATACACCTTTGTGGGTTGAGGGTCAGATCTTGTGCTTCATCGTTGTTCTGGAGTCTTGTGAAAAGCTGGAATGACATCAGCATTAGATCAGCTCCAGTGTTGGCGAGGGTTTCCAATCTGACCTTGTGTTTCACGGTGGTTGCTAAATAGACTCTTTTAGCTACTCCTTTCTCATTCAGGTTTCCCAGGGCCTTAGTACCAGGTTTTGTGTGGTAACTGGAAGGCAGTTAAGGCTGGTCTTCAGTGATTCTGTAGGGAAACAGATGTCTAACACAGCACTTTCCTGGTACCTGCTGAATCTGACTGGTTGATGTTTGAAATACAGTTTGTGTGCCAAAGTCTCTGATTTTTGCGATGACTGGATCGATGGTAACGTGATGAGTGGCAGAGATTTAAGTGTTGCTTGCAGGAGGGTTTTCTGGAAAGTTCTTGCTGAATTCCAGTGCTGCTGCTAGTGATAAATAGTTCGGTTCATCCTCGGGGTCCTCCTTGTGAGGCCTCCTTTGGATTTGACTTCTTCACTATTTTCAAAATCTCTGCTGACTCAGATGTGTATGTGTCGCTTTGCTTTTGTGACAGTTCAGACTTAGCTTTGTTCACTGTGTGTCGAACCGGGTCCATCTGTTGACTGTTTGGACTTCTCATTCTGACAGGTGCAGGATGGTTTCCATGGACGCTGTCCTCTGGCTGTCTGATGATCTTGGCTGTGAAGTCCTTCGATCCTCTTGGCTCTCTGCTGAAATGTCCTTCACTGTGGCGCTGTTGTTCGCCCTCCAGTGGCCGTTTTGGGGTAATTTTCAGAGAAAGAAAGGATGACAGTCTTTTCAGAGGTGGCTTTTGTTTACCGTAGGCTTTATGGACGAAGTCCTGCAGCGGTCTGGTGGTCGTCAGGTGAGGGTAGGCCATAAATCCTAAGTGTTGCATTACGGTAAAATAAAGCTTTGCAGGGGGAGGATCTTGATGTTTCCTCCATTCTTGGCTCGTTTTGTGAGCTGGAGTAGACTGAAAGTCAGTTGTAGTAGTAGGCCTGTGGAGTTTAATTTCTGCTTTGTTTTAAGTCCATTGCAGCGATTAGTCCTCATCGTGATTCTCGATCTGAAAACTCTTCTATCAAGGCCATTTGCAGCTCCTTATAATCCAACTTGACACTTTCTGACTGCCGGTCCAGGAAGCTCCTCACCTAATGGCTGGAAGTAATCCATAGCAGATACAGCTGGTCTCTCGTGGTTACATTCAGCAGCGTGTGCACATAAAAGTCAATGTTCTGCAGGTAAGCGTGGATGTCATGGACACCTGCAGTGTTTGGACTAAATGTTGGACTGTTTCTAGCCAGCTTGTCAAGGTCTTTGGGCCACGCCGTGTGTCTGTAGACATTGTTGGGAAAGGTTTTGGCCCCACCCCCCTTGTGTTCTTGTGAAAGGGTTGTGGACGCTGGCTGGCAAAGTTCTTAACAGTGGGCTCTCACCCCCCCCTCCTTTTCAGCAGGAAACTTTGGTGGGGGAGTGCAGAGACACTGATTGGATGAGAGGAGAATGATGCTTTCTCTCTCAATGGTTCAGCTTGCATTCTGAAACCATATAAAAGTTATTTTTGGACGGAATCACGTTCGTCCTTAGGTTGGTGATGTTGCTGAACAAGAACTTGAATTTCAGCTTGAGCAGCTTGCAGGTGGTTTTCGTAGGCCTTGGACTTGGCATCACGTTCTTTCTGTTCTGCCTTGGCTCTTACCAGAAGACTTTTGGCCTGCAGGAGCTTTCCCAGCTCCTCTTTGGCGGTCTTTTCCTGCTGCTCTCTGTGCTCGGTGTCTGTGTGGAGTTGTGAGATGGCCTTGTGAAGTTGTCTCGCCTCATTCTTTATCCTCTTGTGTTCCTCCTCGAACAGCTGCTGCTGATCCTTGGATTCCTGTGTCAGCCGATCTAGACGAGTCTGCGCGTCCTCCTGATTCCTCCAGGCTTCCTTTGCTTGGAGCTTTAGCGTTGCTGCATCCTGTTCCAGGTGGGTGACGTTCCTTTCGTCCCGCTTTAGCTGGATGATGAGGTTGTGAGCGATGGCACCTGTGATCCTTGCCATCTCCTTGTGGCTGTAGCTCGGTGTTGAATCACGGGCTATGATCTCGTCCAGGTTGCCATCCCGTTGCTCTCGGTCTCGGCGCTGCAGATCGTTGGCGACATTGGGCAGGAGGTCAGATGTCGGATCGTTGAGCCATGCCTCCAGCTGGTCACAGTGGTTGGCAGGGCTGGGTGATCTGGACACGTTGGCGCACTGGTGGGTGACAAAACACAAAGAGCCAATACAAGTCCGCAGAATTTTAACGAGCTAAAATGAATAAAAAAAAAATATGGGCTATGTGGGTCTAACTGACGTGATCAGCTAGTGGCACAAATAAAACTATTATTGGGGCCTTACTTCGGCGGCACCGATAATAAGTGTGGGTAAAAAGGGAAAAAATTTAGTGAATGGACGATGTGTTTTAACCTATTGGTCGCTATAGACATTTGGTTAATTGTTCGCATTACTAATACATTTTCTCATGGTTTGTGCAGATATGGTTTTTCAGCCCAAAATAAAATAAGATCAATATAATTAAAGTTAATTAATTATAATGATAAAATTAAATAAAAAGCAAATAGAAGGTGAGAAAGATAAATTACTGAAAAAAAACAAATAAAATAAAATGGATAAAAAAAAGAGAGATTAAAAATAAATAAATAAATAAACTGAAAATAAAATAAGACAGCCAAACAGACAAAGTCAAAAGGCTGAGAAATGAAAAGGATAAGAGATGAAAATAGTTATGAGAAGGAAGTCCCTGTTTTAGCTTAGCAGGTTCTCTACCCTAGATTTAATGACAGGGCCTTACAGGGAGAAGGCACTATGAAGTCATGCGAGCTAGGGGAGTGGCTTAGCTAGAGTGGCTGGGCTAGGCCCAACTTGCGAGGGACAGGGGGCTTATCCTATTGCACCAGTTAAAACATAAATGAATTCACTGAGAATGGGACTTATGGGGCTAGATTCTATTCACAGTAAAGAATTAATTCAATTAAAATTTAAAATAAATCAAACTGCATTAAATTTAAATTTAAACTTAATTAAAATACAATCTCTACAATAGAAAAGAGAATAGGAAAGTAAGGAGCGGGAGAGAACAGCAAAAATGAAATAAAATAAATCAAAATAAAATAAAAATTAAATAAAGAAATAATAACTTAATAAAGGCATAGCAATATTAATTATTATTTATAATTTAAGACCATAACATTCAATATGTAGGAAATAAAACTACAAAGTAGTAGAATAACCTAGTTATCAAAGTAAGGTCAAAAATCCCAGTTTGACTCCTGTCATACACTCCCAAAAGAGTTTATGAGAGGACCAAACGAGCTTTCCCCACCAGATGGCGATATTTCGCCCAACAAACAAAGAAAGCGGAAATCAGGCGTAAAGTGAGAGAGAAGGAGAAGTGTTAGACACTCAAGACTGACATCTAGTGTTAGAACTAGGTAGTACGCTTTAAACTGACAAAGATTCGCTTCCATACAATAATTACATCGGCGACCGCTGCGTTGCTAAGACGACGGATGTAATTTGAGCTGTGTTCGTCCGGTGCCAGTTTTGGCTTACGTTACCGGGACACACAATAAATAAAAGTCTAACGGGCTTTCTTCTCCGTTGACGTAAGTTACTTGATCAAGGTTTATCTCCTTTAAAATTGAAAAGTCTTACCCTCGGTGCTTACAATTTAAAAAAATCCACGTACGTGAATAAAATGGAAAAATACAATAGACAGCTTCTCAAATTGTAAATAATTTCCTGGAGATAACAAAAAGGCCTTATCAGATGGGAGTACTCACTCGACCACCGCTTCGCAATTCTAAATAAAGGAATTATACTCTTTATTAGGCGGAATCAGACGGTAATGCGGTTACCTTAAAGACTGCAGTTAACTATACATAACAGGGGCGCGAGTCTGTTATGTCCTGAAAATGATACAGGAAATTACATTTTCATTCATACCAATATAAGAACGAACACAGTTATAGCTGATAGTTCTTTTCATTCACACAATGCAAAACACATTTGACCTGTTAACTGTTTTTGCTCAGAAATAATGTTTAAATCTGCCCGCATTCTCCACCATTAATATGTAGCGAATCAGCGGGAGGAGGAGAACGGCGTTATTTAAAACACTATAAACCTCCGACCGAAACACTACAGGAATTGAAGGGAATTTGGGGTAATTCCCATATTTAGCTCAAATGGAATAATATGTACAATTAACTAATTAATTATACAAATTATTAAGATTTTAAACTGATTTAGCAGAATAATAATAACAATTAATTAATGTATTTGTCCAGCAAATACTCATAATTGTACATTTAAGAAGTTAATTCTGTGGCCTTTAGAAAATAACATTCTTACTGCTATAAAGTATTTTTAAGCATGTAGCTTTAAGATCTTAACGGCAGATTAAGTGACATTTATTTCATAAGCATTGAACACAGAAACAATTCAATTGTGAAATGCAAAACCGGTTTATTAAACTACGTTACACTACAAAAACACACAAGACTAACTATACATACAAACAACAAACAAGAAACATATATGAAAGAGAAAGAATGGAAAATTAAGAGAGAGAGAAAGAGAGAGAGAGTAAAAGAAGGGCAATATCACTATAGACTTAACTTCTGCACAAATCATCAGAACTCTAAGAATCACCTTAATTAAAAGGGGCAATAACTTTTTACAGCGAATGAACAAGCGATACTTGCGTTTGGCTTTTGTGAGGCATGTGTGTACGTCCAGCTGTATGGGCGCGTATGCGAGGAAGAGAGTTCCTGAGTTTGTGGTCACGTGACGGAGTCCTTGGAGGTGTCCGTAGGAGTTGTTCCTTTTTGGGTTAATCCGTCGGTCTGGTTAATCTGTGGCGATTAATTTGTCCAATTTGTTAAAGTTTGTCCAAGTGTCAGGGTGCCCGTGAAAACTATCCGAGAGAGGGACAGGTCTCACAGCGAGCCCGGCTGGGCGCCGTGGCCTCGCTGTTGAGCAGCCGTTTGGCATTCTGTGCGTGAGCTGTGTGCTGTGAGCATCGATAATTTGGGGTGCAGGCCTCTTAACCTGAGTTTAGACCAACCCCTTTGAAGTTCAGATGACCAATCCAAAAGGGTGTTGATAGAGTAGGAAAACTTTGTCTTTGTTTTACCAGACTCATTTGCATAGATGGACTATGCTAAAGATTTTGTTAAATAATAATTTGGATTAATATTTAACAAGTTTGATATCAGTTATGGTAAGATGATGCACATCATTGATCAGGAAAGGAAAAGGGGATTATTAAGAGTGTAAACAAGGTATGGTTTGAAACACACATAAAATAGTAATCTCATGAATGTGAATTAAATGAACAAAGCATCCCTATAGTGTTACAAGAAAGTGGTTCATTACAGATACAAACATGCAATACAAGGATATATAATATATACAATTTAAACCAATTTATTTTGGTCTTAACTGTGATCTTAGACAGACACATTTTTGTGTCATGGCTGCTTCGTCTCTGCTCACGGTTTGAAGTTTGCTTTGAGGTGTTAATTTGCTTAGATTGGCACAATAAAACAGCCAGAGAGAGAGTCGATAGGTCTGGAAATGTGTGTTATCAGGAGATTAGGATCTTCTGATGAAAGCGTCCGAGCAGACCTGGTGACAAAACTCATTCTAGGGTCACAGCATGAAACCGTTAACGACCCAGACTGAAGAGACCTCCAGTGGACGTCCAGTCAGATGTTACATCCGTTTGTACAGGTATTTAAGCACTGCAGTTTTAAAACAAGTTATTTTAAGCCATTGAAACACAGACAACATATCTGTATGCATTCGTTCTTTCTGTGTGTCAGGAGCGGACAAGTCGCCCAACCGCTGCTCTTTCTGTCTGTGAGGAGCGCGCAAGTCGAGCGACCGCTGCTCATTAAGTTCGTGAGCATTTTTCCGCTTTATTGGCCTTAAATACACATATGCGTCAAAATTCCCGTCTTTGCAAGCATCCTCATAAACATGACCAGTTAGGTCTTTAGAGAAAGTAAACAGCTAAAAGAGAAAGCGCATGTGTAACAGTGTATTGGATCCGGACTTTGGTCTTAAAGGGGAAGTTACCTAATTTTGCTCCTGTCTGTCACTCGTGGTAATCAAACAGCATTGAGAGAAACACTCTCACTGCTCCTGATTAAATCACTTTTCTACCTTAAATAAAAAAAAAATATAGGCCTATACATACATGCATGCATAATTATTTATTATCATTCTTATATCATTGACTGTTTATCTTCAGAGAGCTTGTGTTTTGTTTGTTATTATCTTCTTTCTATGCTTGTATAGGTTTTTTGTGAGAATTATGAACATTTCTATTAAACATTTCTAGGTATTAAAGATTTAAACCTTATTAAAACATAAAAAACTCTACCCTGATACATATCGTTATCATGATATAAAATTAATCCTATCGTGATAGAAGAATTTGGTCATATAGCCCACCCCTACTACTGACCATCATTTCTATTTTGATTATATTGTTAACTTCTTAATAAACCTCAAACAAACATGTAAACATTTGTCCTCACATTCTTTACTGTAGTTCCCGACATTCCTGTCTCATTATGCAGCTCATTACGCAAGTCTTTGTTTGCTAGCCATCAATCAATCCTTCTCGCATACGGCCCCTCTATAAACAAAAAGTGTCTTACAATTTCTAAATCAATATATTGTTTTATGTGAATAAGTAGGCGTGATGATTTTCACATCATTTTAAAGAAAAAACTCTAGACTACTAGATTCTGTTTAGAAAAGTCTTGTTAAAACATGTTTAGTACGGGTTTTGTGGACTTGTATCAGTGACTTAAAAGTTTTGCTTTTAAAATCACACATAAACATTTTTCTCTCAAAAATACAAACATGTACATACATGTAGCTCATATAATATTTTAGCCCAGTTTGCGCTGAACGCAGTGGTATGAGACACTTGCCATTATTATGTTTTAAAGCAACTCAAAAAAGACCAAATGTAAGAGCATGTCAGAACCTCTGACAGTGTCCCAAAATGGTCGGACCCCAGAGGGTTAATCATTATATGGCTTTGAGTGGGTTTACATAGTCAATGTTGCACAAAGATTGTGATTCTAGTAAAATGCCAGGCCGATTTTTTGTCCCAGTCTGGCACTGACCACTAGACACAACTATCAAAACCAGGGTTTTTTAGGAGTGGCCAAGATGAGGCTCATTAATTGGGTAAACAAGAGCTGGCACCCACTTGTCGTGCCTGAAACTCACAATTCCGAAATCAAAAATGTAAAAATTTAAATATAATCTTTACCAATCGACTGTAGATTTAAAGATTGTACATGTTTACACCACGGATCTGTTGAATGCTTTATTCTGATTGACTGAGAAATGTTTAATGGGTGTTGATTATTTTTCAATAAACGCACACCTAACTTGTTAAAAGTCTTAAAAACAGGCACCAGAGCAATGTTTTTGGTAACTGTGGTATAAACGGAATAATTGACTCCGGTCCTTTGAATTATTCGAAAATAATGCACTTACGCTGTGTTCAATGGCCCTAATCAATTATTCCTTACATAATCTCACCTAAAATAATCTTAAAAGTACAATCTCTTACCCAGAGAAAGAAATATTGAGAAACGTCTCGGTTACGGATGTAACCCTCGTTCCCTGAAGGAGGGAACGGAGACGTCACGTCGTGACCGACGAATTGGGAACTCGCTTAGAGAGACCAATCTGCTTCGTATACTACTAAAACGCCAATGAACTTGGCATTGAGATATTTGCATAATGCTGGCGCCGCCCCGCCAGGTGCCTTTATAAGCAGCAGGTGCAAATAGGGAAATTAGCTTCTTTTCGCTGAGAAAGCCGGGAGAAAGTGACCGGTCGATAAACAGCAGGGAGCAGCCCTGTGGCGACGGGACGTGACGTCTCCGTTCCCTCCTTCAGGGAACGAGGGTTACATCCGTAACCGAGACGTTCCCTTTCAGTCGGTCACTACGACGTCACGTCGTGACCGACGAATTGGGAATCCCTACCAAAACGCCACTAGGGGCTGACCTCTTCCAGTGTCTGCGTAAAGCCCTCCGGTTCCACTTAAGGAGGAGGAGATAGGTTTTAAGGCAGAAGGCCGGGCACTAGATGTTCCTTTAACCCCACAGAAGTGCCAGCGACTGGGAAGCGCCCTACCTGAGCGGGATAGGAACGCTGCGGAAGCCACCGCCCGTCTTAAGGGCTAATGGTGGGCGAAGTCAACCGTAGTTGAGGAATAAAGACAGCCGTGGCTGTGTAAGCAAAGCAGTGCTCTGCTAAGGGAAACGTGGGCTGGTAGGATTAACCCCACGGAAAAATACTCACAAAGGAACCCGGTGGGACACAATGTGGAGCCCGAGCCAGACACGTAGGTTCGCGAGGATACAGCTAGTGAAAGGCTGACAGCCAATGCTCCGCAACAAAGGCTGCCAAGGCAGCGGAGGAAGAACAATTCAAACCATTACGCATTTTTGTTCTGAAGGCCTTCCATACTGACACAGTTATGAAGCATCAGTTGGAGGCTGCAAGCCGACCTGCGAGACTGCTCTCTGTGCTCCCCCTGGTGAGGAAAGAACACGAGAGGATACAGGCTCGATACGAACACTGTAAAATCTAGTGAACGTATTAGGTGTCGCCCAACCAGCAGCTCTACAGATGTCTGTTAGCGAGGAACCACGAGCTAAAGCCCAAGATGAGGCAACACTCCGTGTGGAGTGCGCTCTCAAATTAAAGGGGCAAGGAATACCCTGAAGATTATAAGCCAGGGCGATAGTATCAACTATCCAATGAGACATCCTCTGCTTAGTGACAGCTTTCCCTTTCTGCTGGCCACCATAACAAACAAAGAGCTGGTCTGAGGTCCTGAGGCTTTGCGTGCGATCCACGTAGAGTCGCAGTGCGCGTACGGGGCACAACAAAGCCATGGTTGGGTCTGCGTCCTCCGGGGGCAGCGCTTGCAAGCTCACCACCTTATCTCTGAAGGGAGTGGTGGGAACTTTGGGCACGTAGCCTGGTCTGGGTCTCAGTGAGACAGCAGGACCAAACTAAAAGCACGAATCGTCAACAGAGAATGCATGTAAATCCCCTACTCTCTTCATGGAGGCCAATGCTATCAGGGTCAGAGTTTTCATTGATAAAAACATCAGACTCGTAGACTGCAAAGGCTCAAAAGGGAGACCTGAAGGCTTCAGCACCATGGACAGGTCTCAGGAGGAAAGAGGGAGGGCGGGAGGGGTTTAGCCTGCGAGCGCCTCTTAAAATGTAATAATTAAATCATGCTGGCCAACTGATCTGCCGTTGATAAGAGAGTGATGAGCAGAAATAGCGGCGATATCAACTTTAATGGCGGAGGGACAGCCTACCATCTAACCTATGTTAAAGATATAAAAGCACAATGTTAATGGGCATTCTCTGGGGTCCTCGCGTTGCGAAGAGCACCGGGTGACGAAAAAGGTTTTTCTTTAAGCGCGTAAGCCCGTCTTGTGGACGGTGCTCGAACCGCGTCGATGGTGTTAGATACCGCTTGCGATAAATCACCTAAACCTTGCGCGCGCTCAACGACCATACATGGAAATCCCACAGGTCGGGGCGCGGGTGCCATAATGTGCCCCTTCCTTGAGAAAGAAAGTCTTTCCTCAGGGGAAATCGTCAGGGAGGGGCTGTCGCGAGGAGCATTAACTCTGAAAACCAATTCCTGGTAGTCCAGTACGGGGCGACTAATAAAAGGCTCTCCTCGTCCTGCCTGACTTTGCACAGTGTCTGCGCAATAAAGCTCACTGGAAGGAATGCGTATTTACGCACCCCCCGCGGCCAGCTGTGTGCCAACGCATCCACGCCGAGGCTGCCCTCGGTTAGTGAATAAAATAGGCGACAGTGGGTATCGTCCGGCGACGCAAACAGATCTATCTACGCACAACCGAACTTCTTCCAAATTAGCTGGACCGTCTGGAGGTGGAGTCGCCATTCGCCGGGGGCGCAGCTCGGGAAGCGCGTCTGCCGCTGTATTGAGCGAACCCGGGATGTAAATGGCACGAAGGGACCTCAGATGCTTCTGACTCCAAAGGAGGAGATGACGAGCGAGATGCGACAGGTGACGAGAGCGCAAAACCGCCTTAACGGTAAATAACGCAACAGTCGCAATGTTATTGGTGTCGGCTAATACATCCTTCCCTCGCATCTCCATAGCGGAGCGTACAAGTCCCAGATATACAGCGCACCGCTCGCGGCAGTTGGGGTGCTATGCACACCCCTGAGACTGCAAGCCCGTCATACGTGGCTGATCATCCCGTGCTGAGGGCATTGCAATATACAGAATGCCAGGAGACCCCTCAGGGGCACATCTTCTATCGGAAATGCCGGGTCTACCACGGGGAAAAATTGAGATGACACGCAGGTGTAATGTTTACACGGTGTATGTCGGTGTGCCACGCTCTCCTCGAGACTCGATCGTAAGCCAACGCTGAAGCGGTCTCATATGAAGCAGCTCGGGCGGATGTCACAGCCGCAGCATGCTGTCATATGTCCAGGAGCTTCTGAAATTGTTTCAGAGGGACCGCGTACTTCCCTCGAATTAAACCGAGGCAAGTCAGAACTGACTAGGTTGCGCGCTCTTATAAAACACGCCAATTAGTCGATCGAGTCTTATTTCCATACTGAGAAAAAGGATCCTCTGCACAGGGCAAAGTTGCTCTTTCCCAGTCGACCTGAAGACTTAAACGAGCGAGATGCCGAAGCATTAACTCTCGGTGTTCGCGCACGTCTGCTAAGAACGGGCTATTATAAGTCGACGTACATAAAAGCAGAATGCGAACAACGCTCTCTCTCTGATATTTTAATGCCGTGACTAGCACACGGAGACACGGAGAGAGAGAGAGACAGCTCGAATGGTGTACTCAGTATTAATATGCCCACCCCACGACGCAGAGCGAAAAAACGGTCTAAAGCGAGGGGAGATGGACACATAAAGTACACGTCTTACAGGTCTAAGGCTGCAAACCGATCTGAATATTGAAATACGAGCCTCGGCGTTATCATCCAAAAAGAACACCTTTGTAGAGCCGGTGCGTAAATCAAATCGATCGTAACCCGCCGCGTATTTTGGGTACTATGAGATAAAGGCTGGAAAAACCCTATCATCATCATCTCGGTAAGAGGGACCGGCTCGAACATCCTTCGCCAACAGGATATCGACTTTTGCACGCAGTACATGTGCATCGGACGCTTTCACCACAGTGAAACGAAAGCCCGAATTTTGGGGAGTGCCGGATTCGTAACCGAGGCGGATCGTGCGTAAAACCCAACGAAACGGGCTGGGAACTGATGCCAAGCACCCAGGCACCGTACGAGGAGAAATAACGACACTACCGAAGTACCCGCGGTGGGGCAGCGAAGCGAGACAGGTGGGACTGCCGGTGCGTCTGCTGTGACAGCATAAACATCTACAGTATGTGTGTGTGACACTGACCTGAGCCCGCTGAGGGTAACGGTCATCTGGTCTCCTCTACGGAGAGCGCAGACTCCGATGAGGGTGCTGGTGGTCCGGTCTCCTCAGCGGAGAGCTCGGACTCCTCAGGTCACCCGCTGGCGATAGAGGAGAGGTAGGGGAGCTGGTGTGGACCCGCTCACGGCTCTCTCGATCCTCCGGAGACCCAGAGAGGGAAGAGGAATGCACTCTTATGTGTGGTTAAGTGGGTACCGGCCGAACAGCCGGTGGAACATATGCAAACCAAGGATTTTCCACCCGACCCTCTATCGGGGGAAGGAGCTCCATCTCCTGAAGAGTGATCCTCTGCCAATCCGGGTCGCCCTTCACTGGCCACTTAAACTCCCGAATTTCACGGGAAGCGGCTAAGCGGGCGGGGCGAGCTGCTGACGACCGGTTCCCCTGCGCTGCCGAGATGGGGTCCGAGGAGGGGAACGGAGGTGGTCGCCGCAGGACGCCGACGGCGAGAGGCAGACTGAGGAGCCGGCGTGGTGGACCAAGGGCAGCTTTCCTTCGCCGGGGCATGACCTAGGAGATCGCCTCAGTCTGCGCAGCGGAGCTGTACGACTCCACGGCCTCGCCGAAGAGGCCGGTCTGTGAGACAGGAGCATTAAAGAAGTTGTTCTCGCCTGCGTCCGTCATGTCAGCCAGACACAGCCAAAGGTGGCGATCTTGAACCACTGTGGTGGACATCGCACGACTGAAGGTCGCGGTCTCCCTCGTAAATCCTTGGTGAGCCTGCAGCAACGTTATTGCGTGCAGGGCCGAAGCCGCCTCTCCGGCATGCCTGACGGGCAGCGTCCGTAACCGGACGACTGTCTACAAACACGGGAGGGAAGGTTGGGTGGTCCCTCCAGGAACGCATCCCGCTCCACTGAAGGGGTCCCCGCCCTTAGCGGCTCCGTTGGCGAGGGAGGTGAGGGGTGAAAGCTGAACGGCCGGACGGCCGCAAATCACGTCAGCTCTTCGTGCCGTCGGGAAAGAAAGGCACAGGAGGAGAGGACCGAGAGGCCCGAGCAGCTCCGAAGTACCAATCATGTGGGCGGGACGGTTCGGGCGGAGAGGGGTTAACCTTTCCAACTCTACCATCTCCGCCGCTCGAGCGGGCACGGCCGCCATCTCCGGAACAACTCTGCCTCGGAGGAAAAATGGACACCCCTCTGATGCTGCAGAAGTGACGGGACCAGAAGGAGGTCCAATGGATTCGGCAGACATCGTAGAACACGACTCTGCAGTCTCCACTGGAGCCTCAACCGGCTGAGGATGAGAAGGCCGGTAGGTGGAGGACGCATCCTCCGTCCTACTCAGCGTAGTGACGCGAAGGGCGCCCTGCGAGCGCTTGACAGCCGCACCATGGCGGCGTCAGCACTGCAAAGGCGCGGACAGCGTTCCCGTAGAAACGACAGTCGTCTCCGCAATCCAAGAGGGTTATGCTCTCACAGAGAGAACAGAAACTCTCCACGAACGCAGCCCCGGAGTGCTCGATGCCTGAGCACGAAGACAGCGCTCGTGACCGTCACTGGAACCCTTATACTTCTCGCATCCAAGATCGCACGGGCGAAAAGCTATCCTGAAAAGGACGCTGATCTCCGCATATACGAGAGAGTGGCTGCCTTTAACAAGGCACAAAGCTCTCTCGTATCACTCTTTTAGGGAAATTCACTCAGATGCTTAGTTGATGAGCGCACAGGAAGGCAACGCACACACTAAACTCAAAACAATAAACAGATGTAGAGCCGTGGAATAAGCGAAGCGTCCGCTGTGATACTGCTAGTTCAACCAACTTCAGCAATCAAATCCCAACAGAGTAAAGTAGCTTCTCAGTAGCAGATAAAGCCGGCTTTCGAAGCGAAAAAGCTAATTTCCCTATTTGCACCTGCTGCTTATAAAGGCACCTGGCGGGGCGGCGCCAGCATTATGCAAATATCTCAATGCCAAGTTCATTGGCGTTTTAGTAGTATACGAAGCAGATTGGTCTCTCTAAGCGAGTTCCCAATTCGTCGGTCACGACGTGACGTCGTAGTGACCGACTGAAAGGGAACTGCTATGATGTCTATTGAATTGGCTTGCGCTATGTACAACCCATTGCATACAACCTGGACAATTTACATTTCTCCAAAGAAAAAAATGGATCTGTTTATAAATGTATAATATTTAAATTGATCTAAAATGTTCTAAATTTCACTTGTTTATTCAAATAACGTTAGTCTTATTATATGTACAACATGGAAAATATAAATTTCTCCAAAGAAAAAAAAATCTATTTATGAATGTATAATATTTTTATTGACCTGAAATGGACAATTTAAAGTCATCAAATAAATGGCAATAGGGTTTAGGCACAGACATAAATTTCATTTATTCATTCAAGTTTCTTCACTATCATTACATTTTACAACGTGAAAATTTTACATTTATCAAAAATAAATGTTTATAACTGTATATAAATGTATCCATAGGCATAATCTGTATTGTTGGTTAGTAAATTATACTTGGTTAAGTAGAACTCTATAAATGTAGCAGAACTTTAATATACCTTACCATCTCATTTAATTTATCTGTCTTTCCAATACAGCTATAAGGTTTAGGTAAAGTCAATTACACATTAGTCTTTATTTAATTTTTACAGACCAATATAAAAATTGTGTGCCCCAGTATATACACCAAATATGTGAATCATTTCTTGAATCCGTGAGAATGATGCAAGGATGCTCACCAGTGTTGCCACCCCTCATAGTTCTCATGACACCCCCTTACCACCTCAAAAAAAAATTTCTAGATCTGCCCCTGTTTGAATGTTTCTTCTATTTTGCTTAATTGTGCTTGTAATTTGTTTACTTTTTTAATTAATATTGTTAAAAAGTATTGTTTTAAACAATATTTGAAATGTATATAGTTTTTATTGTCTTATCTTTTTATTTTAAGAATACATGGTTCAAAACAATGAAAATGACTATGCCTATTATTTATTACTTTGAAAGTTTTTTATCTTATAAAGTCACAAAGAATAGTTGTTTAACCTGTATATGGTAAGATGCAGTTCAGTGTTGTGCCCTAATGGGGGCAATATGTCAGTTTGATGTGCTTGCAGTATCTTAGTTTCTCTTTAAGATCTGAAGGAACAAGCCCAGCCCTTATAAACTCACTCCTCTCTGGTTCTTTGTCATACGGAGTGAACATGGATCCACAATCTGAAGGTTTGTAGCAGAAATGGATTAACAGTAAGAGCATACATTTATAAGAACTATTTGTTAATGTTTATTTTTGTTCCCTAGGAAATGAGGTGCGTATTATCCTGGTTGGGAAAACAGGATGTGGGAAGAGTGCCACAGGAAATACCATCCTTGGAAAGAAGGTTTTTCAACAAGAATCAAGCTTCAAGTCAGTGACCAGGCAGTGTAAGAAAGCTACTGAAATTGTTGGAGATAAAGAAGTCACAGTGGTGGACACTCCTGGATGGTGTGATACGGAGCTATCTGATGAAGAGCTTAAGGAGGAAGCAGTCAAGTGCATCGACCTGGCCTACCCTGGACCTCATGTCTTTCTACTTGTGTTATGGATTGGTCGTTTCACAAATGAAGAGAAAAAAACAGTCCAGAAAATACGGGAGGTCTTTGGTGAAGATTCCAATAAATACACAATGATCCTGTTCACAAGAGGTGACGATCTGGAGGGAAACAAACGTATTAATGACTATGTAAGTGAGGCTACACCAGATCTTAAAGCTTTAGTTAATGAGTGTGGGGGCAGATATCATGTTTTCAACAATAAAGATGAAAACCGTAACCAAGTAACAACACTCCTTAAGAAGATCCAAAATATGATGAGAAACAACAATGGGCAGTGCTTTTCTAATACGACATACCAACAATTACAAAAATACAAAACAAGAGAAGCTGAGTTAAAGGAGCAAATCAAATTACTGGAGGAGGAGAATAAACACTACAGGCAGAGAGAGGCAGAGCAACAACTAAAACAACAACAACAGCAACGAGTCAAAAAATTGATTGACCAGTTTACAATAACAAATAAGCAAACGGAAGACGAAAGCAGAAACAATAAGCAAATAGAAGAAGAGCAAAGAAGCAGATTCAAAGCTGAACTAACACAGCAGCTGGAAAAAAGGATTGCTGAAAGGGAAGCAATGTATAAATCTCAACAAGAAAGCTGGAGTTGCTGTATTTCATGAAAGCCTTGTTAATCTAGAGGTTTCTTAAAAGGTTTTCAGAATTACTCATAATGTACCTCAATGATAAAATATTTTGGATTTTAAAAACAGACACTTACTATCAAATCAATTCACGCTTTTAAAAACACATCATTTATATTCTCTCTTTAATTCTGCCTGCTGCATGATTAAAAACCTTTAAAAAATCTGTATAACTGTTTAGTAAATCAGACAAAATTGTGTTCTTAAATTGCATCATAAATTCAGTGTAATTTTTTGTCTCATATGTAGCGACTTTCATCCTGCACAACAAAAACATTGCTCACTTTCTCACTTTAGTGGAAAGGACACCATCAAAGTGCATTTTAAAGCAAAATACATTCAGATTTCATATTTTCTAATAAATAAAACCTTTAACAATGTATATGTAAATATAAAATAAATACAATTTAAGCACTGTCATTTATCTGAGGAAAATTTATCTTGTAAACTGCGTAACAATTCCCAGAATGTAGCAGCAGCAGCATCAATACGAGACCCAGGATCCTCATTGAAGGGAAAGTTTTTTGGCTGTCAGTTTGTTTCTTGCCACCCATGGCTAACAGGTTTAACAAGCGCTCATGCACGCACAAAAACATTCATGCAAGCAAGTCAACCAAACATGTATATTTATTGATGCACAAATAAGTAAATGAATGCAGGTGAGTATTGATAGTATTGTGAGTTTTTGATATGGTAACTGATAATTAAGATGCTTTTTATTTTTCAATATGTATGTGCACCTTCATGTAAACAATTTTGTACTATTTTGTATGGATACCTGTAAGAATAATTGCTTTTGTGTTGTTGATCATAAATAGCTCAATGGTTGCGTGAGATTATAAGAACTGGGTGTGTTCCTTTATCTAAAACAATAAGAGATCTATGAGACAGTAAGGACAGTTGCAACCCCAAACAGGTTTTCTGTGTTTTAAGTTTAATTATCTTTTTTAAAAAATGTAAACAAGTTGATCCTTTGTAGTGCCACCTTTTGCTGCGATTACAGCTGTAATTTGCTTGGGGTATGTCTCTATCAGTTTTGCACACCGAGAGACTGAAATGTTTGCCCATTCCTCCTTGCAAAACAGCTCGAGCTTAGTGAGGTTGGATGGAGAGCGTTTGTGAACAGCAGTTTTCAGTTCTTTCCACAGATTCTCGATTGGATTCAGGTCTGGACTTTGACTTGGCCATTCTAACACCTGGATATGTTTGTGTGTGAACCATTTCAATGTAGATTTTGGTTTATGTTTTGGATCATTGTCTTGTTGGAAGACAAATCTCCGTCCCAGTCTCAGGTCTTTTGCAGGCTCCATCAGGTTTTGTTCCAGAATGGTCCTGTATTTGGCTCCATCCATCTTCCCATCAATTTTAACCATCTTCCCCGTCCCTGCTGAAGAAAAGCAGGCCCAAACCATGATGTTGCCACCACCATGTTTGACAGTGGGGATGGTGTGTTCAGGGTGATGAGCTGTGTTGCTTTTACGCCAAACATGACGTTTTGCATTGTTGCCAAAAAGTTCGATTTTGGTTTCATCTGACCAGAGCACCTTCTTCCACATGTTTGGTGTGTCTACCAGGTGGCTGGTGGCAAACTTTAAACGACACTTTATGGATATCTTTAAGATATAGAGGCCAGATTTGTGCAGTATACGACTGATTGTTGTCCTATGGACAGACTCTCCCACCTCAGCTGTAGATCCCTGCAGTTCATCAAGAGTGATCATGGACCTCTTGGCTGCATCTCTAATCAGTCTTCCCCTTGTTTGAGCGGAAAGTTTAGACGGACGGCCGGGTCTTTGTAGATTTGCAGTGGTCTGATACTCCTTCTATTTCAATATTATCGCTTGCACAGTGCTCCTTGGGATGTTTAAAGCTTTTTGTATCCAAATCCGGCTTTAAACTTCTCAACAACAGTATCTTAGACCTGCCTGGTGTGTTCCTTGTTCTTCATGATGCCCCCTGCCCTTTAAACGGACATCTGAGACTATCACAGAGCAGGTGCATTTATACGGAGACTTGATTACACACAGGTGGATTCTATTTATCATCATCATTAGTCAATTAGGGCAACAATGAATCATTCAGAAATCCTCACTGAACATCTGGAGAGAGTTTCCTGCACTGAAAGTAAAGGGGCTGAATAATTTTGTATGCCCAATTTTTCAGTTTTTTATTTGTTAAAAAAGTTTGAAATATCCAATAAATTTTGTTCCACTTCATGATTGCGTCACAAAAAATTACAGTTTTATATCTTTACGTTTGAAGCCTGAAATGTGGCAAACGGTCGAAAAGTTCAAGGGGGCCGAATACTTTCGCAAGGCACTGTATATTTATTGATGCACAAATAAGTAAATGATGCAGGTGAGTATTGATAGTGTTGTGAGTTTTTGATATGGTAACTGATAATTAAGATGCCTTTTATTTTTCAATATGTATGTGCACCTTCATGTAAACAATTTTGTGCCATTTTGTATGGATACCTGTATGTATAATTGCTTTTGTGTTGTTGATCATAAATAGCTCAATGGTTGCGTGAGATTATAAGAATTGGGTGTGTTCCATTATCTAAAACAATCAGAGATCTAGGAGACAATAAGGACAGTTGCAAATTATAAAAATATGTAACCCCAAACAGGTTTTCTGTGTTTTATTAGTTATCTTTTGTTTTAAAAAATGGAAACAATTTTCAGTAACAGAATAGAAATTATGTCTGTTTCACTCTCTATTATGGTTATAGACCTGGTTCTGTTCTGTAATATCAGACTTGGAAACACGGAGCAAGTCAACCAAACAAACAAATAAGTCAATTGATGCAGGTGAGTATTGATAGAATTGACAGGTTTTAATATGGAAAATGATCATTAAGATGTCTTTTATTTACAGAATTTATAGTATAGTTTACATTGTAAAAGGTCCCTTTTGTAATTATTGTTTTGCCATACTGTTGATTGGTTGCTCCACCCCCTTGTTTGTTGCCTTGGACACTCTTTTTACTCATTCTTTACCCCTTGTGTGTTGTCATGATTACTCACTGTCTCTGTTAGTCATTGGTTCTTGTCTCATACACTGTCAGAAATAAAGGTACAAAACTGTACCTTTTCTGTCACTGGGCCTGTACCCTTTCAAAAAGTACAGCTTTGCACCTAAGGATTTTATTTTAGTACCTCAGAGGTACTACTGGGACCAAAGAGAGCTTATTAGTACCTGAAAAATACATATTACTATCTCAAAGGTACATATTGGTACTAATTGTTTACATATCTGTACCTAACAATTCATACAATTAACTTTTTAAAAAGTGCTGCCCCACTGACAGCTAGGGTACATATTTTGACTTTTTTTAACAATATGGGTCTTTAAGGTACGGTAATCTACCAAAAATTGTATTCTGATTTGTATTTCTGTAAAGGTACCAAATGGAAACTTAGGGTACAGCCCCGGTGACAGAACAGGTACAGTTTTGTACCTTTATTTCTGACAGTGTATACACTCACCTAAAGGATTATTAGGAACACCATACTAATACTGTGTTTGACCCCCTTTCGCCTCCAGAACTGCCTTAATTCTCACTGTAAAAACTGTTACTTGGATCTAACTCAATAAAATTAAGGCAACATTTTCCAACTACTTTTTGTTAGTTTATTGAACTAACTGATATTTTGAGTAAGGACAACTTAATGATATGGATTACAATAAATGAGAAAATATTAAGTAGCATTTTAAGAAGCAAATAAATTAAGTACAACCAATGTAAAAAAATCAGCATATTATACACAGACTTAATTAAAATAGGTAACATTTAAATGAAAAAATACTAGTTAATGTCTTCTGATTTATTAATTCATTTACTTATTATTATACTATTTATGGTTTGTTGTTGTTCTTTTATTACGTGAGATGAGGGCACAAAACATTTATTCAATTAACGCACCCACTCGGTTTCTTTGGGCAGCTTTAAAGCTCAACATACAACCACAAAACAAAAAAAGTTGGGACATTGTTTAAAATGTAAATAAAAACAAAATGTAATAATCTGCAAATCTCATAAACTCATATTTAGTTGCCAAAAGGGTACAGACAACATATCAAATGTTGAAAATGTAAAAAAAATACTATTTCATGGAAAATGTAGGCACATTTGTAATGTGATGCCTGCAACACCTTTCAAAAAAAGTTGGGACAAAGGGTAGATTTTGGGCTATAATGAGGTAAAACAATTAATTAACGATGTGATTTAAAATAGGTGATGTCAACAGGTGATTGCAGTCATGATTTGGTATAAAACCAGCACCCAAGAAAGACCTAATCCTTTAGCAGCAAAGATGGGCCGGGGATCACCAGTTTGCCAAGAAACACGTGAGAAAATTATTGAAAAGTTTAAAAAAAAGTATTTCTCAAAGCGAGATAGGAAGAGATCCTCTACGGTATTCAACATCATTAAAAGATTCAAAGAATCTGCCGCAATTTCAACGGGTAAAGGCCAAGGGCGCAAGCCTAAGCTGAACTCCCGTGACCTCCGTGCCCTTAAACGGCACTTTATCAAGAATCGTCATTCTTCCATAGCTGATATAACCACATGGGCTCAGAATTTCTTTGACAAACCTTTGTCAGGCAGCACAATACGAAACTACATCCACAAATGCCACTTCAAACTTTACTGTGCCAAAAGAAAGCCTTATCTTAACAGTGTCCATAAGCGCCGTCGACGTCTCTGGGCTCGAAAACATCTAGAATGGACCATGACACAGTGGAAAGTATTATACGGTACTCATTCATGAAGGCTCTTCCCTTTGTATGTAAGTTTCACATCAGGGGCCTCATTTATAAAACTTTGCGTAGGATTTGCGTCAGAAGTGGCGTACGGATAAAACATAGGACGAGCGTACGCACAGAAATAATCGGATTTATAAAACCGTGCGCACGCACATCCTACGCATTTTTCCCTTAATAACTCACAATCAATTCTAAATGTAGCGCAGCTTTTGCGGCTTCATGACACGCCCATAGTTGTCCATAAATAGTCCGTGAAACGCCCACAATTTAATATGCATTGATTGCGAAATCATGGCAAACACAGAGAGGAAATCAAAAAAACGTAACTTCACTCAATGTGAAGTAGAAGTTATCGTTGGCGAGGTGGAAAAGAGGAGAAAAATGTTGTTTGGAGGGCACAGTGTGGGCATTACTAATGCCAAAAAAGGCACTTGAGTGGCAAACGGTGGCAGACTCCGTAAATGCTGTAGCCTCACAACCTCGGACCGTGGCCGAAACAAAGAAATGGTCGGACATCAAAGTCGAGGCACAAAAACGTCTAGCACTCCATCGCCAGAGTGTGTCTGCCACGGGTTGGGGAAAGGGGACATTGTTTAGCGCAAATGTAATTTCTTGTTGCTTTCTGAATGGTTTAGACATACGCCATGCATTGTTTTATCAAAAATAAAACACAGTAAAGGCATATGCATGAATACCATAATTCCGTAGATTATGAAGATATGGTTTACTATGAAAACAACTTTCCCCAGTGGACAATTAATACATCTATCTATTTATTTATCTATCTATCTGTATATCTCCTTAATTATCTATCTATCTGTCTATGTAATTGCATCTATATCTGCTCCGCCAGAATATCAGTTTTGTACATTATTTCGTTCTGTGAACTATATTCTTTATGAGGATGAATTGCACAACATGCCAATATTATTGCAGAAGATATTTCACTTTTCTTTTAGCAAATATATATGTGTTCATTTGAATTTCTGTTGTAATTTTCGATATCTTTATTTTTTTGTTTCACTGCTGATCGATCAAACGGGTGTTCGTGTAAGGCTGTTAATTGTAAGACTTTTGCTTTGTGAAGTCTTCATGTTATTTATGAGAGGCACTGTTGTCACTTTCACGTGTTTCTTCCATCTGCCGACTGTGTCGCCATTTCTCATTTCACCCGTTTTTGTGCGTACGCCTGGGTCAGAGCTTGCGTGACGGACAGCACATTTTCCCGTCAAGTTTGCTTTTTATAAATAACAACTATTGCGTAGAGAGTGGCGTACGCCTTCTTTTGTGCGTACGCAACGTTTATAAATGAGGCCCCAGGTCACCAAAGCACTTTTATACATAAAGCCTGAATGAATGCAACCAAACATTGTGACTCAATATCTGGCATTGACAAAGCACCTGTAACAATAAAAATCCTTTAGCAGTTCACAGCAAAAAGCATGCTTTTATTAGTGTTACTAATACATCTCAAATGATTTAGATAACACAGCAAACAATAAAATGAGAAACTCATCCTATTCATACTGATGGACAACAGAAATGAAGGTGTGTACTGTATTCATCATAATGATTTTAAACTGCTTTGTTATTTCTGCATGAATATGAATGTCATTTTTCACTGAAGATATTTTGTGATATACAATACATTCTGTAAATGTTCTTTGTCCTTTTTATATTTGTAGACTATAAAATTATAATATAGAATATACTAATATTCTGTAAGTATTCGGGTAATTTTGGTTCCAACCACTAAAGTTTGAAGCAGTAGTGAGACGATTTAAAAATTCCAAGGTTTAGAGAGCCAGGTAACAAATATTCAGAAACTTTTACGCATACAAAAAGCATGTCAATACCGTTTCTGCATAATAAAGAGGTCCTTCAACGTTTTAGTTTAATTTAAACCACTTGTAACATAAAATGTTCTTTCGTCCCAAAGTTACGGCTCTGGTGGCACAAGTTTGGTGGCATATGGTCTTTGAGGTGAAGAGAGTGGCCAGCATAGAAACCTGAGCATGAACTCTTGAATCACAAGAAACGTCATCCTAGCCACCCTAGTTAATGCAGATCAATGCAGTTAAAACCACATGTGTTTATAAAAGTAAACAGAATTGTTTTTCAATTACAATCTTTGACCACACAGTGGGGCTGTAGGCTTACTAAATTTACTCAAACAGCCACTACAACATTACTTCCTGCTGATCAATTAATTTGTACAAATCTAAGCATTTGATATAATCCTGTTATCATACTCTTATAGATGACCGAAGTTAAAACTTTTTTATAAGATGATCCCCGTCTGACATCACAAGGGGAGCCACATTTCAATTACCTATTTTTTCACATGCTTGCAGAGAATGGTTTCATCAAATCTTAGTTACTGGGCTGATATTTTTCATGATTAGAAGCCCAATTATTGCACCCAATTATATGCCAGTGCTTTGGTTATAGTTCTGTGTCTGTCAGAATTAGTGTTAACTGACAATAAATGGGGTGTAAATGGCCAGTCACGACACTCGTGCCAAAACAGTCCGTAAAACGTTGACCCACATCATGCAGAGCATTTCTGTCTATACAGCCATACAGGTGCCTATTGATTTTGCATGTTGTTTTCTTCCAGATATGTAATTAAACCAACACTAGCAAATGAAACACCTTAGCAAACTATAAGGCCTTGACAACACCATGTTAATCAATCATCCACATGACCCCTAATATTGTTGTGGTGGTTTCCTTTTGTTGCCTTAAACCCAAGCAAACCAACAACTTAATTTGATTTCCCGTATTCTAGATTTTAAAACCCAATACATCATTTCATAAATCCTGACACTTTAACTTGACAGTTTGTGCTTATAATTGTATGCCGTATCACCTTGACGTAAAATGGCTTATGTTCACTCTTAAAACAAATGTGTTAAAAACAACACAACATGTGTTATTTTTTACACATGTTCTGAGTGTGCGCAGGGACAACACATGTTGAGTTAAATTTAACACAGAATATGTGTAATAAAATGCAACACAAAAATGTGTTGCTTCAGTAAACACATTAATGTGTAACTTTCTATTAATCTAACACAACTGTGTGTTACAGAGTAATTGTTTAGTTTTAATATTAAAGAGAAAAAAAAAACGATGATTTGTAAACTTTAAATTATGAAATCAAGCAGACAACTATTGAATATTGTTCACAAACTATTTATTTGTAAAATAACAAAAATATTTGACAATTAATGCTTGCATGAAAATATGCTAGTACTTTATGTTGCTAGATGTATGCTAATTTAAATAAATGTAAGTGCAAGTATAATTACTTCAAACATACATTACATTGATACGTTTTAAAACACTATTTATAAAATAATTTAAAAGCAACTGTGTTAAACATGTTGAATAGAACAATGTCTGAAATCGTTTCCAACATGCAAGTTATCAAAAAATGTTTACTTGTCCTGAAAAATTAACATGTTATCTTACATTTAGAAAAATACTTAAAATGAACTTGACAAGTGTATTCAAAGAAATTTCCGTCACAAAACATTTAGGGGCGGTTTCCCGGACAGGGGATTAGCTTAATCCAGGACTAGGCCTTAGTTTAATTAGGAAATATAACTGGTTTCAACAAAAAACATTACTGGTGTGCATTTTGAGGCAAAACAAAGGGCACTGATATATTTTAAGATATGTCAGTGCAAGTTGTTTTCAGTACAGCACAGGTCAGATTGTCAACATCAGGTGGAAAGGCAAAAGAATCGTTCATTGCAACAGTTACAATACGTAGTGGCCTCCATGTCCTGAAGAACCGTTGGAAACCAACTGTGGCTGAGCTGATTTCAGACACCCTTTGATCATTTAGTAAGCAAAGACGTCACACTGGTACCAGCCTACACAAATGAAACAATGAACATCATTAGAAAATGTTGTTGCATGAAAATTACTTATTTTATATAAAGTTTAGAGTCACAAAGCCTACCGGCATCAAGTCCCACATGACTGACACAGCAGAATTCACACAGCAGAAGATGAACGAGTCTCCTTAACATTGTATAACACAGCTCTCATCTGGGTGTAGTAAACATGCAGGTCACATGCAAAATATAAATTATGAGAAAAAATTCTTAAAAAAGGATTACTTTTATATCGTACTTTGAATGTTACATTTTAAACGTCATTTTCCAAATTAAACATTTGGAACAGAGATAGGAAATCATACCATTATGTTGACTGTCAGCTTTCTTCAATAAGTCAATGTCTGATGTCCATTTTCTTCTCTAAAGATGCTTTTACCCCTGAGTTTCTCAATAATTGTCACATTCCCATTTCTTCTTTCCCATCGGTAAGTCTGGAAAACTTGATGTCCCCCTTCAGTGAATTTAAAAAGAAATATTAATATTGGAATTATGAAACACTTTGTGTAAAGTTATCTCCAGTTAAAGGCGGAGTGCACAATGTTTGAAAAACGCTTTGGAAAAGGAGACGTGCCGAGTACCAAAACACATTTATAGCCAATCAGCAGTAAGTAGCGTGTCTACTAACCGACATCCTTGCCGGGTTGCGTATGTGTGGGGCGGGTCTTTTAAAAGAAGGTCCAGATTCTATTGGGGTAGGGGCGTGTTTGTTTAGGTGATTTCAAATATCAACATTGGCTTTCAAACATTGTGCACTCCGCCTTTAAGTATATTACAAACACTGGCATGTCCAGAAATTGGGGATATTCCTTAAAGATTTCACCAATAATTGGTGATTTTGTCATTACCTGTATCCATCTTCTTTGATGACTGAAGGTTTGGTCAATGGCATTCTTTATTGATGATGTCCTCCCACTTCAACTCTGTTGAAGCTACCGTCTGATGTTCTGTAATCTCATTTTTATAAATCCACTGTGTGATGGCCCATCAAAAAAAAAAATCCTATCATGATCAATGCAAAAATAGCACTTAGTTAGAGTCAAGTACAGTTTTTATACACATTGTAAAGTAAGTAATTTCATACACATAAATGAAGTATGTAAAAGCATCCTTACGGTACATGTCCCTCTTTTTGACCAAATGAGACCATAATCCAACAACACAATCTCCTTTGAGAGTGCCAGCTTTTCTTTTTCAGATGGATAGCTGAAAAAGATTACAAACAAACATTGACACAAGAATTGTGATTTACATCTAGTTAAGTATTACTGGGCAGTATTTATAACTCAATAGTGCAAAAACACTTTACAGCTAGTAGCACAAAACTACACCCATCTTATTCACGTAGCACTTTAGCCTTACTGCAAGCAATGAAAGGTTCGTGAAGTTCGACTCTTACCATTAGACCACTACTCTCCCAGTAATTAATTGCGTCTTGTCTAACTTTATATTGAACGCGAGCGGCGCGACACGAAAATAAAAAACAGTATTATAAAATGTGGCTGTGCATCTTCCAGAATGTGCAGCATCACCGATTAATAATGAGTTTTACCGTCTTTTGTCTCGTCATGCCGCTCACAGGTGTACACAGTACGTTAGGTACAGTGATGCGCATACTTTTCCACCATGTGCTTAACCAAACGCGACGAGGCGTTGCGATAATCGAAAGGCATAATTAATAATGACCCGTCCCATAACGTAAGGACATAAACTGAAAAGAAACCCGTTACCGCGTGTCACGTCTATTTAGGACACGGTGTTAACGATTTACGTTACAGTGCTGCAAGCAAGTGTCACACATATTACTAACCCGTAGTCCAATGTGCCTTTCATTAAACAATGACTGTTAACATGAATCTCCAAACGTAACTTTGCAAAACGAGCGAGCATTTAACGTTACCATAATAAAGTTTAAATTAACAGTCTCCTGCACAATTAATACGAAAGTTTCTTACACTATATGAAAAATAGATATCATATTATAACTGTAATTTTTAATTTAATTTCTTACCTGATGCAGACAGGAACATTCTTGACCTCTTGACTGGAAAGGCGGTTGGAAAAGAACGTCACTGCGCAGGCGCAACACAATATGCGTTGTGTGTTTGTTTTTTCAATAAAACAAATTCAAAACAGACTGCCAGCCAAGGCTCAATAATAATGATCATGATTTTCATCATAATGAAATAAAAATAACACACGCAAAAAAGACAATAAAAAATACAATAATGCGTAGTTGTCTGTCCATGTGAAACGTCATCAGCAGATTCGTGTGAACTTACGACAGCCACCAATGGAAGAGAACGCCTGCATAATGTTTGAAATATTACTCTTATTGTGTCACAAAGTGTATGTTCAAAAGCTTTTTAGGCGAGAATGTATGTATAAAAAGTTCAAAATTGCGGTCGGTTTATAAAGAGAGCGTTTATTAAAAAATCTGCCCCGACTTTTTCGGAGTTCTGATCCAGACAACCAACGGGTACTTAGCGCTCATGTACCCCGCCCAACGCAGCTTGATCTCGGCAAGTCCTTCTGAAAATCACCGCTGGCCACTGGGTGTTATGTGTTAGTAGTAGTGGTTAACAGTGTTATATATATTTTATTTTCGGTACTGTCTTATGGACAATCTATCTTTGGTCTCATAAATATATTATCTGTTCCTGGGCAAATCGTTTTGACTAAGGACAAAGTTGCATTGTAAAACTTTATATTTTTTATTTAACTTTGTGGTGAAGTGCAGACTTATTTGTGCTTTTGACCGAACTTGCTTGTATATTTCCTCTTGCACAAACATCTTATACTTGATAAAGGAATGTGTTATATATGATATTTGGTTTTTATAACAAACAAAAGTACAGGATAATCAGTGTCAGTGCACGCTGCCTAAATCACTTTTTTTATGAAATTGACAGGATATAGTGTTTTATATCACATTTTTTCATGTTACTTCGTTTAATTATAAATCGTCATTAAACTACAATAATTATGCATTTCATTTTATTGTGTACTGGTTAACGTGTTTTACACATTCATTGTGTAAGCAGTTAAGCATAATATTTACACATTATGTGTCAGTTCCAACACAAAAATGTGTTAGAATCCTTTTACACATATTTTGTGTAAATTTTTAACACATCAATTTTAAGAGTGTTATAGCTTTAAAAGCTGCTGTTAACTCTTTCCCCGCCAGCATTTTTAAAAAAGTTGCCAGCCAGCGCCAGCATTTTTCATGATTTTCACAAAAGTTTAATGCCTTCCAGAAAATGTTCTTCTTTAAATATATAAACAAACAATATATCAGATGAAAGAACAGACCCTCTGCTTTCAAACAAAAAACCGTTTCATCCTACCTTCATTAGTTCTCTTGTAATCACCTCTCAAACATGGGTAGGTTTCTTCAAAAACACCAAATTTTGAGCAAAAAGCTGAGATAATTCTATTTTTGTGAAGGACTTTTCATAGAGATCAGATGCAAAGCGATCTTTAAAACATACACGGAGTTCTTTCTCTTTCACCTGAGGAGCTACTTCCGGGTTGTATAAGTTGCGGAAGTGCGCAACCTGGTGGATAATAGCGGTATTGCGGAAAGACGGAAAATCTCGTCATTGGCGGGGAAGCGTTTTCTCTTAATTGACGAGATATCTCGTCAATGGCGGTGAAAGAGTTAAGTAAGTGTCTGAAAGTTTTTTAACCCAGCATAGCATGTTACTAAACACTGAGGGGCAGGCTTATCCTAGTCCCAGACTAAAATGTATGTTTGAGCTGCCTTAACGTATAAACATCTTGCACTGACATCTCTTAACTCATTCCCCGACAACCTTATCAGGAAAGTTTCACAAAATGAATTTCTTATATAAATGAAGAGTTTGGTTCCAAATCGCAATAAACGCCATTTTTGAAAAAAATGAGTTACTGCCAGAATCAGTATTATATCAGGTCAGTATTTAAAAGTAAATTCTTAATTTTACGCAAAATCCAATATCTGCCGTCTTATTCTGTCGTCTTTTCTCCCTTTCTTCCCAAAACGCGATAAACGCCACTACCCCTTTTCTACAGAATGCAATAAATCCGCTCCACAAATTACAGCGCACCGTTCCACACAATGTAAACAAACAATGGCGGCGCGCTGAGTACACAGAGTCCTAGTTTTCCTCATCTACTTTGTACTTCGTGATCAACAAACTAACAAAAACAAAATAATACTTTAATAGCATTGATAAACCTGTGATGGTTTTCTGTAACGGGAAAGAAATGTAAGCCATCAACATCTAATAATTACGCGAGAGGCACTCGAGAGACGGGTGCTTGTTCTCCCGACAGCATCAAGCGCTGTCATGCTAACACATTTTGACCACAGGGGATCTTATGAAAAACTTTCCATAATTTTTCTCAAAGTCAACGAAAATCGAGCAGGACCAAAACATTTTACAGCTGATCACTGTGAAAAATGTTAAGCGACGACATCAAGTATAACCGCAGCAATGACAGTGTTCTTAATATGACAAAGTAAGTGTTTTGATTAATGTCATTAATGTTTATTTTTTTTATCAGTGTATAACACTAGTCAACTAAATGAATATAAAATGGCAAAGATGAATGCACATTTATAAAGGCTATTTTATAATCCGTTTTTATAATAAATCTTTGAAAATCAAGTTATGTATTTGAATTTTTTATGTTTTTATAACCTAAAGATGCTATGTGAAAGTTTGTAACAGAAAATAGTGGTTTTCATCTTGTCACTTTCTTGGTATAGAAAACATGTTTTTACCAAAATTTGTCAAAATGGATTTATTGCGTTTTGGAACCAAACTCTTCAAATATATAAACATACAAATATATCAAATGGAAAAACAGAAACCTCTGCTTTCAAACAAACAAAATGGGGAAAATAGTTTATCCTATCTTCATTAGTTCTCTTTTTATAACCTCTTAAATATGGGTAGGTTGATTCAAAGATACCAAATTTTGAGCAATACGCTGAAATATTTGCATTTATGTAAAGGAATTTCATTAGAGATCAGATTCTGAACAAAGATCAAAACATATGCGGAATTTAAAATTAATTTATTTTTCATGCTTCAGTTTTTAATAAATTGGGTAAGAGTGCCATCTAGTGAATAATAGCAGAATTACAGATTACCATAAAAACTTCTCATGAAAGCATCATTGCCAGTGAAATGTTTTCTCTTAATTGAGATAACTCGTCAATGGCGGGGAAAGAGGTAACATATCAGTGCCATTGTTTTGTCTCAAAATGCACACAAGTAATGTTTTTTGTAAGGTTTGTTTGTAAAAACTACTAAAATGTCCTAATTTAACAAAGGCCTAGTCCTGAATTAATCTAAATCCTGTCCAGGTAACCAACCCTGAATGTTCTCTTCTTTTTGTGAGGAAATTAAAATTAATACAGGGCTCAACATAAAGGACTGCCCAGTGGCCCGGGGCAAGCGTGAGAGACGTTCGGGCCAGTAAAAAGTATTGTCACCTGCCCGATCGGGCCAGTGCTTCACCCTCAGTCACTAAAATATATTTTCATCAATGTATATTATTTAACATCTTGGAAGCAGAAATTTACTTGGGTAAAACATGACAAAAGAAACGAAGCAATATTTTGAACAATTTGCTGTCAGTTTACAGGTAATGTAGAAAAGTTGGGAGCCTTTTTTCGTTTGAACATGTCTGTTGGATGTATACAATTATATTTGACTTTTGAATTATTATTTTTAAATATGTGACGCTGACATTTTTTTACTGGGGCCAATTAACATTTTGGCAGGGCAAGTGAAAACCTGAAACACTGGCCCGACTGGGCCAGTATAATAAAGTATTTGCGTTGAGCCCTGTATTATATTTAAAGAGCAGCTCATTAAATGAGTTTTAACTATATGCTTGGGTGAGAAAAAAAATCATCATACAAAGCCCAAACATGATTGACTAAGACTGTTAGCCAAGCCAAACTGCAGATCCAAAAACAATAATAGTAAAAAACCTTAATACATCATGTAAAGCTTAAATTGTGTATTTCAAACAAACACATTTCATACAGAAAAATATTAACACATATTATGCTAACAAACTTTAGCATGTTCCTCCAACGTACTGCACATCTATCTGAACAACGTAGCAATGCAACTTTAAACTTATATATCATTGTAAACCTATTTTAACATTAAATTAGGAACAAATCTCATAAACAAAACTCACTACTTCTATTAATTATATAGATAAAAATCATATTAAATAAAATGTATAGAATGAATTCTAACAGTTTTCTCATATTATGGTATTGCTGTTAGACAGTACAAAGGGCACAGTTGGTTTATGTTAAACCTTTACTGCTCTGTGCTGTGCTGTAGGCCTTTATTAATGGCTTCAAGGGTTTGACTGGCTCCCTGTAACTCCATGCTGAGCTGACTGCTTCTCTCTAAAACCTCAGAGAGTTCAGTGATGCTGGCCTGCATCCCCTGACTGTGCTGTTCATAATAGTCAAACATCTGCTCCTTAACCTGCTGACATATCTCACCAACCTGCATAAACACACGGGAGCCGATATACAGCATACAACCCTCAACTAATGTATAATCAATCTGAGTGTATATGTTTAAAACAAATTGTTCATACGAACATTTAGATGCCCTTGCATTTGCTTCCCACTTTTTGTTTTCTGTCGTACTGCTAAATACCTTTTTTATGAGTTTCTCTTCAAAGCAGTTCATCACATGTTGATCCATGGCCCGTCTCTCATTGATCCTCTCAATAAGATCCTGTGCTCTTTTTCCAATATCATCGATTCTTGAATTGGTTGGAGACTGCACCGCAACATCTTCCACAGTACTGTTGATGGGTGAACTTCCAGTTGAGGATTTTGAAACGCAGATACCAGAGTCCTCACTGTGCAAGAGATGGAAGATGATTACAATCGTCATCAATAAACAAATAATCACATGATCTGATACATTATAACTAAGTTGGATAACGGGCTCACCTTTGCTGCTCGACGCTCTCATCCAGTGTACCATATGACAGCGTCTCACCTATTGAGTTATTCCCATCATCTGACACCTGCATTGACAGGAAGTTCAGTACTAATACTATATCACTTATCAGATCATTAAATATTATTAGGAAACATTAAATCATATTGGTTTACATAACTTATAACCTACCTTTGCTAATGGATGGTGATGACCTGCTTTAGGTGTGGACTGTAATGTCATGGACCCTAAATTTCCAAAAAACTGCTGAGCCATGGCCTAAATAAACACAATATATTGTAAAGGAGTTACATATAAATAACATGTGTCGTCACACAATTTTTGTTATATATTTACAACAGTTTAAGATCATGGTAGTCTTGATTAATAGATCATGTTATCGATTGATTATCATATTTGTGTATCGTATTTGTACTTCGACAATATTACATCTTATCGGATTAATACCACGATACATACTGTAACTTATCTAAAAACAATATTGTAACGTTAATATGGAAACTATTTTTTTGTTTAGTTTGTGAGCAAAAGTCACATAAGACTAATTTCAGTCGACTTAAGTGCAATAGTGTCCACTTTTTAAAACGTCCGTTTGGTTTTTTGTTAGTTAAAATATTAGCATGGAAGTTCATTGAGTTCACGTGCCATGTAATTAGCTGGTTAGCAAAACCGAGACTGTTTGACTGGATTTTTTCACTACATTAAAATTTACCGTCGAGTAATGTGTCTCTGAGAGATTTTTAATCGACTGTAACTATTCACACGTAAAATTAATACAGGTGTGGTAATATTTCCTTAAGTTTATTCAGCGTTGCTTACATTCACTCGACAGATCCCTCCAGACGATGCGCGTGGCCTGCTCGCGAGCGCCCTTCTGAAGTAGTAAATGTCGCGTTGCTTACATAAAAATAATGCTTTGTTTGATCGGAAAACATGGGTATATTTTTTATAATTTAATGCATGTGTAATTTATTATTTTTATATATATATTTTATATACAATAGTACATGGTTCAATTTGACATCAAGTATAGTTTCAAGGATTAGTGCATTTGGGATTTTTTAATTGTACACAAAATATATATCATCTTGCAAAAACTTTTGTGCCATTATAGTGCTTAATATCTTTATGAACCATCAGTTTTCCATTACACAATTCCTTTACATAGTGTGTTTTTGGGTCTTATTCCGGTAGAATTTAATGGTGTGGTATTGGTTCTTACCTACCATACCATCCCACCAACAGAACCGAACACACACCAGCAAAGACAGACCTATAGTGTCTATTAAAATCAATAAATTCCCATTATAATTATTAAATCCATTAGAATTTTCTATAATGGTTTCTCATGTTTTCAGGTTTCTTCTTAGTTTCCTCTCTAGAGAATCGAGCCCATGATGTGTAGTACTGTCTCAGGTCAACATCTGAGCAGTAATCCGTAAATGGAAATACATTCAGGCCTGGCCTGGCAACATAATGGACCGCAATAATGAGATGAATGTCGGAGGTCACAAATAATCCTCACCGTTACAGAGGCAGATGGATATACATGAGCAAAGCAAAACACGCATAAATGTCAAACTGATCAAAAAACCTAACTTTCATCCTACAAGTTTATAAAATGTAGACATGGCACATTGAAAATATGTAACAAGTATCAAAATTTTATAATATTTCTGACAAACATGTTTTGATAAAATAATTCAATTAAGTCAAATAAGCAAAATATGAATTTTTCTTGAATTAGTAAAAATGCAGAATCACAACATCGTACATTTTATTGGGCTACAAAAAGATCAAAATGTTCAAATGTGGACAAATGTTCAAAGTCAAACTAGGTTCCAGATTTCATTTAAACGCTCGTCCCAAAATTGAAAACTCTCTGAGAGGTACAGAGAAGAGAACAGGATTTTAAGAGTCAAAATCTGAGATTTAGATATTATGAATGCACAGCATTTGTTCACCTTATAAAATAAGCACAATGTCCTAATACAATGAAGAGAAGAAAAATGTTTATTGGAGACCAGGGTTAGTAATTATATAAGGTATGAAAAATTGCTATATATCTGTAGAAGTATAGTTGTTTGGGTCAAACACCTTTAATATGTGGTGTCTGTATATTTACCAAATATTTCTGTTTATTTGTGTTTTCGCTGTCTTCGCCTTGGTCTGGAGGAAATCCATGAAGAATGAGGTAGATAAAAGGTCTTTTCATGAAGTGGAAAAGAACCACTTACACAGGAGGCTCATCGTCTTCTGTCAAGCCATGGTGATTTTAAAGCGGGCCATTAGGAAATCAACAAATTCTACATGAGCTCAAAATGTTATGTAAGGGAAATACTGCTTAGCTGTAGCTTAAAATTTATTTAACTATATCCCCACAAAAAAATCCAAAAAATAAGTTGATGAAGATGCATAAAGAGTTCATCAGGTTATTGTTTTTATATGAAAAAATATCTGATCTTCATGTTACCCAGGAATAACACAAAAAAATTTTAGTCAATATAAAACTATAGTGATTTAAAAGTTAAGAGGGATATTTCACAATAAATTTTTAAGATGTCAAATACGTCTTTGGTGTCCCCAGAGTACGTATGTGAAGTTTTAGCTGAACATACCACAAAGAAAATTTATTAAAGCATGTTAAAATTACCCCCTTGTAGGTGTGAAAAATGTTCTCTGTACTATGGTCCTGTCCCAAATGGCGCACTTCATGTGGACTTTTCGGTATCGTGGCCAAAATACGACTCCAGTGCGCCCTCGTGGACTGCTTCAAGGATCCCTAAGGTCTGCACTACATAATGTCATCAAAGTCTGGACTTTGAGGAAGTCCACAAGTTTGGAGTGTGCCATTTGGGACAGGGCCTAAATGGCAGTGCGGTGGTTAGATTAAGGAGTGGTAATATCCCCCTCTGACATCACAAGGGGAGCAAACATTTTAATGTACTATTTTTTCACATGCTTGCAGAGAATGGTTTACCAAAACTAAGGTACTGGGTTGTACTTTTTTCACACTCTCAAGGTTGATACAAGCACTGATGACCAAATAATAGCACTTTAATATAGAAAAAGTCCCCTTTATAACATGCATAAAAATGAGTCAAAATGTTTCCGTTCAGTTTATCATTTTCTGTATGTTTTACTATTAGACAGAATTGTATTTATATACCCATAATGTTAAGATTTTTTTGTATATCGTAATGTGCAAAAGCAAACAGCAGCTATCCAGTAGGCTACCTATAAAGGCTGTACACAATCCCAGTGACAAGCTAAAGGAACAAAGTGCACCAGGTCTAATTAAGCATTTAAGTAGAGATTAAACTGTTCCATGAATCAAGAACAAAGTCACAAACTTACTGCCAACAAACAGCATAAGGGTTTTATGTAATGTCTGGTAGTTGTTGCATTGGGTTTATTTGCCAATTTTTACAACGTATTTAATATCAACTGCATAAAATATCAACGTAATGCTCTATCAAATATTTTTCAAATATTAATAGCAAACATGCACGTTGACAGATCATACAAATTTACAAAGTATGTTTTTTGTTGATGAATGAATTACCATTAGAAATTACTTCAAAAAAATAACCAGCACGTTAGCCATAATAATAATATAATGGACGTATTGCACAGTGTTTTATTTCTGCGAATGCAAAGCAAGATTAGTCGAGTAGACGGGAGTCAATAGGAAAACATGTCTTATTCAGAGGGATCACCATCTTCGTGGAA
This sequence comes from Misgurnus mizolepis, assembly GCA_025389145.1. Lineage (NCBI taxonomy): Eukaryota > Metazoa > Chordata > Actinopteri > Cypriniformes > Cobitidae > Misgurnus > Misgurnus mizolepis. The sequence goes on along the minus strand of JAIFKI010000008.1, from coordinate 35,207,321 downwards.
TCCTTAACTTAGCTTGAATTAAGGGACGTCAGACGTGAGCAGCACAGCTATTATCAATTCAGTGTGGGCTGGATCAAGACGTTTATCTACCTCTATCCAATGATGAGCAGCGGATTAACACGGGTGGAAAGTGGGCGGTCTTGTAAATGTTGTTCAGGCTGAGAGCTAAATTTGCCTTCAGCCGTGAGGCGCGCGGACGTTGAGCGGCTTCAGCACCGCGGACAGCGCAAACTGTAGCCTACTGACGCGCACGCGCAACACGTCCATTTGACTCTGGATTCGATTCAATTACATTTTTTTTTTTCAATTCAATTTTATTTATTTAGCGATTTTCACAGTTGTTTATTTTTGTTCAAAATACAGAAAATAGAAATATCCTAATTCAATAGCCAAAAGCAAGTAAAGAAGAACGTCAAGCAAAATGAGTCTTGACGTAATAAATACACAATACACTTTGTCGCTTTAAAACGGAATACACAGACAGCACTCATAAAGGTGAGCGAAATAATATTTTTTATATAAATAAATCAAAAATATATGGAGAAGGTTTACTATTAATAACCTAATGTTGTCTTTAATGTTGTAAAAATAAATAAATATCAATATGTATCGTTTTAATGCAATCTTTACATTATTTTTTATAGATAAACAACAAGTTAACAAGTCTGTGCAATATCCAAATTAAACTACAACCTTAAAAATAAAGGTGCAATGAAACGTTTTTGGTTTCCCAAGTTTGGTTAATTTTTAACCTTGCTATATTAAACAAATACTATTCTAACCTATATCATGAATGAGGTTACCAGTCCTAAATGCAAATTGAACATCTGATTTTTTTCTTTTACAGATTAGTATACAAACAGAAATAAATTATTGAGAAATCTAAGCAACACTCATGGCAAAACAAATGCACATTGGAAATAAACTCTGCCTTCTGAGATGGATTTGGTATTAAAAGAAAGACTGGTAATGAATTCACTCAACGTTACAAGTATCGATTTTACGGAAAAGGCTGGACATGCTTTTCAATACTCCTTCCCAAACGAGGAGCCGATGTTTAAAGACTACAAGCCTGTGGCTAGAGATCTTATACCCTTACCGAAAGGAGTTTTGTACCTTTTAATGGCAGCACTGGTCATTGTTGCAGTCGCCTATGCAATAGTTGGACATCTGATCAAAGACCTGGCAAATGATGTAGTAGGTAAGATATGTATCATTCTGCACTTGAATACTCTTTGTTAAAGGTGTGTGTTGGAGTATTATGTTATAACATTATTTATCCCTCTTGACAGACTGTGTGCTTGGCCCTAATGAAGAAGATGAAGATAAAGACAGAGACTTGACAAGCATCAGACCCAGTCACCTACCCATAGCCTTGACTCTCTCCCATTCAAATGCCTTTCACGTGTGGGATCAGGATGATGTGGTTATCCCCATATCATCAGATGACAGCCCACAGCTCAGCCCTCTCATGCTGACCACTATCCCCTACATTCCCTCCTTCTTCCCCACATCCACCACCAACAACAGCTCATCTGTACCCAACAGCCCTGGAGCCACTTATACCATTTCACGAGAAATCTGAGAGAAAATAAAAGTGAAACTTTAAAGGGACGGGTGAAACATATGGTTGATTACTATATACGACAAGCAATGGGACTCTGTAAAGGAATGCACTGCATGGGTCGAGACCATAAACAAGCACAGGATTCATGGACATCAAGAGACACCTCAGTACACATTCATTATGTGCATATCTGAACGTATATTTGTTTTTGGCTGTGTTTATTAAGATCCTGAACCAGTAACATCATGTATACATCATCCTCCAAAGTTACTTCCCGACATGGAATTCATCACTGCGTGCATTCCTTGGGAATCAAACCCTACGACCTTCCCTACTTAAATATATCCGTCTGGAACCCAAAAGCATCTTGTTACAGCTTTTCTCCATTTCATATAAATTTTCTTGCCAGTTTTTGTATTCGGAAAGGTCGTTTGGAAATGCAAAAGATGGACTGCTTGTATGTGCGGTTTTTTAAGGCGATTATAGAAACTCCATTATAAGCATTGCTGCACATCATCACAAGTTAACCCCAAAAGAAGGATTAATTTACAAAAAAAACATCAGGACTTGAACATTCTCATTCGGCATTTATGACATAACTCCAGACTTACAGCTCAAATAAAAGCAGAAAAATCTCATCAGTGTCAGGCGGTCTCAAAAGGAGCGTCGCTTTACAGGACGCTTGGAAATCCTGGCAGGGAACATTTGTTTGGATGGATGCCTAAAGCAAAATAAATGCTCTTGAAAGGATCAAGAAGCTTACAGGATGATTGAGATGGGGCCTTGGAAATTGTTGATTCATTTGAATGTTGGATCTAAATGTCTTTAAACATTTCTTGGGGATGGTTTTGAAAATCACATGAAAGGCTTTCACACCGAATGTGACTCTCTGGCGCATTCATTTTAATAATTGGTCCCTGCACATTGTGTTGCTGTCCAGTGTTTTTAAGCATTCATGGTGTAAGGCATTTAAGCATTGAAATTCATGATGTTATAAATGATCACAATTTCTGAAAAATAAAGAACTGTGATAACCCAATATTCCTTACTATGTAACATTAATATACGTAGCATAAAAAAGTGACCCGATTGCCAAGTATGTTAAGGTGCAATGCACATGGGCATCACAGTCGCTTCCAGCCTTCGGGTTACAACCCCAATTCTCTGACCATTAGGCCACGATTCCCCCTTACAGCGTGGTCTCTCATAAAAAAACAGAAAATATATATTTAAAATAATATGGAGAATGAAAAAAACTAGCGAATTTTATTTCTGGTGGTTATTTATTAGGAACCAGTTTGGGCATTTGCAAACAATAAGCTGTGACTACACTAAGCCTGATCTCTCAGGCTATTTCCAATCGACAGGGCATTAGCTTGACCCGGGCACTAAAGATGTTACGACACTTAAGTAAACAAGACGTAATCCTTCACAAAGGATTCCCTCAATCTCTCATCTCCTAAAGAGCAACCAGTGAGCCAAGACATTTATGTTGAAGTCCAAATACTATACAATACTTCCAAACAAACCCTTTAAATCAGGACTGTGCTCATATGATATATAATGTATATGTTTTACCTTATAGAAGTCACACAAAATGCAGCTTGAAGAAATATAGCACAGGAGTCTCGAGAAATTTTAAAATAAGGGAAAAACAATGATACACACTCCAAAAAAGTTTGTTTCATCCAACCATTGGGTCAAAAAAGGACAACCCTGGATCAATTGTAATTTTGTTGTTTTAAACCATTGTTTTCAAATCTAAACATTTTCCGGGTTGATTTAACCCAACGGCAGCGTTTGTCACTTATTGACCCATCCATCTAGCATGTTTACATAGACCAACAATAAAATGTTACACTTAGTGGTCCAACAAAGAAATGTTGGGAGGAAACTGATTAGGAAAATTTACATGAAGGGCAGAAAGCTTAGCCACGTTCACTGGATTTACACAATTGACGTACAACCTTCATTTAAACCTCAACAATAGATATCTTAAAAGATGCAATTTTCTACTTGTTTCTGATCTTACAGTCGGCAGAGAAAAGGACCCAGGATTCCCAAACGGCTATGGTTTCATTAAAAGCATTATTAAATGACTTCAATAGTGACTTGAAATGTTTTTAATTTAGCATTTCTATAGTAGAGGAATTCAATAAGTTTTATTATATTACAGGCTGTGGAAAAATTTGTGTGGCTCTTTAAACAAAGCTCTGATGATAAACGGGCGTATCAGACTAATCACATTATTTAAAATCATCAAATATGATACAGTTGATTTCTGGAGATCTCTGTATTTGGTATTGAGTGGTACACAATATCTGTGGGTTGTCAGATTCAGCATGCAAACAAGTGAATCGTTTTTTCTTGTTACTCGAATTCCTTACAACTTTGATGTCGGCCAACACAATCCTTTCAAACTTAATGTCCGAGGAGAAGAATGTAAATCAGGGTGACTTGGTAACAATGGAGTCCCATCGAGACGATCAATGAATCCATATGCATTGCGTATTTCGACAAGCCTTTGTGAATGAGTAATCCTGCATAGAGAGACGAGTGTGTATAGTTTAAGAGTCCAGTCGACATATAGGGCTGTCGTAAACCATCTGTAGGTTGACTTTGTGCCCCACGAGCTCCCGGATGTTGTTGATGCCATACTTGATCATGGTAGGCCTAACGGAGGGCGAAAAAAAAGATAGTTATTAAGGTATGAGAAACAAATAGGCTTATATTTAGCTGTTTTATTTGGAAAAACTTTATACATCATGAGAATCTGTTAATGTATTGAGTGTTGACTTGCCTCTCTAAGGACAGACCCCAGGCGATGACAGACACGCCCTCCGGCAAACCCATTGGCAAAAGCATTTCAGGCCTGAAGACCCCAGAGTTCCCCACCTCAACCCATTTCTTTAAACCTGAGAGAGATTTAGTTTGTTAGGTTTTACATTATCAAGCTACAGTTCAAATGTTTATATTTTCTTTTTTTTAGATATTAGTGGAGTATGTGGAAACAAACACCTTAAGTCCCCTTTTCACTGTAAACGACGGCCAATTAAGAGGAAGTCAATTATTTCCTATGGAGAGTCGCAAAGGGATGACCATCTGCGGAGGTGTAATTTTCGGATCCGTTTTGGCTTTGGATACGTACACATTTTTTTTTTTTTTGCGACTATACGGCATGATACACACTTTACATTCGTTTACATTTGGGTCCAAAAAAATTTCCATTTTCTAATTTTGTCGGGTTTGTCTTCTGTCGGGTCTTTCTTTGAAAAAAATTATTTATGCACGTCGGGTTTAGGAAAAAATAGATTTGGGTCATTTCGAGTCGCATACATTTCTTTGGACCGAGAAGACCTCTAAAATGAGCTTCTTTCCCATGTTGGCAAAGATTTACAATTAAACAAAAATTTCATGACGACAGCGACAAGGGGGCGAAACTCTGACAGCCGTGTCCAAATATCATGAACAATGGAAAGGCAGCTTTAGTATATAATATATTAATAATAATAATTCACACAGTTCTGCCATTTCTATTTGGGCTATACAGACAGACAGACATATTTACCTTCATGATAGCTAAAAACCTCCATGCTAGGTTCAGTGTAAGGATTGTAAGCAGGCTTGAAGCGTAATTTTGTAATTCCTGAAATAAAATATAAAACCATAATAATCACAGATTGTCTAAAAATTCAACATCGAGCAATTCATCCATTTTTTGATGAACACTTCAGTAGGGTATTTATCATGCTAAATGACACAACTTGTACACAAAAACAAATCTTATAAATCTTACATTTTTGCATATTGGGAGAGACGTTCAACTAAAGTAAACTAGTTAAGTAACTAGTTATAAATACCTAGTTTGGTAAAGAACTGGTGCAGAATGCCCATGAGGTCACCCAGGGTCAGACCGTAGTCGGCCACCACACCCTCGATCTGATGAAACTCTGCCAGATGAGTCGCATCCAGCGTTTCGTTACGGAAAACTCTATCGATGGAAAAGTATTTCACTGGTGTAAACTTCTCCTATAAGACAAACAAAACCACCAAGATCTCAAACACTGCTTGCTATACGTGAACTCCAATGTTTTTATTAAACATTGACAGAATGCGTGTGCTTGCTCACCTGCTGTGCGAGTTTATACAGCATCCGAGCGCTGACCGCTGTGGTGTGTGTTCGCAGGATGTTCTTCTGAGCCTCTTCAATTTTCCAATCATACTTGTACCTTAAAATTCAGATAATAATACATCTAATACACAGTAAAGAAAGAAGGAAATTTTTATATCGCACATCAACAAATTTCACATCTTGATCGTCTTACCCTTGTGATCCGTAACCACCTTCAGAATGAACCTTCTTTACACTTTCCAGATAGTCCTGAGGAAACTCGTGAGCCAGTGCTGGATCTAAAAAACACAAACATCACAAAAATAAGCTTTGATAGCAAGTGGTATAATCAGAGACAAGTCGACTTTGAGTTTTGCAAATCTCTGGCACAGAGGTGATTATTTATTTTACCCGAAAGGAAAAAGGTGTCATGTTGGTCTCTAGCTGGGTGCTGCTGGGGCTGAAACAGGGAATCAAAGTTCCAGAAGGAGCTCTCGATATAGTTATTAGTGGGCATTTCTGTGAACCTGTAAATGATAGACAGCATTAATATATATATGGAAAGGAACAATAGCAGTAAGGTAAACTCACATATACACTAAATATATAAGACTACTATAAGATAATGAATCACCGTAAGACCTCTTTTCTGGTTGCATTGAATAATTTATGACCTACAGTTCCTCCAAACCAGATATCATTGGAAACATTATTTATTACAAAGATGACTAAATAATGACACTTCTCAAAATAACTAAAAAATAAATGGCTGAGGTGGGTTAAGCATAATGGACTGACCCCATCTCGAGGAAGATCTGTCTGAACTGCGTCCGGACCTTTAAGAGCGGATGCAGGTGACCGCAGTCTAAAGCCACACCCATTGCTTCAAAATTATAGGGCTTAAATTTCTTCTCCTTCCAGCTCCCACTGAGAAACACAAAAAGACCAGAAGAAAAAAAAAATCAAATGAGACACCATTAAAGACCAGAGAAAAACAATGCACATATCGGAGATGGAAAATGAGAGGACAAATATGCAGACTAAAAAATGTCACCTGGCGATCATCTCTGGAGTGAGTTCTGTCTCTGCTTTTGTAATGGTGGTACTGAAGTTGCTTCCTTTAGCTATCAAGTATGACTTAACCGTCCTGAAATAACAAAAACGGAGAATAAATATATCAGAAAAGCATTTCGCATTAATAAAATAAACGAGAGAAAACGTTTCATGAGAAGGTTTGATTCTAGGTTGCATGTAAAAAAAACAAAACCTATGGCGCCTCCTACTGATCATGATAAAAAACAACACAAATCTTCACAGGCACGGTGCTGTCACATAACCCATAATAACAACTAATAATTAGTTAAGTTAAAACAAATTGCACACTTCTTAGGTTTCCTGCAATCTGATGTTGTGTGTGATATACATACTGTGCTCAGTCCTCCCAAAAAATAAACAGGCATATTACTATCAGGTGTAAACAACAGATGTATGTATTAAATATGGTCTTTGACATCACACATAGGTTTCTGAAAAGCATTTTGAAGCCCAAAGTGGGCGGAGCCAGTGGTCGCCTTTTTTGTGAAGGACTTTTGATGTAGATCAGATGCAGAGCGATCCTCAAAACTTACACGGGCATACAGTAAAGCTGTTTGCCCTACGGCGATACTTTCGTGTTTTATAAGTTGCGGATAATAGCGCTATTGTGGAAAGCCGGAAATACTTGACATTGGCAGGGAAGCGTTTTCTCTTAATTGACGAGTTAACTCGATAATTAAGATATACTGATAATAATATCAGGTGTACACAGGACTTTGTCTTACACTTCAGCAAGCAGTTTTCGTTTCTTCAGTTCATTCTTTTCTTTCTCTTCCAGTTTTGAGGATTGTCCTTTCTGCACCAGCTGCAGTTTCCCTCTCACTGTGTCTTCAATAGTTTCCACCTGAAACATGAGTTCATAACACAGTAAATTACTGTTACATTCATGCATTTATAGATTTGATTCAATGTTATTTGTTTATTATATAAAATCAATGCTGTGCAATAATGTAAAGATTGACTACTTGATATAAAACTCACGGTTCTGAAGATTCTGGGTCCTCCCTCATGACCTTTATCCAAACGAATCCATTTGTTAGACATGGCCTTGCTGAATCCAACCTTCCCGCTTGGCATTTTCTAAAAACAGTACAGTAAAACTGAGATATTACAGGCTTCATTTGTTTTAAAACATATCAATATATGGGCATTTTCATGCAAATGTCAACCTTATCATGAAAAATAAAGATTTTGACAAAGGTTTTCAATATAGTAATAGCTCAGATGTCAATATTAGTTTTTTTATATATACCCATGTGAGGTCTCTCTAAAAGTTTCTGAAGCATTTATTTTGATTTTCCATAGTCGTCGAGTAAGGGCCAATTTTACAATAGTCATCCATAACGGTACATATTTATCATAAATCGGCACAAGAACATTAAAATGTAATAACTTTATACAGGGTTCCCACTTTAAGTCAAATTCCCTGACTTTAACTGACTAAACAGCTGAATTTCCATGACCTATGTCTGGGATGCCATGAGGTGTGAGCCTTGATAATGTAGTGTACACTGTGAATTTATAAAAATGTACCTTAAATGTGTGAAATAAAAAAAGCCAATATACAATCTTTTAATTTCTGTCAGTGGTGGCTTGGACCTGAAAATGGTATTCCTAACGTCACAAGTTAAAAAAAGTGGATTACATTTTGAGAAATGGAAACTAAAATTTAAAGCAACAAACAAAAATCCCTGAAATTCCCTGACTTTCAAAATTTCATGATATTCCAGAAATTCCATGACCTGTGGAAACACTGTTATATTTTATTTGAAGAGTCATCCATTTTCTATTTGTTGGGTATTATTGCTTCTGGTTTGTTCAATTTTATACACAGAAATCCTACAAATTGTGTCACCTCTTATAAAAATATATGTCCTTTTTGTCACATTCACAATGCATGCATATTTCCCTTATCTAAAATAGAAATCACGGGTATAGACTGATATTTTTCTGATGTCTAGAGTCTTTCATCAGGGGTCTCATTTATAAATCTGTGCGTGGGACTCTTACTAAAAGTCTACGTAAATGGAAAAAAAAGGGCATACGTCAAAAAAAATATTGAGACTTATAAAACAAAGCATGTTCCCTTTATAAATCACAGATCACCTGCAAGTGTGCGTACATGAATCATCCTCAGATCAAACCCTGCAAGTCCATTTTCCCATCAAGTTTGTTTTTTATAGATCACAACCTTTGCGTGGGAACTGGGGTACGCACTTTTCCAGCCCCATTTATAAATGAGATCCCAGGTGTTTAGGAAAATATAAACAGATCAATCAATATATGTTCAAACAGATCAATCAATATATGTTCAATATATTGGAAATATATATATATATATATATATATATATATATATATATATATATATATATATATATATATATATATATATATATATATATTATCTGAGAGATAATATTTTAGTGTGACTACAAATGTTACCTGCATAACGCTGGAATTAAAAAAAAATAATTTACAGTACAAGTCGATCATTATTTTAACATAAACCTATTCAGGGACGTACAAGACCATCTGTCTGAATGTTCACGCTTAAGTTACATATACTTCTTAAAGTATTTAAATTATAATGTATATATAAACCTCTCTCACCATGAGTTCATTCTGTGGCAGACCCTCAGCGGGGATGGCATTGAAGACTCGGGCTTCATGACTGCCCTGTTCGGCGATCTCAGAGCCTTCTCCTGTCAACTCCCAGTGTTTAGAGGATCTCTGTTCTGCTGTTATCACCTGTACACATCATCCACCAATCACAAAGCATTCATATTAGACAATGCACCAACAAAAAACAATACAAATTCGAATGTTTTCCATTACAAAACCATTATGAAACTTTCTTACCATTAAAAACCATTGCAAAATTCCTTAATGTAGTGTGTTCTGGGTCTTATTCTAATAGGATTGTGTCTATTGGTTTCCATCCATCAGATAACATCCCACCAAAAGAACCCAACACATTACCAGTAAAGACCCATTACAATTTCCATTAAGACAAATACTCATAAAATCCCACTACAACCATTCTATCCATAATAATATCTGTGATGGTTTATTTTGGGATGTAGACAGAAATTCAGACGTAAAAACATCCATAACTATATTTCAAGTACATTCGTAGCTACACATCATCGGGGTGGATAATTTCTACATAATTCAAGGCTATTGTACTGCAATCTCATTATAATATGCCGTTCAGACATTGAATGAGTCTCATTGACAGGGCTGTTGCATCAGCCGGAGATGTTTACCTCTCCTAAAGCCTGCAGACTCTTCACAGCTCCGACGATCAGCTGATGATCGAGACTGAGATTCGCTGCGGCATCCTGGCTGTCAATCCCGGAGTCTGAGGCCTCCACTAGCCGCAATAAAGACTCTAAAAGACCGGTGTCAGCCATGCTGAAGTCGCCTTCTGCTTAGATGAGGAACCGGACGTGAAGTCACGCAGACTACCGTAACTATAAGAACAGACACGCGCGATATTATAATTACCGTAATAACGAGAAGAAGAAGAGCTGCGTTTGACACAATGCAGTGCTGCGCAGACTGATCGAAGTATGACATCAGAGTACCGTGTAAGCTATCGCGGTACTTAGATGGCATGCTGATCCGTTTGCGCCGGTTTGCGCAGCTCCTCAGGAAGCCAAACACAAAACACACTTAGTAACTTTTTTTTTTTTGAAGAAGAAGAAGAAGAAGAACTTCTTGAATAAAAATCATTTTGCGCTTTTTCCACACATAGTTTAATATAATCTGATATTTCTATAATTTATGTAATTATATTTTTTTCTTAGCCTCACACTCTCTTTTTTTTACAATTTTATTGAGAAAAATGTATAATACAATTTAAAAAAATAGTTAAACTTATTTTTTACCAAACAAAATTATGGTAACAGGGAAACACGATAATAATGATAAAAAAAAATTTTTATTTCCATATTTTTTATTTCAATGTTAAGACTTTAAAATATGAATGTTTGCTGATGCCAAATAAACACACAGAATAAATAGCGTTATCATAAAAATAAAAAACATTAAAACATTAAGTTTTCGTCATTTATATAGCACTTTTTATTGTTTTCTCATGCTTAAAGAGATAGTTCACCCCAAAATGAAAATTCTGTCATTATTTTCTCACTCTCATGTTGTAACAAACCTGTATACATTTCTTTGTTTTGATGAACATGAATGAAGATATTTTGAGGAATGTTTGTAATCAAACAGTTTGTGTGCCCCATTCACTTCCATAGTAGGAAAAAAGAATACCATGGCAGTGAATGGGGTCCACAAACGTTTGATTACAAACATTCCTCAAAATACCTTCATTCATGTTAATCAAAACAAAGAAATTTATACAGGTTTGTAACATGAGAGCAAGTAAATGATGACAGAATTTTCATTTTTGGGTGAACTATTCCTTTAAAATCTTTGTTTACATGTTAATGAGAAAACACACTTGTGTTAAATGACCCTTGTTTGGAAATTCCCATGTCCCTTAAAACTACAGGACAGACAGTAATTTCTGTGGACATTGGCCTTGAATGGGTCATTACATGAAAGTGGGCATTTATGGCACAATGTTTACAGGACAAACAAATGGGTCTGGATCTGTAAAAACCTGCATAAACCCTGAATTGCAAATGGTGTTTCAATAATGGGCATTCCCATGATTTCATATGCAGTACTGATCATTGTGTGCTTAATGATTGCAGATTAAAAAATATTGACTTTGTTGCCCAATACATCACATTTATTCCAATATAAGCTGGACCGAAGACACAGTCACGGAGGAAAGTTTTGAACCTTCATTAGAAAAGAGCTACAAGCTGAAAACGGAAAAATGCTACGCTTCATTTTGTTGCTGATGTGCTTTATGCATTTAAGTCACACGGGTAAGTTCATCATGAGTACTCTGACTGCAATGTACAACTACATTTATATAAGTTCAATTTAATTTAAACACTGTTTAGTATTGACATGTCTCAACTTCTGTCTGCAGGGCTCTGTGTTTCGGGAAATGTCACCGCAAGACCCATTATTAAAAATGGCACGTATATAAACCCAGAATTAGGCAAGTATCACGGCAAGTTAAGGATCCTCTCCCAGAGTTGTCTGGATATTAAAGAGAAATACGGTGCTTCTCAGGGTAAGTAGACTGCTCTGCCTAGAAGTTAAAATTTTAGGGAATATTTCATGTTTGGACACTTATCTTTGCAGTCTTTCCTGCAAAAAAATAACCAAATATAATGGATTAAATGGTTATAATGGGAATTGTATTGGTTTTAATGGAAACTATAATGTTCTCTGTGGGTATCTACTGGTAATGTGTTGGGTTCTGTTGGTGAGATGTTATCTTGAAGATGGGAATCAGCAGGACACCATTAAGACCAAAAAACACTACATAAAGCAAATTGTAATGCTTTAAATGGTGGTTCATAATGGTATTTGCAATGGAAACCACCAGTGTTGTTTTTTTCAACAGGGTTGGCTTTGAATTTTCTATGTGTTTTTTTTATTTTCACTTCAGATGGTATATACTTCCTGACGACAAAGAGCGGTACAGTGTACCAGACCTTCTGTGATATGACCACAGCCGGAGGAGGATGGACACTTGTGGCCAGTGTACACGAGAACAACATTCATGGGGCGTGCACCGCCGGTGACCGATGGTCAAGCCAGCAGGGCAATGACCAACACAGGCCAGAGGGAGAGGGAACATGGGCAAACACTGCAACTTTTGGAACGGCGGAGAGTTCGACTGGTGACGATTACAAGGTGATAAATCACGACACTACAACTAACCATCAGTTACTGAATGGAAAATAGTGATGTGATGAATGGTATTTGATTTGACATCCTACAGAATCTTGGGTACTATGACATTCAAGCACAGGACGTGGCAGTGTGGCACGTTCCCAATAATAAAGTTTTACAAGATTGGACGACTGCTGCGATCCTTCGCTATCATACAGAAAACCACTTTCTAAGTGAGCATGGTGGAAACCTGTACCACTTATTCAAGGTAAATCACACAGTGCTGCTGGTCTTATTAACTTTCTAATATACAGTATGCAGATCATGTTTAAATAATTCTCATAATCTAGACTTAAGTACTTCACTTTACTGAAGTACATCGTCCTCAAAGTAGTCTCAGTATACAGAACATTTGTAGATTGTATTTCCAGGGTGCAATTTGTGAAATAATCGAAATGGGGGAGTGGGGGTATTGTTTGCACTATTGTGTAGCAGAGTTTTTACTTATATTAAATTATCTTTATTTTAGCCCGTTCATATGGCCATTTAATGGCCATAAATCATGTGGGGGTCAATTTTGTCCCCACCACAGATAAAAAGTGACCATCCTGACATGTTTCCTTTGAAGTTTATAACTCTTAATGTGTAAACTCTAGAGGGAGTTTTGCAATAGTTTTTCATACTGTGATCGATTTAAACACACTTGGCGAACAAGTAAGGAAAAACAACGTCAACAACTATCTGGAGCGACGGTTTATGTGGCGTCCGCTTCGCAAAAGGCCCTTTAAGGGTGCAATATGCTGTTTGGAAATGCCCTAAATGTATACTCAGTTTGACACACCATGTGTTATTAACCACAAAGACAAATTTAAAGGGTTTCAAAAGACGGCAATAAAATAAGTTATTCAAATCTTGAAAAACAGGCAACCTGCTCTCAAATGCGGGGTACGTGTCTGCTGTCAGGGCTCAAAAACATCATTTTTTCTATGCGTTTGGCTATTTGTTCACGGGCAAACACAGTATCAAGTGACTAAAACCGAACTGTTATAAAAACGATATATATACCAGGTTTTTGTGTGTTCCTGTGGACGCAGATTTTTTTTAATGAAGAAGGGGAAAACTCTCTTACTGTTTATAAAATACAGTTTATAAAAATACCCGCATGTGTGTGGACTTGGCCTAAACTGTCAAATACCGCTGCAACCTGAATGGATGCTGGCAATTGTTTAAGGGGCGGGGCCATGCTCGGTGGCTCCAGTGCGTCATCGGGTCACCGTTTTAGCCACGCCCAAACCCTGAACACAGAAATGTGGAAAAACAGTTCCCCATACGACAAAAAAATAAATTTCTCTGGTCAAAAATATATTTTAAATATATGCTAAAGACATTTTGTAGAAAGTAATGTTCAATTTAATATATTTTTAAATTTGGACATATATTTAGTTTTAACCTTCATGTATTAAAATATATTTCAAAGGCAAGCAAATAAATTTCAAATGTACAAAAATTTTATAAAGTATATTTTTGAAGTTAAAAATACATTTAATTTGAACCTTTTTAAGGTTCGTAACATAAACATAAAAGTTTTTCTTCCAATGCGACATGAATATATTTCCTTGGAATAAAATATATGGAGGGCTTAATATTTTTAATGCTTTGAAATATATTTACTTTTAAATATGTTTAAAAATATACAAAAAGTCCAACAAATATATCAATGAAAAATATATTTTATAAACATATTCAAAAATATATTTCAGCAAATATATTTTTGTAGGCTATATTTTGAAATATATTTAAAGAAACAGTATGTAAGAAATTTATATCAATTAATCATAAAATGCCCCACTAGACATTAAGAAATCATTTTCATTTTTATATCACTGACAACAGTGGTCTGGCCAGGATATTGTCATTTAAAAAGTGGAGTTGCAGCCCTCAACTGATGTTTATGTTGTCATGTTGTGTATAGGGGCCTGCTGTGTGATTGCAGTACCAGTTTTAGCCACAAGTTTTGTGATTGCAATACCGGTTTTGGTAATAATCCATACTGTTCCTTTAACAAATACACTATAAAATATATTTTTTTCCGTTTGGGTCAGCACCACATACTTTGTAATGTGTTTTAGCAATACGTTTGTTAAGAAGCAATTCTCTGAAGTGACTTTACACAAACTAGCTGCAAAAAACAAACAAAAAAACAGTGCTCCTTATGGAAATATGTATAAAATGGACTGACATACATACACAAAATGAACATATAAAATCAGCATTGTTCCCAAACCTTTGCTTAATATACTAGTCAACATTTGAAGGGGATCAAAACCTTTCATAAAAGTTGTCTTAAAATATTGAACTATCCACGTTCTTGTCTTAAGACAACTTTGATAAACTTTTTTGATCCACTTTGAATGTTGACTAGTGTATAAAAATAATATCACATAGACACTAAACATGTTTTCTTAATTCTGTTCCTGTTTGGACAGAAATATCCTCTGAAGTTTGCAGCAGGTGAATGTAAGGCTGACATGGGACCCAGCAGTCCAGTAGTATATGACACTGGAGACGAAGATTCAACTACAGGCCTGTATGGATCATCTTTAAAAGGTATAAAACAGAATCAAGGATAGCATATAATAATTCTCTTTATTGGGTTCAAATTGCGATGTTTTCCATCTCAGATGAGTTCGAGTCTGGTTTCGTCACCTTCAGAGCATTTAACACGGATAAATCAGCCATGGCCATGTGCTCTGGAGTTAAACCAACTGGATGCAATACTCAACATGTAAGTAAAGCTTTTCTCCTTGTTTAAATAAATCAATATCACAAGCGTAGTGTTGGTAAGTCTTCAGTCTGACACACGTGTTTTTTTTTTCAGTATTGCATTGGTGGAGGAGGATTTTTTCAGGAGCCTCTCCATTGTGGAGACTTCACGGCTCTTGACTGGAGCGCCGACAAGACCAAAAGTGCATCTAAAGAAATGATTGAATCAACTGTTATGCTATTCTATCGATAAAAGCGTAGTTGATCTCTATGAACAGATCATTCATTAAGTTTCAAACTGCTGTGAATGCATGCGCAACACTGTATTAAATAAAAGTTGGGAAGGCTAAAGCCTTGTTTTGAAGTAAACAAAAATATTTGGTAAATCGTGCTAACTGCAATAAAAATACTTATACCTTTAACTCCTATTCCTTTATTTGTATTATTTACATTTGCATTATTTCCCCAAGCCGATCTTTAAATGGTTTCGCCACCAAAGGGGGTGACCTAGAAAAGTGCTTAATAATAAAGACCTAGAATAAGACCAATAACAACAGTAATTTAGTTGGTTAGACTTTATCTATGGAATTGCAAGACTAACAACAAATACCTGGAAATATGACTCCATTCATAAACACCAGAGATCCTCCAAAATAAAATCCTTTATTACAAACACCACACATTCTTCTCCACATTGTTCAGAAAATAAAAAGGTCCCCCGTCCCAAAAATGCCAAATGATACACCGACCTGACACGTCACAACCTTAACATTCACAAAAGCACTTAAAACATATCACATGTGCATTCTAAAAAAAAAGTTAACAATCACAGGCAAAGTCAAGAAATGTTGCTGGTCAACTGGAGGAAGGAAAAAAACAAGATAAAACAAAAGATTTACAACTTAACGCATCTCATATTTTTACATTTCCGAATGGTTAAAATCATATCTGGATGCCACTGCGTAATAACTAACATCAGGTCTTCACATGCTAAGCTTCGGACAGCAGTTTGGGAAAGTTCACAGATTTCAAGAACCCATAAGGAATACAACTTAAAGAAACATAGAAATACATTATTCTGCACAAAGTCTAAAGACACTGCCATTTAAAGTCCAAGGTGGTCTGATGGTGATCAAAGCCTAAGATTGGGAACTCTACAATGAAAGCGGAATAAGGGCAGAGCACACAAAGTATGGTCTGTTTATCTGTACTGGTAGTTCATATTGGGATCTCCTCGACCGTATCCAACTGGTCCACTGTTGTAGGAAGTGTTACCACCAAAATTCTGGTTTTGGTTGGCTCCACCCTGCTGCTGCTGCGGTTGAGGTGAGTTGTAGTTTGCTTGGTTGTTGTAACCTGCGGGATAAGAAATCATACTTTATATTATAAAATTAAACCGAACAAATTTGTAAGAGCGCACAATCCTGTGATCGTTTCTCCTCACCTTCATAGCCGTAGTCTTGCCCTCCGGTCACCTGGGACGGATAAGCAGTGCTGTAGTTGAAGTTTCCACCTCCGCCTTGAGGTTGGCCGAAGTTTTTCTTGGGCGGTACGAAGCCCTGGCCGTACTGACCGAAGCCTGAACCCTGACCTGCTCCGGTCCCTTGAGGCTTTGTGTTTTGGAGCATAGGTGGCTTTTTGGGAGTTACTTTGGGTGCTGGAGCAGGGGCTGTGTAGCCTCCTTCATTTTGGTAATAGGAACCGAAGCCAGGAGGTCCTGATGATCCTCCAGTAGTGTTTGCGACTGGTCCGGCAGGTCCAGGACCCGAGGCCACCGAACCACCGTTTGATCCCTCGTTATTGTAGAAATCTGTAAGGGACCGAACAATAAAATCACTCGGATGGCTCAAAGATTTATAATAACCAATAATTTATACTTTACACAACATAAGGATTTGACATACATTTTCAGACGGTTTTGAGTTTTTAATGGTTTTTCTTTCAGTAAGAGCCTAAAAACATTTTTAATGTACATTGCATCTTGGTACAAAATAAACATCCATACATGGTGATCGAAAAAAATGAAACCAAAATGTACTTTCAATAGGTTGCACAGTCATAATGGATGTTTTGTCAATTGGGGACATTTATTGAACCAAAAACCTAAAAACTTTTACAGCTTTTTGTGATTCATGATAAATGAGGTTGTTTCCATCTTGACTATCTTTTTAACATTCAAACATAATACCCAGTATCGTTTAAAAGTCACGTTTCAGTAACCCCATTGGCCAATTATAATTGTATATAAATTTGTATTATATGGTTCATGATTTTATATAATTGGAATAAAAGGATTCCAGTTGGATTAAAAAAGGTGTTACTACTGGTTAGTTTGAATGCAACTTTAGCAATGAATATTGACAGCAAAGTCATCACAAAACACACACACACACACACACACACACACACACACACACACACACACACACACACACACACACACACACACACACACACACACACACACACACACACACACACACACCTAGGGATTGGAAATAATTTGCATGCGATAACATGCGCATCTCATAAGTGAAGCCGGTTTCTTTATTAGTAATAAATCGCTATCAGCTGCTTTCAGATGAAGCGTCATTTACTACACAAAGCTGTAGTTTACTGATAAGCTGGGCCATATCGTATACACATCGCAGGCGATAAATTGCCACGTTTCTAAGTGAACTACAGCTTTGTGTACTAAATGCCGCTCCATCTAAAAGCAGCTGATGGTGATTTATTACTAATCAAGGAACCAACTAACGAGATGCGCAATGACAATAACATGCAAATTATCGGCCATCCCTAACACACGCACGCACGCACACGACCTCAAACCTTCTTGAGATTTATCAAATTTTTTGTTTCTCTTCCAGGTAAAAAAATGTACACAGATGCCATTATGAAGCAACTAAATAGCAGTCAAAACAGCTAGCTATAAACAATAGAAATGCCGCAAATAGATGCTTTGTTTGTTCACTGGTTCACAATGCATATTCATAAAAAAATCTGCATTTACCCCTTTTCCACAACCAGTTAAGAAACCCATCTTTACAGACAATAGTATTCACCACAATACAAAAGATTTATTTGTAATTTAAAAAAAATTAAAAATTAAAACAACGACATGACAATGCACAGAACAGACTAATTGAAAAGTAATTACTACTGACATAATTTCATAAAAAATGCAACAAAAACGGAGGCAAAAATGGCTCATACAGTGACTTCAAGTGAAAATTCAAAATTCAATCACAGCACGAAAAACAGGTCAACGACCAATCACGTCTTTTTCTGGTTTCCACAGCAGCCAAATGCAGCATAGTCCCATTTGCATCCACAGTGTTAGGTGATCGTCGGGCAGTTTTTTTTTTAAGGTGAGATCGTGGGTGATACTTCACAAGTAAAATTCATAACGTGTGTAAACCAAGTCTCTAGTTTTCATTTATTTTGCATGCTTATTGAAAAGATTCGTCGGTTTGTGTCGCAAATTCGTTGTTGCCATAGGAGTCTGAGACAAAGTCACCTATAGGATGAAACAGAGCAGAGAAGCACAGAATTAGATCTCTTCTGTGTTATTGATTTGGCATGCCATGACAAAAGTCGATGGACATGAGTCAATAAAGTCAATCAGTTATTAAGCTGAATCAATTTGTTTTTTGTTTTTTTTTAGATTTCTCTGCTCCGGTCACCCTAAAGAAGGTCTTTCCTCAGAAAATGGCATTGGCATGTGGGAAAGGTTTCTCGTATTTCGCCGAGGAAAGTTTGCGTCCCATGGCTCAACAAAGCAGAGAAATCAAATGGATGGCGGACAGAGCACAGACGTAGATCTATGTTCATCGAATGTCGAAATGTCCAGTAAAAAGATCCAGAACCAGTTTAAATAAAATCAGAAGTAAATTCAGACTTTCGAAGCAAGATGATATTCTGATGTCAAAGGCAACAAAGACCAAAAAGACAACTCTGAAAAAACATTCTGGATATTAAAAGCCATAATGGCGATTCTTGCTAGGAATAAACTAAATGACATCATCGCCTTCAACTAAAATACGAAAAAATACTCACTGTAGCCAGAGTTAGCATTGCTCCCATAGCCATATGATCCATATCCACCTAAAAGTCAAAAAAGAAAATATTATTTAAAAAACATTTTTAACTAGTCAACTGTTTTTCCTCTAATTGAAGATTTAGAAAAAAAGAACAAAAGAAAGAAAGGATAAAAAGAACGAAAACAGGGAATGAACAAAAGAAGAAACAAAAGAAAAACAAACAAACAAGATAGAAAGAACGAAACAAAAGAAAAAATTGAAGACAGAAATAAAAAAAAGACAAAAAAAGGATCGAAAAACCGAACGAAACAAAAGAAAAAACAAACAAAAGGTAGAAAGAACAAAGAAATAATTTAAGAAAGAAATAAAAGAAAGAAAAAAACAAAAGACAGAAAGAATGAAAAATAAAAGGAAAAATACAGAAAGAATGAAGGTTAAAACGAAGGAACAGAAGACAGAAATAACGAAAGACAAGGAACGAAAAAGAAAGAAAAACACAAATAATCAAAGAATGAAAGATAAAAGGAATGGAAAATAAAACAAACATAAGATAGAAAGAACAAAAATATTTAAAACAGAATGAACAAAAGACAGAAGGAACAAAAAGATGAAATGATGAAAGACAAAAGGAACGAAAGAAAGAAAGAAACAAAAACAAAGAATGAAAGATAAAAGGAATGGAAAATAGAATGAACAAAAGACGTAAGGAACGAAAAAGGAGCAAGACGAAAGACAAAACAAACGAAAAAAGGAATGGAAGACAGAAAGAATAAAAAAAAGAAGCAACAAAACACAGAATGAACGAAAGACAAAAATAAAGAAAGACAAAATGAAGGAAAGACAGAAGGAATGGAAAAGAAAGAAAAACAGAAAGATAAAAGGAATGGAAAATAGAACAAACAAAAGAGTGAAAGAACAAAAAATAAAAAAACAGAAAGAACAAAACTGAAGGAACCAAAAGATGAAATAACGAAAGACAAAAGGAACGAAAGAAAGGAACAAAAAAACAGAAAGAATGACAAGATTTTTTTTACACACAATGATCAAAAGATGGAAGGAACGAAAAAGGAGCAATGAAAGACAAAACGAACAAAAAGGAGAACAAAAAACAAAGAATGAAAGATAAAAAGGAATGGAAAATAGAACGAACAAAAGATAGAAAGAACAAGGCAAAAAAAATTAAAAACCGGATCATCGGAAGAAACGAAAAAAGGAGCAAAAGAAAGAAAAGGATGAAAACCAAAAGGAATGGAAAAAAGGAACGAAAGAAAGAAACAAAAAGAAAGAAAGAAAGAAAGAAAGAAAGAAATAGAACGAACAAAATGGAAAACATCATGAAAGAATAAAAGAAAGAACAAACAAACAACAGATAAAACAACAAAAGCAAAAATAAAAGCAAGAAAGGAGGAAAAGACAGAATGAACGAAAGATAGAAAAAAACTGAAAGAACAAAAGACTTAAAAAACTAAAATAAATTATTAGAAATAAAATAAAAATTGAAAAAAGCGAAAGACAGAAAGAACAAAAAAAAGACTAAAATGTTATCATGAAGGGTACCTTGATTAAATCCTCCACCGTTGTTAAATCCTCTACCTCGCCCCCTTCCACGCCCTCTTCCTCTGCCCCTAGGATTGGCTGCCAGGTCACCAGGTGGCCCACTCATCATAAATCCAGTGGGATGCTAAAGAAAGCAAATCAGCCAATCAGAGATCACATTCTCTCTTTCGAGGAAATGCTTATTAACAAAAAAACTGATGAATGGAGTCGTACCATTGGAGCCATTTTCTTTTTCTTGTTTGCGTCCACATTTGAGCCTTCTGGGAAGAGCTTCTCCAGGGCTGCCAATGCCGCGTAAGCCTTCGCCACCTTTTTATTAGAACCGGTACCCTGAAACTTCTCTCCATCGATCTCCACCT
This sequence comes from Misgurnus mizolepis, assembly GCA_025389145.1. Lineage (NCBI taxonomy): Eukaryota > Metazoa > Chordata > Actinopteri > Cypriniformes > Cobitidae > Misgurnus > Misgurnus mizolepis. The sequence goes on along the minus strand of JAIFKI010000008.1, from coordinate 35,186,054 downwards.
ACAGCGGGCAAATAGAAGAAACATCATGATATAGCAAATAATGTTGTGATACAAAGCAAAAGCATTTAGTTCCGTAGTGGAGATCACTAGTATTTGCCCAGTATAAATAAGGTTATGGTTACGTATGTTACCTCCATGACGAAGCGCTTGTCATGACTTCCGCCTGTTTCAGAGATGAGCTCGTACTTCAGTCCTCTGCGTTTCTCATTTAGCTCCATCACCGGATTCTTTCCATGTTTGGTGAGGATAGGGCCCTGCTGTCGAGAGTTCTGATAGACCACCAAAAAAAAAAAAGATTTTAGATTCAAACTTAAAAAAAGACACTTTTTACACGTCATGTTATGCTGTCAGATGAACTTCAATACCTCGTCATTCATGTTGTCCGTGTTGGTGGGTGCTGGCTCAGGCTCCATTTGTGCCATTGGTGGTGGCACGGTCTCCTGTGGGGTCACCAGTTGCTCCTCTTGTTTCACTGTTATTTCAGCAACCTTCTGCTCCACTCCAGTAGGCAGACCCATATCTTGCAAGACCTGGAGGATCACATTTGTGATGGATTTAGTTTTTGGCATGGTAAACCTTTTCTATCATTAAACATATCAGGGTCTCTTACTTTGACAGCCACATGTAGCTTCGCTGCACGTTTGGAGGGACCTGAGGCTTCAAAGGTCTTTCCATCCACCTCCACAGCCATGGTGAAAACCGGCACGTGAACCGGACCGGTCTGAGAGATGAGTTTATACTGAAGCCCTGGCTTCAGCTGGTTCAGTCGCATCAGAGCATTCATCGCCTGTGAAGGTTCAGCCTTATCATCCGTAGCTAAAGGGTGGAAAAAAGTTTATGATCTGGACAGACAAAAACAGTTACACTTTGTTTTGTGCTAAATATGAAGTAACATTTACATTTCTTCTGTAACTTCTTTTTCTTCTTATTCGGATTCTTCTCGTCTGTTGTCTCCTCCTCTATAGGGCGTTTCAGTGGGGGTACATAGGTCGCGCTGGGTGGGATCTGAACTGTAGCCATAGATGACAGAAATTGTTGTGGGAATTTTTCTTACTTGGGTCAAGAAGTTCAATTTCATTGTTTCTCAGTTGCTAGAAGTATATAGTTCTCAAAAAAATATGGTATATGTAAAGAAACATTAACACAAGTGTGAGATATTAAAAGTTGACGTTTTTTTGTGGAGTAAAGGACCACAGTTTTACCTGTGTAGTCTATAATAGTTTCACTTCTTGGTTTTCTGGGCATCTTTGAGGGGAGCGGGTCCATACCAAGTACTTTGTGCAGCTGTCCAAAAGCAGAAAGCCTCAAGGCATGCTGTCAATCAAAAAAAGACTTTCTCATTAAAAATCCCAGACAATTAAACAACTATCAAATATTCAGCCAATTCGGGTTATACCTGAGCACTTTGTGTAATGTCCTCTCGTTGCTGGGTGTTCATGTGACTAATGGCATCAGTTGGTTCCTTTTCGCATGGGTCACAGATGCCTGGACCACCTAAGAGCAGACACACACATTTAAACAGGTCAGAAATAGCTTTTATACATTTCAAAGGCAATTGATCAAGTTGCCACAACAGTAAAATAAAATGTTTTGCAGAATTGGAATGGCCTACATTTAAAAGAGTCGTCTACCCACATATTTTGAAGTAAATTAGTAAAAAGTGATCTTATTTAACCTCTTGAAAAGCAAATTCCACACCAGGAAATAAAACGTCACAAAGATTGTTGGATTCGTTATCCAATTGGCTACACGTTCTGTCCATCAATATTTTCCATGAAGTCATTGGAAGAGTCAGATGACATCAAGGTATTTGACAGCGCTGTTTGGATATTATGTATTATACCCCCGCTTACTTTTAGAAACAAAGTTTGACCGTGGGTTTGTGTTTTTAGCGGAACCTAAAGTGTAATCTCATATACGCAAATAGTCCTCATATTGTATATTACATTCTATTACAAGATGTTCATGCAAAATCTGATGTAAACTACAGACTATATATCTATATTTAATTGGTTATACGCATTTGTGGACAAAAATGGTCCTTGGATGTATTTTATTAGACCATTTTCATGAGTTATTCACACATCTGAATCAGACGTGATTCGACTTGCGATCGTTATATCAATACAAAGGTAACGAGTCCGGTTTATATTTTGCATGTTGTCATTTATGATGCTAGAGCTTCTGTATCTCAAAACAGAGACCATACACTGATGCTAAACCCATAGACCTTTTAAACGATGTATAGTAATGTTAATATTATTAATGTTTGTAGACAGTAGGCTATATAGATATTGTTAGCAGCATTAAAAAAAAAAAAAACTGACGTCATCCCGCACACGAACTAGTGCGTGTCGAGAGGTTAATGATGCAGTTTTGTACCCACTGGCAGGCACGCAGAGTTTAGTTATTTAAGGTTATGCATTTAATCAAACACTGTGCTATTGCGAGAATTTATTTATAACTTTGTGGGAAATATAATATTGCAGCAGCATTTGTTACATATGCAATGTTTAAGAATGTAGTTTTCATATTTCAAAACCTTTTAGCAGTAATAATAATGCAGTGACAGTAATTTATTAATTTGTGACGAGAGTATTCAGCAAACCGTTGACACCTAGTGGCCGTTGTTGGTAAAACCACTAAAAGTGTAACAAACCCCTCTTTTTACAATAATTTTATGTATAATATATACTGTATTGCATTATTTTTATTTATTAGATTAAATGTAAACTGCTATAACAATTTTTTATTTCATATTTTCACCTCCAGACACTTAAACTTTAGTGTGTCGTATTTGTAAACAAGACCAAGATTAGGCTTCTACACCAAAAAATGGCAGTTATATTAATTTGAAGGTGTACATCACATTTTTAAAGGTTTAGAGGGCGTGCACACCAAAGCTTTTAAGACCATGGCCGGCCCATGTTTTCACTTGTTTCCAATGAAAGCTCTGCGTTTTCAAATAAACCAGCGGCATTCGGCTTCCTCCAGGCATTTTCAGCCGCGTAAAAAAACTTTGGTGTGTCCCGCCCCTAAAGAGACAAGAGTAGTGAACACTGACCTGGCAAGAGGATTCCAGATCCAAGACACTCTAGAACTCTGCGGAGGGCTTCTCCCGCTCCCATTGGTCGGTTCCCGGTGCCAATCGCTTTCTCGCACAGCAGTTCTAATGGCTTCAAGAAATAAGAAGCATTACATGGATGCTTTTCTACATGCTGAACATAATGAAAGGATTATGAATACCAGAACAAGATGAAACAAAAGGCTTTTGGGACTCACCCATCCAGTGAGAGGGGCCCAGGTGGAAACACGAGCACACAAATCCCTAAAGATGCGGATGACGATCACACAGGATCGGAGTCCATTAGCCCTGGCCTGGAAACACAAGCAGGAAGGAAAGACGCACCAGTTTATTTCATAGACTCACATTGTGGGACAACACTAAAGCAGCAAAGTACGAACAAACAAAATGGTGCAGATACAGAATAACGTGTGTGGCTAAGCATTAGCAATGTGGTGAAGGTGGTTAAGATGTACAAAATACATACTGCTCTATTTAGCACCTTTGTATATGACAGACATTATTTCATAAAGTACATAAAAACATCGAGATAAAAAAAGACAAACTCAGCAGGGTTTATTTTTTGATTTCTGATAAAACACTGAATCTCAGAATTGTGAGTTGATAAAAGCTAGATTATTCTAGAAGATAAAAAATAACAAAGACGCTATTGTCTTTAATCTGGTAGCTGCAGCTGTATTTATAAAATATGCAGATCATTAATTAAAATCCTGAATGGCAGAAAAGGTGCAATATTTCTTTGACACAAAGAAACATCTCGTCATATGATACGACATTAATTCCATTAAGCATTAATACAATGTTTGCCGATACCTCAAAATAAAATCTGTGATACGATTTTGATTCACTTTAATCATATTTAAACAATGTATATTTGTGTTTTTATGCATATGCGAGGGTCCGAGTACAGTACGTGCGACAGTATTTTCAGAAGACGAAAAAGTGCGCTTTCGCAAAAATGTGGGTACAGTGAACATAAGGTGTGTCAAAATAAAGGTACATCATATCGATATTTTACGTGTGGCATCGATGCATCATATATTTTTTTTAAATATATTTTAATATAGTTCAAATTCATTTTACAAACATTATAGTTCATCTAAACTTTCACGGTATTATCATATCACGTACTTGTGCAAGTTATCACATTTCCCTGAAATTCGCTCGGCGTTATGAGACCGGCCAATTAAGTTTTGATTTTACCATACTAGTGACATGTAACATTAAAGTATCATGGCTGTTTTTAATATAAGGGGTGGGACAACGCGTCAACATCATCGATGCTGACGACGCAAAAAATACAAAGAACAAATTCTGATAATAAACTTGTAATGAACCCAGAACGTTCCTTTTTATACAGTCGGATAATTTTTGTAATGATTGCACGGCTTGCAATAATAACAAAAACGCAAGACCAGCAAAAGATAAGTCGTCATTAGGGCTGTACGATAAATAACATGCGATTGTCATGCGTATCTTGTCTGTAAAGCCGGTTCCTTGAATAGTAATAAATCGTCATCACCTGTTTTCAAATGGAGCGGCATTTACTACACAAAGCTGTAATTCACCGACAAGCCATTCATAATCGCGGATGAATCACCTGTGATTATGAATAGGATATTGCCTAGCTTTTCAGGGAACTACGGTTTTGTGCAGTAAATGCCGCACCATCTGAAAGCAGCTAATTTTCCTACTAATCAAGGAACCATCTTTACTGACAAAAAAAACCTGCATGACAATCGCATGCGATTTATTGTGCAGCCCTCGTCATGTGTGTCAAATAGAAATATTGCACCCAATATATTGATTCTGCAATTAAGATTGTAAAATTAAGAGGCAGGTAGTATATGCACTACAAATGTGACAGTCTGAATAAAATACTAGCATGTCCCAAAAACACAAAGCTGTCTAGCAACGTAATACACAAATAATAACTGTTAAGCTAATCAGGGAGAAGTAAGACAATTTAAACCATTCAGCAAGAATATAACTTGTTACCAGAGGCCAATACACTCCCACAAATAAATTAATATACGAAAACACTGAAAAATCCACACAAAACTGAAAAGATAAAGCATGAAATCATGTTAACACAGAAAACTGAACAAAAACGAAAACTCAACTACTAGAAGACAAATAAAGACAAGATGCAAACCTGGAACCACTTGGCGTGGCGGAGAGACGCCAATGCAGCCAGGCATTTCTGCCTGTCCAGAACATCCGGGGGATCGTTGACTGATAGCGTTTCTATTGGCAGGTGGAATAAGAAGACAATGTACAGTTTGACCAAGGGGGTTTTTCTGTCTCTCGGCCAGGGGGAGAGGAGGCAGATAACCCCTACCAAAGGCAGTGTGGAGGGGAGAGGAGGAGGAACTACCCCGACATAAATAAAAACAACCCTCCCTTGTAAACAACCAGACCGGGTACAGGTAAAAAAAACTGGTGGCCATCTTTATTTCCCTTCAAGAGGCATGTATATATGTATATATTTACGGGGAACTAATACATATTAACAGGAGGGTTTGAGAATTTTTACGTTCCCTAAAACTATTAACATCCGGATGCTTTTATGCGTAATAGGGAAACCCCTCCTCCTCGCCCCCGCTTTGTTCTGGGTGCACTGCCTTGCCCCTTCCGAGACAGAGAGCGTCCAGTTGGTCAAAGGTCCAGCGTCCCTAAAATTGACAAACTAGAAGGCTTGACAGAGAGAATCAGATTTTGAACCACAGGCAGCAGTAGTTAGATACACAAAAGGTATTATCCAAACAAGTCCACACTGCAGCAAAACTGATGGCTTGTGATGTCCTGAGGCAGGTGTCATTAACTGCGGGGTCACAGATAGGGCTAGGCTTTCAGTTCAGCCTCACCTCTATACGTATTTCTGTACGTTTACTGTCCGGCATGAACAATGTGTGTCCGATTTAAAGTCAACATGAAAATCCATTTAATACCCATTATAGTGTTTGATGAAAAGAGTCAAAATAGCCATTACATTACCAAAAGGTTAACATTTGGTTACCATAGGTGGCATCATCAGAAATGTGATGTGGTAATGTCAGATGTAAAGCAAGTTATAACATCTAGGCCTGGTTTTACAGATAAGGCTTAGCAAGGCCTTAGTTAAATTGAGACTTAAAGCATATTTTATAAAGGGGACATTTCACAAGACTTTTTAAGATGTCAAATAAATCTTTGGTGTCCCCAGAGTGCGTATGAGAAGTTTAAGCTAAAAAAAAAAGTTGCCACTTTGTAGAGCAAAAATGTGCCATTTTTCGGCATGTCCCTTTAAATGCAAATAAGCCGATCACTGCACTAAATGGCAGTGCTGTGGTTGGATAGTGCAGATTAAAGAGGCGTATTATCCCTTTCTGACATCACAAGGGGAGCCAAATTTCAATTTCCTATTTTTTCACATGCTTGCAGAGAATAGTTAACCAAAACTAAGTTACTGGGTTGATCTTTTTCACGTTTTCTAGGTTGATAGAAGCACCAGGGACCCAATTATAGCACTTAAATATGAAAAAAAGCCAGATTTTCATGATATGTCCCCTTTAAGATCCATACATGCGTTTTAGTCTAGGACTAGCCTTAAGCCTTGTCTGTGAAACCGGGGGTTAAAGATGTAATTAGGCCAGAAATGAGTAAAAGATCAAATTTCATTTCATGTTGACTTTAAAACTTGCTCTTTATCCTATAAACTTTAACTGTGATCCACTAAATGACTATCATCAAGCACTCTGAATACAGTGTCTGTACATTGACTGTCTAGCATTATCTATAACCCCTATGGCCCGCTGTAAGCCATTTAAAGGCACAGGCAACAAGTTCTGGCGACTCTAAGAACCAGAGCTCAGTAATCTTTTTGCTTCTCATTTTTGCTGCAATGCAAACTGTTCCAATCCTTCAATATATGCACACATGCAAACAACAAGGTTTGTGATTTTTGTTTCCTAATTCTCAGTAAGCCTTCATGAAACTTTTTTAAAAAATACTTTAAAGGATAAGGGCCATGTTCCTCTGCTTCTCATTCCCATTTTTTTTCTACTGTATATTGGGCCATCAAAACTAAACATCACACTTTAGGTGGCAGTTAACATAGCAATCTGTGTTACATGGCTATTTTGTACACAACATCCCCAAGCTCCATTGAAGGCCCAATAAACAATATCCCTGCCCGAGTCCGTCCCATCTGCCCTTCCTGTCTGTGGGGTGAGGGTGGTTATAGGTGGCGTAAGATGTGCAGGGTCAAACTCTACCTCCAGCTGCTTGCTTCTCCACCTCCTCCCTCACGAGGGGTGACGTCAGGTGAATGGTCAAAGTCAAAGGTCGTTCTTTGGAGTTTTTGATGACAATGGTGGCCTCGCGGACAAAAGGCTTGACTTCATATTTCTCTTCGGTGATGACCTACATGAGAGATATTTTACAAGATGGGTTTTACCATGTTATATAGTATACTACACTACAGAATTGTGCTCCATAGAAGATGCACCAAAATATAATCATTGCAATAATAGCGCAAGAACTACTGAACTTGATCGAAACCCTGGATCTGTAAGATCTAAAATAGTTTGCCATTGTTATGCATCATGTTGATGTACCTTAAGTTGCTCAGCTAGATTTTCTGCAACCTTCTTCAGCAAGGTGATGGTGGGTTTGTCTTTGCACAACAGCACAAGCTCCAGGTCCAGATCTCCCTTCAGCAGAAGACCTTTAGCGACCAGCCCAACGCGCATTACTCCGCGCAGAGATCGTGTGAGCTGGTCCCCAGGCTTGGGCTCTCTGGAGGACAACGTAAAAAGGTTTAAAGCAAAATCAAGTACACAAAATGCATAATGGGCAAAAGTCTGAATACAAGATCACTTACGTCTCCTTTTCTCCTTCCGTCTCCAAGGTGTTTGCTTTGGCGGTTCCCTTTTCTTGCTCGTCCAGCCAATCAGAGACACCCTTAAGAGCTCGTTCAGTGTGGGACACCATGTTCTGCACTCCCTCCAGCTCTTCTTGGGTGGGATAGATGGTCGAGTGCCTGGCCATGACGTGGCGATCATCATTGACAAAGATGCGCATGGAGCGATGACGAATTGGAGGAGGCTTTACAGGAACAAAGTGAGAAAAGCGTATTAAAATAAGCATTCAAGCTAGATATAAATAAAGCATCTATAATATAATAAATAAAGTCCAAATTTATCGACCCTCTGTCGGTAAACACATACACAGTTTAAACGTAAATCTTTACATTGTGTACTTTACCATAGCTGCTAAGAAATGGTGCTTCAGGTTTGCAGTGTTGGTCAATCTGAGACAGAGAAATGCTGCTCCAGGTGGACTGTAATGAAATACAAATGCAAGTGATTTGGGATGTAACCTCCAAAATTTAGCGCATTTGCCTAGAGAGCGATAAATACCAAAAAAATGAAGATGGAAAGTGCTTTGAGCAGTTGTGTTTAGATGGATGTTGAGATCGGTTTATTAATACAACTGAACCTGGACTATAAAGCGCCAAAATTTTGTAAGCTTTGTTTGGAGAAATGTTAAAAAAAACTCTCGTTGTTTCGGTAATTTTGTGCATGCCAATAAACTGAATTAACACATGCACATGATGTCACTGTTATCTCAGATTCGCTTTTACATAGTTTACACAGACGACTTTGCACTTGCACTGTGAAACGCATTACGCATATTCAAAAGTTTGCATTTTAATGACCCCAAAACATCATTCTTGTGCAAACGAAGAGCTAAACCACATAAAAACGTTCCCATTTAAAATTAAAATCGTTGCTGTGAAAGACAAAATAGTACAAAATAGGCCTGCAACTAATGATTATTTTCATAGCCGATTATTAGGGATGCACCGATACCACTTTTTTGGAATACGAGTACTTGCATTTCAGTACTTGCCGATACCAATACAGAGTACTTAATAAAAAAACATGATTTAAATTTACAGGTAACAGCTTTAGTCATATAATTTAACAAAAAACAAAGGACTAGTTTTCCAGTTTGTTGTAAACTCTGCCTCTTTGGACAACACAAGAGGCATTAACCCCTTACACGCCGCTCAAACATAGACATTTGTCAGACCGTGATATCTATTCCAGGTATCGGGGGACTTTTAATGAGTACTTTAGAAAATGTGGTATTGAGGCCGATACCTGATACCAGTATCGGTGCATCCCTAGTGATAATTAGGGATGCACCGATACCGATACTGGTATCGGCCTCGATACCACATTTTAAAAAATACTCGTTAAAAGTCCCCCGATACCTGGAATCGATACCAAAGTCTGAGAAATGTCTATGTTTGAGCGGCGTGTAAGGGGTTAATGCCTCTTGTGTTGTCCAAAGAGGCAGAGTTTACAACAAACTGGAAAACCAGTCCTTTGTTTTTTGTTAAATTATATGACTAAAGCTGTTACCTGTAAATTTAAATCATGTTTTTTTATTAAGTACTCGGTATCGGCAAGTACTGAAATGCAAGTACTCGTACTCCAAAAAAGTGGTATCGGTGCATCCCTAGCGATAAATTTTTTTTTTAATCGACTAATAGAATAAAAACTAAATATTTATTCAATAAGAATGTTCACTATAGTTATGGACAAAAAACATGAAGAAAAAGTGCCCAACTTTGCTCACGCTGTATGAAGAAACAGAACAACTAATCGATAACAGAATCCGTTGAAAACGAATAATCTATTACTGTCAATTTTTTTCGATTAGTTGTTTGTTGCACTCTAAGTTCAAAGTCCATGAAATTAACAAAACAAAAATTTGCATTAATGGTGGACTGAAAACTTTATTTGCTGGATTAAAATGTCGTAATGCTTTATTCACTGCTAGAATGGGTTTTGTTGTACTCTCAATTCTGGTTTTACCAGTCACATAAGTGAGCTCAGGGTCACTCTCATCTCTGTATCTGGGTGGTGGCTAGAAATGTAATTTGTCCAGAAATGACTAGTGATAGTTTTACATTGCAGAGCATCTCACTTCAAGTAACTATAGTTAAACAAACACAGACCAAATTCAGCTCGAGGTGGCCAGCTGTCCTTTAAAATAAACATGTTTACGAAAACAAAGGAAACTTCTCACTTTTAACATTTTATACAAAAACACAACTAAACAGTCATCTCAATATTTACTTTTAACAGATGGGGGGTTGTTGCAAAGGAAACCCATTGTTGGACACAATTTCAAATCAATAACGTTACCCCATAAACCATACAATTACGGCTAAAAAAATAACGTAATACACACGTATATATTCATTACACTGCAAAAATAAATATATTAAAAGCATTTAAAGGTTATCGTTAAGAAATTCTCTGGATCAATTCTGTTTACACAACAGCTGTGCGGCCATTTTAATTCGGTCAGACAATGAGGTCGTGTTCGCCCAAGTGCTGAAGCATCACGAAAGAAAGTAGTCACCAAAATCACATGCATTATGCGAAATACGGTGAAAAAAACGTTTATATCTAACATTTCCACAAAAAAAGATGGTGCTGCCTCGTTTATAAGAACAAGCAGAGACATTATACATAAAATGGTCGTGGCCCTTCCCCCAACAAGCCAATACATTTATTGTCATCTGAATGTGAATTTCCATAAAACACACGACAGTAGAAAAGTTTGTATAATTAATATAGATGCACGTGTGAAATTATTGTCAAATGTATCCTTGGTGGCAACGATTTTTGGTGAAAGTACGACGTGCTAGCATGCTAACCATTAGCCGCCGCCTTTGCGGTAAATATTTACATATCTGCAGACTACACAAAACAGCCTAAAATAGACATCACGATTAAATGTAAATAAAAAACTGATCTACAATCACTTAATACCAAGTAAAATGTCGTATATTTGATCTTTTTTCATAAACTCACCAGTTCAACGACGAAGATGCAACCAACCGCTATGCTGCCGCTGTAGAGACAATCAGCAGCGTGGGATAAGCTGACGCATGACACGTGATTCCAGTTGACCAATAGGATTAGTCGGTGTGTTGCCGAGGCGGCGGGGGCGTGTAGACTGCGAAATCAGATGCATTTTAATAAAACGTGATTTATATGGGAGATGATTTCAAATGTCCACTGAGACTTTTTAATACGTTTCATTGTCAAGCCATTTATTTTACGATATATCATGAATAAGCTTTGCCGTTTACGTTAACATTTAAGACGTTTATATCTTCTGTTTATACGAGGCATAGACAGCGTAGGACGCGGCTTTAGTCGATTGGGGGCGATACAGCACAATGAAAAACTTACGAAAGAAATGCAATTTGGGTTCTTAATAGACATCTTCTTAATTAAATCATATGTAAAAGTCATTAATATGGAATGATTAATTGTGTGGGTGAATTTACCATATATAAAATTAAATTGCAATATCAGGCTTGTATGACCTTTTGATTTGGTTGTAATGCATATGGTACTGAAACACTGTAACACAAAATAAATCTATAATAACAGCTTTTTGATCAGATAAATCTAAATAATCTGAAATCTTTATTTTGCACAAACTAGAAATTTATATACTTTGTCACTATTTGACACAAAAAGGGTAAAAAAAATACTTTTAAAGGCAAACACCACCGTTTTTCAATATTTTACTATGTTCTTACCTCAAATTAGATGAATTGATACATACCTATTTTTTTCAATGCATGCACTTTTAATTTTGTACAGCCCCTCGTAAATGTGTTAGCATTTAGCCTAGCCCCATTTGGCTCCAAACAGGGATGAATTTAGAAGCCACCAAACACTTCCATGTTTTTTCTATTTAAAGACTGTTGTATGAGTAGTTACACGAGTAAGTATGGTGACACAAAATAAAACTTTTGTTTGGAGCCATAGGAATGAATTGGGCTAGGCTAAATGTTAGTACATTCAAGAAAGCGCTGTACAAAGATTAAAAGTGCACGCATTGAAAAAAGATAGGTATGTATTAATTCATCTATGTTGATGTAAGAACATAGTAAAATATTGAAAAACTGTGGTGTTTTCCTTTAAGGTTGTGTCCAATCTGTTTGAGAGCTGATCAAAAGAAAGATAGAGAGCTTTTTTGGTAAAAAAAAAAAACATTCAATATATTTACCATTCCTTTTACTTTACAAGATCACAAATAATTAAGGTAAACACACATATACAGATACAACAAGAGTAAAACCATAATAACATTTTGTTTATACTTCTGAACAAGTAAAAGCTCTGCCTTTACATTGCTATAATATTTACACTTTTTATTATTTGTCATTTCTTGACTTACATCATGCTGAAAACAGCATACAAAAATATGAAATACACCTGGAAGCTTGAGATTTGAGTAAAGTTACTACAGAGATCATAACAATGAATTGACAGATTTACAAATTACAATGGATTGTGGATGTTGACCCTGAATATCTATAGCTAAACCAATAAAACATACAGGTAGGAACAAACAACACATTTTCTTATTGTGACTTCTATGGAAGAGAATATTTGTAATCTGATTTCATATTTTTCAAGTTGAAAACAGTCCTTAAAAAATCATATCACATTTTTAAAATGTCATTTGTTATCAAGAAATGTAGTTTCATTTCACATTTTATTTAGCATTTATGATTGATAAATGCTCTGATAAATGTCTCTAACCAGCGTTTTGCTGATATAGCTTGAGTTTAACTTCCAGTATGCTGCTCCTACATTCATGATTTGAGCACAGGTGTATTGCCTTCTTTCCGTGACACTACAGTGCAAATATTTGGTTAATACGATCCTTACGAGTTCTGATTTTCCTCTAAATATTTACCATTGCATGTCTCTTTTACGTGCCAAACCTTAATCACAGTTTATCATTTTAGATTAAATGCGTTTTTCCGATTAATCGAGTTCTGGAAGGAGCTAATCTCCCAGCGCCGGAATGTGCTCCCCCTCTTGGTATTTCGGCCGGTGGTCAAACGGTAGATCTTCCTGAGGATGGCCCGGCGTAAAAGAATGTACACCCAAGGGTCCAGAATCTGGTTCCAGGAAGCAAGACGCACTCCCAATACCAATAAAGTCTGGTAGGACTGTAGATCATCGCTCATGCAACCACGGTATGACTTGATGACTGACATCAGCCCGAAGATCTGTTAAAAAACAGGAACATGTTGAACCAGCACTGAATGTAAGTACTGATTAAACACCATACTGTAAGTAGCTTTCTAAATAAAAATGTTATAAATGTTGTAGTGGTCAAACTCACCAGCAGAGGGCTCCAACAGATACAAGAAGTGACCATAATGCCCACCAATTGTGCCACCATCTCAATGTCATGTGATTTGGCTGATCTCCGGTGGGAGGTCCTCTGGCGGAGACGGGCGATCACCAGCGTCACACCGCTGATTGTGTTGCATATAAATGCCACGGCCAGTGACGTCAGTCCTAGTCCAGAGAAGAGCAGCACAAATATCACATCTGTGATGGTTGTGTCCTTGTCTAACACCTTAATGAAGCACCAGGTCCCTGGGTACTGGTAGGTATATCTACCCAAATGGATGGAGGGCAAAAGTGCTATAAATAAAGCAAAAGACCATATAATCACCAGAACTATCTTGGTGTAGGCAGTGCATACCATGCGGGCATGCACGAGAGGCTGTGTCACGCCCATGCACCTCTCAGCTGCCATTACACATCCGAGAAACAGCGCGCACAAGCCGAAGAACACCATGCTGCCGCCCAAGAAATGGCAAATGGCGTCGGGCTCTCCGGGCGGCCCGGCATTGCCGGCCTGGTAAAGCCGCAGGACCAGGGCACCAGGGATTACGTGACCGGCGAGGTCCGTGGCCACTAGGGAACTGGCGAAGAGCAGAAAGGTGGCCTTCGAATGTTTCCGCCGGCGGGCGTAAGCTTTGGCCAGGATGATCAGTGCTATAATGTTGGACACAATGCCCAGTGTCATGGATAGGCCAGCTATCATAGGGCTTGTTGAGGGGGTGGTCAGGTTTTCCATGCATGGCACCTCTGTCTCCACAGATAACTTCTGCGTCTGATTGGCGAATTGCTCTCCAAGAACCAGGGCTGAATTGTTGTAGTGCTGAATGGCTAACATCTCCAGGCTATGGGATGGGCACCAATAACCTTAGAGATTCATTCCTAAAGAGAAATAAAGAAAAGAGTGCTTTAAATAACCGCTTATGTGTATTTATAGCTAGGATGGTGAATATACAACTGTATTGAGCCAAATAAGCTTTATTAGCAAATTATGAATGTATAAACAGAGATACATGTCAACTTGGAACAACCTAATCTGTTAAAAGTCTTAAGCAATAAGCACCCAAAAAGGAAATAGGATTGGCATGCGAGTGGTGGCATGGGGCGGCACCTATCCATGAGTATGCATTACTGTAAATTTGTCACTTTTTACACAAACACACACATACATTCACAAATACACAGAAATGATCAGAATGGATTTGTATGGGCAGTGAATGTGTATGTTTTTGTTTCTCTCTTGTTATTTATCACAAATACATAAATAAAAAATAATAAAAGTCTCAAGCAAGTAATTATATCCCTATTTCTATTTAAAGAGTGACATCCAATGAGATAAATTAAGCTGGCAGCATGTATATTTACTGACACACCTTGCACATACAGTGAATGGGAACATTGTTTTTCACAATTTCCCCTTCAGGGTACATGAGAAAGCAAAAAGTGCAGTACAAATTTCAACACTTTTGACCGCTGACCAAAACACAAAACTAAACAACTTCTTAAAAAGCTTCAGAGAACTTGAGAGTTTATAAGATAATCTTAATGTAATTGGTGAGTGTTCATGTAAATAAATTAAACGAATCACCCCAATAACATTAATTTACACCAACAAAAGTAAAGGGTCGGATCAGCTGGAATTTGCTTTTACTTTATATCTTTCTTATTTATTATACTATATGTCTGTATCTATATTGCACTCTCAGAAATAAAGGTAAAGTATTACTTGGGCAGTACCCTTAAAAAAGTACACATTTATACCTAAAGAGTACATATTAGAACCTCAAAGCTACTGTCAGTCACAGCTTTTGTACATGTTTTCTGAGAGTGTGGACATATATGGACTCTACAGCCTTTCTATATAGACTATATTGGCTTTTTGCGCATTACAAAATGTTGACATAATGTTCATAAGGTAACATTAAGCAAAACAACAGTAAGAGAGTGAGAGAGGGGAATAAAGTCAAGTTTCTCTATTCCCTTAAATAGGATAATAAGCCAAACCACTTACCATTTGAGATCCACTGTATATTATCCAAGTCTGGATCACTCCACCTAAACAACATTTTCACTTATATCAGCACAGGTAGAAATAAACTTCCTTTGAATCAAAATGCGACATTAGGTTTCCATCAGTCCTTAAGTCTTTCCAGAAGAAAAAAATATTTCCAGAAGAAGTAAACTCCTGTTATCAGACTACACGCTTTGTATTTTTAGTCAGTCTGAGAAAAGCCTATTAAAAAATCAAGATGAAGTTTGTAAAAGGAGCCAAGTGAGAGAGAGAAAAGAGAGACGTCCATCACGAGTTTTATAGCTTGTGAACTGGCCGGTGTCCGCGCGCGCTGCTGTATTTATAGCGCGGGCACTTGTAGGCTTCAGGAGATATTTACGCACTCACTGATGCTGCAAATTGTCGTTGTGTATCGAAGCATAAACGGTTCACGTTTTTGGCACAAAGCGCGCGTGCATCGTTTTCGGAATTTAGTTAGGTGAGTGCGGCGCAAGTGGACATGGAGGCGCGCAGTGTGTACGGGCACCATGGGCTCGTGCATCATTTCTGTGCACCATAGGTTAGTGCAGCAGTTTTGGTCAGTTGTTGTTTGGTCGGCTGTCATGAGCACGTGCAGTATTTTTTGGGCAGTAAAGGTGCACGCAGATTGTTTGGATATTTCTTAAGTCTTAATTTAGTCATTGGGTACATTTCGTGTCAGCCAAAAAGGCAGATAAAAACTAGTTGGTTTAATATTATATCCCCTTAATGTGGTAAATTGATTATTTGGCAAGTTTAAGCTCTAATGACTTTTTAAATATGTTAATGAAAATTAATTATGTTGTCGACTGTGTTGCTGTGTTACATGAAACATGAATTACGTACATGTTTTATAACACCTTTGTTTGAAGGTTTCTTTCTGAGTCATTAACCACAATACATGACTTTAGATGTGTTTTTATGGAGTCAAGACAGTGCCGTTTAAATTGCTGTCTTGGATGCAACTGACTTATCAGCTAAGACTAAGTTTTTCATGGACATATCAGGACCATAACACCTGTCTGCTTAAGCAACAGTCTAATATAGCCAAATAAATGAAATGCACATTTTTTACTATGTGCTTGCTAGTAAGGAAAAGGTTAAGGCAGTTATCAAAGCAAAATTAGCATTTTAATGCGATTTTGAATTTGTCAGGTCTGGGAATCAAAGATGGGAATTACAACATTTCAGACTGGGTGGAAGGGAGGAGAAGAAATGTATCAATATAGAGAATGTTGGAGATATATTTTATATTTATCTTGGCTGCGATTTTTGTGCACATGTTCTGTGCAGGGCTGACAGGATGTGTACATTTTGCACCAGAGAATGTGGTCATCTTGAAAAATTGACACAGAGCATAATCTGTTTTTATTCGAGTGCGTAGGAACACAAAATGTTGTGAGTACAGCAGCTGGTGGTTACTGTAAAAGGGCGATCAAGTTCATCTAACAACAGGCCTTTTCACATTACTTATTTTCATAAACTGCATACTTTTGGCACTAAGCCCATGTCAACTGAAAGGATTGGTGTGATTGCCTTTGCATTACATAGTACAATGTTTCCCAACCAAGAAGCCAGGGCCCACAAGTTGGCCTCAGCAGATTTCCAAGGGGCCCTAAGATGAATTAAAATGATAAAAAATGGGACAAAATAAGCAAAAATCTAGATGTTTCGAGAAGTTTAGGCCATTTTAGTAGCAGATATACATCTGTCTAATCATTCCAAGTTCTATTTAATTTTAGAGACGGTTTCATTGGACGCACGGGCATTGTCGCGGTTACACTTCTGGTCGGAACTTTACTTCCTGTTTCTGTTTGTTTAATGGTCTGACTAGTGACTAAAATGAAAAGGAACAAATACCTCGTCAAAAATAACAAATGTTTTGGTTTCCTAAAGACAGGGGGAGACGGCGATCATGAATCATCGCTATGTGAAGGGAGGTTTGGCAGCCAGTTTGTAGTTAACATTGCATACATTATATACACATTTTACACTGCAGCGCTAGCTCAGTGTGGTTTTTTTATGCTTTAGCTATGAAATATGAACTATGGTAATCTACTTGTTGTTTATTTTGGTTGTAATCAGAGCGGATTTAACCAAAAGTTACTGTGTTCCACAGAAGCCGTTTGTTTATGTTGTTAAACCATATGGCTCTGTATTTATTGACAGGTCTGAATCAGTTTATATTAATACATTCAAATAAATCCCCAAAGTACTAATTAAAAAAAGATAACACAAGATGGTAATAAGGTATTTTGGATTCCAAATGACAGAAATTGCATCAAGTAATCTTCACAGAAGAATATCATGCAGGAACAGCTTGATCTCTTATAAGGGACCACAAGAATTCAATTCACCTCCATTCCTGCAGACTTTCCGGAAACAAAAGCGCAAAGATATGGTTTGGATTAGAAAACATACCTAACAAACCAAAGATTTCATAGGTCATGAATATATGCTTCTTTTTTATTATCTGCTTTAGTAGTTGAGAATAAACTGCAAAAAAAGGAAATTAAAAAATGCATCTCCTCAGATTTTTCTTCAAAATTATTTTTAGTGCCTTTAAAGGGACACTCCACTTTTTTGAAAATATGCTAATCTTCCAGCTCCCCTAGAGTTAAACATTTATGTTTACCGTTTTGGAATCCATTCAGCTGATCTCCGGGTCTGGCAGTACCACTTTTAGCATAGCTTAGCATAATCCATTGAATCTGATTAGACCATTAGCATCGCGCTCAAAAAGAGTTTCAATATTTTTCCTATTTAAAACTTGACTTTTCTGTAGTTACATCATGTACTAAGACCGACGGAAAGTTAAAAGTTGTGATTTTCTAGGCAGATATGGCTAGGAACTTTACTCTCATTTTGGCGTAATAACATAGACTGTAAAAAAGATGGACGACGACTGTTCGCTCTCTTCCATTGGTGAAAAGTGAAGCCGCCAGTGTCCCGATATGGCGCTGACATCTTGGGTCTTGAGTCTGCGCAGTAGCGATTTCGGGACCAGTCATGCGCAGTAGTGAGCAGGAAGTGAAGCCGCGAAATCAAAACGCCGCCCTCGCTCTCGTAGAATGCGCATATCACACGATATCACAGCTGTCAATCATGACGTGACACCACAGTTTTTATATTATTAAATAACTAACTAAACACAAACCTATTTTAAAAACAAACATTTGAATTTACATCAGCATGATAAAAACTACATTAAATGACAGAAACCAGCTTCGGAAAAAGATAATTGAAGTGTAATTAATTTTTTTAGTTGGTCTCAAGTCCCATTGAATAACATGGGGAGGCGGGGTTTATGACCTATACTGGGACCAGTCACTGGGGGGCGATCGAGACGTTTTGGCTTCACTTTTCAGGGCTTGTGCGGCACGCTTGCGTAATAATAAAGGACTTTGCTGCCGTAACATGGCTGCAGGAGGCGCAATGATATTACGCAAAGTCGTTGATTATTACGCTGAAAAGAGAGTAAAGTTCCTAGCCATCGGCCTAGAAAATTGCGACTTTTAATTTTCGGTCAGTCTTAGTACACGATGTAACTATATGCTAATATAGTTAGCATATAGTTAGCGATGCTAATGGTCCAATCAGATTCAATGGATTGTGCTAAGCTATGCTAAAAAATGGTAGAGCCAGACCCGGTGATCAGCTGAATGGATTCCAAAAAGGTAAAAATCAATTGTTTAACTCTATGGGAGCTGGAAAATTAGCATATTTTCAAAAAAAGGGTAGTGTCCCTTTAATCTCCTTTCAGAGTGTTTCAGTAGAAATCTAACCAACATCTCAAACTGGGCACTAAACACATAATGACTTCCTATAGTTTTTTGACATTACGCATCTTTTGTGGTTTTGGTTGTTCCGATTGTCTGGACCATTACGAACGGATACAGTCGAACATCTTCAAGCCTCAGACTTACAGGTCATAACCAAAAAAACAAAAGAACAATTTGGTCTTGGCGGGATCATTGAGAAATGTTCCAGTTTATTTTGAAATATCTTATTGTTGATTGAAGACTTTGCTATGTTGGCAAATCAAATAAAATTTAAGATTTCCTCTAAAACTGTGTGGTGTCACTTTATCCGGAGGAAAATCTGAAAAGTCATTTTCATTTCTGTCTAAAAAACTGAGATACATTTTTCCTATGTCATTTTTTGTTCACACAAGTGTTTTTTTTAGGTATCCTGCAAAGCGGTGATAACCAGATGGTAAACTTGACCCTAAGCTTTAACCAACGACCCAAAATGATGGATGAGCAGTACAATCATATGATGGCTTTAGTTGTGCCTAATTTTGCTTAATTCTGTAAATTTGATGAGTATTTCAGTGAATCGTGACCTCTATAGTGAGACGTAGACGAAGACAAAACATCTTAATTAGACATTCTAATGTCATCATCTTTAAGCTCACAAAATACGCCACAGGGGCACTTTTCTTATCCATTTGTATTGAAGAAGGGAAATAGTTCAATATTCAAGGAAAGCAACCAAAAAAAGCTTTGGGCATCTAGGTTGTCTACAAAATCAGTTCAAAAGAGCCTAAGCAAGTTTCTCTGGCTCTGGTGCTTCTTGCATTTTTAAAACGTAATGTATATGCTGTTTGAAGAGAATAAAAGGAGAAAGTCTATAAAGTGAATTGATTCAGACTCGAAAGTGATTTAAAAACCTGGAGCCATTTTCTCCAGGGACATTTTGAGCAAGATTCACATCCATCAAAGATTGAACCTGGCAGAGAGGTCAGAGACACAGAGAGCATATGACGTTTCAATGTTTGATGTACAGCATCTTGGCAACCCACATTTCCTCCTCTGGGATACTTGGTCTTTGCGGGGAAATGATGAGCGCGATGATGGAAACTATTATGGAGTCACTCATATATTTGAATGCCACTTTGATAAACGGATTAATGACTGAAGACTTATTTAAAAATAAATAAATAAATATAAAGATAAACACATAATGCCGAGAAGGATCTTATATTCAGAACACAGTAACAGCCTCAGGCTCTTTAGCACAACTGTGGTCACCTTGTCCTCAAAGTTAAGCAAACATTTGAGAATTGGGACTGTTGAGTGCACTGCAATGTTTTTTTTTAGCACTGACATTGCCAAGACCTGTCCGGGAAACAAACAACACATCTCGCATGCCATGATGCGAAGCACCAAATTGACCAAACATGAAATTCTGTGCTGGTTTGCTGGGCTAGTTAGTTAAAATAGTTGAAGTTAACTGAATCAACGGTAAATAATTGCCATTTTAATGTTCAAGGGTAAGTATGATGAATTGCATATTTTCAAAATTGCTGTAAGATTTATTTGTGTGAGCTGTTTTTGGCCTTTCCGATGGTTGTGCTAAAATTAAAGATATTAAAGTCTGATTGCCTATAAACCAAAAATGTTCATGATCTCATGCAGTCGCACGCTTGGCACCATCTGAGCAATGCAACAGGCAAAAAAAAACTGTGACGTAAAATTGAAGGCGGCATACTTCTTCAGGATATTCAGCAATTTTGTATAATTTTTGAATTAAACTCACTAAAATTGCAGTGACCTTCACTCAAAAAAAAAATGACATTTTGGGTTTAATTAAAAATATTATGTCAACAGGTTCCACGAAATTTGTTTAAGTAATCTCAATAAACAATAATTTAGTTAATTTTACAAAGGAAATTTAAGTAAACTCAACAAACCTTAGTAGAGTCAACAAATAAAAATTGAGTTAATTGTACATTAAATTAATGATGACAAAAATTTGAATAATGCCATTTTATAAACTCCACCCCATATTTATAATCTCATAATTGCAATGCATTATGGGATTGAAGAGGAGCACTCTTTAATGTCCACTATGATTTCGAACATCACTACAAATGACTGTTCCCTAAAATAGTGCACTTTTTAAGGGTATAGGGAGCTATTTCGTACACAGCCTTTGTGTCATACTGCGGTCGTATACAATGACTGATGGATAAATTCCCTTAGCATTTACATTTCATTTCAGTCTTTAACCCTTTGTAGTCCACTTCATAGGGTGCTATCAGACAATTGTAACATACCGTTGCATTGTGAAATATGTAACAGGAACTAAACCACCTCTTCTGTTCACCACACACATGTAGACATGTCTTTATTTTCTTATGTGTCTGGCAAGCCGTTCAGCAGCTCAGTTATCCCTCATAAAAGACGAATAAAAAATGAGCTTCCAGCATCGGCCAGAACGGTAAATTTCCTTGAAACTATAAACTGTAAATGTTGGCAGGTTAATCGGATGTGCCACACCGTGAGCTCATGACAAACAGCCCATCCGCCCAATAAAGTAATTTCCCAGTCTGTCTCAGAGTCAAGTACCTGTGCTGACAGCGACCAGAAATAGGCATAGATTTATTGACGGTGAAGATTAATAAAGTGATGTCTAAGAGGTGTTGTGGCCCTCGGTGATTTCTTTCAAGGCCCTTCAGTTTAATAAATATAAATCTTGTCTTAATGGCCTGCTATAGTGTTTCATTGGCTTAGATTAGTCACAAGCATTTTAAAGGGGACATATCATGCAAAATCCACTTTTACAAGGTGTAAAAGGACATAAATGCAGTGTGTAAACACAACAACTGTACTATAAAAAAATGTAATCCCCATTAAACAAAGCAGTCTTATTAGACACACTATTTTGATTCTCTTGTTAATGTGACATCACACAAACATAGCACGGTCCACAGCCATTGACTGACTTGTTGATTTTACCGAAAAGCTTTTTTAAATGTTTTTTATTAGCACATTTTAGCATTAATACGGCTAAATATATTATTGTCTCAGACTGTGTTTACAGTAATCAGATCTATTTGAACTGAAAGCTCTCACTGTCTGTTGGTAAGGAGCTGTAGCTCATTGCATTTAAAGGTACACACAAGAAAACCCAAATAGGGGCATTTTGGACATGCCATAACAAATGATTTGTGGGGTATTTTGAGCTAAAACTTCACAAACACATTCTGAGCACTGTCTGTGACTTATATTATATCTCATAAAAATTGGCATAATATGTGAGCATTTCACATGGTATGCAGCAAGCGGTGAAATCGACACACGGCTACAGCTTTTCTTGTGTAGTGAAAGCATTTTGTGCAGCATTTAGTGCAAATATGTTAATATAATTAAGGGGCCAATAATTCAGCAGAAGGAGCAGGATTTTGGGTGCACGAGCAAGGCGGACCGACACCGCTTTATCTCTGCAACCGCCCCTGTTTTGCCACTTTCCGCACGTCTGCTATTAAAAATGAACACTCGCGGTTGCCATACCGTGTGAAACGCCCATAATGCAGGTGTATTTTTGTGCTTCATGCAATAAGGAATATATTAATAAACAGCTTAACGAGATTACCACCAGTGTTGGGGAAAGTTACTTTTAAAAGTAATGCATTACAATATTAAGTTACTCCCCCAAAAAAGTAACTAAGTGGATTACTTTTCATGGAAAGTAATGCTTACGTTACTTTTAAGTTACTTTTGCATTACATTTTCTTACTTGACTGAGGCTTGATCTCTTTCAGGCCTTGCAGTTGTTTTTTATGATCACAAAAATCTCCAGTTTCTGACTCAAATTGAGTGCGTAATTCTACTTTAATATATTGAGTTTAATTTAGTACATTATTTTATTTAAAAATTGAATTGAATTAATTAAACTGAAAAGTAATTCGGATTACTTTTTAAAAAAAGTAACTCAAATATTAATGTGTACATTTATAAAGTAATGCGTTACTTGTAATGCGTTACCCCCAACACAGATAATGTGACCTTGCCTTACCTTAATCCTATCCGCGCCAGAAGGCGCATAAGGACATTTTAAAGTCCATAGTATCTGTAAAAATCATTTTTGGATGGGAGAAGGTTGTTACCCTTCTGCCCAACTCCCTTACTAGGAGGACCAGTGGTTTTCTGTCAGGGTTTTCCTTCTCTTATGGTGCTTTTCCATTGCATAGTACCCCACGGTTTAGTTTAGTTTGGGTCGGGTCAGCTTACTTTTAGGAGCTTTTCCATTGGGTGCAGTACGTAGTACCCGATACTTTTTTTCGTACCACCTCGGTTGGGGTTCCAAGCGACCCGAGCTGATACCAAACGTGACGCGAAAACACTGTAGATCACTGATTGGTCTGAGAGAATAGTCACGTCATCGCTATAATGTAAATATTAGCTTTAGCTTACTGCTAGCTTGCGCTGTCTCAAGCAAACATGTTGTTATCTGTGTTCTGCTATAAGTTTCCAAACACCCTTTTAGCGATGAAAAACATCCGCAGGTTGAGAATCCGGGACACCATAACAGTTTTTTCCAGACTTGCAGTTTGTGGCGGCACATTCGCGACGTGCACGTCCGCATTATATATGCTTAAATGCAACTTGAATGAGGCTCAGCGGAGCGCCGTCGACTGACGCCACGGGTCGGGTGTTTGAACAGAAACTGTCATGTGACACAGAAGTACTTATAAACGCGATGTGCAAACATCTATTTGTGGTGGCCAATTTTAATTTTGTGGCAGACTGAGAAATAAATAAATGAATGTATGGGAATGTACAACAACGCTCTCACGTGTATGATGTCACAGCAGTAGGCAGCGTAAATATAACGACACGCCTATAATCCCTCCCACTCCGAAGTGATACTAAACTCGATGGAAAAGCTAACCACGCCAAAGTGAGGTGAGCTGACCCGACCCAAACTAAACTAAACCGTGGGGTACTATGCAATGGAAAAGCGCCATTAGACCATGTTGGTCAGGGTTGTCAACTTTCTAACTCTGAATTATGGGACAAAGGATGGCCTGTCGCAGTGAGGATATGGTTTTGTGTATATAGTGTATTTAGGCCATTTGTCAAAATGATAGCTTAAATGATAGCTTATCTCCTAATTAAATATTATTAATTTATAACTCATATGCCTTGGAAACAGGTTTATTAGGCGTAATAGTTTGTTAATTTACAGCAGGTACTTTTCACACAGTCCTTTAACTAATCCATTACCTTTAATATCTGTCTAAAACTAAACACTTGACTCCTGCACTAAGGGTAAAACGTTATCCTCTTGATGTTAATCTTACTATGACAAACTTAAACTAACATATATATTCTGTGAGCTGAATTTTTTTTGTTCAGTTTTGAGTTAACATTACATAATTAAAACACACTTACGTTACAGTCTGTAAATCACAAGAGCGAGAATTTCCTAGCAAAGTTGGAAATGCCTTGGGGCATTTCAGATTGAGGCGTTTTATGTAGGTCTCTGGATGAGCGATCTCTTCAGAATTGAGAACGAACTTTGTAACTATGCAGATCTTATACGTGCACAAACAGCTAAATAGCTAACAGCGTTTGTGGCGCTGCAAGAACTGGCAGGTGGATGACATCAAGTATCGCGAGAGAATTTAGAAAGAAAGTCTATTTTGTATGATTTCTCGAATCGCTCTCATGGGATTGTGATGTTATCTGCCGCTCGGTTCTTGTGACGCCGCATGAAGTCGAACAAGCCTGTTGTATCAGTCACTGGTTAGATCAGCGTAGCAGTCGAAAAACTGTTCGGGACAAAAAAATTTGTTCAAAATATGGGACGTCCCGGTTAATACGGGACAGTTGGCAACCCTAATGTTGGTTCACGACACTTTATTTCTGATTATTCAGTTTACCCCTCACATGAGCAATCCCCAATCCACTACCCAGGGAACGCTCCTCTACACTGTATGGCCCCTGCACGGGGCAAATAATGTGACCCCGTCTCAAAAAAAATCAAGGACTTTGCTGCAATAATATGGCTGCAGGAGGCGCAATGATATTACGTAGTGTCGAAAATGGGGGACTACTTTCAGGCTTTGCGTAATATCATTGCGCCTGCTGCAGCCATGTTATGGCAGCAAAGTCCTTGATTATTACGGCAGAATGAGAGTATAGTTCATAGCCATATTGGCCTTGAAAATCACAACTTTTAATTTTTTGTCAGTCTTAGTACACGATGTAACTACAGAAGAGTCAAGTTTTAAATAGGAATATTCTCCAAACTCTTTGGTTATTTTTGAGCGCAATGCTAATGGTCTAATCAGATTCAATGGATTATGCTAAGCTATGCTAAAAGTTGTTAGCGCCAGACCCGGAGATTATCTGAATGGATTCCAAAACGGTAAGAATCAAATATTTAACTCTAGGGGAGCTGGAAATTTTGCTTTTTTTTTTTTTAAAAAAAAAAGCAATGTTTCACTTTAAAGCTTAAAAATTATCCTGATAAAATAAATCAACAACATGTACTTTTTTCACCCAAGATCTTTCCTTTGGATCTTAATGGCCCATGGCTTTACAGTATGTTCCTAGGATTTAAACTTTGAAAGACGAAAATATATTTTCATAGACTGTGCCACAAACAACATTTAAAGTGGCCATTAAAATGCCCACATGAAAATCCCCACAGACCAGTATCATATAAAAAACACAAGTGGAATATTTTGTTGAAAGGTCTCTAACAAAGGCATCCAGACCCTCCGGCCTATAAAATGTTTCACTAAATGTGATGAATTAAACCGTGAAGGACTAAATTAATTGTTTTTGGTTTCTTTCACACACACAAAGTTTCCTTTAGGCTGACAGAAAAATAAAGTGTTGTGGTTGACATCTCAACACCATCATAAGATAATACAGAGTTCAATCTTGCTAATCCCACAATGAAACAATGCTATCATATTCTCAGGCTCATCTGTAGTCTCAGTGGATTTTCTTATTCTGAACACTTAACGCTAAAATGTTTTCTCTATTCTGATCCGCAATAACCCCTGCTGTGATACTAATACAATTACTGAAGCATTTCTTGATTTTGGTTTCTGGTACAATGCGCACAAATCCTTTCCTGGATCTCTACAATCTGAAATGAATCATCATCGCAAATGGCAAACATCTATCCAAAACTGAGATTTATCTCTAACCCTTGCTTGTAATTTGGCATCATCACAACCAGCTGAGATTAAAGAACCACATGGACCTGAACACAAATGGTTGATTTCCTTCAGAAAAGCTTTTAGTTCCTCCATGACACAATGTCCTTTGGGGCAAAAACGTTTTAGGGACTTGCAAATAAATCAAGACCAGTGCAGCATTATGGTACTATTCAAATATTGCATATTCTGCAAAATTAATTATATTATATTGTTGAAATACTGTATATACAGATTTTATATATTTAATTAAATTATTTATATGAATTTATAACACATATGAATTTTAAAGATGTGGATTACACCGAAAAAATTAAATTCACATCTTTTTTTGATGTAATTATTGTTGCATATAAAACGCCTTTTGTGTGTCATTGGGAAAAAAAACAAAATATTACAAAATGGTAAAATGATTACAGAAATGTTATTCATTTAAAGTTTTTAATTTGGTTTAGTAAATGAGGTAAATGAGTAAACTGACTTAAATGAATAAGTCAGAAAATATGACTGAAAACATAATAATCAAAACGTACGCCAATGCCTGTGATTTTTATATTTATGAATAAATATAAATAATAAATAATAATAATACGGAAATAATCAACATATTAGTCATGTCAACATGTCCATATTATACGCTTCAGTGTGTATGAATAAACTTTAGGTACTTTAGGTAAAAATACGTATTCTCGAAAACATGTATTCTCATGAGACGGACTAATCTCACGGAAAGTCGTGTTTTAGTACAAAAAATGTGATTAATTTATTTGTGTCCATGGCATGAAATTCAGCTTTTTTCATGCCTTTAGCACAAATGTCTATTTCTATAAATAGTTCTGACTTTCTTTTTCGTGTCATTTTATGTATTGTTTTCTCATTGTTTTTTCCCTGTTTTCTTACCATTGTCGCTTGGGGTTAAAATGACTTTCTGTTGACATCCTAACTCAAACCCCAACCCTAATCCCAACTCCAAGTGAGAATAGGTTAAAACGGAAGAAAAACATTTAGAAACCAATACATAAAAGTACGCACCGATAGGATTTTTTTGCCCGATACGATACCGATTTAAACAGACAACTTGCCAATACCGATATTAAACACTTGTATACAATACTACCTCCTCTTGATATTTCTGCAGAACACTCGTTGCAAATGGCGATTTTTTTTTGGTCTTTATCCGAGATTTTGAAGAAAGACCAGACCGCAGACATTTTCCCGAAATACTCTAGACCGGATGGATCACGTGAATGAGTAATCTCGCGTGATTAACTACATGATTTATTATTTTTTCCCTCATCGCATGTCTGACAAACTATAATTTATACAACTTATTTTGTTTTGGGAAGTATTTAATTATTTTGATAATTATTGTTAAAAATGCTGGATTATGCAACAGACATGCAACTCATTGGCTTTATGCGGTTAATTAATAAAAAATCGGTATCGGCCTTTCTCGTGCTGTTGCCGATATGCCTATGGTTTCAAATTCATCAAAAAATCGGCCGATAAATATAGGCGGCCGATACATCGGTGCATCACTAAATTCTAACCCCAAACCCCAAATTTAACCCCTAGTGACAATGAGGAAAAAAGAGAAACAATACCTAAAATGACACAAAAAATAAAGTCGTACCACAGACACGACAAACTATTTATAGAAATTCATGCTAAGTGACACGAGAAGACAAAAAAGCTGAATTTCATGCCATGGACACAAATAAATTAATCAATTTTTTTGTGACTATACCACGACTTTCTGTGAGATCATGTTGCATGAGATCACATTGTCATGACAATACATTCTCAGAAAAAAGGCACAAAAGTTTTCACTAATGGGATGGCACCTTTTAATAAGAAATAATCAATGTATCTCTAAGGTATCAATGTGTTCCTTAGAGATTTAATATGCACTAGCGATATTTATCGGCCGATGAATTTGAAACCATCGGCATATCGGCAATAGCACGAGAAAGGCCGATACCGATTGTTTATTAATTAACTGCATAAAGAAATCCATTATATGTAAAAAATGAGTTAATGTTGTTAATAAAATAAATGCTGAATAGCAAAAACTACCTTTTAAGGTTGTCATGCTGTCTTATTATATTTGTTTTAGCTTAATTTGTGCCTCTCTTATTATGTTGGTAAGTTGAATGTTAATTAGATTCAATCCATGTTCAGTAAAAATAATTTGATGCAGAAATAAACTAGCTAATAGACCAACTGTATAGTATTGTATACAAGTGTTTAATATCGGTATCGGCCAGAAGTTGTCTGTTTAAATCGGTATCGGCCCAAAAAATCCTATCGGTGCATCCCTAATATGCACCTTTTAGGTGTACTTTGTAAAGGTACCACCCCAGTGACAACTTTTGTACCTTCATGTATTTCTGAGAGTGTATGAGTGAATTTTCATCATAAATGGATGATAATATCTTTTTGGTTCCTAATACGGCCCAGATTTCATTTTGCATTGTGATTTTGGACCACTGTTGCGTTTTGACCCATATGTAAGTCAAACAAGTGGGAGCTGAAGAACAAGTATCAAATCACCATTAGCAATCTCATAGACGCAAGACCGCTACAATAGTGCAATTTTCTCAAGGACAGCGTGCTTGTAATTTTCCTACAAGATTTTCTGAGTGCTGCCCGCATTTTTTTAAGACGAATCCATGTTCCCTTTAACCTAGCGAACAATTTGATATTGGCACCATAAGCTGTTTTTCCGAGCACAAATTGGCCGAAGCATAGCAGCTCAAAGACAGAATTACCAGTGGCCATTTGGGGGCAGGAAGGGCCCAAACCAAAACAACATTTTATGTGTCGAGTACTGGAGACTCTTTCCCGTCAAATCATTAGTATCTGAATACCAAAAAGGTCCGCCCTTCATTCATAACTTGTCTTGTTTATTGAGTTTGTTGAGTGAACTCTCAAAACATGCGTTTTGATATTTAGTAGCAAAGGTTATAGCAAAATGATTTTTGTATTAACTTGTATTAACTGTATTGTATTGTTATATATAGAATCATCTTAAACGCTCTGTATTATGTTTCTACATTTTTTACATTCAGCCAATTCACCCAAATGCAAGAAAAGATCAATCATGGTCAATGCTTTTTAGTCATGCATGCTACACCGAAGGCTGTGCTGATATTACAAGTTACATTATAAGAGACGCTGGTAACTTCTAGCATGTGTGCTTTGGGTCATTGCCAACTTTTGGCTCTCACACCCTTCCCTGAGAGCTGTGTGAACGTCTGCTTCACAACACACACATTTCCACTGCCACACTAAAGCACATACTTTTCTGTTTCATCAGGATCTGTGCTGAAAGTAAACTACTCATCTAAATGAGTTACTTCTTGACGTTGTTTTGAGTATTTAATTGAAAACATTCAAAGTGTTGAGAGAAGTCTAAATATTGTACAAGTGATGCATTCCGAGTTGCATTTTCATGCAAACATGTTATACACACATTTGTATTTAAGCCCTCCCCGATACAATTTGGAACAATTGGAATACAATTTGGAATATTTGAAATTTTTAAAGAAAAACACCACAATTTTTCAATATTTTACGTTGTTCTTACCTCAACTTAGACGAATTAATACACACTTATCTTTTATCAATGCGTGCACTTAGTCTTTGTACATCGCGTCATAAATGTGTTAGCATTTAGCCTAGCCCATTCCTTAGGATCCAAACAGGGATGAATTTAGAAGCAACCAAACACTTCCATGTTTTCCCTATTTAAAGACGGTTACATGAGTAGTAACGCGAGTAAGTATGGTGGCACATAATGAAACATGGCGATTTATATAGAGGATTATATGGCAGAAAAGCACTCGATAGTTTCACGTGCACACGGGAAAGTTTCACTTTATTTAATTTTTGCTCCATGTCCCCTTAGGGGCTCCGTAAAGTATTAATATTTGAAGTGTAAATTACTTTTTTAATGCAAAACCATTTTTGTGCATTTTTTTGTTTCTATTAATTATAATTGTTGCATAAGCAGCCAAACAGAATTCCAAACATGTTGAACAATAATACAATGTGAATTTTATTTGCTAGGTACAGAAAGGACTTCATAGGCAAACATTTCTGGATAACTTTGGACTGACGATTGTACAGTATGTTGGCACTATAGGAACGGATTTAAAAGCCATTAACAGAACAGGAATATTAGGACAGTTCAACGGCAAATTCTTTCTTCACTGCTAACAACTGCCAGAGATTGTTTGGTAGTGTGTATCCATCTGTTGCTTCACCTTAGTATGGCAAAAATGTGAAAATTATTGAATAATTTATTTTTATAATAATTATTTAATGTCTTGCTGCAGACAAAAAAGGACTTAAATGGGTAGTTAACCCAAAATATAAAAATTCTGTCATAATTACAGCTGTGCTTCTCAACCAGGGGGCCTTTAACCGTTTTCAAAGGGGGCCTCAAGATGACTTAAAGTTAACCAAAATAAGATAAAACAAGGGTTATAATAAGCTAAATCAATAAAAAATCAAGATATTTCTTCTTATTTGGTTATTTTTGTAACAAATTTACATTGTCTGGCATACCCAGCTCTGGAATATTTAATTGGGTAACAATTGAAAGAGTGGAGGGTGGACTTGAAATATTGCTGTGTACTGTAAAAAAAAATGCAGCATGAAATTAAAACCTCTTGGTTTAGGTTTTACAA
Source organism: Misgurnus mizolepis (assembly GCA_025389145.1). Lineage (NCBI taxonomy): Eukaryota > Metazoa > Chordata > Actinopteri > Cypriniformes > Cobitidae > Misgurnus > Misgurnus mizolepis. Next base: position 35,155,054 of record JAIFKI010000008.1, on the reverse strand, counting down.
GTTAATTTACTCTACTTTTTTAAGCTTTGGCAAAATAAATTGACATAACTTATAAAATATGTTGATTTGACAAAAATGTTGCAGATTTTTTACAGTGGCCCTAAATTGAAAAAGATTGAGAACCATTGATTTACAGGTAGTTACAGACCTGCAAACATTTCATTGTTCTGCTTAATACAAATGAACATATTTTGAGCAGTGTTTGTAACCAAACCGTTTCGGAGCACCACTCACTTCCATAGTATTTGTTTTTCTACTGTGGAGGTCAATGGTGCTCCTATTTCTGCTCCATTACAAATATCTTGCTTTGTGTAGCAATGCATATAAACATATACACGTCTGTAACAACTTGAGGGCAAATAAATGATAACAAGATTTTCATTTTTTGGTGAACTGTTAACAGCTGGAAAATAATTAATAATAAATAGACCAAAAAATAAATAAATAAATAAATGCAAGTTTTAAAGTTCAGCTAGCTATATTTAACCACACTGCTGTACTGCGTAAACAAGAAAAATGCATGAACTTTTAAAATATCCAGTGTTATCTATATTTAATTTAAGAAATGATAAGAAATTGTCATGTTTATAAATTCCACATCCTGATTCCACGGAAATCTTCTTTTTGATTCCCTGGTGTGTTTGATAACACTTACGGGTGTATTATGTCAGATTATATCTTCAGTTAGACTTTAGTATGTGACAACAAGAAAAAAAATGAAGGCAATAAATGAAGCAAAAGAAAAATGTGCAGAAATAAAGGGGTTATATGTACAAATACACAAACATTCACACTAAGTAAAATATATTAAACACCTCTCTTATGTGAATATTAAATATAAATAGCTTAATGTTTTATGGATAACATTGACATGTTATGTACTAAATGAGCTTTAATTGTCATTTTTTAAATATTTTACCCCAAAATACATGTCTGCTGTTATGCTTTTAACTGTAAAAAAAGTTGGTTCAACTACAAAAGTAAGTTATCTGGTTGCCTTACAATTTTAAGGTAAACTTATTTAATTTAAAGGAACAGTATGTAAGAAATGTATATCAATTAATCATAAAATGGCCCACTAGACATTAAGAAATCATTTTCATTTCAAATACTTAAATCACTGACAACAGTGGTCTGGCCAGGATATTGTCATTTAAAAAGTGGAGTTGTAGCCCTCAACTGATGTTTATGTTGTCATTTTGTGTATTGGCCACAGCTGTGTGATTGCAGTACCAGTTTGAGCCACAAGTTTTGTGATTGCAATACCAGTTTTGGCCACAATCCTACATACTGTTTCTTTAATTAATCAACTTATATACAATTTGTACAGTTTTTTGAGTTAACTAATATTATTTAAGTTGATTTAACTTAGAATTTTAAGTAAGCCAGGTAACTTATTTTTTTTAGGTTGAACCAACAAATATTTATTATAGTGTGTGGAATACAAACAGAATTTGTGAAAAGCAGGTGTTTTTTTTGGACAGGGATTAACTAGACTAAAATTAATGTAAGAGCTGTTCAAACTGAAAACAACTTGCACTGACATACTTTAAAATACATCAGTGCCCTTTGTTTTGCCTCAAAATGCACACAAGTAATGTTTTTAGTTAGGCATGTTTGTTAAAACAAGTTATATTTTCTAATTAAACTAAGGCCTTGTCCTGGTTTAAGCTAATCCCTGTCTGAGAAAACCACCCCATAGAGTTTCTATGTGACCAAAAGAAAAAGGTTTTGACTTTGACCAACTCAATATGTATATATATACACACCTGTACCTGTAAACTTAATCAGTGCATATATTTTTTAAACATCTGGGTATTATAATTGTGTAAAATTTTGGAAAATCTTTCCAATCTTATTTAAAACCACAAACAAATATAAATAGTCAAACATTTGTCCACAAACTGATGAATAGGTATTCACATTCAGCTTATTCATGAATGGATTTGTTAAGCTTTTAGGTAACACTTTTATTAAATCCCCAAAGAAAATCAGACCTGAGTTTAGTGCATCTGTATTTGTGATCATCTGCTGTCCACATATAACTGCGTGTATCTGTTGATCTTCCATAAATAGGTTGAGACAGATCATCCCTCGCTATCTTGCCAAGTAAACAACATGGACTTTTTTGGCTCTGCTGGACATCCAGCATTAATTCTAAACCTAATGCGTTTTCTTGGCAAAACCAAAACAAAAAACATAAACAACATTTCTTGAGAAAAAGTTACAAACAACAATGACATTAACTCTGTGTTAAGTGCAATTTAAATCTCATTAAAAGTTGAGAAATAACATTTATTTCCCACTAGCAGCACCAAACAGAATTGCCTGTAATTTCCAGTACATTCGTCTGTTCTTCACTGGTCAGACCAAAACAGTCCAGGACCCAAATTATTGTTTAAGCCCGTGTTTGGCTGGTTGGGCTGCTGGACAAACAAACAACGCAATGTTTTCAAAATGTAAACCCAGTCACAGTGTTTATACTGTTCTGAACCTATGAATGAGTCACACAGGACCTTCTGGCAACTGCAAACCGATTAAATGGTTTTACTGTGGCACTTTACAATCCAAAAATTGTGTAATTTTGCATGTAATACTTGGCTTTGGTGCAATCCTTCTCTTTCTCTTTCAGGGGACTCGGTACAGAGGTTAATTATGTAGCTTAGCAAAGTTAGTTTAAGTTAGCTGAAGTGTTAAAATGTTCCTAGCTAACAAAAACACTGTTATTCATTTTGTCCATGGACATGTTTGACCTGAATACTGAATGCAGACTAGTTGATATAGTGAATAGAGAACATTAATTCAGTTAAAATGTATTTGTTTAGCGCATTATAGATTTATTACTATAGCAAAGCAGCTTTAAAGTAAATACAAAATAGTAAAATAAATACAAAATACTAAATCAAAGTTTATCACAAGTGACTATTCAATAGATTGTTGCCAATATTGAGATGGTGCAAGACTGCATTTACAAAACAAGATTGATGGTAATACATAAAAAATGCTATAAACGTCAATTAAACAGCACAGAATGCAACATGAAACACTGTTATTTACATAACTGGTAACAAATATGAAATAAAATAAATATTATCAAATTTGAAGTCACTTTTACAGTTTTTAACTATAAATTTAAAACAATAATTTAAACATTTTATCGTAAATGTACATGTATATTCTTTCAACAAAAAATATATGGGAATTCACAATTTACTTTCAAAATATTTAATTTTTTTTACATTAATTTACTGTAAAAATTAATGTAATGTCTTGTTAAATCTATAACAGTTTAAACATGTCAAAGGTACTGTAATAGATCTGTTTTTTGGTGGGCTTGAAAATATTTTGACCCAGGGGGGTTAATTGTAACGCTGTGTTACAACTAACCCCTCAGCACTTACGATATGAAACCGCTAACGTTAGCGTAATTCTTGCCAATGTTTTAAATTGGCTACACATGAATGATTGCTGGCTGCCAACAAAATAAATGTGCCTGTTTTAAAAAAAGTTGTGTATCAAATGTATTTTTGTTCATATCTTTAATATTGATTGAATAAGGTCACGTCAAAGATTGAAATCATAATGAAATGAATGGCTAAAATCAGACTTTGATGCTCATTATCTCAGAATTTGATTTTGAAACTGTAGTATGGTTATTACAGGCTGGGTCACATACTGTATAAAAAATGTTTTGTCATAATTGTGCTGCTTTTTCTTACATATTTAGACATTTGTATCCATTTATAATTGAACTATTGTTAGAAAAGGTCTGGATGAATGAATACACTGTGGATACCTGTCTATTATAGACAGATATATAAACAATATCCACTTCAAGTATATAGACAAAATAGTATTGAAATATTTGCCTACAAACTTAATTTATAGCAAGTGTTACAACTAACCCCCTGCCTGTTACAATTAAGTAAGTTGTAACGTTTGCACTTCTGTCACGTTTGGTATAATTGTCCAAGAATGATAAGTACTAAAAACAAACTTCAAATTTGTAGCAGAGATGTGCGTGCTGCTTGTGTAAAAATATAATGAATCAAACTCAAATATTTTTTGAATGATTGAGCCAAAACCAAAAAGCGTTAGGTTGTGCCCCACTCTCCCCTGCTTTTACATTTCATTAAAATTATAATTTTTTACAGTGCAAAAATATTGTCAGCAGGGTTGTAATTGAAATGTTATTTTAATAGTGCTATTAAGCAGACATACCTATAAAATAAGCTGTATATAAGTGATATTAAGTGTAAAAATAATTGTTGGCATGACTGAAATTGGATTGTTGTATTAGTAGTGATAAAAAAAAATAATATTAGCTTTTTACCCAATACATGGCGATTCATAGACTTTGCAAATAGTATGCAAGCAGCTTCTGCTGGTCAAAAATGAAATGACCAGCCAACAAAAATAGCTTATAAATCACTTGTTATGCTAAATATTTACCCAATATTGGATTACCCTGTTTGTCAAATTGTTTTCCTTCAATTAGGACTGGGTTTTATATTTCTATTTGCATCTGATGAATCATAGGCCTCATGGCATTAGCAATACCAATAATTTACCAACCTATCCTTGTGGAATAGTTGTATATTTTTTAACTTCTCAGCTTAAGTGAATTATTATTTAACCTTTACCTTATTTGTTGAACCATGGTATTAATAGAAACTACACAATAGTAAGAGCTGAACTGTTGCTTCATTCATCCAATTTGGAAAGAGTGCCAATTTGGAATTCTATCATGGAAAAAGTGGGCCGGTCTTGGGCCTGAAACTCCTGGGCTGAAAAGTGGCCCCACTACGGCCCTGACTGTAATTGCACATACCTTTACTAATCTGGAGCAGTTTCCATTCATTCATGTACAAAAATGAAGTTCTCCACATTGCTGAAGAAGTCAGGGTTGGAGTCGTGTGTTTCCTGCCAGCTGCTTTCATTAGCCTGCTTAATAAAAATGATTGAATGTAAACCATTAACTAATGACAGGAGAGTTCCTCTGTAATTGAAAATCACTGGACTATACTTGATTTTCTGTAACCTACAGCTAATTAATGTTTGATGAGAATGATGTGTACCTTACGATTCTGATTTAGAAAACTATAAATAGCAGCAGGCTTTGATTCAGTCATTGGGTTTAAGAAATAATCTCACATGATTACATTATGTAATAATAAATGCATTAACTGGAAACTTGCAAGGATGAGCCAAACTTTGGATCCACATGCAAAAGTTTCAGGCAAGCCCATAAGGCACTATTCATAAATACAGAACACCAAAGTATTTCCTGTAATCTTCAGATGTAAATCTTCAGCCAAGCTGCATGTGGAGGAGAGGACAGACTGGAGTTCTTTTCTGTTAAACCAGGTCAAACCTGTTTGGACAGCTCATCAGAAGAGCCTGCAGAGTCCAAAATCTCATCTGCTCCACAGGAAGCATCTTCAACATTATGCCGTTCAGATGAATGCGATTATAACAACAGCCCAGATGTTGAAAGAATGGAAACAATGAAGCTGATGGGATTAAAAATACATACTTCACATTTTAGGGAATTACATTTGACCGTTGTGCTTTTAAGAAAGGAGATTTCATTATTTTAGTATGAAACATATTTCGGAAACACCAAACATGGTTAATGTAATGTCAACTTTTCAGTCTGTCAAACAGAAAGTCCCAACCCAAATTCACACTACTAGCACTACTGTTTGTTCGGGAGATCATCACAATGAAGTGTAAGCAGATATTAAGTAGTCTACTGATACTATAATGAGGGTTAGTTGACATGCATAGTAGGTGCAACGAATAGACAACAGATGTGGGGTGGGGTGTTTAACGAAATGCAGCACAATGCAGTCTTAATATCATCACACAGTCAAAGTGTTTTGTTGACATAAACATGCAAAATGGCTTACTATAGTGTCAACTGTGTATATTAGGCTAGACAAGAGGTGCATCCCATAGGGATCCGAAGTCCACAAAGCGAGTAAAGACACCTGTTGTTTCCACCAATCGTGCCATTCAGCGGGACACAACAGCAGAGATCTTTTAAACTTTATAAAATGAGTAATATAAAAATTATATATTTTTTACATTTTATTTGAGATAATATGACGCATTGATCCGTATATCAAATTGATCAATCTTAGAAATGAAACACAGCATGCACAGTATTGCAGCAATAATATTAATTCACATCATTAAAATATAATTTATAATAGTAAAACAATGGCAAGGACACTTTTATTTAACTACAGTTATGAATGTTTATTTTAAAATACCCAGATGTCACAGGAGCGCCTTGAATCTTGGGATAGCCAAGGCTGGATCCATCTGATCCATCTCGTCATGGTACGGTGACATCATTGGCCTTCGAATATGGCCTTCAGGGGACACAGCCTTCGAATTGGGATGCACCCAAGGACAGGGATGGAAATGGGGGGACTGAGTTCATGGAGTGAATTTAATACAGTTCCAGTTTAAAATGTAGAGGATTTCCATATTTTATACGTTATAGCCTCCAAACCTTATGCAGATTTGATATTTTCTGCATCAGTTGTTTAAAAAGCAACTTGATCTCACTTTAAGTTGTGTTATGCAAAAGTTTATTTATGTATTTTTGTCCATAGCGCGAATTTCAGCTTTTTCATATTTTTTTCGTGACACTTGCACAAATTTCTATAAATAGTTCTTTGTGTCTGTGGCATGACTTTCTTTTCGTGTAATTTTATGTATTGTTTTCTCTTTTTTAAATCATTGTGGGTTGGGGTTAGATTAAAGCAATAAGCCCCAAGAAGCAGTGGGTTACCAGTGCATTTTATAACAGCTAAGGGGCGTTGTTAGGCCCGACGCGAAGCGGAGTGCCTAAAACCCCCTTAGCTGTTATAAAATGCACTGTAGCCCCACTGCTTCGCGGGGGTTATTGCGTTTATAAAAAGGTTACTTCATATGCATAACCTTAGCAGGGTTTTATAAAATAAAACACAAATAAGCTGTAATTATATAAGTACAAATATTACTCTTCCGCCAAACAAAGCAGTTCCTCAGAATTAAGTGTGACTGAAACAGAGCGCAGTTCACAACCAACACAGACGCAGCAAAGACACAATGAAAATATGATTTAAGACTGTGGTGTTTATTTTATAAACCAACATTCATCTAATTTATACATTTATATCGTGCAACTGTTGAAGTGATGATCAAATATGCTTGAAAGAATGCTTAACTCTTTCCCCGTCAGCGTTTTTTTTTTAAGTTGCCACCCAGTTTTAGTTTAATGCCTTACAGAAAAATTATCCTTTTTTAAATAAAATATAAAATGAAAGAACAGACCTTCTGCTTTAAAAAACCTGTTTCATCCTACCTTCATTTGTTCTCTTATCACTTCTCTGATTTATTAGCTAAAAGCGGAGATAATACAATTTTTGTGAATAACTTTTGTAAGAGATCAGATTCAGAGCCTGATCAAAACACGGTGGTGTTAGTGTTGAGTGAATGTGTCTGTGTTTAAGTTGGGTAAGATCGCCACCCAGTTGATAGCGGAAATATGACTCTGAGGTTTAAACTCCTCAGCGAACGTTTTCTCTTTATTGATTAGATGACTCAACAATATTTAATTAATTGCACAATATTTAAATAATTGTGCAACTGTATACAAAATAAAAATATGATTAAAGACTGTGGTGTTTATTTTCATAAATCAGTACATAGCAACAGTGGCGCAGTGATACTCTTGTATTGCGGTCTGAACCGTGGGGTTACCGGGGTATTTTATCACGGCTTAGAACACGTTTCAACCAATCAGAATGAAGAACCAGAACTGCCTGTTTTATAATTGGGGTTTGGGTTAGGATGTACTTTTATGAATTGATTTCTACATGTTTTTCTTTCGCTTTTAGAACTATTCTCGCCTAGAGTTGGGTTTAGAGTTGGTGTCACGACACGAATAATGCAGAACCCAGGCGCAGACAGTATAGTGAACACAAATGGGAGTTTTAATTAAATAACACAGAAAACAAAACCCACGAGGGGGTAAAACAAGGCAATAAATGGACAGAAGGGTAACATAAAACTAAATAACAAACTTACTAAACTAACCACACAGAATCTGGATTTGGCTGGACAAGAACACGAATCACAGGGAGACACACAGAATCTGAACAAACAATCGAGCACGAGACAGAGAACACGAGGTCTTGATAAAGGGAACAAATCAAGATGAGAACAGGTGGAAATCATTAAACAATCAAAGCGGGAGAACACAAGGGAGTGGGGTAAAAGTGACAAGACACTGGAAACACGTGGCAAAAAACACATAATGTGAAGCCACGTGTTCCCACACTGAACATTGTACTGTCAGGACCTTGCCATACAGAATAAGACCTGACTCCAACACAAGGGTCTGGCAAGACCCTGACAGTTGGGGTTTGGGTTAGGATGTCTAAAAATGTAACAGAAACCTTAGCGACAATGGTAAGAAAATAGGAAAAAAACGATGAGAAAACAATACATAAAATGAATTATAAAAATTCATGTGAGTGTCAAGAAAAGATATTTGTGCTCAAGGCATGAAAAAAAAATAATTCCATGCCATGGACACGAATAAATGTATCAAATTTTGCACAACTATTACACAACTTTCTGTGAGATCAGTCTGTTTACAATATAAAACATCTCCCCACCTGTTTCCAGTGAATCTTGGCTATTTACCACTAGATACACTGTAAAAAGTAATACCTAGATCTAACTTATAAAAAGTGAGGCAAGTGACTGCATGGGAAGTTTTAGGTTGAGTCAACTTGCAACCTTTTTTAAGTAAATTGAACACACAAACATTACTTAATATGAATGCAATAAAATTGAGTTGAGTTAACTAATTGTACTAGTATTACTCAGTTAGATAGACCTACTTTCTTGGTACAGGTAACATATTTATGGTTAGTTGTTGTTTTTATGCCATGAGATGAGGGCTAGAAACGTTTATTCAAACACCGCACCCACTCAGTTTTGTTTTGGGCAGCTGTAAAGCGCGACATACTTCAGTATGCAGTCTATGCACAAGCACCAGTTTTCTGAACAATGGTAACTAAAATTCAAAGAAGAAACAGAAACTCTTTCAAATATCGAAGATAAATGAACATTAAACACTAACAAGTCTTTCTTTTTAGTTAAAAACAAAACAAAAAAAGTTTCAATTCAAATTTCACTCTCCAAATGCAGTCCCATGCAAAGCATGCTGGGAACTCCAAGTCCACTGCCTAGTTAGTTGTGTTTACTAAAATAATTCATGTAGTTTTAACACAAAATTATTAAGTACATTTCTTTCTTACAAATTTAAATCGATTATACATAATAAAATTAAGTTGAATTTACTCAATAATGTGTTCATTTAGAATTAATCAATTTATTCCAATTTTTATTTTATTTTAACTCATATTTTGATTAAAAAAACAAGAATTAAATTTTTTTAATACAGTTTACTCAATTTATTTTTGGTTAAATCTACTAAGGCACAGAAACACTTTTTACAGTGTAAGGAAGAATATTTTAACATTGAAAAATGAATAAAATTATAACAAGTAAAATATTTAGCTCATTTGCATTGTGACATACAGTAACACGCAGTTACGAGAATCTTACATATTGGTGTGAAGTGGATGTGCCGCCATTTTGGATCTAGATGTGTTTACATCCAAACATGAGTGCTAAAAACGCTCAAAATATGAATCGTTTTCTCTCACAAATGTATTGTTTTGCTTTGAAAAACATATTAACCTACCAGAGATGTATAGACTTGTTTTTCTGATGATTGATGGGCTTCAAATGATGGCTACTGTTCAATGCAAAAGCTAGAAAGGTTTTTTATTTTCAGTGCACTGTTTCTTTAAATGACACACAGATAAACTTTTCCACTCGCAATCCTTGTTATGTAAAGGTGTTGAGCTCTGGTGAATCATCTGTCAACCATAAACTTCAGCAGACAAACACACAGGTTTGTCAGCGCGTGCTGCTGGATAGTGGAAATCATCACACGATCTGAAACCATGAGTCACTCATGGAAGATGTGTTTAATTGCTTTTGTCTGATCTATTTTTGCCCCATCATGGAGGTGTTTGTTGACGTCTGTATCTTCTGTATACCTCCTCCTGCTGCGGTGCTTGTGCCAAATCTACAGTACGGCACATCAAACATCCGCTCGCTGTCCGGGATCAAGAAAACAGCGATTGTTCTGAAATAATCTGTTTGGATCAAGTGCAACTGATCCTCACGCATCTTTGCTTGCCAAACAAAACAAACGTTCTCAATGCTAAGCCGAGAGCATCACCAAGCAAGATAAATTTAAACGAATGACTGCAACTACACTGGCCATCCTCCTAAACAAACGTAATGAGATGAATAACCTCTTCTCAGAAGATAACACACTACTTTTGCTATTTAGAGTTTGAAAGGAATACAGAAATCGCCTTGAACTTTAACCTGTCGACTTCACAAAAAGTCACCCAACATCCAGAACTCACAGCAATTTATTGGTCAAATGAATAAATTAATAAATCAATGGTCGAATTTTGAATATACAAATTCAATGAACCAATAAGCTACGATAGCATGAGCAATCCTGTAATCTTACCACGAGTAAGGAGTGCTGACTATTTTACAAGGTGGGTTTGAGATGAATTTGTACAAAATCAATCATACAAAAATGTATATTTTTTTTAAAAGAGGGACGGATTTTTGCATAAAATTTTACCTCATATGTGAGCATGTGTGATTTTGCGCATGTGTGAACTCTGGCGAACTTTGGCGTTGTACCAAGAAGATGAATCTAGACATCTAACGTCGAGACGGTCACATTTTAAACCATACATTTTCTACACAGAGAAAGTTAACTGCACATTACCGTACTGGGGTTTGGACATGTTGTGAGCGTTTCTTATACGTTTTAATTCCTCAGATAGCCAAATGCAGCTGCAACCGGAAAGCTTGTGAGCGCGCTCAGACGCTGATGACGTCTGCGGCTGCGCTGACTGCAGCGCCTGCCGCCAGAATAAAGTAATGTACAGTAACATGATCAAAACACTATCAAAACGGCAAAAATCTCTGAAAAGTGACAAGGATGCAGCACAGAATTGATAATATTGTTCTTATTAAACAGATTAAAAGAAAGTAACAGATTAATGGACGTTTCTTTGATTTTGAGGTTGCATGCAAAATCCATTTGGCTCAAAAAACTTACACTGCAAAAAATGACTTTCTTACTTAGTATTTTTGTCTTGTTTTCAGTACAAATATCAAAAAATTCTTAAATTAAGATTACATTATTGATGAGCAAAATTAACCAAGAAAATAAATCTAGGTTTTAGACCAAAAATATCACATTTAAGTGATATTTGTCCATAAAACAGGCAAAAAAATCTGCCAATGGGGTAAGCAAAAAATCTTGAACATTTTTCTTAAACACTAAAGTCAAGAAAAAGTTGCTTACCCCATTGGCAGATAATAACACAAAATAACTTAAATTTGATATTTTTGGTCTAAAAACTAGACTTATTTTCTTGGGTCATTTTGCTCATCAAGAAAAAGCATTTTAATTTAAGAATTTTCAGATATTTTTACTGAAAACAAGACTTGAAAATAAATTTTTTGCAGTGAACATTTACAAAATATCTTCAGGGAACATGATCTATGTTTTTCCCTCTTTAAATTACAAGCATATTTTATCTCTTAATCTCTCTCTCTCTATCTCTCTCTAGCATCTGCTTTTTATCTGAAAAAACAAACTTTTCTGAAAAAAGTCATAAAATTTCTGAAGACGAGGGGAGACGGCAAGCATGGATCACTGTTGCATGAAGAGAGGTTTGGCAGCCAGACAAGAATTTAAGGATCTGTAGCTCACATTGTATACATTCATTTTACACAGTTACACTGCAAAAAATTATGACATTCTTACTTAGTATTTTTATCTTGTTTTCAGTAAAAATATCAGAAAATTCTTAAATCAAGATGTTTTGCTTAAAACAAGCAAAAATATCTGCCAATGAGGTGAGAAAAATTGAATTGCTTGAATTAATCGTTAAAGAAAAAAGAAAACTTATTTAAAGATTTATTTTCTCACCCCACTGGCACACATTTTTGCTTGTTTTAAGCACAAATTCACTTAAATTGTATATTATTTCTATAAACAAGGCTTATTTTCTCGGGTCGTTTTGCTCATCAAGAAAAAGCATCTTAATTTACGAATTTTTAGATATTTCTACTGAAAACAAGATAAAAAAACTAAGTAAGAAAGTCATTGCAGTGTAGCTCAGGGTAATGGTTGATACGCTTCAGCTATGAAATGAATTCGAGTAATTAGTTATTTATTTTGCTTGTTGTCAGAAATAATCTACTCTGGAAGGACTTGTAATGGATTCTTTGTGAAAGAATACCGGAAGTTAGGTTTGGGGAGCAAAGCTGTTTGTTTATGTTATTGCCGCTGAAAGCATCCACACACACACACACACACACACACACACACACACACACACACACACACACACACACACACACACACACACACACACACACACACACACACACACACACACACACACACACACACACACACACACACACATTCTGGTTTCCATGTTTGGTAGGGATGTAATGCATAGATGTAATTTATTTCATACTGTACAAACTGTATATTCTATTCCCTTCCCCTAAACCAAACCCTAACCCCAACCATCACAGAAAACTTTCAGCTACCTTAGATTTTCAAGAAACATCATTCTGTTTGATTTATAAGCTTGTTTCCTCCACAAAAGTACTGGTATTCGCTGGGTATTCCTATCTTTGTGGGGACAATTAGTTCCCACAATGTGATAATTACCAGGTACACACACACACACACACACACAAGGAAAAACACACAGACATACATGCATATACACGGCACAGACAGGCTGACCGGCTCCAGTTTTTCCTGATTGTGCTATATCACTCCGGAGGACAGAGAGAGATCCTGTTGAAAGATTCACAGAAAGATATGCACACAGGAACACAAACATCATCAAACTCAAATCATGGCATTCTTCCTTTTACAGCAGTTATCAATGCAAAACTGCTCAAGACTTCACGCTGACACTGTGCACCAAAAGGGCAATACATGAATCTGGACTCAATGTTCCTCAATGCGTCAATGCAATCAATAGCCGAGCCAGGAGACTGCTCTTAAATGAAACCTGCTTCCTACAATTATCTATATTTAGCCATGTGTGTTGTTTGTTTGTAAAACCGTGTCTTTAGATCTTCTACTTTGGCTCTAGGAGGAGCATTTGAGGGAATCATTTCAGGGACACAAAAACATTGATAGCGGGCTTTTATTCATCTGTATAGAGTGGATTTAAAATTTGCAAAAGGTAAAGTTACTATATCAGAAACAGGTGGATGTAAAAAAGAAACCAAAATACTGATAGTTAATACCGAAGAATACTGAAATATTCAATTCATTTAGCCCTTTAAGGGATAGTTCACCCCCCGCTTGATGACATCCATAGTATTTGTTTATCCAACTATGGAAGTCAATGGGTACCATTAACTTCTTGCGTACCATCACTTATCAAAATATCTTCTTTTGAGTTCAAGTTTACAACATGAGGATGAGCAAATGATGACATAGCTTACATTTTTGGGTGAACTATCCCTTTTAAAGCATGCTTGTTGTTGAAGAGAGGTGTGCTGCTACTTTTCTAAGTGAATTAAGATTTTTGCCTGTCATGATGACAGGTAAAAAAAACTCACAGATTTACACTGAAAAAAAACCTCTGAACCCATTTTGCCTCCAGCCATATCTTCATACCAGAATACAACAGAGACGTGGTTGATCTCTTTAGACTCTGAGTGCAGAGAGACCTCATATATCTGATCCTGTTTGTAAAATCCAGACTTAAGTCTCTTAATCCAATTATCAGATGAGGAGCATCAAAGTTTGATTTCCCCTTACTCAGTTAATATTAAAGATAATAAGGTAGATTTTCACACAGTGTTCTTTACATTATGCTGGACGATTTTATAAAAATCTAGGGTGAGCATACGTGCCATTCTTTGCGGACCCTTCCTGACCATGATATCGGGTTCGTCTTCCGGAATTCGTATTTGTCGACCACATACGTCATAGAGGATTATCATTATTATTACAGAAAAGCAACCGTTACATTTTAAGGTAAGAATGAAAATACGATTGTGTGTCTTATGTTTTTAACTGAATGGCGTGTGCGGTCAACAAATACGACTTCCGGAAGATGCACCGAAGTCCTGGCCAGGACGCGTCCGGGAAGAATGCAAAAGGTATGTTAACAGCGTGAGTTACCTTTAAAAAATATAAGCGTGAGCCTTCAGGTGCCGCTTAAGGTTGGTGGTATTTTTCCCACCTAGTTTGTGGCCACATTTACTGTCGTCTCCCAATATGAATTCCGTTTTTCTTTCTGATGGATTATACTGAAAATATGTCCATAAATCATCTCGTCGTTTCCGTTTATTGGCGTCACCGCCACAGTTCTTTGAACTCGCCACAGCCGCATGTGTGTTGTTGTGTGAAATCTGGTGCGTGTGCCCGGCATGGCGGCAGCCGGGTGGTGGGCGTGTGTGAGACTGTGCTGACCCAAAACAAGGATAGGAAGTGAAGCGGCAGCATTGCTGATACTTTTTAGCTTAAAACAGACAGATTTCACGTCTCGTCAACGAAACCTCGAAAGCGTCTTGTCATGTTTTCGTGACAGTTTTAGCTAGTCATCATCGCGTTAGCGTCATAAAAAATAGGTGTGTCAACGAAATCATTTCGTTATCGTCATCGTTGACGAAAACAACTCTGACTCTGTCAAATAGTTTTATAACAGCATCATGAATATTTTTCTTGACCTCAACTACAGTGGAACAAATATAATTTGTTGTTAAAATGTCATTAAGTGTTAATACTCTGTCAAATAGTTTTATAACAATGTCATGAATATTTTTCTTGACCTCAACTACAGTGGTACAAATATAATTTGTCATTAAAATGTCATTAAGTGTTAATACTCTGTTAAATAGTTTTATAACAGCGTCATGAATATTTTTCTTGACCTCAACTACAGTGGTACAAATATAATTTATCATTAAAATGTCATTAAGTGTTAATACTCTGTCAAGTAGTTTTATAACAGCATCATGAATATTTTCCTTGACCTCAACTACAGTGGTACAAATATAATTTGTCATTAAAATGTCATTAAGTGTAAATACTCTGTCAAATAGTTTTATAACAGCGTCATGAATATTTTTCTTGACCTCAACTACAGTGGTACAAATATAATTAGTCATTAAAATGTCATTAAGTGTTAATACTCTGTCAAATAGTTTTATAACAATGTCATGAATATTTTCTTGACCTCAACTACAGTGGTACAAATATAATTTGTCATTAAAATGTCATTAAGTGTTAATACTCTGTCAAGTAGTTTTATAACAGCATCATGAATATTTTCCTTGACCTCAACTACAGTGGTACAAATATAATTTGTCATTAAAATGTCATTAAGTGTTAATACTCTGTCAAATAGTTTTATAACAGCGTCATGAATATTTTTCTTGACCTCAACTACAGTGGAACAAATATAATTTGTCATTAAAATGTCATTAAAATGTCATATAATAATGGGTTTAGCCATGCAGTTTTGGGTCCATATTACTGCAAAGTATATTACATTAAATTAAATTGATTAAATGTTTTATAATTTTTTTCTTCTATGTCAGAAAATTTCAGAACCCTCTGTGTGAGGAACAACAAGTTCGGTTAATTGTAAGTTTTTTTTTTGTATTGTGCATATAAATAATGTATTATAGTATAATATTTTGACGTGTCTGTTAAGGTTAAGGTATTCAAATTATTTGGCAAATTAAACTTAATGATAGTTGCATAAAATCTCCTTCATGTTCATAACACGTGTCATGTCATGATTATGAAGGTGTCATGTGAGTCTTATGAACACCCTTCAAGAAAGGTGTTACCCACAACCCTTTGCAGCTACAGTAGGAAGCTCTTATTAATACCTCAAAGGTACCAAATGTATACATATCTGTATCTACGTGGCACATGTAACGATTATAGGTTACTGTGCCATGCTTAGGACCATTTAGTTAAGTATTTAACCTTCCCTTTATAGTAAAGACTCAACAACAGTATTACGGGAAAGTGATACAGTATGCATGTGCCAGTATTAAGATAAATGCTGGTGTATGAGATATTCAACTTTCTCTCTAAACATGCAAAAATACAGTGTTTATAAAAAAAGCGTTTTAGGCACTGAATCTGTAATCAACCCCAAAGGCTGCTGCTATATTTGTAGCTCTTTGTTTAAATCAATCTGTCCGTTTATGGTCATGAAGCGTGGAGACATTTATCATGGTACAGCTGGTGCATTGGATTATGTGTGACTTGTGAAGTATTAATAATTATAATCTCCACTCTTAATCTTTCATAAGACAAACTGTGTCATTAAAACAGTTTCTGAAAGGTTTTACATTTTTTAAATAAAGAAACAAGATAATTCATTTTCAATTATTAAACACAAACCCAAATTTCTTCATTGCCGCTCAAATATTTATACCCGGAAAGAAAATATTATTAGTCAGGAGGCTGCACTGTTGAATAAAATCAGTCTCAAATACTGTAGTACTTCACGTCTCCAAAAATGGCCAAGTGGGGTCACGAGGGTCCATTCTGGCAATATAGCTCAGAGCAAATGAGCTGTATTAAAATATCGAACTTTTAATGGCACACTTGGATATCTTGGCAGTTTGAGATGTTGTTGAGATCCCGTGTGAATCTCTAAAAGAGACACATTTGGGAAACATGCTGCAAGCCAGAGACTTAAGCATAAAGTCTGAAGTAAAAGTATATAAAAGTGATCCTTCGACTCCAGTAGGATTTGTCTACATGCTGCATGTGTCTTGTCCATTTGTAACGCCTGTCTAACATCAAACAAGCGCTTGTTACATTTACTGTAACATTCACTGCATGGCTTCCAGTTCAAACATGCACATAAATCTAGACAAGAATGAGTAACTCGGTTTTTGACGAGAAACAGAAATGTATATTTAAACATTCGGTACTGAAGATATGATCTCTCATTTCAAAGGATTTAAGGGACATATTGGTGTGACAGGTTTGTTGTACTGAAATGAGTGGGATGGGATTAATAAAGGCTTAGGAATGTTCTGCAGGAGGAATCATAGAAAGTGGGAATATTAATGCGTGACTCAGATGTGAAGTGTGAAGAGAGAGAGAGAGAGAGAGAGAGAGAGAGAGAGAGAGAGAGAGAGAGAGAGAGAGAGAGAGAGAGAGAGAGAGAGAGAGAGAGAGAGAGAGAGTGATGCACTAAATAATTATTATGATAAACCTTCATAAATAAGTCTGTATTTAGCTTCGGATGTATTACTGATGATGTCGTCGGCAAACGCCGGAATATTTCTCATGACACAAGAAACACTAAAGCCTCCTAATGCGTTGATCATTGATTGTCCATCAGAGTCCGGAAAAGAGGGAGACTATAAATAAAAGATGGCTCCGTGTCCGTCTGGCCCAGACTGCAATTACACAGGATGCCGAAAAGAGGCGAGAAGCGTATTAGCATCCAAGCCAAATTCACCATGGGGAGCTCTTAGAAAATCAAGGTTGAGGGTCATTGTGACGTAAAGTGCGGCGTACATGAGAGAAGGTCAATCAGGGCCCGTGGGGGCTTAATTTGAATAAAGATGCAGGAGGCAGGACATCAGACGCAGAGGCTTCATGTTTGTCCAGCTGTCAGAAACCAACACTTCTGTCAAAACATCAAGCGACATTGCACAATTTAAGTAAAAGAAGCCAGGAAAGCCAGAAGGGTTTGCACTTTCCCAGGAAGCAAAAACAAATTAAATTATCCAATCAGCAAACACAACACATTGTAATGAGGAAATATCAGTCTACTCTTAAAAAAAAAAAGGTGTTACACGGTGTCATAGTAGAGTCATTTTTTTCTATAACATCTGAAGAACCTTTCTTTATTAAAAGATAAAGACATTTTTCTTTTAAGAAAAAACATTCTTTTAAGGTGACTTTTCAGTCACATCGCTGTACACCTGTATTTATTCTGCCCCAGTGAAACTCAACCCATTTAAATGTCACTGTGTTCACAGGTGGTGGCACAACAGATGTAACAAACAATTTCAACTCCATTCCAGTTTTAACTCCAAAATCTGCAGGGACTACTGCTGTAACGTCTGCCAATGGCAATAAACCAATGATGTGGATTTTGACCGCTGTCAAGGAAATGTCGAGCGAAACAAAAATCCCAGCAAATCAATCCATCAATAAATCATACCAAGCCAACTGACCATGATGTTCTACCCGTTCATCCAGTTTAAAGCTCATACATCAACTCATCAGCTGAAGTATATAAACTAGCATGAAGCATGTCGGGTTAAGATCAATTCATTGATCGGCTTGAAATAGCTTGGACTAGCTAATGACCATTTGGACATGCTAAGAACCATGATCCAAAACACAGATAGAGCCTTAAAGTGGTTTTACATGGATTATCCATCACTTACTCAAAATGTTATAGGATGTGTTGGGTAAATGCGATACTCTAGCCAAATATCAAAATTACCCTTGACTCACCCTTAAAGGGATAGTTCGGCCAAAAATGATATTAAACCCATGATTTACTCACCCCCAAGCTGTCCGAGTTGCATATGTCCATCGTTTTTCAGACAAACACATTTTTCGGATATTTTAGAAAATGTTTTAGATCTTTCAGTTGATTAAATGTAATGTTACGGGGTCCACGACCTTCAAGTCCAAAAAAAGTGCGTCCATCCTTCACAAATTAAATCCAAACGGCTCCAGGATGATAAACAAAGGTCTTCTGAGGGTAATCCGCGCGGTGTTGTTGTAGAAATATCCATATTTAAAACTTTATTAACGAAAATAACTACCTTCCTGTAGCGCCGCCATCTTAGACTCCTCTGTATTAAGGAGAGAGTATTAGCATAGTGTACACACTTTTCTTAGTGACGTATGACACTTGCAAAGACGTATGTCCTTGCTTTTCCAAGTTATATTATGGTAGAAAACAGGGATCAGGGAACAACTTCTGACTTTGAAGCCCAAACAAGTGCAATCCATATGGCTCCAAGGGGTTAATGAAGATCTTCCTTTGAATCATCGATGCAATATTGTGAGAAAAATATCCATATTAGATTCGAAAGTCACTGCGCAACGTACCTTTGGCAACGAGCACTCATTGCGCGTGATATTCGGCTGGAGTATCGTTTTAAGTGTTATGTTAAGTTATATGTTAAGTGCTATGTTATGTGTTAGGTTAAGTGTTATGTTAAATGTTATATGTTATATTTTATGTGTTACGTTACGTTATGTGTTATGCGGCATGGGTTTTTAAACTTTTATGTCAGCTGAACCCCACTGACCTTAGTTATTTACTTTAAGGTGCAGTGTGTAACTTTTAGAAGGATCTAATGACAGAAATGTAATATAATCTACATAACTATATTATCATTGGTGTAAAAAGACCTTACATAATAAACTGTATTGTTTTTATTACCTCAAAATGAGTCATTTTAATCTACATACACTGCGGGGTCCCCTTACATGGAAGCCGCCATTTTGTGCAGCCATTTTCCTACAGTAGCCCTAAATGGACAAACTACTCTACAGAGTGCGTTTTGTCATTACTGTATTTTGTCTTAGACAACAACATGTCTGTCCTGTGGCGACTACTGTAGCTTCTCTATGCATTTCGGTAAACGGTGGACTGGGCCATTGGTTGCAATTCACAATCTTACTGCTAGATGCCGCTAAAATCTACACACTGCACCTTTAAAGTACCCTCCCAAGTGTGGTAAATATTTAATTTTGAAGTTTTTATCAGTAGTATTTTACATTATTGTTCTTATTATTACTTTCATCTTGTAATTTTCTTTTATTTGTAGATAAAACGCGACTGTCCATTTTGCACATATTGTAGTATTATGTGTGTAATGGTCACATCATAATATGCAGAATAAAACAATAAAATATATATTTTTGTAAGTGTTTAATTTAGATTTTTTTATTAATTGCAACTTACGTACTTTTTATGATATCATTGAAATTTATGAATTTTTTTCAGCAACTTACAACCCCCCCCCCCCCTGCAATTCTCTTGCGAACCACCAGGGGTTCATTAACCGTAGTTAGGGAAATGCTGTTAGCCTCTATCTATGAGGCTGTTTACACTTGGCATTAACATGCGTTTTCATCGATCGGATCACAAGTGGATGAGAGAGACACATTACGTTTACACCTGGTATTTAAATCCGTCTCTTTTGTCCACTTTCGACCGCATCTGTCCTGAATACTGTGAGGGGACGGTCTGTGAGACGGTGGGCGAGTCTCTCTGCTGTCATTCAAACCCGAGCGGGAGTAATTATGAGTTTATATGGATGCAAACTAATATTATGTCGGAGTCCACTGCTTGTTTAGCAAGTATACATGCTGCATAGTGTTTTGTACGTTTATATGTTGGAGCTTTCTCTGAATTTTCAGCGCAATTGATGAAATAGGATCGCGCAACTTTCACACGCTTTCAAAACGAAACTACGGAGATCAGCCGCTTTAGTTGTATCAATGAAAGGCTAAAAATAGCGCTGTTCACTGTATGTTTACGCCAGAAGTCAAAAAAAGATGTAAAACTTGTGTTTAATACCTCAGATTAGATAAATGGGCGGAGAGAAGGTGGTCGCGTGTGGCTGTTCGAACGCATTCAACCACATATGCGTTCCGCAACTCCAAAGCGATCCGATCGAAAGTGGTTTCGACTACCTCTGAATGTGGTTGAAAGTGGTCGAAAGTGGACGAGCTCAAAACGTTTTGAACACCGTTTACACCTGGCATTAACGTCGTCCACTTGTGATCCAATCGACGAAAACGCATGTTAATGCCAAGTGTAAACAGCCTCTATGTTATATCTGTTATACGTTATGTTACGTTATGCTACGTTAAATTACGCTATGTTACGTTATATGTTATATGCTATGCTCTGTATTTGTAATGCTAACAATACACATGCTTCCATTTGTCTTGAAGCTCCATTGAATACTACTTTAACCTGTTAACCTGAACCCCGTCACGTGAAAAAGAAGCTTTACCAGTCAAAATTATTCCTAAAAACATATATCTCGTACCTCCAGAGCATGACAGCAGGTGTTTAAAGAACAGAACAGCTAGTATGTTAGCTTAGCACACCATCAAAACACGACAAACTAATTTTATAACATTCAAAAATTGAGCACTTTAAACAACCATGTATGATCTAACATTGCTTCGGATAACAAAATGAGGCAGAAAATAAATATTTTATGCTATTTATGATAATATACAATAATATTCAGAGAATAAACATGAAAGATACAGATTCTCTGCCGAGAAGAACCAAATCTGCTGAGAAATGTATGATTGATAATGCACACAATACAAAATGACATTTAAAAGCAAGAGTTCTCCTTGCACAGATAAGAACCTAATGATCTTCAAAAAATTTAAAATACAAACTGATTATCAAAGAAAAGCATCTTTCCGTGTCCAAACATGAACAGACTGTGAATCAGAGTTACCAGAACACATCTTAACCCCTGTGTGTTCACTCCAGAGAAAACTGTGACACACGCCCCATGCTTGGTCTTTGATGTAAATCTTAAGCACTCATGTTCAATTTTAGCACACTGTGAGCTTTCAGTAATTTAACAGATGTCATATAGCTGGAAAGGTTGATCCAGAACAGATATATAGGGCTAAAATGCATTTCGACACCTACAATGAATCACACTGTATAACAAGGTATCAATGTCAACGCATTAGATGACAAAATATCCAACCAAAGTTCAATTTAAGTGTATGCCACATTGCTACAAATTGACTGAAGCGTCTAAATACTTTTGATTAGATGCCTTAATGATTTATTTATTACGGATAAAAACAACAACTTAAGACTATGTGGGAAACTCGTTGTTCATCAGAGGTCGGGAGTCGTGTCCTGAAATCTTGACCATCAACCAATCAGCATTCATAAACGTAACTTTCAGTTTTATAATAATACATGTTTAATTTCCTCTACCATAGATCTCTGTCATCACATTAGGCTGCAAAACCCCAGAGGGGGAAGGAAGAGCAGAAAAAAACGTCACAATGGTGAAATAAACCGACGAGCACAGCGAGAAAATACTTTTGAAAGAGAAAACCACAAGCAAGATCCTCTGAGACTTAAGATTTGCTTGAAAGATGCATTTCAGTGAAGCGCTGAGAGATGCTGTATCTTAGTCAGATCTGTTTACACATTGGCAAATCTTCTCTAAACACATGTTTTGCTCAGAAAAAAAAAACACTTCCCATGGTGTTACCGTAACAGCGCTGCCTTTAGCATAAGTTATAGCTGATGGCCAACGTCAACATTTACTCACTTGGCCTAGGAGAAAAAGTGTGAACTTAAAGGAGAAAACAACACAACTGATTTTATAGGGGTAAAGGAAGATGCTGGATGCCAGGAATATATCAAACATAGACACCAAAACACTAACATCACTTTGCCTGTTAAATTTAGTTTAAAGATTTTTTTTGCTCATTTAAAAAGTTATAAAGAAGGGATGAAGTCAAAAGTCGATCAAGGAGGTGCCTTCGATGTACATTTTGTACAGTGGTTGACAAAATAATGACTGATAAGAAGATATTTTGTATGCTGGATGTTTTCAACTGTTTCCAATGATAGCGCCACACTTATTAAAAATGGCAGCAGGTGGCGGGATTTGTGTGCGCCGAGCAGAGGTGGGTAGTAACGAATTACATTTACTTCATTTTTTTGGGTAACTAGTACTTTTAAAATCTAGTGAAAAAACTGTACTTTTACTTCGCTACATTCGCCGGCGTTACTGTGCTACTGTCAAATGGTAATAATTAATGAATTTATATATATATATATATATATATATATATATATATATATATATATATATATATATATATATATATATATATATATATATATATATATAAATACAAAATATATATATATATTTTGTATTTTTTGTTTATAGGACTTTGAAAGTCTCGCGAGACGTTGGAGATGCTACGTGCGTTGCTAGAGGTGGCTACATACCTTAAGCGCGCGACCGCGCGTAGAAGAGAAGCAGATGAGGGAGCGTGTGCGTTGTGCGAGATATCAGAGGCAGATCATGCGTGGCTTCAACTTCGGTCTATGTTTTCACTCCAAGGGGTCAAAAAGAATAGTTTCATAATGCGATGCATGCTTTGTTCACTAAATAAGCTGACATCTCAGCGTACAGGAATTCAAGATCCAACCTGAAGTAAGTGTCACAGTAATGTCTATTTGAACACTATAAATGAAAATTTCACACACTGTCCGAGTGTTTTTGCCATATGCACTCTTGTGCAAGCGATGATAAATCCTAGTGTAAGATAAACTTTACAAACAGCACGTTCACATCTGCACATTTCCATATCATTTCCTCACAACTAAACAAACTGAACAGCATAATGTAAGGACGTCTTGCATTTATACACAAATCCGGACACCTCAATAATGTGTAGAAAATACATTCAAATAAAAACAGGATTGTATTTTATTAAAATCCTTCCTAAAGAATGTATATACTTATAAAAATAAAAGAATAAACTATGTTTTTAAAGAAACATATTATATATTATAATAAATGTAGGGTTGATTTGCACAAACAGATAAGTTCCATATGAAATTCTAAAATGAGCATTTTTATTAAGCTCCTGTTTATGATCAATTTAATGGCAATAAAAATAACCTATTCATATAAGCACATGACAACAAACAGATACACACATTCTTTTTTGTTTACTGTTTTGCATGTTTAAAGGCAGATGCTGACAAGTTTGTTTTGTGAACATGAAAATAAATACAGAGTTAACCGTCAGAAAAACATCTGTGTGTGTTTGAGATTTTTTCTCAAATGACACTTTGTGTGATGTTAATGTACACATTGCAGGACTGAGATAGGCTGCTTTACTTTAACCTAGGTTTTACGTATATAAGCAGAATAATGAGACTTTTAAGGAGAGGTTTGTGAAAACTCTCCAAGTAGTCTGAAATTCAATGCTTTTGCGCTACTTCTCTGTCAGATTGTAAGTAACTACTTGAGTCGTTTTTTCATCTAATACTTTTTTACTCTTCAAGTAAATTAGTTACTTTTTTAATTGAGTACATTTTTGTATAAGTACTTGTACTTTTACTTGAGTACTGATTTTGGGTACTGTACCCACCTCTGGCGCAGAGCGCCAGCCCTCTGCATTTTTTCGCGCTTAATGCTAAGCTCTAACCTCTCGTTCAGACCGCCAGCGACTTTCTCAATGTGTGTCATGCGTCTCTTTTAATGATGTTCTTTCAATCATAAACAAATGAGCATCATCCACTCCAGTAATTTCTCGTCATTTGCAAAAAGTTAAAATTTTCTTAACTTTCTCAACGTCGCTGGACACGCCCATCTGGTTGCCAACGGTCACTTTCGCTCATATCGCTGGAAGTTGCCAAGCTTCCATTGAATTGAATGCGATAGCGTCGCTCTACTAATGCTAGTCACTGGTGTCTGAATGGGGTGTCAGAGTTGAATTTTTTTTAACTTTGGGTGAAACGCTCAGCTCATCAATGACACTTCTCACTTGGCCGTCCAATCACATTGGAGGGGGGGTGGGACAAATATCACAACAACCAACCAGCGCATTGTTCAAAGTCTAATAAACAAAGCAGAACTATCATAGCAAACAAAAAGATTGCCTAAAAAAAAAGCTGGCAAACGCCAACAGTTGGTGTCCACCTGGCGTTTTCAGCCGCGTTTCAACGCTTTGGTGTACACGGCCCCTTCGTTTATTTTGGTTTGTGTTAACTCACTCATATCCAATAGGTTTGACTTATTTTTTTATTTGTAACATTATAAGCAATTTCGTTTTTAAAGGGACACTCCCCCTTTAGTTTCAGATACATTCTGACCTTTCTGATACATTCTGACTATGCACTGTCAGAAAGAAAGGTCCCTAGATGTCAAATGTATACATATCTGAACATAAATGGTATTTTTAAAAGGGTGTCACCTAAGTAACAGCTTCTGTATCTTTATTTTAATATTGCATGTGTATTGTTTAGTGATGGATGTGTGCAAGTGACCAGAATTAAAATCCTGCCAAAAGTCCATTAAAGTCCATCCTTGTCCATTACATCCCGCTCCCAAGTGCATCCGTTTCATTACACCTAGAAGCTTGACATTTCTGTTAAAAAACAATGAAAGGAACCACAATATGTCCTTGTTTCCATGCTAGACACACTGCTGTTCCTCCAGTGCAGCTGGGGTCGGTGGATTTTGGAAAGGAAATGTGTCTCGCAGGAGCCCATATGCAGGAAAAGGAATATCTGTTTCATAAAATCCTCTGTCCTTTGCTTTTATCTTTAATGACCACTTCAGCCTTGAGCGAGACACTTAACCTTAAGGGCTCAAGCAGTAACATGTACTTTTATTTGGGTCTGCGAACAATTCAATCAACAATGTCAGTCCTTTCGATTTGGTGCTCAGGGCTGACCAAGAAACTGTCATCAGCTTCAAAGTCGAAACAGTTTCCATGGGAAAATTCAGGAAAGCTGAGGAAGTCCTGGGTGAAACAAAAGCTGGACCGTTACAACAGGCTGTAATATTTTATTATAACTTTTATGCATTTCATAACCTCATACTTTGCAGGGATTTGCTTATAAACTGAAGGGGGGATTTTGGAACAATGCAGCCCTTTTACTGGTATACTCCCAAACCTGGACATCATTCAATTGTAAAAAAAAAAAAAAAAACTCAAACATTTAAACAAAGATTTTCTATTTATATTAACAAGATATACTAAAATGAATTCTTACTAACAAATATACACAAAGTGTCGCTTTATAAGGGATAATGCACAGGCAGCCGGTTGTTATCGCAGTAAAAGCCATGACAGTGTGATCAGAGTCTTGTAGGGGCTTTTTTGAGATAACAACCGGCTGCCTGTATTCTCCTGTTTATTACAAAGCTATTAGCATCATAAGTAAGGTAAAGAACATTAAATATTAATTTGAAATATTTTATTTGTTTATTTTTTACAAATGCAGACCTTTCGTGAAGAAAACCTGTTTACTTTCGGTTTTAAGATAAGAATTATATTTGTAAATATAATGTCATTTATGTTATTAAAATTTATGTTTATGTTCAATCTTTGTGTAATATTAAACTGTACCTGTCAAAATTATTTGCAGCATCATGTGCGTTATTTGTTTTGAGCTGTTGTTATCTGCACTGAAAAAAATTAAGTTAAGTTAAAACAACTTAGTTTTGCAAGTCAATTCAACCTACTATTTTATTCTGTTTTGACCTGTGATAAGTTGACATAACTGAATTTTTTTTTTTTACATTAATTTTAGTGCTGGGGTAAGATTAATCGTGATTAATTGCATACAAAATAAAATGATTTATAATATATGAGTGTGTGCTGTGTGTAATTATTATGTATATATAAATACACACACACTCATGTATGTATTTATATAGACTCACCTAAAGGATTATTAGGAACACCTGTTCAATTTTACATTAATGCAATTATCTTATCAACCAATCACATTGCACTTGCTTTAATGCATTTAGGGGTGTGGTCCTGGTCAAGACAATCTCCTGAAATCCAAACTGAATGGGAAAGAAAGGTGATTTAAGCAATTTTGAGCATGGCATGGTTGTTGGTTCCAGACGGGCAGGTCTGAGTATTTCAAAATCGGCTCAGTTTCTGGGATTTACATAATAATTACACACAGTACACACGCATTTATTATGCAAAAAAATCACTTTTATTTTGAATGCGATTAATCTTTGCCCAGCACTAATTAATTTGTTAAGTTAAAGTAACATAAAAATATAAGCTGATTTGACAAAAATATTGAATTTCCTTAAACAGTGCGGGAATAGCAAACCTGCAAATGTTGCCAATTGGCCAATCAGAATCAAGCATTCCAACCAGCTGTGTAATAGCTAGTTTAACAAATTCAACTTCAGTGCATAACTTACTTTATACATCACTTTCTGTGAAACATTAAAACATGCTGCCTGTAGAGGAGAGAAGTGCCAATATATTTCATAAGCAACTGGACTAATGATTCTCACATGGGGATCAACAAAACTCAAAAATTGTAGACAGAAAATCTAATATCTCAGGAGTCACCGCGAGGGCCAGAATATGATGTAAAGATAATACAGAAAACAATTTTAGGTTTTTACCCATTTCCTGGACAGCAACAGCCCACACAAACACGTACGCAAAACCAAACAGCGCCATTGAGCTGTCGCCGTGTTTTCTTATAGCGTACACCCACAAAACAAACCTACATCCCTTGAGGAAACAAACTGACAGATGCCAAGCTAAATATGGCCCCTGCGATTCACAACAGCTAAGGAAGCTTAAAGAAACTGTGTGAAACCGAACAGAACATTACTGCGCATTGGCAAGCAGAAGACCCTTTAAACTTGTGAGTATGGACGTCGGGGAGAAAACTGCAGATGATGTCATGGAAGATGTGCTTTTCCAACTGCTGAATGAGGGATTTGGAGACCTCTGAATGCTGGCCTTGTAATACCGAAGATACTTTGTTTTACAACAGAGTGGGAATTTACTTCAATTTATTACAAGTTAATTGATTTACGAGTTTTGGAAGATAGACACAGGATGAATTTAGACTTTGTGGTGTTGGAAGTCAACAAAAGTTGATTACATGGAAAAGTTGTGGTTTGGGGTTTAAATAATAATAACAAATGAATACATCAGAGTAAACTAAATCACTTTAAAATAACATACAGAAAACGGCAAATGGTTTACGGACACAAAACTGAGATCATATTCACACTGGAATGCTTCTGGAGAACTTTCTTTGAACTCAGAGGCGTTCAAAATGTCACACAATCTTTGCAATAGTTTAACATGACTGAGCTGACTCAGGATTATTATGTTCGGAGAAAACGACAGAGATACGAAATAAACTTTTTGATAGGGAAATGTTACTTTAATTTTTAATAATTAAATTAATAATTAAATTAATAAGCTAATTGTTTTTTGTGAATGTGAGCATCTCTTTTATCATAAACCCTGTAGCCGCGTATGCAGCAGGCACGTATTTTGACATGACGCATGATGCAGATAGGTTCACATGATGTGACAAACACATATTTTGACATAATGAGCAACACGCGACACTCCGAACACATATTTTGAATTTGCGCCCCATCGGCAGCCACTGGACATAAGCTTGTCACTGGGACAGTACTCTTTCCAAAAGTACACCTTTGGAACTAAAGGGTGCATTTTAGTACTTTAAAGGTACTAAAGGTACTTTAAAGGTACTAAAATTTATGTTGTAGATGCCATAGTGCAAGATCCATTACCAAATCTTTGAAGCTTATTTAGCCATTGACCTTTGAGCATACCGGCCAATAAAAGCAATAGAGTTAATGGTAATGCACTTCTGTATACAAAACAACAACTCTTAAAACCCGATCAATGCAAATTTCATTTTTCCAGAATCTCTCTCCAAGTCTCCAGAGAATATCGCTAGCAGACCTCTCTTCCTCTGCCAAGAGTTAATGGAGATAAATAACAGGGATAACGCAGATATTGAGAAACAGGTGCTCTTATAGAGAACACATAAACCGTAACAGACACATTCAGTCATTCATGTTGACTTTGTCCATTGTGCCTTGGTATCGAAAATGGCAAATCAATAACGCACTGAAACACTCGGGGGAATCTTTAAAGACCGGCTTCGAAATACTTTAACGCTTTATTTCGAATTATTGATCACCTTTACCTTACGGGAGCCATCATCCAGACACAGAGCACCTGAGTGTTATTTATTTCGCTAATCTTCCATCCATTCAAACCCTGATCGGCTTTAAAACGATTTGATTCGACAAAAGCATATTGGCTGGTTTAAAAGTAAAAGTGTAATGAACAAACATGCATGTAGTAGCAAATGTGGAACTGAATTCTCAAAAACAGACCGAAATATGCAGACTAGAAAACACTGCCAAAAACGTTGGCAAAATTTACGACTAAAAAGAATCTATCTGTTGTTCGACTGTAAATCCTGAATGTCTGTCTGATGGGCTTTTCCAACACTATCTGACAAAAATTCGTACACTCTAAAAAATATTGGGTTGTTTTTAAACCAGGGCTGGGTAACTATTGTCGCTTTGGATAAAAGCATCAGCTAAATGAATGGATATTGGACAGAACACATTTCTGGGTTAAAATGACCCAAATAATGGGTTGTTTTAACCCAACTGCTTGTTTGTTTCAACATGGTCAATTAACAATAACCCAGCAGTGTTTTGTCCATTAGTTACCCACCCAACATTTTGTAGAGTGTATATTAAAGAGTTGGCTAATTCGTATTAATTGATACGACCACATTCATACGTTTTGTTGTTGATTTTATGAGAATCTTCATATAAATTCATACGAATTAGCCAACTCATAAAATATCTATATATTTTTGCGAGATCAAGCTGGCTTTTCATAAGAAGTCTATGATATGAAATTAAAAAGTTACAAAGCACAGTGGTAGAGCATTGCATTAGAAGTATAAAAGGTCATTGGTTTGAAAAAAATGCAGCATTTTTGTAATTTTTGTTACTTTAACTTAACAAATTAAGTTAAACAATTTCAACTTGTTTTTACACTGCAAAAAATGATTTTCAAGGAAAAAAATCTTTTTTTTTCTTGTTTTCAGTAGAAATATCTAAAAATTATTAAATCAAAATGTATTTTCTTGATGAGCAAAATGAAACCTAAGAAAATAAGTTTAGTTTTTAGACAAAAAATATTAAATTTAAAAGATTTTGTGCATAAAAGGAGCAAAAAATCTGCCAATGGGATAAGCAAAAAAATCTTGAACATTTTTTAAACACTAAATTCAAGAAAAATGTAAGAAAAATTAGCTTACCCCATTGGCAGACTTTTTTTTGCTTGTTTTATGCACAAAATCACTTAAATTTGATATTTTTCGTCTAAAAACTAGACTTATTTTTTTCGGTCATTTTGCTCATCAAGACAAAGCATCTTAATTTAAGAATTTTTGATATTTTTACTGAAAACAAGACAAAAATACTAAGAATTTTTTTTCTTGAAAATTTTTTTTGCAGTGTAAAGACTAAATTCAAGAACATTTCAAGAAAAACCCCATAGGCAGATTTTTTGCTTGCTTTATGCACAAAATCACTTAAATTTGATATTTTTGGTCGTTTTGCTCATCAAAAAAAAGCATTTTAATTTAAGACTTTTAGATATTTTTACTGAAAACAAGACAAAAATACTAAGAATTGTTGGAGCCGATGGTGTAGTGGACGGTGCTCCGACACATGGTGCATACGCACTTCTGGCGACCCGAGTTTGAATCCCGGCTCAAGGTCCTTTGCCAATCCCATACCCCTCTCTTCACCCTATACTTTCCTGTCATCTCTGAAATTACTTTCTATCCAATAAAGGCAAAAAAGATTTTTTTTCTTGAAAATCATTTTTTGCAGTGTAAACACTAAATTCAAGAAAATTTCAAGAAAAACCCAATTGGCAGATTTTTTTGCTTTTTTTATGCGCAAAATCACTTAAATTTGATATTTTTGTCTAAAAACTTGACTTATTTTCTTCGGTCGTTTTGCTTATCAAGAAAAACCATCTTAATTTAAGAATTTTAGACATTTTTACTCAAAACAAGACAAAAATACTAAGTAAGAAAGTAATTTTTGCAGTGTAAATAAATCAAAAAATCTAAATAGATTGAATTGACTTGCAAAACCAAGTTGTTTTAAATTCAACTTTACTTCTTTACAGTGTACTGATAAAAATGTACATCTTGTAATGCACTTTAAGTCACTTTGGATAAAATCGTCCGCCAAATGCATAAATAAAAATATAGATAAAAATGTAAATAAAAATGCAAGTGCATTTAGATATTTTCACATTGAGTACTATTTATATTTGTATTAATAAAATGCTGTTTTTTCTCTCAAATTAAAACAGGAACAAAGTAACCCAACCTGTTTTGTACCCGTGTTGTAATTTAACCAACGTCTGAGTTTGTTCCTTTTTGACCCAACGCTGCACTGAAATAAATAAAGTCTGAATTTACTTATTTACATTAACACTTCAAGTAAAACTTATTTTAAAAAGTGGATGCAAAAATGATGCACTATATTTGAAAGTAAATCCAGTATATAATTTATTTACAGTGTGGTGAAAATAACCAATTTTTATAGTGTCTAATTGGAATATGATTATTATTATATTAGCATCGGCATTTACCGTTAAAAAAGCACATAAGTCATCCAAATGATCACAATATCACTCGACACAATCCTGAAACGAATCCACACAAACCTAAATAAACATCTTTGTTATGTTGTGAGAAGCTGCGAGAAAACTAAACAGAAAGGGTTTGTGTCTATGTTTAGCCATGACTTTCCGCCTGATGTGAGCCACAGGACTGGTATTTTTCTGAACTTTAAAGAGACAGTTGTGTCGGATAGTTTATGTTTCACTGAGGTATTTCCTCATCCTGTCAGACACACATTTCTGATAGCATCTGTAGGTCCGCCCCTTTGCTCTGGATTCAGCTCTGTCGCACTGCTTTCCCATCTTAATGGCCTGTTTGTTTGAGTTTGACATGTACACCCCCATACACGCTTTGCATACACGAGTTCATCCATCTTATATCACACCAAGGGTGCTGGAAAACGTCACCTAATAAGATCATTCCTTTGTGCAAATGATCAAAGACTTTTCATGAGAAAGGATTACGCACTCTGTCTATAATTTATCTCCAGAGGATAATAAATTCCCTCGTGGTTTGAAAAATCCTTTCAGATTCAGACAACAATGGCTTTTAGATATTTAATCATAAAGACAAGTTGAAATGTACAGTAGATGTGATTGAATGATGTGGGGTTAATGGTTTTCTCTACAGTTTGTATATTAAATTAGGTTTGGGTTATTTGTAAGAACAGTGGTCGGTTCATTTTATCATCTTATTTTGGCCGATGTGAAGTATCGCATTGCACAACTTTTCATAGCAGACTGAATCTTTCCGGCTTGGCTGCCACACAGATCAGACTGGTTTATAGTCTGAAAATAATTTGATAGCCTTTTTACATAAATTATACGGCTGCAATGTGTTAGCATCAACACAACATACAGGAATGTTTGAAAAACAACTTTTAGCCAGACTTTTACAAGTACACTTTGTTTTTTAAGAGGTGGTTTCTCGGACAGGGTTTAGGTCAATCCAGGACTAGGCCTTACTCATATAAAGTCATTTAAGTAGTTTTTACAAACATACCTTACAAAAAACACTACCGGTGTGCATCTTGAGACGAAACAATGTCAGTGATACAGTACATGATAAAATATGTCAGTGCAATAAGTTTTTAAAGGTCCGGTTTCTGTGTTTTTGAAGCTTTGATTGTGTTTACAGTGCGCAATATAACATGTGTTCATGTTTCACGTGTTCTGATTGTTTAGTTTGTTTAGTGTGTTTGTGATTCGATAGCAGCTTAGCTTTGCGTTAGCTTAGCAGCCAACTGACGTATTCCTGTGGGCGGAGTTTAGTCAAAAATTGTTCTACTGACGTCATTAAAGCAGGAAGTTGAGGACTGTAGTCCAAACCGGCCATTCGCTGTAGGCTTTTAAAGGTGAATTCTGTTAAATAAAATAATATATCGCCTGGCAGTGAACTTTAAGCTTTATCATTTTGCAGGTATTATTTATGCTCTAATAGCAACATTACACACTAACTAGGGTTTGAAAAATGGGATCAGAAAGAATGTGACCTTTAAATAAAAACAATTCAAACATGCATTTTAGTCTGGGACTAGGATAAGCCCTGTCCGGGAAACCGGTGCTGATGTACTGTATTTATCTTGGCATAGATGAATAATAAGAGTTCTGTGCCTGGTAATGACATATCATGAGCCTCAAACGCGATTGTTTCCTCCTCCTAAAAAAAACCTTAGGCACGCAAAAAAACAAGCAAAAAAATCTGCCAATGGGGTAAGCAATTTTTTCTTGAATCTTGAAAAAATTGCTTACCCCATTGGAAGATTTTTTTTGCTTGTTTTATGCACAATTCACTTAAATTTGATATTTTCGGTCTAAAAACTAGATTTTTGCTCATCAAGAAAAAGCATCTTGATTTAAGAATTTATAGATATTTTTACTGAAAACAAGACAAAAATACTAAGCAAGAAAGTCATTTTTCAGTGTATAAAGTCGCACAGTTTTTTTTTAATTTTTTAGAACATTTTAACCAAATGCTTTCAAAAAGTGGCGGGGACATGTCCTCAGTGTAAATGACACCTTGTTACAATGCTAAAAACAAAATTGTGACTGCTGAGTTAGCGCCATATGCTAGTTAATGATAACGTTTAGGCAGGTCCATACTGAAAAAAAACACAAACTTACCATTATTGATTATTCCTCAAATTTCATCTCTTCGTTTGATACAGTCTGTTTGCACAAACAAAGAGCTACTAAACTAAACTGCTCTGTGAAACAGCCAATCAGAGCAGAGCTCAGCATTAATTTTTATGGCCCTTTCAAATAAGGTAATAATAGACCATTTTGTTCTAAAGGCAAATCGTAGGGTTGTACATGGACATGTTAAACCATCTCTGTATAATTTTTGCACTTAATAAAGCCACATACCTTCTATGTAGAGAACAATTTAACAGATTATTTCAATGCATTCTTTTAGACAACTAAAAATGCTGGGTTATATTCAACCCAGGGTTGGACCAAAAAGGGATGAACCCAAGCCATTGGGTTATAATTTAATCTATGCTGAGTTGTTTTAAAGGGACAGTTCACCAAAAAATGGAAATGCTGTCATCATTTACTCACAAACCCGTATAAATTTCTTTGTTCCAATGAACAATATTTTGAGAAATGTTTGTAACCAAACCATTCGTGGACGCCATTTACTTCCATAGTATTCTGTTTTCCTACTATGGAAGTAAATGGGGTCCATAAACAGTATTGTAGCAACATGAGAGTGAGTAAATGATGACAGAATTTTCATTTTTGGGGGGGTGAACTGTCCCTTTAACTCACTATTGGGTCAAACATAAACATTTTCTGGGTTACAGTATGGCTGGGTTTATACCTTTTTGACTCAACACTAGATTTAAAATAATAATAATAATAATAATAATTAGTTACATTTATATAGCGCTTTTCCAGTGCTCAAAGCGCTTTACATATGAATGGGGGAATCTCCTCAACCACCAGCAATAAAAATAGCCTAAGAATAAAAATAATTAAGAAGCGTTTGGTAAATGAATAAATATTTATGGTACCAGGTACCAATCATGTATTATGTGTTCTGCTCAGTGGCTCAATGGTGCCCTCCTCTGGTAGATGTTTGCAGTTATCATTTCTGTAAATGAGGTACAAAATAAAGATGCTTACCTTACAAGTGATGATGTTTAAATGTTGATTATTAACACAGTGAAGTCAAACTAAACATTTTATACAGTATGTGACATTTGAAAAAACATGTAACTGTACTTGGTAAAATAAATAAATAGGATAAAATAATTAAAGTACCATTTTCAAGATCCGTACAGCAGTTTATGGAGATCATTATCACTGTGTACCCCAACACATACACTGAAACCATTCACCAGCTGTTCAATTTTTGTTTACAATTTTACTGATAACAAGTTAAGAATATACACTGTATAGTTTGGAAACACTTGACTGTAATGTGTACCATGATCTAAAAATCTTTTAATCTTAAGGTGTTTGCATAACTGTTTGAAATTACTTTAGTAGACAAATAGCCTGGATGACAGCCGATCTTAGCCCCGCCCACAAATTCTGACTAGAATTGAGTATGACAACGTCAGGCTAAGACAAATATATACTTGTGGCAAACCTATTCACCAGAAAACTAAAGATTTTATTTAAAAATAATAATTTTGAAACAGATGACTTCTGCATAAAATGTCACAAATACAGTTTTGCAAATGTGACCCTGGACCACAAAACCATAAGTCGCACAGTAGCCAACGATATATTTTGAATGGGTCAAAATTATGCTTTTAATGCCAAAATCAGGATATTAACTCTTTCCCTGCCATTGATGAGTTATTTCGTCAATTAAGAGAAAACATTTGCATAAAAAGTTGTGAAGAATTATGTTAATCTGCAATACCAAGATTATCCACTAGAAGACACCAAATTTATGAAAAAACTGAAGCCAAAACGTTATTTACTAATTTCAAACTCTATGTATTTTTGATAATCGTTTTGAATCTGATCTCTAACAAAATTCCTTCACAAAAAATTCGATTATTTTAGCTTTTTGCTAATTTTTATTTATTTTTTATTTTTTTAAAGAAAAATACCCATATTGAAGATTTTATAAGCAGAGAAAAAATATAGATATGATGAAACTTTTTCTCCCGTTTTGTTTGTTTGAAAGCAGAGGGTCTGTTCTTTCATTTCATATATTGGTAACACTTTACAATAAAGTTTATTAGTCAACATTAGTTAATGTATTACCTAACATGAATAAACCATGAACAATACATTTGTTACAGTATTTATTAACCTTTGTTAATGTTAGTTAATAGAAATAAAGCTTTAGCCTACTTGTTTGTTCATATTAGTTCACAGTGCATTAACTAACGTTAACAAAATTTTAATAAAGTATTAGTAATTGTTGAAATTAACATTAACATTAACAAAATTAATAAATCCTGTATAAGTGCAGTTCATTATTAGTTCATGTTAACTAATGTAGTTAACTAATGTTAACTAATGAACCTTATTGTAAAGTGTTACCCATTATATTTGTTTGTTTATATATTTTTAGAAGAAAATTTTCCTGGAAGGAATTTTGTGAAACTTTTGTGAAAATCACAAAAAATGCTGGCGGACAACTTTTCAAAAAATGTCAAGTAAAGGTCATGTTTAATAAAGATATTTTGTAAATTTCCTACTGTAAATATATAAAAACATTATTTATCATTAGTAATATGTGTTGCTAAGGACATCATTTGGACAACTTTAAAGGCGATTTTGCACCCACAGATTCCAGATTTTCCAGAATAGTTGTATCTTTTTTTAGTTGTAAGTTAATTTATAAATAAATAAAAATGTATACATTAAATAAATCGACCCTTATGACTGGTTTCATGCTCCAGGGTCACAAATTATAGTTAACTTCAAGTGCTTACAAACTTCACCGGTAGTCTATTAAATATAAATGTGTTACTGAAAATCCTGTGCAAATAAGAAATGAAGAGCAGAACACGCCAACAGTTCAGATCACATTTAATGATGTTCAGTCATGAGCAGATTCACATGAACCTTTTTTACGGTTGCGCTCTGGTCAACACTTCTCTGGCAACTCAGCCACAAAAAGTCGCATTTTCTCTCTCTTACACAAATACATTTACAGAGACTTTAGTCTTAAACCAGCTGGAGAGATCTTTAAGAGAACCTCAACCATCAGCTGTTAAACACAAACTAACGTCCCAACTAACAAATAACATGAACTCGGTACACAGCAGTCACATGTAAGACACTTATTTAGAGTCCTCGCAGGACTAGACAATCTCTCAATAAACCATCATCATCTCCGTTTCATATCCATTCATCCTCATGAGCACCAATGTAGTTCGTCTTAAAAGAGAAACGGATGAAATAAAAAATAAAACATTCATCTATTACACCGCTATGTAACTGGAATCAAAGTAACGCACAGCTCCATCAAAAATACACAGCATTAAAAATCCAAATAAATTCACAACAAGATCACATTTGATGTGTTAAACTGTTAATATTGTAGTTTTTCTGATCTATACATATGTTAGGTTGCGATAATAATCAATGATATTCCCTTCTAAGAATAATGAAAGCCTAACAGTCAAAGTTAAGTCGTGAAAGTTACAACAAACATCCATATTCGTAATGTATGGACCGCTCTGTTGTCACTTCCCTATATGTGCAGATATAGAAATTTTACATAAAGCAGTCGTACGTTCGAAAGGCAGTCATTAATTTAAATCATCTTGGGCCATTCAGACACAATGGGGCCGTTTACCTGACAGGGCTCATAGTCCCAGACTAAAATGCAAGTTTGAGCTGGCTTAATTTAAAATTATAATCTAAAAATATTGGTATCAAGGTGCACACAAGTTTTGTTTTTTTATGATATAAACTATAGTAATGCAACTTATATAACTAAGGCCTAGTCCTGGATTCACCGAAACCCCGTCTGGGAAACCGCCCATATAACATATAGTTAAATGTTACGATACAGAAAAAAAACAAAATGTCTTGCGTCCCTCAGTTAGTTGTCTCGTTTAAATCTCCTTTAATGCAAAAAGCTGTTGCTATTGTCAAAACTACGAATAAAATACAAAACCAACTACATGAAATCATTCGTCTTTACTAGTTAGTACACTAAAGCTATTGAGACACACTCAATCTGAGAGGCGAATCTTTGGCACATTTTGTTACTGGCAAATTGATTCAGTTCTTAAGAGTCAAGGCCCAGATGTTCAAAAGTATCTGATTGGATTTCTGCTATCAGATCGGATCAGAGTTGTTCAAAACAAAAAATATATATATTTTTTTTCTGGATCGTCAATCATTAAATTAAAAAAGAAAGGGAATGTTTTAATGTTTTATAGTCTCTTCGAGTAAAAACACTTAGTGAACACCACACTACCTGTTTTTTTTTACATAGCTAGTGGTCGACATGGTGATATGTGACCCTGGACCACCAAACCATAAGTTAGAAGTTGCACGGGTATATTTGCAGCAATAGCAAAAAATGCGTATTGGTCGAAATGAAAGATTTTTTATGGCAATAATCATTAGGATAATAAGTTCAGTTCCTCCAGAAAAACATGATTATGCGATCGCATGATTCAACGCATAATCAGCCAAAGTCCGCATATTTATGCGATGGCCGCATTTTTTCAAATACGCCGCACTTCCCGTGCGCAAAATATGTTAATTCTTAAATTAAGATGCTTTTTCTTGATTAGCAAAACGACCCAAGAAAATAAGTCTAGTTTTTAGACCAAAAATATCAAATTTAAGTGATTTTGTTCATAAAACAAGCAAAAAAACTTGATAATTTTTCTTAAACACAAAATTCAAGAAAAATTCTAGAATAAATTGCTTACCTCATTGGCAGATTTTTTTGATATTTTAACTGAAAACAAGACAATAAATTTTCTTTAAAAAAATCATTTTTTTGCAGTGTATGAAGTGATGTGATTATGTGCCGTGAACATCATTGAAAAGCTGCAAAAAGTTCCCGAAATTTTTGCAAGTTCCCGAAATATTAGCAGTTCCATTTATGGCAAGTTCCATAAATATCCTGCATATTCCATCGCATTTTTTAAGAAAACTTGGCGCAAGATCAAGGATTTTGCCTGCAACAATCACCAAAAAAAAAACTCAGTGTTTTTCTGGAAGGACTGAATAAGTAAAGATCATGTTTCATGAAGATATTTCGTACATTTCCTACTGTAAATATATCAAAAATGTATTTATCATTAATAATATGTGTTGCTAATGACATCATTTGGAGAACTTTAGAGGCGATTTTCTCCATATTTTGACTTTTTTTGTGTGTAATATTCAATATAGAGTTCATTGAATAGCTTTTTTTTATAGTTGTATCTCTGCTAAATATTATCCTGTCCTAACAAACACACATCAGTGTTAAAGCCTATTCATGCAGCTTTCAGATTATGTATAAATCTTAATTTAAAAATGGTTTTGAGGTCCAGGGTTACATATGTGATCCCATTTAGAGCAAGTGTTGGGGAAAGTTACTTTTAAAAGTAATGCATTACAATATTAAGTTAATTTCCAAAAAAGTAACTAATTGCGTTACTTAGTTACTTTTAATGGAAAGTAATGCTTACGTTACTTTTAAGTTACTTTTGCGTTACTTTTTCTTAATTGGCTGAGGCTTGATCTCTTTCAGGCCTTGCAGGTGTTTTTTATGATCACAAAAATGTCAAGCTCTGGCCTGCCATCTCAGTTTCTGACTCAAACTGTTCCCGCTCAGGCATACAAAAGGTGTAATTCTACGTTAATATGTTCAGTTTAATTCAGTACATTATTTTATTTTTAAATTGAATTAATTAAACTGAAAAGTAACTCGCATTACTTTTTAAAAAAAGTAACTCAAATATTAATGTGTTCATTTATAAAGTAATGCGTTACTTTACTCGTTACTTCAGAAAAGTAATATTATTACGTAATTCGCGTTACTTGTAATGCCTTACCCTCAACACTGTTTAGAGCACTACTAAACCGGATTTGGTAATCTAAAAAGTGGTGTATCTAGATCAGGTTGATCTCTTCCAAAAACCGGGACAAAAGATGGATTTTTACCATAGGATTATCAAATCTGGATCAGAGTGTTAAGGATTATTTGAGAGGGGTGCATGGCCCCACCCCTAACACGATTGCGAGCATCCATTCAGGTGGTAGCGGTATTTGAAAGTTGAGAAAGACAGCAGCTTTTCCGCGAGTGGTCGTGGTTTCAGAGCAATTCAGCCATTTTTCCATTAAATCTGATTAGACCATTAGCATCGTGCTAAAAATGACAAAAGACTTTGGATATTTTTCCTATTTAAAACTTGACTCTTCTGTAGTTACATCGTGTACTAAGACCGACAGAAAATTAAATGTTGAAAGGCTAGGAACTATACTCTCATTCTGTGTAATATTCAAGGACTTGATTATTGCTGCCTCAACATGAACTTTGCTGCTGTAACATGGCTGCAGGAGGCGCAATGATATCACGCAGTGACCGAAAATAGTCCCCTGCCATTTAAAGTAACCAAGGGGACTATTTTCGAGCAGTGTGTAATATCACTATGCCTACTGCAGCCATGTTACAGCAGCAAAGTTCATGTTGAGGCAGCAATAATCATACAGTTGAGGCAGCAATAATCATACAGAAGTCCTTGATGAACTACGAAAATGAGCATATTTTCAAAAAAGTGGAGTGTCTCTTTAAACTTTAGTTTTAAACAACTGGGTTTTTTGAAATCCATCATTTGTCACAAACAAGTTCAAGTTGTTGACTTCATATGAAAAAATACATGGGCAGAACTTTGTACTTTGTACTAACTCAGATTCGGTAATCGAATTGAAACACACATTCATTCCCTAAATCATCCCAGATAAAAAGTGCAAGACTTTTAAACTCTCAATCAACATTCAATGATGTAGTGTAGCCATTCAGCTAAGCCATAGACATTTTTTGACTCACTGTCTATGGGGAAAAAACGTATCTTTAGTCCTAAAATACTCAGTCCCAAGGCAATTTCTCAGAAAGCTTCATCATTATTTAAAAGTGACGGCGTTTTTAGACAGCTTGTCAGCTGTTTCATTTAGAGTTTACTTTGTGCCAAGCACAAAACTAACAAGAAAAAATAAAATAAAAAGCTGCAATCTAAGATCAGATTCATCAAAGCATCATGCAAAACTTTCTCGTGTAAGATACAGCTTATGTGCAAATGCGCTACAAAATAATGTGCCAAACAAAATGGTAACACCTGTATGCTAGACATAACAGAAGTTTCATGCTTATTTTCTCCAAATGTTGGTCATGTGCTAGAACGATACATATAACTCAATGTGCTTAGCTTATTTAAATATTTAGCAGCAACTGGTTCTAGACGAATCTGATCATCCAATTTACGCAGTGACAAGATTCAGTCGTAGCTTGTAGCCTTCAAGAAAGGTTTGTGGAATCATCAACATAAAAACTGGGCTGTACTAGAAATGTCAAAGCTGCACGACATTGAATTTGCCTATGGTAGAAGCAGATGAGATCAATAACTTTAGAATAAGTGCTATGTCATATTTTTTCGTTTTGTGCCTTTTGATTGTTTGTTTTTCTTTGATTTGTCAACGATTTATTTGGTAGGGCTACAGACACTCCAGCACCTCTTGACAATAAACGTCATGAATTCGGGTAGTTTATTTAACAAACTTACCTCATACTCGTTCTGCATCCTCAAAAATGCATGAAATTTTCGTTAACTTTAAATAACTTTGATCATTAAGAGATGAGAGCTGCCATGGCAACAGACCTACCTCAAGTGTGTATCTGTCAGAACAGATGCTTGTCTAATGTAGGGCAGGTTTTAAGTGGGTCGCTATCAGAGATTTTATACAAATATTCAGTAACAGTCTGTACAGAAACCAAACCAAAGAGATATAATAGCTTATGATACATACATATGGAAGCGACACTATTTAGCGGGGAATGAAAGTGGCTCTGATGTGGGTAGTGGCACTGAGGCGGCCACAGGGGGCAGCGTTGAGGCTTGGGCTGGAGTGGGTGCAGGTTCAGATGCTGGTGTGGGCGTGGCCGCGGGGTCTGGGGGCGGCACAGATGGGGTGGCAGTGAGAGTCGTGGTTGTAGTGGAGGCCGGGAGTTTAGGAGACGCATCCTTCACGGGCGGTTCAGTCTTGTAGTTCAGGTTGAGGATGTGCTGCTGTAGATGCCTGATCCAGTCTTCCTGTACCGAGAGGGGACCGTGAAATTCCACGTCACAGAACCTATAAGAAGTAGTTGAGAAATTGAAGACATTTAGTACAAATGGACTTATCTTAAAATGCACCTATTTTTATTTCTATTCCTGAAATGCACTGATTCATGTACAAAAGTCATCGATTTGAAAAGCTCTGATTGGCCAGCTAATCTGTACGTTGTGATTGGTATGAATTCCTCTTACGTCAGCTGTAAATGTGACGCTCCTTACCATGTTTGAAAGATTCGCTCACAAAGCAATGCTAACAGAAGTTAACTTACAGGCTGTGAGTCCAAAGCGGGAGGAATTATAATAATGTCGGTCTTCTTTACATCACCAATCCCAGGAAGTAAACTGTTGCCAACAATCCGTGTGTTTTTTTAGTCATCGTTTACATTGGGATTTGTACCTTTTGCATATCATTAGCATGAACTAATACACACTTACACACCAAAGAAAATGTAAAATCGTGTATCAGACCATAGGAGCTCTTTAAGGACAGGGTATACATAAAGGTTTATGCTAATTAGTGTACGGTGTCATTAGCAAACATCAAACTTAACCAAAATCAAGCAGAACTCACCGGCACTTAAGTGAGTAAATTTTACCCACAAGTCTAACCAGTGGGGTGGAGGGGGGCTTTGGCACAAGAGCAGGTACGGTACCGGAGCGTGGTTTTGGAGGGCCGCTATCTCTTTCTCCTCCATCGGCATGTGACGGATGTTTGGGTGGCCGTCTCTCAAATCCTTAGGTGAAAGAAATTTAGAGGTATTGGTACAATTTTGCACGCATAAAAGAAAATTTCGGATGAAATAAGGTATTCTGAGTCCTGACCTCGTGGTACGCGCACGTTGAGTTCACTATGGGCCACCTGCACGTGTGGAAGTGCGTTACTGGAATGACGACTTTCAGGAATCGGGCCATGCTGTGTGGAACTTCCACTCCTACTTTTTGCCTCTGTTGCCCTTAATGATAAACCCCAGGATGAGCTGCTGGCATCCCGTCCTATTGCCCTCTTTTGGGGCAATGTGAGAGATGCCCACTTGGTCACTGTGGGCTTGGGGGAAGCAGGAGTGGTAGGGTCAGAATCATGGGGCGGCGGAAGAGCAGAATTGCACCTCTGCAGGTATGACCAAAACACTTTGTCAATAAGTAATTTTTATCTAAATTATCACAAGTAATCGGAGGACTCAAACTAAATGTGGGTATCGCTATTTACACAATATACGTACAGGACAGGGGGTACAACTTATATTACTCATATTAACACATTTTTAAATTGTGTAATCACACGAAATTAACATGTTAAATCAGGGGTCATCAACCTTTTTAGGCCAGGGACCCCTAATGGATAAAAAGGATTTATGTACTTTTTACGATGGTTACGTTACAAAAATATTTTTAAAAAATTAACATTTTCACTTCTGGGAACGTTACGCTCTTTATTTTATTCAAGTTTTAACCTTAATAAATGTATTTCTGTTTGATGCCTAATTTCATTTTTCTAAAAAAATTAACATTTGGAGGACCCCTAGTAATATCA
Source organism: Misgurnus mizolepis (assembly GCA_025389145.1). NCBI lineage: Eukaryota > Metazoa > Chordata > Actinopteri > Cypriniformes > Cobitidae > Misgurnus > Misgurnus mizolepis. Next base: position 35,111,793 of record JAIFKI010000008.1, on the reverse strand, counting down.
CAACTGACCCCAAAGGGTCCCCTGACCCCCTGTGTTAAATTGTAAACCCTTTTTTAATAATCAGTTCCAACTGTAATTTAAAAATACAAAACATAAACCAGATGATAGAAGTATTGAAAAGCATCACAACGTCGTTTTATTAGTTATCGTACTTTCTTTTGGGCGAAACGGGCTCCTTGTTTGTAACTCTGCTGCATCTCTGCTGCCTTCTGCGGTCGGCTGCGGATCCAGGCGCTCAGCGTCTCGATAGGCGAACCATTCACACACCACTCAGTCACGCCAAACTGCCGCAGATGTGCTCGAGCGTGACTTGCCAAAGCTTTTCGGTTCTCAAAGTAAAATCCACAGAGTTCACAACTGGCATCTGAAATGGAACAATAACAAAAAAAGCTTGAAGTATGAAGAATTGCAATGGTATCTGAATTAAGACTTTTTGGAGTGGTTTCACAGATAGGGTTTAAAAACCAGACATATCTGGGGCACATAGTATGATTTTCTCCCAATATGGATTTCAATGGTGCCCCAGATGTGCTTGGTTACAAACATTTTTCAAAATATCTTTCATTTGCGTTCATCAAAAAAAAATGATAGAAGTCTAGAGCTTGAATGTTAGCAAATAATGACAAAATTAAAAATTTTCTATGAACTATCCCTTTTAAAGGGTACCTCACCTAGGACTTTAATACTTTATATTTGCCTTCTACTACTAATATTTACTGATAGAAACACACAATATTTTCAGTACTTTAAAGGTCAGGTTCTTTCTGTGTTTTTTAAGCTTTGATTGTGTTAAGAATGCGCAATATAATGTGTTCATGTTTCATGTGTTTAAAAAACGCGGTATTTTTCACATAATTTCTATAGCGCTGTTTTCTCTGTCCTAAAAACGGGCTGATGTCTTGTTCTGTAAAGTCCCTCCTTCAGAATAAACATAATGAGTTCTGATTGTGTAGTTTGTTTAGTGTGTTGTGATTCGACAGCAGCTTAGCTTAGCGGAGACATTTGAGCTTAGCTGGCGACTGACGTATTCCTGTGGGCGGAGTTTAGTCAAAAACTCTTATATTGACGTCATTAAAGCAGGAAGTAGACGGCTGTAGTCTAAACCGGCCGTTCACTGTGGGCTTCGAAAGGCGAATTCTGTTAAAGAAAATATATCACCTGGCAGTGAACTTTGAGCTTTATCATTTTACAGGTATTATTTATGCTCTAACAGCAACATTACAAACTAACTAAAGCTTGAAAATGGGATCAGGAACGTGACCTTTAAATGTCCAAATATAACTAGGGCCTAGTCTTGCCTAAATCTAAACCCTTTCTGGGAAACCAGCCCTTCACTTATCTTTTGTAAACACTAAAGCAGTACAAATAATTGTCCACTTATTGTAAACTCTTTACTCAGACCGTCTTCAATGTCATCCAAAAATGCACCCTTACCCATGTGGCCCATTCCATGTTTCTCTATGGAGACTTTGCTCTTAAAGGAATAGTCCTGTGGAAGATTTGAGAAGTTTTTAGATTGGATAGGCAGTGACTTCTCTCCCGGTGCTCCCTCGTCCATCTGCGCCTTCTTCTTTAGCTGGTTCACCCCAAATAACTTGGCCACAGATGAGGTGGAGGTTAAGCTCACCGCTCCAAGGCCGTGCTTATGAAGGCGCGAACCAGAGTGGAGAAGGTTAAGGGGCGACTTGCGGGACAGCATGGGGGAATGATAGCTCGGACTGTTCGATGATTCCCTACCATCCTGTTCCAGTTCCCCCTTTATTCCCAAGGCAACAGACGCAGGGGTTGTTCCCTGTCTTCTCATGACTTCCCACAACGTGTCGATGGGCGAGCCGTTTACGGACCACTCCGTGATTCCCATGTGCCTCAGGTGGGAACGGGCGTGGCTCGAGAGGCCTTTGCGGTTTTCAAAGAATTCGCCACAGAATTCACATCGAATGTCGCGGGAAGGTTCCTTCTCCTGTGTCATGACTGTGAGAGGAAAAAACTGATTTAGTAAAAAGACTATTTAGTTATCTCATTAAAAAACTGAGAGCTTTTAAGCTTACCGAAGTTGACTGGATAAATATTATCTGAGCTGCTTAAACCGGAATGTTGCGGCTCCGGGGTGTAGCCTTCATTTACACCCATATCTGACCCTTTCATTGTTACTTCTACAAGTTCAGGCTCCGGTTTTGGTTTAACCATCTCCACTGCCGGAGAAGAACTAGCGGTGGATGTGGAAGGAGACATTTTCCGGATAGCGGACTGATCCTGGATCGGTGAATGAGGAAAGTGGAAAGGCAGACGCCCGAGGACACTCCCGGTTGGGGAAGAGGAATGGAGAGCAGACCGAGGCACCACTGGACCCGGAGAAGACGGGGACTTTGGGGATTTAAGAGGTGTGATGGACGGTAGACCTCGACGGATTATAATCTCCCGTAGCGTGTCGATAGGAGAGCCATTCACGGACCATTCTGTAATGCCGAGCTGGCGCAGATGGGAACGGGCATGGCTGGAGAGACCTTTGCGGTTCTCGAAAAGCTCTCCACAGAATTCACAGTTCACATCTTTCATTGGCTCTGGAAGAAAAACAACCAAGGACGTTAACAACGTGCAAATACAGATTACCAAATTGAGGAAGCATGGACTGTTACCTATAGGGAAGGACATCATTTCACCACCACTGAAATGAAGGACCTGCATGGAAGAGGATTTCTGCTTCTTTGCGGGTGGACCTAACAAGGTGTGTGGAGAAGATGAGGTAGCTTTGGAGCCAATGTTGGTCCTCAGTGGAGTTGTTTTATAAAGGAGAGGACTTGAGGGAAGAGGCCTTTTAGTGGAAGAGGTGGAGGGTAAAGGGGAAGTCATGCTGGGTTTATGGGACCTCAGGTCTTCGGGACTATCCGACAGAAAGGCATTGGCTTTGTGCTTGAAGTCATCGGTCAGAATGAAGCGGTTGAGTAAGTCGATGGGGGAGCCTTTGGATTCCGAGTACTCGATTCCGAAATGGCGCAGATGGGCCCGAGCGTGACTCGAGAGGCCTTTGCGTGTTTCGAACCATGCACCGCACAACTGGCATATAATGTCTTTGGAGTCCATCTCCATCGCTAGAAAAGAGAGAGTGAGCAAAAATAAATGAATAAGGCAGAAGTTGAAGAGTAATGTAAATTATTGAAAACCGATCTCTTACTAAGATTCAATGGGGCATCTGTTTCCTGTGGTGCCCAAAATGGTTTGGTGGGACTGGAGATGTTTGTGGCCTGGTTCTTTCCCAATGTTTTGTGTTCCTGGGATCGCAGTGGGGAAGAAACAGGTAGCAAGGAAGAGATGGGAGCCTTTCTCAGTACTGGAGAAGGAGAGCGCGATTTTACAAATGGAGACGAGGGCAAAGAGCCAGCCATGGAGGAAGTAGCTGGGGATGAGGAAACTTTTACAACTGATCCTGCGGAGAACAAGACCGTAGGCTTGGTGTCCAGAAGTTCCTCTTCGGGTTCGATATCTTTTGTGGGGCTGGGTATAGACAGGGCATGATGCTGGGGTTTTTTAGGTGACGCCATGGATGGAGGGGTGCCAGTGAAACGTGTATCCATGGCACGTTCCTTAGAGATCTGTCGTAGGAGGTCAATAGGTGCTCCACTCTTCTCTGACGTACCGATGCCTAACTGGCGTAGGTGAGAGCGGGCATGACTGGACAAACCTCGACGTGTCTCAAAGGTGGCACCGCAAAATTCACATTTTAATAAACTGGAGGCTAAAATAGAAAGCAGAATAGAGTAAAACATGGGGGAATGGAGGTCATCTTGATGACAGTCCTTGGCAAATGAAGAGAAACCTATATAACATTTAAAAATTACAAATGGTGGATATTTGAAGAATGTTTGTAAACAAACAGACAGGGGCACCATTCACTTTCATAGTATCAGTTTTTTTTTACTATAGAGGTCAGTGGTGCCCCAGATCTGCTAGCAAAACAAAGCAGATCTGGAGCACCACTCACTTCCATAATAGGAAACAATATTCTATAAAAGTAAATGGTGCCTCAGAACTGTTTGGTAACAAACATTCTTCAAAATATCTCCCTTTGTTTTCAACAGAACAAGGCAGATCTGGGGCACAACTCACTTTAATAGTAGAAAAAATAGTAACACTTTACAATAAGGTTCATTAGTTAACATTAGTTAATGAATTAACTAAAATGAACAAACCATGAGCAATACATTTGTTACAGTATTTATTAATCTTTGTTAATGTTAGTTAATAGAAATAAAGCTTTATTTGCTTGTTCATGTTAGTTCACAGTGCATTAACTAACATTAACAAAATTTCAATAAAAGTATTAGTAATTGTTGAAATTAACATTAACAAAGATGAATAAATGCTGTATAAGTGCAGTTCATTATTAGTTCATGTTAATTAATGTAGTTAACTAATGTTAACTAATGAAAGTTATTGTAAAGTGTTACCGAAAAAATTATACTGTAGAAGTGAATGGTGCCCCTGATCTGTTTGGTTACAAACATTCTTCAAAATATCTCCCTTTGTTTTCAACATAACAAGGCAGATCTGGGGCACCACTCACTTCCATAATAGGGAAAATGATACTATAAAAGTAAATGATGCCCCAGATCTGTTTGGTAACAAACATTCTTCAAAATATCTCCCTTTGTTTTCAACAGAACAAGGCAGATCTGGGGCACCGCTGACTTCCATAGTAGGAAAAATTATACTGTAGAAGTGAATGGTGCCCCAGATCAGTTTGGTTACAAAAAGTTTTCAAAATATCTTCCTTTGGTTTCAACAGAACAAAGCAGATCTGGGGCGCCGCTGACTTCCATAGTAGGAAAAATTTTACTTTAGAAGTGAATGGTGCCCCAGATCAGTTTGGTTACAAACTCTCTTCAAAATATATCCCTTTGTTTTCAACAGAACAAGGCAGACGGGGGCACCACTGACTTCCATAGTAAGAAAAATTATACTGTAGAAGTAAATGGTGTCCCTGATCTGTTCGATAACAAACATTCTTCAAAATATCTCCCTTTGTTTTTTTATCAGAACAAGGCAGATCTGGGGCACAACTGCTTTCATAATAGGAAAATTCTTACTATGGAAGTGAATGGTGCCCCAGATCAGTTTGGTTACATTTTTCAAAATATTTCCCTTTGTTTTCAACAAAACAAAGCAGATCTGGGGCACCACTGACTTCCATAGTAGGAATAATTATACTATAGATGTGAATGGTGCCCTGATCTGTCTGGTTATAAACATTCTTCAAAATATATCCCTTTGTTTTCAACAGAACAAAGCAAATCTGGGGCACAACTGCTTCCATAATAGGAAAATTCTTACTATGGAAGTGAATGGTGCCCCAGATCAGTTTGGTTAGATTTTTCAAAATATCTCTCTTTGGTTTCAACAGAACAAAGCAGATCTGGGGCACCACTGACTTCCATGGTAGGAAAAATTATACTATAGAAGTGAATGGTGCCCCTGATCTGTCTGGTTATAAACATTCTTCAAAATATATCCCTTTGTTTTCAACAGAACAAAGCAAATCTGGGGCACAACTGCTTCCATAATAGGAAAATTCTTACTATGGAAGTGAATGGTGCCCCAGATCAGTTTGGTTACAAACTCTATTCACAATATACACCTTTGTTTTCAACAGAACAAGGCAAACCTGGGGCACCACTGACTTCCATAGTAAGAAAAATTATACTGTAGAAGTAAATGGTGTCCCTGATCCGTTTGGTTACAAACATTTTTTAAAATATCTCCCTTTGTTTTCAACAGAACAAAGCAGATCTGTGGCACCGCTGACTTTCATAATAGGAAACATTATACTGTAGAAGTGAATGGTGTCCCTGATCTGTTTGGTTACAAACTCTCTTCAAAACATCTCCCTTTGTTTTCAACAGAACAAGGCAGATCTGGGGCACCATTGCTTCCATAATAGGAAAAATCTTACTATGGAAGTGAATGGTGGCCCAGATCAGTTTGGTTACAAACTCTCTTCAAAATATATCCCTTTGTTTTCAACAGAACAAGGCAAATCTGGGGCACCACTGACTTCCATAGTATGAAAAATTATACTGTAGAAGTGAATGGTGTCCCTGATCTGTTAGGTTCCAAACATTCATCAAAAAATATCTCCCTTTGTACTCAGCAGAACAAAGTAATTTATGCAGAAACAATTCAAGGGTGAGTAAAAAATGACATCATTTTAATTGGTGAATGAACTATCCCTTTAAATCTAATTTTACCTATGGAGTCTGTCTCTTTGGATTCAGGAGTCTGTTCCTGATGGGAAAACAAATCTTTTTCTCCTGGACTTGTGGACAATTTATCTGTAAGGGCTATTTTGGCCTCCTCCTCATCTTCGTCATCATCCTCCACCTCATCACCACCTGAACAGACAGAAGAATAATTACATTAAAGCATTGTGGAGTCAATACTTTAAGGACAACTATTATAGGACTCTCATTTGAAGAGAAAATACTGTAAATTGGGACTTCAAGCATTATGATAGCAGGGACCCCTACATATGATGAACCTTCAGCAAGAGACCCCTTTGCGAAAAGTAATATCCATATTTTGTATAAAGGAACGTTATATAGACATTTTCATTAACAAACTTAAATAATTGGTTACACAGTAGACTTTTACTATTTTTGTTGTGTCTCTTTCTCTTAAAAATTTTCTGGGGGTCCTTGAATACCAGTAGGAAAACCCTAGCGTTGCACTAAGTTTCACTCTTTTAAAGCAACAGGTTTTATTTAACTGGTTTAACCAAATCAAACAACTCAAATAACAGGTTTATCAGATGTCAGTCACTGAATTGAATGCTTGTAAAAAATAAGTCTGCTTTGCCAAATAAGCACTTTATTTCCCCTAAGGGGAAATTCAAGAAATGTACTGCACACAAGTAGCACAGGGTTCGTTTTTTCCCTTCAATGCTGGTTTTGATTCTTTCAGCATATTGAATATAATAAGCTTTGAATGCATTGCTGCTGTGGGCGTTTCTCTTCTGTCATTTGATCTGTCCTAGACACAAATCTGGCACCGTCAGCCCTTTTTCTCCTCATCACTGAATTAAATCTCCCTTTAATAGCATATTAAAAACAATCATACAATAAAATTACATTAAAAAGACTAAGTAAAACACTTAAAAAGAGACATGAATGTCTTCTGCTAAATCATTTTAAGAGAGAAAATGAAAGCGCGCAAAAAAGCGAGAAATACGCGTTGGCGCGCTCCAACATCCAAAACACACCTCAAGTAAAATGGCGAAGCCTAATTTGGGTAATCCTATAACATATGTTCATTTAAAAAATCTGATAAAACTGCGTTTGTGAAGTATCAAAATGTCACATAGCTTTACTTTGTTGGTTAAAACCGCGCGGGGATGTGTCTGTCTACACCAGACGTGCACTCTGTGACACTGGACCCGTGCGAGACCATTTTCTGGCATGTGTGATTTATAACGCACACTGGATGTGACAGCTAGGGGACTTGTCTTAAATCATTTATAACCATCGCATGCCATGCAAGCTTTACAAGTGAGACAGTCCGGAGCACATGCAAATGTCATGCATTGTCATGCACGGAGCATAAGTGCGCGCACTCACCGATCAGCGACTGCAGCGCATCGGACTTACAGCACCTACAGTCCGATAATTTTTCCGCTATTGTTTGTGTCTGCGGGAAGGCGGAAGCAGCCATTTTGCCCCGCACACATGCACTAACGCACCGAGGCATGACGAACCGAATAAAGGCGGAGACTGGGGCTAAATATTAAACACCAGACCTCAAATGCAGAAACAATGAGAACTTCTTCCACAACTGCCCCTAGCTGACCACAATCATACTGTAGTATACTTAGTAGTTACTATGTTAAACTGTAGTACAATTTCTAGATACTATAGTGCTTTTGAACCTACAGCAAATATTAAAATATACAGTAGGCTACAGTATTTACTATAGTTTATCAATTCACTATAGTTAACGCAGCTGTACACTAGTAATGTAGTGTAATACACTACATTATACAATTTACTATAGTAAATGCTAAAGTTTGAGTAAGCAATATCATCTTATTAACATAATCTAATCCTTCGGACACCATTGGTTAAAGTTTTGATATTTCTTACTGTCTACCGGATACAGGGAGGAGGCAATGAAATAGCCTGCAAAACTTTTTTATATTTATAATAAAAAATATATAATAAAAAATATTGTTGCATCTTGAATGTATCTTAAAGGGTCCAAAATAATTTATACATGTATGCATTTGGCTGACGTTGTCCAAACCGACCTACAGTGCATTCAAGTTCAAGTGCATTCCCCTGGAATCAAATCCAGAAATGCCAGATTTTGCATACAAAAATGTATTCATATACACGACTTTTTGCAAACTGTCCTTAGGTTCACAAGGCTTGTGTAAATCCAGATGATTTGTTATGACAGCAAGATTTGAAAATGTTCCCATGCATTTGCATTTATGCATTTGGCAGTTTATTTACATTTAAGAATTTATCAAAAGCCATATAAAGTGTACTACAAATTATACATTTTATCAGTATGTATGTGTGTTCCCTGAGAATCAAGCCCATGACTTTGCCATGCAAACATAGTGCTCTACCAACCAAGCCACAACACCTTGCATACTTCAAGGTTTAAAAAGTTAATTTAACATTTATTGACAACAAAGCACAGCTTTGATTGCTGTACCCGATGATTCTGTGTGTCACTGCACAGCCCCCTTAGCACAGTAAACATATGTGAAACATTCTGTTGCTGTTCACAGTCGGTCAGGGACTATTTTTCCAGCGGAAGGGATTTTTAATTCATAAAAGTTGCGTTGATACATTTTGTGGCTTTATTATTTGTATTATGTGGTAACTGTTTTATAAAAAGAAATTGGGTACTAGAGACTAATGGCGCTTTTTAAATGCATAGTACCCCACAGGTCGGCTCGGGTCAGCTCACTTTACTTTGGCTCGGTTAGCTTTTCCACCACAAATAGATGTTTGCACACTACGTTTATCACTACCTCTGTCTCACATGACAGTTTCTGTTACGAAAATTAACCATGGTTTTACTACAGTTAAAACCAAAAAACCATGGTTACTGTAGTAAAACCATAGTAACTACAAAATAACCATGGTTTTGACAATCATGGTTTTCAAAAACCATAGTTAAACCATAGTTAGTGTAGTAAAACCATGGTTTTGCTGATAGCAATCAATAGAACAAAAAACCATGGTTACTACACTTTTACCACAATAAAACCATGGTTAATTTTCGTAAGGGAAACACCCATGGCGTCACTCCGCTAAGTGATACCTTCCGATCTGATGAAGCCAATATGGAAGTGATTTAAATTGCAATTCTGGCCACTAGAGGCTGGCTCCAAAAGGGAGTCAATTCCCATAGACCCCCATGTTTAAATGCCCATCTTTAGAGAAGATAAATATGTTTACAGCCTGGTGCAAAAATAGTTTTTGGGGTGTATAGCTAATTTTGCCCTTCATGACAACTGTGAGGGGGTGAATTTTTTTGTAACTCATCCGTTTAAATGATATTAAACCTTAAAGTTTGTCACTTGAGTGACACTTGGACAGCCACTGCTTTCACTTAAGTCAAGCTAGGCGTGTGTGGTATCAGCAACCAGCCACCTCAGCTTCACCCACATCCCGCCTCTTTACCCATTTTCGGATATCCACGAGTGATGCGCGGTGAAGCACGGCCAAGATGCCGACGGAAATCACCGCCTACTATTGGCTTCAAAAACGATTTTCAGAAACCTATGGGACGGGTGATGTCACGGACACTACGTTCATCTTTTTTACAGTCTATGAGTGGAACCTCATTTAAGTTGCAAAAATACTGTGCATATATGCGGACATGCGCGTTACAGATGTGCCTCCACAAACTGCAAATTTCTTAGCAGATTCTTAGCCTGTGGATGTTTTTAATCGCTAAAAGGGAGTTTGGGAACCTACAACAAATCACAGATGACAACAGGTTTGCTCGAGACAGCGCACACACGAAGGTAAAGCTAATCTTGCATTTAGCGATGACACTGGTAGTAACGTTTCTCTCAGACCAATCAGTGACCTACTGTGTTTTCATGTCACGTTTTAGTATCAGCTCAGCTTGGTTGGAACCTCAACCGAGGTGGTACTAAAAAAAGTATCGGGTACTACATATTCTACCCAGTGGAAAAGCCCCCAAAAGAGAGTTGACCCAATCCGTGGGGTACTATGCCATGGAAAAGCGCCATAAAGAGACCTTCATACTACCCCTTTTGATCCATTGACTTCCATTCATACGCATGCATGTTTGCTGCGCCACAAAGTTCAAGGATGGTGAACCCTGACCTGCGAATACATATCACGTGGAGACATGTGACCAGTAGAAAACCGGTCACTCACAGAGTGACGTTTCTCTCTACTGAAAAGCAAGGATGGACGAAGCGCTACCCACCAATATTTGCAAAACAATGCCCGAAAAATATTTGCATGCTCAAAGTCTAGTGTGAGCACCCCTTAATGCTGTTTTGTGAAAAAGTCATGGCTAAAGGGGTTGCAAGCTCTCCGCTTCACATTGTGGTTAACAAGGTCCTTCAGGTGTGACTAATTCAACAATACACCACAGCCTCTTATTGTTTACTTCTGGAATGTATTCCGTCTTGTTGGATTTCTAAATTAATTTCATTTTATTCATATTCTGATATAAACTACTTCAAAAACGCAATGATTTTAACCTCAAAACAATTTAAGATGAAACCCACGCACTCACCTTCATCTGGTTCACTGACATTGTGCTTATCCTTCCAGTGCTGTTTTGGAGAATCAGGAAAGAAAGTGAGGGACTTTGTGGTCGTGTTCTCCTCATGTTCCTCAAGTTTTTCCTCTTCATGCTCCTCATCAGAGATTTCCTCTTGACTTGACTGAAGTGTATGAGAGGGTGTAGGTAGAACAAGATTAGGATGCTTAGCAAAGAGCTGCCGGAGAACATTAATGGGGGAAACTGTGACTTCCCAATTGGTGATTCCAAAGTCTCTGAGATGGGCACGTGCGTGACTGGAAAGACCCGCCCGGGTGTCGAAGCCAGCACTGCAGAACTCACATCTCATTACACTGAAGGTTGACGGATCAAAGTTGGCAACTAGAGATGAGGGCAAGGAATGACAATACAAACATTTGGCATCAACTTTTCAGGTGTATGATTTCAGCAGTGGTACCAAAATAGAAAATAATACCAGACACGTTTCATACACATCCCTCTGTCTACCTGTAACTTGCCATTAAAAGTAGACCCACCCCAAACTCACACTAATCCATCAGCATTTACTTTAAAATGTCCTCACCTTTTTTCTTCTTCTTTTGGAAGGAGAACTTCTTCTCAATGGCATTGACCTCTTCTGGGGAGATAAAGTGCCTAACATTGTAACTGACACCTACTCGGTTCAGGTGACCTCTGACGTGATTGGCAAGTCCAATGCCATTGTGAAATCGGTCTGGGCAATAAGGGCATTTTCTTTCCACGCTTTTTAACAACCCTTCGGTATCATCTTCATCATCGTCCTCCTCCGTTAACACACCAATGAGACGATTAACCACATCATTGTCATGTTCGTCTGCATCGTTATCATCGTCAGCCTCTACTTTTGCAGCAACAACCTTGTCCTCCTCCTCAAGCTTGCATACACTATCAGATTTGTCTTTGCTGAGTTTGGGATCTTCTTCATGTGGCTGAAGCTTTTTGCTGCTCTTCTTTGGTGAGAAGGAAGCTTTGCGATCCACAGAACTGACCGGTGGATTTTTTCCTGGGAGGTTAAGACGAAGTGTTAAAGATGATGATATCATAACATCTACACATGCACATGGAGCACTACAGTAAAGACAACCAGAAAATGTATTCATTCAGATGTAGCCTTAAATAAACACAAGTTTTGGTGCCATGGCATACTACTGTCTCACCTGTATTGGTGTCTTTGTTTGGATCAAGCTCTGGTTCTGGTGTTAGAGTGCCTTCTCTTGGGTTCTTCTCTTTGGTCTCGTTTGAAATTTCAACCTGTTGTTTAACATCGCGAGTCAGATTGGACTTGGGACCCAATCTCATGCTTCCCCTCGTGCGCCCCACCTTACCCTTCGCACCCCGGGCTGACCGCTTATTTCCTATGCTCTTGAATGCCACATCCCTACGCCGCGGAGCAGCATTTTTGCGAGGTTTTGGAGGCGGTGATATAGGACATTGAGGCTGTAGGATGTTCTCTTCTACAGGATCAGTGCCAAGGGTTCTGGGCTCTTCTGTTTGGATTGATTCCTCCAATTGGATTGTATCCGCATGCAGGGTTGCTTTGTCAGGGCTCTTCTCTCCTTGGGACGTGCAAGCAGAAGGATTTTGCATTTGGGTAGTGTCCTCTTTAAGTTGCATTTTAATTTTTTTTGATGCTCGAATGGGGTACCTCTTGCTAAAAGGTGAGGCAACAGCATCCGTTGTCGAAGCATCCGCTGAAGGTTCAACCTGTGCTTTTTTGCAGGCCCTCTGCTGAAAACGAGGTGAAGTTCGATAGACACCGGCTCTTGTTCTAGTGTTGTGTGTCTTGGCATGGTCTGCAAGCTCTTGAGGCACATCACAACTAAAGCTGCACTTCATACACACAAACCTGCCAGAGCCGACCTCTGTCGACTTTTCAGTGACCGGCTCCAACGTTTTACTGCAACTAGCTTGCTCTGCCATTTGCTTTTCCCTCTCATTTAATTTTCCAATTTCTTTCAAGATTTTCCGCCGTGATTCCTCATGGCGTCTGTGATGATCCAGCAGCAATAGCTGGTCTAAAAACTCCATTCCACATTCTACACATTCAAAGCTTTTATTAAGCTGTTCACTCCAAGACTCTTTCTCTCCGCATTGCCATTTCTTCCCAAGCTTGACTTGACCGTGCTCTCGCATATGTTCCCAAAGATGGGCTCGTTTTTTGAAGTAAATGCTACACTCTACACATGTGAAAATATCTTGACAGAGGTCTCCACCCAGCTGGCCCACAACTGACCTCTTCTGTCTTTTCTGTACCTTCTTTCCCTTTTCCTCCTTACACTCAAATATTCCTCCCTCAGTGTCTTTGGCTTTCTTAAGCTCCTTTGCTGCTGAGGATTTCCCCTTGGTCCTTCTGCCAGCTCCTGTGGTACGTTGCCAATTCCCCAGTCCGGAAAAAGGCCTCAGTATGGCCCTCTTTTTCCTCCTGCGTTGGATAAAGGTGCAGTGTGCCCAAGGCCCGGGCGGTGGGCTCTCTGGCTCGGAGTCACCCGGGAAGGTGTATATATCTGTCTCTTTGGTATTCTTCTTTACCATTTCCTTCAGGTTATGCTTTTTCAAATCACCTTCCTTTTCTTTTTGGGATCCATCTTTTGGTGTAACATCTGGAAAATGGTTCACTTTGTCTTGTTCCACTAGAAATAAGGGTCAAATTTATATTATAGCACGGGTTGTGATTTACATTAATTTAACCTATATATGCTTTGAGATACTGTATTATTCTTTTACTTTTTTCTGAATGTTTCTGTGAGTCTGTACTTGTTGGATGCCTGTGTGCTAGATCATCTTGGTTTTGCACCTCCAGTGGGCTAGGGATGATCTTCTCATGAAATAATTGTTTTGATTGCTCATGTTCTTGGCATTGATCAATGTTAAGTCTGCAAACATAGGGATTAAGATTGATAATTAAGGCGATTACACAATGGAAACAGGCGCAGCATTCGGTGTGTCTTACTGATGCAAGATTTCAACTATCTTTCATTTTATCTTAAACAACGTTTACCAATCAATTTTTGAAGGTTAATCAATAAAAACACCCTATATTCTGTCTGTGTATAGTAATATCAGTTATTGTTTTCTTGTATCTATTATTTATATGGAAGAATCGAGTAACACAATGTATTTTGAAAAGATGCAAAAGAAGTCAGCTTTGGGACAAAAATCATGTAATTCAGGGGTGGGCATCCCTATTCCTGGAGGCCCACTGACCTACAAAATTTAGCTCCAACCCATATCAAACCCTTTTTCAAGTGTGTTTGATTAGGGTTGGAGATAAACTTTGCAGAACAACGGTCCTGCAGGACTAGGAATGCCCACCCCTGATGTTATTTAATGTTAAACTGTTGTGTAGTGTTGTCTGGTGTGCGACCCCCTTTAGATTCTAGCCCAATCTATAAATCAGTCTTACGTCTATTGAAAACCTCTATGTATTCAGTAAACCAATTTTTCGATTAAATGTTCAACTGCATCTTACCTGTCGTCCTGTTGTCCAGAGATTTGACTTCCCGGGCTGTGAGCAGCCAGACCATGAGGGTTAGAAAAGTGTTGAAGTTCTTCCTCTGACATATATCATCATTGGAATCCACACAGGAACACAAACAATATACACATGACTTAACAGGAAGCAGTCGACTCACAGTTATACTTGCAACATGTAGACAAACAAAAACCACAAATAATGTTTACGGAGAGACACAGTGCACAGTACAACCACAATATATGAAGCTAGCTGGACAATTGCAAACACTTGTTTTGAGTCATTCCCAGATTTATATGCACATGGATTCTAAAATATGATGGGTTGTTAAAACCCATGGTTGGGTAAAACAACCTCAAAGATGTCCATATTTAGCTGAACCATGGGTAAAAACAAATCAACATTTTTTTAGAGTGCTTTTTTAGACAGAGTTGAACCACAGAAACAATTACCGTCTAAGGTTTCCTTTTCTGAGTCCGAGTCCCAAGTGAGAGATGAAGGGAATGCTGACAACCGGGGGCTTATCTGTGCCTTTCCACATTGCTCCAACTTGGGGAACAAGCATTTTGGACTTTCAAAATCTTCTTGGCCATCACGGCTCTCCACAATGCCACCGTGAGATAACCCTCCCTGTGAGTTTAGAGGGTTGAAACAAGCCCAACATTACATAGTTCTGTTTAGGAGAGAAATAAAATCTTGCAAGATTCCTACACAAGTGTAACTAATTAGGTTAACAGGTTAGTTAAGAGAAACCAAATGGGGGTTAACAAGGTCTTTCTGGCGCCTTATCTGTACCAGTAAGGTGCAGTTGAGTAATGAGGTTGATGTTGAAGGCCCCTCCTCTTGGTTGGACATCAGATCAAGAGGGTCCCTGGTCAAGAGGTCACCTTCAAGCTCCATGGTCCCCTGATGCATTGGTTTGGGCACAGCTGCTTTTTACCTCTCCTGCATGGTAAAGAGAAATTCCATTTCTGGACTTGCCATCCCATGACTGATCATATCTAAGAAACTGATTTTGGGTAGTAAAGGGTTGGTTCACCCAGAAATGGGATATTCCAGGGAAAAATGTTACTGAAAACTTACCCCATGATTTACTCACAAGCTATCCTAGATGTGCATGATTATCTTTTTTAGACAAACACAATCAAAGTTATTTTAGAAAATGTAAACAGAGATGGTCCAGAGAACAACTTTTGACTTTGAAGCCCAAAAATATGCATTCATGACAGGTAGCACCAACGTCAAGGTGCATTGTCGCCACCTACTGTGTTGGAGTGGCTTCTATACTCTTTGACAAGAGTGAAGGTGACGATAATGCACTTTAATGTAGGTGCTATCCGCCATTAACAAACAAGAAGCTCCGTAAATGCGCCTTGGCCGATACCACAAGATAGTTCTGGTTTAGAAGTTGTAAATATGGATATTTTTCTTACAAAATCACATCGATTACCCTCAGAAGGCCTTTATTAACCCACTGTAGCCACGTGGATTGCATCTGTGAAGGATGATGCACCTTTTGGGCTTCAATTTAAAAAGTTGTTCCCTGGACCCTGTCTACTACCGTTACAAAGCTTGGATGAGTCCGGACATAACTGAAATTACTTTGATTTTGCACTTCTGCACATCAGGTTCTTTGTAGGAAAAAGGTTCTACAGAATATAAAAAGGTGAAATATAGCCCCCTAGACCCTTAAATAGTGCACTATTTGAGGGACCCTCCATTTTTAGTATTGTCCAAAATCATAGTGGACATTATTGAGTGCACTCCTTCAACCCCACAATGCACCACAATAATGACATACAATAATAATGTACAACCAAAGTGAACTCACAGGCTAGCCGCTATCGTCCACTAAGGCTCGAAGATGGCGAAAGATGGCGTCAGCACTGCAACAGCGAGCTCAAGTGTCTGAATTCAAAGGAATTTTACTTCACTAATTCGAATTAACTATATATTAGTGGGCTAATGCAGGGAATAGTGAATGAGGGTATAGGGGGCTATTTCGAACACAGCCATGGTTCTTTTAAGAACCTTTGACTATAAGGTTCTTGGGAAAATAAAATTGGTTCTTCTATGGCGTTACTGCCAATAAACCTTTTAGAAACGCTATTTTTAAGAGTGTACAAAAATGTAAGAAATGGTTTTGGAGAACCTCTTTTTATATAGCAGTGATAGGAAGAACCCTTTAAGTATCTTTATTTTAAGTTTACACTTTTAAAGAGCACCTATTTCATTGCTAATAAACAATGTTATTTTGTGTATTTGGTATAATACAATGTGTTTGTGTGGTTTATTTTTCAGAAAACACATTATTTTCCACATACGGTACATTTGTGTAGCTCTATATTTCACTCTCTTCCTGAAACGCTTTGATTTTGTACAAAACTCATCGATTTAAAGGGCTGTGTCCCTGATTGGCCAGCTAATCTGTACGTTGTGATTGGCCTTAATACCTCTGACGTCAGCCGGAAATGTGACGCTCCTTACCATGTTTGAAAGATTCACTCACAATGCAATGCTAACAGGAGTTAACTTACAGGCTGTGAGTCCGAAGCGGGAGGAATTATGATAATGTCGGTCTTGTCTACTTCACCAATCCCAGGAAGTAAACTGTTACCTACAATCTGTGTGTTTGTTGTAGCCCAAGAAAAAAGAGATTTACGTTGGAGACGATAACTGGCGTCATCGCTTACTTTGGGGTTTGTACCTTTTGCATTTCGTTAACATGTAGCCTACTAATACACACTTACACACCAAAGGAAATTTTAAATCATGAATCGGACAATAGGTGCTCTTTAAAAATAAAGGTGCTTCAACGGTGCCTTAGAAGAACTATTTTTGGGTAAATGGTCCCATAAGGAACCTTTAACATCCGAAGAACCTTTCTGTTTCATAAAAAGATCTTTGTAGTGAAAAGGATTCTTCAGATTATTAAAAGGTATGAAAGAAATGATTCCTATGGCTGAAAGGTTCTTTGAGGAACCCAAAAATGGTTCTTCTACAGCATCGCTGTGACAAACCTTGTAAGCTCCATTATTTTAAACACTTTACTGTAGCCTATAACTCACTAAAAAGCTTGAGTACAAACTAAAGACATTTGGGGATGCATTACATAATAAAGGCACTTTGGAAAACCAAAAACCACATCGCTTTAAGAACTCTGCAAGCACCTTCATTTTTTTAAGTGTATAACTTAAAAAAGCTTGATTTTACAACCCAAAGAGTTAACATTTGGGGATGCATTACGTACTACATTGCATCCTATTTTTTCAAGAGTAGCCTACATATAAAAACTAAACGTAACATTCCAGTGCTTACTCCCCCTGACCTATTTAAACATCCATTATTTTTAAGAATAAATAGTTTTTGCTATTTCAACAATAACTAGGAGGCCGTTTTTTGGCTTGGATATAGGCTAAATGGCACAGATCTCTGAAATCTGGGGCGTTTAAAAGCTCCTCGTCTATCCAAAATTCTGAAGCTCGTGTTAAGACTTCATCTCCTCACAGATGACACGAGAAGATCTCTGTAGATGTGCGAGCGCTGCAGATGGCGTAACACTCACAGAAAGCGGCCTGTCTTTGGGATCTCCTGCGTCCAATCACATCTCTCGCTCTCCAGGTCCGGTATGATTTCATATGACATGAACACACCGCCGCCTATAGTGCATGTGTATGCGCGTTCCGTTACACGCGTCCAGGAGCGTCGCGCGCGTCCCTCGGGGGCACCGGGAAAAGCATATATGTTTGGTTGACGGTGAAGACCGTTTTTGCCCACTAAACACCGGACTCCATGTTGTTAGTTTCGGAGGGATGGTGACGTTGATGGGGAGGGGAAAGGAGTTTATATGTGTAACTCTTTCACAGCAGGTCGCGAGTCGAACAGCGGCACCTGATCGTTCGTTACGCCGCTGAGACGCGCGATGTATTTTATCGGTGCATAGCTAAATTATTAGCATCATTTTAAAAAATGGTAAGCAGTAAACTTACAAGTAAAAGACAATATGTGGTTTAAGAATTATGTATTATTATAACTTACTGTTCAAATTATGTTTTCAAATGGGTAACATTTTTTAAATATTTCAGCCTATAGTCCCACACAGAACACATTACACGATTCCCACATAAAATCTGCTATATTATAGTATTTTCTTTTTACCGCCATAGTAAACATTGAAGCAAATTACAGTATTTACTATAAACTAGTTAAAGGGGTAGTTCATCCAAAAATGAAAATGTTGTCATCATTTACTCACTCTCATGTTGTTACAAACCTGTATAAATTATTTTGAGATATTTTGAGAAATGTTTGTAACCAAACCGTTCGTGAGCCCCATTCACTTTCATAATATTCTTATTTCCTACTATGGAAGTGAATGGGGCTCATGATCGGTTTGTGTCTGTCTGTCTCACACAAAAGGTCTTATAGCTTAGTCAAATTTTATCCTAAATCAGATTTGATTTTATAGTTTAAACCTCATAGTCCTATTAAATTAAATCACCAGTCACTTAACAACTTTCTTTGGACAGTTTTGGCTATGTAAAATATTGCCACTGTATGGTCTCGTACACACTGCAAACTTTCGGGAGTGACAACCGCATTTAAATGCAGGAGTGAATCCCCTTAAAGTTTGTTTCATGTTTCATGATTGACACAGAGATAACCATAGCAACGTTCTGGCGTCTCGCGTGCTTATCACTCACAGCTTTGACCAAAATAATTTAACAGCATTGTGTTTTGCAATAAACCTCCGTCTTGGCGTTGTGTATTGTACGCTTTTTTGAGGTTGCTTCCCAGCGCGCGGTCTTGCAATGTTGCCAGGTCCTTGTCTTTTTTTGTACGTAAATACAGTTTTGGCGCTTAACCGTTTATGGCTTTTGGCCGGTCCCAATATTTTGATCTTTGAGGTAAAGCATTTAGATTTATTTCGGTTTATTATTGGGATTTTTCTTGTTCGGTGCTTTTTTAGTGCAAGATCTGGCAACACTAGTCAGCAAATGCTCGTGCCTCTGTCATTTTCTGAACCGCGCATACAGAAGACTATTTCCCCTCCTAAGCATTTATTTTTTTCAGAAGAGAGACCTGTCCTGTTTATGATGCACGTTTAAATACTTGATTAACTAGTAGTGGTTCAGTTTGGTTATGTACACACTATGCAGAGTTTCTGTAAATGCGGTTGTCAAACCCTGCATTTTGCAGGAGTTAATTCGGTTGTAGAATGCGGTTGTCAGTCCCGTAAATTACTGAACTGTGTGTGTACAGAACAGGAATAAGCATTAAAAGGTGAAGTGACAACCGAATTAATATGCAGTGTGTACGGGACCTATTTAGCTTTAGCTTACAACACTAAATAACTGATACGTGTCATTTCTCAGCCTAAGCTGCTCAATTGCAACAATTTACAAAAAAAAACGAAAACCTTTCAAATACTAATACAATATACTAACCATTAATAAGTCCCCCTCCTTTCTTATATTAATTAAAAATGCATAAATAACTCTTTATTGTGATATTTACTCTCATTATTTAGTCTCATGCAAAAAATGCTGGAAACTGGAAATCCCAGGCCAGTTTTAGCAATATTGATTTAATACACAAATTATTCATGTAGTCCCAACTTAAATTAGTCAAGTTCTCATAGGTCGATTGAAAACACATGATACGGCTAAAAATCACTTAGTATTTTTCATTAAAACCAAAAACAATATTGTAATGGATTAAATGAGCAAATTATTATGTTAAATTTAATTAGGGTCAGAATCATGTTTTTAGTATAGCATGCAGTGCAAATGTCATGGGTTCAAATCCCAGGGAGAAGACATAGTGCTATCATAATTACCAACAAAAACAATCCAGTTAAATTGATATTATGTTTATTTATAGAGATACGAGTAACATGTTCACAGTACATGCACATCCCTGTAGCTAGTTGGTTGAGTCATCAAGGCAAGTTGCTCTGTAAAACAAATACACAGAGACACACAGTTAAGGCCTGCATTAAAACACTTTGAACAATAATGCTTCTTATACCTCATAATGCTCCCAATTCTGGATTTCCTGGTAGAAGGTTTGTCCTGGGCATTCGGTGCGTACAGCCTGCCTATGTCCGTATAAGGAGTATGATGACTGCAATCCACCTGATTTCACAGCGCACTTTGTGAAATCGTATCTCACCATATCCATAACACTTTTGAAAGGGAGGCTGGAGGTATAATCGCCTATGAAACTGATGCCGTAGCCCCTGGAGTTGTAACCTTTAGTGTGGGCACCGACCCAGTTCCAACCGCGACCTTCGTACAGGTTACCATCAGAACCTGCAACAAAACTACACAGGAGAAGTCATGATGTGCACAAATAGTTAAAAGATGTTGCACAATCACAATTATCTAATAGGTGTTCATTTGGACCACATTCCTTACCTATATCCAATATCATCCCATCCATTGGTTTCCTGGTGGAACTTCTGCATTGCACGCATATGGCTAGCGCATTGCTCAAAGGTGGTGCAAGGTTTGGAGGGTTCAAATGTGTGGTGGATGAACAGGTAGGGCACAGGGAGAGACAGATAGGTCGGGGATCCGGCGTATGCTGCTGCTCCCCATTGAGACCTTGTGATGATGTTGGGACAGACTGTTGGAAGTAGGTAAGATGAATACAAATACACAAATCTCCTGACTTATAAATGTTTTGTCATTTTAAAGCCAAGTAGTTACCAGCATACACATGGACAAATTTCTCAAACCCCTCATGCATAACAGCTTCCAGTGTCTTCCTGTCCAATTCCCGACGATCTTTTAAAGCGCGTGCCACTTGGTTTTTAAGCGAAGAAAAGCTGACTAGCTTTTTGAAGTTCATTCTCCGTTTTTGACTTATGAGACGGGGTGCGGCATCCAATCCTGCGCTGTCTAGCTGAGAACTGTAGTAACTGTTCAGCAAGTGACTTAGTGACATTCCAACGTTCTTGGATTTGGCAACTTCTGTCCCAAGAATAATCCCATCCATGCCTCCAATTATTACGGCATCTGTTGCCAAAGAAGGCAAACCGGAGAGAGTGTACACTTTTGGGGATTTAATGCTGTCCCAGAAACCCTGAGTGCCCAGTGAAACGCTGGATTGCTTGTTTTGGGAATGATGTACAAAAGTGGCAACCAGGTTCTCGGTCAAGGCTAAATGGTACAGGCCTGGGATTTGATTTTTGGTGGTGGATTGTAGACCAGCTTCAAGTCCGAGGAGCACTGGGGCCAAAGCGACGTTTGAACCATCTAAGACGAGAACCACTCCTTCTTCCTCACCTAACTTCGATATCTTGTGATTAATGACCTTGCGAATGTACGAAGCGACCAATGGATTTGTTGCAAGGTCAGGTGCATCACTGAGGTCCCCTAGGTAATTTTTGATAAGGTTGGTTTGGAAGCCAGCAGTTTTGCGTAAACCTTTCACCACTTCGAGCATTGAAAGCCCAGGATTCTCATTTTCAATACTTTCCACGGCTTTGATGAAGTCTTGCATGTGTCTTGTGATGGTGGCTAATGCAAGATTTACAAAAAAGATTGTTAAAATAGTTTTCAAATAGAAAGCATTTTTAAAGTATAGCAAACAAAGGAATATTTCACACTATAATTTCTAATTTATTCCCTTGGGTCATTTCAAACAAATGTGGTTCCAGTCTAAAGATAATGAATAATACAAAGTTCATATTAAGGAAATGATCCTAAATGTAACCATTTTGAGTGTTATTTCTCTTTTAAAAAAAAGTCAATATTAGAATATTGATTTGAGCATTAAACTTGTGACTTACCATCAGTACGACAACTGGCCAAGACCACCAGCAAGTAAACCAGCAATCCCAGACGACAATCCATGAAGATAGAAGTACAAATGAAGATTCTGTTTACTAAGGGTGGTTTTGTACTCTTCTGTACCTTACATGCACAAACGCATGCTACCACTTGCGCAAGAATGTCCTGATAACACGCATTATATAAACTTTCCATTATGGGTAATTTTAGGTGTGAGAATGTGGCAGATGTATCCAGTGCGCCTCGAACTTCAACCTTATTAATTCAACCAATGATAAACAAAAATTATGTCAAGAATCTTGTTACAAAAGTACCTTTTAAATTAGGAATGGTGCAAAATAAATGACTGATTTAAAGCAGGTGTAACAGAAATAGTGTGAAAATGAAACAACAGTAAAATAGAAAATATCCAGTTAAAATGTTCCTTATTTTAAGTAAAACTTATATCCTTTATTTATCTAATAACAGTTTTAACACTGAAAATGTATAGTTGTTGAAGTTCAGACACGTCACTTTGTGCTGACACTAGGGTGTATCAGGAAGAATCTGCCAATACGATACGCATCACGGTACATTTGGTTGCGATATGATGCAATGCGAAACTGTAAACCAGGCTATTACTTAATTTGGGAATAAAATAGGATAATTTTAGAAAAGCTGTTATCAAGAACACACCACCATGTGCAAACCTTAGCTAGTACTTCCTGTGACGCTTTAAATTTAGAGATAAGAAGCTATCCAGTGGTCGGGATGTAAACTGAAAACTTATTGCGCTATTGAGAATCGATACAGTACAGTTTAAAAAAAATCCTGATATCGATATTTCCTTACAACCCATAGCGGAAACATAATGCTTCCTTTATAGGATTTCTCAATATCAACAAAGCTTTTGATAAGAGTTTAAAGGGATAGTTCACCCAAAATAGTATTCTTTTTCCTACTATGGAAGTGAATGAGGCTCTCGATTGGTTTTTCTCAAAATAGAAACGTATACAGGTTTGTAACAACATGAGAGTGAGTAAATGATGACAGAATTTTCTTTTTTGGGTGAACTATCCATTTAAACTAGGGCTGTCAAAAGATTAATTGCGATTAATCGCATTCAAAATAAAAGTTTTTTTTATAATTTATGTGTGTGCACTGTGTGTAATTATTTTAGAAATACACACACATTAATGTTTGTATTTATGAAACATTTACATGTATATTATATATTTTTTAGATATTTTATATTATAAGTATACCTAAATAACATTTTTTCTTAAATTCATACATGTACACGGCAAAAAAATGACTTTTGTGTTTTTGTCTTGTTTTTAGTAAAAATATATTAAAATTTCTTAAATTAAGATGAAAATAAGTCTAGAAAAAAATGATATAAAATTTAAGTAAATTTGTGCTGAAAACAAGCAAAAAACATATGCCAATAGAACAAGAATAATTGTCTTGAATTTAGTGTTTATGAAAAAAGTAAACTTATTTAAAAAGAAAATCTTATTCCATTGGCAGATTGCTTGTTTTCAGCAATAATTTACTTAGTTAATTTTTTAAAATTATGTTTATTGTAGTATTTTCAGATTTACAAACAGATAAACAGTAAATCACATGACAGAAACAAACACAACTACGCGAAATCACACATACACACAAAAAAAATTAAAATAAAATAAAAAACCTCCTTTAGTTAGATTCATGTTTTGCATTTGACGACAAAGCCAAAACACAGGTAAGGGAAGTCAAAACAATTTTTTTCCCAGCAAGGAATGGATAGAGGTCAGATTGAAGATAGAAGTCAACGAAAATGACAATAAAATTACAGTGAAAAAAAGTCATTGCATCAATAGTTTTTGACAGGTGATTAAAAAGAGGCCACCAGGAAGCTTCAAATTTATCAATGTTACCAGAGATACTAAATTTAAAGTTCATATTTTTTGTCTGAAAACTAGAATCCTAGGTCATTTTGCTCATCAAGAAATTATATCTTAATTTAAGAATTTTTTGACTAAAAACAAGACAAAAATACCAAGAAGTCCTTTTTTGCAGTGTATGTGTGTATTTATACATACGTTACGTATACACACAAACATGTATTATCCAAACAAAAACTTTTATTTTGTATGTACTTGTAGAAATGTATCATAAAATTGTACTCCACAAAATTCAAATTTTTTAGGAGCACTTCTCCTTTGTTTGTTATTTTTAGGTAAACACAAACCACAGTATCAAGTTTTATAACTAAACACAAACATAATAAAACTTTTATTTTTACTCAGCCCTCCATTTTAATTTAAGACAACAGCTGCATAGACATTGGGAATGAAAAATTCAGAGGAAACTAATCCGTAAGGTAACTTTGGCATTATTCAGATTTTTGTATTTTATTTATTGATTCTTAACACCATTCCAGGATCTATGGCTATACTTGTGGCAAGAATTGGCTAATCTAAACACAAGTTCATCCACACACATTGATCTATACAGATTTTTATATATGAGATAAAGTTAGACTGCAAAGCATGCACACATTATCACCTAGTGAGCTTTAAAGAAAACCACTATTACAGTATGTCCCCTTAGATACAAAACAGAAGACACATGCTCTACTTATAAATTTATCTTTAAGGCTGTCTATGGCTTTGTGCCATCACTCTCAAACGTGTCATAATATATTACTACACGACTTAACATCTGCAAAAAACATCTCAAATACAGAAATAGTCACGAGGCCACTTCTTTATGTACACATAACTCCATACCATGTTTAACTGGAACAGAATCAAACTTAAACAGGTTTGAATGAGAACATTGGAGAATTCACATTTATTTTTATGTTGGTGTGTAGTTTTACAGCATGGATTGGCATTTGGATAGTATGATAAAATCTCTTAACCCTAAACAGTACATATTAATAGTACAATATAAAAGTAAGACATTATAAATAAAGTACATATTCAGTTTTTAACACAAGTTTTGGTATGCACATGCACACAAAAGTCTCTTTAGTTCATTTCTTTATCTACTCTGTCTCTCTTAAATAGAGAGGAAATAGAGGTCTGGTTGCTCTTTTGGTGTAACTCATCACTGCGTGGCAGGAACAATTATTGACCAGCAATAAGATCTCAGCGATCCATTCCATTGTCCTCTAGAGGTTTTCCTTGGAAACAAGCTGCTCGTAGACGTTGACAAAATTCCAGCTCCTCCTGCAGGAGAAATAATTTGTGCCAATGGACATTGAAGTCAGCATGAAAAACAACATTTATCCATTGGGAAAGAACTTGATTGTGAAAAGGAAGCTTTGTAATAGCACACAGAGACTGAATGTCAAGGTTTTCATTTTGTAAACCTATAACTATTTGCTAGTATTAGGCGACATTAACTGGCATTAAAGGAATAGCTAATAGGCAAAGTTATGGGTTTTTGTTATCTATATACATTTTTATTTCAAATTCTATCAACTATGGCCGTATGCCTGTTTATGACAAAGTTAAGGTCAGGCTGAAGGCTTGAAATGGGGCACTATCCAATGCCATAAAAAACAAAAATAGATAGGATATTAATATACCTCCGACTGAGGAACTCATATACACCTAGGATGGTTTGAGGGTATATGGGCTACTTATTCCTATTTCATTAATTAAAGACATTAGACAATATTTTAAAATGCATAACCATAACCTGAAACAATGCCAAAACAGATGTTGACTTCATTTTTGGGTGAACTATCCCTTTAACTATGTGATGTGAGACAAATGTCAGACAAAAGAGCGAATTACTACATCTCAATTGTTTTTTCTGCCTTACAATTCAATGCAAGACTAAAATGCATAGAAAGTAAAAGAATGATAAAGGGACAAAATTGAGCAGAAACAGAAAAAAAATAGCTAGGAGAAAATTTATTTACCAGGCTCTCCTCTCGTCCCTTTAGGTCCTGCACTCGCTGGTTAAGAAGCTCTTCCAAACCCAGTGATGGGTCTTTACAATCACTCACACCACGGGGACAGTCTTCAACCAAACTACACAAATACACATTGCAAAAAATGTCTCATATTTAAACTTCAATATAGAGTACACTAGTTTAGTTTTCATCACAAAACAACTTTACTAACCAGCAGAGGGTGCCGAGGACGTGTTCATGTACAGAGGAATGAGGGGTTCGGAGAACTGCCACCAGCTGTTGGACCATCCCCATAGACAACACTGTATCTGATGGAAAAAGACATTAAGAGTAAATACAAAATTTACTTGATGGTGTTACAGAATACATCCAGAATCAGACATCCCAACTCAACTTTATTTACAGAGCACTTTCAACACCACAAGTGGACCCAAAGTGCTGTACAGAGAGGGATAAAAGAGAAAAATCAATGCACAGCATATGGCATACACGGCTTACAAATAATACTAAAATGCTAATGTAGGAGAAGATTTAACAGGTATAGGCTTAGGGGCTGCAACAGAGAACCTGACAACATCATTAATCTGCCGGTCAAATTTAAGATCAGAGTCAAAAATGACACCAAGATTTCTCATGCTAGACCGTTTTTACCCAGGAAACATTCCTAGGCAGACAAAAACATAATCTACACATCCTTTATTACCAAATACAATCATCTCTTTCGTGTCCACGTTTAATTATAGAAAGTTTTTCGCCAAGCAACAGTTAACCTCAGTCAGACATTCATATAGGTACTAAATATAACTTTACTGAAGTAAGTTTTAATCCCATGTTTCAGTGGTAAGACACGTTTGAGAGTCATCTGCATACAAATGACAGTGGAATTCAAATTTCTCAAAAATAGAACCTAGAGGGAGCATATTAAAGGGAAAATATAATAGGTCCCAATATAGAGCCTTGAGGAACCCCCCACACAAGAGTGGTAACAGTAGTAGAATAGTCCGATCTATCAAGTAAGATCCGTTTTAGGGCTAATGGCCGTTCACACTTAAACTTTAACTATAATGTTAACTATAACAATAACTATATTACCACCCATATCACCAGATGATAATGATAACTACGTGCATTCGCTCTTGCAAATCATTTACCTTAAATGGCATTAACTAATACTGCATATTTCCTTTAATAAAAACATTTGCAATTGTTTACATGCAACAAAAACAGCATATTTACAAATTCAGTGACATTTACACAGCCGGTATAGCCAGCAGATGTCCTCAACACGCTGCATTTCGCGTAACTCTAAACAGTGAATCTAGTAGTTTGTGTAACCTAATATCTTCCTTTTGGTGTTGTCAATGTAGTAGAATAAAAAGAATTACATGGTTAATTTCAAGTAATTTTATGTTATGAACCCAAGCAATGAGCTTCTCTGTGGTGTCATCTGTCATTTCAAATGCACACGCACTTGAAGTTCAAATAGTTTTGATTGGCTGTGAATGGTTTATCGTTCATCAGTTGGAAAAAAAATCACTCAGAAAGATATCGGTCATTGTATCTTTTTCGTTATAGTTGTGGTGTGAACTCTGCTATTCTCTGCAATTTTATATTGTTATCGTCATAATGTGAATGGCCCTTACACCGTTAATACCAACCTGGTCCCCAAAACGAGCAATGAGAATATTATGATCAAAAGCTGCAGTAAAATCTAACAGAAATAAGAGAACACAGCTTCAGATCTACGCCTCATAGATGTTATTAGAAACATACCTTTGTGTTCTGGGTGACTGGTCAGAAGGTTGAGGAGAAGAAATGCTGATTTAGTTCTTAGTTTCTCACTGTCTGACTGCATCCCTCTCATCAGCACTGAAAAGCCGTCATGTTTCAGGAAATCCTGCAGACCTGCTTCCTGTTCACGTACTAAACCTGGGAAAGACAAGGGATGCATCAATTGCAGTGCATTGTGGGATACAGTATTGTGCACAGTATACACACTACACAGCGGTGCGTTTGAAATAGTAGTATGCAAGTACATTATTCTGATACAGAGCTGTTTTCTAGCTATAATTCAGCAATGGCCATTATATTCCACTGCATCACACACACCACTAAATCCTGAGTCTTTCACATACACACACATAGACTTACAAGATACAGCATAGAGTGCTTTAACTCGAACTGTGCTGTTTGTGTCGTGATCCGTAAGTTTTAGTAGTGACAATAGCGCCCCCTGGTTGAGCAGGTAGCACTGCACCTCAGGCATATTCTGGGCACAGCTGGCGATGAGCTGAGCAGCTCTCCATCGAATCCCCGCTTCCGAGTGACGGAGACATTGTGCCATACACAAATCCAGACCACCCAACTTCATCAGATCTGCCAAACACACACAAATAGTTAAATAAATGATGCTTGAGTCAACCACGGAGTTACATTCATGCGTGAATGCTTTGAAGCACACAAACCTCTTGCGTTGTCCAGATTCTCACAGAGCTCAGACAGCACCTCCAGTGCTTCCTCTCTTTCATCTTCCTCCTCCACATCTTTTTCACTCCCCCTCTCTTTGCATTCATCTCTTCCCAACACTTCCAAACAGCGTTTCATCTGTTCAACCTCATCCATCTGACCTTTACACACGTCGGCGAGGGCTCCTCTCAAAAACTCCATTCTCTAATGAGGCAGAGAGAGAGTTATGGTCAATCAAATACACGTTTTTAACAACATTTATCCAGATGATCGAGTATGATGGTAAAATTTATCGTAAAGGAACAGTTCAAACAGTAAAATACTCATTGTGTCATTGTTATGTTCACTGTCAACTTTTTAATTTTAACTGGGGTATTCTTTTAAAGATTTTATTGGGATCTGCTCACCTCCTGTGTCATGGGCTCTAAAGGAGCCGGACCATCAGAAGCAGAACCGGCCTCCACAGCCATCTGAAGCACACCCTGCAAATTATGGGGCTGACGCCTGTTACCCCTGCCCTCTGCCATCTGAGGGAAAAGAGGGACATCATAGGAGTCATTATTATTTATATATTATAATGTTATATGAAATAACACAATATTATATTATAATAAAAAAATATTGTTAATTCATCAATGAAACATGACCCTCATATAAAACTCAAACAACAACATAATAAGGTACAATATCCAAAGTAAAAAAAACAATTAATATGACAGTGTAATATTTGACCCCATATGTGAAATCCGGGTCTAAAAAAAAATCTTCAACATCACAGTTTGAATTCATTCATTCATTGATTTCAATCGTTGACCTGATATTACTCAAAGATGTCAAATTTAAATTTTCACAAAATATTATTTGTATTATGTAAACGATTTCACGTAGAAACTAATCACAGAAATGACTTTAGCTGCGTTTTTTTCACAGACTGGGTCACATTTGTGTCTAGTTTACCTCATAGTATGTTGTCAACTGTAAACTAAATTAATTATGGTGATGTGTACGTCAATACAATTTTAATTTATTAGCATAATTTTGTTTAGTTAACTTACAACACTGACAAAGCATTAAAGATAAAACAAGTTACAGTCAAAATGTGACAAACTGTCACTGCTAGACATGTTATTAGGGGTCAAGCACCGAAGGTGCTGAGACACCTATTGTAATTGTTAGTATTATTATTATTATTATTCTGCTTCTTCTTCTTCTTCTTAGCCATAGGCGTCTATGGCAGCCCTATGAACCGTACATAGGAAAATGATGAAATTTGGCACAGTTGTAGTGGTGGTCTTAAAAAGTCATGTGACCAAAAATGGGGTCTCTAGTACTAACTCTATAGCGCCACCAGCAGTTCAAAAATTCAATGTTCAAAGGGTTATAACTTCTGATCCGCTTGATCTATGAAAATTCTACTTAGTACACGTGATTGCTCTCCTCATGCTTGTTGATTTTAATACCTTACAGTAAAACTCCACCCATTACAGTAGCGGCCATTTTGAAATGTACAGTATTCCATTTTTTCGCTACTCCTCCTTCAAATGTTGTTCAATTCTTATGAGATTTGGCACAGATGATCTTTGGAGTAAGCCGCATAGAAATGACTGAACAGAATTTTGATATTTATCTTTGTTCAAAAGTAATAAATGCGCAAACTTAACGAGGTTGACGCAAAAATGGTTCTGAAGCTGTAGCTCAGTCATTCTTTGATCAATTGAAATGAAATTTGGTACACTTCATGTGGACCATGAACTTGGGGTCCATGCCAAATTTGGTGACAGCGCCACCTATGGGTCATGAGATAATAAAATAGGCTATTTTTGCCCATAACTTCTGAACTGTTTGTCAGAAAATTATGATCTTGATGTCTATGGATTGCTTACCTCATGCCGCATCTGTCGATGTGTATTATGCCGGGTTTGACCGAACAGCCTGTCCGCCATTTTGAAATTTCACATAATTTGTAATATTTTTTTAACTATTGGACATATCCGCGCAAAAATTAGTAAGGAGCTTCGACATGATGTCCTGAAGGTACCTGGGAAGTCAGAGTACAGCGCCACCTAGGGGTTATAAACTATAACAGTTCTCATGGAACTGCTTATAACTTCTGAATACTTTGTCTGATATTAATTTCTTTGTGAATTTGTATTCACTGGTTTATGCCGATTGCAACGATGCCTCGTTTGTCATTTTCCAACATTCTGTTCATGTGTTATTGTAAAGCATATGGTAGATTATTTTTTCGCTACTCCTTTTACAAATGTTGTTTATTTTATGCCAGGTACTGCTCGTATAATGTTTGGAGCAATCCGCACAGAAATGACTGAACAGATTTTTGATATTCTGTTCTCTTTCTTAGAAATACCACTCCAAAGTTGACCGTGCCTGTGACGTTGTCTATTTGTCATAGTAAATTAATGTGACTGTATATTACATTGTATAGCATTACTATACAGAATGATGTTCTTGTCTTCAATCTCATTTGAGCTTTTTGATTCCCATATACATTGTATTTCTGATAGTTCTGCTCTGCACTGTCAGTTCTGCATCTGTGTTGATTGGCACATGTCAATCCTTGAAGCACCTAAGCTGTTTTTTGCTGCCCTTTGAGCTGTGTTAGCTGAGTTGCGCATCTGGTTAACCACATGCCATGAGATTCTGAGTTCATGGGTTCAAATCCCATGTGCAGTGATATTTTGTCTTAACTTTTTTCTCACTTAAGTTTTGTGATTTTTATACAATACATTGTATTTCAGTTATTTGTGCTCTCTGTTGTCATTTCTGCACGTTTGGTAATTGCTGGATATCAATGTTTACAGCTCTAAATCTCTATTCTATAGCTTGGACACACCAACTCAGTGGTTTAATCGTTTACTCAGTGGCGCATGGGGTAACTGTTGTGCTTTGGGAACCTGAGTTCATGGGTTTGAATCCCATGTGCAGTGGTTTTTGTCTTAACTTTTTTCTCACTTAAGTTTTGTGATTTTTATACAATACATTGTATTTCAGTTATTTGTGCTCTCTGTTGTCATTTCTGCACGTTTGGTAATTGCTGGATATCAATGTTTACAGCTCTAAATCTCTATTCTATAGCTTGGACACACCAACTCAGTGGTTTAATCGTTTACTCAGTGGCGCATGCGGTTAGTGCGTTGCTTTGGGAACCTGAGGTCATGGGTTCGAATCCCAGCTCTTACTTTCACTTATTGAGATTTCCTTTTGTGTTCCCTTTAACACGTTCTTCTCGACCTGTCTGGTTTTCCACACGTGTTATATTTTTGCCATCTTTACTGTTGTTGCTCCGCACTGCAGTGGTTCTGCTCTGCATTTGCTTTGCTTCGGGTTCGGGCTCTGTATTGCGCGCTTTCTGCGCTTTGCGCATTTGCTGCGTCGTGTGGTTTTTGCTGTGCTTTGGGTGCTCATTGCGCTGAAGGTGCTTGACCCCGCAATTGCTGCTTGCAGCTATATTTAGTCAAATAAGTCTGTAAAATAGATTCAAATTAAATGTAAACAAATTCTAGTTCGGTCCAGTTAAAAAATGAAACTATGAGTGCAACAAACTCATCCTACCTTGTAACAATGATGTATGTCTTAGGTATCTAGCAGCAATGTTGATGTGTATGAACGCCGCTCCGTTATTATAAACACACGAGCTCGAAACCAGAAACTTCCAGATCCTTCAGCAGCACAGCGCGTGCAGAAGATCGTCGCGATGTGATGACGTATATGTCAACTTTACCATAGAACTTTTGAATCATCCTTCAAATCATCATAGATTCTTTAAAACACATATATTTTTTATATTTTTACAAAAATTATAAGAATTATTTTAAGCTAACGTGATGGGTAGAAATATATTTTTTATATTTATTGATCTCTGGTGGATCTGATGCGTTGAGGCTTTCAATGTCATTTTCTTGTTGAAGATTAACTAGTTTTGTGTTTTATGGCATTAAAATTTAGCTTAAAACGTACTATTCTTGTACATAATTTATTATAATATTTTCTTCTTTTTCATGAATTATTTATTGATGTATTCATTTTTCTAATTTGTGGAGTAAAGTGAATGCCATTTGGTTATAATATGCTTGGTTTTCTGGAAAAAATGATTTTAATACTGTATGTAAATTAGTTTTTATGAGAATTAGGTTACTATTCCTTTGCCAAGTTACAAATTTTACAAATAAATGATGATAAAATAAATTAAATGTATGAAAGTAGAGGTCTGATAATTACTATATTGCTTATGATGACATATGGTCAGTACCATAAGAACATTAGACATAATAATAATAATTTTACATTTCGTACAACTCTTAATAAATTTGAGATAATTTATCCAGTAGAGGAGACTACTGTATTTTTACAGTCTTATGCAACTGAACCAATTTGATGACTTTTATTTTTTTATTAATAAGCCATTTTAAAATAATGGTCTGACTCTGTACCTTCTGGCATGGTTACTGTATATGTTCTGTATAGTTCTGTATTATTTGCAAAGGTTAATAAAAATGAAACGTCAAATGATTGACATTTTTACCTCGTCCACTATTGATGACGTTCTTCTATTTCTCCGCGCCTGCGCGTTTCCTCTTGTCAAACTCCGCAAAATGGCTGCGCTCGTGGGCATCCGCGCGTGCCTGTCCGGTAAGTTATAAAAAGCGTTTATTTGTCATCGTGCATTTCATTTGTGTTGTGTGCATGCGACGAGTGATTTGCGTGGGTGATCAATCATATATGCGTGAATATATGGATAAAATTATATAATTGTCTGTTATTGCGGACGGAGGATGAGATGCTCGTGTCTCGCTTATGCAAGGTCAAGTTCCTTTGTACAGAACACATAGGATATATAAAACGTGTCTACATAAATAAATTGAAGAGGTTTACAGTATCAACATGCATTTATAAGATATAGTCTATAATTTCTTTTTGAAGGTGTTTAGATCTGAACAACAAGATTTGTTTTGTGTTATTTAAAGTAACGTGTCTTTTTATGTATCTATAAGTTATGTACGTTACTAAAGCTATATTGCTACGTAACCACAAGCCAATATCGTGATGTTTTTCATGTTATATGAATGAATGAATGGTTTTCTTTTGTTGTGCAGCTCTGCAGTTGACTTCCCCCAGTTTACTGCACAGTTCCTATAAACTGGTCAGTGTTTTATCCAAAAACTTTTTTAACGTTTATGTTTTGATAAAGTAAAAATAAAAAAACATATACCCAAAAAGTATGACAGCAAAGTTTATAGCCTGATCCTTCAGTCTGTTATATTGACAGAAGTAATAAATTCTGGTATGATAAATTTTTGTCACTTTTTTTCTTTCCTCAGTGTGCAGTTCCTCTAAATCGGAGGAATTTCGCTGCGGAGGCGAAGAAAGTTTTCTCTCGAGATAAACCTCATGTGAACATCGGTACCATTGGTCATGTAGACCACGGCAAGACCACGCTTACGGCCGCCATCACCAAAGGTATTTTAAAATCATTTCAATCCTTATCCAAATTTTTAATGGTCAGTTGCGCAGGTATCTCATTCATAATCATGAACCTATGCATAGCTCCTCCCACAATAGTTAATTAGAGCCTCTTGTTTACACACACCATGTTGTATATATCTTCATGTATATCAACAGCAGTGCGTTTAATGTCATTTGTGTGTCTGTGTCAGTTCTTGCTGAGGCAGGCGGTGCACGCTATAAGAAATACGAGGATATTGACAACGCTCCCGAAGAGAAAGCAAGAGGAATTACTATTAACGCCTCGCACGTTGAATACACCACTGCTAACAGGCACTACGCACACACAGACTGCCCTGGACATGCCGATTATGTCAAGGTAATGCACACGAATAGATGAAGCGTTTGTGTTTACTACGGTATGCATACAATAATTTTATACATGAGGCAAAAGAACTGCAGTGGCTTTGATGAGTCCCTATCTCTCTATCTGTGTCTGTCTGCAGAACATGATCACAGGAACAGCTCAGCTGGACGGCTGCATCCTGGTGGTGGCCGCGACGGACGGTCAGATGCCTCAGACCCGTGAGCACCTTCTTTTGGCGCGGCAGATCGGTGTGGAGAACGTGGTCGTGTTCGTGAACAAAGCCGATGCCGTCGAGGACAAGGAGATGCTTGACCTGGTTGAGCTGGAGATCAGAGAGCTGCTGACCGAATTCGGATATGACGGGGAAAACACACCGGTCGTGATCGGATCAGCGCTCTGTGCTTTGGAGGTAAGAACCAAATCCCAGAATTCATTGCGTTGGTTTTAATAAGTACAGTACTGACGGTGTTCTGATCGTATGTGTGTTTGGGTTTAGAATAGAGATCCGGAGCTGGGTATTGACGCTGTGATGAAGCTTTTGGAGGTGGTGGATACGTATATTCCTTTACCAAAGAGAGAACTAGAGAAACCATTCCTACTGCCTATAGAGGGAGTCTATTCTATCCCAGGTATGGGCTTTGCTTTTGTTTCTGGGTTTTATAAGTCTGGATTAGTTAGGATGGTGGACTAGTCATCTAAGTGTCATTAAATTGGTTAATAGTAATTATCTTTATTTTCTAAAATAGATAAAAATCAGGATCTTGGTATTATTATTATAAATGTAATAATCACTATTTGTTATTTATGTGCCTGCAGGTCGTGGGACCGTGGTTACAGGCACACTTGAGCGAGGTGTGATCAAAAAAGGAGACGAGTGTGAATTCGTTGGACACAGTCGTTCCTTCAAGTCCGTTGTCACTGGTAAGAAAACTGGATTTTGCAGAATTTACCCACAATGCATTGTAAGAAAAGTGGTCAATCACAAAAGTATAAAAATGTAAATGCGTCCCCGAATCGCCTCTTTCTAACCCAGGTATTGAGATGTTCCATCAGTCGCTGGACCGGGCGGAGGCGGGTGATAATCTGGGTGCTTTGGTCCGTGGATTGAAGAGAGAGGATGTTAGAAGAGGTATGGTGATGAGCAAACCTGCATCCATCCAGCCACACCAGAAGGTCAAAGCCCAGGTGAGTGTTTGTCTTAATTTAAACTCTGCAGATTTGCATTTTTATCAATTTGTTTCAAAGTATGTGGGTAGATAACTTTTTTTTTTTATTCAGGCATGCCCAATTTTGCAAAAAATTGTTATAATGCAAATCTAACTAGTTTAGTTTGTCCCACATATCTTGTTTAGTAACCATTTAAACTTTGTGTGTGTTCAGGTTTATGTTCTGAGTAAAGAGGAAGGTGGTCGGCACAAACCGTTCGTCACAAATTTCATGCCCGTCATGTTCTCTCTCACATGGGACATGGCCTGTCGAGTGGAGCTTCCTGGCGGCAAGGTATGTTTATTTGCTTTTGGGCCTGTGAGGGCTGCACCATTTCTGGAAGATTTTATTTACTTTTGTATTTTTATGCATTTGGCAGACGCTTTTATCCAAAGCGACTTACAGTTGCTGTACAAGCTATAATACATTTTTATTATCAGTATGTGTGCTCCCTGGGTTTGAACCCATGGCCTTTTGCACTGTTAAAGGATTAGTCCAATTTTTTTTTGTAATCCAGATAATTTACTCACCACCATGTCATCCAAAATGTTGATGTCTTTCTTTGTTCAGTCGAGAAAAATTATGTTTTTTTTTTTTTTTTTTGAGAAAAATATTCCAGGATTTTTTTCATTGTAATGGACTTTAATGGACCCCAACACTTAACAGTTTCAATGCACATTAAAATTGCAGTTTCAAAGGACTCTAAATTAATAACATTCGATATACAACAACGTCGGAACGGTCATCTTTCTACACACTTGTAAATACTGGGGCGTAGTTTCGGTCCTGTGATGCCCCAGCGCGACCTCACGTAATACATCAAGAAGTCACCGAGGACGTATGCGAAACTACACCCTAGTATTTACAAGTATGTAGAAAGATGACCGTTCCGACGTTGTTGTATGTCGAAAGTTATTAATTAATGTCTTTTTGTCAGTTTATTCTTTAAAATGGTCCGCAAATGTGCGTTTCATATATGTAACACGTTACCTTTCGACGTCATTACGCAATTACGTGAGGTCGCGCTGGCTCATCACACAGCCAGAGGAAGAAGAGAAGTTGTGGTTTAAAAGTGCATATTTTTTATTTTTCTTGCCAGAAATGACAATCGTTTCGGTAGATAAGACCCTTATGCCTCGTTTGGGATCGTTTGGAGTCCTTTGAAACTGCAATTTTAAACTGCATTAAAACTCTTAAGTGTTGGGGTCCATTAAAGTCCATTAAAATTAGAAAAATCCTGTAATGTTTTCCTCAAAAAACATAATTTCTTCTCGACTGAACAAAGAAAGACATGAACATTTTAGATGACATGTTGGTGAGTAAATTATCTGGATTTAATTTTTAAGAAAATGGACTAATCCTTTAAGCATTTTTTTTATTTCAAAACTGCAATCTATTCTTAATGGGTATTCTCTTTATCTGTATTTTTTTTAGGAGATGGTAATGCCGGGAGAGGACACATCTTTAACCCTGACCCTCAGACAGCCCATGGTTCTCGATAAAGGACAAAGAT
Source organism: Misgurnus mizolepis (assembly GCA_025389145.1). Classification (NCBI taxonomy): domain Eukaryota; kingdom Metazoa; phylum Chordata; class Actinopteri; order Cypriniformes; family Cobitidae; genus Misgurnus; species Misgurnus mizolepis. The sequence continues at coordinate 35,074,803 of JAIFKI010000008.1, read as the reverse complement.
TCACGCTCCGGGATGGTAACAGAACCATCGGCACAGGTCTGGTCACGGACATCCTCAGCCTTTCGGAGGAGGACAAACACAACTGGGGTTGAACAAAGATGAGGAGGTTGTAAAGGGATGGGAAACATCTACTGGACTAAACTTCTAGAATTGTTGCATTTTGGCTTTGTGTATTAGGGGGAAGAAAAAACATCTATTTGCTAATGGGGTGTATCTGCCCTGATTGCTAATGTTGTTGCAAGCACTTAAAATGCTGTATGTACCCATCGACTTTCTAAAAATGCTTTTCTGAGAGTACACAAAAAAATGTCAGCTGAGAAATTATAATTCAATATGTTTGAATGATTCCTGTCCATGTAAATATTAAATTGTTGAAACGAGCTTGACTTTCAGATTATTCACACATTTGCAAAAGTCTCAGACTGCAACTGGCTTTTCATTATGTCCTTTTATTTACAGACACACATTTGGTTCTTTGCTGTCTGGTTTATCTGTCTATAAAATTATTCAAATGTGGCTGATGTAATAAAATGTATTTAATAGATTTGCTGATTTGGTGTTTGTCCTCGCCACTTAAGATGTTGAATTAAAGGGGACATTTCACAAGACTTTAATGTCAAATAAATCTTTGGTGTCCACAGAATACGTATGTGACGTTTAGCTCAAAATATCATATAGATAATTTATTATAACATGTTAAAATTGTCACTTTGTAGGTGTGAGAAAATTTTTGCTGTTTTGGGTGTGTCCTTTAACATGCAAATGAGCTGATCGCTGCAGTAAATGGCAGTGGCGTGGTTGGATAATGCAGATTAAGGGGTGGTATTATCCTCTTCTGACATCACAAGGGGAGGCAAATTTCAATGACCTATTTTTTCGAATGGTTTACCAAAACTAAGTTAATGGATTGATCTTTGACAGCTTGATAAAAGCACTGTGGACCAAATTATAGCACCAAAACATGGAAAAAGTCAGATTTTCATGATATGTCCCCTTTAAATGCATGATTATGTAATCAGTTATGTTTCTTTTTTGTTTTACTTAGCTTTCTTTGCAGATTGGTTAAATAGTCATTTGGCGTGACATGAAGTTGTCAAGTAATAATAATCTATGTAGTATAATAATGACTTTGAATCTATCTCCACGTAAAAAAAAATATCCAAAACTAAGTAAAACAAAGTTTCTGATGAAGTAAATCACATAATAAGCCAGTTTGTTGAAATTTGCATTGACGCTAAAAAAATTGTGCTGAATGTTTTATTGTAATTATTTGCAGTGTGACAATTTTTTAATATGACTTTAAAATATAGTTGTGTATAAAGTATATCGTGTTTGGCTATAGCTGCCCGTCACAGGGATAGGCACCAAAATTGTACATTTTTGTCATCACTATCATCACCCTTACTTAGTTCCAAACTTGTATACATTTTCTTTGTTCTGCTGAATACAAAGTAAGATATTTTAAAAAATATTTATAAGCAAGCAGATCTAGGCCACTATTGACTTCCATAGTAGAAAATAATACCATGGAAATGAATGGTGCCCTAGATATGTTTGGTTATTACAATTTTTCTAAATATCTTCATTTGTGTTTAGCAGAACAAAGAAATGTATACAGGATTGGAACAACATAAGGGTGAGTAAATGATGACAAAATGTTAATTTTTTTTGGTGGCTATCCCTTTAAAACTACACTACAAGAAGTTAAAGTTTATTCGTTTTTAGTATAAATACTAAATATTCTTAAATCAAGATGCATTTTCAAGACCCAAAATATTGAGTCTTATTTTCTGAAAATCGAGTTTATGCCTAAAACAAGTAAAAGTATCTGCCAGAGGGGTAAGAAAAATAAAACAGTTTTTAAGAATTTATTGGTAACACTTTACAATAAGGTTGTATTTGCTAACATTAGTAAATGTCTTATAGCTAACACGAACTAATAATGAACAATACAGTTTTTCAGGATTCAGATCTCAAAGGTGCATACTGGTTCAAAATGTATCTGTAATTATGTTTTAGGACCTTTCTAAAAGGACCGCTGGGGTACATATTTTGATGATTTTTTTCTAACAGTACTAACATTTGCCAATACAGTTATGAATACATGTTAGTTCATGGTGCATTGACATATGTTAACAGTTACAACTTTTTATTTTATTAATGTATTAAAATTAACCTGAACTTTGACGATTAATAAATGCTGTAGATTTTAAATAATAAATGCTATTTTATTTTTAATTTACATGTCAGCAACTGCATTAACTAAAGTTAACAAATACAGCCTTATTGTAAAGTGTTTCCAGTTAATTTGTCTTATCTCACTGTCAGATATTTTTACCTATTTTATGCCTTAATATCTTGGGTCATTTTGCAAGAAAACATATCTCGTTGAAGAATTTTTAGATACTTGTACTGGAAAACAAGACAACACTTTTATCAACACTTTTAAACACAGTAAAAAAAATTCACCAATCATATTACAAATTGCCGAAAAAAAAACAATGTGGCAAAATTTTCATAATTTAAGACAGGACAGTAACAAGTGGGTTATGATTTAATTATTTATACCTGAACTGGTTTCCCCACCCACATGGTGTAAGTTATCAACATGGCGAGTTTAATCTAACACATTCTTGATGGTGTGGGATTAAAATATTTCTCTAAAGTTCACTTATGAATAAGGCACAATATGATTTAGAGTCTCTCTCTCTGGCCCTCACACTTGATCTTAATCTTTATCTTTCACTCTCTCAAATAATCAGATATAAAATAACATGTGTCCAACTCAGAGTTTATTTCAGTATCATTTATTTTTATCAGTCCGTGTCTTACTGGAAAGGGATTCCGTTCATCTGTTCATATGAATCTGAAACACACATATACACACAAATAAATGACACATCAAAACACACATCATTTTTAACACAAACACACTCACCGTCTGTGTTGTCATAATGACAGGTTGAATCCGCCATCATTTCATATGATTCTGAATAAAATAAACAACATTTTATTTCAATGTTAACATACTACTCTTAAAGTGCTCCTGTAAAGTCTTTAAAGGGACAGATTGAGCAAATTTAAAACATAGAGGCTGTTTACACCTGGTGTTATGATGCCTTTTGGTCAATCTGATCACAAGTAGACAACGCCGAATACAGAGGGTGTAAAACGTTTTGAGCTCGACCACATTCAAAGGTAGTCAAATACACATTCGACCGGATTGCTTTTGTGCTGTAGATCGAACAGCCAAAAAAACTGCATACCTCTGCATATTTATTAAATGTTACCGAACACAATGTTTTTACATCTGACCTGACTTCTAGCGTGAACCCTCAGCATTCAGTCTTTAAGCTTTTATTGATATAACTAAAGTGGCTGCTCTCCACCTCTTATAAGACAAAAAAATTCTTTGCCCAAAATATGTTATAATGTAATGTTATAATATAATATTTTTGTTTACTTATTTATAATTTATTTAAAATTTATTGACTTATTTATAAAATAATATTTTTATACATATTTTAGAAAGTAAAGCTTAATTAATTTTTTTTATAAAAAATATATTTAGTTTTAACCTTAATATATTAACATACAGTACTGTGCAAAAGTCTTAGGCCACCAGGCCAGAATTAGATTTTTTTGCAATGTTATAGTAATCATATAAAATAGTTTCTCTTTCTCTTTAATAGAATACATCCAGAAAATACAGGAAATGTTATATGTAGTATTAAAAACTGAATATAAATGTAAACTGATGTGTCAAGTTTTTAGGGTAAACTGCAGGATCTCTTAAACCTAAATAAAATGAAATCCTAATTTTACTTCATTCTGCTCAAAAACGCTCAAGATGTGTTTAGTGCCAAGAGAGGTCACACTAAACGCCGATGATGCCTAAAGAAGACATTTAGTCCTGAATTTATTTTTTTGTTCATATTTCCTGCATTTTTGTTTGTATCTTAATAAAACAGATTGAAAAATAAATATGGATGGACATTAAAACTTCTAAAACAACAAGTCTGGTGGTGGTGGCCTAAGACCTTTGCACACTGTATATTTTAAAATGCATTTGAGGGGCAACAAATATATTTCAAATTTTACAACCCATACAAAAATATATTATTCCTGGCAAAAAAATTGTATAAGTATAACATGTTTAAGTACATATAAAATGATATAAATATTTTTGTAGTTAAAAATATATTCAATTTTAACTAGTGATGCACCAATGTATCGGCCGCCGATATTAATCGGCCGTTTTTTTATGAGTTTGAAACCATCAGCATATCGGCAATAGCACGAGAAAGGCCGATACCGATTGTTTATTAATTAACTGCATAAAGAAATCCATTATATGTAAAAAATGAGTTAATGTTGTTAATAAAATAAATGCCGAATATCAAAAACCACCTTTGAAGGTTGTCATGCTGTCTTATTATATTTGTTTTAGCTTAATTTGTGCCTCTCTTATTATGTTGGTCAGTTAAATGTTAATTAGATCCAATCCATGTTCAGTAAAAATAATTTGATGCAGAAATAAACTAGCTAATAGACCAACTGTATAGTATTGTATACAAGTGTTTAATATCGGTATCGGACAGAAGTTGTCTATTTAAATCTGTATCGGTCCAAAAAAATCCTATCGGTGCATCCCTAATTTTAACCTTTTCAAACCTGTAAGGGGTGGTTTCCCGGACAGGGTTTAGGTTAATTCAGGACTAGGCCTTATTCATATATTAGGTAATTTAAGAAGTTTTTACAAACATACCTTACAAAAAACCCTACAGGTGTGCAGCTTAAGGCAAAACAATGTCACCGATATGTTAAAATTAAACAGGACATGGTGTCTTTAAATTAAAGCAGTTCAAACATGCACTTAAGTCTGGAACTAAAATAACCCCTGTCTGGGAAACCATCCCGTTATGTTTACAGGTTTGTAACATACAAAGTTTTTCTTCCAATGCAAGGTGAATATATATCTAATATATATATATTTCAAAATATTCAAAAATGGCCATAAAATATATTGGTTTAAAGTAAATTTTTGTAAACATATTTCAAAAAGAATTGCAATACATATATTTTGGCCATTTTTGTATATTTTTAAAATTAGATTTCTTGCCATATGAGTAACAACAGAAGCAGCTGAATTGACAACACTTATTAGTGTGCGTCAATTCAAACACGTCATTTCTCCCGCTTGTATTTTAACGACTCACCCACAGACCATCCACTCCAAGTAATCAGGACAGAAGCGGTCGAAAGTGGACAAAAGAGACGGATTAAAACATCAGGTGAGAACAGACATGTGTCTCTCTCGTCCACTTAATAAAAACGCATCTTAATACCAGGTGTGAACAGGGACTTTGAGTATAGCACATATTGAAACACTGACCTGTGTCTGTATGAGTGAGGTTCTGATGTCCGTCATCATCAGGATTGATATAATCTATGCCAGGAGAAATATTTAAACATTGTATATTGTTCACATTAGTGTGTGTGTCTCTATTAGGGTGCATGCCTTACCCTCTTCTTGCTCAGTTGGGTGCCGCTGTGAACATTTGCGAGGTTCAGCGTACAAGCTCGCCATGTTCTCATAAGACTCCCCGTCTTTATAGAAGAGAAGAAACAGGTGCAGAAATTTGAAAAGATTTGCTATGGTTTATTGTCTCTTGTATCACTTTCATTTTTTTTATTTCTTTTGCAGTGCCTAACAATTTGTCATAATACAGTGTGTACAATTGTGAGTATACAATTTTTTGTGTCTATCCTTACCAGTATCTGTCAGATTTTGAGGCAATTGTAAGGTATCCTGATGCGTCCCCACTCCCTCCTTCATTTCATCAGGGGTGAGGTAATCTAAAACCAATAAAACATTTTTATTCAAAGACAATAAAACAATAACTGAGCCTTATAAACATGCACAGGACTGTACCTTGGTCTGCAGAAACATAATATGTGACTTTATCCTGATTGGTGTATATGGCCGCCTCTACATTCTCATAAGACTGTGTGTCATCTATCAAAAAATAAAAGAAATAAATACAATAAATAATGACATGCACATTTTAATTTGAGTTATATCAATATTTAATAGTGCTATTTTACCTTTCTTGTTAATATTTATGTTCTGCAAACAATCTGTTGAATGCCTGTGATAGCAACACACGCAAACACCGCAAACAAATACTCAATGTTAAACACAATTTTGTCTGTGTTTTAATAAACATATAGATGAATGAATGACTTTCACCTAAAGCTGTTATAGCAGTCCACTTGTGGATTTCTGTAGGTCCTCTGCTTTGCATGTCCTGAAATTAAATGTTTTCATATATTTTAGTTTCAGGAAGTCAAAAGGTTACATTGGACCTAATGAGTAGGCAACATGTTAAAATGTATAAATGCCATCTTATTAGATTTGACTAAGTTGTGTTTAAAAAAAAAAAATTACAAGCACACTTTTACAAACAAATAGGTGACCCTGGACCACAAAACCACTCATAAGGGTCAATGTTTTAAAATTGAGATTAATACATTATCTGAAAGCTGAATAAATAAGCTTTCATTGGTGTTTGGTTTGTAAGGATAGGACAATATTTGGTCGAGAAATCTGAAATCAAAATATTGAGAAAATTGCCTTTAAAGGTGCAGTGTGTAAATTTTAGCGGCATCTAGTGGTGTGGTTGCGAATTGCAACCAATGGCTCAGTTCACTGCTCACCCCTCGCTTTTGAAATGCATAGAGAAGCTACGGTAGCCACCACCGGACAAACATGTCATCTTCGGAGACAACTTAGTAAAAAAAGTTTGTCCATTAAGGGCTTTTGTAGAAACATGGTGACACAAAATGGTGACTTCCGTGTATGGGGACCCTCTGGATGTATATAAAAACGTTTCATTCTAAGGTAATAAAAAAATAACGGTTCTTTAAAAAAGGTCTTTATACACCCATGATAATATAGTTTTGTATATTATGTTGCATTTCTGTCAAGAGATCCTTTTAAAAATTACACACTGCACCTTTAAAGTCGTCCGTATGAAGTCTTTAGCAACACAATAAATACAAAATGTACAAAATATATAGATAATTTTGACCCATAAAATGTATTGTTGACTAACTATACCTGTGCGCCTCATGACTGGTTTTGTAGTCCATGAAATATTTTTAAAAGACGCTTGCTGACAATGAATACAGACGTAGCCTATATTTGGATACTTTTTGGGTTTTTAAACAATAGTGAACTATGTGCAGAATGAATATGATGAACCGGACCAGATGGTTAAATGTCATTGTGAAAATGGCTCAGAAAAGTGATTTTGGTTCTGAGAAAATTTTTGGGTAATTTTTGGTTGTGTAATACAATGACTTTCACACATTTTGAAAGTGTTGGTGTCAAAATGTTTTTGGGGTCACTGTACTATATGTTATTTTACAATTCACATCTTTTACGATAGTATCATTTCTGTCATGTTGTTTAATGTGTGTGCGAGTTCACACTTACTCTTGGGTCGTTGTGTTTTGCAGATAAAGGTGAACAGAAAGATCCCAATAACAAACGCTAAGGCAGGAACTACGTAGAGTATCCAGTCAGGCCGAGACACTAAACATAACAAATAAGAAATGAATATCATCTGCCTGATTTATAAAGACATCACACACACACACCACACATATACTGTACCTGTTCTAGGTGAGTTGTTTATTATTGGCTCGGCATCAAGACCTACAGAAGATGTAACTGTAGATGGCAACAGTTTAAAAAACACAATCTCAGATTTATTAAGTTTGATTATTTTTTATAAACAGCATTATCTGTATACCAGAACTAAAAGGTTAGTTAGTAATGTAACATCCTCACACGTTCGGTCTGAATTTCTTTGACACACAGATCCCAAGGGAGGGACTGGTTGTGGTTTTTCTCGGTATTCACACCAGCTGCGTTTTTATTTCCTTTCTAACAGGCTCTTTGTAAGACAAATATTTACAGCTATACTGCATTTTAAAGTTTAGAAATGTCTAAATGCCTAACTTTTATATGGTCATTAAATCACCAAAAATAGGCATCATAACTGACATTTTGAAAGCACATTTGCAAAGTGCATTTCCACGTTTGGAGCTTTCCAAAAATTGAGTTTCTTGTACAGTAAACGTGTTTTATTAACAGAAAAAAAACAAATATATTATTCATTTAAAAACACCAAAAGCTGTATAAATAATAGTTATATAAAGGTAATCTGAATTTACACCCAAACACTCACAATCATTTACAAGAATCTTTTGTAAAAAAAATTAGCTGTAATTATGCCAGTAACTTACTGTAGAAGATAAAAACGAAAAATGTTTCATGTTCATTTAACTTTGAACAAACGGTTGCCAGGAAATAACATAAATGTAAAATCCACAGTAAGTTACTGACAACCGGCTGCCAGTAATACTGTCATTTCTACAGAATGTTTTACAGTGTATTTATGTTAAAAACGACCCAATTTTTCTGTTTACACACAGCATTTTCATCAACTATGTATGCGTAAAAATTAGACTCGATACCTTTATTACTGGTCTCTGTTGTGTTCATCTTGATGTTCACGGAAATGTGTGCAACATAACTGACAGTCAAAGAAGATGTGAGGGATAAACAGATGTGACGGAAGAGACGGAGAGAGAGAGAAACATGTAAAAAGGAGAAGTGAGAAAAGTAAAGAGTCAAAAACAATCTTATGCTTTCCCTCACAAATTGCCTTTTTATTTTATATTGTGCATATGTTTTGCATGTCTGTAATGCGAAAAAATGTAAGACATTCTGACAATAACAACAATATATTACATTTATGGTATTCTATTATTACGATCGTAATTTAAAAATGAAAAACAAATAGGTTTCACTATTAGTGGTCGACCGATACTGGGGGTTTTATGGGCGATGCCTAGGCTGTCACAACGATTAAATAATTGTCTCATTGTGATTGTTTGAAATCATCGCAATGATTTCAGATCACCACAATGATTGCACTTCTCTTTAAAAAACACAAGGGGGAGCTGCAGCGTCTGTATAAACGAGACAGATGGCGCTCCTTAACTGACAATGTTAGGAGATACATGGCAAAGCCATTCAATACAAAAACAGCATTTAAAGAAATTCTGCAAAACTTTGATAAGCAGTATGAGGTAAAACAAACATTTCCAAAATAGCAATTCCAAATTTAGGGAAGTGAAGGATGTTGTTTTTAAGGATTTGTGAGGAATTGATTTTATTGCAGCCACTGCAGACATGTGCTCCATTTTCTAATATCACCTTACTAGGATTGGCTACTATTTAAGGCCTTTTTTGGTATAGTCAGTTTATTTTGATTGCATTTTTATTTTGAGTTATTTTTCACTGTATTGTGTTTATTTCTTATAAAGTTTTTGAAAGATATATTAATTAAATAATTACTTTTAAATATGTGTATTAATATTTACTGCCATGTAAACCTTGCAAAAGATTGAAATAATCACAACAATTTGTGAATATTTTATAAACAAACAAAAAATATATGAGAAATAAATTTCAAAGCAATAAAACAGACAATTAATCGGCATAATCGGCAAAGTGCTAAAACGGCAATTGGTCATTATAATCGTCACAATTTATTAGACAATTAACCATATTAGACAAATGTCATAACTATGACAGCCCTGCCCATGCCGATATTGAGGATGTAGTGTGGCAGACTGGCAGATATGACGCCCGAAATAACACCAATGTAATTACAGTAAATGAGAGACAAAATGGAAACAAAGAGACAAACAAAATGAGAGAAAATTGCTGAAACCAAATAAAAATGGCATAATTTTATAAACATACCAAAAATATCTACAAGACATACTGTGGATGACAAATTTTTCTGCACACCAAGTGTGTTGTTGTGTAACATCCTGTAACTTTATATTAAAATGTAATCAAAGATTGCTCATTTTACTGTTTGACACACTTTGGCTTTATATCAACAATAAAAAAATTATATTACAGACAACAAATTTAAGGAACAGAAACATTTATTTGCCGTTTGAAAAAATTTATTGGCTCATGGCAATAATTTAAATTGTACAAATATCACTAATCACTATTTAAAATTAATGCAATTTCTATATTACATGTTCACAAACAAACACATCTTCAATAACACAAAGAATGCACAACCGCAAATATCATATTAGTGAAGTACAACCTTTTAGTGAAGTACAAACTATTTGAATGCAATAACAAGACTTACACAGCATAAATTAATCTTGGTGGACTACATTTTCAACATTTAAACACATATTTAAAATCAAACATAGTATGTGTTAACATTAGTAAATGCACAATTAACTTACCTAAATGTACAATGAACAACTTTCATTCATAAACACATTTAGGGCTGTGCGGTATATCGAGTTTTGACGATATATTGTGTCAGCATTTCACATCTATGGGATATATCTTCAATATCGGTATGATCTGATATATGCCCTCCTTTTTTGCAACAGAAGCTATGTAAGCATGCTCTGCAGTTGTATATTTTCAAAGAGGGAGGAACTCCCTGTCTTTCTTTTTTTTTCATGATGCACTGTTATAATAAAAGTTACTGTGACATCTCATGGGGCTTTGACTTTCACGTAAACATGTTTTTCACTCAGCAAAAAATACCGAGATATCAGTCGAATACTGTGGCTCGTGGCAAAATACCGATACTTTGGTTGTTCGATATCACCCAGCCCTCTAACAAATATCAATACATGCTGTAAAATATGTTGCTCGATTGTTAGTTCATTATGCAAAACTCATGTTAATGAATAAGACTTTATTATATAAAGTGTTGTAAGCTTAATTTTCTTCTGGCAAATATGCCTACTTCATTCTAAATATCACACATTTATATTGAAGTATTTTGCTTTAGGTGTGTGATATGTGACCTGTGAATGTTTTCGTGAGATTCATCCTGTCATCCACATAAACCCAAATTAGGAACCAGCATTAGCACGCGCACCCGCATCGTGAAATCACTGGGTAGCGTGCAAGGATCCATGCGCAGCTCTTGAGTGCGCGCGAGCGCTGGCAGTGCCACCGCAGCAGCGTGACGCTCACGGACTCTACCGGTTTGCAAAACATGCCCACCGGTAGAGAACACGACCGTTCGCTCGTGCAACGTCCCTCCTTGACGTATCGCGGCCAGAACCGGACGCCAAGATCCTTCCAGACCGACACCACCGGGCACTGGGTGTACGACCACAACCACCGCCGAACCCTGCGTTGCGTTTTCAATCCCGCTTTGAGATCTGCGAATATTAACTCCTGAAACTCACGAGGCATCGGTCCGACTCCAATCGCCGGCTCTTGCGTGACCTCGGACCCGTTATCCCGGATCGGGCGGTCAATGGAGGAATAGCGGGGGTCAAAACTACTGCCGAGCTTCTGCCACAGAAAGCGAGGTAGTAGATCCCTCTGCCCCGGTTCGAGCGCCGGGTTTGAGTCTTCCTGCAGATCTGGTACTGGCAGGTGGTCGCTTGGCAACGGGCGTACGCGTAGTTGATGCTGAGGCAGGGCGAGCTGAATGGTGACAGACACACAGAACACGAGCCCGGGAGACACCTTCATTTCCATTCAGTTGTTTAAATTTCTTGTTTTACTGTTTATTTGCAATTATTGTCCCTCAAAGCGAACACAAATTTAACTTTATAGCTTATAGTTTACAAATTAAACCTGGTCTTCCTTTGCGTAAAATTAGTGTAAAGTCCAGCGCTTTCGTAAGCGTTCAAGAAACAAACTATCCAAGAAAACTCTTTAATACAATTTAACATTTTCTATTACCCACAAAAAACTACTTTTCTTCTTGAAAACAAGCCTGAAATATATGACTTTCTGGGTCTTGTACTTTGGAGACTCCAAACGCGTCATGGTTTGCGAAGCGGCTCGTTTTATCTCACATTGCCTGTCGCCCCGTGGGCTCGAGCTCATGTCACCCGCACCTACAACACTCCTCCCACGGGTGACTTGAGACTCTTGCACGCCTAAACAAAACCTTTTCAGGCTTGTCAGGAAGTTGATGGACAGATGCTTTTATAACATATATTTAGAAACTGTGTGTAGATTATTGATGTCTTCGAGGTTGTTTGTAAAAAAAACGTGGCACAGTTTGTGACTGGTGGCCTTCAAGTTGGCATTTCATCACACGTTTATGAATGACGCATTTTATCACTTTAAATCAGTCAGTTAGCTCACTACTCGACCTCTGACCTATACCAGACAATGCCTCAAGCTTCTACGTCATTGACACCCCTTAAAACATGCATACACATCTCACCCACGCTAACACATCTAATCATCAAGCCAAGCATGACAGTGAGGTAAAAAACAACACACACAACTACACTTACCTAAAGGATTATTAGGAACACCATACTAATACTGTGTTTGACCCCCTTTCGCCTTCAGAACTGCCTTAATTCTACGTGGCATTGATTCAATAAGGTGCTGAAAGCATTCTTTAGAAATGTTGGCCCATATTGATAGGATAGCGTCTTGCAGTTGATGGAGATTTGTGGGATGCACATCCAGGGCACGAAGCTCCCGTTCCACCACATCCCAAAGATGCTCTATTAGGTTGAGATCTGGTGACTGTGGGGGCCATTTTAGTACAGTGAACTTATTGTCATGTTCAAGAAACCAATTTGAAATGATTCGAGATTTGTGACATGGTGCATTATCCTGCTGGAAGTAGCTATCAGAGGATGGGTACATGGTGGTCATAAATGGATGGACATGGTCAGAAACAATGCTCAGGTAGGCTGTGGCATTTAAATGATACTCAATTGGCACTAAGGGGCCTAAAGTGTGCCAAGAAAACATCCCCACACCATTACACCACCAGCAGCAGCCTGCACAGTGGTAACAAGGCATGATGGATCCATGTTCTCATTCTGTTTACGTCAAATTCTGACTCTACCATCTGAATGTCAACAGAAATCGAGACTCGTCAGACCAGGCAACATTTTTCCAGTCTTCAACTGTGCAATTTTGGTGAGCTTTGCAAATTGTAGCCCCTTTTTCCTATTTGTAGTGGAAATGAGGGGTCTTCTGCTGTTGTAGCCTGAGAGGGCAATTCCAAAAAAGCACCAATGGGAGTGGAAAATCTGCGGGTTATTTACTAAAAAACGCTAATTTCAAAATCAAAAATATATTTAATTACTATTTACTTTCTACAAAATGTATTTAGCATATATGTCAAACATATTTTTGGCCAGATAAATTTATTTTTGCTTTATGAGATTTAGTGTAACATTTTGAAATTTCCTTTTATTAATGAAGTTTGCTCTCTCATTTCCGTAATGTGTGATGTTGTAAATGTGAGAACTGTCTGACAGAAATGCAAGGGTTAGAGATTAATGTGTGTGTTTCACCCTAAAGGGTTGTTCTCAACAGTTGTGACGCACGTGTTGTGGCCGGTAACTCAAATCTGTCCTTTAATATTAGTTAGCCCGCAGGCATAGGCAGCTAAATTACACGCAGATTATGTGTAAACTTGCACTGTCCTTGGCTTGCCTTGGCGAATGTCAGTAACACAGAAACACACACATTTCATCGTGTTTGTTTCACTATATTATTGAGTTTTAAAGTTATTATATCAAGCTAATAATTCATAAATGTCAAAACGTTACCAGTGCGTTGAAGACAGACATCGCGCCTCTGTTTTAAACACGTTCCCGCAGCGCGTGTATGCTACTTTAGCCACGCCCCCTCATCAGCTGACGGAGCGCGTGACACACACTGCTCTAGCACTTCCTACCGAGGCGCGCAGACCGAATAAAAGTATGTGAATTAACGGTAAGTGTGTATGAAACGACAGCCGATGATCTGATGATCCGATATCTGATGAATGTGTGTGTGTGAAATGGACGTCTTTAATCTGTTAGTCAGGTTATTTCTCTTTGTTGTGTTTGATTGTTTGTTTATACGCGTCTGCTGCATCATACAGTGTCATCAAAATCGCCGCTTCTGTTTTTATAATAATGTTTCATTATGGATTAAATAATGAGTAAACAATGTGGTGCAACTGTTAAGAAAATTATCCTGAAATGGGAAATATTGTTTGACAGTTCAAAGTTAAATCTGTATCATAAAAAGTTTATGTGTTTGTGGGTTCAAAGTGCCAATCACAGTTAGTTGTGTTTTATTAAATATGTACAGCACTTTTCAAATAGTTTCAAAGCAGCTTTGCACAAAATAGTGCCTAGTATGTTATTTATCCTTATTTAAGTATACAATAAGGATACAATAGAGAGTATAAAATAGAGATAGGGCCTTATCTAATGGTTTTGGATAATGTATATAGTGTACATCATAATGCATGTGCCTATTAGTGCATGTAAGTTATTTTTTATTATTAAATTATTTTACCTACTTTACATCCACATGGGTTTTTGTGGGTTCAGGTTATCCATTTGTGTGAAACACTGAAAGACCAGAGTTCTGATTTCTCCACATAGGGTGTGTTTAAGCCTAGGGGTGGGATTTCGGAAGACATGCCATCCAACAATAGTGTGTCTGATGCCCCAATCACACAGTTTGTGAACTGCAGGATCCTAAAAGACCACAGGCTGCAAAGGTAACATCACTTCTCTCTTATGAAACATAATTCACATGAGGGTTTTCCCAGAGTATGTAGAGCATTTGCTAGAAAGCCTTTCAAAACCAGAATATAAATAAGGTTTATTCAGGGCCATTTTTAGGCATAGGCAAACTAGGCGGTTACCTAGGGCACCACCCGCTGCGGGGGGTGCCAATGAGCGCATATGCATTTTAGCAGGGCACCCCATCGCCTCAATCTTAGCTAGTACATCTATCCCAGTTAAAGAGGGGTTCAGGCTAAAATTCAGAGCCCTCCCCTCGGACACCACGCCAAATATGCTATATTATTATAGTACCTTACTGATTCTACATGTTAATGCAAATTCTTGAACTACTTATAATGTTTGTACAACAGCTCATTTTCTTCATGCACTTTTAGGGAAGACCTGTGGGTTCGGGAGGGCAAGATTTTGAACCCCGAGAAGCTTTTCTTTGATGAAGAGGGTTTTGCAGATTACAAAGTTGACTGTGGGAATAAAATCATTGCACCGGGGTTCATAGATGTTCAGTTAAATGGTAAACTATACGCATGCACTTCATATATATAAAAAACTAGACAAATTCTTTGTATTTGGACTGAAATAATCTATGATTGCTTTGCATGACTTTATTGATAGGTGGGTATGGCGTTGACTTCTCCCAAGCCAGTAGTGACATCAAAGGGGGCGTGGCTTTGGTGGCCAAAAAGATTCTAGAACATGGTGTCACCTCGTTCCTTCCCACCCTCGTCACCTCTCCACCAATCATATACCACAAGGTACCGTCCATGTACCAATAAAGTACATTTCTTTGTGGTATTTAAACATAACATATTAGCTTCTCAATGATGAGATGGTTGGTGGACTGCACTAGTGATGTCACTGGCCAGCTTTTCCTCTACAGGTCATCCCAGAGATCAAAGTTCAGGATGGAGGACCTGAAGGGGCAGGGGTATTAGGTAATGCATATTACTGCAAACTGTAATGTGTCATGCAAAAATCTAACCATATATGTTCAAGATTTATGTAATGTGTGTGATGGGTACAAGTTTGGTTTTCATACCTATCCCAAATTCTCCTATTCTTGATGATCTTCTCATTTGTGTCAGGTCTTCACCTGGAGGGTCCGTTTATCAGCGAAGAGAAGAGAGGCGCCCACCCTCCTCAGTTCCTTCGCACTTTTAAAGCCGGGGGCGTGGCTGACCTCATAGAGACGTATGGGCGGCTGGAGAATGTTGCTATGGTAACACTTGCTCCAGAATTGGCCAATAGTGAAGCAGCAATCCATGAACTGGCAGGAAGGGGCATAGCCGTGTCATTGGGTGCGTAAGGTAATGCACAGATTTCTTAAAAGTGATAGTTTACTCGAAAATAAAAAAAAATTAGTTTTTCTGTACAGGTCACTCGATGGCTGATCTCTCTCAGGCTGAGGAGGCTGTGCAGAACGGAGCCTCATTCATAACACATTTATTTAACGCAATGTTGCCTGTAAGTATCATGTACACACAAGATTTTGTATCTATATTAGTAAAGACCTCTTGTAGACACAAGTAGTAATATTTACTAAACCTTCTCCTTACAAAAAACTTGTTTTGCTGTTACAGTTTCATCACAGAGACCCGGGCATTGTGGGATTGCTTACGAGTGACCGCATACCACCTGGCCGGATAGTTTACTATGGTATGATCGCAGATGGGATACACACAAACCCTGCTGCCCTACGCATTGCCCACAGAGCTCATCCTGCAGGTATTCACAAACAAAACTTAAAATTGTAACATAAATGCAATGTCATTAAATAATTTATACGTATGTGTTGAAGGGTTGGTGCTGGTCACAGATGCCGTGACAGCGATGGGTCTTCCACCCGGTCGACACACACTCGGCCAACAGCAGATAGACATCCAGGGCCTTCATGCATACGTGGCAGGTCTGTTAAAATGACATGCTATTCGATCTGCTCTTGCACGAAACAATCTTATGGGATGTACTTTGGTAGGGCTGTTCATGGATGGTTTTACATTTCAGGCACCACCACATTGAGTGGCAGCATTGCGACGATGGACATGTGTGTTAGACACTTCAGAGAGGCATCAGGTTAGAGTGTCAGTGGCCTTAAACTCGTGATGTTGGGGTTTATGATGTTTAACTTATGTATGTGTGTGTATAGGTTGTACTGTAGAAGCCGCATTAGAAGCTGCATCTCTGCATCCCGCTCAGCTGCTGGGAATCACTGACAGGAAGGGAACGCTGGATTACGGCACAGATGCAGGTACTGTATGAACACACTGACTGGCTAGGATAACGGTCTCATTATTGTAAAGAGAAAGCTAACGATGTAATTTTCAGATTATTTCTAAAGTGTCTATATTCTGTGTTGTTTTATAGATTTTGTACTGCTTGATGACATGCTGACAGTCAGGGAAACCTACATAGCTGGACAGCAGGTCTGGAGGAAGTGACATCATCTTTTGCCATTTATTCATCACTAAGTTACAGATTGAGTCCTGCATAAATACAAACACTTTTTATTATAATGTAGCTGGTAAAAAAAGAGCCATACTAACATCACACAAACAAGGGTGTGTGTCACTGCAAAGCTCAAATCGAATCACAATGGTCCAGTTATTTCAATAATTAAATATAATGATAATATAACAATAATGTTTTTCATTTGTAGTACAATAAAATGATTATTTAATACCAAATTGTTGTTTTTTGAGGTCTTTGAAAGAAGATTTGCATTGCATTGCAGCTATATATATATATATAACTAAATATACAAATATGATTTCCTGATGTTTGGTTCAGTTGTACAAGGATAACCAAACTCCAACGTAATAAATACACAAAGTTAATGTTTAAAACACATTTATTTTAAAAATGTATTATAAAATCATTTCATATTCTCAATAAAACCTTTTCTAAAAGTTAATGAACTGATGGACGTGATGCTTTAAAAACATTGCGTTGGCCCATTTGAGAAAAAAATTCTGTTTGGTCCTTTAAGTAAAAACTGACGGTGTGCGCAGTCACAGCACACTTCAACCCAGAAAAGTTGAAATGAAGACGCTGGTGTCCAGGTTTAGTGTTGCATGCCACCAGCGATCTGGAAAATACAGCACCTATACAGACACAGAGTTAATTTCATATAGTTCTTAAAAGGATTAATGTCATGAAAACGTGCAGGTCATACTTCATCCCAAAAGCAGGAGATACAAATAAAGCATTTCATTAAAGAAAACACCTCTTTTTAGTTTTTTTGTAGACCGATTTTGTGTGATTGACCCAGATATGTTCAAACCACCTAAGTAAACCCAGAGTTTATTAAAATCACCTCTCCGGGTCGTATGGTGCACTCCATCGGTCTCTGATGGAGCTCCAGGTTTGGGTACGTGAGAGAGACCCAGGACAGTGATGTGTGGTTGGGGTGGAACTCGGGTGCCTGCTCAGGTGGGTACAGGAACCAACGCTGAAACACATGCATAGGGTTCCCACACCTTGGTTAATTTCAAATACCCTTAAATTCAAAGACTTAATATGGGGGGCAGAAGACATAAGCATTCAAAACTAACATTTTAGCATGCACAATAAAAACATCTGGAATTTTTATGACATCATCCTACATTACACGGGAATAATATGGATTTTTCCCCCAGAAAACTTCTTGCACAAAATAGATTCAAGCACTTTCAATGACCTGTATCTATGTGTGTAACTTTCCAGGGCCTTGTATGTTTTACCCAAATTCATTAAATTTCAAGGACCCATGGAAACACTGCATACATCACAAATTAAAGGACTGATGGACAATATTTTTTTGTTAAAACCCTGAACATTAACAATGCAAATTTATAAGCATATGAAGGATTTGGTAAATCTTTCTTCAAAGAATGGGAATGGTGTACTCAACGCACCTTCCTGCCATATATAACTTCAGAGTAACCGGGACCATGCCAGTGAAATGGGACGCCTGTACCTGGTCCTGCAAGAGCAGAAATGTGGTGTTTGCATTAATCTAATAAGTATCTTATTCATCCAGACACTTATTGGCAAGCATGCATGTGTGTATGTGCACATACCAGCAATCCCAAAACTATATGCAGGGCTCATGTAAGGAAGACCGTAAGGTGGAGCTTTATATTCTTCAAACAGTGAATGCCACTCGGTGAAGTTATTGTCCCCAAAGAAGTACAGCGTGTCTGTCGTAAATACATTAAGAAGAAACAATCAGTGAAATCAAAGATGGGGGGGTTCAGAAATGAGCCGAGCTGGTGTATATGTATGTGGAGATAATCTGACCACTGCCAAGGGCATCTTCAGACTGAGGGGTTAACAGAAACCTCACGAATTCTTCAAATCGCACATCCACTGTTCAGAGAGGACATAACAACAGCATTACTGAACCTTGCAGATCATTTGGATTGCCATATACTTAAAAATACTTGGGTGATTCTCACGAAACCATTGAAACACCACGGCACTAATGATTTTAGCTATAAAATGTGTAATATAGTAATATTAAAAAGCATTAGAATTAACACAATACTGTGTTCTACCTTGCACAATGTGTGATTTCAACATAAGAATGTATAATTTGTCAATTTTATCTCATTTTCTGCTGAAATTCTCATTACCGCAATGTGTCCGGCTGTGTTTGAACATGCGTTATGTTGTAATTTAATCAAATTAACACAAAAATATTTAGAAAAAAAATAAATGGATGTTTTGCTAGACTACTTTAGATGACAGAAAAAATATTTACTGAATATTCATGTATAATAATAATGAAGAAAAATTATGAAAATTATGTGTCCATGCCTGATGTTCTCATCCTCCGCAACACTTTTTGAGAACAGTTTAAGCACACATACAGAATTTTAATAAAGTTTGATTTTGAGTGACCAAGCACATGGACCAGTTACTTCAAGATGGCTACCAGGTAAGATCATTTTTTTACAGTTAATTTGAAATATTGTCTTGTCAGAATGCTTACACGACATTTTGATTATCATTACCGCAACAGCTGCTTATTTAATGTTAATTTAATTAATAGAAGCATAATACTTTGATTTTAAATGCATGCGAAGAATCTCCAAATTATGTTCTTTCTTGTTTGTCATGTCATTTTGAAAATGTGTCAGTGTTGATGTTTTCTGACTGTTGCGGTAATGAGATTTTTTAGGACTAATTTTTTAAATTATGTTACAAAAAGTGTTAAATGATAAGTAAAAGTGTTTAAATTAATGTTCCCATTTACTCCAGACTTTGTTTTTCAATGTCTGGTGGGAAAAAAAGTAAATTTAAGCAATTTTTACATTTTCATGCTTGACATTTTTAAAACCGAGTTTTCGTGAGAATCACCCACTTGGGAATAAATGTTGTCTAGCCTAATTAAGACATTATACACTTAAAGGTGGGGTGCATGATTTTTGAAAAACACTTTGGAAAAGGGAGTCGGGCCGAGTATCAAAACACACTTGTAGCCAATCAGCAATAAGGGGCGTGTCTACTAACCGACATTGTTGCCTGGGTTGTGTATGTGTGTGGCGGGTCTATCAAAAGAACGTCCAGATTCTATTGGGGTAGGGACGTGTTAGTTTAGGTGATTTTAAATGTCAACATTGGCTTTCAGAAATGATGCACCCCGCCTTTAACATTTTTGAAAGGGGGGTTACCTTTTTGGTACGAGTGTGTATTGGCCGTGCTGAGACGGACTGTTTTTTCTCCGTACTCTCTCAACAGATGGGATTTAGAACAAAGTAATCGGAAATTCTGAAACAACCAATCACATGATAGATATTATGATATATTTATCATATATGAATCATAATGAACACACCAGATTTCTGCAAATGTACACATATTTTACAAAAGTATAACCACAATTCTTACGCTGTTATCTGTTAGTCCTCTAAGTATAACTGGTTTTGTGTAGGCATACCTGTCAAACAAACAACACCCTTAAATTTACTTAAGTTATCAAATACATTATTTAAAGGGATAGTTCACCCAAAAATAAGAAATTACATCACCCTATTGTTATTCCAAAACTTCTTTATTCTGTTAAACACAAAATAAGATATTTTGATAAATGAGGGTAAGCACACAATTGACGGCACCCATTGACTTAAATAGTATTTGTATATCCTACTATGGGTATCGCCAACTGTGCGGCTGCTGCCATCATTTTATCAAAATACATTCTTTGGTGTTCAACAGAATAAGACAACTCATAATCTGATTAACTACATCTGCTAGGATAATGGTCTGAAATTACATTAATAAATTCTGACAAGCCCTTTAAGTAAATAAAACGCTTAGCTGTAATTTTAAGGATAATTTGTTCTCATTATAAAAACAATACACGTTTATTGCAATCATACGGTGGCAGGGAACCAGGAAAGATGAACATATGAAATTATTTCTGAGATATGGTTAAGCATCTGATGTCACGTGGATTGATATTTTGGACCAATGACGTCATTATGTAATAGTGTCCCACATACTCTTCACTGTGACTGAAGTGTCCAAATACTTTTGGGGTCCCTGCTGCATGTCTAGTTCTGGTAGCAATCGCATTGACTATTGGGTTATTGTATAAACTCTAAATGTGTGTGTATTATATGATCTTACTCGTTAATAAACTCAGTGTAAGTTATGGAGTTCACATCTCTGATCTCAATGTTGCATTCGCCTTCATCCTCCATATTAAAATCCATTCCCCTGGGGAAGAAAACATATGGTTTAGATAAGGTTACTGTGTTATATTGACACTCGATGTTCCAGAAAAAACGAGAACAGAATCTCTCACCATCCACCATCATTAACACTTGGAGCATCTGTGCTCTCAAATGAAGACTGTGGCTGAACTAACAGCAGCAGTGACAAAACCAAAACACACTGAGCCATTCTGAATGAATCTTCTTTTAAAATAATCACAACAACCGCATGACAGCACCTGTGTACACCATCACTTCGCTTTTAGAAATCCCATCGTCTTCACTTCCGGGTTTGAGTGCGTGAAAGACCAATCAGCGCAGGACACACCAGGATTTGGGCGGAGTCTGAGCGTTCAACTTTTTTACTTTTGTAATGTTTAAAAATAATAAATATTTAATAAAACATATAAACATTATATAAAATGCAACATGAGTATATATATACAAAATATTATAAAATAGCAATTATAAAATAATGGGGTGTAAAAAATAAATTAAATAAAAATAAACTAAAATAGATGATACAGAAGTTAATTTTATTTTATTTTTATTTTATTTTTTTAAGTTCATTATAGTTACATGTTAAAACATGTTTTCAAATTATTGTATACTTCTTGGCATAACATGAACGACAGATACGTTGTTTTAACATTGTTTAACATCTAGGTTGTTGTCGTGTATTGTACATAACAAAGTTAGAAATAATATTAAAACGTTTAAAAAATAAAGCTTCAAATAAATTTCAGTCAAGAAATTTAAGAGGGCAGGAACTAATGTGGTCGGTGTGAGATCAAGCACGGACAGTAAATACGGGCGCACGCACCGGTCTTTTCTGTGCATCAGTAAATATGAAGGGAACATGAGGTGTCCTCTAAGATCAATCTGCTATTATGGACTTATAAGTGAACACTCTAAAAGCCAGATTTTACATAGTGCACACCAAAGTGCACTTTTAAAGGTCTGTTTATGTTTACACGTTTGTATTTTTAATGTCCTCCGTACGTTTACAGTTAATGACAATGTGTGCAGACTTTTCCAAAGATAAGTCCCTGTCTAAACATTTTTTGGACATCATGCAATCGGAACTGAGTTAACTGTCATATTCATGTAAAACTTGTCTTCTCGATGCACAGATCTGTGGTTCTGACATCTGCATGTGATCTGATCAAGGATGGTGGGTTATGATCCAAACCTTGCGACTTTCACCCCAGAGGAAGCGGCACTGGCGGGGTCAGCTGCGGGCATGGTCACCCGCGCCCTCATCAGCCCTCTGGATGTCGTTAAAATCAGATTTCAGGTGGGTGATCTTACTTTCACCCTGTTGAAAATGATAATAGAAACCATAACAGAATCTCTAATGAGTTTAATGGTTGTGATGGGAATTGTATTGGTTTTAATGGAAACTATAATGGGGTATGTGGGTCTCTATTAGTGAGGTGGTGGGTTCGTTGGTGGGATGTTATCTGACAAATAGGAACCAGTCAAACACAATTAAATCCTATTTGGAGAAGTCCAAAAATATTCTATCAGTTAATGATCTAATGGTTTTGGTAAACAGCTAGTATGTATAATGGAAACAATTAGATTGAGTCAACAGAGCCAACTTTCTCAATTTTATTTTGTTTTTGAGTCAAAGAGCTTAAGTATGTAAATGTTTGTGTGTCATTTTGTATAAAATACTGGTCTCAAAGTGTTTTTAGGCTTTAGGCTTGATTCAACAACTAGTTATATAAGCGCCACCATAACTAAAGAATGACTCACTTTTCCTGTGGAAATTTAGAGTCAGACCACTCCCAAATCCACTGAGCATGCCCAGTTGAAAAAGCCAAATTGTCTGTTTTACGCTGGTCATACATGCAAGAATTTGTGGTCAGCTGTTTTTGTTTTGCTATACTAACTCACAGCCTGTGTCGTTTTCTCAAGTTGGCATTGTAGTGTGCTTTTAGATTTCAGGGTTATTCAAATCTTATTCAAAAGTCATGGTTTTACTCTAACATTACAGTCAGGCTTGTATTGATCCCACAGTTGCAGATCGAGCAGGTGTCCCCTCGCAATCCTCAGGGGAAGTACTGGGGTATATGGCAGGCAACACGCTGTATTTTCAGGGAAGAGGGACTTCCTGCTTTTTGGAAAGGTCACATTCCTGCCCAGCTCTTGTCTGTGTGCTTCGGGGCAGTTCAGGTACTGGAAGCTAATAATAAATGTGTCTATTAAAAAGTCAACAGGACATTCAACAGAATACTCTTAAAGTTGTCATTTGTGTGTTTGGCACTAGTTTGCGAGTTTCGAGGCCCTGACAGAGCAGGTCCATAAGAGGACGCCCTATAACAGCCAGACGGCAGGAGTTCATTTCATCTGTGGCGGTCTGGCTGCGTGTTCTGCCACCATGGCCTGCCAGCCACTCGACACCCTCCGCACACGCTTCGCCGCACAGGGTGAACCCAAGGTCAGGGGCCGTATGATGTTGTGCATTACAAAACACCTTTTGTGCATATCAGAATGCATGGAAAACAGACTAAATCATATAAATATAAATAATACGATAAAAAATTATAATAAAAAATTATTAAAATTTAATAATTTTAAGTCATGGTATGTAAGTTTTTTTTTTTGTGTTAAGATATCCAAAAACCACAAGCAGAAATGTTAAATGCATAAATGATAACTAATTGCAATTACACCAATACTAGTTACTACAGTAAATACAATTTAGTGCATCTTGCATTTCACTTTCACTTTTTTTTGCAGATTTATCGTAACCTCAGACATGCAGTGGTCACAATGTACCGCACAGAGGGTCCACTTACTTTCTACAGGGGTCTTACACCCACTTTAGTGGCAGTCTTTCCATATGCAGGCATGCAGTTTTTCTTTTATAACATCCTAAAGAAGCTACTAAAACCCCAGGACACTAAATCTAAAGGTGAGAGTAAAGCTTTCGTTTATGCAAAAGGTGTTAAAAATGTCCGTCTTGTTCTTAATTTCTGTGCTAATATTAACGTTGCCGTCTGCTATTTTTAGGAAGTTTACAGAGTCTCATCAGTGGTAGTTTTGCCGGAGTTATCAGTAAAACTATCACATATCCGTTCGACCTGTTTAAAAAGAGACTTCAGGTGGCCGGATTTGAAGAGGCCAGGATGCAGTTTGGACAGGTAACATTTTAACTAATTAAACAGTCATTTGATCAACATGTCAGCTATATTACTTACCAGTAGTTCACATATGATTTATTATTTTATTTATTACATAGTTTTTGATTTTTTGTGAAGGTGCGTGCATACCGTGGATTTGTAGACTGCGTGGTGACTATAGCCAAAGAGGAGGGACCACGGGGTTTCTTTAAGGGTCTCTCACCCAGTCTGCTAAAGGCCGCTATGTCCACAGGCTTCACTTTTTTCTGGTATGAGTTCTTCATCAATGCCATTATCAGCCTGAAGGGGAGCAAGTGAGCCACCAGGGGAGAATTTGAAAGTCAGATGTCTGGTACTGTATACAGTATGTTAGGATGAGTTATTTATACAAAGTGTTAGAAGTGAAGCGGGACCAGGGCTCCTTTCAGAATGACACATGCTTTTGAGATTATTACCTCTGACTTGCTCAAAAGATGCCTCAAATTAAACTGTTCCCTGTTTACATTAACAGTGAGCTCTACCTCTGGAGTCTTTAAAATCTTTGTTACACATCTTCAGAGTTTTAATGTTGTCTTGTAATTTTGCCTTCTGTGTAACGGTGTATTTTATTGCTTTTATATGTAAACACTGGACGACAGAATGTTATTATTTTGTTTTACTGTTTGTATTTTTTTAACCTTTAAACCATGGGTCTTCAACAGGGGGTCAGAGGACCATTGGGGGTCTGTGGTGGTATTAGCGGGGGTCCTTGGAAACAAAAATCGTTTTTAAAATAAAATTAAGCATCAGACAAAATGCATTAATAGGCTAATAATAAAAACTTAAATTTGAGAGAATATCATTCCCACAATAAAATATATTAAGTTAAATTAAAATGTTATGTAGGATGCCAAGAAAATAATATTTTAATATCTTTAAAACATTTATAATATAATCATAACAAAGAATGTGTTATAAATAATAATAAATACACTCTTCATTTGATACATGTATTGGGGGTCCCTGCTCCTCCTCTCTATCCGTTAAGGGGTCCTTGAAAGGTTGAGACCCCTGCTTTAAACCATAGATTCAGTCGATTGTGGTTTTAACATTTTTAAATTTGTTCTGGTTTTATGTAAAAGAATGGAAAGTTATATTTTTAAGTTTGAACATCTATGTTACTTCTTATTGTGACCATACTTATTCTGCGCTTTATTTATTTTCTCTCTGACTATAAAAACAAGCTTATCTAAGGTTCAGTGGATGTATTTTTTTACCCTGTACCCTTATGTTTAAATGTATCGTACGTTTAATAATTTTAGGGGGGGATCTGTGTGACATAAAAGACAATAAGCAGCTATTTTTCTAATAAAATATTTTATTGTGACATTTGTTGTGCTTTTCCTCAATTCTTTTGATTGAGACACATTTTACTGCTGAATGGTTTGATAAATATATGATTTCAAATAATACATATAATATCATCTTAATTTAATTATACAAAAGATTATACATTATAATAGCTAGTAATTGTTAATGTAGATAAAAATAGTGTAATAAAACAAAACTGAGTTGTAAAAAATATGATGTGTTTAGAGCGACCAGAGGTGTAAAGTAATTAAGTATTAAGTACACTGTAAAAAAACAACTAGATTCTACAGGAAAATGCTGTTTTTCAACAAAAGGGTAAAATATTGTAGAAATGTTCATCCTTGCATCCTAAACTGAAATGGTTCAAAGCAACTGGTTTCCAAAAATCAAATGAGTTAGGTTCCAGGGTATTAATACGGTAACATATTATTAAATATACGGAAGCTGTTAATTAACGGTAGTAGAACTGTAAATTAACAATAAATTGCATAGTTTACCATTATGTTACAACACATTTTTTACAGTGTATATTTTTAAGTATCTGTGTTTTTCTTATATATTATATAAATCAACTTTTTTATATTCCATGTACTTGTCTTGTACTATCACTACATTTCATAAATACAAGCTGTTTTTGACCAATAAAGTCACCATGAAAATAAATTTGTTTTGTAATATTGTGTTTTTTTTACAAATGACTTATCTGTGAGCTTCACTCTTTTTGAAAAAATCCTGTACCCTCATAATATTTAATCAAAAACTCAAATGTCCTCCCCTCCTCAAAACAATCTCTCTATACTTCCGGTCATATGCATGGCAGGTGGGCGGGGTCCGGGAGAACCTAACTTTAAACGGTCCAATCAGATCTCGATAGACAAATTCAAATTCAGCCGTACCTTTTTTTTTCATTTCAGAAGATGGTTTCACTCAGATATATGTCACCAAGGGGAAAATTAGGCAATCGATACTTCTGTTTCATGGCGACTTTAATAAACTTAAACATTAATAAACATTAAAAATCTAGTACTTTCTTACATGTACTCAAGTTAAACTTTAAGTATTTTTTTCTTGAGTTAATGTTATTTAATACAAAATGTAGTAAAGTAAAGAAAAAACAGTGTGATAAAGTACAGATATTGGAAAAATTTATGTATAATAAAGTAAAACAATTTTACGTATAGTGTGCTCAAATAAAAGTATATAATCTATTATATATGCAAATTAAATAAGCAGTTTAAAAATTGAAGTCAACACCCTAAACATAACTAAGAAAACAGAAAATAGTTTTACAAACTTTAAATTACAACTTCTTTTCCTTTCAGCACTTAAGCAAACCTTTATTGCACAAATAGAGTCAAGTTTGTGCCAACTTCATAACAGAAAACTGTTTGTATTATTGTATTATTGAGTGATATAAACCAATACTATGTACCGTAATGGTGCCAATATGCCATATAAAGAGTTAATCATTAACCCATAAAGCATATCTTTCTATGAATAAATATTAACACAATGGGGTGGTTTTTCAGACAGGGATTAGACTAGTCCTAAAATACTGAAACTGAAAACAACTTGCTATAAATTATTATTATTAAATTATTATAAAGTTGAAATAATTTAAGTCAATTCAACTTAATTTTTTATCATTTATAGCGACGCCTCACTAGGGAATAAAGTTTAAATGATTTATATAATTTGAAGTTGATTAAACTGTATATCTTGTTATTCATGCTCCTGACGGGTAAAAAATACAAGTTTAACAGAGTAAGCCGTGTCTGCGATGTACACCAAAAAGTTAAGTAAAGTCATAAAGGTCACCACGACAAGGTCATCCCACACGCAGTGGTTACAATTTTCAGGCCGTGGGTTTCCCTTAAATGCATACAGCGGCCAGATCACAATAGCAGTAGTGTACATAACAGCAGCCAGCGCGTTACAGACGGTGACCAGCACGTCAAAAAAATGAGGAAATACAAGCAACAGCCTGGCGATGGTCAAGAGGATGATGAGCAATGAGAAAACAAAGCAGAGCGAATAGGCGGCCACGCACCACTGCAGACCAGGAAACTTCTTGTACTCCGCCGGGTCCAGAGAGGTGAATATGATGCAGGCAATGAAGGTTTCAATAATCTTAAGGAGACCAGGAACAGTGCTGAGAAAACCACTAATCTCACCGGGTCTTTTGTGGACCAACCATACTTCAACCGCATAGAGCCCAAAACACAACCAGGAGACGGTTGATGCCCCGATCTCTCTGGAGCAAGAAGGGCAGGTGAAGAACGTCGGGTAGATGATCGAAGTTGTGGCCATCATGAGTGCGGCCAACATGGCGAAGGCCGTGGTGAAGTCCTCCCACGAGATGGGCACCTTGGTGTGCAGGTTGGTGAACTCCAAAATGAGGATGAGGAGCGTCATGAAGCAACAGAAGCACCAGCAGAACATGCACCAGGACCAGTGGGACAGACTCGAGTTCCCGACACCTACGGATGCCACCAATGAAAAGCAGGTGCATGTCAGGACAAACGCTGATATCCGCACAATGTCAACTGGCAAAATGAGGGTTCTGAAATCCACGTGCACCATTGTAAGCACTGATAAAGTTTACTTGAATTTTTTTCAGATTTCTGTAGCGCTTTTAACTTCCTCAAACAGCGTGGATTTCTTTTCAGGGTCATCCATGTTGACAAACCCACACGTTGGGTTAAGTTGTCGTCCCCATGTCTTCCTCTGGTTTGGGCGTCCTATTGCAGTGATGAGGAATTTCTTGGAGTGCCGGTGGCTAAAAAGAGTTCCTACTCCTTGTGTCTTTGTTTCTTGTAATATGGCAATAGTTTTTTTATCATATGGAATAGAAACCATCAATTGAGCCGTTCTGAGCTTATCAGTTTTACAACCCTGCCCAGAGTTTCTATTGGGTATCGTTGTGCGTGTGTCTTATGAGCCGATGCCAAACCTTTAACTCTGGCCTACTTATGCCTGTTTCTAATCTATATTTATACAAGGTGCAGTCCCACCCAGGTTCAAAAGTAACCCTTGCGTATAGGGCTTGCCACAAAAAGTGTCCCAGATTTAGTTGCTATCACTTTCTGTTTATTGTAATATTTGATATATTTCACTTATCACATTGAATATTTTATCTCTACGCACTTAAAGGGACAGTTCACCCAAAAATGCAAAGCCTGTTATAATTTACTCATTCTTACGTTGTTCTAAACCTGAGTTTATAAAAAGATATTTTGATAAATGATGGTAATCACACAGTTGACGGTACACATTGACTTCTATAGTAGGAATACTATGAAGTCAATGGGTGACATCATTTATCAAAATATTCTCTAATCTAAATGGCAAATGGGTAGCACTGTTGCCCCACAGCACGAAGCTCCCATAGCCATAGATGCTGGAATGGCATAAAGAAAAAAATGAAAGAAAGAATAAAAGAATGAAAGAAAGAAAGATTGAAAAAAGGAAAGAAAGAAAGAAGGCAGAAACAAAGAAGAAAAGAATGAAAGGAACTATATTCTGTGAGAGTTAATTTAAGAATGAAAGAAAGAAGAATTTAAGAAGGAAAAATAAAAAGAATGAAGAAAGAACGAAAAAAGAAAGAAGCTATATAAATTCTGTGAGAGTTAATTTAAGAAGGAAAGAAAGAAAGAAGCGAAAAAAAGAAAAAATTAAAGAAAGAAAGAAAGAAGAAAAGACAATAAAGAATGAAAGAAAGAAAGAAAGAATGAAATAAAGAAGATGAAAAGAAAGAAAGGAGCTATATAAACTCTGTGAGAGTTAATTTGAGAAAAGAAGGAAGGAATGAATGAAGAAAGAAGAAAAGAACATGAACATGAAGGAGATTTTATGCACGTTTATGACAACTGTCATTAAGTGTCATTCGTTCAATTATGTCATCTTTAATGATGACATTGTTCGAGATATCTTTGTTATGACAACTTGACATTACCAAGACAACATAACTAACCACTTTTTACCATTGATACAAATGGAATTTGTCAATTAAATGTCATTTAGTGTTAATATTCTGTCATATAGTTTTATAACAGTGTCGTGAATATTTTTCTTGACCTCAACTACAGTGGTACAAATATAATTTGTCATTTAAATGTCATTAAGTGTTTATACTCTGTCTAGTAGTTTTATAACAGCATCATGAATATTTTTCTTGACCTCAACTACAGTGGTACAAATTTAATTTGTTGTTAAAATGTCATTAAGTGTTAATACTCAGTCAAATAGTTTTATAACAACGTTGTGAATATTTTTCTTGACCTCAACTACAGTGGTACAAATATAATTTTGTATATTTGCCACTTTCAGAGTGTGCTTGTAGCAGCTAAGAGGCTGCTCAGGTTGCAGCAACAGTACAGTTTGTCCATTTAAAAGTTGTTCTATCACTGAAATAATTTTAGAGACATTATTTAAAGGTAAAAAAAACTACATAGTGTTGCTTTAACAATGTTTTTTTTTAAGTTTCCTCCATGTGTTTAACAAATAAAATCAATAATTCAATAATAATAATAATAATAATTAAAATTGATAAAATTATATTTTATTGCATTTGGAGACCAAATCACCTACAATTAAATGAAAACAGTACAATAATGGGTTATGCCATGCAGTGTTGGGTCCATATTTCTGCAAAGTTAATTACATTAAATTAAATTGATTAAATGTTTTGTTAATATGTCAGAAAATGTTAAAACCCTCTTTGTGAAGAAGAACACGTTCTGTTAGTTGTCAGTTTTTTATGTATTGTGCACATACATAAAGTTTAGTATAATCTTTGACATGTCTGTTGCATTTTGTTAAGGTATTTAAAAATATTTGACATAGTATTAAAACTTTATGACATTTAAATGACAGTATAACGTAATGTTAACCCATAAAGCTAGGTAGTTTCTTTAGTTTGATAATTATTCTGCTAAGTCATGTTTATGTCAAGTTGGCATAACAAAGACATCTCAAACAATGTCATCTTTGTATTAAAAGTGACATAATTGAACAAATGACACTTAATGATAGTTGTCATAAATATGCAAAAAATCTCCTTCATGTTCATGACACATGTCACATTATGATTATGAAGGTGTCATGTCTTATGAACACCTCCCTTTAAGTAAAGTGTTACCAAAAGAAGGAAAGGAAAAAGGAAGGAAAGAAAGAAAGAAACTAACATTTAATGTACTTACTTTAAAACCTATTAAAAACATTAAATGACTATAGTCTAAACCGTTTGTATGGTTATCAAAAAGCCCTTATAAAGATAAAACCGCCTCTGAAAGTCAGTTTCAAGGTGTAAATATATTGCCCCGTAATAAAGTTCATTTCTGCCCCACCTCAGGAAGCTTTCTGCTTTATGTAGGCTACCATCATATCGACAACAGGATGTTGACATCATCACAAAACACATAAAGGTTACATTAACCAATAACGCTGCTATGATTATTCAAGGATAAAGACCTTCAGGTCATATTGCACGTCTCACTCAATGAAAGCTGAAGTGTTTTGTCATTAATCATACATTCAGTTTGATTTAAATGACTCCAAATCATACATCCGGATTCTATGAACAAAGTATCAACCCAATTGTTGGGTTAAATTAAACTGTCTCTAAAAAAAAAAATGCTGGGTTATTTTCAACCCATCGTTGGATCAAAAAGGAACGAGCTTAGCAGCTGGGTTAAAATTAACCCTGAAAGTGTCTATATTTGACCCAGCATGGGTTAAACCAGCGGGCTGGGCTCTCCCTTTTTGACCTAATGCTGGGTTGAAAATAAGTGTTACTAATTGAAGTATTATTTTAAGTTGATCAAACGTTTTACAGTGTATAGTAACTACATTTATATTTTCTTATTTGAATCTATTTGTCGTATACTTTTATTCAAATTACAATATATATAATATAATAATGTTACTTTTAATAAGTAAAAAGTAAATAATATTAATGGGCCCTATTTTAACGATCTGAAACGCAAGTGTGAAGCGCAAAACGCAAGTGACTTTGTGGGTGGATCTTGGGCGCTGTTGCTATTTTCCCGGCTGGAGAAATAACTCTTGCGCCAGGCGCAAATCATTAAGGGGTTGGTCTGAAGTAGGTTCATTATTCATAGGTGTGGTTTGGGCGTAACGTCAAATAAACCAATCAGAACGCTATCCAACATTCCCTTTAAACACAAGGGCGCAAGTTCTATGGCGGGTTGCTATTATTATGACGGATTTACCAGGCGCACGCCAGGAGCGGTTCACAGCCGAGGAGACCGACGTTCTTGTAAGAGCAGTCAAAGACAGAGAAGTTGTTTTGTATGGGGATAGGAGAAACCCGCCCAAATCAGCGTAGGTTAAACAGGCGTGAGAGGAAATAGCCACAATTGTCTCATCAGCTGGCATCCCCATCGTTGCGCCAAGCGCTACAATGATGTCAGGAGACGGGGGAATCCCAAGCTTGCCAGCATAAATCGGGCACGCCGTGTAACGGGAGGTGGATCTGCCTCTACACAGCACCTGATGCCAGCAGAGGACATCGCTGCGTCCACACTCACCGCTGAAAGGGTTTGGGGGATTTGAAATTGGACCCAAGAAACGCAAGCAAGGTCCAACCCCAAAGTAAACTTACAAATCAAGTTCATATACATTAAGGTTTCTTATGAAAACATTTTAATTAAAGAGGGAAAACCCCGCTGTGCGCCGGTGCAAAATACGAATGATACATGCGTCACTGACAAAGTCAATTGCGCTGGGTGCAAGATAGGGCCCAATAAGTTTAATAAACACACACATCTTTTCAGTTGGGTGGTAAACTTTATTGGCAAAGGACAAGCATCATGCATGAACAAATAAATTTAAGTTGTCTAGACATTAAAACAAATCTTGAGACAGCATCAGGTTGCCTTAATTTTTAAGTGTTATCCATTTATTTTATCTTAATTTATATTATTTGACACAAACAGAATAATAAGTCCAAAGTTGAACTGTATTGCAAAAGAGATATAAGGCTGTTAAAAGTTACACTAATGAAGTCATTAAGAGATAAATGCTCATGTTTTGTTGCATCACATATATCATAAAAGTGTTGTCCACAAATGTGTGCTTAAAAAAAATGTTTCATGTGTCATATTGATATACAACTGTTTAAATACATTCAGGTGATTATACGTTTAAAGATATTTCAAGCATAATATACTGTATATAGTGGCTAATAATTTACCTTAGATGTCTTTATAGGCACGTTTTGTTACAAAAGCTATACTGTAACTATTTATTTTGTATACTGTAAAAAAAGTGTTTATTTTATTAGTTTACCATAACAGCACACTGTAAAAAAAATTCCGTAGAAATTGCAGCTGGGTTGCCGGTAATTTACCGTAGATTTACATTTATGTTATTTACTGGCAAGAGTTTGTTCAAAGTTAAATGAACATTAAACATTTACAAGTCTTTGTCTTTACAGAGTAAAACTAAAAAAAAACAGTATCAAGCAAAACATTCTGGAAAACAAAATCTGAAGCAAAAACAGAAAAAGGTTGATGATGATTTCTTGTTCCCAGAATGCTTTGCATGAGGCTGTTAATGTATAGTTTTATTCTGTAAAGATAAAGACTTGTTAATATTTAAAATTTATTTTACTTTGAACAAACTCTTGCTAGTAAATAACATAAACGTAAATCTACGGTAAATTTCCTGCAACCCAGCTGGAATAACATTGTAATTTCTACGGATTTTTTTTACAGTGCATATAACATCTAATTAATAACATATTATAACAGACATACATAATCATTCAACAGAGAACTTTTAGACAATATTTTTTCCAAAAAAATATTGTATTAATTGAATTTTACAAAACCCCACATTAAATCTTTACCTTTCCTTGCCTGATGCAATAGATTGGTTAAAATGGTTTGCTCTTTTTCTAGGCAGGCGAAACAAAGAAGCTCAACCGTACTGAGTAAACTGTATCCACAATATATACAATCAGATTGACGCAGGTCATTGCCGACACAACAACCTTGTTGTCCCAGAATATGAATCCTGGTAATTCTGGAACGTTTCGGAAGTTGTAGAGTGGCCATATAACCACTGCCGTCATGTACATCATAACCGCCATCACATTGTAACCCACCAGAAATTTCTCAAATGGAAAGGGGAATCGTGCCAACAACCTACAGATTGTCAGGAGGATGATGAGAAGAGAGACGATGAAGCAGATGGAGTAGACGGCCACACACCACTGCAACCCAGGATATGAACTGTAAAAGTTTGAGTCCAGCGAGATGAAGATGATACAGGCAACAAAGGCCTCCAGAACCTTCAGTAAGCCGGGCACAGTGGACAGGAACCCGCTGATCTCCCCGGGTTTCGCTCTGGTTAGACTTATTTCCACTGTGTACAGGATGAAAGACAAACAGGACATCACAGATGCTGCAATCTCATGAGCGCACGTCGAGCACGCGAAAAACCTGGGGTAGATGGCCGAGGCTGCCAGCACCATCAGGGAGGCCAGCATCGCAAACGCCGCAGTGAAGTCATCCCAGGAGATGGGCACCTTGGTATTGAGGCTGGTGAACTCCAGAATAATGATGAGGAGGGTCATAAAACAGCAGAAGCACCAGG
Organism: Misgurnus mizolepis; assembly: GCA_025389145.1. Classification (NCBI taxonomy): domain Eukaryota; kingdom Metazoa; phylum Chordata; class Actinopteri; order Cypriniformes; family Cobitidae; genus Misgurnus; species Misgurnus mizolepis. The sequence continues at coordinate 35,040,353 of JAIFKI010000008.1, read as the reverse complement.
TGAACATGCACCAAACCCAATATGAAAAAGTTGAGGGGCCCTGAGAAGCCGCCAGACTGAAAGTGATGCAGGTCAGCACAAATTCGAAAATCCGGACAATTCCGACCGGTGCGGTAACGGATTTGGTGTTCAGGGTTACCATGGTGAATGGAGTTTATTCACTTATATTGAGTCTCAAAAATGATCTGGCACCTTCAGTCTTTAAAATCAAAATCTGTCATCAGTTTAGCTGCTTCTCTTTGATAGGTCTCTCATACTTGCTCACCATTCCAGTATAATTTTCTATTTGGCTTTTGCACTGTTGTCCTGTCACGTCCTCCAGGTTAGTGTGCACGTAATGTCCATGTCTAGAAGAAAAGAAGTACAAGGAGGGGCAGCACATTGGCCACATCCTCTGATAACTCATTGTCTTATTAACTAAAGCTATAGCAAATGGGCCGTGATTTGTAAAAGTCCAAATGAGTGAGGGGAAGATAAGACACAGGGTGGATCTCGTGTAAATGAGATAAAAAAATCTTAACAGTAAAGGTTTATGTTTGTCATATATATTCCGAAACACTCATTTGTGAAATAGGGCTATACAAGATAGAGAGATGAGTATGATAAGAAATATGTGTCAAACAAAACTAAGGACAGCCAATGATGCTGGGATTTTTTCTAACAAACCCAACTAGGCTAAATTAACGCATGTCCATATTTGAAACAACCCAGCATTTTTGTTTTGAAACCATATATATATCTCCGGAACTGTTTTATTAATCTATATTTTAACGTTGGATTTTATTGTTTTATGTGTTCACTGTACTGTCACAGTCTTATCTTTGCACACCTGATGTGTGTATTCTGTGATGGTTGAATCGGCGACGTGCACTCCAGAGCACTGTGTAGCATGGTCGGGGCTTGCCGGTGTGCAGTGCACCGTTGTGACTGTGGACCTACTTCGCTCGTGCTCCGGATTTAATCAGCCTTGGTGCCGGTGGATTCGTTTGCTCTGTCCTGGATTTTACCTTGCTCTGGCGGCATTCTCCGCAACTTGCGGCTTGGTGTCGGTCTGTTGACTTGGTTACTCAGTCTGCTGGAGTTATTGTTTCATCATGCGATGCTGTTGGATTTTTGCAGTTATATTCGTTTTAACCTCACTTGGACTCTGTGGTGATCTGATTTGTTACCATCTGAATCTCGACATAAGGTACTCTCTCTCTGAACTGATTTCACTTCGCCACTGTTTGCCGCCTGCAAGTTGTGTTCAAAGAAATTTGCGCGTGATGCATCTTCTGCGGCGACCGAAATACTGTCACCGAGGTTTACGTCATAAATTTCTCACAACAGCATCTGGAATTAACATTCTCTCTACCCGCTTTCAGCATCCTGCGACGCGTGTGGATAGTCATAGTATTCGCCCTGCAAATCTACGTTATCCACCAATAACTAGAACTTGTTCTGTTAGATTACAACGTGACTCTATAAACTTTGCACACTTTAATGTCCGTTCACTGAACAATAAGACGGCGATACTACAGGACATTATAGTGGATCGAAAGCTCGACATTTTATGTCTCTGTGAAACCTGGCATCAACAAAATGACTTTGTAAATCTTAATTTGACAACTCCACCGAACTATATGTATATTGACAGACCTCGGTTGACTGGGAATGGTGGTGGTGTCACAGGTCGGAGAAGCGGACCGCCCCTGTCGCGGGTCACGCTTCCCCTAGTTCCACCACGAGGAGGTCCCAAAACACCCCAATGACCAGACAAACAAAGTATTAAAATTTAACAACTTTTATTAAACGTTAAAATAGGGGGAATTAAATAATTAAAAAGGACATCATCCTCCGCCCTCAGGTCGTCATAGCGAAAGGGGAGTGGGGGCACCCGTCGGGGCAGAGAACCTGGCCACTGCGCACCCGAAGGGTCCCAACGGGCATATGCCTTTCCTCACGCCCCGCAGACTTCAAATGGCTCGGGCTTCCTTGCAGCCCCCTAGGTCTCGATCCGGCTTCTGTCAAAAATATAAGGCACAGCACAGCACTCCAAGCGACAAGCGCGCACACACACAAGTGAAGACAGGGACCCACCCACAGCACTACACCCACACACTTCGTGAATTTAAGAATGAAGCCGACCTCGACCTGGAATGCCGTAAGGGCGTTGGACTGCCTTCCGTGAGGGTAGAGTTGGGCAGGAAGATAAAGGCACAGAACAGCAATATTACTCACACGACTGCTTCACCTTTAAGGCAGCTCCGCGGCTCGCCCACGCTGATCTCTCTCCGTTTGGTGGGGCCGGAATGACAGACAACACAGAACAGGTAATGCTTCGTATTGATTTCAAGATGAACAGCAATATTACTCACACGACTGCTTCACCTTTAAGGCAGCTCCGCGGCTCGCCCACGCTTATCTCTTCGTTCGGTGGGGCCGGAATGACAAACAACACAGAACAGGTAATGCTTCGTATTGATTTCAAGATGAACAGCAATATTACTCACACGACTGCTTCACCTTTAAGGCAGCTCCGCGGCTCGCCCACGCTGATCTCTCTCCGTTTGGTGGGGCCGGAATGACAAACAACACAGAACAGGTAATGCTTGCACCCTTTGGGCCTCGGTTGCAAAACAACCACTGTTTTCCTCCCGCTCGTCGACTACTCCACGCTTAGCGTTTCTTCTTCACCTAGTCTTTCAGTTCCAATCCTTGGTGGCATCCAACAATCACAGGCACAGCACACCCTCACCAGAGGACCGCAGCCAAAAAAAAAAAGAGAAAGACACAGTCGCCAAGCACTCGTTCTCTTCCCGTGGAGCTCTGCTATCCGAAACAGCCACGACTCTTTCCTCTGCGCTTCTCTTGGGCCCGCACTCTTTCCGTCCGCTCTTAGAGCGTTCCACGGATCAACGGCGCCCTCGGCGCTTTACAGGAAGTGTAAATAGTGGTCCGCCTTAGGCGGAGCAGAGCTCACCCCGGAAATCAGCTCTCCTCTCAACTCTTTCTCCCTTTCTGTGTTTTTCTGGGCCTATTTATGTGTCCCTTCTGCCTGCATCCTCCAATCGTGAGCCGCCATCCACATCTTCTGCACCTGCTTCTCGTGAGCTCAAATTGTGCTGCCATGGGAACCAGGAAGTAAAATGGGTTAAAAATTTGGTCCGGGCGGAAACCATCTCCTTCATTTTGGTTCCGCCCTATATAGTCACCCCGTGACAGTGGTCTTGCTGTCATTTTTAAATCTGATATATCAGTCTCTGAAATTACCATCCCTACCATGTCATCTTTTGAGTGCATTGCTTTTAAAGTTAATGCTGCTGTTCAAGTTCTTATCCTGTCCATTTACCGCCCACCTAAACCTAATCCTCTGTTTAACAAGGGAACTTACAGAACTTTTTGCCCTGGCCAGTTCTATTTGTCCAGCTATGGTTCTTCTAGGTGATATTAACATTCATGTGGATAATAAAACATGTTTAAACACAGTTCAGTTTATGGACACGTTGGATTGTTTTAATATTACTCAGCATGTTAACTTTCCCACCCATAATAAAGGCCATACACTTGATTTAGTGTGTTCAGTTGATGTGGACATTAACCAGCTTGAGAGCCACGAATTACCTATCAGTGACCATAAGCTTCTTTCCTTTAACCTACCTCTCCCTTCCTCAAAACTAGTCTCTCAAAGGAGAGTAATTAGTTTTAGAAATGTTAAGAATATCAACTGTGATCATTTTGCAAGTTTAATTTCAGAACATCATGATTTAAAAACTGTGGAAGATTATAATTCTGTCCTATCATCTACCTTGGAGGTTCTTGCTCCTAGGAAAGAACGTGTTGTCTCATTTTCAAAAACATCACCTTGGTACACTAGTGAACTGAGATTACTTAAAGGGAAAAACAGACAACTAGAACGACAATTTAAGAAGTCAGGATTAACAGTCCACAAGCAAATGTTTGATGAGCACTTCTCTCACTATAGTGAGGCACTCAAGGTGGCAAGAGTTGAATAATACTCAAACATTATCAGTAATTGTGATGGTAACTCAAACAAGCTCTTTAAGACTATTAATCACATCATTATACCAAATAAGCCCTCCATATGTCCATATGTGCAACAGTGTAATAGGTTCATGAACTTTTTTGTGGAAAAGATTGAGGATATTTATAAATCTATTGACTCTGCCCCTTTGGCTATGCTAACTGAGGTTTTACCACCTGCTTCCTCCTCTGTATTTCTTTCTGAGTTCATTACTGTAACTGAAGACTCCATCTCAAAAGTAATAATGACAATGAATTCTGCTACTTGTATCCTTGACCCTGTACCAACCACTGTTCTTAAGGGATGTCTGCTGACAATCAGACCCCTTATAGTCAATATAGTGAACACTTCTCTCACAACTGGGATTGTTCCGCCAGAACTTAAAGTCGCAGCTATCACACCAGTCCCTAAAAAGCCTGGAGGTGATACACTTGATTTAACCAACTATAGGCCTATATCGAATCTTCCGTTTTTGGCTAAGGTTTTGGAAAGGGTTGTTATGTCACAACTACATTCCCACCTGCTCCAGTATAATCTCTTAGAACCTTTTCAATCTGGTTTCGGTATAGGACATAGTACTGAAACTGCCTTAGTTCGAGTAATGAATTATCTTTAAATCTCTGCTGATTCTGGTGCTGTAACTATCTTGGTTCTATTGGACCTGAGTGCAGCGTTTGATACAGTATGCCATGACATACTACTTGACAGATTAAAAACCTGGACAGGCATCTCGGGCACTGTTTTAAAGTGGCTAACTTCTTACCTCACACATAGATCTCAGTTTGTTATCCTGGGAAATAACAAATCTGATATTACTCAGGTTCGACACGGTGTACCTCAGGGGTCGGTACTGGGTCCCACGCTCTTTAGCATCTATATGTTACCATTAGGGCAAATTATTAAGAAATATGGCTTAGGCTACCACTTTTATGCTGACGACACCCAGATTTACATCAGTACAAAATCTGATGCTGCAGTTACCTCTAATGTCCTTACAGCCTGTTTACAAGAAATAAAATTTTGGATGCGTCAGAACTTTTTAAGACTCAACAGCTCTAAGACCGAGATCCTTTTTATTGGCACACCGGCTACCATTCAAAAATGTCAGAATTTTAATTTGAAAATTGATAATACCCCCTCTGATCCATCCTCGCAAGTACGTAACCTTGGTGTGATATTTGACACTAACCTGACCTTAGAGGCACATATAAAGAGTGTTGTTAAAATGGCATTTTATCATCTTAAGAACATCAGTAGAATTAGGTCTTTCCTTTCTGATGCTGATGCTGAAAGGGTTATTCATTCATTTATCACCTCTAGAATCGACTACTGTAATTCCCTTTATTCTGGACTACCTGCAAAATCTGTCAAACGTCTTCAGTATGTTCAGAACTCAGCAGCACGAGTTTTAACACGTACAGCATCATACCAGCACATTCAAGGTGTTCTATACAATTTGCATTGGCTTCCGGTGCAGTATCGCATTGATTACAAAACATTAGTTTTGACTTATAAAGCGGTTCAAGGGTTGGCCCCTTCTTACATTGCTGACTTAGTCAGCATTTACACACCTTCTCGTTCTCTCTGTTCTGCTGACTCTCTCCACCTTAACCAACCTTCTTGCAGATTAAAAACTATGGATCAGAGAGAATTTTCATGTGCCACGCCAAGGCTGTGGAATGCACTTCCTCTCTTTGTTCGTAACGCTCCCACTTTAAGGTCTTTTAAGAAATCGCTTAAAACACATCTTTTTAAGACTGCTTATAATGTCTAACTTTTTATGCCAATTGTTGTTTTATTTGATTTCTGTAATTGCTTTGTACTTGTTTTTATTCTGATGTATTTGCTATGTTATTGTAGCGCTTTGGGTATATGAAAAGCACATTATAAATAAAATGCATTATTATTATTATTATTATTATTATATATATATATATGGTTTTTAAAACAAAATGCTGGGTTTGATATATATATTATGAAAAACGCTTTGGAAAAGAGTTGGGCGATTACCAGAACACACTTGTAACCACTTGACACAGAGAGTGTCCCCATAAACTGAAACGCTAAAAAAAACATACTAAATGATAGTTTTTCATAGATTAAAGACTGGCAACAGGTTTTTGTGACTTTGGGGTTAGGGATTGGTGTAGGTTAAAGGAATAGAATATAACAGTTTGGACAGTATAAAATGCATTGCGTCTTTGAAGATGTCCCCGTAAACCACATATACCAACATATGTGTGTGTGTGTGTGTGTGTGTGTGTGTGTGTGTGTGTGTGTGTGTGTGTGTGTAATATTATTATATTATATACATTGTAAGCATTTGAATAAAATCATCTGCCAAATAGATAATATAATGTGAAAATATAAATGTAGTTATGTAGGCTACTATATCACTTTAAAATTCCAAAAAGTAAGATCATCTTTAACAAGTTACTTCAATTGGTAACACTACAAAAACTTAAAAAGGTGAAATTTTAAGTTGAAAAAATATTTGTCTAGTGTTACCCATTGAAGTTGATTCAACGTTTCACTTTTTAAAGTATATAAAAAATAGTCTATTCTAAGCTGATGTGCTATATCTAAAACATTTTAGTTGCCGTTTTAAATGATTCTCTGTCTTTCGTTTGTTGTGATTGTTTTTCTGTGGTTATTTTGTAATATAATGAATAGGATTGTATATGTGTTATTTGTACAAAAAGTGCTGCGATGTTTGCTTGGGTAAATACAAGGCAAGTTTATTTTTGTATAGCACATTTCATACACAGAGGTAATTCAAAGTGCTTTACATAGAATAAGAAACACATGAGAGATGACAATTTAAACAATTAAAAGAAAAGAAATGTAATTTTGTAAAAACAGTGAAACAGTTGACAGGTTTACTATTGCTCAGAACAGGATCTTTGGATCCTTTAAATTATCAGGCTTTACATTAGCATGCTATCCATAGCTTGTGTGGGACTATATATGAAAGTAAAAGGACAGCAAAAAAATTTGCTTGCGAAAGATAAAATTGGTGGGGGTGTAAAATAAATTTGCATTAGTAAAAACTGGTTTGTAAAGGTGTAAATCAAGTTACAAGGGTAAGAAAACAAGTTTTGCAACATTGTACTGTTAATCGCAAGTGTAATTCATGTGTTTTAAAACTGAAACTTCATATTACGCTAAACTGTATTCATCTGACCTCAGTTTTTCTGCGCCGTGTTACAATGAACCCTACATTTGTTTGTGCCCCACTCATCCCTACATATTATATCAGACATATATAAACATTCATAAAAACTTTCACTTTAAGCCAACATTTTACCCAAATAATATGAATAAATCTTGTATTAATTGAATTCCTTCTATTACTGAAACAAAACTCCACATTAAAACTTTACTTCTTGCCTGATGTCATACGTTGGTTATATGGTTTGTCCTTTTCCTAGGCAGGTGAAACAAGGAAGACCAAGCGCACTGAGTAAACTGTATCCACAATGTATACAATCAGATTGATGCAGGTCATCACCGACACAACAACCAGGTTGTCCCAGTAGCAGGGGTTACATACCGTTGGTCTCGGATTGTCCCGGAAGCTGTAGAGTGGCCACATAACCACTGCCGTCATGTACATCATAACCGCCAGCACATTGTAACCCGTCAGACATTTATCAAACGGAAAGGGGCATCGAGCCAACAACCTACAGATTGTCAGGAGGATGATGAGAAGAGAGACGATGAAGCAGATGGAGTAGACGGCCACACACCACTGCAACCCAGGATATGAACTGTAAAAGTTTGAGTCCAGCGAGATGAAGATGATACAGGAAACAAAGGCCTCCACAACCTTTAGTAAGCCGGGCACAGTGGACAGGAACCCGCTGATCTCCCCGGGTTTCGCTCGGGTTAGACCAACTTCCACTGCGTACAGGATAAAAGACAAACAGGACATCACCGTAGCCACAATCCCATGAGCGCACGTCGAGCACACATAAAACTTAGGGTAGATGACCGAGGCTGCCATCACCATCAGGGTGGCCAGCATCGCAAACGCCGCAGTGAAGTCATTCCAGGAGATGGGCACCTTGTTAGTGAGGCTGGTGAACTCCAGAATAATGATGAGGAGGGTCATGAAACAGCAGAAGCACCAGGTGAACATGCACCATGCCCAAAATGAACTATTCCTGTGACCCTGAGAAGCCACCAGACTGAAAGTGATGCAGGTCAGCACAAATTCGAAAATCCGGACAATTCCGACCGGTGTTGTTAAGGATTTGATGTTCAGAGTTACCATGATGAAATTTTGGAGTATATTTCAAAATTGATCTGGTTCCTTTAGTCTTTTAAATCAAAATCTGTCATCAGTTTCCTTTCTTCTCTTTGATAGGTCTCTCATACTTGCTCACCATTCCAGTATAATTTTCTGTTTGGCTTTTGCACTGTTGTCCTGTCTGTTCCTCCAGGTTACTGTGCACGTAATGTCCGTGCCCTCAAGGAAAGAAGTAAAGGGAGGGGCAGCACATTGGCCACATCCTCTTGATAACTCATTGTTTTATTAACTAAAGCTATAGCAAAATGGCCTTGATTTGCAAATGTCAAGTCGATGTGAAATTCAAATAATTGAAGAGAAGATAAGACATAGGGTGGATCTTGTGTAAATAAGATAAGAATCTTAACAAATAAGGTTTATTATGGTTTTTATGCAACACTCATTTGTGAAATAGGGATATAGAGACATGAGTATGATGAGAAATTATGTCATTTGATGAGGGTTTTCATAATGCAGATTGTTAGCAAACTATCTAAAATGTTTTTAGAAATAAAATTACACAAAAAACAAACTTGCATATTCAATAAATTCCAGTATGCACAGTATCTTTTTGAGTTATCTTTTGATCAATATGTCTTTTAACTAAACATTAAACATCCATCGCCTCTTTATGGTTCGAGTTTAACCATCTGATGCTATGAGCTTGTATGAATAAATATTAGCGAGAATATCACTACTATTTGTGGCTTAGAAGTTGCATCCATTTCAGCAAATAGAAAATACGGCTTAGCTTCAATTTAATAAAACTTACATTAAATACTTATTTTCCAGCTCCCCTAGAGTTAAACATTTGATTTTTACCGTTTTGAAATTCGTTCAGATGATCTCCGGGTCTGGCGGTACCACTTTTAGCATAGCACAATCCATTGAATCTGATTAGACCATTAGCATTGCGCTAAAAAATAACCAAAGAGTTTGGAAATTTAAAACTTGACTCTTCTGTAGTTACGTCATGTACTAAGACCGACAGAAAATTATAAGTTGCTATTTTCTAGACACATATGACTACTATACTCTCATTCTGGCATAATAACCAAGGGCTTTGCAGATGTATATGCTGCAGGAGGCGCACTGAAATTATGCAGCAGCCGAAAATAGTCCCCTTAGTAACTTTCAATGGGCAGTGTGTAATATCATTACGCCTTCTGCAGCCATGTTACAGCAGCAAAGTCCTTAATTATTACGCCAGAATGAGAGTATAGTTCCTAGCCATTTATAACTTTTAATTTTCTGTCGGTCTTAGTACACAATGTTACTACAGAAAAGTCAAGTTTTAAATAGGAAAAATATCAAAACTCTTTGGTTATTTTTTAGCGCAATGCTAATGGTCTAATCAGTTTTAATTGATTATGCTAAGCTATGCTAAAAGTGCTAGCGCCAGACCCGGAGATCAGCTGAATGGATTCCAAAACTGTACAAATCAAGTGTTTAACTCTAGGGGAGCTGGAAAATGAGCATATTTTAAAAAAGTGGAGCTTCCGTTTAATGACTTGAAATTGACAAAATTAAAAAGAGGAAATTAAAAAATTCCTCTTTATAGACATATTCTGCTTATTCCTTTAACACCGTGTATAGTAATCTCTATCAGTCAACTGTCATAGGAAGTGCATTTGAATATATTGCAGAAGAACAACAAAATTATGAGGCTGTAACTAGAGAAGCCAGTTTGTGTTAGAAAGACTTTGACCTTGTGTCCACACCTACAATATTTACACCGACAAACATACTGCTTGGATTAGAAATGTTTCTGTCTCCCATCACTGTTTCATATTCTCAGTATATTTACTTTTGAGTCACACTTACTTCAACATCAGTTCATGTTTGTTTTTGATCATGTTGTACAGGAGGCTATTATATTAATTTACTCCACAGATTATACAAAACACACCTTTGTTCTGTTGAACTTTCTGTATTTATACTCTCAAGTCAAGCATTTCAGCCAGTTCACAAGCCACACCTTTCTCATGCTGAGAAGTAAGATATAACATTTACTGCTAGACAGAATGCATGGAAAAGCTGAGGCAGCTGACTTGTTGCCTCACTGCCTCATGAGCCAATGACTTCGGAGGCATGAAGGCAACTCCGGAAGAAGCATTCGGACAGCCTTCACACAGGCAGCACATTGGAATTCTGTTTGATAAATAATAAATACAGAGAGCAAATTTGTGATAACTAATCCCATAATTACTGTGAGAACAACTCTAGAAATCATATGAAGGAGTCTGATTTCAAATCACCAGTGTTGCCAACTATTTTCAATGGAAAGTAGCTAAAGCTTGCTTGGAAAGTCGCTAAATGTCGCTAGATTACGTCATTGCGTCATTTGCATAACAGTGACGTCATCACGTCCCATTTGCATTCTTACTACATTGGCTTACTACATTATTTCACGTTTCTCTTTCTCTCTGTCAAAAATTTTATTTTAATACACATGAATGCTTGAAAATGTTTTCTCGTTTGTTTATCTGCTTATGTTCTCATAAAACGAAATATGTGTATGTTCATGTTTATATGGCCAAACAGTCCAGTTTCAAAACATACACTGATAAATGATGGGAAACATTGTTTTGTAGGTAAATAGCCCATTGACGCGTCAGCTCCGTACAGTTTGTCTGTTCTAAATGTGCTGCTGCTCAGCTCCCTCAAGTACATTTATTTTATGTACAGTGATTCATTTTATTCAAAGACCATTTTACATGTACATCTCGCCATTAATGTAAGCCATCGCAGGATCCGCCTGCTCAGTCTTCCCGCATGCACGATTATGCCGTCTGGACGCGGATATATAACCACTTCTCCTGCCCTGACTGCAGCTGGGAGAGACTCTGCTCTGCTGCGCGAGGACTAGACCGCCTGTGAATGCTTTAGGACGGGGGTGGAGCCCACAGAAGCAGCGATTGCTGCTCATTGAGAAGAGTGAATGTCACGTAAAAAGTCTCCAAAAGTCTCCAACAACGCCAGAAAAAGTCGCTAGATTTGTCGCTAGTCGCTTTTTTAAAAATAAGTCGCTAAAGGGGTCTGAAAAGTCGCTAAATCTAGCGACAAAGTCGCCAAGTTGGCAACACTGCAAATCACTCTCCTGATGTGGAGAAAAATTATGTACAAACTACAAAGCAGAATTTTCAGGCCAGTAGTGCTTGCTCATAAAATGTAAACAATTTCCTCTCTAATTTTTAAGATAAAATATTACAAGTTTAAGGAAAATCAACATCCTTTATGTGGAATAATAAAACCATATTGAATCAGGTGCAGCAACATTTTTTGATCCACTTAATCTTAAAATTATTATTTATTTAGCAATATCCACACAATCCAGCATGTCGAAACCTCCTTTAGATTTCTTCCCAGTTTTGTAAGGTGGTGGTATTTATTTTTCCAACAAAAATTAACCAACAATCTAATTTCTTTACACACACACGCACGCAGGCACGCACGCAAGCACGCACGCACGCACACACACACACACACACACACACACACACACACACACACACACACACACACACACACACACATATATATATATATATATAAAAAACAGTCCTGTAATGTTAAACAATAATTGTTCAGATTAATCATGCACTGGAATTATTTCACACTTTGTAATGGTTAACTGGAGACTTAAGGCATTAGAAAAGTAGCTTCCTGAAATAGGTGAAGGGACTAGAGATGTATTTTAATATTATTGCCCTGTCATCAAGGCATCAAAATGTGCAACAAACACAACACAAAACACCATTCATAAACTGAAATATCTCTGAAACAATAAACAATATTTTAACAGCCCGTGTAAATGCACAAATATTTCTGAAAATAAATAAAAGCAGAATAAAAATGAAATAAATAAATTGAAAAAAATTAGGAGGGTGCACAATCGAATTCAATAATTTAAAAAGAGGAATTTAAAGCATTATAATAGTCAATAACGTTAGTCCTTTAGCTTTACGCCTTGAACGTCAATTCAGTGTTTCAAAATAAATCTTCATTTGAATCTTAATCTGATGAATATTGGGCTTAATCCGATACCACTTGTATTTATGAATCTAAAACGTACATTATAAAAATAAGATTTAAAAAGAAAATAGGACTTTTATGGATGTAATTTCCCTTTAAAAGAAAATAATATATTTTTTCAGTACTCTATTTTTCCCCGACAAATTAATTAAAATAAATGTTTAACGTCAATCCTAAAAAATCTAGTATATATTAAATAAAAAATAGTTATTAGATAAAATTAAAACAGTTTGGCGCTCACGCGTGACGACACACCAATGACGTGAATAACGTGTACCGGAAGAAATGCTGAAGGCGGCTGCTGGCGTCAGTTGCCGTTGCCATTTATTTACAAAACACTGTCTAAAGTCTATTTTTATTTGTTGCTCTGTATTTTACTCTCACCCAGCACAAATGCTCTAGTTTAAAGCAGGTTTAACAACGTCGTCACGGGAAACACATACAAATGTGAAGACGGATTGCAGTGTATTATCAAAATAATCAATAATTCATGACAAAATCCGAGTGGACGCGATATGTGAACTCTTTACTCCTTACTCCTCCAGACTGTTTCCATTAAAAGGGGTATGTGCTCATCTAGTTATATACATATTTATTTAGATTATATTTAAGTGCCATATGAAATGTAAGTTTGAGCACATAACAGTGAGTCAGTGTGACAACACAACTGTTTAATAGAATCTGTAACTGATTAAAGCATTCTTCTCTTCTTCTGTGGTTCAGTTGATGTCAAGTCCAAGCGTCACTCTGGAGGACGAGGAGACGAAGAGATGCACTGCTGGTGCAAATTCAGAGAAAGCACAGAGTTCATCTAAAATCAACAGCAATGACCCTCCACACCCCACACCTGATCGGTCTGTATTATATGATGTTTTTGTCTTATTTACTTTATTTTGCTTACTTGGGTTATAGATGTTTGTGTACTTTAATTTAACTTAAGAATTGTGACATTTTACCCCACAGATTAAGTTTGGATTCATCCATCATCGCTACGGGGATGAGCCCCTCCCCTTCTAGTGATGGATCAAGTCTTCTTTCGTTGCCATGGGAGATAGTTACCCAGATAGCCTCGCATCTTCCTGCCGACTGTATCATAAATGTGCTGCCACAGGTAATGGTTCTTTTAAAATCTCTTCATGACATAACGTACACTTACCTAAAGGATTATTAGGAACACCATACTAATACTGTGTTTGACGTCCTTCAGAACTGCCTTAATTCTACGTGGCATTAACTCAACAAGGTGCTGAAAGCATTCTTTAGAAATGTTGTCCCATATTGATAGGATAGCATCTTGCAGTTGATGGAGATTTGTGGGATGCGCATCCAGGGCACGAAGCTCCCGTTCCACCACATCCCAAAGATGCTCTATTGGGTTGAGATCTGGTGACTGTGGGGCCATTTCAGTACAGTGAACTCATTGTCATGTTCAAGAAACCAATTTGAAATTATTCAAACTTTGTGACATGGTGCATTATCCTGCTGGAAGCAGCCATCAGAGGATGGGTACATGGTGGTCATAAAGAGATGGACATGGTCAGAAACAATGCTCAGGTAGGCCGTGGCATTTAAACAATGCCCAATAAGGGGCCTAAAGTGTGCCAAGAGAACATCCCCCAAACCATCACACCACCACCAGCCTGCACAGTGGTAACAAGGCATGATGGATCCATGTTCTCATTCTGTTTACGCCAAATTCTAAATGTCTCAACAGAAATCGGGACTCATCAGACCAGGCAACATTTTTCCAGTCTTCAACTGTCCAATTTTGGTGAGCTCGTGTAAATTGTAGCCTGTTTTTCCTATTTGTAGTGGAGAGGAGTGGTACCCGGTGGGGTCTTCTGCTGTTGTAGCCCATCCGCCTCAAGGTTGTGCGTGTTGTGGCTTCACAAATGCTTTGCTGCATACCTCGGTTGTAACGAGTGGTTATTTCAGTCAAAGTTGCTCATCTATCAACATGAATCAGTCGGCCCATTCTCCTCAGATTTCTAGCATCAACAAGCCATTTTCGCCCACAGGACTGCCGCATACTGGATGTTTTTCCCTTTTCACACCATTCTTACCCTAGAAATTATTGTGCGTGAAAATCCCAGTAACTGAGCAGATTGTGAAATACTTAGACTGGCCCGTCTGGCACCAACAACCATGCCATGCTCAAAATTGCTTAAATCACCTTTCCCATTCTGACATTCAGTTTGGAGTTCAGGAGATTGTCTTGACCAGGACCACACCCCTAAATGCATTGAAGCAACTGCCATGTGATTGGTTGATTAGATAATTGCATTAATGAGAAATTGAACAGGTGTTCCTAATAATTCTTTAGGTGAGTGTATATCTTATTATGTTATATGGTAAAAAAAATGTGACGTGTGTTTTTCTGCGTTTAGGTCTGTCAGGAGTTGGGAAGGGTCAATGAGGACCGCCTGGTGTGGCAACTTCGAGCTCAAAAACTCTCAGGCCCTCGAACGTCATTTCCTGTAGGACCAAAGGATGACTTTGATTGGTCTAAAGCCTGCTTGGAAATGGAACAGCTGATTGGTTTCTGGACAGGGCAAGAGGAAAATCGGGAAGATTTGGCAGGGGCAGCTGATGCGATGGATGGCGAAGAACAGGTAGCTGGGGACGATTCGGCTGAAATGCAGGAGAATGTTGATTTGAATGTTGATGCAGAGGTCGCAGATGAAAATGTGCAGGATGTAGATTTGAATCTTGATGCAGAGGCTGCGAATGAAAATGTGGAGAATGTTGATTTGAATGTTAATGCAGAGGTCGGGGATGAAAATGTGCTCATCGGAGCTCAGAATGGCCCTCACAGGCCACAGGGGATAGATGCCGAAAGTACTACGTCCGACAGTCCTTCTTCACCCTTGGAGCACATCATACTCCCTTCTGGCCACTTTGCAGATGTGAATTGTGTCCTGCTGTTGGGTGGAGAGGGGGCGCTGTGTGCTTCTGGCTCCAGGGACAGAAACGTGAACCTCTGGGACCTTCGACAAGGCTCCAGGGGCACGTTATTGCATATGCTAGGGGACAGGGGTTTTATTAGCACCCACCGTGGATGGGTTTGGTGCCTGGCATCAAGTGGGCCTCTGCTGGCATCAGGATCATTCGACAGCACTGTCAGACTATGGGATCTTGCAGCGGGAGGGGCTGAGCGGGGTCTATACAAGTGCAAAGCTGCCGTATTATGTATGTCCTGTGAAGGAGAGACTGTGCTGGCTGGATTACATGATCAGAAAATAAACATCTATGACACCCGAGGTAAGTCACTTACACATGGGATCTTGTTATGAATTAAATTAGGCTAATGAGAAGCTCTTCAGTTCTTGTACTTACGTGTTTATTAAAAATGTAATTTATGCGGTATAGCTACAGATCCATTGGTCACGAGTCTTCATCACCACAGTGATGCTGTGCTGTCCCTGGCATCTAATGACCAGTTTATATTATCTGGCAGTAAAGACCAAACCATTGCTCTGTATGACCGTAGGGCAGGAAAACTTCTGCAGAGGCGTCAGGTATACGCGCACACAGAATGTAAAACAAAAAAGGTTTCAGCTGTAAAGAAAATGTACGTTTTTTGTAATCACATTGCTTTTATTGTCCACAGCTGCGCTCCTACCTGCTGTCGATGTCCTACAGCGATCGAGAGGTTTGGGCTGGAGACAATCGTGGACTCGTCCACACCTTCTCTTTGAAAAATGGCTCCCTGACACCCATTTCCAAATTTAACATTCACAATGCGATGGTCACGGGCATCCACTCCTCACCCGGGACCCTCTACACGTGCTCTTCTGACCGGACTGTCAAGGTAAAGCTTTTTTCTGTTATAAAACCATTTTGTTGATGTAAGCTTTCCAGAAGCCCATATTTGTCTCTTTAATCCAGGTCCACCTACCATGTGCCCCACCCAAAACACTGTGGACACTTCATCATCAGGCAGGGGTAAACGGGGTATGGTCAAACTTCACATTTATTAAACATTTATTTATACTTTTCTTAAAGGTGACATAAAATGATTGAACGGGGTATTTATCCTTGTTCTGTGATGTGACATGTGGACAAAAAATGTTTTGTTTGGGTCTGTAATGTCTTAGAAGCTTCCTAAAAAACCTCTCTCAGATAGCTCTATTAGGGTGGGGGATTTTAAACAAGTGGTTTTGCACCTATTTGGCTCCCCCTACTTGCTTAACTTGCAATCTCATTACTGATTGGCTGACTTAGCTGCCACTCAAAAAATGTAGCCAATTATTTTAAAGTGGAGGGGCAGGGAGATGCCTGTGATGTCATAAACATCAGTTTTTCAGATTGGGCCGTTTTCTGGCTGACATTTCTAAAAGAGGAATTTCTATGAGACTGAGATGTTTAGCATGTCTACAACTTTTTGTATGTCTGTGAATGCGGGTAGACTACCATTATTCAACAAAGACAAGGTAAAAATGTTTTTTCATTCTCTGTCCCCTTTAAAAAACAAATCTGAAGATGTAGCATTTTTTGCATGGATTTGGTTAAACCCAAGGTTTTTTTTCTTTCCAGTTAAGTGTTGAAGCAGATACACTGGCCATCGCTTCTGCCGACATGAATGTTGAGGTCTGGAGGCCCAGATGCTGAGTAAAAATATATGATGCCACTTTTCCGATGTTGATGTCATACACATGATGTCACTCGCTACAATATAATGTTGTCTATTTTCTATGCATTATACTCTTTAGTTTTTTATTTAAAAATCTGACATTCCCCGGTTTGATTTTGCACTTTTATCATTTAATTTGTTGGGTTTAGTTTTACTTTGTGTGATCAAGAAATCATTACTTGAAGGATTCAACAAAATGATGACTGATGAATTTTGTAGCTATAACCAATATACATAGACTGAAGACACAACTACATGAATCTATAGCACATCCACAGTTTATTTCACCGAAATAGTTTTTAATTCTCAATATTTATTGCTCTAGGTGTATAGCAAACAAAACAAGAAATTGTACATTTTACATTGTTTACATGTAAGTCAACATATATAAAATGCACTACTAGATGATGCACTGAAAGTAAACCATTTAAGAGCTTATTACTTGAAATACTTAATAACGCTTATATTAGTTTATTTATATTTTTGCAGAGAGTGCCGACTCCTGTCAAATTGTTTTTTTTTAATGCAATTCTGTTTTGTTGTTAAAGCTTTACAAATGTACAAGTTCATCATTCCATTGTATTTGTTATTCAACAGATAACAATACATTGAAGTGCATTCTTATTGGCTCAGCTGAATAAAGTTTTGATGATTGACAGCCAGTTGTCACATCAGAGTAACACACAGGTCTTCTTGTCTTTAAATGGGTTGGAGGACGCAGCGATGCCTGTAAGCAGTGGATCAGCTCTCCTGTGCTCCTGACAGTACTGAACCAGCTGCTCCGCTGCTGCCGAAATCTGACAGAAATAAAACCTCTTTAAGCATTTAGCACCAAAAGACTACTCAGTAGCGTGCTATAACAAAACCTTGAGATTTTCATCATTTTTTAAATAATTATTATACATGCATTTTCTATGACATCATATTAATTGAGACACTAAATGGATATTTGTACTTAAAACATTTTTAAACATACATACATTGTAAATGTTCACTTTTCAGGAAGCCAGCTACAATAAATAGGCTACTACTGTTTAAACATGATTTCCAACAGCCGTTAGATGATGTATGCTGTCATAGACATTATGAAATGTAAATGTGTATTGTTTTGTGATAGATGGATCTCACCTTGATTCTCTGTAGCTCTGTTTCTAGTCTCAGCTGCTCCACAGTTCTTCTGGCCTGAAGAATATTATTACTGCAGTAAACATCCATCATTTCTGGAGGACCTTCAGTCTCTTAAGTCTTCAATCTGCATATAAAAATATCATGTCTGAGATTTTACCTCAAGAGTGCATTAAGTCTGTTATATACCCAATATAATTTATAATAATGGAGAGTAAAAGTGGGGAAATGTTCTTGCTTCAGTGAGATGGTGGAAGAGTGTGTGACCGGTTGGTCTGTGTGTTTATATTTCAAAGGGTTGTTCAACCCCCCAAAACGTGCGCGCACACACACCCATGCACTGTTAGAAGCTTCAAAGGCGCTGTGATGTCTATGAGTTTAGAGGTCAAATCAGCAGTGCCAGAAATGTCATTAAAGTTCAGCACTGTTTGATTATACACAAGAACAATTTTGCACAATAATAATAAAAAAAGTAAAAATATATGATGACAAATAAATATTAAATATTTGCTTGTTTATGTTTTTTATTACATTTAAATTGTATTTTATGCAAATTGGTGTAATATTTATACATTTAGTTATATTAAACTCACTGTTCCTACTTTCACTTTATATCCAACCATTTATGCACCGCACCTACACCTGAAAAATACTAGAGTGTACTGTAATATTTATTATAGTAACTCCTATACTGTAATGTTTTGTACCATAATAAATATTCCCATTAAAATATATATATATATTAAATATATAAACGTTTATAAAGTTTTTTTGCAGCTGAAAATATATTTTATTTTATTTTTAAACGTGTTATATTTACAGGTTATAACATAAACAAAGTGTTTCTTCCAATACAACATAAATATATTAATTTTAAAATTCATTTCAAAATATACAAAAAACGGCAAAAAAAAAAAATATTTGTTGAAAAATATTTGAAATATGTTTATAAAAATTTATTTTTGGCCATTTTTTATATTTTAAAATATATTTAAAAAATGTATATATTTGCATTGCATTGGAAGAAACAATTGGTTATTTTTCATACAAAATAAAAGTAATTTTTTCATAATATATGATTTTGTGCTGTGTGTAAATATTATCTATATTTAACCACACACACATACATATAAATACATTTAAGAAATGTTTTATTTATATATAAAATAGAAAAATATAAATAAATATATATACACATGTAAATGTTTCTTAAATACATACATGGATGTGTGTGTTTTTATATATAAATAATAATTACACACAGCAGAAACTCATATGTTATGCAAAAAAATACTTTTATTTTGTATGAGATTAATCTAGATTAATCTATGCCCAGCACTAGTTATAACCTGTAAACATAAGAGTGTTTGGTTTTAAAAAAGGTTAAAATTAAATATATTTTCAGCCGCAAAAAAAACTTTATAAACTTTATATTTTGGCCTGTTAAAATATGTTTTGCCTTTTGGAGTTGTAAAAGCAGAAATGTATTTGTTGCCACAGAAATACATTTTGAAATATATGTTAATGAATGTTAAAACTAATATATCTTCAAACTTAAAAATTCTGTGTTTTGGTAATGGTTTGCTGGTGACCACCAGCACCAAACCATCATGGACCAGCATGGGAATTCACTTCGAATCATTTTTTTTTTTTTTTTTTTTTTGCTTTATGGGTTAAACTGTAGCAATGACCTTAAAAACACATTAGGTCTGAAAAGAAGCCTTCTGGGCAGTAATGCAACCAGACGTTGTTTGCCAACTACAATAGAAGCAGAAGAAGAAGCCTTCTGGTTCTTCGCATTTTGATAATTTCGTATTTAGTTTGTACCGTCGCGCTTGCCGTACTTGTTTGTAGCATGTGGTTGGTCGCGTGTACAGAACTGTGATATATCAACTACTAGCCTATATTAAACAGAAAGCTAGTGGTATTACATACATAATCAAAGTGGTGAGTATAATACCAGTAATGTATCCGTGTTATAAGGTTTACTCGGAAAAGATTTGGTTTGCGCATGCGTTTAAAAGTACAGTATAACACTTCATACATTACTGAGTCTGTTTACAGTCTTTGATCGCAGGCGGTTCTAGTGCGTATTTGACACCATTTTCCATTAGATCACATGTACATGATTTGTGAAGAACTGTGGTTCTTTGAAGACTTTGGTATCATATAAATATAGTAATAACTGCAAAATATTGCAAGAATTCAGTACAATGCAACGGTAAATATTAATACTGTATACAATAGTACTACCGTGTGTGTGCGTGTTAATCTACTGTTTGTAGATAAGAGTGATGGCACATCAAGCCCCCTCTGTGGCGAGGGATGCTGTGTTAAAGGAAAGCAGTCCTTTGCCAGACGATATGCCCAGGATTAAAGGTTATGACTTCAACCAAGGGGTGGATTATAAAGCCCTACTGCAGTCCTATCTCACCACAGGCTTCCAGGCCAGCAGCTTTGCCCTGGCTGTGCAAGAGATCAATAAGATGGTGAGTGTGTGCAGGACAAAGCTGTAATCTATTTAAACATGAGAGACATCTCATTCATGATTTATTATTCAACTACTTATCTGATAAGCACTAAATGGTTAATAACTTAGTTCATAAGTTTCACCCAAACATGCATCTTTACGCTGTCTCTGTGTTTGATGTAGATTG
Organism: Misgurnus mizolepis; assembly: GCA_025389145.1. Lineage (NCBI taxonomy): Eukaryota > Metazoa > Chordata > Actinopteri > Cypriniformes > Cobitidae > Misgurnus > Misgurnus mizolepis. The sequence goes on along the minus strand of JAIFKI010000008.1, from coordinate 35,019,588 downwards.
AGACGAGACTGCAGCCTGTGCAGGTGGAACATGAGGACAGTGATTCTCATCAGGCTGGTTCAGACTGCACCATCTTCTTGGGCTACACCTCCAACCTGATCAGCTCAGGTGTGCGAGAGAGCATTCGCTACCTCGCGCAACACAAAATGGTACGTCACATTTCACTGACTGTATTAGTGTTGTTTCTTGCATCTATATCATCATCTGTAAAGTATCTTATGTAGCATTACTTTAAGTATTTGATAGTGATGCACCGATGTATCGGCCGCCGATATTTATCGGCCGATTTTTGATGAATTTGAAACCATCGGCATATCGGCAATAGCACGAGAAAGGCCGATACCGATTGTTTATTAATTAACTGCATAAAGAAATCCATTATATGTAAAAAATGAGTTAATGTTGTTAATAAAATAAATGCTGAATAGCAAAAACCACCTTTTAAGGTTGTCATGCTGTCTTATTATATTTGTTTTAGCTTAATTTGTGCCTCTCTTATTATGTTGGTCAGTTGAATGTTAATTAGATCCAATCCATGTTCAGTAAAAATAATTTGATGCAGAAATAAACTAGCTAATAGACCAACTGTATAGTATTGTAGTGTTTAATATCGGCATCGGTATCGGCCAGAAGTTGTCTGTTTAAATCGGTATCGGCCCAAAAAAAAATCCTATCGGTGCATCCCTAGTATTTGACTGTGTTTTTATAGATAGATGTGATAGTGACCACAGCTGGAGGAATCGAAGAAGACATTATCAAATGTTTAGCACCCACTTACCTTGGAGAGTTTAGTCTGCGTGGTAAAGACCTACGACAGCAGGGTATTAATAGGTAAGGGAACGGTTTCTAAACGGTGTGATCCTATATTATATTTTTGATAAATCACAATTAATTGCACACAAAATAAAAGTTTGTTTTTGAATAATATATGTGTGTGCAATGTGTGTAAATATTTTTTAAGAAATTTAAGGAAAAATATTTCAAATTTAAGAAATTTTTATTTATGTATATTTTTAAATGTATATATAATATCAAATATATCAAAATCTTAATATACATATAAATGTTTCTTACATACATGCATGTGTGTGTATTTATAAGGGCTGTCACAAGATTAATTGCAATTAATCACATACAAAATAAAAGTTTGTTTTTGCATAATATATATGTATGCACTGTGTGTAATTATTTTGTATATATAAATATACACACACACACATGCATATATGTATTTAGGAAACATTTACATGTATATAAATATTTATTTAAATTTTAATATATTTTATATTATATATATATATAAATGTATACCGAAATAACATTTTTCTTTAATAAATACTTTTGCTGTCAAAAGATTAATTGTGATTAATCGCATACAAAATATTTGTGTGTAATTATTACGTACATATGAATTTTATATATACGTATTAATTACACATATTATGCAACACAAACTTTTATTCTGTATGCGATTAATCACAATTAATTGCATACAAAATAAAAGTTTGTTTTTGAATAATATATGTGTGTGTGCACTGTGCAATGTGTGTAATTATTTTTTAAGAAATTTAAGGAAAAATATTTTACATTTAAGAAATTTTTATTTATGTATATTTTTTTAAATGTATATATAATATAAAATATATCAAAATCTTAATAAACATATAAATGTTTCTTACATACATGCATGTGTGTGTATTTATTAGGGCTGTCAAAAGATTAATTGCAATTAATCACATCCAAAATAAAAGTTTGTTTTTGCATAATATATATGTATGCACTGTGTGTAGTTATTTTGTATATATAAATATACACACACATGCATATATGTATTTAAGAAACATTTACATGTATATTAATATTTATTTAGATTTTAATATATTTTATATTATATATAAATAAAAATGTATACATAAATAAAATTTTTCTTTAATAAATACTAGGGCTGTCAAAAGATTAATTGTGATTAATCGCATACAAAATATTTGTGTGTAATTATTACGTACATATTAATTTTATATATACGTCATAATTACACATATTATGCAACACAAACTTTTATTTGTATGCGATTAATCACAATTAATTGCATACAAAATAAAAGTTTGTTTTTGAATAATATATGTGTGTGCAATGTGTAATTATTTTTTAAGAAATGTAAGAAAAAAATTTATATTTAAGAAAAAATGTATTTATGTATATATATTAGGGCCGGGACTCGATTAAAAAAATTAATCTAATTAATTAGAGGCTTTGTAATTAATTAATCTAAATTAATCGCATTTTAATCTCATATAAATATTTGACCTGAGAACATTAAGAAGTATTTTTACATGGATTTTTATGAATAATGACTGAATACATAAGCTTAACAAAATATTGTTTATTTTTGTTCAACCAAGTCGTTGTACCCGGAGTGGGGCTAATGTCCACGCTAGCTGCTGTATGTTTTGCATTGAGATGATACTTGAGGCTCGATGTGCTGCGGTGATATGTGAATTCCTTGTTGCATATCTTACACACAACCATGCTCTTATCGACGCTTACCAGTGATGCGCGGGTCAATGTATAAACAACCCACCCGCAACTCGGACCGAAAAGAAAAAAAATATATATATTATACCCGACCCGCTTCCTGGCCCGCATTTCTTAAAGTAGTCATTTGTTTAATAATTGCAGGGTTCGGGACTTCTCAGGTTTTGACTGTCTGTGTTCTGGTACCTATGTGCGCGGATGCCCCACCTCGCGTATAAAAACAACAAAACATAATATACTATATAGCCTATATTAAAATTAAAATATATAAAAATGTGCATAATATATTTTTTAAGTTGGTTGCACATCGTTTATAAGTTTCTTAAGTGGGATTCGGATGTGAAAAGCGCTGCATAATGTACGCGCCTTTAGTGTTACCATTGAAACTTAACTAAATAAAAAAAATAAGAGGTGATATATAGCTTTAGCCTACATAAATGCTTATTGCTTTAATGTTGCGAGTTACTCTTCAGCTTTTCTTGCTGTTATGTTTATAATAGTTAATTGTTCAGAGTTCATATTGATGATCTTATAGTCAATTTAAAAATGTTCTTACAAACTGACTCTATTCGTTTAACTTTTTTCCTTTACCTGCTGTCGCTGTTCTCTGTGCGTGTCCTCCGTCAAAGTAGCCTATTAAAATTAATATGAAGTTGATTTTTAAAAGTCTTAAGCACACCGCAAATCAAACGTGCTGCTACATTATGCTCTTGCGCGTGTAAATTTAACTTCTGGGCACTGCCAGGCTGATTTTTTGAAAAGTAAGTGATATAGGCTACTCACTGCATGTTTTGGCATTCGGTAGCATATGCATCAATGAGATGCACGGTGTTGCTTTTAATGTTCTTTTTAATTTATATTCACAAAACCTAACAACAAAACATTGTTTATAATTACGAGACAAATTATTTGAAACGAAATTCGTTTTAAAGTAGCAAACAAAACTTAAATTAAACTCGTAATAAACTAATTAAATTGAAACAAAACAACATTACAACAATATTTAAACCCAACAATACTCAAACATTAACATATAACAGACATTAGGATACATGTTAAAATAATCTGTAGTTTGTTGGTAGATGTTTATTGGGCAAAACCTCCGTTGCAAACCTCCATTTACCAGAATAAATCATTTTTACTTTGAAATTGATGCGTTGTCACGTTAAAATCAGCTGTTCGTTTAGGTTCCGTCTACTTTAATTTACACTGCATCACAACCCCGGAGTTCTCGAACTAAAACAGGGTCTGCAGCATTTACGAATGACTCTATTAATAAGTGCGATTAAAATGCGTTAAAATGTTTAACGCGTTATTTTTTGTGTAATTAATTAATCTTAATTAACGCGTTAAAGTCCCGGCCCTAATATATATATATATATATATATATATATATATATATATATATATATATATATATATATATATATATATATATATATATATAAAACATAAAATATATCTAAATATATAAAAATCTTAATATACATATAAATGTTTCTTACACGCATGTGTGTGTTTTTTTATATATACACAATAATTACACATATATTATGAAAACAAAAACTTTTATTTTGTATGTGATTAATCGCAATTAATCTTTTGACACATTTTTTATGTGTTTACTGTATTCTGTCTCTTATAGAATAGGTAATCTCCTGGTACCAAATGATAACTATTGTAAGTTTGAAGATTGGTTGATGCCTATTTTAGATCAAATGGTGCTGGAACAAAAGACGGAGGTAAGAAGTTATTGCGTTGTGTATGTTTTGTGTTACGTTTTTCGAGGGTATGTGTAGTGTTTACAAATTTTTTGTTTATATGTGATTTATTAAATCAATTTATTGAAAACATTTACTTGTGCAGTCAATGTTTAATCAATGGTTATGTATTTGTCTTGTTGAATATGAGAAATATTGTTATATATTTGTGTCAGGGCACACACTGGACCCCCTCTAAAATGATCCACAGACTGGGCAAAGAAGTCAACGACCCAGACTCAGTTTACTATTGGGCCTATAAGGTGAAATTTAAATAAAATGTATATAAATCACCTTTCCCAAACTGAATATATAACTTAAACCTTCATTCCTTGTTTGTCAGAATGATATTCCAGTGTTTAGCCCCGCCCTTACCGATGGTTCATTGGGTGATATGATCTATTTCCACTCGTACAAGAACCCCGGACTGGTGCTTGACATTGTGGAGGGTGAGTTTGTCTGAATTTGGTGTGAATGCAGATATTTTGTAATAACATTAAGTTCATTATGACTATTTTGGACACTGCAGATATTCGGAGACTTAACAGCAAAGCCGTGTTTGCCAAGAGCACTGGAATGATAATTCTTGGAGGAGGTCTGGTTAAACATCACATCGCTAATGCGAATCTCATGGTAATCACATTGAACCGAAATAAAGCACAGTTATGTTGTCGTTTTAAATAAATTGTTAGGCAATTGTTCTCATCTCTTATCATTTTTAGAGAAATGGAGCAGATTTTGCTGTGTTCGTCAACACCGGACAGGAATTTGATGGCTCTGATTCGGGAGCCAGACCGGATGAAGCTGTTTCTTGGGGGAAGATCCGCATGGATGCCACACCTGTTAAGGTACACATTTTAAAACGTCCAATTTCATAACAAAACGTGGATTAACTGTTATTTTTAACCATAAAGTTGTCTCTCTTCAGGTTTATGCGGATGCTGCTATAGTTTTTCCACTTTTAGTGGCTGAAACATTTGCTCACAACGCCAGCAGGTTGATCAAAGAAAAGAAAAGCGACTGACTGCACTTTTCTGTCCCATAAACCTCTTAGTTTCTGTCTTTCTCCTCCTGTCGTCCAGTTTGTTTGTTCTTGCATTCACAACATCATGGATAATTGGTCCATGTGAACATGCATGACATCATTGTTTCTTCTTTGAAATATATGGCTATTTTCAGTCATATGAATGGTGGTCTGTGTAACGTGTCAGGTAAAATATGTTAGGTAAAAAAGCAGGTCGTTTCAGTTGCATTGTAAATTATTTTTACTGAATGTTGCTATTTAACTTGGTTTTATATTTAATTTTGTATCTTTATTTTAGAAGGGACATTCTCGCTTTTATATATTTCATCCTCAGATGCATGAACATCATCTTGTATCCATCTTGTTTGTGTTCATAAAAAATATAAGTTTTATTGTCAGTGGAAAATAGATGATTTAATAACCCACATTATTCAAGTGTAATATGTATAAAATGTGAATATAAAAGTGCAATGCTCTATATACAGTATGTGAAATATGCTTTAATTCAATACATTATATAACCACTAGATGGCAGTTTTACGTCACTCTATTTACTATCGGTGGTGGTCATCAAACTCAAAACGGTCCTGGGTTTTAGTGTTCACAAATGGTACTGTTGGTTTATTTTCTTTGGCCTTGAGATGTAAACATTGGCAAAAAAAAAGAAACTTTAGAGATTTATACCGTATTTAGGTGTTCTGCTGAAAATATGTAGTCAAATGTTAATGGTATATACTGTAGAAACAGCTGCGAAGCAGTAAGTGTGTTAATGAATCTTTTTGACCAAATTATTAAAAACAATTGTTTTTGGCCTTAGACTAAGTTTTATATTATTTTTCCACATGTCCCTCTCCCTGTATGTCAAAATATTAGACGCTTAAGTTTTGATTTATGATGGCTCAACACATGAAATTTGATTTCTTTGTTTGTACACAATTAAAAAAGGTAATTTTGTTATTATCTTTATAAAACAACAATTGCAATGAAATGATAAATTGTTCAGTACTTTTTAATAGCAGAATGCGATTCACGAACAGTAGAGGCGCTGCGCTGAGCAACCTAAATAGACAGTAAAGTACCGCGAGAGCAGGCTTCTCTCTGTGGTACTGTGATGTCATTCGTCGATAGGTCTGCGCAGCGCCTCACAAAGTCAAGCATGCATATAAGCAAACGGTGGTAAATATAATTTTAAATGATTAATTGCTGATTACTTTATATTCTTCCATTTGTATTTGGTGACGTAACTGTTGTTCTAAAATATGAAACATAGCCTACTATGAATGAGTGGGTGTGTCCAAAAAAAATTATAAGCGTATTTTTTCCAGGCAGTCCCACTAATAAGAACTTGAGGCAAAGGTTAAGAGCTGTGGGTGGAGTTTGCATGTCAAGTCTTTGCTTGTGTACCGCCTCACTTTCTTATCGCAGCCTCTCTGTATTTACCTGTTATGTTACCATGGTAACACCCCATACACAATACATCACACCTGTGTCAGTTGCTTTGCACACACAACTGCGCCACCCGGCAAACACAAAGGTGAAGCGACTGTATGGCGCCTCGAGTCGTAATAAAGAGAAAATCCCGCCTCAGAAACAGGAAGTACAGTGATGTCAGTTCCAACAATGACGCAGGCGTCTGTCCTCGCTGTTGCCATGGACACGTAAATGGTGCAAGTAAACATCCGGCGCTGTTGTTCTGCACATCAGCAGCAGTGTGATTTACATGACACGTGTCCACACCTGGACTAAAGACACTCGTATGAATGAACGAGCTGATGGACGCCTGGCCTTGTGCTGTTTTATAGTGCAAATAGATTTGATTGTTAAACAGCTTTATTTATTTATTAATTAGAATTTGTTTTTTGTTTGCTGCACAGCTTTACTGATGTTTTATTTGTTTAAAATTATTGTTTTCAAAAAAGGCTTAATGTTTTGTTAAGCACTACATGGAATTATTTTTTGACGAAAAATTATAAGTATTGAAAGAATTTATACGTAAAAAAAACCCTAAAATGTATAAATAATAAAGGTATTTATATTAATTTACATTATTCATTAATATATATTAATTTATTGTAATAACATAAAATATACATTTGTGATAAAACAAGTTATAAATTAAAACAAATGTATTTCTTTTAATCAGTATTTTATTTAAATGTATTAATTTTAATATTATGATGCTGTGTTTCCTCCGTTAAGCACTTTGGTCAGCCTTGTGGCTGTTTTAAATGTGCATATAAGTAAACTCAAATTGAAACTATTAAAAAATTTGTTGAACAATACCTAAAAAAGTGGAAAATTAGATTTACTAAAATAAATAGATCTACTAAAATTACTACTAAAATAAATAGATCTACTAAAATTTTCAGATGAACAATTTTACAAAATGCTGTTAATGTTTTGAATGTTTATATAAGACTTAATTATTGTTTATTTTTGGTTAATGTTTACAGGGTAACGTCATAGGTGACTCTTTCTCCTAACTGAAGAATTATTCCTAGAATTGATTTCTAAAGTCCACAGTTCCTCTTGTGGTTTGACAAATGTCTGTGTTTGTACTGTATTTGGGTTTCCATGGTCACTTGCTGTATTTTACAATTGTTTGATTTGAAACAAAAAATTGAACGCTGTTGACTTATTTTACTGTTTACCTTCTGGGGAATTTCACACTTAATTGAACCTGGCAACGAGATGATGAACAAGCGAAAGCGGCAGGTGCTGAAAAGTTTCACCAACAAGAAACACTTACGACATTCTTTGCTAAGTATAAACTAAAGTGAGAAAAAACACTCTCTGGCATGCAAAAAACTATAGGCTATATAGTTTTTTGTATCTTATATAGTTTGAATATTCAGCATCAACAGCTGCACCAAAGCTTAGAAAGTAAATGTTTGGAAAAATATGAAGAAGAAGGAAAGGTAACCATAAACAAACAAAGGCAGATTAGAACAACTCTTATGGGATCTTCAAAGATCATTCAAAGCTGTACATTTTAGCAAAATATGCTATAATTATACATTCATATGGGCGAGTCTCACAAACATATTTTCAGATAACCTAAAAGTAAAGAGATTATATTTTGCATAAAGAAACTGAAAAAATTGAATATGCCTGAACCTGCAGACATACGGGGTGTGTCATCTGTCATCAGAAGGGTCAGGGCGTGGGAGAGGAGAGAGGTCTTCCAAATCCTGTGCATAAGAAAATAATCCCTTGCTTGGAATCAGAGTAACACTGGGTTTTGTTTGCCAACAAAGGATTGCTTTCCAATGCTTCTTTAATAATGCCTTAAAATATTGCCTACTTAGGCAGCTTATTTGGTTTTGGAACTGAGCCATGCAGTAACCGTAAGAAATATCTATAAGTATGCTACCTGTGGTGACCTTAAGCAGTTTTTAGGATGTCCCGGATCACATCATCATAAAACGAGACTACAGAAATGAGGTTTAGATGAACCAGAATCACAGGTATGTTGTGTCAGAATTGTGTTTATTATTATGCTTCTAATTAATTTAGTTAATTTAATCCAAAGTGACATACTGTAGTGCACTGCCTTGCTTAATGCTTATAGGAGTAACCCAGAAAGCGATAGCCGTCATTTCACCATAGTCCGGCCATGAGTAACCCACTTCTAGCCAAAATAAACTTGAATTTGGTTATGTGTCGTTTTTGCCAAGATAACTTGTGAGATATGATATTACAACATGTAAGCAAAGTCAACAGTGATTACAAGGTGTTTGGTTTTATTTCTTAATTCAATTTATTTCTGGGCTATGGTTAGACGTCTATTACATTTTCTTGTTTTTGCCTAGACGCCTGGCCTGCTAATATACGTCTTTCAAGCACAAGATTAACACCACTTGAACAGACACTGTTAAAAGAAATATATATAAAAATATTATGATAAAAAATAATAAAATATCTATTAATTATTTATTCATTTAAATACACTGTATAAAAACTAACCTTTTGGTGTATACATTTAACCAGAAAAGTACATCATCCATTATACTTATTGTAAAATGCATAATTAATATAATAAATGAATAGACATATGAATGCATATTTATTGTGTTCTCCTTTCTTATATTTCAGCCAAAAAGAATGAATCATATATCAAGAAATATAGACACCATTATTTTTTAATGCATTTTATTGGTTTGATAACAGAAAATACATAAACATGTATTTTTTATTTATTCAAATGACAAAACATCTGACAAATTATTAAAATGATTATTTAATATTAAGGAGAAAATGAAATGTGAATATGTCATATTTTTTATCAGTAAATCTGTGCATATGTAGCTGTTCTGTAAACAATGTAAAGTCATGTAAAGTCCTTTCTCAGAGAAAAGACCAGACCCCTGTTCCTGCTGAACTGAGCCAGCTGCTGTTGTCCACTGATTATCAGCACAGCAGGCACAGGAGACCAGTCCACGGAGATACAACAACACAATAAACCGCCATAAACCAACAAATAAACAAACTATGGCATTCAACGTGACTCACGAAAACATGTGTGGATCAGATTTCCCCTTAAAATCTAAAGAAAAACAAACTAGAGCTCTTATTTTGCGTAATTCAGATTAGACCTTTTGCGTCATGATATTTTACATTATTTTCATTAAGTTTAATGCATCCAGATCCTTTGTTTATCATAAATTCTGCCCATGTATATTTGTGACCTTACGTCACCTGTACTAAATTATTTCCACAAGACTTGTGCCCATACCATTACAGATCCCTTATTATGTTAAACCACTGTAATCTGCAGGCATTCATTGGTTTTCTCATAAGATAAACTCGCCTGGACGCAGGAAATACGGTAAATGGTGACTCATTAGACCAAGGGATTTTTTTCTTTGTTTTGCACTCAACACGCTAGTTTATGCATCGTTTGGGCCTTGGATACAAACACTTTCCGAATGGCTGCTCCGCTATAAATTCCACCATTGTAAGGTTCACATTTGAAGAGTTTTGTTGAGACAGGCTTGCAAAGGTTCAGATTCAGTTTGGACATTAGCTGTCTCTTAGCAACTTTCATGAGGTCTGCATGTCCTTGTTAGTGACCTTTGACGTAGTTTGTTCCTCTTTGTAGTTTATCACTAGTTTCATCATTTTTGAGTTCACATTGAAACATTACAGGGTTTTTTTTAGCTGTCGTGTAGACCATATTTCATTTGACCCAAACTTTCTGTTATCTGAACTGCTAATTTAGTTGTTTCAAACACAATTGAACTCAAATGACAAAACTAACAATTGCAAATTCACTAAAGACATGTATAATATTGACTGATATCATCGTAAAAAATCTTTATTTTACTTCTTAAAACTTATATGACTTTTTAATAACACACATTGTCAATAAAAAAATAAATAGAAATAAAGACTTTTTATAGTAATAAAAAGAAAGGAAGTGTTCCTTGAATCTTTTGTTCATCCGAAAGCAACGGTCCTGTTAACCAATCAGATCCCATTGAAAGGATTTTACCATTATCCTCACAAAGAACATAATCTCCCCCAATTAGTTAGCTACACCTTAAAAAAAATGCTGGTTTATTTTAAACCAGTATTGGATGAGAAAGGGAGAAATAACAAATGCTGTAAGGTAAAGGTTAAAGATACAAAAGATTAAGTAAGAAACGCTGTAAGGTAAAGGTTTAAGATACAAAAGATTCAGTAACACACCCTGCTTGGTAAAATCATGGTAACCAACTTTATCACACACCCCTTATGAAAATTAACCATGTTTTTTTGTGGTAAAAGTGTAGTAACCATGATTTTCGTGTATTGATTACTATAAGCAAAACCATGGTTTTACTAGCCTAGTTTTAAATATGGATTTAAAAAATTGTTTTTTTTTGTGGTAGCTATGAATTTACTACAGTAACCATGTTTTTTTTAAATCTAGTAAAACCATGGTTCATCTTCGTAAGGGACTTCATAAACTTTATATTAATATGTATAACATTTATAAGAATAATAAAAAACATTGAAATGTATTTTAATAAGGGACTTTTATTTTAAAATTTTCAGCATAATTTTATGAACATCTGAAGAATATTAGGAGGAAAACTGCTGAGAAACAACATTTGTCATTTAATCACCGGTTACACATTGAAGCTCATACGGCATTGACTTTAAAAAATAATAAAACATTAAAAAAGACAAAAACTTGATATTTGCTTCAATTCATTGTCCATTAACGTATATTTTCAACAGCTGATATCAACCAAATTTAAAGATTAGGGCATTTTATATTAACACAACAGACTGTAAACATTCACAGAAGGGCTTATAACGATAAAGTTAACTATAAAAAATATAGTTTTAAACATAGTTTAATTAAAGAGAACAGCGGAGTTCACACACACTTAACCAATGACAGCCAATCAAATTAACTGTTACTTGAATCTAAAGTGCACGCGCATTTGAAATGACAGGAACTGTGGAGAGGCTGAGGTCCTTTATTTACATGAAATTACCTCAGGTGTCCAGCGCTGTTGCAGTTGCAGTGAAATTGACTTGATAATGTTTTTATTCTACTTATACCAAAAGGTAAGATCTTATATTACACTAAGTTAGATAACTAGATTCACTGTTTAGACAATACGCGAAACTCAGTGTTGATGGCATCTGCTGGTTATAACCGCTGTAAATGCAACAAAAACAGCATATTTATACATTTAATTTTACATTTCATTTATACAAAGTTTTTATCAAAGGAAATATGCAATATTAGTTAATTGAATGTAAATGATTTGCGCGTGTTCTGCGCCGTAGCCAATTATCATTATCGTCCATTGGTGTGGACGCTAATTATCGTTATGTTCTCGTCTTACAGACTGCCGTGCAGATTTTGGTTCCAGGATGGCAGAACTTAACCACTGTGAACACGAAAGTCCAAAACACTGTTCACAAGAGGGTTAAGTCCCGAAACCGTACAACCTCATGGAAAGTGTGCGTACATTTGCACAAGAACTTCATTCAGACAGTTGACATTCCTTCAGGATTAGCGTGTGGAGCGTTCAGGTGTGTGTGTGTGTGTTTGTGTATACAGTACATTTGGCATGTCTGCAGTCTCCTCATGCAAGCCATTGGAAATCCCTGGCAATGTGATTTAGACATTAGGTTTAAAAATCACTCTGCCAGGAATTCCCCTGGCCAGCAGAAGAGGTGTGTTAGTGTAAGGGCTCGGAGGTGGGGTCCTACACATGATCTAGATCTGTGAGAAAGACTCGACAAACGACAGCAGACAGATAGCAAAGGATCTAAAAATAAAAGTTGTGTGATCAGTTACCCACACGCTTTCACCAAACAGTCACGATGATCCAAACCGGTGAAGACTTCTTCTGTGTTTACACTGTACTTCAGCACGCGATGAACGAATACAGTGATCAGGATCCAAAAAGGAAACGCAAAAGTAAACACAATTAAAGCAGACCAAACTTATGCATTTTCCACATCAATAAGTCACGTGAACATTCTGCTAAAGATTTTTACTCATCAAGTGAAGTAAATAGCATGGCTACGTTTGGAACGACGGCAGAATTGTAATTTCTGGCCAGACTTCTTAAACGCATGCGTGACTGCCAAGGGCACCTAATTTTTGTCATGCGGCCTGTGATCATCATGGCCCCTCCTGCTAGCGTCTGGCTGACTAGGCTTCCTGTGGACTTATAAAAATAGCTTTTCAATGACAGTTTGAAATGAGGTCAGAAAGACGCGCGGCCCATAAAAAAACGCTGAGTATTCCGCACCCTGTCTCTCGTCGGGTGTAAAGTTTTGGGAGTGACAAAAAGCAGGAAAAACCTGCGGAGTTCACACATTAAGTGCTTTTGGAGGGAAAATCGTGATCAAGTATGTCTCTGATAAAACCCTAAAGTACCAATAATTTTTTATTGTATTATATTGTAGATCGTATTGCTCATCTTTACCTTACCAAGACATAAAATACATTGTTTATGAAGTTTTAGTATAGTTCAGATAATCTGTGACTCTGCAGGCTAAAGTCAATGCAAATAACGTTTGGAGTATCAAACTTTGATTTCAATCTCAAAGTTATGAGAAATCGTAAAAGGCTTTATACAGAAAAATCATAATGACTTTTGAAATGCAGACTTTAAGACATTGTTGAGATATCATTTGAAGCTCTGGAACAGACACGTATGAGATAACCAAAGCTTTTATTTGGGAAAAATAAATCAGCATGAAACCTAACACACACTACAAGTTCTTTAAAATCCCTCGGAAAGAAGGAACATATTTTCCAGTTTTAGCGTGTCACTTTGCATTCTCCTCAAATGGTTTTCCTTTAAACATTTCTGAAAGAACGTTTACAGGATCATAACCAGTCAACTGAATCCTTCCAGTAACAGCGTCAATACAAATGTCAGCCTTGACAGGGACTTGAACGTGTCCAGAGTCCAGACTAAAGGGGAACTCCTAGCTGACGTAAACCCATTGCGTTATGTGTATGTCTTTACTTTAAATATCCAGGATAATGATACTCAAGTTTACTCATGAGCTGACACTCTAAACAAAGACCACCAATGCTTTCCGTGTATTTATAGAGCGTGCGTGTTTGTGGTGTATAATGCTTTTAGGTTTTTCCCCAGTAACCGTGCAAGAGGAGATTTTGCAGAGCGTGACTAACAGTCATTTAAGGTGCTGATCAGAGGATGTGATTCGATGTTCCTACATAGCATCTTTTCACCATCCGACTCCGAGGGAAACAGCTGCGAAAATCTAAGCCGAAATGTTTTCCTAGATACATCATTACAGGTTTTTCCACACTTACAGTCTTTCCGAGTGCCAAGTGCAAACTGAGACTAACATTAAGAGGAATAAAGAGTTATTAACATAGGCATTATTTCTTTGAAAAGATTAGTTTTGCGACACACATGCTGTAACATTGTGTTGGCCAAACCAATCCCATAATGCGTTGCGACACGCAGAAAAAATGCTAATCTGGACAGCAAAAAGAGAAAGGTGTTACTGTATATAACAAAATTAGCAATGATAAACTTAATATTACCCAATATGTGTGCATTTCGCACGAGGAGCGTTGCTTTTCCACCCCAAATATTTCAAATCGGTCCCATACTGTGTTTGTATGTAGCCATACGAAGAAAGAAATGTACTCGGTTTTAAAAAAAGTACCTGGATATTGCAGCTGCATTTCAAGACAGATCTCATGAGGTCTTGACTTGTTGAAATCATCTACAGTACTTAATCCAGAATCGATGGAGTGACGCTTTGGAAACGGGAACATCTTACTTTTTCTCGCTCTCCATTTAATATTTTCCATCAGATCTTTCCTTTCAACAGCTTTCCTAAATTGAGGGCGCAGTTGGTGACTTTCGCAGTGATCTCAGTCTTTCCTCTAACAAATGACAGAGCGGTCGGTCAGTGCGGTTACACATCGCCAAAGAGAAAAGCAGTAAAGACTTTTACGGCCGTCGCCACCATGAGAATTCACACCTTCGTCCGTCAGTGTTACGGCTAATTTTAGGGACAGGATATAAAATATCTAAAATCTGATCTGCACACTAGCAGCCAGTGTACAAGCAAACTTGACTTTCAATATCGCTTGGTCATTTGGGGAAATCTGATATTGTTAATCTTAAAATAAATGTACTGTAGACCCACATATATGTTTTGTAGATGCATTCATGTATCACCTATAAGTATGCACATGTGTGACCTGGACCACAAAACCAGTCATATGGATCAATTTTTTGTATGTATGAATAAGATGTAGACATGTATGAATAAATAAGCTTTACATTGACGTATGGTTTGTTAGGATAGGACTGTATTTGGCTGAGATACAACTATTTGAAAATCTGGAATCTGGAGGCGCAAAAAATCTAAATATTGAGAAAATTGCTTTTAACGTTGTCCAAACGAAGGCCTTAGCAACACACATTACTAATAATAAATACATTTTGGATATATTCACAGTAGGAAATGTATAAAATATCTACATGAAAAAAAATCTTTACTTAATATCCTAAAAATTATAATTTTGACGCATACAATGTATTGTTGCCAATTGCTGCAAATGTACCCGTGCGACACATGACTGGTTTTGTGGTCCAGGGTCACATTTCAAACAGATACCTGTTTGAGCTGCGTATGAGCCACATTGTTTCATTATTCAAAAATAGATTATTTACATTTAGTCATTTAAGCAAATACTTAGTCAATTCAACTATGCAAAAAAAAAAAATAATATTAAATAATTACACACCATGCATGTTTATTAATAAGTATAGCTGCAAATATTAAAACGTGCTTTATTATTTTTATTATTTTACAAATTTCTATTTCGGTATTAGACTCACTTTTAACGTTTATTTTTAACTGCTATTAAATTTTTTTACAATCATACAGCGTACGTACCCACACAACCTGCTAGGCCTCAAGCATGTAACTATACCTTTTATATTTATACAGATACATACATTATAATATTTCTTTTTCTTTTAAATTTGTATAGATGTATATAACACCATGAAATTTACAGTTAACCGTCAGATGATTAAATGTAATTAATGACTCAGCAGTATCACGACAGGCTGTTTTACAGCGGCTATATGCGTATCCACCCCATCTATGAGTACGTCTATCATCTGTCCGTAATCTTTATTCAGCAATGCTAAACGGATCATCTTCAGTCATTTGTTGCAGATAAAACCTTGAGTAAAGAGTCGCTTCCTCGCTTTTAAAACAGGATGAATTTACGGGTCATCTTCTGTCGGCCTCTTTAATGTGTTCGTAACCCAACTCCAGATACTATAACACCATTAACTTAGACCACACACACACACACACACACACACACACACACACACACACACACACACACATACACACCCAGTATGCAGTACATAGTGTACAGGAATCCATCACACTTGTTCCACTAGCACACACTTTCCTAATCTCTGTACCAGTCCTGTACTCTCCTGTTTCCAAAATCCCTCCTATCCTGTATTTTTACAGTTTCGCTCTTTGTATCTGTTTCTCATACTAGGCCGTACTGAACAGATCACAAGACAAAATCACATCTTAGGTGGACGCCTTTACTGTATTGAATGCATATCACTATACTAACATTTTACAATGCTATAAAATACTACACTACCCTACACACTTTACCGTATCCCACTTTCAACTCTAGCATACTGTACTAGACTAGTGCACACTTTACCGTACCACATTTCAGTATTTCTCATTCATGATGAAGTCATGAAATGAATAATCCTTACATTTATTCCTTTCGCTCACCTGTACACGAGTCCCACATCATTCCAGCCGGACCGTCTGGCCACACATTTGTTTTCCCTCCTTTCTCTCAAAGTTGTTTTGGCTGTGCAGCGTTTTGAGAACAATGAGAAGAATGTTTGAGATTTTCTCAACGGCCTCATCCTCACGGCTCCTTTCTTTGGGAGCGTTTTATGACCTCCGCTTTACAGCGGCAAACTCGTGTCTGGCCGACACACGTCACGCAGACGCTCCATTCAATGAAACTATTTACGGATGACCTTTCCTCTGGACGCTGAAGTGGATCACTTGTACGGCTATGCTCGAAAGTCATTCGTAACATCCAGTCTGCTGCCATCATCAACTACAGCAGCAGGACGGTTTCTCCCTCTATGGTACCACACATCTCCAGAATGCTAAACAAGTCCCTTTTTAAATAGTTACTACTTAAAGCACTTCAAAAGCTATGGAAAATACTACATAAGTTGCATACAGATGTTATTTACAGATTTACAAAGTCACATTGGAGTCTTACCTGGATGATAGGACATTTCCCTCTTTGTATCTCCTTTAAATAAAGCTTGAGCTGAACCTTACAGCGGTTGGGTCTCAAAGGGAGTGTCCGACTCCGGTATAGACGCTATGAGTGTTTATATAGGAGAGAGAGAGAGAGAAGAGAGAGAAAGAGAGAGACAGAGTTCGTCTGGGGGCCAGACAGGGTGAAAGTGAATGAGAGCGCGGCAAGAAAGACTAGAGAAGGGAATTCCTATTTGTATAACGTCAGAAGTTGATCCCTCCCCCTCTCCATCAGCGTAAAGACAGGAAGAGGCTGGAGCAATTATACTACACAACAGCTCATAAAACACACACACACACAAACCCCACAAACACACACCTGGCACTTTATTCTCTCATCGGAGGAGCTTTTCCAGTCACTCTCGTCTAGTGTGTGATTCATTCAAATATTATACAACCACACACCACTGTACTACAAATATGTACACTATATTAAACAATACACTATACATGTGTGACAACACATTATACTATTTTACACTGTCCATACTATGTTACATCATACAATAATAAACTATACTATGCTATACTACACTACTGTACTACATTACACTTCCCTGCACTATACTATACTACACTACCTTGCACCGTACTGTACTGTGCTATACTATACTACACTATACTGTCATATACTATACTGTACTTTACTGTAATATATTACCAAACTGAACTGTATTGTAATATACTACACGGTACTGTTTGGTTCTATACTCTGCTGTGCTATACACTACACTACACTGCACTTTACTACACTACAATATACTATACTTTAATATACTATACTGTTCTCCACTATTCTGTACTATACTATACTACACTGTGATATACTATACCGCACTGAGCTTTACTGTACTTAACTGTTATACATCATACTGTACTGCATCGTAATATACTACACGTTACTTTACTGTTTGGTACTATGCTATGTTATACACTTCATTGTACTGTACTACACTACACTACACTGATAAACTATACTATACTACACTTTGATATTCTATACTATAGTATATTATACTACCTTGTACTGTACTGTACTGTACTGTACTACACTAAACTGTGATATACTACAATACTGCACTGTACTTTACTGTTTTATGCCATACTGTACTATACACTTCACTGTAGTGTACTACACTACACTGATATCCTATACTATACTACACTGTGATATACTATACTACTAGGGCTGGGTTTCGATTCAAATTTCAAGAATCGATTCGATTCCGATTCTCAAGATCTTGGATCGATTATCATTGTTCGATTCGATTCAATTCGATCCGATCCGATCTGATCCGATCTTCGAGATTTAGATAAGTGTTTTTGAAAAAAGCCCGAAATGGTGCCAGATAGGGGTGCATGGCATGACCAAAAATCTATTCCATGAGTCATTTTATCAGTATATTTCATGGTATACATGTTTTTCAGTTTTTTGGATTATAAAAATGTGCAGTTATTTGCCACTCACTATAGCTTTTAACTGCTCACCACAGTTTTAAAATATGGACAATTTAAAGTTAATAATGTTAAAGTGAAAATGCCCAGATGATAACAACAGATTAAGTCTTGATAGACAGAATCTTGTTTTTAATTGAGTTATTAATTTTAAAGACTATTGAAGCTATAGTATGCATTGTATTTTGTATTTATGCATACATTACATTAAAAATAGGCAGTATGTAAAATGAACAGGTATAAATTTATGCACAAACCTACAGACAGGATAAATACCTGTATATGAGAGACGGACCTCTTTATAGATATTATGACGGGTGCTATGATGTGATGAAGTCTGTTTTGACGCTCTTTACTTTCTATTACACGTTAACATTTTCGTCTCTTTCTCGTCTTTCTGAACAAAGATGTTTGTACTATAAGCAAATTAGGCGTCAAACTACAGCGCACGTGTCACTGATATAAACGCGAGTTTTGTAATTAGCTTGCTTAAAGTTCAGAAACCTTTACAACTATTAGCATTATTATGTGTAAGAAGAACTCTTTATTTGGCGACCCGTTGCGCGCGCCTCAAGAAACCTCTGCCCGTCAGAGACCGGCTGCATGAGCACAGAGGGAGGGAGAGAGAGAGAGAGAGAGAGAGAGAGAGAGAGAGAGAGTTTCACTGGAGACCCGCGGTGGATTCACTGCATGGCGCTTATTATAAAAATTACACAAATAACTCGTTCATTTGTTATGAGTGGATTATTTTACATGTAGATCGCAGCTTTGAGCGTTTCTAGAGTTTTCAAAACAACCGGTTGCTTAACGTTCCTGACGGCTATGTTCGTTTTTTAATGTCCTTCCACCTCGCGCGCATGCGTAAATTCAATGACGCGGCAAGTTTAAGTTATTAATTATTAAATCGATTCTTTGAGTTACGGATCGATCTTTAGAGATTAACATGAAAATCGATTCAGAATCGGTGAATCGATTTTTTCAACACAGCCCTATATACTACACTACATTGTGCTGCGCTATACTGTACTGAACTGTACTACACTATACTACAATACACTACACAGTGATATACTATACTGCACTGTACTGTACTTAACTGTAATATACCATACTGTACTGTATCATAATATACTACACGGTACTTTACTGTTTGGTACTATGCTATCTTCACTGTACTGTACTGTACTACACTACACCACACTATACAATACTACACTGTGATATACTATACTACACTACACTGTGATATACTATACTGCATACTATACTACACTGTACTGTATTGTAATATACTACACAGTACTTTGCTGTTTGGTACTATGCTATCTTCACTGTACTGTACTGTACTACACTACACCACACTATACAATACTACACTGTGATATACTATACTACACTACACTGTGATATACTATACTGCATACTATACTACACTGTACTGTATTGTAATATACTACACAGTACTTTGCTGTTTGGTACTATGCTATCTTCACTGTACTGTACTGTACTACACTACACCACACTATACAATACTACACTGTGATATACTATACTACACTACACTGTGATATACTATACTGCATACTATACTACACTGTACTGTATTGTAATATACTACACAGTACTTTGCTATACTAAAGTACACTGTGATATACTATATTATACTATACTATACTGCATACAGCAAACTATATTGTACTGTAAAATACTACACTGTGCTGTATTATAATATACTACACTGTATTTTACTCTTTGGTACTATACTAGGATATGTTATGTTACTATGATAGAACACTGTGTTTGTAACGCAAATGTCATGGGTTCAATTCCAGTGAAAACACATACTGATTAACTATAGACGCTTTCAGCAGTAACAACATAAACAAGTGGCTTTCGTGGAACACACGTAACTTTCGGTAAACCCTGATAAGAATAAATAACAACAAAGTCCTTTTAAAGTAGTTTATTTATATAACACGCAAAATATACAACAAATATATAGATTACCTAGGAAACACAAACATTTGTTATTTTCGACAAGGTATTTGTTCAAGAGTTCAGTTTAATAACTAGTCAGACTATTAAACAAACAGAAACCGGAAGTTAAGTTCCGACCAGACGCGTAATCGCTTCACAGCACGTGCGTCCGATGAAACCGTCTATACTACACTTTATACTTTACTATGCTATATTATACTACACTTTAGTGGACTTTACTATATGGTACGACACTACTATACTATACTATACTATACTATACTGGGAATTTATTTAATTTTACTTTGCATTTTAGCACTAATAATGATTTTACATTATTTAGTATTTCCATGTTTCACTCTGGTTTTCCATGCTGTTTTTTTGTTTTACTATTTGAATGTATTTTACGGCAGGCTAACAGCTGGATGAGGTCGGTGATACAAAGGCGCTCACACCTGCACATAGTGTTTACAGGACACAAACGCACAACCCCCATCCCTCACCAAAGCTCATCCGTTTACTTCAAGAGTCCGCTCCGTCTGACCCTCCCCACTTACAGGCCAAAGAAAAGAGTCCATGTGAACAACTACACACTGTCTGGACATCACACATTCCTCACTTACACTCACGCATACGTACACGTCTCATAGCAACACACATACAGTAAATCCACAAGCAAGCAAAAACCTGCAGAGTGGCTTGACTGAAGCTCATCCAAAAAAATTGATTGACAGCCCACGATTCTAGCAACAACATAATGTTTTTTGGCTTGAGTTCCTGTGCTTGAATGTTTTGCGTGTTTACATGCGGTCGTGATGTTGTAGTGTCAAATAACTCGCAGTTGGTTGAATTTGTCATATGCCGATTTAAAACTCGTAAACCGTTCATCCGGTATTACATTTGGCACACACGTTTTTGAACAGATGGGCTGCAAAACTTCACATTTTTGGCCAAGGTATAACCTCTAAACCTTGTAGATGTAAGATAAACAGAGCTATATAGTGTATACTGTGTGTTCAGAGTTCACAATCCAAGGCTGGTGTACATATATATTTATGAATTGTGAGATAATGTCGAGTGTTGGTAGCTGCATGGCTTATCTGAGAGTGTGACTGTATGCATGTGAGTCCTAGACACTGACTCAGGTTTTTATAACTGAACTACACTCGGCCCGCTGAAAAATCAAGTTTGGTTGTCATGACACCAGGGATCTAATTATACAAGCATTCCTCAGAGGAAACACAACCTCCTTTTACAGACACAACGCTCATGCACACAATAAACTATGACATTTTGTTATACAATACAATGCAATACTCATAGGACAGCGATGAGAAACTACTCATGTTGAATATAAAAAATTAAAAGTACATATTTGCTTTAAACCGTATGCAACGATAGATATTGTGTTACTGGATTTTAAAGGATCCTGAGCTGTTTAATATTTCTATTTGTTTTATACGCAACTAATTTAATATTGTTACATGTGTAAATGTGGTTTTAAGTTTCTCTGTGTTGAAAATCTATCCTGTAATGTCTGTCTCGTGGCTTACTGGAATACAATATTAGTGATGTTGCTAGGGCAAGCATCACTGTTACTATAGCTCATAGTTAGAGTTAGGGATTTAACCAGACCTTTAACAAACTTTGGTTTTTACCTTCTAAGAAGAGGTGTGCTTGTACTTTTGGTTGGAAAATATATAAATTTCAGTTTAAAGACGGGCCCAGGACGGAGCCATGGGGTGCAACATATCATAGATACAAACCAATCAAGTTTTGTCCAGGCACTATTGCTCAGAAAATTTTTCTTATTTTGATGGATTTTAAAGATCAAGTCTATCTTAAAATGTTACAAAAAATATGTATATAGAGAAAATGTATTCCTTGACTACTTGAACTCTTTGGACAATAATCATATTTCACACATCACTTACTTTTTAAATATTAAACATTAAGGTGTGGCCAAATAAATAAGATACACCCTCCTGGATTTGTACTATACCTTGCATGACTGATGTTTAGCTTTTTTATTCTTAGTCAAACATGTTCAAATGTGTGCAAAAAGAGAGAGTCATTTACAGTGTTAAGTGCATGTATTGTATTTGTTGGGATAGGCAGTAAATCCGATGGAAAGAACAGGTATTTTAGTATTGTATAGGAGCCAATACTAATCCATAAACACATAACACACTCGGGGAGTGAGAGAGCAGTAAAGTCCTGCCTAGATGCATTCGCTGTTTCATTCCGGCTAGTCAGAAGGGTTTGCCCTCGATTTCTCTCTTTCCTTTTTTTTTCTCTGGTATTTATGTGTTCGCAGTTGCGATGGCAACATGAAACACAAACATTGTGGCAGCAGTCAGGAAGTGCGTTTTGAACCACAATGGCGTCACTGTGGCTGCTTCTCTCTCTTGCACTCAGACTTCTCATATAGTCATCAACATATTATCCGTTAATGTTACGCACACCGCTCGCTCCACACGGCCATTAATAGTATGGATTTTGCAGCTGTCTTGCACTTATTTCTCTTTATGTTGGTCATTATGAGCAACAGTACTGTGTGTGTGTGTGTGTGTGTTTGTGTTCAGCTTTGGTCCTTAGAGTTTGTCTAATATGAAGCAGAAGTTTCTCTGTGTGTGTGGCCGTATTGCAACTTGTTACATCAGATTGCCACTACTGTATACACATCATTCTTTTGGCATCACTGCATTGTTCAGGATCTCTGTCTAAATATATGGCACTGAAATAAACTCTTAACAGGACTATCCCACCTTTTATTTTGCCTAAATATATTCGCTTTAGAGTACCCACCCTTACCTCTTTCTGTAATCCTTATAATCCTCATTTTTATTGTCCTGTTTACCCGTAATACAGGTATCACGATGTCGGTAAATGATTAAGATCTTTCAGGCAGTTTGAGCATGAATCTAGACAGTTTTTGCATCACTTAGTGGACAATTTGTTTTAGGTATCAGACATATTGGGGTAAAATTATGCTTTTTTTGTAAACCTAAACGCACAACAATATACATGTATAAATATTTTACATATAATGTAAAATTATGAAAATTTTAAGATCCTGCACAATTTCTAGATTGCTCATCAAATAATCTGTAGTAATCATGTAAAGTCATGGATCTGTATAAAAGATTAGATTTCTCCGTCGTGGCCTAATCAAACTGAGCATCTTGACCAAATGAGGCAGAAATATAAAATCAACCAGTGGTGTGTGTTGCGGGAAGGAGTGTGCCTAAGTTTGTTCAGGAAACCTCATTACTTTTGCAGTTTCGTTTGGTGACTGACTCAAAAATGACATGCGCCACCAACCAAAAACTAAACAAAAATCATGAATTATTTATTATTACTTTACATAACTATGAAATTAAAACTATGATGGAATGGTTCTACATAGCACAATATGGTTCTACACAGGTGCTAAATAGGTGCTATATGGCTCTTAAAATGGTGATAAAAACTAAATAAAAAATAATTTTATTGTATTATTTTATATATATATATATATATATTTTACATTTTTTATTATTATTATTATTTTATTTTATTTTTTTAATCACCATAAAATATATATAAAATATATAAATTAAATATAAATATATAAAAATAAATAAATAAAAATTAAACATATAAATAAAAATATATATACATAGCAACTTTAGGTTATAATAACATAAAAAATTCTAATCCATAATTTGATTTTCAAAAATGTATTATAATACAGATTATTTTTTCCACAAAATGCAATAAATCCATGACAAGTTTTTTTTCAAAATGCTATATATTGAATCAATATATACATTTGCATTCATCTTTGCCCTGTTATATTCATTTAGTTGACTAGTGGTATACACTGATTAAAAAAAGAAACATTAATGGCATTAATTTAAACACTTACTTTGTCATATTAAGAACACCGTCATAGCTGCTGTTATCCTTCATCTGTAAACTTTTTTGACAACTATCAGCTGTAAAATGTTTTGTTCCTGTTCGATTTTCGTTGGCTTCGAGTAAAACAATGGAAAGTTTTTTAATGTGTTAGTCGAAATTATTCCATTTTGATGGTTTACGTTTCTTTCCCATCACAGACCAACAAAAGTATTATTTTGCTTTTGTTTGTTTGTTGATCAGGAAGTATAAAGTAGATGAGCAAAACTAGGATTCTGTGTGAATTCAACGCGCTAGCAATGTTGTTTACAATGTGTGGAATGGTGCGCTGTGATTTGTTGAGCGGATTTATTGGATTCTGCAGGGAAGGGGGAGTGGCGTTTATTGCATTTCGGGAAAAAAGATGACAGAATAACACGGGGGATATTGGATTTTGCGTAAAATTAAGAATTAAATTTTTAATACTCACCTGATGCAATACTAATTTTGGTGGTAACTCATTTTTTTCAAAAAGTGTTGTTTATTTGGAACTTGAAATATAATTGCCGTGGGTCATATCTGGTCACACGTTATACTTTATGGATAGTGAAGATGTCACCAAAAGATCAGAGCTGATAACTTTTCACTTATACAGTACTTTCACCTACACTCGTAAAAGTTAAGGTGATAAAAGTGTATGTGCCCGTCAACATGACAATAAACCCAGACTGCTGCAGGAGGATTACTCTGGAAATGTACTCTTAAGTTGCTTTGGTGTGAAGTATTATGTAAGTAAGTTTAGTGTTACAGCCTTCTAAATTAAATGGATACCAAAAACCCTGTCATTGTTTACTCACTCATCGTTACAATCCTGTATAAATGTCTTCCTTCGAATTAATCAGAATAAAGATATTTGGAGGATTGTTGTAACCAAACCAATTAAAGGCCCCATTGACTTCCATAGTAGAATAAAATAATATTATGGAAGTCAATTTGTTTGTTTACAAACAAAATATCTTCATGTTCATCAGAACAAAGACATTTATACAAGTTTGTAACAGTACAGCTGACTCAGATTCAGACACAAAAAACTACCAGCTGTCCACCAGCATGCTTCCCACCTATAAACAGATTTTACACTGCCAGATTTAAAAAAATGGTCCCAAGCTGTCACTGCGGGCAGTTACCCATTAAACTAATATTGCAACGTATAGGTATAGATATTGTAACGTTGTAGGTATAGATATGTATACATTTGGTACCATTGAGGTACTAATATACTGTAAACTATTTGGGGCGGTTTCCTGAACAGGGTTTAGATTAAGCCTTGACTAGGCCTTGGTTATATTGGGACATTTAAGTAGTTTTCCACAAACTTACATTACAAAAAATAATACCGTGTGACAAATGAGACAAAACAATGGCACTGAAACATGTTAAGAAATGTCAGTGCAAGGTGTTTTTAAATCATGTATTAAGATAAGCCCTGTTCTGAAACCACCCCTTTATGGGCAAAGTTGTACTTTTTTAAAATTGCACTGCCCCGGTGACAGCTGGAAACCATTTTTTCCTGACACTGTAGTTTAGGTTACTGCAGGGGTTTTATCACAGTAATACATGACTGCTAGTCATGCAGAACTGTGTAAGAACAAAACTGTAATGAAAGAATATGAAGAAGACTTTATAAAGGGCGTTTTAGACCTGCATCTGTATGCAACCACAGGCTTAAAAATAAAGGTGCTAAATTATGTCATAGAAGAACCATTTTTGGCTCAATGTTTCCATTAAAAGACCTTTAACTTACGAAGAACCTTTCTGTTTCACCAAAACTTCTTTATATTATATAATACTATTATATTTAAGGACAAGTTCGGTATTTTACACTTAAAGCCCTGTTTTTAGATCGTTTATGATGAAATAGAACGGTTTTGACTGAAATTTGGACATATGATGCTGGCCCGAGAATTTTCCGTTTCTGTTGCATCACCCCCCACCTCTACAATGGCTATATAGGTGCACAGGAACAATCCTTCCTAAAATGCAATAAACTTTCATTTACAAAGACGTGAAACTCACCGAGTGGTCAGGGGTGTTCACTGATATGCTCACACAAAAATCGCTGCAAAAGATGCTGTCCAACAGCTGTTTTAGCATTCGTTGTACACTTGTGGACCTATTTTTCCAAAAGGCCTCACACCCGTACATTCTTCCGTTAAGAGCTTGAATAATAGACACTCCAGCCCAGTTGGTGGCGATAATCTGCCTTTGCCAATTGCAGGAATACAAACAACGTTCCCGGCGCGGAGTAATACCGTACCTCACAGGACATCTAATACAAGTCAATGGAGTTGGACAAAAACTACGATAAAACTTGTTGGAAAGCATCTTTTGGAGGGATTTTTGTGTGAGCATATCAGTGAACACCCCTGACCACTCTGTGAGTTCACGTCTTTGTAAACGAAAGTTTAATGCATTTTAGGAAGGATTGTTCCTGTGCACCTATAGAGCCATTATAGAGGTGGGGGGTGATGCAACAGAAACGGAAAATTCTCAGGCCAGCATCATATGTCCAAATTTCAGTCAAAACCATTCTATTTCATCATAAACAACCTGACACAGGGCTTTAATTGTACCGAACTTGTCCTTTAAAACTATACACGACAATAGTTCTTTAAACTAGTAAAAGTTAATGAAATGATTCATTTGAAATCTATGGAGTGAATGGTTCTTCTTGGAGCACCTTTTATGGTATGTAGCAGTTTTATATTATGAACATTTCAAAACACATTAGCAACCGGAAAACAAAACGCTAGCAACCAACCACAACACAACAGTGTCATAGTGGAAAAAATGTAAAAATACTTATAGTTGTAATTGTTTAAAAAAAATTACCTGAATGAAATGACTTCATTATCTGACGACTTTGTAAACTATTAAAAACGTGGGAAGTGACACAAAGTGATCTTATTCGTAAATGTGTACAATTCTAGATGTGAAATTAGGAAATGAAAGCAACATCACTTCCTCTATATGAGCTCATAAAAATGACATCATTCACTTTGTCACAATGACACACGACAGTTCTCATGCCTCCTTATAAATAAAAATGTGTTCACTATGGTGATCTCTTTAATATTATTGTATACTCAAGCGTGCCGTCTCCTCTGTGTTTTTACATTCACAGACTTTTTCTCACGGAAAGTCCTTCTGTTGTAATTCTCTCATGGGAATGTCCTTAAAATTCACCTAACCTCTATACTGTGATAAATATGAGCCCTTGAATCCATTACCACACAAACAGTGGATATTGTCACTACGCCACTTCTCTATTCCATCATGCTTTGCTTTCAAATCTATGCAGGTATGCTTTAAAGGTGCATAAAGTTCGCAATGCCAATTAGCCTATCAATGCCTATCAATATTTAAATAGGTTTTATTAATGAATTTTGCATGGAAGGAAGAAGTACATCAAAGTACATTCAGCAGACGCTTTTGTCCAAAGCGAGATTAAACAGCAAAGTGAACAATGTCTTTTGTTTTAGTTATTTGCCAGCGGCTTGTAAATGTGGGTTAAGGACCAAGTATACTTCTTTTTTTTTTGTGTGTGTGTACCCGCACCATCAAACGTACAGTGCTGCAAAGTATACTATATTTGAGTCGTATGCATACACAGGCGTTCAGTGCATGCACATTGAGCCAAATTGTAACACCTCTCCTCATAGATATAAATACATAGATGTGTCACTTTATCAGGCCTATAGATCTCTGCACAATTTAAAGACTGCGCAATATCCTGAAAAGCTGTGAGTCACATCTGCATCAGGACCTCTAAAATGGAAAGTGGAGTGGTCAAACGATGCATTTATGCATGCAAATCGATACCTCTCCTGGCCACCGGCATCCGTACAGTACAAACATAATATTCAGATTTGCATTACGCGATTTAAATAACCTGTTCTGAAATGAGTCTATTGAAATTATTATATCGCAATACATATCGCTACCGCAAGAGGCTGCAATGTATAACGCAATATGGATTTTAGGCCATATCGCCCATCCCTACCGTACATTCTTCCGCTGAGAGCTTAAATAATAGACACTCCAGCCCAGTTGGTGGCGATAATCCGCCTTTGCCAATTGCAAGAATACAAACAACGTTCCCAGCGCGGAGTAATACCGTACCTCACAGCACATCTAATCCAAGTCAATGGAGTTGGACAAAAACTACGATAAAACTTGTTGGAAAGCATCTTTTGAAGCGATTTTTGTGTGAGCAAACATCTGCATCAGGACCTCTAAAATGGAAAGTGGAGTGGTCAAACGATGCATTTATGCATGCAAATCGATACCTCTCCTGGCCACCGGCATCCGTACAATACAAACATAATATTCAGATTTGCATTACGCGATTTAAATTTAATTTAACTGTGGTGGGGGGGCTATAAACACAAAAATTCTCCAAATCCAATTTTGGAGGGGACACAAATAATACAGCGAAAATTGTACTTGTAAGAATATGTGTACACAGAGGAAACCCTAATATTCTTCTTCAAAGCCATTTTATTTATTGCAATGTTTTTGAAGTTGTTTACAAGCAAGCCACCAATGAAATTTAAAAATTTAACCTTAATTTTAAACGTAATGACACTTAACTAGCGGACTCATGGAAAAATACATCGCTCATAATTCATTTAATAATGCATGATCACTTCAAAGTATCATTTCATATGATGTTTAAAGTGAATAAAATTGCTTTGACGGCCGACTTATTGGAGTTTCACAACTACTGAACAACTTGGTTCTCTCTCAACAAACTTATGTGTGTGTGTGTGTGTAAATGAGGTAAAGGAAGAAAGCAGGCAGTGGGCCAAACCACTGTGAGGCAAGTGAGGGGGCACTCCTAATGTTTCTAAACTTAAAATGCATCTTTGCATTTGTATTGTTTAACTACTTGCACAATATTTAAAGTATATTTATTTTTATTATTTATAATAAATGTGATTTTTAATGATTATTTTAGGGGGGGAAACCCTCAGATTGGGGGGGGGGGCTTTCTGTAGTCGCCTCTAGATTTTTTTTAACTGGTAAAATGTGCAATGCGACAAATGTTGGGTTTATGCACAGGGTTTACGGACCATTAACCTATAGTTACGGGTACTTTATATAACACACAAGCTCCTGTTTCTGCTTTAATGGACTGATAAATATGAGCAACGGTTTACTTCTGTTTGTGAAGACAACTATTAGGGTCTTTTGATGGTAGCCAGTTGGCAGTTGTGAACACATAATGGTAGCTTTGGTTTAAAAGATGATATTTTGGCAATTTTTGGAAGAACACAAGCTTGTAGTTGCAGAAATCAAATGTATTCCCGAAAACACAAGGGTGAGGTTGACCGCCACAGATTTGTCCCATGGTGTGATGGTTAGCGCTCTGGACTTGGAAGTTTAAATTTCACTGAAACTTCATTTAAGTTTTTAAATTTCACTGAAGCTTCTTGCGGGTGGTGTGGCATAGTGGTTAAAGTTCAGGGCTAAGCGGAGCGTTGCTGGTTCGATTACCACAAAGAGCGAGCCAGAAGTCGTCACCATTTTGTCCTTGAGCAAAGCCTTGAAGTGTCTGGGGCGAAATGTTTTCACGTGAAAAATCAAATGTGCATGCATTTATCTAATGGTAAGTTGTGGATGCCAATTGGTTAATGTGGCATAAAATGAAACATGTTAAAATACCCATAAAATCAAAATGGATTTTTTTTGGCTTTTAGTGTGAATATGTTAGTTACGGATATCAATAAAATGGTACTGTATGCACTGAAAAAAACATTGACAAATTTCATATTTACCCCCCAAAGATATAAGCATTCAAATCTACGCACGGTCGAAAAAAAATTCAAAATATGCACCCAAGCTGTCACTGGGGCAGTCCTAATATGTACCACAGATATGTATATATTTGGTACTAATATGTACCTCTGAGGTACTAATATGAAATCTTTAGGTCCAAAGCAGTTCTTTTTGAAAGGGTCCTATCCCATAGACTGCACTGTCAGAAAAAGTTGCAAAATGTGTACCCCATTTTGACTTTTTTGTTTTTCTGACAGTGCAGTCTCTTACTTCTTCCAATACTGATCATCGATTTCAGCTTCTCATCAAATTACAGGCTGTGAGATAAACTAAGCTATTTTGACTATTAAAAAGGGGTAGGGGCTACTCAATATATCCTAACTTCCTGTTTCAGTGGAAACTACGTCAATGCATCGAAACAAGGTCAGAAGAGGCCATGCAATATTTGACTTTATCCCACGGGCCTGTTGAATTCTTTATTCTGATTGGTTGAGAACATTTCCAAATTAATTTTTCTGTAAACCACACATATAACCTGTCAAATCAGAGCAATGTTTGTAGTACAGTATTAGCGGAATAATTGAATTTGGTCCTTTGAATTATTTGAAAATAATGCACACCAATACTGTAATGTGGCACGACGCAAAGCGCCTTTACAACGCGGGTGTGCATTATTTTTAAATAAATCATAGGACTGATTCAATTATTCCTCTTATACCACAAAAATTGCACTGGTGTCTATTTTTAAGACATTTGACAAGTTAGGTGTGCAGTTTACAGAAAAATAATCAACACCCATGGAACATTTCTCATCCAATCAGAATAAAGCATTCAACAGCCTGTGGTATAATTGAAAATAATGCACACCTGGGGGTAACTTCGCATTGCGCCACATTACCACTTTGGGTGTGCATTATTTACGAATTATTCACCGACCCGTCGTCAATTATTCCTAATAGAGATTCATGATGTGGGCAGTGTGTCTCATAACCATCCAAAAATCAGTTACCTACAGTGCAACATCCTCAGAGGCAAACTATTAAATTATTAACTTACGTATCCTGTTTAAATGTCAATAATATAATTTATAGCGTGACCTCTCGTGATTACATCAATGCCAGATCGCTATTACTAGAGAATTACGAAAGTACAAAAACAATACATTTGTGTGCCATAAAAATATTAATAAAGCCATAATAAAGACATAATGGCACTTAAAAAAGACAAACGGACCTGATTAAAACAATGCTGCATGCTTTTGTATTACCGAAAGACCGGAATGGTTCAGTAAATCATTGATTGTTGTAAATGTGACTCAGCGGGTAAAGAATTGTCACCTTAGTAAAGCTGTTTGCCCAGTAAACTGAGGTGTGAACTGGTTGGGTGTGACCGGGACCCCTCCCTCCGGCCCCTGACAGGAGACATTTATCTTCTCGTGTAGCCCCGCTACATCTCTCCTCGCCCGAGCCCTTGTCCTTATTTGGCTCGGGTGAGAGCGTGTGCGGTTGTGTGAAGCAAGAACAGAGAGAATTTCCTCCTGACTCTGACTCACAGCTCGTCTGACTCATGCGCATGCTAACAAAAACACTGCGTCGCCATGGAGACGCTGACTGCCGCCCTCTCTCTCTCTCTCTCGCTCGCTCGCTCGCTCTCTGGTTTCAATGCCAGCAGCTGCCCTCGACTGGCAAAAAAATATGATGTATTTACATAGTAACACCATGGTACTTTGATATATAGGTCAATGAGAAGAAAGAATGTCCAGAATGAGGAAAAAAACTTAAAATGCTATCTAGTGCGATACCAAATATACTTTCGGTTCAAAACTAAATTGGTGTATTTTAAGGACTATATGTGACCCAGTCTGTGAAACCACAGCTAAAGTTATTTTTTGTGATTTAGTGTTTTCTACATAAAATCATTCTGCATAATGTAAAGAATATTTTGTGAAAACATAACTTTATATATTTAATATAAATGGAGAAGGTCACATCAAATCAATGTGAAATCAAACTGTGATGCTCCTCTTACCATTAGATCACGAGACTTTAGCTTGGATTTCACAGACAGGGTCACAAATGCACACAGATGTGGTTGAAGATAACTGTGATGTCATCATCAACAAGAAGCAGAATCTCTAAGCAATGTTAACAGCTCCATGTTGAATTCATGCCAGATAGAAATGAGGCTGTGTAATGGTTGTAAAAGTGGCACTAAAAAAATGAATGGCATTGCATACGATAACACACACAAAGCATCATCTGCAAAGTTGTTGTTCTGAGCATTTTTACAATGGATGATGGTGGCAAGTTGAAGTTGGTTTCCATCCAGTTCACCACACGTGTTTAATCCATGGCATTAAAGATATGATCCACTAAATTTAATGTAAATTTTTGTATTATTATTTTGAACCGTACACTGTAAAAAGTAAAAGTTGGAATAACTTTAAAAAATGACTTCCATTGGGAACACCTGAATTTTTTTGTTGTTTCAACTTGTTTAAGTAAAAAAAAAAAACGTTTGGGTGGTTTCCCGGACAGGGATTAGCTTAAACTGGGACTAGGCCTTATTTTAATCAGGATATATAACAAACATGCCTTACTAATAACATTACTTGTGTGCATTTTGAGGCAAAAAAAAAGGGCCCTGATGTATTTTAAGATATATGTCAGTGCAAGTTTTCAGTTTGGACAGTTCTTAAAATTATTTTAGTCTAGAACTAGTCTAATCCCTGTCCGGGAAACCCCCCTATAAGTGAAAAATGTAAGAAACTAAAAATTTTTACCAACCGAAGAAATATTTTTATTTAATTGATCCAACTTTTTACGGAGTTAATTTTTTTCTAGATTGTAAAACCTACATCCTTTAAAAAAAATTTGCTTATGAATTATGATGGTTTCAAAATGCCGCTTGGTTTATTATTTTTTATCTAATGCACTGAAATGCATACACATTGTAAAAAGTGAAAAGCTGGTTCAACTTAAAGTTAATAGACCAATTTCGTGTTTGCAAACAGAGATGACATTTTTTGTGGGCGGAGCCAAACTGGTTGCAGAAAGTGACTGCTCCGCAGTAGGGTTGTGAAGTGTTTTAGCATTAAACCGTGATTTTTATGGATCCGGTGTTCTGTCGAAGTCTGATTCCTTTATGTTTCCCTTTAGTGCAAAGTTTCTTATAGCATTTTAATCACGTCGCTAAAGTACATACTACATGTATTATATATAATAGCGTTTATTAAATATTTAATAATTTTCCTGTTTTCTTTTATTTCTTCCTTATATTTATCTTACATGTTTGTTCTAAAACTATTCTAAAAGTATTATGTTTAAACATACATTAAAAAGGCCTGTTTATATATTAATAACACTTTACATCGTGTGTGTGTGTGTGTGCTATATTTATATATTTATTAAGTATGTAAACATAATAATTTTAGAACAAACAGGAAGAAGACATAAGCTAAGATATAAGGAAATAAAAAGAAATAATAGAAAATGAAAAAATTATGAAATATAAAAAAATAATTGTAATTATTATTGCTTTTTCAGTATAAAAAACATTTATTCTGAATAAATTATAATTGTAACGTGATAAAAACGCTATAAGAAACACATGGAGGGAACAGACTTCGACAGAACACTGTACATCTTCTCTACTTATTTTCTATTCTAATTATTAAAAGATTTCCAGATGATTTCTTCGCTCCATTCTGTCCGTTTAAGGGCTTATTGTAATCATAAACGCCTACGTTTATCTTCAAATGATGTCTTCGACGATGGTATTCTATAAAAATGAAAGCCATCTTTTTTGGCAGTCTTATTCTGACACTTAAAGGAGCGGTGAATCAAATACTCAATTTTAACTTGATAATTTGTTATATAAGAGGTCATCATACTTAAATGAACATCCTGCAAGTTTCAGAACTGAAAACGTCCGTGCTACTGAAATATAACAGTTTTTGGCACCAAGCCAGTAAAACAAGCCAGTGTGGAATTCGGAAATCTATGACGTCAAAGTATAATTGAAGCACCGCCCCATAGCCAAATACAAGGACCACTTTTGTAGCCCCGCCCACAGCTTCGCGTGACACACGTGTGTCTCAACAAGTAAATGTGTCTTTAAAGATTGACAAATGTAACCAAAATGACTTTTAAAAAAAAAATTCTGAGAGACTTTTATTTTGATGCGGTGATCTGTTATGATAGACTGGAAACACATTTTCGGTTGTGGAAGAACCGCGTGGGAACAACACAGAAGCTAAATACTTTAATTCGGAGGTTTGGAACATAACATTAAATGCGTGGAAAAAGTTTGCTTTTTAAGAAGTTCCAGCTCGTGTGGGGAGTGTTTGTTAACTTTGTTTACACGGATTCATTTGTAAAGAAGTCGATGCTGGATTTGCAGAGAAACTGTGATTAAAAGCACCACTAATATTGGATCTGACAACAATGACACAGCATTATACACAGTAAGACATTTTACTTTATTTAAGTTACTGCGTTTCACTATTGCTTTGTTAGAAGAGATTGCTTGATATGTCCTGTTGTAACATCCGTGTCTAAACACGTTTGTTGACTGTTTTAATTTACTAAAAACATTAAACGATTAATAAAGGTACAACACTTAACAATACGACTGTAATTTAAAGGTAGAAATATACAAAAATAGTGATAAGGAAGGATTTATCAGCCGCAGTTTAGATTCTGATGCCCGTTTACTGTGTTGTATACGGTAATTTAGGCGAGTTACGTTTGAAAGGTCAAACACTCAACAAAGCTTATTTTTTATCATATAACTGTGGTATTTAACATTACGTGAATGTAAAAGCAACTTCACAAGCACAATCGAAATATACAAAGTTATTGATAAGGATTTATTAGCCGCAGTTTAGATTCTGATGCACGCTTACTGTGTAGTATACGGTAATTTAGTCACGTCGAGTTTTGTTTCTACTTTAATATACGTATTGTCATTTATGTGTATCATATTTAGCACCCAGAATCTTTTGTGGCTCAAACATATTTGTGTTCGGCTGCTATTTTTATCACATTAATGTTTTTAAAACATTTGCCCACATGTAATGACGGGGAATGAAGCCGTCCAATCATAGCAGTGGGTGTTTACGTCCAGGTCTTCAATGCGGCCCGCTCCTTCAAACGAACCATTTCTCCAGAGAGCCACTAATCCATGTTACAAAATAGCCTATTACTTATTGTTTTTGATGTTTTTGAATGTAAAAACCACGCGGACATCAGAAGTAGACATCAGGCAACAGTATAAAACAATAAAATCGACAAATTCACCGCCCCTTTAACAGCACAACAGGACATTTTCTAGTGAGTTATCTTGCTATTTTTACTCGTGTCTAATTCATTTCCTTTTTTTTTCTGCAACCGCATTGCGCGCGCAGCTTGCAGTGACGTAACTGTGACGTCTACTCTAAATTGGTCTATTTGATTGGTTACACCTACAAAATTTAGGTTTATTAGGGGTTCAAGCCCGAAGGGCTGAAACCCTATTGTATTTGTACTGATTTTTATTATTATTATTATTATTATTTTTATTATTTTTCTTCTGCCGTAAAACGGATCGTGCAGACCAAACCGTAAGGCCTAGAGACTTGAGACTTGGCCAAATGGTAGGTCTCATTCGTGCGCGAAGATGACAGAGTGTCATCCCAATCGGCCTATGGGGGGCGCTACAGCGATGGCAAACGCGTTGATGCTCATAACTTCGACAATTCTTGTCCAAATGTCAAGTGTCTTATATTCCTGGATTCCTTGCGTCAAGACGAACAAAATGTATATCTCCGATTTCATATCCGTCATTAAAAATTTTCCGCTATTTTTGATTTTGTCGAAAAAAATAAAAACGAACTAGTCCTAGGTTTTTCGCTCGATCGGAATCGTTTCGGTGCTAAAATGTTCCTTGGAGTTCGAATATCAATAATTATTGAAAAAAAGTTGAACTTTCGACTCACGGTCGACATGCCACGCCCAAACGTCTGAAGTGTGCGCAGCCACTAGGGATTTATTGGATATAACTGCGGACAGGAATGAAGTATTAACACGACACTTGGTACTTGTGATGACAGTCATGGCCTGAGGTGGCATGCGTCGTTTCGTCACAGCGCCACCTAGTGGTCAGACGAATCATTTAAACGCTTATAACTTAGGCTGAGTTTAACATATTTTCATGCAACTTTTTTCTTTGGAGTCCTGAATTGTTGCCGAGTCCAATGATACCAAGCATGCCAGGTTTTGCTTTACGGTTGGTTCTGCACAGGAAAATAGCGCTTAAAAAACACGCGCGAATAACTCCGCGAGGGTTATTCCGATCGACTCGAAACGACCATAGGAAGAACATTGTATTACCTTCTGAACAAAAAGTTCTATTGGCGTTATGTTAAAATTTTCATCAGAAATGGCCGAAAATTGCAAAAAAACGAAAAATTACCTCAAAATTTTGTGTTTTTACACATAAATGGTTATAACTCCGCAACGAAATGATATTTTTTCACCAGATTTGATACGCTGATGTCTGAGCACAGTCTGAGGCAATACAAAAAAAATGGTATGCCTGCACCACTAGTTGGCCTCATAATTTAACAAAACCTATGACATTGAGCAAACCCTATGGTCAAACAACTCTTTTTTTCAATAAACTAAAGTGTACAGCCATGATACTAGCTAGATGTAACACAGTCATGACCTGAGATTCCATGCACGAGTTTGTCATAGCGCCACCTAGTGGTAATTTGTTATTTTCACTTAAAAATACCGTAACCTTACATTTAAAATCATGAGTCATCATGGATTATTCCTTTCATGGCTTTGAGTATAATCATTGATGGATTGCAAGTCACTCCCTAGCAACCAATGAGAATACCCTAGCAACCATTTAGCAAGCTGTATCTCTGTATCAGAACATCGTAGAGACGTGGGGTTCGGC
This sequence comes from Misgurnus mizolepis, assembly GCA_025389145.1. Lineage (NCBI taxonomy): Eukaryota > Metazoa > Chordata > Actinopteri > Cypriniformes > Cobitidae > Misgurnus > Misgurnus mizolepis. The sequence goes on along the minus strand of JAIFKI010000008.1, from coordinate 34,982,322 downwards.
TCTTTTGACTCATTAACCCTATTTTAACATTTTGTGACCCGAGTTTTGCCATTGCAAGCACCACAAACATTTCCTTCAGTGTTCTATTTGTCAATGTTCCGTGAGAAGAGAGGGAGACATTTCACTGAACGATAGCAATTTTTGCTAATAACTTTGAACACGTGTGTCTGGTATCTTATTTTTCATCATTTATTTTGTACAATGCAGCAAATCTACACAGCCATGCCCTTAATGGTCTTAATGTCCCAAATCGCTTGAACCCCGGTAATCGCTGCTTGCAGCTATATTTAAACTTAAATTTTCACCTGGTGAAACTAAAAATAAACCAAAATGAAATTTTAAGTTGAATATTTTTTTAATTTTTAGGCGTTACCAATTGAAGTAATTTTTAAATTAATCCAACTTTTACTTTTTACAGTGTACTGTTCAAAATTAAGATACAAAACTTTTAACTTTTTAAAATTTTGCTTGACATATATATATATATATATATATATATATATATATATATGTATATATGTATATATGTGTATATGTATGTGTATATATATGTATATATGTATATATGTTTTGTCTATTTTTAAATCATGGTTACTTGAAGTTGGGGTTAGAATTGGGGTTTGGGTTAGGATGTCATTTTATGTAAGAAAAAGTTCTTCTAACCCCAAACCCAAGTGACTATGGTAAAAAAAGTTTTAAAGGAGAAACCGATAAATAAAATGACATGAAAAGATGTGCTGTATTAGGTGTATGTATTGCACGACTTTATCTATTGTAATTTGGTGCATGTATTGCACAACTTTTTGCACAATAGGCTTGTATTTATAGTGTAAGTGATTTTATTCAAGTAATCCCAACAATCCCATCCTATTGCTTAGTCCAAACAATACGCATGTGTGTTCAAATAACAATTTTAAAATCACCGTAAAATCAGTTCATTTCACTTTTGTGTGATTATATTTCCCAGAGATCTCAAACATACGTGCTGTCATTGCAAACAGACACACCTGTCTCCAACCCTAATGCTACAGAAGACACGCAAATACATTTACTGTATTGCTCACAGGGTGTCATCTGCGGGTCACGGCTTAACATGTTTTCTTAGATTGAAACGAAGCATAGACTCTCAAAATGAATGTACGTCTAGCTGCTGAGGGAAAGAGTGTGAAGTCGAGTTACGATAGTGTCATGACAATGTAGGAGAGTTATGTTATGAAACATAAACATGACTTGTGCTGTGAAAACAGCAAGATCCGTAGCAATGGGGAAAAACTATTTTTCGTGAATCATTTGTGGTTTACATTAACAATGCTCTAAGCTAATGCGAACATCACCATTACTCTTTGTCGTGCCTGCGGTTAGAGATTCAAACAAACCCGTAACCCTGAAGAATTCAACTTTGGCATTGAAATGAATGTTAGCTAAGGTTTGTTGAGGAGAGATCTGCATTACTTTACTACTCGCCTGCTGGATGATAAAATGGTTGATAAACTCTTAGATTTACATTGAAGGGAAAATCTGGAGAACAGAGGATCATTCACACACATGGAGGGTGGGCTATTTTAACTGGGCCTGTAAGGAACCATACAGTACAAAACACTTTAACAACTGCATAGTAACGTGGTAATAGTCTGTCAGAATACCTTAGCAACCGGCCTTTACACCACAGCATTGTGGTGAAGAGATTTGCATACCCAAGTATGTCTCATCAAATTTCTTCAGAAAGTAAGAAATTAGTTGAATCAGCTTCTTCAACATCTAAGAGAAACACTACTCTCATGATTTTTTTTTTGTTGCTGTGCATCGATATAGCTCTTATTTTTACAAATGAAAATTATACGTCATAAAATAACAGATTGTTTGCATATAAAGTTTGGTAAATATGAAATCAATTTCTAATATCCTGCATTAAGTGTGTGTTTGGTCAAGCATTCGTGACCCCAATATACTGTCCAAAAAGTTTAGGACAGGGGTACCAAAACTCAGTCCTGGAGGACTAGTGTCTGGAGTTTACAGGAAACCCACGGGTCATGGGCTTTCTGGAATATCATGGATTTTTTAAAGGTATTTTCCAGACATTGAAAGTCAGGAATTTTATATTTTTTTGACCAAATCATGGAATATAAGAGGTTTTTGTTTCCATTTATTAAAATGTAACCCGCTTGTTAACTTGTGACGTACGGAATACCATTTCCAGGTCCAAGTCTCCGCTGACTACAATTTAAATAGCTGTTTATTGGCACTGTTTATTCATTTCATACATTTAAAGGACAAATTCGGTATTTTACACTTAAAGCCCTGTTTTCAGATTGTTTATGGTGAAATAGAACGGTTTTGACTGAAATTTGGACATATGCGGCTGCCCTGAGAATTTTCGCGTGTTTGTGTTTCATCTCAGACCTCTACAATGGGTTTAATGGTGCACTGGAACAATCCTTCCTAAAATGCATTAAACTTTCGTTTACAAAGACTTGAAACTCACCGAGTGCTCAGGGGTGTTCACTGGTATGCTCACACAAAAATCGCTGCAAAAGATGCTTTCCAACAGCTGTTTTAGCTTTCGTTGTTAACTTGTGGACCTATTTTTCCAAACGCCTCACACCCGTACATTCTTCCGCTTAGAGCTTGAATAATAGATACTCCAGCCCAGGTGGTGGTGCTAATCCGCCATTGCCAATTGCAAGAATAGAAACAAAGTTCCCGGCGCGGAGTAATACCGTACCTCACAGCACATCTAATACAAGTCAATGGAGTTGGCAAAAACTACGATAAAACCTGTTGGAATGCGTCTTTTGCAGCGATTTTTGTGTGAGCATACCAGTGAACACCCCTGACCACTCGGTGAGTTTCACGTCTTTGTAAACGAAAGTTTAATGCATTTTAGGAAGGATTGTTCCAGTGCACCATTAAACCCATTGTAAAGGTGGGAGGTGAAACACAAACCCCCCCAAAATTCTCGGGGCAGTCGCATATGTCGAAATTTCAGTCAAAACCGTTCTATTTCATCATAAACAATCTGAAAACAGGGCTTTAAGTGTAAAATACCGAACTTGTCCTTTAAGCTACATTTTTATAGACGGTTTCAGCAGTAACAACATAAAGAATCGACTTTCGTGGTCAACACGTAACTTCCGGTAAACTCCGCTAAGAATAAATAACAACAGTTTATTTATATAACAAGCAAAATAAACAACACGTAGATTACCTAGGACAGTGGTTCTCAAACTATTTCCGCATGCGGCCCCGCTTGTGTACGGTGCATTCCTTCGCGACCCCCCAAAGAAAATTTATGACAAAAAACTGTTCTAAAATTTAACATTTTAATTAAACAAAACATATTAAGTTATACAAAGTAGTGCTGTTGGTTAGTAGCCTTATTTGTTTAGGTTTAATTACACAGAATTCATGATAAATTAATGTATTTTATAAAATGTCATAAAACTGGGGCCCCCCTGGCACCATCTCGCGGCCCCCCTGGGGGCCCCGGACCCCAGTTTGAGAACCACTGACCTAAGAAACCAAAACATTTGTTATTTTTGTTGAGGTATTTGTTTAAGAGTTCAGTTTAGCAACTAGTCAGACCATTAAAAAAAAACTAAAACCAGAAGTAAAGTTCGGACCAGACGCTGTGCGCTGATGAAACCGTCTATCATCTCAAGGTGTACACTACATTATCCAGGCTCACGGCATCCCGGACATATAGGTCATGGAAATTCAGCTTTTTAGTCCGGGAAACCCAGGGAATTTGACTTGGAGTGGGAACCCTGAGTTTAGCTCCAACCCTAGTAAATATTACCAGAAGCCAGCAGGTAATTCAAGTTTTACTAAGCATACTACAAACTTTCAGGCAGGTGTGCTGAGGCAAGTTAAAGCTAAACTCTGCCGGACACCGGCTCTCTATGGGCACATTTTGGGTATCCCCCTGGTTTGGGGTTATTGTGTGACTATGCTGAATACTCCAGGGGTCTCCAACGAGGTGCCCGCCAAAGCACATTCTATTAATGGTCTCAATTGCAATATTTATTTATTTATTTATTACATATTTTTATATTAGCTTGGCTTGGTTTACGTATATTAACATTTTGAACAATACGTAAGCATATTAACAAGTAAAATAAAATAAAATCAACAAGTAAAACAAAAATGTTTTGAGTAGACTATATCAAAAAGTAGCCCTCTAGATTGTTTTATCTATTGTGGTAGCCCTTAAAGTTGGAGACCCCTATTACTAAAAACATTTAAATACCTAGTAACTAAAAATACACAAAAATATGTTTTTTTTCACAATTGGACATGAGCCGATTGTTTAGAAGCAGCTGATGATCACGGCAGATTATAACTGGACAATCAAAAGGAAAGGAAAAACACATTATTGGGTCACAATGACAACAGAATTGCACTTTGTATGCAGTTTGCAATTCTGAGATTTCAAGACAATAATAATAATAATAATTTAACAATGAGTACCAAGCCGTAGATGTTATTACTCGAAATATCAGTATCGGTGCATCCCTATTATACATATGACACTTTGCCGATCATACAATACAAATGAACACAACAATGAATGTGAATATCACACTTTATTGATAAAAATAATACTAATATGAATAATCTGATAGGAAATCATTTCCCATTAGCGCTCGGTGTCAGCATAGGTGGATGAAAAGAAAAACAAAAACATTGACTATATTACTTGACTACATTAATACTAAATGACAAACATGAAACGTATCATGAATTATTAAGAGGAATTAAAGTAATGCTGATGTTACATATCACATTAAGAGTGTTGTAAATGCATATACTGTAGCGCTCTTTCAAAAGCTTTTATGATTGTCTGCATTATAGACCTTGAATTTTGGACTCCACCAATAGGGGATCAGATACTAAGTGGTCTTATCCTATTCGACCCATGATAAACATTCATGAGATGAGTGCGTATAAAGGACATTGAATTGTGTAAATCCGGCTGTCTTTACGTACTTTTATCTGTGATTATCTGTGTGGCTCACAGCATCAATACGGTTTCAAACATCTCCGAATCAGCCATGTGCACATGTGAATGTTTCAAACTGATTCAGCATTCAGCTTTGCATGGTCTGTCAGGTTATCAACACATCCCAGAATGCACCAGTAGATCATACTGTTAATACAGGAATGATACTCTGTGGCATGTACGTTGCAACTGTTATGGTCCCTCTGGTGGTTGAGATGAGGTTTTCCTAAACTCCAACCACATGCTCCTGTCACGATGAAGGGCAAGTGTGCATTAGCGGCGTCCTCTAGTGTTGAAGAAGTGGAATTGCTTGCTTGGTCTTGCTCCAGTTTTACTTTCTTTTCCGAAATCACAAAATTTCCCAAACGCTACACATCAGTGGTACTTCCCTTCAATGCTTTCCTGCTCAGAATGTTTATGGGTCATGTCTTTGGCAAAGATAAAATCGACTTATTCCTTCATAAGTAATGATATATCACATAAAACATAAACCAAGTGACATCCTAAATATACTAATGTGATTCTGTTCCAACCTCAGTTTTGGTTTTCAAAGTATCATGGATATGATTTCCAAATGTAAGTATTTGGCGTTTGGTAATTCATTGTTGATGATACTCTTAGATGCACATAACAGTGAATGAGCTCTTCACAATGTTGAGTTGCTAGTAAGTGTCATTTAAAGACGTAGCATAGCTCACGTAATCCCTACTGGTGAGTTTTTCAACTTTTTGTTTAAAGTTTCCTTTTTTTTTTTTTTTACAAAAATAGGCTTTTGAGTCAAAAGCAGTCAGGTGTCCAGGGTGTCCAATGCAACGCAAGTCTTTAACGATTTAGAAATTGCTAAAAATCTCGTGTTTCTTGTTCCAGTCCATCTGCGGCGCTCTTTTTTTAGCGCGCTTGGCGTGGGCCTTCTCCTTCGCCTCCGCCGCTGTTGGACTCAGACTCAGGCCCATTTCCTCAAACGGGTCGAGAATATGACTGCCGCTGTCTCTCGAGAGCTACAAAAACACACATAAATATACATAAATATATACAGAAGTGCATTTGGATGCATGCGTTTTGTGTGTTAACACTCACTTGCGTGTTCATGTCTTGACTGCTGCCATCAGAGTGCGTCGACCGCGAGGACGTCCCGTTCACGTGAGGGCTCGATGAGCCGTTCGTTATGGACTCATCAAAATCTATTTAAAGAAAAAAGATGCACATTATGTACACAAGTATTAATTTATTGTACAACATGTTTGTTTTTCATATTGTATAGTCGTGTTTGTCCTCTAGAGAAGTGCTAACATGTTGAAACCACCCAAATATAAATTTTTATTAACTCTGACTGTTTTAACTCGTGTTATAAATTAATTATGGTTGAGTATGAATACTATCACTAATCTGAAGTTATTGAAGCTTCACTAGGTGTCAGTATAAATTCAGGAAAGCTGCAACAACATTATAAAATGCCCCTTTAACAATACGAATGCTGTTGTGGGTGGCTGGCAGGGCAATATGTGGTTACTAATGTGTTATGGGTTGTTTTTGTCATGTGTTTCATGGGAAGATGCCTTGAAGCATAGGTTTCATAATCATAATCTGGTTCTTCAACCGACCTGCACAAATGTGTCCTGATCAACTTAAACTGGGTCACATGATGCTAAAAGGCTGACAATCAGAAGATTTAGGATAAAACATAAGAAATCTTACACGGGAACTAGTGGCTCGAGAAGCAAATCGCAATTCCCGCTTGTAATTATCTGAGAGATCTGTCGGTAGCCTGTTCAAAGTGTTCGACTCAATTGAACTTTAATCCGACCCGTATGTCTGGAGCCGGACAGCTGGCAAGCAGAACAAAACTCGCAGAACATTCATTGCGTGGATGGACCAAAATGGCCTCCAGCCCAGGTTTTAATGGCCTGGGTCCAGTGGTAGACACCTCTATAGAGAGCCTGGGAGAGGAAGCTGAGCATCTGTCTGTTTCTGATCCTCAAGAGCACAAAAACGCATCAAACTCCCCCTCGAATCCCAGGAAAAGCAAATTAAGACCAAGACTGATTGTGCAACACAGACATATGGAGCAGGTTATTTTATATTGTTTATTCTCTTTCATTTCAGATCTGATCTAAGGGCCGGTTACTTCAGCGTATGACCCTGCATCTGATACAACCTGTTAAGAGGTATGCATTGGTTTACTGTACCATGTGTATTTAAATAACTATATTTTCTGCTCAAAATGTGTTACTTTTTTATGCACATAAGTCTCTAAACAACTCGAGGTTTGCGTTTTTTTTAAAATGATGATAGCACCATCAATTGGAGCAAAAGATCAGATTTTTGTCATCTAGTTATTGTTAACTCTTTCCCCGCCATTGACGAGATATCTCGTCAATTAAGAGAAAACGCTTCCCCGCCAATGACGAGATTTTCCGTCTTTCCGCAATACCGCTATTATCCACCAGGTGGCGCCCTTCCGCAACTTTTTAAAACCGGAAGTATTGCCCTATGGCAAGCTGCTGCATGTCCGTGTCTGTTTTAAAGATCGCTCTGAATGGGATCTCTATGAAAAATCCGTCATAAAAATGGAATTATCTCTGCTTTTTGCTCAAAATATGGTGTTTTTGCAAAAACCTACCCATATTCAAAAGCTGATTGCAAAAGAACCACTAAAGGTAGGATGAAACGGTTTTTTTTTGTTTGAAAGCAGAGGGTCTGTTCTTTCATTTGGTATATTGTATGTTTATATATTCAAAGAAGAACATTTTTTGGAAGGCATTGAACTTTGGTGAAAATCATGAAAAACGCTGGCGCTGGCTGGCAACTTTTTTTAAAAATGCTGGCGGTGAAAGAGTTAAAATTTTTGTGCATTGGGCACGCCTGCCTACAAACAAAATTCACACAGCATAATTTTGTACCCGTCTTAAACTGGGTCTGTACCTTTAACATGAATGCTGGTGGGAGTGATGCCCATCTTTTTGAAGTGTTCATCTGTGTCTGGATCAACCACCAGCAAACGAGTCTCATTACCTCCCTTCTTGATAAAGGCCACAACTTCTGCATGTCTCATAGACTCAATGTTTACACCATTCACCTGCAGAGAGAGAGATAGAGAATAAAAAACACATCTGACTATACTGTAGGTACAAAACTGGAACAAAAATGCTTTTAATAAGAAAAATATATTATACGTTAAATTACTATAGTTTTAAATGCACTACTGCATGTCAGTACCGATTATGCATGGGATGGTATGTGATTTTGGCGGTATGATAACCTTAAGCAAAGATACCATGGTTTCACTCTATTGCCATTGCAACACTAAAATGTGTTATTTTCAAATGTCTGCATATACAAACAACAACTTTTTAACTGGACACAATACATTTTATTTTTAAACAACATACAACATGTATGCCAGGCAAAAATAAGGCCTTAAATGATGATATTCTTTCAAAAATTAAAATGTATTAAAATTAATAATATTAAATGTAAACATCAAGTCAATTACATGACTTAATTATTTAACTTAATTTTGTTAAGTTAAGCTTAAAAGCTTATTCCTTGAAAACGATATCACATACATTTTTAGTGGTTTTGCAACCTTGACTCTTTAAAACCTCGGTATACCTTGAAACCGGTAACTGGCACATGCCTAGTACTGATCCTACCAATATTGGCAGATATAAATACATTTATTAAAGGAACAGTATGTAAGAAATTTATATCAATTAATCATAAAATGGCCTTGATGTGTCACTAGACATTAAGAAGTCATTTTCATTTCAAATACTTATATCACTCACAACAGTGGTCTGGCCAGGATTTTGTCATTTAAAAAGTGGAGTTGCAGCCCTCAACAGATGTTTATGTTGTCATGTTGTGTATTGGCCACCAGTTGTGTGATTGCAGTACCAGTTTTAGCCGCAAGTTTTGTGATTGCAATACCAGTTTTGGCCACAATCCTACATACTGTTTCTTTAAAATATGCATGTCTAGTAAAACACAACACAAAAAACATTTGATGGTGGTCTCACTGTCACTAACTCATTAATGTCCTTGTGAACCAGAAATCGCGATCAACTTTACTTCCGTGTTATGACGTATTTCAGATTGAAACAGAAGCGAGGAAAATAGTAGTTTGGCCTGGGTTTTTCACTGCACTTTGATTTTGAGCGGAAACTATCGACTTTTTTTTCAACCGATTAATCTATCGATGATTTTTTTTGAATAGTCTAATGATTTTCTATATATAATAAGCCACCATCGTTTTGAAATGTAAACAGTGCGAATGCGTCAACACATTTCCGGCAGAAACCGGCGTAATTACATAAACGATTAGGTCGACGCGTCGTTCCAGCCCTACTTTGATTAGATAGAAAGTAGATGTTTCGTTTAGAAGACTAATGGGGCGGAGTTAACCGATGCTCCCGCCCAAGCCGACAAGCTGACGTCATCAGGGAATGATCGACACAAGAGCTTGGAAAAAAATTTCCGGGTTTTGATTGAAGTTTATGAATTTTATAAAAAATAGTGACTTAATTTTTTATAAGAAACACTGCAATATTACATAAAAAAATAAGAATCCATTTTGATTTCATTGGGACTTTAACGTCATTTAATCACATTTAAATCCAATAATCTGTGACCTTGTCTTAAAAAGGCTCAAGTTTTATAATCTAATGATCAGATTAAGAGCATCAAAGTTTTATTTCATTTATCGATTTCAATCTTTGACATGATTTTACTCAGTCAATATTAAAGGAATAGTCTACCCTTTTGCCATATTAAACTATTTTATTACCTCAACTTAGACGAATTAATACATACCTATCTTTTTTCAATGCGTGCACTGTACAGCATGTTGTGAATGTGTAAGCATTTATTCCTATGGTACCAAAAAAAAGTTTTATTTTGTGGCACCATACTTACTGGTATAACTCCTCATGTAACAGTCTTTAAATAGGGAAAACACAGAAGTGTTTGGTGGCTTCCCTGTTTGGTACCATAGGAATGAATGGGGCTAGGCTAAATGCTAACACATTCACGACGCGCTGTACAGTGCACGCATTGAAAAAAGATAGATATGTATTAATTCGTCTAAGTTGAGGTAATAACATAGTTTAATATGGCAAAAGGGTAGACTATTCCTTTAAAGATATCATAATCAAGGTTATATTTCATATATTATTATACTACTTCGGACTATTTAAAAAATTTCTTTAGCAGGGGTTTACACAGTCAGGGTAACAATTTTGTCTTTATTTCGATAGCTGTGTCCCAATTCGTATTCGGAGGCTGCTTAAAATGAAACTTCAAAAATGCGTCCTTATTTCTCCACAAATTGATTAATTTGATATAGTTTAATCTACATCATTGTGTCATATTTTCTAAAATAAATGAATATTTTTCTGGTTCCATATTTATATATTAAGTCAGAAACATCTCTGCTGTGTCCCGCTGACAGGCGCAGTGGCCGCGTAAAGAAGGTGACACAACTTATGAATCCTCCGAAGGCTAGAGCGTTTAATTTCAGTTCTCTTCACGGACTTCAGAGGCTGCCACCTCCAAATAACAAGTAATGCTTTCGAGGATGCATCCTTCGGATTGGGACACAACTATAAAGTCAATGTCTTCATATACCTTTTTATACTGCCCCTCCATTGGTTGCTTAGCAACATGTTAGATGGTAGAGTAAGGTTCTTAACCGGCTGAACAGAGGAAAGACATTTTACCAAATTTACAAGTTAATCGATCAAAACAATAAGATCCCTGAACGCTGCCCTTCTGCTGAAGAGGGTTTTATCACACTGATCGTCCTAAACACAGATGGACCGTGTGCTGTATTAAACTGAACACCATCAAATATTAATGTGTGTTGCTGTGGCCACACAGGCAGCCGTGTGGGTTTCAGGTATCAGTGTCCTGAGCAGATAGAGAGAGAAAGAGGGATGCATTTATTTACTAAAGAAAACTCAAGGAGGTGGGGTTTACAGGTTACAAGAGGTGGGAACAGCCCTCAGTAAAGATATAACAGACATATGGTGAAGAATATCAAAGATTGATTGTTTTTCTTACTGGAAATCATCATTCACTAATATTACATTGGTCATGACATACAATGATTTACACAATACACTCTTAAAAATTAAGTTTAAATTAATACATTTTTGGTTATTAACTCCAGTAAATGCTTTGGACCCACCTACATTTTTTTTGCTTCTGACGCCCATTGATTTGTAATTACTTGGTGGAGGATAGCTCTATGGCAGGGGTCTTCAACTACTCTTCTTCGGGGGCCAGATTTTAAAATTGTAAATATGACACGGGCCAAACTTTTACCCCTATGTTTAACTTTTGATATATTTTTTACTTTTACGATATATGTGTGTGTGTGTTGTTGTCATTTTTGTTACTTTTGTTGTAGTATATAAAAAAACATATTAAAAACATGCAAAAACATAAAAAAAAAGCCTTTTAAATGACTGAAAACTTATATTTTCTTTATTAATATTTACACAAATTGCAGTTTAACATGTAAGAGCCAAATGTTTATAGCAAAAGTGTAAAAGATCAACACTTTTAAACATATTTTGTTTATAACTCTTTAACTTTCATTAATTGTTACATGTCAAGTATTCACAACATATAGCCAGTCTTCTCCTAATGACTAAAATTGCACTACATGTTTTCTTTTTTTATATTTTATAGATATATAGGCTAAACAGCCTTTTCATTGTACATTACATAACATACATTACATAACTGTCAGGAGTTCGCCCCCTAGTGGCAGTCGTAATGAAATTGTAGTTTAATCGTAAATCTGTCATGGGAGAGAACCTTTAATCTACGAATATATGTATAGTTAATAATTTACTTACCAGTAATTAATTGTTTTTAAAGTATTCAAGTGTTACTAATTAAATAATTTAAAAAAATATTTAAAAATAATTACATTTTTTTACTTTGGACACAGTTTTGATTGTAATTGAAATACATCACTTCCGGTCGCTGCGTCACATGTGGTTTAGTCGCATAAGTTATTTTCTTTAATGCATCCAAAGCTTGAATTGGATCTGATAATTACGCACCCCTAGATGTTGGCACCCTACACAGTCCCTTTCTGTGTTGTGTTGTCATGTACAGTGGAAAGGTAAAAGTAATCACGCTGAATTTAAATGAGACTATGGTCGTTTCTCAATCCGGCTGCAGCCTCCGGAGGTCGCATTTCTTACGTAATTAAGTCAGAATTTGAATAATTATAAAGTTGACCATTATTCTTAGTTAATCGTAAATTGTTGTAATATGATTTGTGCATTTAATGCTCAGTTAACAACTTAAACTTGATGACGTATGCCGTCTGCATATGCGACCTCCGGAGGCTGCAACCTTCCATTTGAAAAACGGCCAAAGGTGACCGGCGGGCCGGGTATGCTCTGTGTGACACTTAATGACACGCCTCAGTTTTCGTAGTGTTGTGATACTCCAGCAGGTGATAAGTCAGCAGGACGTAGCATATTTTACCGATGTAATATGTTAGAAACAATGCATCGCAATGCAAATGCTAACTTTTTAAAACCAATGCATCGCAACGTTAACTGCACCAAGCGAATCAGGGAATCTTCACATCCCTAATAATAACTATATTATCAGTGGTGTATAAAGACCTTAAAAAATGAACTGTACTGTTTTTATAACCTTAGAATGAGCCGTTTTTATCTACATATACCGCGGATCCACTTACATGGAAGTCGTCATTTCACAGCGCCATATTTCTACAGTAGCCCTAAATGGACCAACTGCTATATAGAGTGCGCTTCGTCCCTACATTATCTTAGACAATGACATGTTTGTCCTGTGGCGGCTACCGTAGCTTCTCTATGCATTTCGAAAGGGAGGAGTGAACTGTGTTCTGAGCTGTTGGTTGCAATTCACACTCTCACCGCTAGATGCCGCAAAAAATCTACACAGTGGACCTTTAACGAAATGTAACGAAGTAAATCGTACGCATACACTTGGTTTGAAATCACTATTAATGGGTTTAATGAATGAAAGAAAATCTCTTACATCATTCTCCATACAACATGAACTACAGTAAGTGACTATACTGTAGGACACGGGCCCCACATCAGTGCTCTTCACAGTAAATAACATGACGTAGGATAAGCAATAAATAAAAATAGATGGATTATCTTTTTATTACATCTACTGATCATTCGGTTCAAAAGTTACTGGTTGCATATGTGATGAAAGTGTATTTTGTGATGATAATGAATGCATTCAACTCTAGCAATCTGACATGCAGTGCAGTATGTTATCATCTTGACTCAGTGAGAGTCATCACATTATCACATGCCACCCACATACCACTCAATGTGATGGATGCTGTGAGTGTGTTTGAGTGTGGATTTAGTTTTGGATGAATCATCAAACTGTAGACACACATGTATGCTGTTATATTATCACAACTGTCCTTATGGGATCAATAAAACCCAGTCCTTTCTTTCCCTCACATACATACTGGTAAATTCATTTGATTGCTGTTTCAGGAATATGTATCTCATTTATTTACACTGTGATAAAGCGATAAGTAAATCCCTTTTAGATTATATAAAGTTTTTCTTTTCTGCACTGTAAAAAAATTTAACTTCAGAAAGTCATTAAAGTACCTTAAAGGTTTTTTTTATGTAGGTAGAGTCAATTCATTATTATATGTTTACCAAATAAGAGTCCTTAACATGTTGCTAACAAATTATGTTGTCAATTGGACTCAGAAATGTTTGTCCAAACTATTTTAAATAAAGCAAAGAATTGAAAGTTCCCAGTAGGGATGCACCGATACCGATACTGGTATCGGGTATCGGCCTCGATACCACATTTTCTAAAGTACTCGTACTCGTTAAAAGTCCCCCGATACCAGGGATCGATACCACGGTCTGAGAAATGTCTATGTTTGAGCGGCGTGTAAGGGGTTAATGCCTCTGGTGTTGTCCAAAGAGGCAGAGTTTACAACAAACTGGAAAACTAGTCCCTTGTTTTTTTGTTAAATTATATGACTAAAGCTGTTACCTGTAAATTTAAATCAAGTACTCGGTATCGGTATCGGCAAGTACTGAAATGCAAGTACTCGTACTCGTATTCCAAAAAAGTGGTATCGGTGCATCCCTAGTTCCCAGCATGTTTTCTAGTATATTAACCAATATGGTTAATACTTACAAAAAGTGTGTTTTAGTGTTTGCTTTTTAATGAATGATGTTTGTTGTTTGTCATCATCATTGCAGTTTTTGTGTTCAGTGTTGAGGTCTAAATGCATTCGACACAAGCTGTTTGAGCGGTGGTATGGTTCTACTTGACCAATGGTATGGTCTCTCTTAAGCAAAGTATGTGTAGTATATAATAAAACAGTATAATAATGTTAAATAATAACTTTTTGTGTTTTAAGTTTTTAAATATGAGTTGGGTAGACTTTACATCCTTGAAAGTAACCAAGGGAACTATTTTCAGCCAAAGAGGACAGCCGACTATATCATTGCGCCTCCTGCAGTCATGTTATTGCAGCAAAGTCCTTGATTATTACGCCAGAATGAGAGTATAGTTCCTAGCCATGTCGGCCTAGAAAATCACAACTTTTAATTTTCTGTCGGTCTTAGTACAAGATGTAACTACAGAAGAGTCAAGTTTAAAATAGGAAAAATATTGAAACTCTTTGGATATTTCTAAGCGCAATGCTAATGGTCTAATCAGAGCCAATGGATTGTGCTAAGCTATGCTAAACGTGGTAGCAGCAGACCCGGAGATCGTCTGAATGGACGGTAAAAATCAAACGTTTAACTTTAGGGGAGCTGGAATATGAGCCTATTTTCAAAAAAAGTGGAATGTCCCTTTAAGGCCGAAGTATAGTACAGTTTTTACACATACGTGAGGGTCTGCATACAGTGCGCATTACGCAATTTTCATCAAGAAAAGACACATTTTTTCGCCGGATTATATGCGTAGGTTGCGCATGCCCAGGAGATACATTGCATTTGGTAGCAATAGGCTACGCTTCCGTCGAACGACTGTGTACACGTACAAATAAAATAAATAAACTATACATTGCAAGGCTATGCGTTCGACTCTACGTGTATGTTCGCATAAACACAACAAAAACAAGACTATACTCAAAGGCTTTAGTTGCGCAAACTCTACGGGGTGGTTTCCCGGACAGGGATTAGACTAGTCCTAGACTAAACATTTTTTAAGAGCTGTCCAAACTGAAAACAACTTGCACTGACATATCTTAAAATACATAAGTACTCTTTGTTTTGCCTCCAAAATGCACACAAGTAATGTTTTTTAGTAAGGCATGTTTGTTAAAACTAGTTATATTTCCTAATTAAACTAAGTCGTAGTCCTGGCTTAAGCTAATCCCTGTCCGGGAAACAGGAGTACTTCAGCTAATTTTGTAGTAAAGTTGAAAAATATTGGACATTAATCAGTAAATTGAGTTAGATGCACTACTTGGCCCAGAAGTTTTCTTAACCTCCTAAGACCTGGATGTCCACATATGTGGACATACATTTTTTTTGTTGTTTTGCATCATAATACTTAATTCTGTGTAAATAGGAAGTTGAAAAAAAAAAAAAACTATCACTACAATTCAATCGCAATACAATCCTTAACCGTACATTCACACGGGGCGTAAGCGTTTAAGCTTAACGGAAGGCTTGTCTGAAGCGTGGCCAACAGCCAATCACTGTGGCCGCAACACAAGCTCCGGTCTTCCATAAACGTAATTGGATGGCTCTGCCTAGGTTATTTGCATAAGGCGATATGATTGGCTGACGCACGCGTTGCCGCTTGAAAAGTTGAGAAATGTTCAACTTCTGCCGCGAGCAACGGCACTGACGCGGCGCCGACGGATCCACAAATCAGTTCGCCAACGCTTGACGTCACCCATTAAAAGTGAATGGGAAGCGTCAACGCTTACGCCCCGTGTGAATGCGCCATAATGCATTTTTAGGTCTGTTATTGTATGTAAACAAGGTTTAACAGAATAATTTCTGCTTTCTCTCACCTCTATGAGTCTGTCCTGTGGTTTGAGTCCAGCGCGGTCGGCGGGCGAGTCAGGGTCCAGTGCCCGTATGTACTGACCCGGTTTGGACTTCTCGCTGTGCAGGTTAAAACCATAACCCGTCTCAGAGCGGATGAGGCAACAGAGTCTAGGCAGAAGCTCAGATGGATCTCTGTTTGAGGAGTCTGAAGAAGGCTGAACCTCCTGAGATATAAGAAATAAACACACTTAAACTCATAACTAAAGCCAAATCTGAAGCTCAATAAACTCTTAACATTAGTTAAATAATAGTGGTGACTGAAAAGATTTATAGACATTTGTGTTTCATCTGTTTTCATCTATAAGAACTGTACTATGACCAACAAATTAAGAGATAGCAGCTATGAAATGTACTATTCATTCATGACAAAATGGCTTAAATAGAAAATAATGGCCTGAAGGTTGTTTGACTGTGTATGACTATTCAGGTAAAGACTGAACCAAAGGCGAATAGATACACAGTAGATATGTTGTATCTATAAATAACAGCATGTGAAGATTTAATAATGTGTCCGTGTAAAGAGCTCAAGTACATCTCCAACAGGAACTCTACAGGAAAACATTCCCATCATGTCACCATAGCAACCACAATGAAATGTATTATGAATAACATAATGGATGGATTTTAAAGCGATTGTGTGTATACATGTGTGTTTGATATGCCAATACTATGATATATGAAAATACTGTTACTTCAGGATACATGTGATGTGACCCTGGACCACAAAACCAATCACAAGGGTTCATTTTCTGAAAGTTGGTATTTAAGACATATGGGAATGTACAAATTTCTTCATTGAACATAATCTTTACTTAATAGCCTAATGATTCTTGGTATAGAAGAAAAATCAATCATTTCGACCCATACAGTGGGTACAGGTGGCTATTGCTACAAATATACCCATGCAACTTCAGGTTTTGTGGTCCAGGGTAGATGCAACGAGATACCAGCCAATAATTGGTATCGGTCGATAAAAGCAATTTTTCACACTATCAGGAGATAAAAACAGCCAAAAGTCATGGCCGATATCCTGTCAATCAGAAGAGAACAGGAAATTGCAATGAATTTGAGCTTTGTGTGTGGAAAATGGAAAGAAACATCACTAGTTTAATGTTTAATATCAATGGTCACTATACGAATGAATAACATTCAGAAAATGTAATCTTCGGAATTTAGTTAATGCACGTTAATATAACCAGGGGTGCACATAACTGGTGGGCAGGTGTGCATGCGTGATTAAAATGAAAAATATGCACCAGACACTGCTCTAAAAGGCACTTTTGCATACTGCTGAAATTTTAGGGATTGCTCCGAGCATCACTGGTAAGATAATTATTACAAATGTGTTAGCATAGGTGCAACAGTCACTGGCCCGATTGGCCAATTTAAATATTTAAGCACAACAAGACGCAAAACAGATCTCACTCGATCTCTTTACTCACGTGTTGTTTGAAGTTTGCTTGCTAGTAACTGACAGGCAGCACGCAAATGTTTTCTTGCACTTGAGCGGACATTTTAAAACTAAATCATCTCAAAATGCCGTGATTATAGTAGTAAAAGTCTTTTACACATTAAATAAATATAGTTCAGAAAATTTTTTGTGTGTAACAATGTATTCGATCCATGCATTTAAAGTAACTGACTACGTTTCCCCCTAGTGACGCAGTTCTACTAATATGAGTACCATGAAAAGTTGCCTGTTTCCACTTTTGTGTCTTTAAACGCTCGTTTTTTTGAGGTCGACAGTTTATAAAAACTTATTTCTGGGTTTTTTGGCTTGTTGGCTGTACACCTTGTCACACAGCAGCTTTTAAGTATTATTCTGTTTTTAAATTTAATCTGTAAATAAGTTTTTATAAGCTTTCGACCTCAAAAAACGAGCGTTTAAAGACCCAAAAGTGGAAACATGCAACTTTTCATAGTACTCCTTTTAGTCCACTAGGGGGAAACGTAGTCGGCGATCCACTTTTTCCTCCATAAAGACTGGGTTTACGGCTAGACAGCTTATAAAAACTTATTTCTGGGTTCTTTGGCTTGTTAGCTGTACATATTGTCACACAGGAGATTTAAGGCATTATTCTGTTTTTTGTTATAAGCCAGAAATGACAAGGAGGCCGCCTCTCGCAATACAAAGTCAATGGAGACGATTGGATTGTTTTCCCGCCAGGTGGGCGTGGTTTTCAGGTTATGACGTGCTGCGCTCTGTCTCTATATAGACCATAAACATTTTTTTTACATCCAGGCTGTAAACATATTTTAAACTCTTTTTAAGTCAAAAACCACCTCAAGCGAGCGTAAACACTCTTTTGCGAATTAAGAGATTTTTATTCAAATTTGTCTTTCCATCATTCGTTCCTGATGCGATCCGTGTGATCGAAACCTAGCTTCTGTAATACACAAAACTAAAGTTTTAAGAGCTTGCTAGATCAGTTTCAGAGAAATGATCGAGGTTCTCACTGTCTGTGTAGTTTGTGGTTAAACCTGTTGGCTGTCATGAGAGGAATGTGATTGACAGCGAGAAAGACGATCTCATTGACAGACAGTAAATTCAAAACAAAGAGTGAAAAGAGGCACTGTACTGTACAGTATTTCACCGTCCTACATCTGTCCCACCTACAGTACTCAACCCATCTGACCGCTGACAGAGGAACCGCTGTTAATGAACAACCACAGAGGAGTTTTGGGAAAGTGAAGGTTTCAGTACTGGTGGGTGGAACAAGCATTTCTCTTGTGTTTCGCCTGTGAGATTCAATGCCACAAATACATCTCTCGACCGAACCATCAGGTTTAATATTTTCCCTGTAGTGATCTCTGGCATTACGCCCTCTTCCTGTTACTCCCGCGTCCTGATGTGTCTGTTCCGGCTGAAACGCAGAGATGTGTGGGATAACTATGGGAAAACACTCGGGAGAACAGCAGATGCGAAGAATTCCTGAAACTTCCTGTCACAACAAGGCGCGCGCGCATGTGTGTGTGTGTGTTTCAAAGCACGGGCTTGTAAAATGATACAGACGCTTCTGAATTATTGACACAAGGACCTCTGGGATTTCTCACCCGTGACTATCATTAACCCTCATGCAGCTGGACATCACTGCTAATGTGTGCAAACCACACAACATGTTCAATTGCATTGAAATATGAAAAAATGGCCAACTTTAAAGTTTCGACTGTAAGCATTTCAGATCTCTTATCATGTTTCATAACAGCTTTTAGAGGCGGTGGCCACCTACGTAGAAAGCGAGGCAACTTAGTAGTCTTCAGATCAAATCTAGTGCGTCTGTCTATTTCCCCTCACGTTTTTAATCTGTTTGTGCATATTGATGACGGCACGCGGCCCCACACCCATGTTATCAGTCCAGCGCAGACATGCACCACACGACTGCGCAGCCTGCAGCCGTTGACCCCGCTAGAGACCCAGACGACAGAGGGGCCGCAAATGTCACCGATGTCTCACGGGTGTTTCAACCCCAGCAGGAAACACAGGAGGGGATCACGCAGGACGTATGGAGATCACAGCAGGGTGGAGAATGGAAACCTATACAATATAATCAGGTTTTCCACGTTTATCTGTATATTGTGCTAGGAGAGTTTTTGTCGACCTGAAACCGACCAATAACATATGTCCTATGCCATAAAAAAAGCTATGCCATAAAGATCCATCCACCCTTTGCATGAAGATGCATTGCTTGACTTTAACCTCATTCACAACTAATCCATTTCCAGACCACATACCATCCACGCTCTGTGGTTTTGTGTTACACCACCCCCCTCGGAGCTGCGTGACCCCTCGCTAACATGTTGAATCAATTACACCAAATTCCCGACCGCTTGCGACACGACTACCTCCCTCCAAAACACGTTTAGTGAGTGTAAGAGACCAAAAGAGAGGCGTTTGTACTCATAATTAGAATTTAATAGATATATGCATCACATAATATTGGTCCAAAAGCACGTGACCACCTTTCAGTCGAAATATACGTTATATGTAAATGCCAAAATTAAATCTGGGCTCTTATTATACAAGGAGAGCAAACATTGTTCTTTGTTACCAATACTGTACATCACAAATCACTTGCTCATTCTTTTCTCATTTGACAGTGATGTTAGAGATATTGTGAACCTGATGAAACTATGGGAATTCTTTGAAAATGATAGAAAGTTTAACTTGCAATATTGATGTCTGTGATACTGATTTATTGTCCATGTTACCAAAACCAGACCTACATCAGTATTGTGTTTTGACTCATATATTCATATATATATTTATTTGCTATAATCACAATACTGTGTAACTCATATTATTGCTTAAAGGGGGGGTCTAAAGCTATTTCATGCATTCTGACTTGTTAACACAGTGTCAAAAAGCAGTTGGAAGTATGATGGAGTATTTTTGTGCCGAATGCATTTCGCCAAGTTTTTTTCTAACAATAAAAAGATTCATACGTAACGATCTTGCTTTATTTCTTTTATGGGCAATTTTATAGCAGGAAGTATAGTGGAAGTCCTTATATGGCCACTTTAACCGAATAGCCCATGCATGCACAGACCAACCAATAGCTGACATAAAATTAACTTTACCAGAGAAGTGTGTTGTTTGAGAAAAAATTTAAGTCGCAAAAATTATGAGTCGCAGGCGGTAAGTAAAACTGCATCAAATGTCTGTTCTGTTGGCAATCGACGCTTAAGTGCATACCGTATTATGTAAACGACATGAACATGTAGTGAATCATAAGATATCCAGAGATTGTGGCATAATGTTTTGTGTGTCTTTGACCATTGTACATCTCGAGGGGGCGGGTTTATTCAGAAAGAATTGGTACAACTGATCTGTCTAATAAAGTCTAATAAAACTAAAGACTCTTTGGATATATGAAGGATGTAATGCTGCTCTACAGGTCCTTAAGATTAACATGAGAGAATGTGTTATGTGAGCTTTAAACAACTTAATACATCATGAGTCTTCAACAGGGCATCCGGGGACCTTTGAGGGTATGGTGTGGTATTACTGGGGGACATCTAAATATTATTTGAATGGAAAAATTTTTTTGGGGGGAATGAAATTAGGCACCAAATAAAAAATGCATTAAAAATGCAAAAAAGCATTATTGTTGTTATTATTATTATTATTATTATATAATACAAAATAAAAAACTAACGTTTCCACGATAAAATATATTCAGTTAAATTAAAATGTCATGTAGTATGCCAAAAACATTTATTTTATTATCTTCATCACGCAACCATCAACATAAAACGTGTTATAAATAATAATAAATACAGTACTTAGATGTACCAAAATGCACCATTTAGGCACAAATGTGTACTTTTTAAAAGGGTACCAGTGACAGCTTTTGTCCCTTTTTAAGAGTGTTTACACAAAAATACTGGTAATGCAGGGTTCACACCAGATGCGGTAGAGGCGGCAAGCGGGAGTGGTTTACGTGTTAATTCAATGCAAAGACGCAATTAGGCATCCTGCGGCACAAACTGAGCGTTGCTGCGGGAAACGCGCAAGTTGAAAAATCCGAACTGTCAGATTTCCGCGACGTGTTAACCAATCAGGACCTTGCTACAGTAGTGACATGATAACAGGAAGCGAGCGGAGTCACAGAAGCCCCTCTTATGATGCGAATTTCCACTTAATATCTCGAATGACTAGAATTTCATGCGCGAATGAAGCGAGTAAACTTAAATGTTCAAGCATCCAACTACGCGCGAATATCGCGTTTTTGCCGCCTCTACTGCGGCTGGTGTGAATGCTCCATAACATTTTACAATAAGGTTGTATTTGTTAACAACAAGTTAATGCATTAGCTAACATGAACTATCAATGAACAATACTTCTACAGCATTTATTAATCTTTGTTCACGTTAATTTTAACATTTACTAAACATTATTGAAGCTGCAGCTTGTTGCACAATCAGGGCTCATGTTAACAAACTAGAGCCCACATACAATTTGGTTAAATCTCACATTGCATGTGTCAATACATCAAATAAATATCCCTAAAATACTAAACTCAGCTCTTTCATCAGGACCATTCGCCGACACGATTCAACCTACACGGTGTGACCTTCATTGTTACATCACATCAATGCTTTCTGCACTAAATCTCATCACAGAAAGTGTCTGTAATCTCACCTCTCATCCGGCCTCAGTACAGTTGTATTAGGGTCAGTTATGAAACGTTAAGAAACATATGACTCCTATCTAGGGACCTTTCAGTGTGTCATTTAAAGCTCAGCACACACCGGGGGTTTACTCAGGAATCCTGTAGGAAAACAATCATTATTTTGGCAATGTTGTTTGCTGTGGTTAAAGGTGTGGAAATTTCACACAACCAGAAAATCACAGTTCGCTACTAAACGTTTCCTTGCGGCAACCACCACGTCTGAAGACTCGAGGGATGTGTTGGACCGCCCGCCATGAGTAACACATTCATTATCGTCCTCTGGTTAATGTTCTTAAAGCAGATGATCAGAGATCACCGCTCTGGTTCTTAATAACACAAACAAGTCATGCTGATGGCTGTCAGCACGCACACTACAGATAAAGTACAGAGAGAAGCTCTCGTTTTGTCACATTAGACCCTCTTTAATGGAAACTGCGCTCCCTCCCCCTTCGGTCGAGCTGCCGGACCCCCGTCTGAACCTTTCATGTTGAAGAATGTTCCTCAGAGCCGAACATCTGGACTCCACACAGATGCCCCTCGTCTCACAGAGGGGGAAATAACAAGAGCTTGTGACTTAGAGAAAGAATCTGTGTATGAACCGAGCTAGGGACGACGCTACCCACAACTCAACCATAACAAATGTTTAAAACATTGTAGTGTGTATGCAAACCTAAACAAACACCAAAGATGCCCACAAAAATATTTAATGTGACCCAGCCTGTAAAAACCCAGCTTGTGATTTACTATTTAATGGTGTTTCTGATTTGTCGTTACCGGAAGCTAGTTAATTTGTAAAGTTTTAAATAAAATCACAGCGAATGCCCTCAAAAGGCTTTTATTAACCCCCTGAAGCCATGTGGATTACATCTGTGAGGGATGGATGGACTTTTTTGGGGTTTTAAATCAGAAGCACCATTTACTACCATTATAAAGCTTGGAACAGCCAGGACATTTTCTAATATAACCCAGATTGTGTTTTTCTGAAAAAAAGATAACCTAATAAATCGAGGATTGCTTGAGGGTGGGAATCATGGGGTAATTTTTATTTTTGGGTGAACTGTCCCTTTAAGATATATTGGGTAGCCTTATATCATATGCACTGATGAATTATAAAATCATATAATAACACCAATAGTATGTTTGGAGAAAATAAACAGATTTAAATGTAATGGTAAATGTCTTTAACACATTAACTGGTGGTGTCCCGTGAGCAGGACACCTACGTTTACTTCAATATTTTTCATGTAAATGTTAATCTATCATGAGAAACTATAAATTGTTGGAAAGAATGTAGTTTATACATTTCAAAACCTTTTAGCAGTAATAATAATGTAATTTATTAGTGACAAAAATATGCAGCAAACCTCAGTCTTTTGATACTTTTATGTATTAAAAATAATACTATATTGCATTTTTATTTATTACAAATAAATATAAACTGCTTTAAAATATATTTTCACGTACAGACACTTCCGTAAAAAACTTTAAAGTGTAAAACAAGACCAAAATTAGGCTTCTAGACCAAAAAAATGCCAGAGTTATATTAATTTGAAGGGGTACATCATCGTTCCACCCCCCCACTCAAAAAAGGGCTGAGCCAGTTAAAGGGTTAATATCAGCACCACCTTAAATCATCACCGCATTATTGAGTAACTGTAAAATTCCAGCAATAGTTCATATGTTATAATTTGGTATAACTGACCGCTTGATTCTGACAGGACACCGTGGGAGATTTATTCATTCTAGCACATTTATACGAGACAAACAAATCCAAATGGCTGAACGCAGACAACTGGGATGAGTTAAACCACTAAACAGAAACTAAAACAAAACAGAGGTGCAACGAAAATAACTTTCTCCTTGAAATTCTTCACCAGAAAATACACACCACGCTTTCAGTATCTATAGAAATAAGGAGAATTTGCATTTAAGAGCATCTTTGGCTGATATATGCACATTCAAAGCCAATGAATTAACTAAACACACCGAGTGATGTTCAAGCATGCAGATGGGATGCGTCACCTGCGCAGATGCACAAACAACGCTGTCATATGAACCTCCGCCTGCATGTCTGAGTTCAGACGTACAGACTGAACTTTTCCCATGCTACTTGGGTTTCGACACACCAGACAAAATCAACCTGTCGGTACTGTTCTGTATGTGGCACTTTCTATCAATCAGGTACAAAATAGGGACTTAACATTAAGCATCCTTATTATTTCTTGTCATAGGACAATATTTTGCAAAGGCCGATACATCGGACGATATCTGGCTTTTATTATCGGCATCGGACAATAAATCTTTTCAATCGGCCAGTAAATTTCGCTATTACCTAAATTTGATGTTTGTAATTAAAAAAGTGAAAACTAAATGTGAAGCCAAAGTCTGACATACAGTAAAATGGCCAATCATTATTCACTTTTTAACATGACGTTATGTTGTGTCACACACAACACCACACTAGTTCAACACACCTATTCAAACAGGAAGTTACCATAAAATGCCAGATCCACATTAATTATGTCTTGTAAATATGTTTTAAAGGATTAGTCCATTTTTTTTTAAATCCAGAATTTACTCACCACCATGTCATCCAAAATGTTGATGTCTTTCTTTGTTCAGTCAAGAAGAAATTATGTTCATTGGGAAAACATTACAGGATTTTTCTAATTTTAATGGACTTTAATGGACCCCAACACTTAACAGTTTTAATGCAGTTTAAAATTGCAGTGTCAAAGGACTCTAAACGATCCCAAACGAGGCATAAGGGCCTTATCTAGCGAAACGATTGTCATTTTTGGCAAGAAAAATAAAAAATATGCACTTAAACCACAACTTCTCTTCTTCCTCCGGCTGTGTGACGAGCCAGCGCAACCTCACGTAATTGCTAATGACGTCGAAAGGTCACTTGTTACATATGAAACGCATATTTGCGGACCATTTTAAACAATAAACTGACACAAAGACATTAATTAGTATCATTCGACATACAACAACGTCGGAACGGTCCTCCTTCTCCACACTTGTAAACACTGGGGTGTAGATTCGATACGTGACCTCTTGACGTATTATGTGAGGTTGCGCTGGCGCGTCAGCGAAGTTGTGGTTTAAAAGTACATATTTTTTAGATTTGCTGGATAAGACCCTTATGCCTCGTTTGAGATCGTTTAGAGTCCTTTGAAGCTGCAATTTTAAACTGCATTAAAACTGTTAAGTGTTGGGGTCCATTAAAGTCTATTAAAATTAGAAAAATTCTGGAAAAAAACATGATTTTTTTCTCAACTGAACAAAGAAAGACATCATAATTTTTTTGTTGTTGAGAAAATTGACTATTCCTGTAAGTACTTTAAAAGGGTATATTTATAAATGTTATGCGTAACTAATGTTTTTTGAGTTTCACAAATTTTTTATTTGTCTCTTATTTGCCGTGATAACTTTTTATAGAACTTTATTAATATCGGTATCAACCATAAAAAACCCATATCGGTCAACCTCTAATTATTTCTAAAAAAAAATAGTCAGTGAAAGAGACCTAACCTTCAGAAAATGTTGACACTCAAATCTTGCTTTGTAGATAAACTGATGTATATATTACATGGTTGAATAGTCAAGCTTGATGAACGCTGTCGAAAATACAATTGAGAAATGTGCACATTTGACTCTCTACCATATGTTCTCCAGAGTTCATCTTGAACGTTTCACATAAGTTACTGTCTTTTACAGTCAAACATTCATTTCGTATCGTAATTGTTTACAAAGACAGACAGTGTTTGGTTTCGGTAATGCCATTGCAGTTTAAGAATGTTTGAGAAACGAGACAAAGATGTATGAGCCGGACACATCAGGATTCATTTCTCCATCTGCTGTAATGAAAACATCACAAGATTGTGTGCAAGTGGGTCAGTAACTCTTTTAGATTTGACCCAAATGTCTGTCAACATCTTAGCGGCCAATTTTTTTAACCAGTCTTGTTCAATGGTCTGAACGCTGTCACCAACAAAACTCAAAAACAGACTCACATGATCATGATTGATACTATTGCTCATATGGTACTTATATAGATAAACAATCAATAGAGATACATTAAAGGAAAGACTTAGATCATATATAAATGCCTATATGTAAGGGATAATCCACGGCTAGCCATGCATTAAAGGGTTTTAATGCACGACGTAGAGGCGAAGAACCACCCGACGCGTAGCGGAGGGTGGTTGTCTCTGCGAAGTGCATTAAAACCCTTTAATGCATGGCTAGCCGTGGATTATCCCGCTTATACCTTGGTTATTTGCCAAGTTAAAGCTGTAATTAATGTTTACAGTGTAATTTTTTAACAGACGGGTAAAAATGACGGTCATTTTCTTAAGTTAAGGCTCGCACTCCATCCGCTTTAAATAAAGTAGTGCTGAAATAAAACCTGCACACTTTAAAGAGAGACGCACTTATGTTTCTCTCTCTCTCTGCAAGAGTAACTGTGTTACTATGGTTACCAATGTTTATAGTAGCAGATTAATTTCTAACTGTAATTAAACTGACTGGAACTACCTGTGCATTAAATGGTTTTAATGCACACCTTCCAGCCAATCAGAATCGAGTATTTAAATAGACCATGGTATAAAGCAATAATAACCCACAATACCCAAGCATAATGGAAGCCAACATCACTTAAAAGTATTCACATATACACATGTATTGAATGTGTTCAGTGTTTGTCATAAACTGTTTATGGGTAGTAGATTTTGTGCGAGTCTGAACACTGTTCACAAATCAAAGTCAGACCATCCCAGCATCCTAAAATGCTTGTTCTGTTCTCTAAATGTCGTTTTATGAACATTGCATAGATTCTTATTGTGAAACCAGATCCACAGCTTCAAAAGATCGTGTGTTACATATGAACAACAGCTGGAGAGAGAGCTGCTCTGGAAAAACGTTTTCAAACATTTACAAAGCACTATGGAACAAGTGTACAGTGGATCAATAGCTGGATCAGTTTTTACAAACCATTTTATGAAACTTTTCCTTGAGCTCTTTAAAGGAAAAATGGAAAGAAGTCCAGATGTTTTCAACTTGCAGATGCGGACCATTTGCAAATGTGAAAAATAACTTTTAAAGTGCCAAATTATTGTTCTTGTAATGTCCTGAAGTCAGCAGTTAGATGCCATTATATTTAAAAACACAAAAAGACCCTAATAAAAATATATTTGTAAAGTTTTTTTTTTCGGATATGGTTATCTGTTACATATCTTGGACCCCTTATTCCTTTTATGGACACTTCCCGCGGAAAAGCAGACCCACAAGCAATCAGAGTGAAAGCGAGGACGCTCATCATTGGCATCGTTCCTAAGTAGAAGTCACAAGCATCAATGCACGCAACGACTTTATGTGCCAACAATGGCACGACGAAAGAAGCATGTTTTGTAACCCCTCTTGGTTTGTTTTTTCCCAGACAGCAAGGTATTTGCGAATGTGTTTTTGTTTGTTACCTGGATTTTGGAGAGGATTACTTTACAAACAAGGCCTAGGTCGATGCCGGATTTGCCAATCATTTACAATTGAGTGATGGAGCGGTCCTTACGTTAAAAGGCCATGTATAGGAATTGTAAATCAAAATCTAAAGTGTTTTGTTTGCAATCGATGCATGTTATGTACACAACATGGACATATAGCTGTACTCGTAACTCTTTATATCCTCCCACCATACGCTTCCAAGAGTTTGGCCTTTTTCAGAAAAAAACTAAAAGGTTGTTCTGCCTTTCATAAATCTGACAAACACGAAAGACTCTATGGACATATAAAGGATGAAAATTGTGTGGTCTGGATTTTCGCCCCATGTATAGAAGTGACACCAGAAGAGATGCACCAAATGTTTGGCAACCAAATCTATTCAATCAGACACTTTAAAATGCTTTCACAGTGCCGACATGTTTGCTGTGTTTATAAACCGTGCACAATTCTCACCCTACACTGTCAAGAAAAAAGGTACTGTGGAGGTATCATTTTATTCTTAAAGAAACAAAAAATTTAAACTGTAGCTTCAAAGGTACAATTATGTACCCAAAACAAGTCATAAAGGTATCACCTAGAGCAGTGGTTTTCAATCTTGTCCTAGGGGACCCACAGTTCCTCATATTTTGTATGTCTCCCTTAACTGACACACCCAGTTCATTTCATGGATCTCTCCCTTAATGAGCTGATGATTTGAATCAGGTATGTTAGATAAGGGAGAAATGCAAAATGTGCAGAGCAGTGGGTCCCCTAGGACAAGATTGAAAACCACTGACCTAGAGGTAACACCCATTGACGGCCAGCTGTACCTTAAAAGGTAGTTTAGTGTCTTTTGTTCTGAATGTATATTTAATCATCAAAAACGTTATATATCGGCTAAATTTATTTAGTTTTTTTACCTATTTTGCTCAAATTACTTTGCCATGTTTGGCCAAACTGTTTCAGTTGCCGAACATTCAATGCATCCCTAGATAGCAGTTTGTAAAGTCTTACTATGTGTCTGTGATAAGTTTTTTGTGTTTTAAGCCCCTTCACAGGACCCCTTACTTTATAGCTCAAAACTCCTATCACCTCAACACGCTTACGACTTTTGCACCGGATCTGAGGAATGAACCCTGGTTCCTGTGTGAGCGGGTCATTCAATTGATTTCTTAAGTGCTCCTCTGGTGGCAATGATATTAACTGTCCTGTAAAATACTGCCAACAGATACATCTGGGGGATATTAACCCTACAGTCAATGCATTGCAAAACTTAGGGGTTGGAGAGCATATAATCACAAACAGAGGCTTCATTGTAATTTAAAGCGAGAGACTTTTTTAAGATGTAAAATATACATATGTGAAGTTTTAGCTCAAAATACCATATAGATAATTTATTATAGCATGTTAAAATTGCCACTTTATAGATATGAGCAAAAATGGGCTTTAGGGCCAGGGTTTCCCATAGCACTTTGCAGTTTAGGCGGCCCGCCTAAGCTTGGAAACCCTACCGCCTTAACTAGGTCATCCAAAAACAAACAAAAATTCGCTGCACAAAAGGCCATCAAGTGCATCTCGGAGAATAGCGAGGACACGCTTCACACCGCGAGCGGGCACACGTGCCACACGGCAGGGTCCATCATGTCTGGAGGATATCCAGTTGATTAATTGCGTGTCCGTGAGAACTGGAAGTGGACTTATGTTTTGGGTTTATTTAAGCCTGTTATTGTATTAGTCTATAGTTCTTGCAAATTTAAAGTAAGTTAGCTGGTGATTTTGTTGTTTGAGCAACCTGCTAGCTTGATTTCGCGTGTCTGTTTATTTAATGAGTATTTAAATGTTCATCGTGACGAGTATGCCCCACCCCTTTGATTGCCACGACCCCCGGCCTCCACCTTAACTAACAAATTTTCTGCGGGAAACCCTGAGGGCCCCTTTCAATACAAATGAGCTGATGAAATGCAAATGAGCTGATCAAATGCAAACACTGATCACCATAATGGTGGTTTGTTGAAATCGAAACTCAATTGTGCTGTCAATTATTTTATCTCTCTCCATTTAAAGGTAATAGGTTTTTACTTTTCATACACATTCAGAATTATTACTTTTATATTAATGCATTTTTTAAATTAATAATACAAACAACAAAGCATTTTAGATTTCAAAAATCAAAGCCTCAAACATTGATACAGGCAGTGGCTTGTGAAAAGGTCCTAATATGTACTATTGAGTATATGTACCTCTGAGGTACCAATATCCACCCTTTAGTTACAAATGTGTACTTTTTTGAAAGAGGACACCACAGTGACCGCTTTTGTACATTGTGTACAATGAAACTTAATACCACAACAACAGACTCTCGACATCTCTGTGAATCAACACTGTAAATTATAAGAATCACCAAGCCAAAATGTTTAGCAGGAGGACTCTTTGGAAACCCCAACATATCCAAGACCAACACACAGAGACGCATAATTTGTTTTAGAGCCACAAAACCCCAAACCCAGCGCAATGGTCTGATGGGAATATGGTTAAAGGAATCATCACTTTCCTTAGTTTATACATCCAGGCTAGTTGACATCTGGTAGGGAATCACGAATGAAACGCATCTCATGGGAATCATCATATCCATAATGAACCTGTATCAGTCACCATGTGGTCACTTTACAGGAAATGCTCCAGGAAATGCTTCCCTGTGGTAAATATTTTCATATTCCAGAATATTTGTTTCCATACGAACAATAAACAAATAGAAGAGTGGTTTCGTGAATATCAGGAACGTGGCTTGGCCAAACACCAAATCCCAAAATCACTGACCCGAAATAGAAATTTTGGAAAATACAAAATCAAGTATATTTTGACATCTTGTGAAAAACAAGAAGCTTAAAGAGCCGCTAGTTATGTCTCTGTTACAAAAATAAGCAGCATATTATACAAGTTTCAGCCGCTGTGCAAAACAAAATTGTAGCTGGCCGCAGGAAACAACTAAAAGTGTGTTGTGTAACTTTTAGAAGGATCTCTTGACATGAAATGTTATGTTTTTATTTACTTTAACTTTTCTTAACATTCCATGTCACCTTACATGGAATTTGCGGCCCTGTTTCATCCCGATTCATCCCTACATTGGTACAGAATCTATTCAGCCGATCTCCGAGGTTGGTGGTACCACTTTTAGCATAGCTTAACATAATTCATTGAATCTGATTAGACCTTTAGCATTGCATCGCATTAAGTCCATGTGCGTGCAAGAAGGAATCCTTTCTCTATAAGCTCTCTCACGTAAAGTGAAGTCCACAAACCCCCATGCGAGGAAAAGCACGCAATGTGCATGTTAATGTGAAACTATTATAATAACCATCGCCAACTATCATCATGACTATCCCCATGAAAGCCTGCTAAGATCTTCGATACATGATACCATAGTCTATCGGCACAAACCTACTGCGTAATATCATTGCGCCTGCTGCACCCATGTTACGGCAGCAAAGTCCTTGATTATTACACCAGAATGAAAGTATAGTTCCTAAACATATCAGCCTAGAAAATACTTTTAATTTTCTGTCGGTCTTAGTACACAATGTAACTACAGAAGTTTTAAATAGGAAAAATTTTGAAACTCTTTGGTTATTTTTAAGTGATGCTAATGGTCTAATTAGATTTAATGGATTGTGCTAAGCTATGCAAAAAGTGGTACTGCCAGACCCGGAGATCAGCTGAATGGATTCCAAAATGGTACAACTCAATTGTTTAACTCTAGGGGAGCTGGAAAATGACCATATTTACAAAAAAGGTGGAGTGTCCCTTTAACTAATATTAATTTGTAAGCTCTATATGGTTTATAATCGCTTCTTGCGTCATTCAGGTCATTCCTACACCCATGTATAATGCAAAAACAGTATTAAAAATGGTGCTTCACGATGTCATAGAAGAACCATTTTTGGCTGAATGGTTCCATAAAATAACTTAAAGGAGTAGTCCACTTTATAGATGGGGCCCATTGACTTACCATAGTATTTGTTTTCCTACTATAAAAAGTCAATGGACCCCATCTTTAAAGTGGACTACTCCATTAACAACCTTTCTGTTCAACAAAAGGTTCTTTCTGGTGATAATTGTTTCTTTAAATTTAAAAAGGTATGAAACAAATGGTTCCTCTAGACTGAAAGGTTCTTTGAGGAACCAAAAATGGTTCTTCTATGGCATTACATGCCTTTATCCTAAGTGAAAGGAAAAGCGTCAACACTATCAGAAAAAGTGGTCAAATCAGAGGTACATTTGGTACCTCAACGAAACATAGTAGTATCTCAAAGGTACACTGGTACCTAATGGTACAGATTTGGATCTTTATAAAGTGTACTGACCCAGTGGCAGATGGGGTACATATTGTGACCATTTTCTCTAACCGTGTATGTGATTGGCGCTGTTGAGGTTTCTAAAGAGGCTGTGAGATCGTCCTTAATAAAAAACAACTGACTTAAATCATCAGCACATTTGTAAAGAACTTCAAGAATT
This sequence comes from Misgurnus mizolepis, assembly GCA_025389145.1. Taxonomy (NCBI): domain Eukaryota; kingdom Metazoa; phylum Chordata; class Actinopteri; order Cypriniformes; family Cobitidae; genus Misgurnus; species Misgurnus mizolepis. Next base: position 34,950,082 of record JAIFKI010000008.1, on the reverse strand, counting down.
GAAACAGTTGTGTCAGATAACATGTGTGCTGTTAAGAGCCTCTATTACACAGTGTATACTTTGGTGATTGACTGTAGTGTTTGTCTGCTAAAGTTTATTCTGTCTTGGCATTTCTGTGCGTTCTGTTTCACATTTTCTTATTTTTTGGACAGGTGAAGCCAAAATAGTTTTTTTTAAACGTGAACAGTGTAACCAGCTACAGAAGCGTATTTGTTTTCCGTTCTATACCCTCCTCTTCCAAGATTCCTCTTTGTGTTCGGATGCACTGCCAAAAGTTAAAACAATCCCATGAGTTTAAATCTGTGAGTGACGCCAAAACTTTAACAACATTTGAGCTCTGCAGTGCTCTGCTTTTCTTTGCTTTGAAAGTAGGAGCTTCACAATTTACCACTACTGATCATAACCACGATATTAAAAACCATTATTATCCATACAGTGTTGCTACTATGCATCATACCTGTCAACACTTCCGTTTTTTCTGAGAGTCTCTCGTATTTCACATTTATCTCCCGCCCCTTTCCGTTTTGTTATTTCTCTCGGAAAACTACCGTAACAGCCCTACCTCGTTGTATGAATAATTACATCAATATTTTATTCCAAGGAGTATTTTTGACAGCCTGATCTCACAAAATACGTGAAATAGTCATACATTATTTTGCTCAGTTTTTCGTGGCATTGTCACATATTTCCACCATTTTACGTGCCCAAGCCACGCATTTCTTTTCCGTGTCACTTTTACGGATTGGTTACTCAAAAGTTTTTCCTATTTTCTTACAATTGTCGCTTCGGTTTGGGGTTAGAATAACTTTGTTACATAAAATGACATCCTTACCCAAACCCAAATGAGGCGACAATTGTTTAAAAAGCATACGAAAAAATAGTATAAACCAATACTTAAAGTGACATCCTAACGCAAACAGCAAAACTAACCTCAAACCGAAGCGACAATTTTTACAAATAACAGTTGGGTAACCAATGCGTGAAACTGAAACGGAAAAGAAATGCATGGCATGGGCACATAAAATTGTGGAAATATATGACAATGCCACGATAAACTGAGCAAAAAAATGCAGATCAGGTTGATTTTTGACCTCAACCTGGCAACCTACAACTCAGTATATAGTCAAATGTTTCTGTACTGTGAATCTCTCATTAATCTTATAATAGTTCAATGATTTCTGTTTAAGTCCACCAACTATAAATTGTTATAGGAAATAATGAGCTTTTTTTAATGCACACTTTTTTGTCTTTAGAAAGACCTTTTTCATACCCATATTGTATGAGAACTACAACTTGCTTAATAACTTGCATACAATTTTGCATATTTTTTAAAGTATTTAAGCATCTTTTGACATTTTTTTTTCATTTAAATAGAATAACATCCACCCTGTCATATAACTGTTGAGGGTAAAATAAAATTTGTAAACTTACTGACTGTATTGGAAAAATAAACAAAAAATGGCATGCATAATTATTTGGAACGTGGTGTAGTAGTGATATACAGTAGGGGTGCACGGGGCAAAAACTAATGCGGGGTTAGTTGTAACACGGACTGTTTACATTGTTACACAAGGTTGAGCGTTTTGTATTTCCGGTATTTTATTCACGCTGCCAAAAGACGATCTCCCGCAAATTTTTGGAAATGTATATTGTTTTTCCAGAGAGTTATTGATGAACAAGTGTTTTGATGGCATGTAAGTAAATGTTTTCATCATATGTTTTTTTCGGTTTCTAAGTTGGGTGTGTAAGATATCAAATCCAATGTTATGTCATATTAATCCGTGTCTTGTTGACTAAAACATAGCATAGTTTTGAAATCTGTCTGCAGCTCTTAGCAACTTTTTGGGTGGGCTTGAAAATATTTTGACCCAGCGGGATTAATTGTAACGCTGTGTTACAACTAACCCCTCAGCACTTACGATATGAAAACAGCTAACGTTAGCGTAATTCTTGCCGTTGTTTAAAATAGGCTACACACGAATGATTGCCGACTGCCAACAAAATAAATGTGCCTGTCTTGTCAAAAATCGTGTGTCAAATTTATTTTTGTTCATATCTTTAATATTGACTGAAAAAGGTCACGTAAAGATTGAAATCATAATGAAATGAATGGCTAAAATCAGACTTTGATGCTCATTATCTCAGAATTTGATTTTTGAAACCGTATTATGGTTATTACAGATTGGGTCACATATAAAAAAAGTTTTGTCATAATTGTGCTGCTTTTTCTCACATATTTAGACATTTGTATCCATTTATAATTGAACTATTGTTAGAAAAGGGCTGGATGAATGAATACAGTGTGGATAACTGTCTATTATAGACACATATATAAACAATATCCACTTCAAGTATATAGACAAAGTAGTATTGAAATATTTGCTTGCAAACTTAATTTTTAGCAAGTGTTACAACTAACCCCCTGCCTGTTACAATTAACCCCACCTATGGGGGAAGTTGTAACGTTTGCACTTCTGTCACGTTTGGTGTAATTGTCCAAGAATGTTAAGTACTAAAAACAAACGTCAAATGTTCATTTGTAGCAGATATGTTTGTGTTGCTTGTGTCAAAATATAATGAATCAAACTCAAATATTTTTTGAATGATTGAGCCAAAACCAAAAGCGTTAGGTTGTGCCCCGCTCTCCCCTACTATACACAAGCACTACATACCCCCCTCTCTTTCAATAACACTAAATTACCAAACATGAGAATTGTAAGTAAAAACACATGTGGGATGTACAATATTTATGACACTAAAAGACAAACACAATATTTTCACTATTTGTTTGAGTGAACTATCCCTTAACTATAACTTGGGGTATTCCAATGAAAATTGACCAGTGAAAGATATCTGCATATTGTGCAACCTAAGAAATGCCATAAAACATCTTAACTACTATGCAATGTTGTGTAATTCTTTTTGCATGTCTAAAAAATAACTACTTCCCAGAAAAAGCCACGTGTGCATTAGGCAGGACGAAAAGGATCCACAAACCTTCTTAAGAGCTCGTGATGGAGCTTTCCTGATGGGTTTGGATATCTCCGGCCGTTTGGACACGGATCCGTTGCCTTGTTTACTGGAGGAAGGTGAAGGGGAGGGGGTCGTGGCGGGAGGGTTCGTTCTGATGGCCATTTCCTCCGTACAGGTGATACGCAAACTGCGAAAATACTCGTCCGCTTCCCGGTCAACCACCAGCAGTTTGGTCTCGTTTTCCAAAGCTTTGATCCTCTGCACCACCTGAGGACGAGAAAGCAAAAATGGGGAATTTAAAGGGATAGTTCACCCAAAAATAAAAATTCTGTCATCATTTACTCGCTCTCATGTTGTTACAAACCTATATACATTTCTTTCATGTGATAACACAGAGGAAGATATTTTGAGGAATGTTTGTGACCAAATCGTGAGCCCCATTCACCAAGGGGTCACCCCTTATGAAAATTAACCATGGTTTTACTACAGTAAAAAAACATTGTTACCACAAAATAATAATGGTTTTGACAACCATGATAAGTTTAGTAGAACCATGGTTTTGCTGATAGTAATCAATACACCAAAAAACCATGGTTACAACACTTTTACCACAATAAAACCATGGTTAATTTCCTTAGGGGATGAAGGGTTTGTTTACATTACGTGTTTATATTACAGTGATTTGACATAAATGCAATAACCTGCACGTGCATGTGTAACTGCTTACAGTCTGTTACGAATTAATTCGTTATTAATTAATATAAACACGTTACAAAGGCGTTATGAATTATTAATAAGTACAGTGTGTGTGTAATATTGTCATTGTTCAGTGTTATGAGAGTGGAATATCGCAGGTGTGATGTTGTACCTGATGGTGCGTTTCTTTTTCCACGTTCACGCCGTTTACCTCAACCAAACGGTCGCCCGCGCGCAGCCCCGACGCTTCGGCCGGGGACGCGCGTTCCACTTTCCGTATGTACTGTCCAGTTTTGCCTTTCTCCCCGTGCAGATGAAAGCCATACCCGTTCTCTACTTTCTTCATTAGACACAACCGAGGCTTGAGCTCGTTCGCCATTGTGCTCCTCTATTTGCCTTCACATCCAAACTTATAATCGACTTCAAGAGTTTTTTTTATGGAAACTTATGAAAAATTGATCAGCTGCAAAGGTTTGCAAACACGCATCTTTTTCACATACGGCTTAGTTCACATTTCGCAATAAAGTGCACGTTGATATCCATGTATAAAACGTATAGCTTGAATGCACTTAGGATAAAAGAGCCTACCGAATGCATAAACGTGAAATGTATCCAGATAATGGAAAAAAACCGAGTGGTGTCCAAATGCGTCTGACTAGAAAATGCAAAAGCGATTTTACGCTGCGAACTACCTGTGGATGTTCAGAGATGTGTCCAAAAGTCCACGGAGGCAGAAAAGCAACTGGTGCTGTACTGAAAAGCCCACAGCACAGCTGACTGAGAAACTGCGTGTCGTGCAATAAGACCGCCCATTGGATGCTACACTACAAATGCGCAGAGAAAAGTACCGATGCTTCTACATTGAAATATAACTTTAAACACTGAATGCATTACTAATATAACAAATAAAGAGTAAGTGCATTGCTAATATGATCAATAAAAAGTGAAGACATGCGTATACGACACTTAAAAGAGTAAATGCATACACGACAAATAATAGTGAACGCATTACTAATGACGACAAATAAATGGAGAATGCATTGCTTATATGACGAATTAGGAGTAAGTGCATTGCTAATATGACCAATAGAGAGTAAATGCATTACTTAAATGACAAATATATAGTGCATACATTGTTTATATATGATAAATAAACGTATAGGTTCTCTTCAATAGTCTACATCGTGGTTCAGTACGAGCTGGTCGGACGAGAGAAAGTATTTGCAGTCTCATTCGCAACTTTGCAGCAAAATATATTAATAAATGATGTGAATTTGAGTACATCGCTGGTCACAGCACGCCTGCACAATGGGACAGAGATAAATAGAGAACAGCGCCACTAGAGGCCTGCAAGGACATTGCACGTGAGCTTAACCTCCTTAAAGGGACACTCCACTTTTTTGAAAATAGGCTTATTTTCTAGCTCCCCTAGAGATAAACAATTGAGTCTTACCGTTTTGGAATCCATTCAGCCGATCTCCGGGTATGGCGGTTGCACTTTTAGCATAGCTTAGCATAATCCATTGAATCTGATTAGACCATTAGCATCGCGCCAAAAAAATTAAGAGTTTCAATATTTTTCCTATTTAAAACTTGACTCTTCTGTAGTTACATCGTGTACTAAGACCGACAGAAAATTAAAAGTTGAGATTTTCTAGGCAGATATGGCTAGGAACTATACTCTCATTCTGGCGTAATAATCAGTGACTTTGCTGCCGTAACATGGCTGCAGAAAGCGCAATGATATTACGCAGCAGCCGAAAATAGTCCTTTCAATGTTACTATTTTCAGGCGCTGTGTAATGGGATTATAGCTCCTAGCCATATCGGCCTAGAAAATCACAACTTTTAATTTTCCGTCACTCTTAGTAAGTACAATATGTAACTACAGAAGAGTCAAGTTTTATAGGAAAAATATTGAAACTCTCTGGTAATGTTTGAGCGCGCTGCTAATGGTTCAATCAGATTCTATGGAATATGCTAAGCTATGCTTAAAGTGGTAGCGCCAGACCCGGAGATCAGCTGAATGGATTCCAAAACTGTAAAAAAATCAAATGTTTACTCTAGGGGAGCTGGAAAATTAGCCTATTTTCAAAAAAAGTCGAGCGTTCCTTTAAAACAATACAGATTTTAATTGTTTCCATTACAAATTGCTTAATGTAAAGCTGCTTTGCAACAATTAACAATTGTGAAAAGCGCTATATAAATAAAATTGAATTGAATTGAATTGAATTAATGAACCATGAGCTGTTTACCATTGCATTATTCCTTTACGAAGTCTCTTTTGGGCCTCATTTCAGTTAGACTTTATTTATTATCTTTAACACCCATTTTCCCAACTGGTATTGTTTTGACAGTACAGTATCTGACATACACAGATAAATTAAAGTCTCTAAGGAGAGGCAGAAAAGTCTGCATACTGTGGTACAGATCAGAGCTGTATATCTGTCTCTGAAGGAGCAGCAGGGGCCCACATCGGCCCCAAATGGTTTATGGGTACGTGCTGTACTTCAGACAGTAATATGAAAGATGTTTAGTGGAGAATGAGGCCATCACTGGTAACTTACCTTCTGCATGTCTGCTGGTAAACAGGAACAGACATTACTGAACACTACACACCTCTGTCGTCGCCTTGGGGAGATTCTGACAGATGTGAACAGTTCAGAGATTGAATATTACTGGGGCCATGCTGAAAGATATTAATCTTCAAATATTTGTAAACACTTCAGGTAGCCCAATATCTAAGCTTTAGTTTTGAGGTAGGGTATATGTTACTGTACAGTTCATCCAAAGATTAGTCAATTTCATCTAAAAATACGTAAACGCGTACAGAACGTACGGAAAGTGGAACGCGCATTTCGTGTGGGTGACTGTTTGGTGGAGGTGTTCGGTGTGAATGTGGAAAAAGAAACACATCACATACATCATCACTCCTGCGATATTTCCCTCTCATAACGCTGAACAAGGTCCATATCAGGACTTTGAACCAGAATTTTTTTCCAGTTAGTTCGTTCTGAACAAAAACAGTATTTAACGTTTCTGGTTTTCGGTTCAACCCTAAAGTTGACGTTCCTGAACCGGTTAGAACAAAAAAATTAAGTTCTCTAATCGGTTAATAACGTTCCATGTCAGCTGTGGAAAATACAAATAAGTAGGCTGATCATTAGGACATTAAACTTAAATTATTAGTCTACATAATTTTCCTTAAGTCTCTATCTTTTCATCAAACATTAAAAAAGGCTACACGGCATAACTGTAATTCTGACATGCCTACATTTGTTGAGTGCACTTAAACACGCGCACACACACAGACGGAGAAGGAATTCCAAACGGCGCTTCGGGAAGAAGATGCAGCATAAACAGTCGCTCCACATTAAGTGAAAATTACGTTGTTTTTCAGTGCTTTATTTGCCAAATGTATTTTATACATCCAGAGTTCTGATCTTTGAAGGGCATAGGAATAATCACGTTTGATTGGAGTTGGATCGGACACATTCAAACGCATGTGCGTCTGTGCGTACAAAAAATTGCTCACTTTAGCGCCTTTTTGTGGTCAAATTGTTTAAAATCACTTTAGTGTTAACATTTGCAAGCCTTTGAAACACGTGCCAATGATCAACTTTCACCATATTCAAATACGCGTATCTGTGAATTGCATGCAAGCCGAACTGTGGGTCTGTGAAGATCACAGAGTCATATTAGACAGAAATCTTGTTAAAGAACGAAAAAAAAAATAACGTTATTAACCGCTTACCATTATTTTCAATAAACGGTTCTGTTCTGGAACATTAAAAGTTTCTGGTTTTCGTTTTCATTCGGTGAACCAGTTCAAAGCCTTGGTTCATATTACACACAGTACTTACACTGAAAAAAATGATTCATTAAACTTAATTTTTTTAAGGTAAGTGGTTGCAATCAATTTATTTAAGCTACATTTAAACAAAAGTTTTTTGTTGTGCATTTCTAATTTTTTTTGTTTAAATGTAGCTTAAATAAATTGATAGCAACCACTTACCTTAAAAAATTGAGTAAATTGAATGAATCATTTTTCAGTGTTTTCATAAGTAATAACACACTTATACTAATTAATAACACAATTCATTTGTATAGGGCTTTAAGCAATACACAATGCATACACATATTTATATAAAAAAAAAAAACTTGCATCGGTTTGGGATAACACTGTAAAAAATCTAACTTAAAGAGCAAGTTACCTGGTTGCCTTAAAATTGAGTTAATTTGACTTAAAAATATTAGTTGACAATTTTTTTTAGGTGACAATTTTAGTTAACTAATATTTTTTAAAGCAACCAGGTATTAAAAACTTAAGTTGAACCAACAAACAATTTTTTTTACAGCGTAGTGATCCTAAATGCCATTGTTTCTCACGAATAGGAGGAAATGACAATACATTTTTTTTTGGTGAATTTTGTTTTAATAACTCATTTGCTGTACTTCAGTCTGTTCTTAAAGCGTCAATAAGAAATCATGTACATTTTCTTAAAATTTAAATCCTTTACCAGTACATTTTATAAGACAAAAAAAAACTAAAAATATAAACAGACCAATATGCACTGAAAAGCATTTTTACAAAAACACACTGCACAAAGTCCTATCTCGGTAAAATAAATAGTCATGAACAAACGAAAAGTATTTTACAAACTGAAAAGGTCAACAACATTTACCAGATGTGGTTCTATAAATGAACCTTTGCCTTTTTAACATATCCAATGAATTACATAGGACTTGTGCAACAAACATTTTCTTAAAACATGACAGTGTATTATCTACTGAAACTAAATGCTGAACAAAAACACAAAATAATAACGTGGTGCACCCCTTTTACGTAAAATCAACACTGATATGAGTAGATTAAAAATGTTATTACAATAAGTTACATTCCTGCAGGTTATCGCGACTGCAATGTGATACTGAATCAAATGAGTGACGGGTCCAGTTATGTTTAAATGTACACAGATTAGTCACACAGTGTCCATAGACGGCCATTTTCTTTCTGTCCAGATGTCCTCTGTACACACGAATCAGTGTCCAATACAATTTCCAAAAAGTAGAAAAAATAGTGCCTGTTTGGGTGAATCTAACGAAAATATGTCCGGGTTGCATTTTACCATCAAATTAAAAATAATTACATCATACTTTGCGGTGGCATTTAACCATAATGCAAAAAATTTAATACATCTGGAGATGATGATGATTACTGTAATACAATGAATGTAGTCAATATACACACTAGCATAATGTATAAACCTTTACATTTTACATTCATATTTTTTTATATTACAAATGAACTTGAAAAAAGCGTCAATTTAATGCAATTTCTTCTACATTTATTTTTGAACTAAAATTCAGTTTTGACATATTTCATGAGATTTAAAATAAAGAATAAATGTTTAAAACCAAAAACAATCACTTTCTGTACGGGCAGTGACGAGGTTAAACTCAAGCTTAGTGACTAACATGAGCGTCTCTACAACAAAATGTACACAGAATGAGAAGTATGTCCTGTCTGAAGGCACAAATACCTCTACGGGTGAGATCCTACCAGAGCAATTGTTTCTATGTGACACGAGGTGCTGCCGAACGTGGGAAATCAGTGCAATAAAAAGGAAATGAGTGTATGTGAAAATATTTAGCTTAAATTTTCTCCTCTGCTCCCTTTAACTCCGTCATTCGTATTAAAGTCTTAAAAATGTAGCTCATGAGATCAGTTTCCTCCTCGCTGCGTCAAAGTCCACGCGTTTTCTCTATGTACATAAAGGGATATAAATGTATAGTAGCGCAGATGTGATTATTGAGCGTGCGGGCTGCCGTGAACTCTGAAGCGGTATAGGCAGGTGTATTCGGGGTGACCCCAGTTTGACAATACTCTCATCTCAATGATCTGGAAAGCCTTGTCGTTCTTCTCCTGTAGGAAGGGATAAATCAACATGGTCAGTCCACTAGATGTAATATAAAGCCTTATTTTAAAAAGTCAAGAGATACACACGTGTCACAAATAATGTAATTTCAGCTTATTATATTTTGTACTGTAGTACAACACATTAATACGCTGTTAATGCAATTGAACCTATACATTTTTTTATCATATAAACAGTGTATTCAATATATTTTGGTTATTTAAGTAATGCATTAGAAGAGTTTCGTTGCAAAATGAGAAACATTTTTCAGAAATCTTGTTTTTTGGTTGTGCATTCCAATTAATATCAATTCAACTGCAGTTGGTTTGTTTTGATTTAAACCTTCATAACTTAAAAAATACAGCTAAGTAGCACCATAAAACAACACAATAACATGATAACTAGGGCTGCACGATTTGGGTAATTTTTCCCATTGCGGTTACTGATGCTAATATTGCGATGTGCAATTGCGATTATGATACATGGTATCATGGGTTTTAAGGAAAATCCACACACAGTTTAGGGATAATGCTAAAATGTGTATTTGTAAAACTAGAAATGTTTTCGTATTGCCACGTGATGTAGCAACTGCTCAGTGTCAGTAATCCTAAATCCAAAATACCGCCATACAACAGACATAGAGTTTTTTTTCAGCTAACAGATCACTGTCAATCTCCTCTGCATCCATCTTCGCTCTGGTATTTCCGCGCTGCGCACACACAAGTGACAATGCATGCCACACACGTGCATGCCACACGTGCACTGCCTTTTTTGTTAGTTTTTCTTTCTTTTTTTTATAAGCAAGGAAAATCATCAAACTGTTATCAGAAAGTTTGTGTTAACAAGTCCACACATTTATTTATTTAAAATAATTGCAACATTTTGCTGTCATATAATCGCACAGACTGACATCGCGATTGCGATGCGATTAATTGTGCAGCACTAATGATAACATAATAATAAACATGTTTTGACAAAAATGTTAAAAACGGAGTTATCTCGTTTTGCAACGAAACTCTTCATGTACTATTGATTTGTCATGTTGTCTTCCTCGTAATGCATTCACTCTTTATTTGTCGTGTTTAAGGTACTACATATTTAACACATACTGAAAACTTGTCTCTGTAAATTATAATCAATCCATCTATATCTAAATAAAACAATAATTATTTATCCATCTAAAATAACAATAATAATTATATCCATCATTGCAATAATTGTATCTATCGATCTGTCCGTCCATCCATGTATCTATCTATCCATCCATCCATCCATCTCTATCCAGTGTTTCCCATATATTCATTTATCTGTGGCGGGCCGCAGAATCAACACTGGCCGCCACAAATAGATTTTTCATGATTCACATTTACATTTTAATTTTACTATTTAAAACGGCTTAATTCATTGCAGGGAGCGCTCAGCGCGCCTCCATCCTCCCTCTCTCGTTGTGTGCAGCGCAACAGCGCGCGCCCCCGGCCCCCTCCCCTCTCTTTGCTGAGCCTGCACGCCTTTCTCACATAACAGTGAAAAGTATTTAACTCCGTGTTCCTCCGTGTAGTTTCTCTTTTTCGCGTAAACGTCAACAGTCACGGGTGTTACTGACAGAGAAGTCGATGGCTGATTAAGTTCATCATGAGAGTGACTTAACAAAAGGTTAGCATAATGTTTCCCACATATACCCGTTCTGATGTGAGTCTGTGTCCGAGCTCTCTCCCTACCTATTATGCGGCATGCCCATTCACGTGTTCTGTAGTAACAGCAACTGTGTATTCTCTCATATTTCTGAATTTGCAACAAATTGTTTGCGCTATACAATAAAATACCACTCGTATTTCTAATAAAAAAGCGCTCAAAACACAACAACACTGATGAGAAGAGCAACATCAGTACAGCCTCAATGTAAACGTATGATGATTTTTTCAGATAAGGTCGCGTTTTAGCAGCAGTTTAAGAGAGAGCTGATTGGATTAAACAAAGAGTTACTGAGTCGTGGGTCGTTACTGGGTCCAGTTTAGTCACCATTTTATAGACAACAGAACAGAAACTATGTAAAATAGCATTCTAGTTGTGTTAAAATGCAATATAATGTGACGGATCAAAGAGTAAAACACGACGCAATGACGTCACATATATGCTAATCAGCGTGTGACGTCATCGCCGCCACAGTATCTCAAAATCCTGTGGGAAACACTGCTCTATCTATCGCTCTCTCTATCTATCTATCGCTCTCTCTATCTACCAATCCATATCTCCATCTAGCTCTTTCTATATCCATCTAGCTCTCTCTTTTTTAAGTTATATTTTTATTTTTAACAGTGAATAAGGAGAGGACAGGAAAGTACAGGGAGGAGAGAGGGATACGGGATCGGCAAACGACCTCGAGCCAGGAATCGAACTCGGGTTGCCGAAAGCACCACATGTCGGAGCGCTGCCCACTACACCATCGGCTCCAACTATCTAGCTCTCTCTATCCATCCATCTACCCATCTTTATATCTCCATCTAGCTCCCTCTATATCTATCCATCCATCTCTCTCCATCCATCCATCTACATGTATCGATCCATCTATCCATCTCTCTCTTTCTATCCATCCATCTACATGTATTTATCCATCAATCCATGTATCTATCCATCTTTATATCTCCATCTTGCTCCCTCTATATATATCTATCCATCCATCCATCCATCTCTCTCCATCATCCATCCATCTACATGTATCAATCCATCTCTCTCTCTCTCTCTATCCATCCACCTACATGTATTTATCCATCAATCCATGCATCTATCCATCTTTATATCTCCATCTAGCTCCCTCTATATCTGTCTGTCCATCCATTTCTCTCTCTCTGTCTCTCTCCATCCATCCATCCATCTACATGTATCGATCCATCTATCCATCTATATCTCCATCTAGCTCGGTCTATCTATCTAGCGCTCTCTATCCATCCATCCATCTCTATATCTCCATCTATCTCTTCGATATCTATATATCTAGCTCTCTATCTATCCATCCATCCATCTAGCTCTCTCTTCCTCTACATATATAAATCTAAATATCTCTATACACATATATACACAATAAGACTTTTTTAAAAATAATTTCACTCTATATGTATTTTACCATAACAGGGAAGATCTGTAGGGACTCTCCATCTTCTTCATAGGTGTAGTCACCTAACAGTTGTCCTCCTTCCTGGTATTCATCATCCAATCCCTACAAAGAGGACGACATTTAGCATACGATTGATGCAGGGTATTCCCTGTCTCATGTCTCAGACATGACACAAAGTAAACTTGTAAACATGTAAACTTGACACAAAGCATTGAGTCTTACATAGACCGTGAATCGGCGTGGTGCGCTGGTGATGTTGCCGGACGGAGAGAGGGATTTGGGAATATGTTCCAGACAGAAGGATGTAGGGAACACTTTTAAAGACAGCCTGATCACCAGATAACCATGGGAGCCTTTGAATGCCCAGCAGTTGCCTGGGTACATTTCCGGCTAAAGGGAAGACACAAATTCAGATCATTTACCTCTTCGTTTATAACATTAATTTGGACTGACATATAGTAAACAATGTGTGCTCTTACCTGAATGACAACACGTGGAGACTGCGAAAAATACCACAGCGGTAGTCCGAACAGGCTCATGAGAGCAGTTTTTGTCTCGTATGTTTCTGAACACCGTGTGCTGAGGATGCTGCCACCTGCACATACAGACTCAGGTCAGAATGACTTGAAAGCATTTGTGATGTTCAGTGTGTGTGTGTTTGGTTGATGTGCCCACCTCCAGACTCCAAAGCGTAGTCCACCTGTCCCGTACGGTCCTCCGAGTATAACTTCAAAGCGCGCTGGACGATCAGCTGGACTTGCTGAGAGATAAAAGGAGCAATGAGTATACAAAGCAGGATTACTTACAGTATACATAGCTGTGAAATGAGTACCTCTTCTGACATCCCAGCAGCCATGGCAGTCTGGGCGACGGTTTGAGTGACAGTTTCTGTAGTGGACTGCTTCACTTCGCTCTCCTGCAGCCGAAGCGCCACGTTTCCCAGGATGCTGCGCTCCAGCGCCGTGAGGGTTGCGGTCAGGTCAGACGAGCGCGTGTACTGAGAGGCCAACCACGGCAGCAGGGGCTCTGGGATTTCGGCATCGCCACTGTCACGACCGTACAGGAGAGCGTACAGCTGCTCTCTCACCTGTGCTGATACCTGAAGAACACAATGGAAAATATGGACCGACGTTTGAAGATAAATATTATTAAAAGAACCTCCTCCATATGATAAAACTCACCGTTTCGTGCATGGTATCCAGCCGATCGCATTTCCCTTGACATCCCATAACTCCTTGCAGGTCTGCTCTGATGCGCCCGAGTTCGGCTTCCATCCTTTGAACCTCCAGGAGCAACGCATCGTGCTTCTCCTGAGATACTCCAACACTGCAGACAGACCACAGCATTAACAGGATACAAGCTTTACGGTAAGATTGTTTTTGGGGGCCATTTTTGTCTTTATTAGATAGACAGGAGAGGACATGAAAGTACAGGGTGGAAAGAGGGGTAAGGGACCGGCAAAGGACCTCGAGCTAGAATTCGAAATTGGTATCTCTACCTGATGGGGGCTGTGGCAGGTGTCTCCTGTTTAAGATGGATTTCCTTTGATAAACATAAGATGCCCATTATTGCTTTGTTTACAGGTACAATATAATAGATAATTTTTTTTTTTTAAGCGGTAAATGTGTTTATTACTGTAGTTCGGGTGTTCAGGTTCTGCAGATAAAGTTCAAGCTCTCGCAGTCGGGCTTCGAGAGTCGCCTGATGCCGTACATGCTGTTCTTCAATCTGAAATGCATAATGAGAGGAAAAACCATACAATATAATTTACAATACACTATGGATACATTTTATCAGTGTGGGTGATTCTCGCGAAATTAGACTTATAAGGTGTCATATGTACCAAACATTTTGATAAAAAAGTAAATGCAAAGTAAGAAGTATACAGTTACAAACATCTCTTCGTGTACTATTTTGCACATGATTTCAAATGACATCATACAAACCAATTTTGTTGTTTTTCCACATTTAAGGGGAACATTTTCATTACCTTAAAGGATTAGTCCATTTTCTTAAAAGAAAAATCCAGATAATTTACTCACCACCATGTCATCCAAAATGTTGATATCTTTCTTTGTTCAGTCGAGAAGAAATTATGTTTTTTGAGGAAAACACTGCAGGATTTTTCTCATTTTAATGTACTTTAATAGAGCCAAACACTTAATACTTAACAGTTTTTTTTCAACGGAGTTTCAAAGGACTATAAACGATCCCAAACGAGGCTTAAGGGTCTTATCTAGCGAAACGATTGTCATTTTTGACAAGAAAAATAAAAAAATATGCACTTTTAAAGCACAACTTCTCACCTGGGTCCGGCCCAGCGTGACCTAACGTAAATGCGTAGTGACGTAGGGAGGTCACGTCGTGTTACATATATGAAACGCACATTTGCGGACCATTGTAAACAATAAACGGACACAAAGACATTAATTATTATCATTCCACATACAACAACGTCAGAACGGTCCTCTTTCTCAACACTTGTAAACACTGGGGCGGAGTTTCGCGTACGTATATTTGTGTATATTTGTCTTGTCAAAAATGACAATCGTTTCGCTAGATAAGACCCTTATGCCTCGTTTGGGATCATTTATAGTCCTTTGAAACTCCTTTGAAAAAAAACTGTTAAGTGTTGAGTTAAGTATTAAATGTTGGGCTCTATTAAAGTCCATTAAAATGAGAAAAATCCTGCAATGTTTTCCAAAAAAAAAAACATAATTTCTTCTCGACTGAACAAAGAAAGACATCAACATTTTGAATGACATGGTGGTGAGTAAATTATCTGGACTATTCCTTTAACATGGCCATGACTGGATTTGGGTTCTTTGACATGGAAATATTTGGGTCATTCCTGGGATTCGGTAATATTTCAGTCCCCTAGATTTTGAAATTAAATGTTTAAAGCTTTTCACAATACGTTGGTATGTCCTTTATAATTATTACAAATAATTATTGTATTTAAATAATTTTTATCATTTAAACAAAATCCTTATTTCTGTCTTACAGCAAGCATTTTTTCATGTCCCTAAGGTTTTTCGCTGAATTTGTATTTGGAAAATAATTAATAAAATGTGCAGTGTCTATAATTTTCGGCAACAATGCAAGTATTTATTTGTGTTCTTTGCTTTTTAAAATATATATATTTAAAAAAAAATGCAAGATATTTGATAAAAAACAACTAATGAACTGAACTCAACCCCGTCACGCCAACCATTCTCAGCCCATAATAATTTAGACTCCACCAATATTTGACATCATTCACAGGAAGTTGCATCATTTAGCTCTCTTCAACAGCAAGGTGCAGAAGATGGTGAGTTATTCACACTTTTTATTCATTTTTTTAGGTGTATTATAGTCAGGGAGGGTACTGTCAACAACTCAACCCCATCACATACAATTAAGATAGAAAATTATGACTTTTCAAAAATTTATTTTCATCCATAAAAATCTAAAATATACTTATTTCATTGGCTGCCATGTGGCCCATTCTTTCTTTGTTTAAATTCTTACTGCAGTTCAGATAATAAAGTGAAAATGAAAAAAAACTAAATATGACTATGTCTCTATTACATGGTTGCCTAAAATAAAATAGTATTTTGTTTGAGTCTCATTTTCATATTAAACAAATACAAATTAAAAGTAGGCAGATGTGTCCTTTCAACCCTATTACAGTATTCTCAATCCTGTCACATTAATATTTTTGGAAAACAAAATATTTGGAAAAATTAAAAAATGAAAGCATTTGTTGCTGATTACCACCCGACATGTTAAGGGATAACACAGTAACATTGTGGTTTAGTGAAATATCTAAATTAAATTTATTCTTACTAAAATAAAGAGACAACCGACAAACAATTTGGATATTTGTAACTTCCATCACATATAAAGGTGAAAATTATTATAAATGTTACATTTGAAGTCATTGAATTGGTATGAGGAACACATGAGCAGTAGGTAAATGTTTGTTTATAACAAGTTTTGTGTAAAATCCTGTTTAAACATTCAATTTTGTCCGTCACAGGGTTGAGAATAAAAAATCAATCTGAAAATAATAAAAGGCTTTAATGCCTGAGATGGGAAAATATGATTTTTTTGAAAGTTTGATATGTGCCTAATAATGTGGGGTATTTAGAAATGTAATCATATGTAGTTAAAATTAAGTAAAAATTAAAAAAGTCCAAGTTATAATATTACAGAATCCCAGGAATGACCCATTTATAATTAAAAAATCTAAAAAATAAAAAGCTTCATGTGGAATTTGGTGATCATTGGTAAATGTAGAGACAATAATAAGAAATATAAATGTGTCCAAGAAAACATTTCTCATCCTCCGCAACAATTTTCAATTCATTGTTTAAGCCCTCAAGGAACTAACATTTTCAAAAAAATAGTTGGAAGGGACATAATTGACCGTGACACTCAAGATGGCTACCAGGTAAGCAGTTATAATTTTTTCTCTCCAGATAAATGTTGAAATTTTGTTTGTCATAGTACCTAGACAACTTTTTAGTTCTCATTACCGAAACATGAGTTTGTAAATGCATATATTTAATGTAATATCATGTTGCGGTAATGAAAATTTTTGATAATGATAAATTAAAAAAAAGTAAATAATTCTATAGAAAATATTTTTTAAATCCTTTAAAAATAATGGTTATACTAAGTTCAGACCTTAATCTTATATGTGCAAAAAAAAATAGTTTTAAAACAATCTGATACTGGACATCTTCTAAGTCAGGATTTCGTGAGAATCACCCGTATGTATTTCCTTGATATCAAACCCATGACCTTTGCACTCCTAGCAGTGCATCAGTTTACCTACAGGAACACCAATTATTTTCTCATATATAATCTATAAGCACAAAAATGCCTGTGAATATTTTCACTTTCTCACCTGTGTCCTGCCGGTGGCCTCTTTCTCCATTTCTCCTTTGATCGCTGTGAATTTGGGTTCGATCATCTGTGAGACCCAGAGGCCGAGAGCGTCTCTGTCCGTCTTTGTGTCCACCTGCGCCTTTAGCTCCTGAACCAAACCCACAGCCTCCTGATGCTGCTGCTGTGCCTTCAGCTCCCCCTGCTGGATGTTCTCCCACATCGCCGCCACACGCTGCTCGAGTCGCAGCAATCGCTCGCTGTTAATGGACTCTGATGCAGGCTGCAAGAAAACAGAAACATACTATGATTTCAAATCTTGTATGTTACATGCTAGTTGTTCACACTGCGCCCTCTCTTTTATGTTACGAGATAAATTTGGATCCATCTGTTCGGGCAATGAAATCAATATCTGGTACATCTTTGGTTGCTATAGTGACTTCAGCCGGATACAGAGATACTATTTCTTCTCCAATAACAGAGTTGGTGTCAGTATGCCGGGAAGGAAAAAGCAGCTTGGATGCAATTCATGCTTTTGTTGCTCAGTAACTAATGTGAATCAGATGTGTAAATGTCAACTTTCTGGCTTAATTCTAGATGAAGATGGTTAAGATCTTTACCTGTGAGGTGACTGGAGGTTGGATGTGATGTTCTTGAGCCAGTGGCTCTGATGGGAAAGCAGGAAGTGAAGGAAACGATGGTAAGGAGGGGAGAGACGGGAGGGAGGGAAGTGATGCAATAGTGGGCATCAGCGTCTTCCATTCGGTGAGGTTTACAGCGGGAAGAAAGGTCAGAAAACCAGCTAGACCAAGATACCACAATCCTGCAAAACAGAAGAGGTAAACATGGATTAAGTGTTTATAGGCTGTACAATACCATTCACTTGCGCATTAAAAGACTCTTGGGATTTTCCTCAGTTTAGTGGGAGCAAAAGTTCAAGAGAAAACGAAAGAGAGATAGAGCTTGCGTGCGCATATTTTGGATGTGTGTGTGAAAGCAATAAACAGATTTATCAAAAACACATGGGTTCAACTACAAATAACTGCCCGAGTGTGGATTTGTTTTGGTTTCTCAGGGTGTACTCACACTATGCGTACGGTACCGCACTGGAGTATGTTTGACCCCTAAAATATGGTTTGCTTGGCTAGTGTGATAGCTGGCACAGTTCGTTTTGATTCAGAGGCAAAAGTGTGTCATTTATCATCTATTTCAGTGCAAAATGTAGACTAGAGGTCTTCCTGGGTCCAGATAAATGTACCCGACCCGAAATGACCCGAATCACTTTTTACCCAAACCCGATGTGCATTTTTTAACCCCGCAGGACCCGAATGTAAACGGCACCGACTTGTGTGCAGTCTGCATCCCCGAATGCACCAGTCAGACAGATAGAAACCCAGTGGCCTCGAAAACAATTTGGCTAACTGCCTTATTTAATACCATTTGTTATCTGAAAAACGACACCGCTAAAATGTGCATTCCAAATTGATTGACAGGTCTGGCACAACGAAAATTAACCTACTGCCAGCCATAATGTCACAAGCGCTCTTGGCAAACAGAGGAGGGGTTGGACTCGATGCACACGTTAGTTTGGGTCTTCTCTGGTCCGTTTGGCAAAAATGCATTTATGTATTGTTGGCTATTGCTACAAATATACCCGTGCGACTTATTTTTATTTATTCATTTCGAATTTATGCAAAAAAAAGAACATCAAACAAGAAAATAATTTTTTCTTCAAGTATACAAATCACACAAAACGTATAATCGTAATAATTAACAAAATATTTTATAGGGCTGTGTAGAGATGCACCGAATATTCGGCCGCCGAAAGACTTTTATCACCTAAACAATACGGCCGAAATGTTGTGATGACGCAAACAGAAACCGCGACCTGCACGTGCTTGTCTGAAGCAACATGTATGCGGCGTGGATGTATTTAACCGCAAAAAGGCGCTAAAGTACGCACAGAGGCACATGCGGTTGTGTCTGGTCCAGACGTGATCATCACAGTGAGTAGGGCTGTCACTTTTGTGAAAAAAATCATTTTCGATTTTTAATATATAAGTGTTCATTGAATCGATTGTAAAATCGATTTTCCATGTCTAAAAAAGACGTTTCCATTTTCAACGCCAAATAACAGACAAATGTAAAGAGAGCGCCTGAAACGCACAAGTCAGCAATATTTCTTATTCATTGTCATTAAGTTTCGTGCAGAAAAAAAACAGCAACAGGAGTGCAACATTGTCTAAAAAAATATGCAGAGTGGACTGCTGCCATAAATGAAAAACATTACTGCAGGCTTCAACCGGCTGCTTTTATGATTTAGGCAATTCAAAAATTATTTTAAATAATGATTCGATCCATTTCAAACAACTGTTCAAAAATGAAACTTTAAATAGACTTACTTGAAGTTGAGAACATGCTGTGTATTTTTTTATTAAACGTAACCGACACTTAGGCTGCACTAGGCAGGCATAATGAAATGCGCAAAAAGAATAGGGCCATTACAAATTATTGGTCAGGAAAACAAGTCGATCAACATTTTAGGGGTCAAGAGCAGAGCGCTTTTCATTCACTATATGTCCATCTGTTGAGAAGACGCACTCCGACCGCACTGATGTCCCAGGGAAACTCGGGTACTTCGTTGCCAGCTGCGTATTTCGTACTGCCAATCTTCCATCACAAAAGCGGGTTGCTGTCAGCTCGCAAGGGTGGCTCCTTGTCATAACTCATCATCTCCTGTAACGTCACAATTTCGACGCTGTCTCGTGTTGCACAGGTTTATTGACGTTGTCCTCCATTTTCTTTGCAAAACACTAGATGCAGCGATTGAAAGCGTGAAACTATAGGTGCGTAAAATTGCTGGGTATTTTCTGTCTAGCTTTCGCACACCCAATGCACTTTCGGAATTCTTTATTTTCTTTTTCTGCTTGTTTGTGAGTTTTGTTACATCTATATTTTTAACTGTTTAATTCTTTTAAAATTAATAGTGTACATATTTGGTTAAAATCGATTGCCTATTTTCGTTTTCGAAACTTTTTTTGGTTGGTCCGATCGATTGTGCAATCGATTTTCGAACGAAAAGTGACAGCCCTAACAGTGAGTACGCCCTTCAAAGATTAGAACTCTTGATGTGTAAACTTTAGAGAGAGTCGCACAAATGTGTCTCATACTGTATAGTCCATTAACATACATGTGCCGAATAAAGCAATGAAAAACAACGTAACGTTTTTATGCTGCGCTGTTTGGGATTCGCCTTCGTTCTCTGTGTGCGCGCGCGTTTAAGTGCCCTCAATAGTGCACACACAAGTGAGAAGCAAACTAGAGAACGTAAAATCTTTCTGTTATTGACAGGGCACATATAAACAAAATTAGCTCCAAAGTATTCCTTTTTTAATAAAACATTTGTTTATGTCTTAAGTGTATGTATAGATTACAGTCATAAACCAGTCTCTGCTTATTTAAAGAGACAGTAACCTCAATTAACCTACTTAAGTCTAACAAAGAGACAAATAGCTCTAAAAAATTATAATATATTTAATTTATACAATAAAGACAGTGTTATGACTCATTTAACTCGATTTCTGTACCTAATGCTAATGTTAGCCCTTATTAATGTGCAGCTTTGTTCTTTTTTATAAATGTTTGTAATTCCTTTATTTGTTATTAGATTTTCCCCACCCCCTTTTTGCTGATCTGAAAAATAATCCGATCCGTGCCTCAAAAACTGTGATGTGATATGAACCGTGAGTTTTGTGATCTGTCACACACCCCTAGTAAAGTTAGTACACAGTGATAGCCATAAATGCATTTGTACTAATAATTGGCATAATAATTTATTTCGGTGTTTCGGTTTTTCGGCCTTGGTTTCCTCATTTTCGGTTTCGGCCAACAATTTTCATTTCGGTGCGTCCCTAGGGCTGTGCAAAAATATTTTAATCTCTACTATCGATATTTAACAAAAAAAAAAACATCGAATCCCTCTGTGTGCATCAAACGACCTCCTTGCCGCTGCTGTAGTTGTCGCTGTCCAGTTGTCTGTCGTATACGGCCATTCGGCCAATGTCTCAGAAGTTAGCGGGAGTGGGAAAATGGCAGAAAATTTAAAAACACCTGCAGCTTTTCAAAGCCAACGTGTGGAAGCACTTTGGCTTTTTTTTTAAAGTTTTTTTTAAATTCAGCTTTATTTTCTTACATTTTTGATAAAAGAAGAGGGAAAAAGTATCGCAGCATGCAACGTATTGTATCGCATCGTGAAATGTATTGTATCGCGAGGCCCTTGCTAAAACCCAGCCCTAATATTCAATCCTGATGGAGATAAAATTACTTTCTATAGTAAATCAACAAATGTGAAGCTGTGAACCACACAGTCAAACTTTCACACCAGTATTTAGAGATAAAACTTACCGAACAGCAGCAGAAAAGGTAGCAGGAACAGAAGAAGCTTTAGTAGTTTGGGAAGACACCTAACAGATACAAAAACAAATATTTTTTGCAAACGTTTACATATTGACCCTAAATCTCAATCTACATCTGCACATAAACACTATAAATATGACTGATAAATAGATAAATGACAATATAAAAGCTTTTAACTCGTACCTGGTGAGAAGAAAGACGTTGATCAAAGACATTAATGTTACCAGCTGGTACCACCCTGTTCCTAACCACCAGAAGGCGCCGGTCGCTGCTTTCCCTGTGCAGAGAATAAGAGACATTAGTGACGAAAAACACACTTAAATTAGAAATTAAGTACCCAAGTATTCATCTCAATACAAAAGACAAAAAGTGTGACAAAAAATATAAATAAGGAATCAATTATTGAGGCTTGCATTGAGAAAATTAAAACCTTTTTAAAAGTTATGCATGCATGTGATAATTTAGTCATGATGACAAATGTTTTTGCATTACTCCAACTAAATTTATTTTTAATAAGATACAACAATATCACCAGCCAAGATATAAAAGTTAGTGGAAAAGACTTGCAAAGCCCATTTGGTTAAAAACTCAAGGCTGCCAAACATTTTAGTGTGCTAAAAAAAGCTCACCGGTGGCTCCTGTGGGCCCAATCAACCATTCAACAATTTTCCAATGGAGTTAAAAAAGTCTTTCATATTCATTTAAGAAAATAAATGATTCAGGGAAGAAAATAAGTAGTTCAAGAATCAAATACAGTTTGAGTGACATGAATCAAAAAGACAGTGTGATGGTTAAGTGATTTGACAGAAGAGTAGTGCGTGTTCACGGTGCTTGAAAAGAGCCATTAAAAGAAAGATGAACATAAAACTGACTATATTAGTGCAAGTTTGACATGAGGAAGAGCAGGACGTGATAGAGACAGACGGACATGCTTTATAATAGTCTGAAGTATATCAACCTGGAGACAACACTGCCAACCACAGAATGGACTTCAGCTTACGAGCCACAAACACAGGAGCTGAAGCAAAACCTCTGCAAACCCTCAGTAGACCCGAACCTGAATGTGAACCAGCAGATATAAACTCTCAATCACACATCAAGATAAAAATCCAAAAAATGCAATTGGGGATTCTCAGCAAATCCTGAAATTATTCTGCACATCATGTCATTGTTTGTCAATTATAAATCAACAGCCATGTGACCCTGGACCACAAAACCAGTCATAAGTCGCACAGGTATATTTTTTAAACCCATATTAAGGATATTTAAAGGGGGGGTTTAATGGTATTTCAAGCATTCTGACTTATTAACACAGTTATAGAGTTGTTTCCTCATGCTAAATGTAGGCAAAGTGTCAAAAATGCAGTTGGGCGTGTTTCAGAGTATTTCTGTGCCGAATGCACTTCGCCAGGGTTCGTACAAGTTTCGGCTAATTTTTTTCGATTACGGTTCTAACTGACGTTTCAGGGGTTTTCGATACGTATCACTTCTTTATATGGGCTTCCGCCGGAAAACTTCCCCTGGAAAACCCCGCCCAGCCGTCAGTCAGCGGGAGACGCTAGAGCTTGCTAACAGCTTATCACGCCACTCAGCTTTGTTTAATTTCAAAAGTCAACAATGGCACAACAAGAAGTGTGTTTTTGGATGTAAGGAGAAGACATCCAGCCTTATGGAAACAATGGATATAGTTTATTATCCGGATTAGCAGCGGAGTTTTGCGTGTGTGTGTTTGATGCGGTGGATTTTCATGACGAGTTACACGCGGTAAGTAAGACTTCTGTATTATGTTGGAAATAGGCGCGTGTATATTATATAAATGACACGAACATGTAGTGAATCATAAGTTAAAACAGTGTTGTATAGTGTTGCATGACTCGTACTCGCTCCTCCCGTGTTATAACTCCTCCTTCTTCATTTTTTCGTACGTTATCGGAAAGATTCGGTAAAGCTAATCTTTCTTTTATAAATCTGATTAAACTAAAGACTCTTCAGAGATATAAAGGATGTCATACTACTCCATAGGTACTCCAGATTAATATCAGAAATGCAGAAACAGCGTGTGTTACGTGAGCTTTAACATTTCTTACCATAAATATATCTAATGTATTCATCATTAGTAACATGTGTTACTATTTACAATATTTAGTTATTTGCACCCTCAGATTTTCAAATCTAGGACAAAATATGGCCAATCTTAACATACCATGCATCAATGAATTTATTTAGCTTTGATATGTAAATCTTAATAAAAAAATAACCCTTACAACTGGTTTTGTGGTCCAGGGTCACAAACAGTTTCATAACATTTTCAATAAGCCTGATGAACAGAAATAACTTTCGAAAGCTCAAATAAAGAGAACAAAGTTTACAAAAGCATAAATGTATGTAGATTTGATAAATGTGTATAACCTGTGTAAGACACAACAGCCCACAATGCGGTGAATATGTGACGGGTGTAGGAATAATGTTTAGATTCCACGTACTGCTTCTCTTCATTATCATCACCTGTGAATCAGTATCAACATACAACTTTATATATGAATGCAGTAAAAACAAATACAGTGATATAAAGTGGTACAAATCAAGTGAAGAAATTCAAAATAAACGGTGTTAAAATGAAGTCAAAGTTAAAAGACTAGAAATGCCACTTAAAAAAGTATATGAGCTTTAAAAATAATAATAGCTTTGCTATCACTGGCACTCGGGTTATGTACAATGCAATTTGGTTTAAAGTTCATGTGGTCGCTGCAACTTTCCAATGACATTTAACACGATTGGAAAATGTCTTGAATATCCATATTTAAAACTTTATTAACGAAAATAAATACCTTCCGGTAGCGCCGCCATCTTAGTCGCATCCGCATTCAGGATGAGAGCTTACGCAGCCTATGGAGGCTACTCTGCTGCTGCTCTGTGCCCCCACCCTCCGAATTTGTCATACGTCACTAAGAAAAGTGCGTACACTACGCTAATACTCTCTACTGAATACAGAGGAGTCTAAGATGTCGGCGCTACCGGAAGGTATTTATTTTCGTTAATAAAATTTTAAATATGGATATTTCTATAACAACACTGCGCGGATTACCCTCAGAAGACCTTTGTTTATCATCCTGGAGCCGTTTGGATTTAATTTATGAAGGGTGGACGCACTTTTTTGGACTTGAAGGTCGTGGACTATGGGTGGACCACGTAACATTACATTTAATCAACTGAAAGATCTAAAACATTTTCTGAAATATCCGAAATGTGTTTATCTGAAAAGCGATGGACATATGCAACTCGGACAGCTTGGGGGTGAGTAAATCATGGGTTTAATATCATTTTTGGCCGAACTATCCCTTAAAACAAACCATGTACAACTTCATTGTTCAGCACCATTGCTAAGTATTTTCTCCATCAATTTAGGGACAGTCTCATTCCCGTGGTATAAAACTGCCTTGGTTTCCAACATCACAAACATGTAATCAATCATATCAACACCGTTAAAAGCGTGAATCAGTAGTTCGACCTATATTTCTTAGATGCCTCAGACTTGATGATAAAACAACAGCTGCTTCAGCTCTACTCCTGTAATGCTCACACATGCAGGGTAAGTGCTGTAACCTGTTAACATCAACTCTGAAATATTTTAGTGCTGCAAACATGCAGTTCATGTATGCATTGTGTGAAACCGAACTAAGCATCTATTTACATATACATCTATGGTCTGCGGTGGTGCGAAAGAGTGAAGGCAGGGACAAATTTGCATATTTATATCCATGGTTCGAGCTGTGTGGCTAAGTAGAGGCAGGGACTAATTTGCATGTTCATAGATCCACGTATGCTAAATGAGGCAAAGATGTATTCAAACTGTTTAATAACATGAAGAATTTACTGTAGGAGGTAAAACTTTTAAATATACTTTATGATGCTCAAAGATGCGTTTTAAATGATAAAATTCTTGACTATAGGTAGACTTTAACATCAGCGCTGATAAAAATACATGCTGCAAACGTGCAACTCACGTATGCATTAGTGATGCACCGATGTATCGGCCGCCAATATTTATCGGCCGATTTTTTATGAATTTGAAACCATCGGCATATCAGCAATAGCACGAGAAAGGCCGATACCGATTGTTTATTAATTAACTGCATAAAGGCAATGAGTTGCATGTCTGTTGTTCAATTAAAATGATTAAATGTTCTGGTGTGTGCTATACTTAAGCACCGACAGAAAACCTTTGTTGAGCTGGTTCAAATGTCTTGGACAATAAAAGAAACAGACTGCACTTTAGTGGGGGAAAAGAAGTCTTTTTGAAGTAGCAATATTTATACTCTGTTTAAAGCAATAGCACTGGCATTATTTATGTTTATTAAAGAAATCCATTATATGTAAAAAAAAAATTAGTTAATGTTGTGTTAATGCTGAATAGCAAAAACCACCTTTAAAGGTTGTCATGCTGTCTTATTATATTTGTTTTAGCTTAATTTGTGACTCTTATTATGTTGGTCAGTTGAATGTTAATCAGATCCAATCCATGTTCAGTAAAAATAATTTGATGCAGAAATAAACTAGCTAATAGACCAACTGTATAGTATTGTATACAAGTGTTTAATATCGGTATCGGCATCAGTATCGGCCAGAAGTTGTCTGTTTAAATCTATATCGGTCAAAAAAAATCCTATCGGTGCATCCCTAGTATGCATTGCGAAATCATACATGTCCAAACTGCGGAATCTATGCACACATAGATCTATGGTCTGAACTGGAATAATTAAATAGAGACACGGACTTATTTGCATGTTCATCGATCTACGCATACCAAATAAGGCGTAGAATTACTTTCAATCTGTTTTAAGTCATGAACAAAAAAGAAAAAAACTTCTAAAAATGCTGCTTTGATGCTCAAAGATAATTTTTTGGGGGGGAGAAAATTAATCAACTACAGGGGGACTTTAAATAAAAAATAATATTTGTAATTTAAATGGCACATCTAGTCAAAAATACATGCTGCAAACACACAACTCACGTATGTATTGCCAAACCATAAGTGTCCGGAACTGCCGAATACAGAATCTATTCACAGCTATTTCTATGGTCTGAACTGTTATAATTTAAAGAAAAAGACTACTTCGCATATTCATCGATCTGCGCATACCAAATAAGGCATAGAATTACTTTTCAATCAAACTTTTAAAAATGCTACTTCGATGCTCAAATATCATTTTTTTAGGGAGAAAATTAATCGACTACAGGGGGACTTAAAAAAAAAGTAATATTTGTAATTTAAATGGCACATCTAGTCATTAACTGGTATAAATTAAAGAAATTATTTGTTAGTCAAAGAATTTGAATGAGAAAGTTGAGATCTGAAAAATCTGAAAGGAAAATGTTTCAGATGTTTCCGCACCGCTGGTTAAAATGATTTCAGAAAAGAGTTTTGTGCATTCACTGTGCTTGAAAAGAGCCATCAAATGAGTGAAAAATACACCACTGACTTTCTTTGTTTAACACACCAACATGAGGAAGAGAGTAAGGATGTGTGACAGAAAGACAGACATGCTTCAAAAAAGTAAACAGTCTAAAGTATATCAACCTGAAGACAACACTCCCAACCCCAGAATGGACTTCAGCTTACGAGCCACAAACACAGGAGCTGAAGCAAAACCTCTGCAAACCCTCAGTAGACCAGAACCTGAATGTAAACCAGCAGATATAAACTCATAATCACACAACATCAAGATATCAATCCAATTATTCTGCAAAAAAATGCAACTGGGGATTCTCAGCAAATCCTGAAATTATTCTGCACATCATGTCATTGTTTGTCAATTATAAATCAACAGCCTTGTGACTCTGGACCACAAAACCAGTCATAAGTCGCACAGGTATATTTGTACCAATAGCCAACAATACATTGCATGGGTTATAAAAAGGCACATTAAGGATATTTTACATTTCTTACCATAAATTTACCCAATATTTAGTTTTTTGCTCCCTCAGATTCCAAATTTTCAAATCTAAGACAATACATGGCCGATCTTAACATACCATGCATCAATGAAAAGCTTATTTATTCAGCTTTGATATGTAAATCTTAATTTTAAAAAACTGACCCTTATGACTGGTTTTGCGGTCCAGGGTCACAAATAGTTTTAAAACATTTTCAAATAAGCCTGATGAACAGAAATCACTTTCAGATGCCCAAAGAAAGAAAACAAAGATGCAAAATGTTACAAAAGCATAAATGTATGTAGATTTGATAAATGTGTATAACCTGTGTAAGACACAACAGCCCACAGTGCGGTGAATATGT
Organism: Misgurnus mizolepis; assembly: GCA_025389145.1. Classification (NCBI taxonomy): domain Eukaryota; kingdom Metazoa; phylum Chordata; class Actinopteri; order Cypriniformes; family Cobitidae; genus Misgurnus; species Misgurnus mizolepis. The sequence goes on along the minus strand of JAIFKI010000008.1, from coordinate 34,921,798 downwards.
GACGGGTGTAGGAATAATGTTTAGATTCCACATACTGCTTCTCTTCATTATCATCACCTGTGAATCAGTATCAACATACAACTTTATATATGAATGCAGTAAAACCAAATACAGTGATATAAAGTGGTACAAATCAAGTGAATATATTCAAAATAAACTTAAAATGAAGTCAAAGTTAAAAGACTAGAAATGCCACTTAAGTGATGCACCGATGTATCGGCTGCCGATATTAATCGGCCTATTTTTGATGAATTTGAAACCATCGGCATATCGGCAATAGCACGAGAAAGGTCGATACCGATTGTTTATTAATTAACTGCATAAAGAAATCCATTATATGTAAAAAATAGTTAATGTTGTTAATAAAATAAATGCTGAATAGCTAAAATCACCTTTGAAGGTTGTCATGCTGTCTTCTTATATTTGTTTTAGCTTAATTTGTGCCTCTCTTATTATGTTGGTCAGTTGAATGTTAATTAGATCAAATCCATGTTCAGTAAAAATAATTTGATGCAGAAATAAACTAGCTAATTGACCAACTGTATAGTATTGTATACAAGTGTTTATTATCGGTATCGGCCAGAAGTTGTCTGTTTAAATCGGTATCGGCCCAAAACAATCCTATCGGTGCATCCCTAAAGAAAACCAATGTATATGAGCTTTAAAAATAATAATAGCTTTGCTTTCACTGGCACTCGGGTTGTGTACAACCATGACTGCAATGCAATTTGGTTTAAAGTTCATGTGGTCGCTGCAACTTTCCAATGACATTTAACACAATTTAACCAAGATTTCTTTCAAAAATATGAACAGGGTTTCCCGCAGCACATTTCAGTTCAGGCGGCCCGCCTAAGCTTGGAAGCCCTACCGCCTTAACTAGGTTGTCAAAAACAAACAAAAAACACTGCGAGCAGGGACGCACACCACACGGCCGAAATGAGAAAGACGTGGTCCGGACCGTCACTGTCTGGAGGATAACCAACCAGTTGATAAAACATCTCTGAGAATAGCTTGGACGCTATGAACACTTGAAAAGAGAAAACTTCAAAAAATGCTGCTTTGATGCTCAAAGATCAGTTTTAAGGGAGAAAATTAATCGACTACAGTGGGACTTTAAACAAAAACAATATTTGTAATTTTAAGTGGCACATCTAGTTATTTACTGATAGAAATTAAGGAAATTATTTGTTAGTCAAAGAATTTGAATGAGAGAGTTGAGTCACCAGATCTGAAAAATCAGAAAGGAAAATATTTCAGATGTTTCTGCACCGCTGGTTAAAATGATTTCAGAAAAAAGTATTGTGCATTCACTGCGCTTGAAAAGAGCCATCAAATGAGTGACGATCATAAGAGACTAATACACCACTGACTTTCAGTGCATGTGAAGAGTTTGACACACTGACATGAGGAAGAGTAGGACGTGAGAGAGGAAGACAGACATGCTTCATAACAGTAAACAGTCTAAAGTATATCAACCTGAAGACAACACTCCCAACCCCAGAATGGACTTCAGCTTACGAGCCACAAACACAGGAGCTGAAGCAAAACCTCTGCAAACCCCCAGTAGACCAGAACCTGAATGTGAACCAGCAGATATAAATATCCAAATAAAAATAAAAAAAATAAAATTATCGACTACAGAAGTATTTAATACTCAATATTTAGTTCTTCCAAAGCATTACTTACAATAAAAAATAAAAACAAAATGTAACTTGAAATTCAATTGTATGAAAAGATCTGATAAAGGTTTAACCTGTGTAAGACACGAGAGTCCACAGTATGGTGAGTATGTGATGGGTGTAGGACGTGCGTTTATGTTCTGTGTGTATTTCCACACGCTGTTTCCCTTTACAATCATCACCTGTGAATCAGCAGTGATGATAAACACAATGTGATGCATCACAGTACGTGGAAACATAAATACAGTGCCAATAAAGAAGTTAATACACTGATTTGACGAGGAAAAACTGTATCAAAGAAACTGAATAAAAATAAAATAACACAGTAAATAATGTAAAAGCTCATGTCAAAAGCATAACTTGTGGGTGCCACATATGCGAGGCAGATGATTTTTACTGACTGAAGCTTAGGGGCCACAAAGAAAAACATATCTAAGCAGCGTGCATTTCCCATAATGCATTTCCCATAATGTCTTTATACATCCAGAAGAACCTTACTGGTTTAACAAAAACCCAGAAATAGTCATGTAAAAAAAATTAGGGCTGTCAAAAGATTAATTGCGATTAATCACATAATAAAATAAAGGTTGTGTTGTGTTTGCATTGTATGTGTGTACATGCACGGTGTGTATATATTATGTGTGTATACAAATACTCACATGAAGGAATTAAAAAAAAAATATTATTTAGGTATATTTTTATTTATAATATAAAATACATACATAAATATACATTTAAATGTTTCTTAGATACAAACATTAACGTATATGTATTTATATATATAAAATAATTAAATACAGTGCACACACATAAATTATGCAAAAAGCTTTTATTTTGTATGCAATTAATCTTTTGACAGCCCCCAAAAAGCGTCTAAACGTCTAAAGCCCTATTCGCATGGGAATCTGCCATGTCTGTAATTTGTAAAGTAAAAACATATTTCGTCAAACACAGAGGTCCTGCGATAATATTAGTCCCATGCGAATCGCCATCTCTGTAATTTGGCCAGGATTTGGCAGGGTCGTATATCAAGGCTGTGTGCTTTTTAATTAGTTTTTCTGTTTCTGGATCATTCACTAAGGCATCCCTCCGCTTCTCATGGTTGTTTTTGTGAAACTTGAGTGTTTTGCTATATATTTCTGCCTTGAAATGTCTAATCAGTCTCTCCTGGTCCATATTTGGTTATTAATATTTAAAATGTGCAGTACTTTCATTAAATGAGATCTCTGTATAGGCATCAGTGACAAAAACGGTTTGGCAAGATGAGAAATTCAAACACTTGTTTTAAAAGCATGCATCAGGTTTATTTCAAAGCACATAGTGTATTTACGTTAATTTTATGCAATAAAAAACTATATTTGCACCATATTTATGAAAGTTAAGACTGAATGGACCTGAAAATGTCAAATGGTGAAGCGTAATCATAAAAAAATCATTTTAAAATATTATTGTATTACTTATTGTATTATTATTGTATTGTATTCTAAATGTAAAATTCAATGCGTTTGTGTAAAATTTGTCCTGACATATGCTGAAAAAAGCTCTGTTTTCTAATGAATCTTTTTGGCAAATGATGCAAAAATAAAAATAAAAACTAGATGATTATATTTTATTTCACTTTTTTATGAATATATTTATATTTTCATAAAAAAAAATAATAGTTACACCAATTGACACAGACTGGATACACCTTTTTTGCACATTGACATTTTTGCAATTATCCGCCAAATATTCTTTCAAAATGAAATGAAACCAGAAATTTTAGACTTGGTCCCCAAAAAAGATAATGTATGCAAGTAATCTGCAAATTTATTTTAAAATTTTAACCCCTTTACATTTAATTAAACCAGACGGACACAAAATAATTAACGTCACGTCATTGACCCATAGGCAGAGCTGACAGCCGCATCGCATATCAGTATTTAATAGTACTTGTTTGTTACTGTTGTGTGTCCTGTGTGTGTACTTACAAAGTGATCCATTGAGATTAAGGTGTCTGTCTGTAGTCATCAGATGCCCCACATTTACACTGCCACAGTAACTGTCATGAACTGCAACACACATACACGCAACAAAAATCAGACACGTGCAATCCCAGCATGCATTTCAAAACTTTAGCACGGGGTGAAAGAGTGGGTGTGAATTTGCATATTTGCATAGATACCACACTGATATCCTAAATATCCCTAAACATCCTCTACTAAGGCAACCAGGACTATTTTCTTTATTGATATTGTTCACCAAAAACAAGGTGTAACCCTGAAATCACTCAAATGCGACCCTGGACTAAGACACCAGTCATAAGGGAAGAAAGAACAAAGTTTGGTCGAGATGCAATGATTTGAAAATCTGAAAATCACATTTAAAGTTGTCCAAATGAAGTCCTTAGGAACACACATTACTATTGATTAATACATTTGATATATTTACAGTAGAAAATGTACAAGATATTTTCATGAAACATGATCTTTTCTTTATATCCTAATGATTTTTGGCATAAACATTCCTAATTTTGACCTGTAGTGTATTGTTGGCTATTGCTACAAATATTCCCGTGCTACTTATGACTGGTTTTGTGGTCCAGGGTCACACTTCACAATATACAACATTCACAAAAGCTTAAATTAAGGACATCTCACCTGTCTTGTCTACACTGTTCATACGGGCGTCTGCAGCGGTCTGATGGGCGGCTGAGGACATCGATAAGGACTGCGATAAAGAATATGCAGTTTCATCATTTGTCATCTGGTCCGAATGGAAGGAGCAATCCTTACAGATGTAGCCGTTCGCTTTAGTGTGCGTCTCTGTTTTACTGGTGTCTCCATTCTCCAACATCAAACTGTGATCGGTTCGCCTCCGCCGCGCTGAGCACAACATGACAAATAAACAGTGAAGAGTCAACTATATGCACTGTTAAACTAACCACTGGTGAAAACTAAATAAGTGATCAGAAACTTACCTGATCTAAAATGTTTATAAAGTGATGATTAAAGAATATCTACAGCATCATGTTTTTGAATAACAGGCAGTGCTAGCTAGAAGGCATGCTTTTCTTTTGGACTAGTTTAGGGTTAACTCTTTCACCGCCATTGACAAGATATCTCGTCAATTAAGAGAAAACGCTTCCACGCCAATGACGAGTTTTTCCGTCTTTCCGCAATACCGCAATTATCCACCAGGTGGATAATTTTAAACCTGGAAGTATTGCCCTATGGCAAGCGGCTGCATGTCCGTGTCTGTTTTAAAGATCGCTCTGAATGGGATCTCTATGAAAAGTCCGTCACAAAAATGGAATTATCTCTGCTTTTTGCTCAAAATGTGGTGTTTTTGCAGAAACCTACCCATATTCAAAAGCTGATTACAAAAGAACGACTGAAGGTAGGATGAAATGTTTTTTTTGTTTGAAAGCAGAGGGTCTGTTCTTTCATTTGGTATATTGTATGTTTATATATTTAAAGAAGAACATTTTCTGGAAGGCATTAAACTTTGGTGAAAATCATGAAAAACGCTGGCGCTGGCTGGCAACTTTTTTTTAAAACACTGGCGGTGAAAGAGTTAATAAGACCAAAAACAAGTTAATAGTTGTCACTGACTTGAGTACGTGTGTGCGGTTGAGCTCTGTCTGAGGGTCGACTGATCCAGCAGGCTGGAGATCAGAGATGCATCACTGGCGGTGCTGATGATGCTCACGTCCGATGCGTACTGAATCTGATCTTTCTGAGGAGTCTGAGTTGCGCTCTGGGACTCGTATATGGACGATTCCCGCTGTTGCCTTCTGCTTCGAACAGACCTTTTGGGGAAAACATAATGTTAACATGTTTCATTTGAGGTAGAGATAAAGGTGAAAAACACAACCAGACTTCAACCCCAGCATGAGCACCACAGCTTAAAATTTGAGCACATGTGCAAAGTAAAGTCTACAACTATTTTTCGAATGAACTACTGTTGAAAGTAGTTTCTGAACTCCTCATGTTCACGATCATAACTTTTCATAGCTTTGTGTCAGGCAGATGGCCTATTAATCACCTAAGGCAGGCAGGCAAGTTGTAAAAACTTGCTTTAAATCATGCTAAAAAATGTGAAGGTCATAGAAAAACACCTTTTTGAGGAATATTCGTTCTTTCTTATCTTTTAAATGCCATGCCAGCTTCTAAGGCTACATTCATGGCGAAAATAAAGTCTAATTATATAAAGTAAGATTAGAAAAGATGTTTAATATTTATTTTTGAAATAATAAAAAAATTAAAAAAGACTATTAAAAATGTAAATGTAATGCCAGTTCTTTGATCAATATTTGCATAATTACATTTAACATGTTGAATTTACATGTATTCATTCAGCAAACACTTTTATTCGATGTTATGTACAATTGAGAAAGCCCATAGGGCTGTCAGATTATTAATTGCAATTAATCGCATACAAAATAAAAGTTTGTGTTTGCACAATATACGTGTTTGTACTGTATGTAATTATAAATAAACAAACATTTATGTATATATTTAAGAAGATAAATTGTGTGTATATATTATATTTTATGGAAAAAGTTATTTTTAAATTAGTGATGCACCGATGTATCGGCCGATTTATGATTAATTTGAAACCATCGGCATATTGGCAATAGCACAAGAAAAGCCGATACAGATTGCTTATTAAATATTAAGTTGCATGTCTGTTGCATAATCCAGCATGTTAAAAAATCATCATCAAAATTATTAAATAATTCCCAAAACAAAATAAAATCTGTACAAATTATAATTTGTCAAACGTGCAATGTGGGGGAAAAAAATTGTAAAGCGGCAAGTTAATCACGTGAGAGATTACATATTCACGTAAGATTTGTAGTCAGATAAAGTTTTTTTCAGGAAAATGCCTGCAGTCTTTTTTTCAAAATCTTGGAGGAAAACATTTTATCCTAACTTTTATTATGAATGTCAGTTGAATGTTAAATAGATCCAATCCATGTTCAGTAAAAAATATTTGATGCAAAAAGTAACACACATAAATTATGCAAACACAAACTTTTATTTTGTATGCAATTAATCACAATTAATTTTTAAATTAGAGATGCACCGATTTTTGATTAATTTGAAACTAGCGGCCTATCGGCAATAGCACGAGAAAGGCCGTTACAGATTGCTTATTAATTATTAAGTTGTATGTCTGTTGCATAATCAAAAATCATCATCAAAATAATTAAATACTTTAATAAAATCTGTACAAATTATAGTTTGTTAGATGTGCAATGTGAGAAAAAAATTGTCGTAGTTAATCACGTGAGAGATTACATATTTACATAAACAATTCGGTCAGATTAAGAGATTTCAGGAAAATGTCTGCGGTCTGTTTTTTCCAAAATCTCGAAAAAAGACCTAAAATTGCCACAATTTTATCTCAACTTTTATCTTACTTTTATGTTTGTCAGTTGAATGTTAGATATATCCAATCCATGTTCAATAAAAATAATTTGATGCAAAAAACAACAAACATAAACTATGCAAACACAAACTTTTATTCTGTACGCAATTAATCGCGATTAATCGTTTGACAACCTAAACCTGAGTGTATGAAAACTGAGCCAATGGGTGATTCTGTCCCTAACGCGAGGCCCATATTACGTAAACGTGTTGGCACGAGGGTGTGGATGTCTACAGATAAGAAGTGATGTCGCTCACTGAGGCTTGTTATCTTCTCCTGACAGAGAGATGACAATCTGACCTGTTCGCACTCGTTGTTGAGCGCTTGTTGGAGCTGACGTTGTGATTCTCTGTGAGCTCAGCAAAGCTGCCATCGGCGTAGAAACCGGCGCTGGTTTGTAGTCTTAAACTCCGGCGTGACATTCTGGGCGAGTCGTACACAGGATTGATCTTGTGCTCCTTCTCGAACTCGAGAGCGGAGGAGGAGTAACTGGAGCTGAGGAGGACAACAGAGAACGTGAAAACTCAATCCTGTGCTTACAGCAGTTTTTATTAAAAAAAAAAAACACCTATTAAAAAAAAAAAAAACCTGCAGTCTCAGACTGCAGAATCCATCCAATCCAAGCTTATTTACACAGCAGCACAACTCTTGAAAACCCAGGAATGTTTGAGGCAAAACACAAGTGACTCAAGATTTTAAGAGCAAGTTTTGAAGATTTTAGCCTGGTCTGTAATTACACATGAAAGATACGACTTGCGCATCTGCCTAGGGCCGTCCGGACCAGTTAAACCTGGGTGTTGCAGTAAAAAAGGTCACCAAGATGCTTACGGCAATGCTACAGGAGTTACTGTTGTCTCTATGAGAGACCAGATAAACTGCTTAAAGGGCAACTATTATGCAAAATCCACTTTTACAAGATGTTAGGACATAAATGTGTGTTGGCAGTGTGTGAACACAACAAACCTACAATAAACAAAATCCACACACTCCTTTAAAAAAACAAACAAATTTGAACCGAAGCAGTCTTATTAGATATCACTTTTTAAAGGTGCAGTGTGTAATTTTTAGAAGAATCTCTTGACGGAAATGCAAAATAATATACAAAACTATATTATCAAGGTTGTATAAAGACCTTTCATAATGAACCGGTATGTGTTTATTACCTTAGAATGAGACCCATTTATCTACATACACTGAGAGTCCCCTTACATAGAAGTCACCATTTTGTGCCGCCATATTTCTACAGAAGCCCTTAACGGACAAATTTTTTTAATAAGTTGTCTCCGACGATGACATGTTTGTCTGGTGGCGGCTACCGTAGCTTCTCTAAAAGCGAGGGGTGAGCAGTCGACTAAGCCATTGGTTGCAATTCGTGACCTCACCACTAGATGCCGCTTAAATTTACACACTGCACCTTTAACTATAAAAAACAAAAATAAGATATTCTTATAAAATGACACTTTTTGACTTAACAATAAAGTGCATCCCGAGGTGCTTAAATGAGCATTGAAGAAGTAATTTATTTGTGAGTCATCCAACACTAACAAGCAAATACTCAAAAGGTTCAGAAATCTGGAGAAATGTGATAAAGATGACTTTACAGGCCAGGTGCATCAAGTGGTGTAAACAACAAAAATACTGTGTGGTTCTGCTATACACATTGAAACTTTGTGTTTATAAACATCAGAATGAAGCCAAATATTTTCTAGGGCCTTTACAGACGCTACATGTAAACAATATTAACCATCAGGATAAGCATGTGTGCAAACTGCAAAGTGAAGATTTATCTTCAAAAACACAGTAGTTAAACTAGTAGGCAAATGTAATGAAAAACACTTCTTTTTTAGTAGGGATATACAGATATCTTTTATCAACTACCTACGATGGTGTGAAAGGAAAGCAAATTAAGGGGTTGTGTACACCAAAACTTTTACGCCCGCGGCCGGCTCATGTTTTAAATTGTTTCCAATGGAAGCTCGGCGTTTTTCAAATAAGCCAGCAGCTAGCGGGTTTTTTCCGCGCTCGGCGCTGAGCGTCGAGAGTTGAAAGAGATTCAACTTTGGGAGAAAAGCTCCGCTCGTCAATGTCAGTTCTCACACGGCCGCCCAATCACAGTGAAGGAGGGGCGGGACATTACCACAGGAACCAACCGGCTCGCAGCTGAAGTATCACAGCTACCAAAGCGCTCAGCTGAAGAAAGCTGGCACTCAGCTGAAAAACAGCTGGCATTCGGCGTCCTCAAGGCGTTTTCAGCCGCTTTTAAAAGTTTTGGTGTGTCCAGCCCCTAAGAGTTTATATCAAGACTACAATATTCACTAGGGCTGCATGTCATGCATGATATTGAAGAAAAATGCGATGTGATAATTTGATAAAAAATGCGAAATACAATGTGATGTAAAAATGCTGCAAGTTTTGTATAAAAAAATATTAATTTTCACATACTTTCTGGGATAAACATACTCTCTCTGTTTCAATAGTCTCTCTGCATTACCTGATATTTTTTTTTAAATATTAAAATCATTCTGTTATCACAAACACATTTGCAATATTTCTATAATTTTGATGCATTTTACTGTTTCCCCTAAGATATCAAAGTTCAGCTCTCAGACACAAACAGTATGTTTCATGTCAATTATTTCATGCGTTTAATATGATCATGTTAAGATTAGGGATGCTAAACAATTAATCGCGATTAATCGTTAGCAGAATAAAAGTTTTTGTTTACATCACATGTGTGTGTAAACTGTGTATAATAAATATGTATGTATATATAAATATGAACACATTCATGTATAATTTTAAGGAAAAAATGTATATATTAAGTATTTATATTTATATATAATATCAATTATACATAAATTTACAAATGTATATACACATGTAAACATTTCTAAAACATATACATGCATGTGTGTACATTTATTTATAAAAAATTATTATACACAGTTCACACACATATATGATGTAAACGAAAACTTTTATTCTGCTAACGATTAATCACGATTAATCGTTAAGCATCCCTAGATAAGATGTCACATACAGTCAAGTTTAACACAGGAACCAAACTTCAATTACAGTTAAAAGAGAAACGCTTGTTCACTTGTGATTTTTAAAATCTAATTTCTGACTCTCTGAATCAAGAAAAGCAACAGGATTACAGCAGCCATCTCAACCAGAGCCAATTAAAGTCTTTTAGTAACCTGCCGTCAGCTTCACCTACCACTGGAGAGCATCCACAATACACAGTTTAGATCTACAAAGTCTTTATATAGGGTCCAACATCACCATCAGCCTGCACTCTAAAAAATATTGGGTTGTTTTTAACCCTGGGCTGGGTAACTATAGACCAATTTAGAGTAGACGTCACAGTTATGTCACTGCAAGCTGCGCGCGCAATGCGGTTGCAGAAAAACAGTGGAAATGAATTAGACACGAGTGAAAAGAGCAAGATAACTCACTGGAAAATGTCCGGTTGTGCTGTTAAGTGTCAGAATAAGAATGCCAAAAAAGATGGCTTTCATTTTTATAGAATACCATCGTCGAAGACATCATTTGAAGATAAACGTAGGTGTTTATGATTACAATAAGCCCTTAAACGGACAGAATGGAGCGATGAAATCATCTGGAAATCTTTTAATAATTAGAATAGAAAATAAGTAGAGAAGATGTCCGGTGTTCTGTCGAAGTCTGTTCCCTCCATGTGTTTCTTATAGCGTTTTTATCATGTTACAATTATTATTTATTAAGGAAGAAATAATAAAAAACAGGAAAATTATGAAATATTTAATAAACGCTATTATATATAATCCATGATAGTATTGCTTTTACATGTACTTTAGCGATTCAGACTGTAAAAATATTTGATTTAGCAAAAAAGAACAATACATATACATTACATACATGCATATCAGTAGCCAAGCCATTTAAACTTTTTATCTATCTAAAAAAATAAACGTAATGTGATTAAAACGCTATAAGAAACATTGCACTAAAGGGAAACATAAAGGAATCAGACTTCGACAGAACACCGGATCCATAAAAATCACGGTTTAATGCTAAAACAATTCACAACCCTACTGCGGAGCAGTCACTTTCTGCAACCAGTTTGGCTCCGCCCACAAAAAACGTCATCTCTGTTTGCAAACACGAAATTGGTCTATAGGACAAAACACATTTCTGGGTTAAAATGACCCAAATAATGGGTTGTTTTAACCCAACTGCTGGGTTGTTTCAACATGGTTAGTTAACAATAACCCAGCAGTTGGGTTAAAACAACCCATTATTTGGGTCATTTTAACCCAGAAATGTGTTCTGTCCTATAGTTACCCCTGGGTTAAATATTTTTTAGAGTGTGGTACTCTAAACATGATCATGACAGTTAAGAAACCAAATCATTTTTATATCAAATAATCATCATCAGGTGATTATGTAATTGTAACAGGCAGAACCTAAAACTAACATTTTGCAACACCTGCCGATGGCCAGTGACATGAGTCAATTTAAAGGCCATAAAACTGCAAACTACTTCTGTACCAACTAAACATATTCAGGTAACACTGCAATAATGTACCATGCCCAAATATGATCAAATGTCACATACTATCTGGCGATTATCACGGTATAATACATTCACAAATGCATATTTTATTTGCATTTGGGGCTTAGGGAGTGTTATTTTTAAGTCCCAGCAACAGGTCTTTAACTATTATCAAAGATCTTTTTCATGTTTAAATACTTCCTTTTAGCTCATCTTAATAGGAGATAACAAACCCGAGTAAGGGCAGTTTACATAGTAAAAAAAACACTGTAATAATTCATGCATAAATGCATAAAAGGTCTCCACATCTGATAAGAGATCACAACATAAACAGAGGAAATGGTATGCAGCTCAAGTTTCTAAAAATAACATAACATTTATGCATTCATTCAAGCTATACATCAATATGTGTGTTCCTAGGAACCCCTGACCATTGCGCTGCAAACCAATTGAGCTACAGGAACATTACCAAACTATTAACTACTGTCAGTAAAGCACTACACTACTAGTAGAAACACCCACTGGAACAGCGCCACATCAGATTGAATAAATTGCATCCACCCAACCAGGGGTTAATTCTTAAAACTTCCTAAAAAATTACTAGAAGTGAGATTATCTTTAGCGTGCACGCTCTCTGAACAGGCTACAATATGACATCATCCTTGTGGTCACACAAGACTTCACTTCTTCACCAGTATCTTACCATCACACACGGAGTACGTTTACATGCACAGCATAAGCGGATAACTATCAAAAATCTGCTTATTATAAAAAACTGTTTTCATGCGTTTACATGCAAATCAATAAGCCGGCTATGCAGACAAATGCGTTTACATGGGACTTGAACACTTATCAGTTTCTCGCAGGCAGTGACGTCACCACCTATAGTACACAATAGTCGTTCAAAAAGTCAACGGCATTTCTGTCTTAAGCTGTACTGTTGTATCTCTTCACGTGTCTGCAGAACCTGAAAATGTAACATGAGCTTCTATTTTAACAGCTTTTGTCGAGCGGAGACTTTTATGCGTTACTTTGCGCTTACTTCCGCGTGTGACGTTTATCTTTCATACGCGGAGACATGCGCACATGGACAAAACCGTGAGAAAGCGGGTTAAGGTGTTTACATGCCACGGGAAATCGGCGAAATCGGCGTAACGTGTTATCAGTTTATTAAGCATAATCGGCGTAAGACTGTGCATGTAAACGCACTCACTGTGGCTGGTTTTCAAATGGATGACAAAAGTTTTACATTGATGCACAATTAGGCAGAATATTTTTTTTAATGAAACATTTATTTGATTCAGTGAATCAAAGGTTTTCAACCTACAGCACTGCACGTTCTGTGTATCTTCCTTATCTGACAGGCACAGTTTAAGCTATAGACCCATATCCATCTATACATAGAGGCCCTATAGCAGCTGTTTCTGTGGGCAAAAATAAAGAAAGCTCTTTGCCATACTGGAAAGGTCAAAGTCAGTTCAAAAAAGACTCAAGAGCAAACCACAGGGTTCCCACACCTTAGTTAACTTCAAATTCAATGACCTTTCAATGACTTTCCAGGTCCAATACCCTCAAATTCAAGGACTAAATGTGGGGACACATTTCATGTAAGAGCAAGGTTACCTTTTAAGATACATTGTTACAGTTCCCTTCCGAGGGAACTCGCGCTGCGTCACTGCGGTGACACTTTGGGGACGCATCCAGAAGTAAGAGCGTCTGAATGTGTATATCAATTTCAACCAATGGTGAGGCTTAAGGACAAAGACAGGGAGATGCAGGAGCCAGGAAGTATATCGCTATCTGAAATATTGCCAAAAATGGTGTTACAGGGATGCAGGAAGTATGGCAAGGGAGAAGCGTCTCGTTCCCGTCTCAGGGAAAAACAGTTACACACGTAAGCACAGACGTTTTTATATGTCAACACAACTATGCAAAAAAGCATTTTGGTATGAATCCTCATTAAGTTTAGTTTATCATTAAATAATTCTGCATATGAATAGTAAAAAAAAGATTTACATAAAAAGTGCAGTTCTGTGGGTCTCTAGCACCAGAGATACTAAATGTGAACCCACTTTGGGAAACATAATTGAAGTTTGCCCAAAATTTGAAGCCACGGGCAAAACAACTGCTAGACTACAACTGAAGTCTGCGAACAAACACGATTGACATGATAATGTCTGTCAAATCATCTTTGAAGAAAGTGCCAACAATCTGGTTGCTCTAGATTCAATTTAGTCCCATAACAAAAGTGAGAACATGCCACTATTTACTACTGACATGTATGATAAATGTTTGAAAAGATGAGAGATAAAGAACAAAGTTGTAAAAAAAAAATGATGATTTCCCCCATCATCCAGACCAGAAACATACAAAACCTTCATTGAGATGCACAATCGCTTAACTATGGCCAGTCCACCCCCTCATACAGTCACTGCCAGACTGAAATAAATATTTTTACAGCAAATATTAAAACTTGACCAGATCCCTAAAGCATAGAGTAAGAAGTGGGATGAGACTAAATATAGTATATTATATAATACACTATTATATGTAAAGTGGATGAAAATCTGGTAATGTGAATATACTTTCTATGCAAGCATATGGAAAACTTGATTATCTTGAAGTACATTTGAGTAACTTAATGCAAAGCAATATAAGAAATACATTATTTATCAAACAACAGTTTACATCAAAATCACAAATGTGCAGCCGTATACCCACAACCCATCTCTCCGAAGACAAACAACACAGTAATAAAAGACGTCTGATAAGAGAAAATCTTATTATTGAGGACACACAGAGCTCCAAGTGAGATTAGGACGAGTGTTTGTACTGTGGCTAAAGAGTTCAGGCTTTACTTAGCAAGGTCCTACGGAGTTCAAATCCATGTCTGTTCAATGGTCAAGAGCTGGCGTTTTTGTCTTCACTTACACTGAATAAATACAGCACCAGCCGACCATATGTGCCCACTTACTATAACAGCACTTGATCCTGCATCTTTCACACTATAAAACACAAATACAAAACACTCACTGGCAATGTTTACACAGGGATTCCCTGATATTTAAAAAGTGTCTTACAACCTCAGAAATAGTTATTTTCATCTTACAGTTAGTTATGATCCATTATGCCCCTTTAAAGCCACAATATGTAAATTTTCACCTGTAGAGGTCGCTATTACACAATAACAAAGGTGAAGCTTAATGACGTTATGAGGATAGCACGGATATCAAGTCATTAAAAGGGTGACAATTTTTATGTAGACAAGGGAGGCAAGCTATTATTTAAAATAAAAATTTCTCTGGCTTTACTAAATTTCTCTGGATTTACAAATCCTTAGTTTTTTTTATATATATTTGATTACAAAACTCTTACATATCATGGTTTTAAAGTAGAACTGATATCAGGCAAACAAAGGAAGCAGAATATAATACTCCAAAAATAGCAATTTGCATATTTACTGTATGTTATTTTGTCATTTTTTATAATATTTAGCTTTTCAAATGCAAATGATTAACATTATATTGATGAAGAAGAGGTTGCATTACCAGTTGATGTGACGTGCAACAAAAAAACAAATGTGATTGCAAATTCAGTTTTACATTTTACCTCATACATATTTACATTTGCCCTGAAGCCATCACTCGGATTAATAAAAAGCATTTTAACAGAAGCTGTCAGGCTATTATGCATCTCGGTCACGCTGTACAAGAGAAGAAAAACAACCAATTTTGTGAGAAAAGCATGTGTTGTTAAACAACAAGCCACACATCTTTTGAAATCTTATACAATTCTCTATTGAAATCTGGCATAATATTAGCCTAAACTGATGATATAACTGAAATATTCTGCATTCCTACATTTAAAAACTGACAAATAAAACAAAAATTAAAGAAATACAAAAGGTGCAGTGTGTAGATTTTAGCGCCATCTAGTGGTGAGACAGTAAATTGAAACCAATGGCTCAGTCCACCGCTCACCCCTACCTTTCGAAAGCACAGAGAAGCTACGGTAAAGACGGAGATGTTTTCATCTGAGACAACTCTGTGGCTGTTTACACTGGGCATTAACATGTGTTTTCATCGATTGGATCACAAGTGGACGATGTTAATGCCAGGTGTAAACGGTGTTCAAAGCATTTGGGCTCGTCTACTTTCGATTCAGAGGTAGTCGAAAACACTAACATTTTTTCTGACTTCTGGAGTGAACACAGCACTTTTTTTAGCCATTCATTGATAAAACTAAAGCGGCTGATCACCGCAGATTCATTTTGCAAGCGTGTGAAAGTTGCGCGATCTTATTTCATCAATTGCGATGAAAATTCAGAGAAAGCTTTAACATACATGTACAAAACACTGTGCAGCATGTTTACTTTCAACACAAGCAGTGGATTCCGACATAACATTAGTTTGTGTCCATATAAACTTGTAAATACTCCCGCTCGCGTTTAAATGACAGCAGAGAGACTCGCCCACCGTCTTGACAGACCACCCCATCACAATATTCAGGACAGAAACAATCAAGTGGACAAAAGATACGGATTTAATTACCAGCTGTAAACGTGATGTGTCCTTCTTGTCCACTTGTGATCCGATCGATGAAAACACATCTTAATACCAAGTGTAAACAGCCCATAGTGACAAACATGCCATGTACAGCAGTTTGTCCATTTAGGAGGACTACTGTAGAAACACGACGACTTCCATGTAGGGGGAACCACAGTGAATGTAGATAAAATGGTTTATTCTAAGGTAATAAAAACATAGCAGGTCTTTATTTAAAACCTTTCCACCCCTGTTATCATAGTTTATTTTTTTAAACATATTATATTATATATCTATATCAAATTTCATTTTAGTCAATAGACCAACTCAAATTTACACACTGCACCTTTAAACACTACAGGTATTGAAGATTAGTGATGTCACTCCATCTAGCACAAAAACAGGCCATACTGTATTAATATGACTCAATTTTCCATATTTTTCACAGCTGTATAACCTATATTTTAGATTTTCACTGTATTGTGTTGTGCTTTACGTTAACAGAAAAGTCTGTAAAATGAATGTAAAATTACAGTGCAGCTAAGGTTGCACTAAATGTCATATCAGTGCATTCAGGATGTGACATATACACAACATAATAATTTGGTTGTCAAGGCCTTCAGCAGCTGACTCATTCATTACTTTCTCCGTGTTTGCAATAAGCATAGCAACTTCTGCAATCTTAATGTTAGAAGAAACCCCTGCAGTTTCCTCCTGAGGTCTAAACCTGCAGCAGCTATATTAAAACCATTTTTGGTTCTTCCTAACCTAGTTTTACTCACAACTGCTGTAACAATGCATAGGCTCAAGCACATGAAGTGCTTAGATCTGCATGCAAATCTTGAAAAAAAGATTAAATCCTGCTTTTGAACCTAACTACATTGTACAAATAATAACATCTTCACATGCTAAGACAAAAATATCTTAATTACAAGAATGCAAAATACAATTTCCCAGCTGCTAAATTATCTAGGTGTTACAAATGTAAACTTTACCACCTTGCTACATGTCATTATAATAGGCTAACTTTTTAGTCAACCATGCAGTCTATACGAAGCCTTAAGGCTCATTTAGGCTCCATTTTTAAATTTAAAACTGATTTGAAATGCCCATTGATAGGAAAATAGGTTTAAAAAAAAAGCTGAACACGCACGTGTGCTATTCTCACAGTTGAGCTCATACAATTCCTCTCTTTGTGTGCACATGTCGGTCTGTCACACGTTGAGTAACTCTGATTCGTCATGTCATTCTGAATGCCAGCGACAGATGGCTCAACGGATCGGATCGACACACAAACTCACTTTTTTATATGACGCTCTGCGCCTGAGGTCTACACAGTCATGCATCCTACATACTGCCGAAACAGCCAATGAGACTAAAGCTTTCAACAGCAAAAGGATAAACAAACAGAAGGATCATAACCCGACAGTTATCTGCAACATAAACACAGACATATCAGCTCATTTACACTTCTAAAGCCTTTATTATTACAGTAATCAGTAATTATCCACATTATCAACATTTACAGTCAGAATATGCACGATAATGAACAATGCAATATCTATAAATTAAAAGATGTGTCGATATTTTCTTACACCCCTCGGAGATTCCTCAACATACCCTTAAAAAAATTAATTATTATACACACACAAAAACATGGTAATTATATTAAAACCATGATTTTGCCAATAGTAAAAACACAATAGTAAATGCAAAACATGGTTAAAGAAACACTCCGACTTTTTGGGACATTAGCTTATTCACCGTATTCCCCCGAGTTAGAGAAGTCCATACATACTTTTTTCATCATCTGACGCAACCACCGCTAGCCTAGCTTAGCACCAAGACTGTAAGTGAATGGCTCCAGCTAGCATACTGCTCCCAATAAGTGACAAAATAACGCCAACAATTTCCTATTTATATGTTGTGATTTGTATAGTCACAGCGTGTCGGCCGATATATCGGTCTATCACTAATTTACATACTGGGAACTATATTCTCAGAAGGTGAAGCACTGCTACTTGAGCGAAGTGATTTGCTCGCAGCACCTGAGAAGCCCTGTGGGAGCAGAGTAGCATTGCTTCACCTTTAAAATATACAAATCACAACATATAAATAGGAAAATATTGGCAGTATTTTGTCACTTATTGGGAGCAGTATGCTAGCTGGAGCCATTTACTTCCAGTCTTTGTGCTAAGCTAGGCTAGCGGTGGGTGCGCGTCAGACAGAGTTATGGCACACGCACAGAAATGAAAAAGGTATGTATGGACTTATCGAACTCTGGGGAATACGATGAATAAGCTAAAGTCCACAAAAGTCTGCGTTTTCCTTTAATTTTCGTGAGGGTAGTTTGCTGCAAGTTTTATTAAGTACAAATATTGTAATATACATGTGCTACATGTTAAAAGCTTGTACAGCAGTATTTTTGTCCACATTTTAGATTTAAAAGTAGGCCTGCTGATATCATAGGACTGCAAAAACAGAGACCATTTCTAGCAAACAACTTTTCCTTACAGAATCATGCCATTTAAATTAGCCTATTATTTATTACTTTTATTTATTACCATTATTTTAAACGACCTTTTACTGGAATTCCCACTGTAACTTTGTAACATGCCTGGGGTAAAACCAGCATAAAAGTAGACACCCAAAAGAGCCACACCTGCATACTATCATCTCACCTTCCCATAACCAAGACACTTTTACACATCTGAACAAAACTGCTGACTCCAAATATCAATGCATGGATAATACAATTTACAACAAACTTAAAAGTAAAACAGACATTTTCTCGATATTCCAGATGTTCTTATTCAAAGCACAAACACAAAAGACTTCAGTGCCAAACAGGTTTAACTCGCTATGGAAATACCAGATAAAACTGCAAATTCACATCACTTGATGAATGTCTGTGAAGTCACACATATCTTTTTGTTTTCATTGAAGGGCTTATATGCAAGACCTTTCATTTCTGTCAATTAACAGACATGTAAACTCATAAGCTACAGACAAATAGGATGAAACTTCTGAGATTCAGAAACCGCACCATAGTTTCGTAACACTATATCTCACCTGAGTGAATAGGTATAGCCTGTGTTATCCGGAGTACAGTTTGGAGGAGTATACGTGTGCAGGCGGGAAAAATCCATCGCGAATTGTTGATCACGCTGTGAAGATGAAAGGCAAAGAGAAGAACAGACTTCTAAACCTACAGCAACAACTAACGTGTGATGGGTGTGTCTGTACACTACTCGTAAATGCAACAAGTCACACCCACCAAAGCATGCATACAATGCGCACGCATTTTTGCGGTCTATAGTTCAGCCTGCCTCTGGTGAGGAAACTTTTCAGTGAGAACAAAACTGTTTGTGTTATTGATCCAGGTGAATACACATAAAGATATCATGAATTATAAACTAATCCTCTTTCATAGTAAATCATGGGTCTGCTGTTGTGTCAATTGTCCAGGAAGGGTGGTGGACCACACCTACAGTCAACAACAATACTGTACTGTACAACTAAAATACACCGGACAGAGAAGATTTACACTATAAAATTACTTAATGACTTCTTGTTTGTTGAAATAAGAGTTATAAAGCTTACTATACACGTATTATTGCAGTTACGTTGTGTAATTTACATGCCAGAACTTTATTATGGCAGGAAATCACGATTTTAAAATGACGTCATATTTTTCAGGATTCTCTATGAATGTGGGAACTCAGTGTTGTGCACATAATTAACCATATCCTAAACTTTTGGGGTGTAGATGGAGGGCAAAACATTTAGGGCTACAGGTACATTAAAAAAACATGGGGGGAAAATTGGGCTACTGTTTTTATTTTTTTTATTGAGGTCTTTTTGCTCGAATACATACAGCGTAAATGCACTATATATGTAAGAAATAATTGACAACGGGCCTTTGAATTATTAGAAAATAATTACCACAGACATTGCCCTGGTGGTTATTTTAAGACATTTAACATGTCTTGTGTGCCTTTATTGAAAAAATAATGAATACCCGTTTAACCAATCAGAATAAAGTATTCAACAGCCCTGTGGTGTAACTTTAAATAGATAACAGAATCTTTATAATCTTTGTTTCCTCATAATGTTTATATAACATGATTGCTTTAAAAAAGCTCCCCAATACCCAGAAGACAGGCTGAATAATGGGAATCAATCTATTTTCAAACTCTAAGGACTTTTCACAAGCCCAAACAAGCACAAGTATGTTTCAAATCTAACACAAAAATTCCAATAAAAATCAATGGGGCAAGTCAGAAGCTCCTTTGTACCAAAACGGACATACTGTACTAAACTCTTATCTTTATGCCTTAAAGGGATAGTTTACAAAAAAAGTTCTCATTTACTAACCCTCATGTTGGTACAAACCTGTATACATTTATATATTCTGATGAACACAAAAACATACCTTTTATAATCAAACCAATGAGTCCCATTCATTTCTATAGGAAAAAAAAATTATATTATGGAAGTGAATGGGGCTCACGAACATTTCTCAAAATATCTTCCCTAGTGTTCATCAGAACAAAGAAATGTACACAGGTTTGTAACAACATAAGAGTGAGTAAACAATGTCAGTATTTTCATTTTTGGGTGAAATATCCCTTTAACGCATATCTGCATGCAATTTGCATCGTTATCTCTTCCTCGAGGGCGGATTTCCATTTAGAAACGCGATAAACGCACAACTCTCCACACATGAACTCTCATATCTGCAACATGGGATTAAAACATTGGAAGGGGTTCAAAGCTTAGTGAGGGGGATACTTAAGATACATTTTGGGGGCCAGTATTCGTGTTAATTCTTAAATACCCGTTGCGAATGACTTTATGATGCGTATCTTATGAAGCGCAAATATGATTCCATAGGTAGGCAGCTCAATACGATTTGAGACGCAACATTGGATTGCAACACTTTACAATTTTATTAGATACTGTAAAAGCGTCTCTGCGCACGTCAGTAGTGTGTTTACAACTGAAAACGTATATAATATGTGTAATATAATATATAAACAAAGTATTAAATGCATGCAAGATAGTTATTTATAGGGCCGTGTTCCGTTTGGCTGTCAAGAGTTTGGAAAGAAAGGAGCTTTACTGACTGACTGTCCAGTGAATAAAATTACACCTGAAATATCAATATATTATCTATTCCCCGTGCACATTGCTCGAATGAAACCATACATAATAAACAAATACGGCAGCACTTGCCAGTTCGACCATCAGTGTCTATAATCTCTTGTTGTTTTGAAGATATTCCAGTTGAGAAATGACAATCCGAAGCTTACATGCGCAAAACGTGCGCCGCATTTCGATGGGCGGTTGAAAATAAAAAGTAATAATTATTTCGTGCAAATATTAGATCCGTACTCTTATCATAATACTAAATCCTCGTGGTAAAAGAGAAAAGTTACGCGCTTGACTCACAATTACTACTAGGAAAATCCCAAAATGGCTTCCACAACAGAGTCAAGCCAGACGGATAAAGTACAAGAACGTTCCTCCTTCCAGACTCAACGCCTGTCAATCAAGCGGCATACTTTGAATCTATTGGTTGAAAGCAAAAGCCCCGCCTTTCTACAAACGTCACAGAACACTTGGAAATAAGGATTCAGAAGCTCATCCATAAAGCTGTCAACAAATTCAACCCTTGAGCGTTGAGAAGTAAATACTTAGTTTGATAAGTACGATAAGTAGGGCTTGAAGGTAATTTTATATAAATTAAGACATTATTTTAAATGAACCGACTAACTGATTGAACTATTTATTTTTAACCAATCTAAGGTTTAAAAAAAGCTACTAACCTACATTTAGACTTAATATGCATAGCAAACCACATCTTATAATACAAACCACAGCTCTTCCAAAAACGGACGTGAAACCATAAAAAGAAAACTACCACATGTATACATCACTTCTTTGTAACTCACAACCACAAAGCAAGTGATCTGTAAAAACTTGTTAAACCAAAACAGGTACTTTAAATTGACTGATCCCCAAACAGATATGAGGAGCCCAGACGCAAAAGCCGCTAAACGCCACCTCTTCCAAAAAGATGCAAAACATCGCAAAGACTGCAACAAGTATATTACATAATGCACAAGAATGAATAAGAGAAAATTACACAACACAATGTTTCGCAAACAGGTGTTACACAAGCAGACACACAAGTGTATCCTTAAATAAAAAATTATTAAGTCCCAAACAATGTTTTATATAGGTTTTAATCAATATATGTATGTGTCTTCTTTAGTTGATATTCAGAAAGTAAAACATTACACCAGTAATCGTCGAGGACCCTCTTCCAGAAAGTTTTAGATGTCTCATCATTTGAAACACCTGACCAACTAATCAGCCTCCTTCCTTGAGGACCGGGTTTGAAAAACACGTTACACAAATGCAATTATACAAAGCCAAACACAATTTCAAAGTGTGAAACACACTCTTATAAACCGAACCTCAGCAACATAACCAATTACATGCATGATAAATGATGGGTCTCTTGTTGAAAGCAATGGCAACTTCTCAACACAACCTTTACATTAGAGATCCAACAACACCATCTGATGGTCATGCGACGTACTGGCGTTAAAACTTTATAGTGGAACATATTTGAACACTAAATGCATCACGTACTGGGTGGAGTTACCGCCTAATGCCAAAAAATTAGGGGCACGTTACACATTAACTTCTGCTTTAAGAACAGTTACAGGAGAAACGTGACTTTTGATACTTTAGTTTCAGACAGTCCAAAGCATTGACTACTAATGCCTCTGCTTTAACATAACATGAACTAAAACAAGAAAAGATTCACTCAGATCATACACCGCAATAAATGATGACTATTGTGAAAATAACACACTAATTATATAACGTCAGAAAATCATTACTTACCGTTTCTTCTTCTGTTACTTCTGCAAATGCCCGAGGCTGCGCAGTTTGAGTTTAGCTGTCACTGGTTTGTTAGGTAGCTTCAGATTCCTCTCATTCAATGCGTTTAGCCTAAACCGATAGTTTCCCGACTCGCTTAGTAATTTGTATGAACCAGCAGACTCTAAACTATGATGGCTGGCTGTCTGTCTGTATTAGAACATGATGTGAATAAAGTTCAAGTTCATCACCATGAGGCGACGCCGAAACCATTGAATTTGTTTAAGCGTTGAGGTGGCGCGCGCTCACAGTGAGCGAGGCATGAGTAAGAAACCACGCCCTCTAGTGACGTACCGCCCACAGCAGCTGCAGCGCATGACTGAAACGCCACTGTGAAACAAATGATTATTATTTTTTAGTTTAAATAAAAAGGCCCAAATCTCACAATTTTGTATTAATATAAGCATGATATAGTGATGCAATCACTATATAACAGGCATAAACGGTATATTTTGTTTGACTTCTTTTTTTGTTTTGTTTCCTAATATATCCTAATATCAGTAATTTGCCAATAAATCATAATGATAAGGACTATTGCGGTCAATGGTCAGAATCCTTTAGATTTTTATGTTGACTTATTTATTTGTTTATTATTTGCGTTATTATACAGAGATAGAGTGCACGGAAATATCGTGTTTTCTTATGGATAAATTCATGTGCTGAATTTACGATATAAACTGAATTTACTTTTTAAGTTTATAACGGCGATTTGAAAATAAATCCAGCTTTATTTTCCAGATGTGTTAAATGATGCTGACGAAAGGGGGCGGTGCTGAAGAAGAACATCCACGCGGCACCCGCAAGAAGATACCCCATCGTTAAATGACAGACGGACATTTGACAGGTAAGATTATTAAATTAATCTTCTGTACACATGATGCTGTCTATGCAACGAGGATATGGTGATGGTTATTTGTCTTACAGGCCGTTTTTATAATTTTCTTTAACAAAAGCAACGAATACGAAATCTGCATCTGCAAGTCCATAACTGAAACAGCAAAACCTGCCTGACATCATCACTATACCCGAGTGATACAACCACATAACCGTAAATGCATTTTTCCTTATGTTCGTGTTTTATACATATCAGATATTTACCTTATTTTGTTGAAATTGCTATATAGCCTGCATTGCAATACAAAGGTATATGATCGGATTTGAACCGCTGCGCATTGGTATGCGCCCGACGAAAATGCTTCAACATCTTAAAGCACCGTTTAATATAAATCTACTTATTGAGATATTTTAAAGCTATTTATTTAATATCATATTGTGTGTTTATACACCAAGATGTACCACTTATTAAAACATCACTGATAAAAATGTTTTTACAAATACCATTATGAACCCATATGGTAGGCTACCCACAAACAAACCCAACACATGACCAGTAGTGAGTGACCCACAGAAACCATTATAACCATTACACCGATTAGAAATTTTTGTGAGGGTTTATTTTGTTTGGTAGCAGGTATTAAAGAGTTTTAAAAAATCACAGATGAACCCATACCCACCAACAGAACCGAACACATTATCAGTAGTAAGTGACCCACATAAACCATAATAACCATTAAACCCATTAGAAATGTTGTGAGGGTTTATATTGTTTTGTAGCAGGTATTAAATAGTTAAAAAAATCAAATATCACAGATGAACCCATATGGTACCCACCAA
The DNA here is from genome assembly GCA_025389145.1 of Misgurnus mizolepis. Taxonomy (NCBI): domain Eukaryota; kingdom Metazoa; phylum Chordata; class Actinopteri; order Cypriniformes; family Cobitidae; genus Misgurnus; species Misgurnus mizolepis. The sequence continues at coordinate 34,896,992 of JAIFKI010000008.1, read as the reverse complement.
CAGAACCCAACACATTACCTGTGATGAGTCACCCACAGAAACCATTATAACCATTAAACCCATTAGACATTTTGTGAGGGTTTATATTGTTTGGAAGCAGGTATTAAAGAGTTAATAAATCAAATATTACAGATGATTTGAGGGGCAAAATCTGTAATGATAACACGTGTCTAGCTTGTTTTTAACCATTTACTGTTATCTTGTTTTGCTATAGGGCAGAAATGGAGAGTTATGAGGATTTCTGTGCAAGAGTTTTGTCTAAACTAAAGTCAGAAATGATTCATCAAATGAACTGCAGTCCTTTACCTGTTAAAAGGGGAGCACATTCCTTCATCTGCTTTCGTGGCAGGGCTGTACTGTCTCCAGTGGTAAGAGATAAATAAAGAAAAATCTTATTTTATAGTTCACATATACAGGGCTGGGGGGGGGTAAGTATTTGACACATCAGCATTTTTATCAGTAAGGGGATTTCTAAGTGGGCTATTCCACCAGATGTAGCAATCAGGCCAAATATTGAATTCATACAAAGAAATCAGAACATTTAAGTATACAAGTTGAGTCATAATAAATAAAGTGAAATGACACGGAATAAGTAATGAACACATGCAGAGAACAAGGTGCAAAATGGCATTAAAAAATAGAGCCCGACCGATAAAGGATTTTGAAGGCAGATACTGATACAAATGTTTGTTGGTTTGAAAATCCGATATTCCGATATATTTGCCGATATTTTAACTGATTTAAAACAACAAAACATTAACAGATTTTCCTAACATTAGTTATTTGTAGTTATTTATGAGTTTTAACTAAAATAATATAATAATGAATTTTAAAAAGAAACTTGTTTCTTTTATTGTCACAACAGAACAGAGGAACATCAAAATATATTAAAGTTCTGATAAATAAAATGTATAAAAATACAAACTTAAGATATGAAACGTAAAGGCCTTTGAACAAAAACACAAAAACAACAACCAAATCAAAGTTACCAGTTTTAAAAGACTTGGTTCATAAATATAAATATAAATATATTTGAATAAGTTCTGATAAATAACAACAACAGCAAAATATAAATTGCTGATCACTTGACTCAGGCAGTGGCTAGACGCCTAAATCTGGACCCCACCAGCAGCTACTGGTTCAGAGCGCTCTGTCAAAAACACCAACAGTAAGGACATTTAACGAAGGCTGTTTCGTCCTTTTAAAAAAAAAATTATTCATTTATCGGCCATTATGAATGCCGATACCGGTAGTTTGGAAAATTTCTAATATCGGGCGATAATATCGGCCTGCCGATATATCGGTCGGGCTCTATTAAAAAACAGGAGATCACCTGAAATCTGTCAGTATTGAGAGAAAAACCCTGCCCTCTATCAGTACTAATATCAGCTGCTTTAGTCCTAATTGATAGCCTATAAAGTCTTCTCATTACCCAGGAGGCACACAGGAAAGACTTCATGATGGGTAAAAGCAAAGAACTCTCTCAAGATCTTCGTAATCTTATTGTTGAAAAGCATTTTGATGGGAATGGTTTTAGGCGCATTTCCAGAATGTGAGCACTGTGGGGGCCATTATCCGGAAATGAAAAGAGCATCACTTCACCATAAACCGGCCACGATCAGGTGCACCATGTAAGATCCCTGTCCGAGGAGTCTAAAGAATAATCAGGAGAGTTCTCCAAGAGCCAAGTACCACTCGGGCAGAACTTGAGGAAGACCTTGCATCAGCAAGTACTGTTGTTTTAAAGAAAACTATAAGCAATGCACTTAACCACCATGGCATCCATACACGCTCACCACTCAAGACTCCATTGCTAAACAAAAAGCATGTTGAGGCTTGGTTAAAGTTTGCGAAAGAGCATTTGGAGAAGCCTGTGGATTATTGGGAGACTATAGTATGGTCACATGAAAGCAAAATTGATCTTTTTGGCAGGCATTCTACACACCATGTTTGGAGAAGAAATGGCACTGCCCACCACCACAAGACCACCATAACAACAGTTAAAGGAGTAGTCCACTTTATAGATGGGGCCCATTGACTTACCATAGTATTTTTTTTCCTACTATAAAAAGTCAATGGACCCCATCTTCAAAGTGGACTACTCCTTTAAGTTTGGGGGTGGATGCATCATGGTTTGGGGCTGCTTTTAGAGAGAACTGAAGATCAAAGTTCATAAAAGAGGCTCCAGGAACTTAATATTTGGCTTGATGGCTACATCTGGTGGAAATTTTGTGTCAATAGCCCACTTAGAAATACCCTTACTGATAAAAATGCCGAAATTTTCCTCTCTGTAGATGCATAAACAGGTTATTTTAAATACATTATTTAAGTGTGCATTTTGTGTTTACAGCTTAACGAGGAACAAATAACAGAGATGGATGAATACAAGAAAAGAGCTATGCACCTGGAAGCAAAAAGACAGATGCATCATAAAAATAATCTTCTTAATCAGATTCAGACCAATTCGTGGACCAGTAAGGTGAATAAAAATCATTTTGTTTCATATTGAAGAGCATAAATGCTTTATGAAGTTAAAACAAAATAATTTACCTTGTAGTCGCATCAAATTGCAGGAACCAAAAACATTCGACGTTCCAGAAACTGTGAAGCAACCCACTTCTTCTACAAAAACAGCACACAGGAATGAATGTACAATGCATGATACTGCAAAACGAACATCTGGTGGTGGCACAGAGCCATTTATTTTAACTAGTACACCATTAGCTGAGATCTCGGGAGTCATAGAAGCAAAAGCTGGGGAGGAAAAACAAATAGAAGAGGAGATAAAAAGTGAAGAAGTGTCTCTGCAGCACTTACTAAAGAAGTCACGGGAATTTATTGAAAAAGAACAAGGTCGCCAGGGGTCGAAGGTCATCATCAGCAAGAAGGCCGATCCCTTTGTGATGCCCTCCGAAAATCCGTCGGATAAAGAAAATGGCTCATCTTTACCCTTCTATACACCCTGCAGTCTCCCACCCAGCCAATCCTCTCACAGTCCTCTGATCAGCCCGGAGCCTGGTGTAAGTCTCAGGCCCCACCGCATACGCCCCCGCCCCATCTCAGCCTGCAGTATCTTCTTCACTTACTCCGACAACACTAACCAACCAAGCATCACGGCCAATGGGAGGTCACCGGATGCCTTGACTCCAAGTCAAGAGAGGAGAACACTTGGAGTGGAAAACGTAAGTTCGAATAGATTCGATAACCACAGTCGGTTCAACACATCGACTGAGACCATGAACGCAAAGGGGGGATTAAAAACCTCTCCAGTGGATCCTGAACTCACAAGCCCCTTGTTCAGGAGGAGATGTCACACGATGGATAGCCAGCCACCTTCACGTCCACTCATAGATAGAAGCCAGGAGCGAATGCCTCGGTTTATGGCCGGGGTCACTTCGAAAACTCCTCCTCGACTGTCTCCTACTTCACCAATGAGGAAGACCTTCACGCGAGAGACTCCCATATCTCCGTCTTATGGCAAACTAGCATCCGAGATAGATGGAAACAGTGTTATTGGCACAGCATTGATGGAAAGGAGAACAGGTAGCAGGATTTTTTTTAAATGCATAATCTCTGATGAAGCGACCACATTTTTATAATGAATTGGTGTTTGAACCCATGACTGTAACAATTGAGCTGCATGATTTTTAACCTTCATATCACTGTCTTTAAGATGAGATGCAATGGCAAATCCATGCAGCAGAAATGCAAAAGCCTCTGGAGGAGGACTATGCTTTCCGGATGTCGTGTTTGGCGGCTGAGCAAGAGAGAGAACAACTGCGTCTCATTCACGTTAGTGTGTTTGTGAGTTTATGTGTCGGTTAAATCCAGGCACAAGTCTCATAATCGAATTATGAGATTGGGAGCTTCAAAGATGGATTTCAATCATGATAATAATTTCAATCTTTGACATGACCTTACTCCATCAATAGTAAAGATATCAAGGGTATATATGTTCTTTACATTATATAGGATGATTTTAAAACAGAAAAAAATGACTTTTCACAGACTGGGTCACATACATACTCTGACAGTATTATTTAACTTTGGTTTGTGTTTCAAGCAGGAGTCAGAGGAGAGAGGTAGGATGCTCAGGGGTCAGGGTGTTTTGAGTCCTGTAGCAGACGGGGACGGGTGTGAATTAAGGGCAGCTGGTGAGTGTTACCCGGTTGTCAGCCCCATATGCTCTCTGAGCCCTGGAGACGGATCATCGCATCATCCGTTGTCCTGCATTGGTATGTCAAGCTTGTCTGAAAAAACTGTACAAAACTGTATAAAACATACAAAACATAATACAACAATGTTGTACCTGTTTGCTGTAAAGGACCTTTTGTTAAATGTTTTGTACCCCTAATTTTTTACTGGTATACAATAGATCCTTAGGGCAGTGGCAGCTGGTGACTTCTCTTTCGAGGGGCGCAAATTCAAAAGTGTCGTGTGTTGCTCATGTTTTCAAAATATGTGTTTGTTGCGTCATGTGAACCATGTGCATCATGTGTCATTTCAAAATACGTGGCTGCTGCACACTTGTCGAAAGGATTTGTGATAAAAGAGACGCTCGCGTTCACAAAATACTCAAGACAGTAACTTAAAGGAGTAGTCCACTTTATAGATGGGGTCCATTGACTTTTCATAGTAGGTCAAAAAAATACTATGGTAAGTCAATGGGCCCCATCTTTAAAGTGGACTACTCCTTTAACACACAAGATAAAAGGTGGAATACGTAGAATTCGGCACTAGATGGCGCCAAAACAATAATAATAACAATGACATAGATTAATGACGCTTTGAAGCAGCGTGGAATTATGGGATTTGTAGTCTTTAAGTCAACCGCTGATGGCCATCAATCAGACGCGAACGAGAAATCAGGTTGACGGATATCAGGTTGAAGGTAATAAATGTTGCGTTTGATGACATCATTTTATTTCATTATGTAAGGTTATGTGTAATGTTCAAAATGAAATTGTTAGTCATAGATATTACAGTATAAGTCCAAATTCGATGGTTAACACAGCACAGAATTAAAGGAATAGTCCATTTTCTTAAAAGAAAAATCCAGATAATTTACTCACCACCATGTCATCCAAAATGTTGATGTCTTTCTTTGTTCAGTCGAGAAGAAATTATGTTTTTCGAGGAAAACATTGCAGGATTTTTCTCATTTTAATGGACTTTAATAGAGCCCAACATTTAATACTTAACTCAACACTTAACAGTTTTTTTCAACGGAGTTTCAAAGGACTATAAACAATCCCAAACGAGGCATAAGGGTCTTATCTAGCGAAACGATTGTCATTTTTTTTTTGTTTTTTTTAAAGAAGGATAATGCAAATACAATGATACAGAGGACAATGAATTTTACCTTCCTTCAGTATATTTATACACTAACACACATAAAATACGATTGTCATTTTTGACAAGAAAAATAAAAAATACATTTTAAACCACAACTTCTCGTCTAGGTCCGGTCCTGTGATACTCAGCGTGACCTAACATAAATGCGTAGTGACGTAGGGAGGTCACGTGTTACATATATAAATGCACATTTGCGGACCATTTTAAATAATAAACTGACACAAAGACATTAATTAGTATCATTCGACATACAACAACGTCAGAACGGTCCTCCTTCAACACACTTGTAAACACTGGGGAGGAGTTTCGCGTTCGTCCTCTGTGACCTCTTGACGTCATGACGTATTGCGTAAGGTCATGCTGGCGCTTTCAGGACTGGACCTAGACGAGAAATTGTGGTTTAAAAGTGTAGATTTGTTATTTTTCTTGTCAAAAATGACAATCGTTTCACTAGATAAGACCCTTATGCCTCGTTTGGGATCGTTTATAGTCCTTTGAAACGCAGTTGAAAAAACTGTTAAGTGTTGAGTTAAGTATTAAATGTTGGGCTCTATTAAAGTCCATTAAAATGAGAAAAATCCTGCAATGTTTTCCTCAAAAAACATAATTTCTTCTCGACTGAACAAAGAAAGACATCAACATTTTGGATGACATGGTGGTGAGTAAATTATCTGGATTTTTCTTTTAAGAAAATGGACTAATCCTTTAAGTGTTCAAACTTACAATCTACAATGATTTTTCACATAATGTATTGACAGTACAAATCTTATTGTAAGGTTATGATGTAAAATTATGATAGACTGTACAGTACCAAACTCTATAAGTAAGTGTCTGAAAATGACCATTTGCGTTATGTTATATTGCAGTACAATACCTCTTGATGTGCATTATATCGTCCGCGGGAAGACACACTGATTACAGTCTTCACACTAATCTTGTGATCGATATAATAGCATACGATTTTTGAAGGGTTACGAATCAAAACAACTCACCCGTCGTGTAAAACACAAGCAGGATCAGAATATCGGTCTAGTTAAATGTTGTCGTGAAGCTCTCTCCATCCAGATAATGCAACACCGATATTGATCCTCATTCTTTTTCTCGTCTTGTTCCAAACTCTTCTTGGGTCGTTTGGTTGGCCCGTACGCTTACTTGACACAACCAGCAGCAGACGGTAAAGAGTAATCTTAGTCCATAAACAAGCGCGTAGCCCAACAGGCCCTAATGCATACTTCCACATTTGTACACGACACTGTTATGTGGTTTTTACATCAGTAAAGGCGGTAACAAAGGGTCATATGGATATTAACGTCATTGACAGGCGACTGCACTGCCCCGTGTCACTGTTTAGAATGGCAATTTTTTCACGATTTACAAGTAATTATAAACATTATAGATATTGATAGCAATCAGTTGGACAAAATATATAAACATTGGCCTAGTGGATATTTTACTGCAAATATCTTACAAATTGCACCTTTAAGCGAGTATCTTGCAAACGTGAGCATCTCTTTTATCATAAACACCTTCGAAGCGTCCGCAGCAGGCACTTATCACATGACACGTGATGCACATGAGCTGCCGAACACATCATTTGAAATGACAAGCCACACACATGACGGGCTAAATACATATTGTGACGAGCTTCGCATCGTGCAGCCTCGAAAAGAAGTCACCAGCCGCCACTGCCTTAGGGTATAGTATTGCACAACAATAGGTTGTAAAAGTTTTGTATTTTTTTTCTGTCAGTGAATATGCTCTAACAAACACAAGACATAAGATTTGTCATCATAATCATATTAACCTAAGGCAAAATTGTGTGGATTGCAAACAATTGCCAGAATATTCATTCAATTTCTACTTTTCAGGTTTTCCATCTAACATGTTGGATATCCAGTCACCCTCCATACAGACTCCTATTTACATACGAGGCCTAAATCACAGCACGGGGAAAAACCGAAACAGGCTGAGCCAGGTAGTGATAAATAATCTATTTTAAATGTTACATTAAATATTAAAGTAGTGTAAACTTCACCAATGACGGCGGGTGAGTCATGTGAACCTATATGCATCATGTGTCATGTCAAAATACGTGCCTGCTGCAGGGGTTTATGATAAAAGAGACGCTTGCATTTGCCAGATACTCGCTTAATCTCATATGCTAGTTTCTTGTGAGTATTTTGTAAGCGTGAGCATCCCTTTTATCATAAACCCTTTTGATGCATGATGCTTATGGTTTACATGACGCACTTGACACATATTTTGACACAACGGGTAACACACGACACTTCGAACAAATATTTTGAATTTGTGCCGCTCAGAAGACTTTTTAAAGTTTTGATATATTGACATAACTTGGAAAAACAAGATGAAATTGTTTTACTTAAAGGTATAGCGGAGGATTTTCTTGAATTTTAGAAAAGAACCACCTTCTCCAATGCAATTGCGCAACACTCTTGATTGACAACTGAGGACCAATAGTCTTGATGAGCCACCCGGAAAAAGAAAATCCTCCGCAATACCTTTAACATAAAAGTATTTGTGATATGATATCATGTTTTACAGTGCATGATTGGTTAATATGGACAAAACCAGGTGGGTTATCTAGAAAATGACCATATTCTTGAGAAACAACCCAGCATTGGGTTGTTGGAGTGTGACCTGTAAAAAATGGTCTGTAAAAATTGTCAGTTGGCTGAATCCTTTATAAAAGTACAGCTTTGGACCAAAAAAACGTTATATTAGTACCTCCGAGGTACACATCGGTGCCAAATGCATACATATCTATACTTAATAGTACATATAGGACCTTTTTAAACGGTACTACTGCCCCAGTGATTTATTTTGACCATTTTTTTCTAACAGTGTACTCTACAGGGACTAATTTAAAGGTTATATTTTTAAATGTAAAACTTGTTTGCTCAGGTTATAACAGCAGAGCAGCAGAGGGCACTGTGTCACCTTTGTGCTATTGTTAAAGGATTTCTGACCAGACGACTCCTAACAACCGAAAAAGTCAAACATCTGCGTCAAACTGTACAAGTGAGAACATGAACTTATTATTCAGATATATATAAGCATATATAATGCATTGAGTTAATACGTGTTATGTGTGGGTTTCTCCTCAGGACACGCAGGAGTTTATTCGTTCATTCAGTGCCAATCAAATGTCTGAGCAAGATTTCTGTCTACAGGAGCGAGTCAGAGCTCAGGTGATATATATATATTATTTAATTAATATATTAATTTATTTAAATAAATTTTGAAGTGAAAAATAATACAAATTTTAAAGGTTTCCATTACAAATACCATTATGATCCGCTGCTTACCATAATGCCAAATTCATTTATGCAGTGTGTTCTGTCTCTTTTTCCAGTAGGATTTAATGGTGTTAGATTGTTTCCCATCTGTCAGATAACATCCCACCAACAGAACACAACACATTACCAGTAGAGACCCCTAGAGACCATTATAGTGTCCATTAAAAGCAGTACAGTTCCCATTATAAACATTAAATCCATTAGAATATCTGTGATTTTTTATTGTTATTTCAGCACATCAACTAAAATTATATAAATAAATAAAATATTGATTTGAACTCAGAAAATCTGTCACTATGATCATTTAAAAAGTTGTATTGTTGGTTTAACATCAGATACTATTTAAGTTCACCTGATCTTTATAAATCTGTGTGAGTTTATAGCGCTTGGTTTTGCCTGTATACCCTCCAGTTACGTGCGGCCCTGTTTGACATCCATGACATCTTCTTTACAATGACCCTGGAGGAGCGTTTGTCGTTGCTACAGCAGGACCGAGATCTTCGCACAGAGAGAAAGCTCAGAGAGATGGTACTGATGTCATCCATCGTTTTGTTTCATGATCGTGATCCATTACTATTTTTCTTATGGGAGGAGATCAGTTAAGTTTGTGTTGATTTGACACACCTTGCTTAGTGTATTATTATTTCTTTTATGGATAGCACAAAGAATGTATTTTAATCTTTCAGCATGACTGTACAGTTTAATTGCATGTTAAGAAAAAAAAATGTGTTTTTTGGCACACAGGAAAAAGCAAAATCTCCAAAAGACAAGATGATTCTGTCTGCTGCTACCCAGAAATCCCTTGATAGAAAAAAACAGAGGTGAGTGGAGGAATGGCAATGCATCCTACAAAAAATGCTTTTCATACTCAGAAAAACCCAGCCGTTGTGTCAAATTAACCCAGGAAATGTTTATATTTGACATAAGGAGTTAAAACCATCCAGCACCGTAAGTTAAATTACAACCCAGTCGGTTGGGTTCATCCTTTTTTGACCCAACACTGGGTTGAAATTAAAACAAGCTTTTTTTGAGTGTATGAATGCTTTTTATTTTAAATTTGATATGGGAATAAAGTGACTGGATCAAATGAACCAGATCCAAATGACCGGCTAAACGTACCTGCATTATCTAACAACTTTTACTTCAGTGTCAAATTTCCAAAGTTTATTTAGGAAAGCCAAAAGCGTTCTTTCTTTCTTTTATGGCCATCCAGAACCAAATTCCATAGTGACACATTCCTGGCATTCACCCTATAAAATGAAAATATGATACAAAATCACAGTCATGATAATTGTAGCCGCATTCAGGATACCTATGATGACAAAAGTTAACAGAAAGATCGGTTTACGAGATCTGCAAATTTAGCGAGTACCGATCGAGTCATTTAATGCCATTATCGGCCGATACCGATCGATCGGAGCATCCCTAATATTCGGCAGAGATAGAACTATAAAAAAAATCGGAAATCTAATGGTGCAAAAAAATAAAAAAAATTTTACCTTTAAAGTTGTCCAAATTAAAGGGGACAGAGAATGAAAAACCATTTTTACCTTGTCTTTATTGAATAATGGTAGTCTACCCGCATTCAAGAACATACAAAAAGTGCTAAACATCTCAGTCTCATAGAAATTCCTCTTTTAGAAATGTCAGCCAGAAAACGGCCCAATCTGAAAAACTGATGCTTATGACATCACAGGCATCTAACTGCCCCTCCACTTTAAAATAATGTTTTGAGTGGAAGCAAAGTCAGCCAATCAGTAATGAGATTGCAAGTTAAGCCAGTAGGGGGAGCCAAATAGGTGCAAAACCACTTGTTTAAAATCCCCCACCCTAATAGAGCTATCTGAGAGAGGTTTTTAGGAAGCTTCTAAGGAATTACAGACCCAAACAAATTTTTTTTGTCTACATGTCACATCACAGAACAAGGATAAATACCCCGTTCAATCATTCTATGTCACCTTTAAGTCCTTAGCAACACATACTGTTAATGATAAATACACATTTTCCACATACTTTTAAAAATCCCACTCGATCCCCCCCACTTTCAAAATCAATTGTTTTAATTTGTTAACCACACATTGTCATCGCCACGGGAAAGCTGGACCGATCAGGACAAGGAAGGTCTGCGTGTGTCGACACGGGGGGCCGTAAGGGGCAATGCTTAGGCCGATTCTAAGGGCCCATTAACTTTTCTTTACATTATGTAGGGTGGTTTTATGTAGGACACAGAAAACCACAAATAAATCTTATACATAGTTTAGTAGCATATTCTTCTTGGCAGAATTTATCATTTTAATTTTACTTCATTATTTCCTGTATTTTGTATCATTGTAGTCTCTAAACGTATGTAAATGCTGGAAATGTGATTCAAGTCAAAAACATTTTGCCCTATTTTGTTTCCCCCCTTACTTCTCAAACCAAAGTTACACCCTTGTATTTACGGTACACTCAAAAAATGATTCAAGCCCTTCTTAGAAATGACACATTAAAATTGTGTTCAATAAGTGTAAAATACCTCATTAAGAGCAATAAGTATATATATTTAATTAGTATAACACAAAATAAATATGTACTATAATTTATTGATTTATTTTTAATTGCGTTAACACAATTAGTTTGAGTTTGGGTTCTGGAAAAATAATTTCCCAGCATGCTTTGCATGCAACTGCTTTTGGTGAGTGATTTTTTTAATTAAGTGTTATTTTATGCATTTTTAGGTAAAGAGAAAGACTTAATAGTGTTTAATGTCCGTTTATCTTATTGATTTAGAAGTGTTTGTGTAATTTTTTTTCAAATTGTTTGGTTACCATCATGCAGAAGAGTGGCGCTTGTGGTTAGGTTGTGGATGGGACATATTTCTCACAATGAGCACTGACTGTGTTAATGCCTGTTTGGAGATCAGTCTCTTCTCACATTCTCATCCAAAGTATCATATGTTATTATTATTAGCATGCTAACATGTGATAATGCTAATTAGTATGATATAAAAACGTTTTATATAAAATAACAGAATTGAGTTCTTCAGACTACACTACATTGAGTTATTCAAACTATGCTAGATTGAGTTATTCAGACTACACTAAATTGAGTTGAGGCAACTAAATGACTACTGCCATTTACTTTAAATTGAGTTGGACCAACTCAATATATTTTCATTGGGTAAAGCAGTTTTTATGAGTTTAGGGGTACACATTCATATTGGATGGAAATCCTGCCCACAATTTTATTGAGTTTATCCAATGAATAATTTTTTTGAGTGTAGGAATTTTCAACATATCTTAATGGAACGTGATCTTCAATTAAATCACAATGATTTTTGTCATAAAAAAACGATAATTTTGACCCATACTGTGTATTGTTAGTTATTGCTACAAATATACCCATGCGATTCATGACTGGTTTTGTGGTCTAAGGTCACGCATATATTTTAAATAATGCAAATACAAATATGGTGTAAAGTCTGGGGAAAAATACTTTGACAATATTGTGTCTGTAAAATCCAAGCTAAAGTTGCATAATCTAGTAATAAGATTAGGAGCATTTAAGTTTGATTTAACTTATTGATTTCCCATTCATTTCAATCTTTGACATGAGTCAGTATTAAAGATATATCAAGTTTATATGTCCTTTACAATATGCACGATGGTTTTATGTAGTAAATGACTAAAAATGACTTTAGCTGGGTTTTCACAGGCATTCTCACAAATATCTAAAAAACTTGCCATAAGTAATAATCTTTGAAGTTATGGGGCGGTTTCCCGGACAGGGATTAGACTAGTCCTAGAATAAATAAATGTAAGAGCTGTCCAAACTGAAAACAACTTGCACTGACATATCTTAAAATGCACCAGTGCCCTTTGTTTTGCCCACAAGTAGCGTTTTTAGTAAGGCATGTTTGTTAAAACTAGTTATATTTGCTAATTAAACTAAGACCTAGTCCTGGTTTAAGCTAATCCCTGTTCGGGAAACCACCCCTTAATGTTGTGATTAAATAAAATTCCTCTATTTGTATAAAGGGATATTTAAAGGCATTTACTGACTGATCTTGTCTTCTTGTATCTCAGAATGGGTGAATCTCCAGGTCAGACAAGAAAAGTCCAAAAAACCAAGAGTCCTCCTACCAAACGGTAAACAATTACACCAACAATTCGAAGTAAAAATGAAACACTTCACAAAACAATGCATTAAATACTTACATTATACACAGTTTTTCTAATAAATGCCCCTTCTTCTGTCATGTAAGGATCCTACAGCCCAGTCAGGGTCAGAACGCTCCTGTTTCAGGCCAGCAGCTACCGCGTCGAGGGTCAGTACTTCATCCTTTGATCAACTCGTCTCCCTCTCTAAGCACTTCCATTAACTTTAACACTTCTGTTGATGGAATTTGAACTTTAACTCAATCTGCGGTGGACACTGCTAAAAATGCCACCAAACCCACCAGACGTGTCAGCTGACATTAAAAATTGGCCGCATTTATTTGTAAATGTGTCTGGGAGGATCAGATTCATTCATTTAGTTAATAGAAGTTTTGGATTAAAATATCCGTGTATTGTATTGCATAGAGCCTTTCGGTATAAATAAATCATTGAAAGCTTCCTTAAAAATCTGTTTCGGCCTAATCCAGTACAGTAAACCACAATGCATTTAATTTTAACAAAGTAATGTAAAGAGGATTAAACTACAATCTGCAGTTAACAGTTTTGTAAATTGACAAACAAGAATGTAAAACAATAAGATGCATAGTAATATAAAACATAAGGGACAGCATAAACTGTTCTGTTTTTATATTTTTGTTTTTGTTTCAGTGTGTGAGACCGATAAATAAGAAATACTTTTTCTTTATTTGTTTCAGGAGTTACAAAAAGAGTCCAGAGGAGAGGGTTCAGCATTCGGAGAGGCTGAAGAAACAGCATTCACTGGGTTAACCTGATCTTTTACTGTACATATACAGTCAAGAAAAATTATACTGTGCAGCTAGCACATTTTGTCTCATCTCCAATTTAAAACTCGATAAATATTGAGAGTCCTATTAAAAAGATAATCTAAGCAGTCATTTAAAGGAGCGCTGTTACCCCATCAGCCAGTGTGACACTTCATATACACAACATATATTATTACTCTATGGTTCTTATGGTTTGCTTCTGACTATTAAGGGGCGTGTGCACCAAAACGTTTAAACGTGACTGAAGTTTTTTTCAGCTAAGCGCTTTGGTTGCTATGATACTTCTGCTTTGTGTATCAGTCGTTGAACAATGTGCCGGTTGGTTGTTGTGTAATTTGTCCCGCCCCTCCACTGTGATTGGACGGTTAAGTAAAAAGTGACACTGAGGGGGAGTGCACACCAAGGCATTTACGTTGGCGGCCAGCGTATGTTTTCAATTGTCTCTAATGGAACCATTGTGCTTTTCAAAATGTCAGCAGCTGGCGGGTTTTGTCCGTGCTGAGCGCTGGCCCTCTGTGTTTTTTCCACACCCACAAAATTTTCAACTTTGGGGTAATTGTTTAGCTTGTCAACGTCACTCTCGGCCATCCAATTACAGTGGAGGAAGGGCGGGACAAATATCACAACAACCAACTGGCGCATCATTCAATGACTGATAAACAAAGCAGAAGTATCAAAGCAACCAAAGCGCTCAGCTGGCAAGCGCCTACAGTCGCCGTCCGCTTGGTGTTTCTGATGCATTTAAATGCTTTGGTGTCCACGCCCCTTGAGCGTCTCACCTAAAATTGAATATTTTTTAACTCTGGGCGCAAAAAAACCTGCAGAGCGTGGCCATTTAAAAAAATTAAACTCTGTAAATAAATAAAATAATTGATCAAAATCTTGGAAAAACAACCAGAATTCTCTGCTCTCAAATGCTGGGGGCGTGTCCCCTGTCTGAGCTGAAACCACGCCCACTGTCAGCAAAGCCGCTGGAAAATCTACAAGCTGAATGGATGCTCATGATTGGGTTAGGGGTGGGGCTATGCTACCATTTTTTCCTCAAATAATCTTAAACACAGAATTGTTTTTTAAACTGTTTACCGTTGTAACTCCACAATTTAGTAATTTAATGCCCAGTCTTTGTAATGTGTTTCAGCAATACATTTATAATGTGTTTAGGAACCATTCTCTGAAATTACTTTTTCGTAAGTGCACCTTTATTAAATAAATATGGAAAGACTAAGTGGTATCATTTTAAACAATAACACAGGCGAAATATGTTTCAGTCTGTATCTGTATTTCAGTTTTATTGAACAATATGAGCAGTACAAAACAATAACCAAATAAATTTCACATATTTGGGTTAACTCTAAGAATTTATTTTAAGTATAAATATTATTTCATATTATAAAATGATTAAAGTTGTAATGAGATTACAGATCACACAAGGATTAAAACATCATTCTGGTATCTCTTAACTCAAATTCATAACAGACAAACACTTTCATTTACACAAGTTTGCCGAGTTGTGTGTCCGTTTGCATGAATGCTCATAGATGTGTGTGTTTGTATCGAGTCTCATAATGATTGAATGTGCTGCAGGAGTTTATCACAGAAATCAGGGTTGCGCTGTTTCTCTCGTACAGCCTCGGTTTGTTGTTGTAAAAGATCACAGTCAACCTTACTGGCAACTTTCAGGACATCTGTGAAGGGAAAAATAAATTTGAAATGATCATAGTTCATCTGGTTCGAATCCATCCTGCAATCCTCTCTATCGATCCAATAAAGGACCAAAAACCAATAATAAAGTAGCAAATTTTTAACATGTGACCAAAACTCGGTTTAGTACAATGAAGCACTCTATTATTGCACTTTGATATAAAAGCATCCATTGCTTGACTTTTACAAAAACATCAGACCTACCATCATGAACAAAACAAACTACAAAGCCGGCCTGTGTTCTTTCAGCGAGCATGTCTTTGTTGTGGGGATTCGGTTTGATCCTGATTTGTTTGGTGGTGGGGATTTACTTTTATCCTGCGCTTTATTCGTTCGCGAATGCGCTAGAAAACAAAGTTTTCTTTGTATGAAGACATGAGTGACTTTCCTCAGAAACTTAAGCACAGAGAGAGAGTGTGCTGTTTTTACAAGCTTAACCCACGGAATGAAGGATTATGGGATATGGGAAGCGTGGCGTGATAATGGACATTAATCGCATCTGATGTGTCTTTGAAATGTGAGACAGAATAAAAAAACGACAAGACGAGATTAACATTAAAAAACAAGACGCACAAACGATGAATTGTTTCTTTTCAGGCAGACTGTAGGGAGTGTGCAGACTGAATATAACAAATTACAGATGTGATAACAGTTTCAACTTGCTACTGTCAAGATTTGGTTTGCACAACTCCCCTAGTAAAATGTTTTATGTTCACACAAAAAAGTTAGAAGTAAAGTATAATGTAAAAGTATATTACAGTACAAGTAAATTATTATTATTAGGGATGCACCGATATATCAGACAATCATTTGTATCGGCAGATGAAAGCACATGTTTAAAAACAGCCAATGATCAGGACAGATTATATCCTGGCAATCAAACGGGGTGGAAAACACATGGGAACAACATAATAATTTAAAACAAGGGGTAAAAGCCAAAACTATCGGTATCTGTAGATGTCAAATATCGGTATCGGTAGATAAAAACACTTGTTTTGGCTGATTGTTTAAAAACAGCCGATGATCAGGGCAGTTTGTACACTCTACATTTCACAACATAATAATTTTAGCAAAAAGCAAAACTATCGGTATCTGTAGATGTCAAATATCGGTATCGCCAGATAAAAACACTTGTTTTTAATATGGGACATTGGCTGATTATTTAAAAACAGCCGATGATCAGGTCAGATTATATCCTGGCAATCAAAAGGGGTGGAAAAACACATCAGAACAACATAATTATTTGAAACAAAGAAAAAAGTAAAAAGCAAAACTATCGGTATCTATCGCATCCGTAGATAGCAAATATCAGTATCGGCAGATAAAAGCCCTTATTCCCAACATGGGACATTGGCCCATTGTTTAAAACAGCCGATAATCAAGGCAGTTTGTACGCTCTGCATTTCACAACATAATAACTAGAACAAAAAGCAAAACTATTGGTATCCGTAGATGTCAAATACCGGTATCAGCAGATAAAAGCATTTGTTTTTAATATGGGAAATTGGCTGATTGTTTAAAAACACTGGGTGATCAGTAGGGGTGGCACGGTTCACAAAACCCTCGGTTCGGTTCGTATCACGGTTCTATGGTCACGGTTCACGGTTCAGTACGGTTCTTGTTGTTATTTTTTCTTTAAATTTTTAACACTCCAGAAATGTATTATCTTATTAATGTATTAATTATCCATAATTTAGGATACAGTATTAAAAAAGTTATATAATGTAATCATGCACAAACTGAATTTGACTTTAAGCACATTGGACCATCCCTGAGGAAAGCCAGATGAGGTTTTGATAGAGCAAGAGGGAAGACATTGATGATTTCAACATGCTTTTCATTTATTTGACAAAAAAGAGAATGTGTATTGCCATCTACATAAACTTTATGTGCATTTTTAGCACACAAAGATAACTTGCATTTATTAAAATGCCAACTTCAGTGTAGCTCTTAGATTTATCACTGAGAGGCTGCTTTAATACTGAGAGTTTATGTGACCGAGAGAGAAACATAACCTTTGCACCTGTAATATTTAAATCTCTTTAAGTCTCTTTTGTCCACTTTTGACCACTTCTGTCCTGATTACTTTGAGGGGCAATTTCTGAAATAAGATTGCGCAACTTTCACACGCTAGCAAAATGAAACTACGCGGAAATCAGCCGCTTTAATTTTATCAATGAAAGGCTAAAAATAGCGCTGAATACGAAAAGACGTAAAACATTGTCAGTACCTCAGATTAGATAAATGGTCGGAGAGAAGGCGATCTCCTGTGGCTGTTCGAGCACATTCAACCCATAGACTGCAGTTCTATCTATTGTTTTATTTCCGCTGTCATCATTAGTAACATGAAATAAAAATATGTTTTCCACACACCAAACTTATACGACGCTGGCGCATCCTCCAACTGCGGGCAGACTTCCTTTTCTCTCCCACTTGCCATTTCTACACGTAACATAACCTGCAGTACTTATACTCCAAACCAGTCACCTCTTCTTTCACGCGAAAGGGAAACAGCTATCTGAGGTCACATACAGGGCATGAGACTACATTGCGCATGCCATGAACCGTTGAACCGTGCGGTACACACGCGCTCCGAACCGAGACACGCGAACCGAACGGTTCGGATTTTTTTCATGGACCGTGCCACCCCTAGTGATCAGGGCAGATTATATCCTGGCAATCAAAAGAGGTAAAAAAACGCATCACAACAACATAATAATTTGAAACAAGGAGTAAAAAGCAAAACTATCGGTATCTATCGGTATTCGTTGATGTCAAATATCAGTATCGGCAGATAAAAGCACTTGTTCCCATTATGAGAGATGACCGATTGTTAATAAACAGCCGATGATCAGGGCAGATTATATCCTGGCAATCAAATGGGGTGGAAAAACACATCAGAACAACATAATAATTTAAAACAAGGAGTTAAAAGCAAAACTATCAGTATCTACCGTATTCGTAGATATCAAATATCACTATCGGCAGATAAAAGCACTTGTTCCCACTATGGGAGATTTGCAGATTGTTTAAAAACAGCCAATGATCAGGGCAGTTTGAACGCTGTGCATTTAACAACAAAATAATTTGAGCAAAAACCAAAACTATCGGTATCCATAGATGTCAAATACGTTGGCTGGCAAATATCAGTATTAGTATCGGTATCATATCAAGTGCAGTATCGGCAGATGAAAGCACTTGTTTTCACTATGGTACATTGGCAGATTGTTTAAAAACAGCCGATGATCAGGGCAGATTATATCCTGGCATCAAAAGGAGTGAAAAAACACTTTAGAAAAACATTGAAACAAAAAGTAAAAAAGCTAATATCTGTAGATATCGTTCTAAGTATGTGAATATCGGTATTGGCACAGAATTTTGTGTTGGTGCATCCCTAACTATTATTATATTATCAGGTATACTGAACCTAATAATAATCTTATGCATAATTAAACGATTATATATCATAATGAGTTGTTTTTATAAATGCAGCATCCATAAATATAAACAAGATGATGTGAGAAATTGCTTGCAAGCTATTGTTGCTACGGTTACCCTATAATGAAAATGACTTCATCTGTTTAGTGCAAGATGAACATGGGTGCTCTAAAATACTTGCACAATAAGACAAGAAACATGTGCTAAGAAAGTAATAGGGTTCATTTAGATTTCATGTTTACTTAATAGTCTCTTTGAACATTATGGTTGCACCGCTCTCTCTCTCTCTTTCTCTGTGTGTGTGTGTCTATGTGTACCAGCACACTGGCATGTGATTATAGAGAGCTGTCGACAGCTCATGACTCTCTGAAGGCCAGTAGCAGAGAGATGTGTGATGGATAGAGTGTAAAACCACAGGATAAATGAGGCGCTTTGAAGTGACGAACGAGGAGGCTCGGCGGAGCTACCGCAGGCCAGCGCTACACCATTAACAGAGATCTGAATCACTTCCTGTTAGAGCAGGAAGAGATTTATCTTACACCACGAAAGTGTCAACGCCAGTATGACTGCCATCGGTTGAGATCCAGGTCAAAGTCATAGCAGATAATTACTGAAGAAACGAAAAACTGTTACCGAGCACAGAGTCCTGGACTTTGTCGTCTGGGTCGTCCATGTAGAGGAGAAGTTGCTGGAACAGGAACTCCAGGTGTGGCCGGCACGAGTGAACGTCGTAGTTTTTGCCCAGAGATGAGAACCACGTGCCGAAAGACCTCAGAGCTTCAATACGGACGTCTTCACTGCTGTCATCCACACGCTTCAGCAACTCTGAAACACACACGTAATCATGACCTTCAGCCCACCAAACACATCTGAAGATACTTAATACTCTGATGTACAATGACCATACTTATTATACATATTTAAATTGAGCTGGATAGTCCGATTAATTCTGGCATCCTATTAACAGGGATTGCTTAAAAAGAATATGCTAGAAAAATATAATGTAACCATTTAATGTTTGTGTTCCACAAAAGAAAGTCATATGGGGTTTACCAAAGTCCCTTTACTTATACTAAACTGATGAATAATTTAGGGCTGCAACTAACGATTATTTTCATAATTAGTTAATCGGCCGATTATTTTTCTGATTAATCAACTAATCAGATAAAAACATAAATGTTTGTTTAATTTTTTATATTTAACTAAATATTCAAATAAATATGTGTTTATGATTTGAGCTGAACACCAATGGTACAATATATGACAAAAATTATTTATGCACATCTGTCAAAAAGTAAAAAGCAAAACTATCGGCAGCTATTGGTATCTGTAGATGTTAAATATAGCTAACAGCACAGAAATTTTGTATCAGTGCATTCCAAAGTATTATTATATTATCAGGTCATACTGCTCCGTAAATCTTATGCTTAACTGATTAATGCTTTATTTGATTATTTTCATAATCGATTAATCAGGCGATTATTTTATAGATTAATCAACTAATTAAATAAAAACATAAATATTTGTTTAAGATTTGAGCTGAACACCAATGGTACAATGTATTACCAATATTACTTGATGCACTTCTGTCTATCCCAGCCTAACTTTCATGCATCAGAATTCATACTGTGTGATTATTTTGAATTGGGTCACAATGACGACAAAATTCCAGTTTGTACGGTCTGCATTTCACAACATAATAATTTGAAACAAGTAAAAAGCAAAACTATCGGCTTCTATAGATGTCGAATATTGCTAACGACACAGAAATTTTGTATAAGTGTATTCCTAAGTATTATTATATTATCAGGTATACTGATGCATAAATATAATAATAAACTGATGAATATTTCAGGGCTGCAACTAACAGTTGTTTTCATAATCGATTAATTGGTCGATTATTTTACAGATTAATCAACTAATTAGATAAAAACATAAATATTTGTTTTATTTTTTATATTTAACTAAATATTCAAATAAATAGTTGTTTAAGATTTGAGCTGAACACCGATGGTACAATGTATTATGAATATTATTTAATGCACATCTGTCTATCTTAGCCTAACTTTAATTCTTGTCAAATGCAACATCCTCAAAATGCATCAGAACTCATACTGTGGGATAATTTTGAATTGGATCGCAATGACAACAAAGTCCAGTTTGTACGCTCTCCATTTCACAACATAATAATTTGAAACAAGGAGTAAAAAGCAAAACTATCGGTTTCTATCGGTATCCGTAAATGTCGAATATCGCTAACGACACAGAAGTTTTGTGTCAGTGTATTCCTAAGTATATTATATTATCAGGTATACTGATGCATAAATATAATAATAAACTGATGAATAATTTAGGGCTGCAACTAACAGTTGTTTTCATAATCAATTAATCGGTCGATTATTTTACAGATTAATCAACTAATTCGATAAAAACATAAATATTTGTTTTATTTTATGTTTAACTAAATATTCAAATAAATATTTGTTTAAAATTTGAGCTGAACACCAATGGTACAATGTATTACCAATATTACTTAATGCACATCTGTCAATCTTTGCCTAACTTTAATTCTTGTCAAATGCAACATCCTCAAAATGCATCAGAACTCATACTGTGGGATTATTTTGAATTGGATCGCAATGACAACAAAGTTCCAGTTTGTACGGTCTCCATTTCACAACATAATAATTTGAAACAAGGAGTAAAAAGCTAAACTATCGGTATCCGTAAATGTCGAATATCGCTAACGACACAGAAGTTTTGTGTCAGTGTATTCCTAAGTATTATTATATTATCAGGTATACTGATGCGTAAATCTAATACTAAACTGATGTATAATTTAGGGCTGCAACTAACAAAAATTATCTTAATTGATTAATCGGGCGATTATTTTTTCGATTAATCAACTAATTGGATAAAAACATAAATATGTGTTTTGTTTTTTATGTTTAACTAAATATTCAAATTAATATTTGTTTAAGATTTGCGTTGAACACCAATGATACAATGTATTACCAATATTATTTAATGCACATCTGTCTATCTCAGCCTAACTTTCATGCATCAGAATTCATACTGTGTGATTATTTTAAATTGGGTCACAATTACAACAAAGTTCCAGTTTGTAAGCTCTGCATTTCACAACATAATAATTTGAAACAAGGAGTAAAAAAGCAAAACTTTCGGTATACATTGATGTTGAATATCACTAACGACACCGAAATTTTGTATCAGTGCATTCCTAATTATTATTATATTAGCAGGAATACTAATGCATAAATCTTATACTAAAATGATGAATCATTTATTTGATCATTTTCATAATCGATTAATCAGGCTATTATTTTTTCGATTAATCAACAAATCGGACAAAATCATAAATATTTGTTTAAGATTTGAGCTGAACACCAATGGTACACTGTATTACGAATATTATTTAATGCACATCTGTCTTTCTCAGCCTAACTTTCATCCATGTCAAATGAAACATCCCATCTCCTCCGGCTCAGGTCTCTCTCTTCTCTTTCACTCGTATTACCTGGATAGATCTTGTTGAGTGAATCTGTGTTAAGCTGATGTGCTGTGATCTTCAGCAGTGAGTGAAGTGACCTGCAGGCCAATAACCGGGCCAGTTTGGAGTCTTCCTCCAGAGCAGAGATCAGCTGAGTCCTGAGGGTTTCCTCCACTGAAAGTACCTACATCAAACATCATCATTCACACTAAATACTACTACTACGCATTCTATTGCCCTAAGCCCTATTCGGACGATAACTGTTTCTAGTGGGGACGTAAAGGATTTTCATCATTTCAGGGGATAGTGTGTTTTTATTGCCATACAAATCCAGAATGTCAGTGTTTTTCTTCGACCACCTGCATAAAATCCCAGACTGATGAACACCAATGTCGTGTGGTAATTCCTTGCCATCTGAATCCAGATCTCTGAGTTTATAAAAGGAGATCAATGCAAAAGTCATTCTGCACTTTCTTTTAGACCACTGAAAAGCACTGTATGGTCATGCGCTTCGCATTTATTTAAAATCAGTGAAGCGTCTTTCTTTGCCATCGACACTAAATAAAGAGAAGAAAATGAAAACGTTTAAGTTTCGAATTATAAACTCACACATCCACCGCAAATGTATCTTCATCCGATTGAGTTTTATCAGGGAGGAGGCATGCAAATACATTTTTCCAGACATCCTCATGAGAAGCAATTACTGTCCGAATAGGGCTTATGAATAGTATAATTTTACAGTTTTTCTTGTTTGCTGTTTGTTAAAAAAATCTTTCATTAATAAGTCACATGAAAGATATTCAATAGAATATTATTGTACTATCATGGTATCCTATAGTGTGTTTTTAGGTCTTACTTGCTCCGCCGGGAAAGTCGCTCCATGAAGGAGAGCCAATAGACAGCTAAGAGCAGCAGTCCTAACAGCCGCCGCTGACCGACCTGAACGCCACACCAGATTAGGCAACAATAAGTCCTGTAAAACCGTCTCCACACATTCACTAAATCTCCTATAGCAAGAGAGAAACACATTTATCTTTATAAACATTTATTTATGTGACGATAGACAGCCCTCTATCATCATATGACCTGACCTTTCCTATACATATATGTCTGGTGTTCACCAAAAAGTATAAGTATTTAATACTAAAAAGTATCTGGTCTGCAGTAGTCATAATGAGTATAACGTCAAATTATAACAATCGCCTGTGTTTAGTTACTGGAGCACGCACGTCTCTCACAAGGATCGTAATGGCAGTGATTGACAAGCCAGAGGGCCAATCGCTTATGCGATGACCGCATGAGCAATTGGCTGATGTTTTTAAGGCCCTATCTTGTGCACAGATGACGTATATTAATATTATTACTTTCAGTGCAGCTAATAAATAGTCTTTTATCATTTAGTAAAGACAGTTTCAAGTAATATTGCAAAAATGTATAAAACAAACATCCTTTAACATATATCAGTGCCATTGTTTTGTCTCAAGATTAGGACTTAAATGTCCTAATAAAATCTAGTCTTGGATTAATCTAAACCCTGTCCGGGAAACTGCTTCTAGAAGGCTATGGTATGTATTTAGATAGCTAGATAAAATATACATGAGTGTATGTGTGTGGTTCATCTTTCTTTTACATCGTCTTATTTCACTTTGCAAATCAAAGAGCGACATGAAACAGAGGATTTTGTTTGAGGTTAACTATGTCATACCACATTAAGAGAAGGGGATTTTACCTTAGTATAGTATTTTACTGACATTTTAATATGAATAATTTTGAAGGTTCATCTTTGAAACGGACACCATGAATCACTTTTAATCATATCATTCATGTAGTGGTGGGTACAGACAAAAAGTAAATTCATCTACTTTGTTAGATGAGCTCAACTTGGCTCATAGAAAGTAGATGAATTTATTTTTCTCTGTACCCACCACTACATGAATGATATGATTAAAAGTGATAAATATGCATTTTTTAGATCTTAAAACTTGTGATGCCCATTTATTTTTTCTGACTGACGCCACAGGTGTTTGAACAGAAACCTTCATGTGAGACAGAGGGTAGTGATAAACGCAAATGTAGATGTGCAAACATCTATTTGTGGTGGCCAATTTTAATTTTGTGGCGGACTGAGAAATAAATAAATGTATGGGAATGTACAACGACGCTCTCACTTGTGTGATATCACACATGCATTGTGTGATGTCACAAGGCATTAAACTACAACTGGGTGGCAACTTAAAAAAAAAACGCTGACGGGGAAAGAGTTCAGCATGCTTCCAAGCATATTTGATCATCACTTCAACAGTTGCACGATATAAATGTTAATGTATAAATTAGATGAATGTTGGTTTATAAAATAAACAGCACAGTCTTAAATCATATTTTCATTGTGTCTTTGCTGCGTCTGTGTTGGTTGGGAACTACGCTCTGTTTCAGTCACACTTGATTCTGAGGAACTACTTTGTTTGGCGGAAGACTAATATTTGTACAAATATATTACAGCTTATTTGTGTTTTATTTTATAAAATCCCGCTAACGTTATGCATATGAAGTAACCGTTTTATAAAAGCAATAACCCCCGCGAAGCAGTGGGGTTACAGTACATTTTATAACAGTTAAGGGGGTTTCCGCTTCACGTCGTGCCTAACAACTCCCCTTAGCTGTTATAAAATGCACTGGTAACCCACTGCTTCTTGAAGCATTTACATTTATGTAATTGTCAGATATTTTATCCAAAGCAACATAAAGTGCATTCAACTTAAACATTTGATCAGCATGTGTGTGTTCACTGGGAATCACACCCATGACTTTGCTCTGCTAACGCATTGCTCTAACAACTGATCTACAGAAACTGCATAACTGCATGAAGTTGTGTTTGTGTGATGAACAGACCCCTGTGAGTCCAATGTGTTGCTGGCATCAAGCAGTAGTTTGGAGATCATGGTGAAGATTTGAAGCCTCATCTCTGGGTCTCGACTGGGTTCCACGCAATTCTTTAGCAACGGCAGGAAGGCTGACAGAAACTCTCCCACTACTGGACCTGAATGAAACACTCATGTAGATAAGAAGAAATCTAACAAGTAAATTCCTAATAAAAATACCACCACTGCACTGTAACATAAAAAAAGGCAACTTAAAAAGTAAGTTATTTGGCAGCCTTAAAATTTTGAGTTAATTCAACTTAAAAATATTAATTAATGCAAAAAAAGCTGCATAAAAAATCTCTTATGTCTTATATAATATTTTTAAATTGAATTAACTTTTTTTTACAGTGTGTGGGAGAATATTAGATAATTAATTTTTTAAATATAATTTTTAAAGTAACTTTATATTAAAATCAGATCGGACTAAGACTTCAATCATATCAGTTGGTGACAAAAAAAACTGTTTTATTGTATGCACAATGGGTGATGCCCTCATGGTGGTTGCCATGTTAAAATCACATGACTAAATCACTTTATTAGTCACATGTTCAATAAGTGAGTACACAATAAGTGTGTTTGACTTCATGTGGCGCCGCAAAAACCGACAGACGGATGACATTAAAGTACTGCGAGAGCTCCATATGATTTCTCAAATCGCTCTTGTGATACTTCGATGTCATTCGATGCCAATATGTACCTCTGTTTATTTTTTTAAAAGGTTTCCGTCCCAGTGACACCAAAAGATCATTTTTTCTGACAGTGCACCTAGTATGACAAACTCAAACCTGATTGGACAGCGATGATCTCCAGCTGTGTTTTCTGAATGGAGTAACTCGTCCAGGTATGATGCGACTCGAACAGCCACTGCAACAGATCAGCCATGTGCCGTCTGTACAACTCGTACACTCCTGTGAGACTCTGAATCTCACACAGACATCTCACCAACTCTACAGCCTAAAAGACAAATGACATTCGATCTATCCACCCGAAACTACGCCATACCATGTGGGAAATCCGTGCGTGTGTGTTTTACCTTACTGTGCTGTTCATGCTGCGATGAGAGACTCTGAACGGACACCAGAACCTTCAACAGCTGTATACTGATGACATCACAGTCCACCTGACTTACATGCAGCACGGCGTCCACACACGCCAACAACTGATCCAGATACAGCACCTGAGAGACAGACAGAAAACCTTTGATTACACTTTAGCCATTTTGTTCCTCTAGCTTAACTGGTAGAGTATTGCGTTAGCGCCACACATGGTCATGGGTTCGATCTCAGGGAATGCACATACTGATCAAATGTAGCATAGTGGGGTATCACATTAGCACTTTTGGTGCGCACCTGGGTCCATTTTGGAAGATGTGAACACTGCCGCTGCTGATATGAACACTCCGAACTAAAATGCGCAAGTGAACAGCTAATAATAACACGTATGAGAGTGTTCGTGCTCATCTGGGTGCGAGAGTGACATAATTTCTGTTCATTTTCTACTTGCCTCCGCAATAATCAGTAGACAGGGTGCATTCTTTTGTACAAATTAAGTTTGCAGCAGACATTTGCAAGTGGGTTTCTGTATATATTCTTTAATAAAAGGTTAAAGGTTTAATAAAAAACAATGAGGATACGAACAACGTTTTCTATTTCATAGCCGGCCACTGCATAGAAACATCAGTAAACGGCTACAGCTTGATGACGCAAATGTACTTCGGTTAAGAACAAAATATTAACAGAACAGAGACCAGTGGGGGAAGAGGGAGGGGGAGCATTCGAACTCTGGTCCGGACCAGGCAATCGAACCAAATTTGAAACCACCCTTAAAGTCCCCATTAACAGGAAATGGCGATAGACTTTCCTTCTATGTTGTGACGTATTACCAAGTGAAATAGAAAATCACGAGGATAATAGTGGGGGTGGCTTGGGTTTTTTATTGTGATGCGATTGGATATAAAAAAGTAGGCTTTTTATTCAGAAATGGAACTGGCAGCAGACTGACAGTTTGAGGGGCGGAGTTTACAGATGCTCCCACCCAAGCTGTCTAGCTGAGGTGGTCAGAAAATGATCGCCACAAAAGGGCGGAAGAACATAAGTTTGGTTCCTAAACGCAATAAATCCATTTTGACTAATTTTGGTAAAAACGTTTTTTTCAATAACAAAAAAGTGACAAGATGAAAACCACTATTTTCTGTTACAAACTTTTACATAGCATCTTGGTTATAAAAACATAAAAAATTAAAATCCATAATTTGATTTTTTTTAAAGATTTATTATAAAAACGGAGGATTTTCCACAAAATGCAATAAATCCATGACAAGGTTGTTTTTTTAAATGCTATAAATCTAGCGATCAGCTGTAAAATGTTTTGGTCCTGATCGATTTTCGTTGGCTTCGCGTAAAATAATGAAAAGTTTGTCATAAGATCCCCTGGGGTCAATGTGTTAGCATGACAGAAGCTTGATACTGTCGTGTGAGAACAAACAACAGCCGGCATTTTTCTTTCGCCCGAGTGCCTCTCACGTAAATTATTAGATGTTGATGGCTTCCCTGTCACAGAAAACCACCACAGATTTATCAATGCCATCAAGGTAATATTTTTTTATTTGTTGATCACGAAGTACAAGATGAGAAAAACTAGGATTCAGTGTGTATTCCGCGCCACCATTGTTGTTTACCATTAGTGGAATGGTGCGCTGTGATCTGTTGAGTGGATTTATTGCATTCTGCATAAAATGACAACTGGGATTTATTGCGTTTTGGAAAATAAAGCGGAAAACATGACAGAATAACAAGGCGGATATCAGATTTTGCATGAAATTAAGAATTTACTTTTAAATACTGACCAGATACAATACTGATTTTTTTTAATGACGTTTATCGCGTTTTAGAACCAAACTCTTCATTTTTAGATTTTGTGTGAAGTTTATGAGGGCAAAATAATAATATAAATAAATAAATAATAATATAATATAAATAATATAATATAATATAATATAAATAATAATATAATATAAATAAATAATAATATAATATATTATAAATAAATAATAATATAAATAAATAAATAATAATATAATATAATATAAATAATAATATAATATAAATAAATAATAATATAAATAAATAAATAAATAATATAAATAAATAATAAATAATAAATAATATATATATATATATATATATATATATATATATATATATATATATATATATATATATATGATGACTTAAGTAAGAAGTAATTGACGACAATACCACGGTTACTACAAACATTGCTCTGGTGCCTATTTTTAAGAAATTTTAAAGGTTAGGTTTGTTGTTATTGAAAAATAATCAACACCAATGGAACATTTCTCAGCCAATCAGAATACAGCATTCAACACCCCCATGGTATAATTGTTTATAATAAACAGTGCAATATTAAATAAATAAAAGTTTAAGTGCACTGTGGGTCACTTTGGATAAAAGCATTTGCCAAATGCATTAAAAAAAGTTAAATTATGTAATCTAATTTGATTTGCATATTAATTCAAATGTACAGTGTTGGGGTGTGTGTATACGTGTGAGAGAAAGTTTGCATTACACACACATACACACCTAAACTCGGTGATCTCCCAAAGCAATGAGTTTTTCTTTCCATTACTCCCTGTTATTTTCCCTTCCTACAGCTCTTATCCCCTGAAAAGTGATCACATGTCTAGACAAAGTTTCACATTCAGAGCATCAACAAGATCATGACATGGTTTCCTCTGCTTCACAGCTCTGTCATTAACAGAGGCTGAATGGTTAACCTGCAGATGTTTGGAGCGGCCTACAGGAACAGTGTGTGCGGGATACTTTTACCGTTCATTTAAACAAACACAAAACTGAGAATCACTTCAAGAAACGCTTTTAGGACTTTTCTGTTACTGATACTCAAGGTGGCTTACCTCAAAAGTCTCAAGTAACACTATTCAATCCGACAGATCCTAAAGAGGGCACCCGACTCATTTTAAATATAAGGATTATTATTCCGATACGGTGCGAACAACAATTATAATTTTTTCCATACAGTTCTTCCATTATGTAATGCATATGACTACTTTTAAGACTTTATGAGCAGATTTTCAGATAAGAAGCAATGCTTGTAAAACAGGAACACGTTCTCCAGTTCACGCCTGAGGCTCTCAGCACGATAACAGTGTGTTTGACAGATCTGACAACTGTTTCAAACACACCGTCCTAACCAGAGCTCCCTGCCAATCATTTTTGTCCATAAACACGCCGCTGCCTTGACATCAAGCCCTCGGCAGAAGTCTGTCTCGCTCGACGCCGTCTCCAGCCTCTCTTCTGTCGGGACAGAGGTGAGCAGGGCCACAGCTGTCAGCAGTGACATGTGCCGACAGGTTTGCATTTCAATCGTTTCCCTGAAGCCCACTTATGTTATGTTTTTTGAGGTCTCTTGAGCCAAAACATGGTCGTGATTTGGTTTTTCATGTTCGTTTTCTTCTGATCGTAGCCTGATGTCACAACGCAACTTCTTATTGGAGGATGCTTTGGGTTAAACGTTAGGTTGATCTGACCATTTGAATGGTCTGCAGGAATCGTCTTTATATAAAGGCATTCTCTATAGATCAAAACCTTTACGTTTTCTTCTCTTTCAGACACCTGCTTATCTCTGAGATTCATGAGCGTGCACACAGTCCCCCTATAGCAACCCAAAAACAAAATGCATACAAAAAGATGCTGTTTTTCCATGACCTGAAGGCATGACAAAACTATCCTGTATCAGGGCCAATTCATAAACCCATTACACGGACACACGTCTGCTAATAAAGACGACATCTGAGTTTTCCGTTTAACACGTCTTCAAAGGAAGAATGCAGGCGTATTATTTCCTACCCCTTGTTCCTACGAGGCGTTCTTTTCCAGTGACTTTTTGACAACATCAAAGTGGCGGCTGATATCAGCTGTCCTGTACAGGACACAGCCTACAACATCTGTCTGCCAACACCTGCGTTCCCTAGGTAGTGTGCTGTTTATATCTTATTTAGAAGTGCAAATTAAAAGTTTAATGCACTGTGGCATACATGATTATATGCAACTCAAAGCTCGGAGTCGCAACAGACCATTTTTGTACAGACCATATGTTAACAAACATACAACACCTTATTAGTAGGACTGCAAGATATATCAAAACCATAGAAATATCGCAAACATGCATGACAATGTTTTACATCAGGGTTTCCGATACTGGGGTCAGCATGCCCCTAGTGGTTCGTTAGGGAATTGCAGGAGGTTTGTGAGTTGATGAGAAACATTTTAATAATAATTTACAATTTAAGGTGCATCGTGTAACTTTTAGAAGGATCTCTTGACAGAAATGCAATATAATATACATAACTATATTATCAGTGCTGTATAAAGACCTTACATAATGAACTGTATTATTTGTATTACCCTTACATGAAGTTACCGTCATGTTTCTACTGTAGCCCTAAATGGACAAACTGCTCTACAGAGCACGTTTCGTCCCTATGTTGTCCTAATGTTTGGATGACCTAAATAAACCACTTACTAACAAAGTAGATTTTTACTAACAAATGATATATTTTATTTTTTTAATGTGCACGTCATGTGACCTTTAGACAACACTAACAAAAAAAGATGAAGGTAATAATTACACTAACTATGTAAAATACTACTGATAAAAACTTTAAAATGGATGAAAAATAAAGTTAAATACACCAATGTGCTATTAAATTATTTAAATATTTGTGACCCGTGCTAGCAAACTGAGTCGAAATGAGCACATTTTCAAAAATTTGTTATTTATATTTTGCCTTTCTCTATTAAAAAAAATCTTCAAAATGATGTGTGATTTGTTAGAAACTGACAAAAAGTGACAGAGCTACATGTGTTTAAAGTTGATAGAGTCAGCAATGTCAATTTTGAGAAAAATCGAGTTAAAGATTTTTGACGGTTCAAAAACCAATCACTGCATCCATACCTTAAAATCACTGGTAAAACTAATAGATTTGGCAGACACATAGTCAAAAACAATTTATATATAGGAAAAATATAAGTAATATATTTTTCTTTCTTTTATTGTTTGATTGACATTGACACAGCTTTAAGATCTACTGTAATGCGAAGATCTTGTATAATGTTACACATCAGATATTTTCTCCAACAGTTAACCAAACATTTACTTAAGACATAAAAGTGAATGTTTTGATCATCGCTCAGAATCGGATTTTAGGCTTTCACAAAAACGTAATTATCTCAGCTTTTTGCTCAAAATTGGGTATTTTTGAAGAAACCTACCAATATTTGAGAGGTGATAAAAAGAGAACTAATAAAGGTAGGATGAAACAAATTTTTTAAATCAAAGAGTCTGTTCTTTCATTTGATATATTGTATGTTTATATATTTGAAGAACATTTTCTGGAAGGCATTCAACTTTTGTTAAAATAATAAAAAATGCTGGCACCTTCTTTTTGTAAATGCTGGCGGGGAAAGAGTTAACCATTTAGGACGGTACAAGTACAAATAAAGGTAATTTTAGATGTTTAATGACTATTTCGAGCATTGGGATCACTAGAAGAGTGCTTAATGTACTTATTCTTATGAAAATCTCAATTTCTACCAAAATCAATATTTATAATTTCTTTTGCCTTTAGCTCGAAATTAGACCTTGCGCATTCCGACTCATTTTGCCAGCACGGGTCACATTTATTAAAATCTCAGGGGGTACTTCAGATAAATAATTCAGGTAAAGGGGGTTCAGCTGACAAGAAAGGTCTGGAAACCCCTAGTTCACATAAACTCATGATTTTAATACTTCAAAAAGTTGTGTATTTGAAATTTAAGGTCAATGGTGCACAGATGCACATAGACAGAGTAATGTCTTCTTTTTCCAAAAATAATGTGAAACTTGTATTATATAATTGTGAGTTTGAAATATATTATTATTATAATTTAAAAAGGTATCCATATTTAAAACTTAATTAACGAAAATAAATACCTTCCGGTAGCGCCGCCATCTTAGTCGCGTCCGCATTCAGGATGAGAGCTTACGCAGCCTTCAGAGGCTACTCTGCTGCTGCTCTGTGCCCCCGCCCTCCGAATTTGTCATACGTCACTAAGAAAAGTGCGTACACTACGCTAATACTCTCTCCTGAATACAGAGGAGTCTAAGATGGCGGCACTACCGGAAGGTATTTATTTTCATTAATAAAACTTTAAATATGGATATTTCTACAACAAAACCACACGGATTACCCTCAGAAGACCTTTGTTTATCATCCTGGAGCCGTTTGGATTTAATTTGTGAAGGATGGACGCACTTTTTTTGGACTTGAAGGTCGTGGACTATGGGTGGACACCGTAACATTACATTTAATCAACTGAAAGATCTAAAACATTTTCTAAAATATCCAAAAATGTGTTTGTCTGAATAACGATGGACATATGCAACTCAGACAGCTTGGGGGTGAGTAAATCATGGGTTTAATATCATTTTTGGCCGAACTATCCCTTTAAAGGTACAGTCGCAAAAAAGGTCAGTTTAATCAAACATATCGGATATGACAATATTGAGCATTCTTATTAATATGAATGTGGCATAATGCACCACTCAATATGGCTGCAGTGGCAATGGAAGTCCCGCCTTCCAGTAAAAAAAACAATCATTGGGGGAGGAGCTCTGCCTGCCAACCTCTGCGCATGCACAGTAGCTTAGACGGCCTTAGGAAACCAATATATGGTACAGGTGATGTCAAGTTGGTCAGAAATATGTTGTTTCATTGTGATTTCAGAGATATCTGTCTAACACCATATAAGTAGACAGGACTTTAGTCTTGCATGACTGAAATAACTGCTCAAAAGTGTTGCACAGATGGTCGCCTAGTGGTGCGATTTCGCTAAAGGGACTTTGAATTAATTCTCTTTAATGTAGATAAAACAACACTTTCACAAAGCTATACAGCTGCTCATGTATTATCCTTTCTTTTTGTTAATTACTGCGATATTAATACCACATGTTTTCCTTTTCTTTCCTGAAACACCGACATCGGCCACTGTTGCACTGCCCTTTCTCTCTAGGGGAGGTTTAAAGGTCCTGCAACATCTGTGAAAGACCTTGTCTTGTCTCTGTCAGTTTGTCATCGTGTCT
Source organism: Misgurnus mizolepis (assembly GCA_025389145.1). NCBI lineage: Eukaryota > Metazoa > Chordata > Actinopteri > Cypriniformes > Cobitidae > Misgurnus > Misgurnus mizolepis. Next base: position 34,863,647 of record JAIFKI010000008.1, on the reverse strand, counting down.
GTGGAAATGCTTTTAAAAAACAATTTATTTTAAGAAAGGAAAGTTCTGGTGGGTGGATGAGACAAGAGATTGTGGCTGTCTGGCATGAGACAGGGCCACCTGGGCCAAACCCCGTCTGAAGGCTCAACAAATCAAACGGGGTGTTGCAGGATCGCAGCAGACGTCGGGGGTCAGGGTGAAATTAGCCGTTTTTCTTTTATTACACTACAGAGGAAATTCCTGCAAAGCCCACAGGGGTGGTGACTTGGCACAGAGGAGATGGCAAAGTCAGAAAATATAGTGTTATTTCTGATATCAAAGAGAGCCGAATGTGGGTTGAGGGAAACACTCTTGGGTCTGGGTGGGATTTTTCCACTCGATCTGAGCCCTGTGACTGAGATCTGTTCGAACACATCTGAAACATGAGCAGGTGTGTGTGTGTGTGTGTGTGTGTGTGTGTGTGTGTGTGTGAAGGCTGGAAATGTGTAATAAAAACATTCTTTAGGAAAACCCACTTCAAAAATGTGGTGGAAAATAAACGAAAAATAAATATATGATGTAAAGAATTAGAAAAACAATGATTATATTGAACTCATGCAAGAACAGGACAACAATTTTACAGTGCAGATTTTGTTGGGATGCAAAACTGACCACAGCTTTTAAAATGTGAAAATTAGATTTTTGGTGCTAAAACGTATGCTCAGATTATTAAATGATGAATAAATGATTCATCATTTAAATGCAGATGATTTCTGATACACTTTTCAAAACTACAAATATATCTTATGTTTATTTATGCCTGCATGTGCATTAAGAGAAGTGATACAATTTTTGTAAGTTTGTTGCATCACTGGACACACCGTTGCCAATGCTGATGTCACCAGGAATCAGCTCTTATTGAAAATGAATAACCTGTGGGCACTAAATCAGTGTAAATCTCTCTCTGTGTAAATAAACCTCTACGATGAAAACCAAAAGCAACTAACTGGAGTAAATGTCAATGTGTCTCACCTGTTGGGAGCCCTGACAGACATCAGGGTGTGCGAGTGTGTCTCCGATCTGTAACAGGTGGGGGCGTAGCGCCTCTCTTGAGCTTCCTCTCAATACAGCAGCCAGAACCATAAGAGGAGCCCAAGGAGAGGCAGACGAACAGGAAGCGGAGTCTGCAACGTGAGGTAGAAGCAACTTGAGGTAGACCTCCGGACTGACAAACACCCCCAAGAGCTTTGCCGACTCCAAACACTGCCATAAAAGAGATAAACAGAACTTAACCTTTCAAGTAAGGATTGAAGCGCAACTTTTAAAGGGATAGTTCGGCCAAAAATGATATTAAACCCATGATTTACTCACTCCGAAGCCGTCCGAGATCCATATGTCCATCATTTTTCAGACGAACACATTTTCAGTTATTTTAGGAAATGTTTTATCTTTCAGTTAATAAAATGTAAAGTTACGGGGTCCATGTCCTTCAAGTCAAAAAATGTGCATCCCTCCTTCACAAAATAAATCCAAACGGCTCCAGGATGATAAACAAAGGTTTTCTGAGGGTAATCCGTGCCATTTTGTTGTAGAAATATCCACATTTAAAACTTTATAAACGAAAATAACTCGCTTCCGGTAATGGCGCCATCTTAGTCGCGTCTGCATTCAAGATTAGAGCGTATGCAGTTTATGGAGGTTTCTCTGTGCCCCCGCCCTCCGCATTTTTCATACGTCACTAAGAAAAGTGCGTACACTACGCTAATACTCTCTCCTGAATACAGAGGAGTCTAAGATGGCGGCGCTACCGGAAGCTAGTTATTTTCGTTTATAAAGTTTTAAATATGGATATTTCTACAACAACACCGCGCGGATTACCTTCAGAAGACCTTTGTTCATCATCGTGGAGTCATTTCTTTGGGGAAGGATATCTGCAATTTGTTTTTGACTTGAAGGAGGTGGACCCCATAACTTTACTGTTTAGAAGCTGAAAGATACAAGACATTTTCTAAAATATCTGAAAATGTGTTTGTCTGAAAAATGAGTGACATATGGATCTCGGGGTGAGTAAATCATGGGTTTAATATCATTTTTGGCCGAACTATCCCTTTAAGACAGACTTAAATTGATATTTCACTGAAAAAACTAAAAATATGTTATCATTTACATCAATAAGTTGTTTAAACTTGTAAAAATCTCTTTTTTTCTGCTGAATACAAAGGAGGATACTATGAATTTTTTTTTTAAACCAAGCCGATCTGGGGCACCATTGACTTCCACAGTGGGGAAAAAATCGCCAATACACGATAGTATTGGGTGCTGGGCAATTGTTTCTTCATTTATTTATTTGTTAATTTGTTACTAACTTATGACAAGCCTCTTGATTGGTGGACAAAAAATAAAGCTGACTTACTCAAAGGGCTGCTGGCAACACTGTCACGACTGCAACCTTCTTAAAAGCACGTCATTAAAGCCCAGGCGCTCTGAAATTTCTTACGCACCATAGATTGGGAACAACACACTCGCTGGTTTTGAACCCCTGCATGCCTAACAACCTCTCTAGTGCAAGGAAATGTCTGAGAGGGAACGTTTTGCCTATTGAAACTTTGGGGAGGAAGCTATAACCCAGGTTTTTGCAGCTGGTAGTTTTTTTTTATTCAAACTATCATTACATACACAATAGGGTGGTGCTTATAATGGGTCAATTTTTTTTAAATGTTCAACTCTCACCCCCTAAATGTGTAAGGATATCAATGAAAAACACACTGTGCAACATTTTGAATTGTACTTCCTACGATATCTAGAGGTTGCTCAAAGCCTTTGAATATTTCCGAAATCACATATTTTTGCAAAAACTGTACCATTTAAAAACGCACATCACACATAAAACTTGCTTCTTGAAGGGTACCTTTGTTTCAGTTATTTCAGTCTCTTCTGATCTGAGTAACCATATAGCGGACTGCTTCGTGTTGCTTTAGCCATTGTCTCAGTGTATATTGTCTATAGTGGTTCATTCACATTGAAGCTTTCTTGCTTTGAAAGACATATCGCAACTAAAACAGGAGTTTAAATTGCATGGAGCATGGTCAAAAAAGTCTATTGCTGCCATAAGTATATATTATTAAACAATTATACATGCTAGCACAAAGTATCACATAATACGCAATGTGTTTAACTTCAAAGGTCTTGAGCAACCTCTAAATATTAATTAATATTGAAAAAATTTTGCCCTGTTTTTTTATTCAAACATACTGGTGGGGGGAGAGCATGAACTTTTAAAAGTTGAAAAATACAGACCTCCCTAATACACAATCATGGAAGAGCCCAGATGTGGTGCGAGATTCAAACCTGCAACCTTTTGGTTACCAAATTTTAAAGACAACACCACTCCATCACTAAACAAAAACAATGACCCTGACTGTCTGCACCATTACCTGCGTCCTAACGTCGATCTCTGCATCTGCGCAGGCGTGGTAAATGACTGTGAGCAGTAACTGCAGGTGTTGCGTGCTGTGATCTTCAGCGTGCAGCAGTAAAACACGCAGCAGCTGGGCGGTCTTCACCCGCGTCTGCACTAACCAGTCGCCCATGTCCCGACTCACAGCAGGAAGCAGCTTAGACAGATTCCTCACCACCAGCTCCCTGCAGCCCAGGCCAGGACGCACACCTGTTGGATAGACAATTAAAAAATTATTGCTTTTGAGCATAGTCAATTTTTTATTCATTATAATACTTTTGGTTGCATAAGTAATAAAATGATACTTAGATTAATGTAGATATAAAAAATAAAATCTTTTTACTAGGACATGATACTTAAGTCTGTCTAAAGTTAATCATAAGTGATTTGTTCGGTATATAATTGTCTATTTTTTTTAAAAGCCAAATTTAGACTTACTATCAGATGTGTAGTGACCCGGTGCAGGCAACTGAAAGTCCAACTTATCCTTTAAATCATCTTCATTTTCCTTCTCCCACTGAGCTCCTATCTGCTTCCATAAATCCTCAGCGAGTAACCTGGTAAAAATAATAATAATTTAAAAACATACATTTGCAAAGTACCAAAAAGATCTGAGGACAACAACAAAATATGAATTCACTTAATAAACATTTAAATGAATTAAATGCTCTTTGCAAACATGATGTGACCTACTGTTGCATAAACTAACCTCACAAGGATCTAAATATAGTAAGACTGAGATTACCGCTTTTAAAATGTTATATAGCGCTCACCTGATTTCAGGTATCTCGTCGCTGAGGCTGCTCAGAAGAAGTGGGATGAGTTTGTGGAAGTAGGAATATCTGTCCGGCAGGTGCAAAAGCCAATCACCTACGACTACGGTAACTGCCTTCCTCACCTTAACAAAGCAGCACAGCACATGAGCCAAACTTGAACGCCTAACAAAGGCTTTTGTAGAAAGTAATAAACACATTTCAGTAAGTGTGTTTAATACTTTTTCTTCTACATAATTACCCATAACTTAATTAATGGACATCTATCGTTTGATTTCTGAATTAATATCAATTATATAGTAAAATATTTATTTTAAAATATTTTAGTACAATGAGCCAAAGCAGCTACCAGCCTACCCGTGGCGAGTCGTCAAACAATCTCTGTGCCAAGTGGGACAAAACATCGTCCACATTCTTGCCAGCGCTGTACTGAATGAGGGCACCGATAGCCTGTGTGGCAGAAACCCTCACTTGGGAATGCTGGTGCGAAACAGTCTGCAATAGGGGCTTCAGTAGACTCTCTGCCTGCAGATGGAAATGATCTGAACAAAAACAAACAATTTAGACAAACAAATCACATCTGGACCTATCATTTATTGGCTGCATTTCAATATGGTTTTCTTGTATGTTAGGGCAGGGATCGACAAACTTTTTATTCCATGTCTCACCTCGACAGGTATAATCTCTCTCTAAACCTACCAAAATATTTTAAAGAGGACATTTCACAAGACCTTTTTACGGTGTAAAATAAATCTTTGGTGTCTGTGAAGTTTTAGCTCAAACAACCATATAGATAATTTATTATAGCATGTTAAAACGGCCACATTCAAAGCAAAAAGGTGCAGTTTCTGGGTGTGTGCTTTTAAATGCAAATGAGCAGAAGAAGTTGCAGATTAAGAGGCAGTATTATTAAAATAAGATCCCCCTCTGACATCACAAGGGGAGCCAAATTTCAATGACCTATTTTTTCACATGCTTGCAGAGAATAGTTTACCAAACTATTTAAGTTACTGGGTTACTGGGTAAAAGTTACTGGGTTGTTCTTTTTCACATTTTCTAGTCTGATAAAAGCACTGGGGACCCAACTGTAGCACTTAACCCCTTCAGACCTGATTTTTGGTTTTGATTGGTTGATCACATATTGGTTGGTACACACATGCATGTATATTTTTAAGAATAAAAAAAATTAAGTGTTTATATTGGTATATGATTTAAATTATAAATAAATATAAAAATGTACACACACACACACACACGCGCGCGCGCACACACACACACACACACACACACACATAAATATTTCTTAAATTAATGTATGTCATTGTGTGTGTATTTATATATACATAATTATTATACACATTACACACATATATGATGTAAACAAAAACTTTTATTTTGCAAACGATTAGTTGAAATTAACTGTTATGCAGCCCTACATGCAATAACTATAATACCCTATTGTAAGGCGTCAAAAGTTACCATTGTGATTGATATTCATCAACTGGACTAAGATGATTTTGTGTCATTCGGCTCTACTTTGAAACTGCCAAGTGACTTTATCCCACTGTGTGACCTACAGGAGGGTCCATACCCACAGTATAATTATGAAAACCCCTAGTTTACATTTGTGCATAAACCTTTTTATCCTTAGAGTACATTTAACCTATACATTTTGTATTAGTTTGTCACATGGGCTCGAACCCATGACCTTTGGTTGTTAATCAAGTGCTCTGCAAATTAAGCTACAAGAGCATCCTTTTGCGGTTTTGGATAGATGGAATGGGATACAGCTAAGGCCTAAATCTCGCGATACGTTGAGTTAGGTTTGGGAGTAGGATCAGGATAAAACAGCGCTCATTGCTGTATCCCTTCTAGCCACAACCTCATTTTGCCAGTTACCGTGACAACCAACAACACATCAGGAAACACACACACACAAAAAAATACTTTAGCATACTAAATTAAAAAGGAAGCTAATCTGTCGTATGCTGATTTTTTCATGATTTTTAACACTATGTCTGTGCAATGTGACTTACTTTTAGCTGTCAATTCTACTCACTTACCAGGAACACTCTTGGCAAAACTGATGGTACATTTACAGCTCTCTTTCTTGACTTCTGGGAAAGGATCTGTAATGGTCCTCTGCAGTACCTTCATCACGTCGTCCAGGTAGGGCGCCAGATGTCTGCCACACACCTCCACCACCAGAGCCAGCATCTCCATAAGAGCCAGTCTGAGCTCCTCCGCCGGCTCCAGGATCTCCTTCCCGCCGAGTCTCTGTGCCAGAGCGGGCATCAGATAGGGCAGGGTGTCCTCTGGTTTGGGGACAGATCTAATAAAGGCTGTTATGATCTGAATAGTCTTCTCTCTGCATGCTTCCGTCGTGTCTGACAGACCCTTTAACAGCGATTTTAACAAACACTCAAACACCTCCTGCAGCACAGCGCTGGACAAAGTCTGATCGACGCTTTCTCTCTTAATCGCATCTAAAGCTCGCCTTCTTGCGCTTTTATTGTCGTCGTTTAAACAGTTTAAATGCCGAGACAGCGATTTTAAAACATCCGCTGCCGCTCGTTCATCACTGGCGGTCGCCATTGCTGCTTCACACGTGAGTTGTTGTTGTGGTTGGTGACCACAGTTGTCATAGCGACCGTTGCTTTTACGACAATTCAACTAGTTTTACGGCTGTTGTACATGCAAACTTTAATTGTATTATATTTGCTTTAATAATTTGATTACAAACAAATAAAAAACAAGAAACTGTAAATTAAAAGCCTACACAGTTAAACAAAGAAAAAACAAAAAATAAAAATTAATTAATTAATTAAATGGCACAAAAGCTTAGCAGTGCTCAACCCACATTTGGTAAGTATCGGTGAAATCATTGTAAAATAAAATGATTTAATAATAAATTGTTTGAAAAATAGTTATGATAAAATATTTCCTTATATTTGCTAAATAAAAATAATGACATACTGAGAGATAATATCTTTTTAAAGATATCTGTAAAGATATTTTTTATTTACATTATCAGAATTAAACTCCTATTATATTCATGATCAAGGCAAATCAAAACATACTTTTTATTTAGGCCCCAGGGTTTGTAGGGTAAGAATTATTTACTGTTTATTAAATAAGTATTTGTTATAGAAGGTCTTAAATATATAAAAATCTTTTATATATTGTGGACTATCTGTCTAAGTAATCTTGCCTCTTTACGATTAAATGAATAATTCAAGAAAAATCTGCGTATGATTAAAGAATAGTGCCTTTGATGTTTGTTATTATAGTTACTCATTATAAAATCTGACGTGGCCACAGTGCTTTCCACATATAAGTGTATTCAATCACAAAAAGCCACTGTTTACAGAGGTCTGATCTTACAGCACGTGAAAGTATGCGCGTCATTCTAGTTGACGCACAAATCTATAATGACGACGATTGGCTAAACGGAGGATTATCAAAACTCCCTAAAACAAGCCACGTGCAACAGAATCCTATAAACACTGAACGTATACGTACACACTGTATTTTATCTCTTATAAATGCTGTGTAATATATCAACGTATGTCATCTAACTCTATTCTACGAATTACGAATAATCAGCGAATGACATTAAGTACCGCGAGAGCGATTCAAAAACACACTTTTCGAAAAGCTCTCGCGATATTCTGATGTCAAACGACGACCAGTCTGCGCATCGCTGCATGAAAGCGAACGTCCAATAGGGAGACGCATTGACGTCACAGGGTCTCGTGAACAGCAGGACCAAACGAGCAACATCCCTGAGCTCAAGCCGCCAAATAACGGTAAGAAATATTGTTATTTAATACAATGACGCATGTAAATGTTTCTGTCATGATATACATACAGATGCGAACTTTAAGATCATATAAAACCATACACATTTATACACTACGCGTGTTTTATCTAGAAGAATAATATCAATATGTGATAAAGGCGTAAACAGGTGATGACAGAGTGATGCTCGAGAGCCAAACACACCGACGCCTAATTTTACTCACGACATATTAGGTGTTTCTGAAACGAGTTATCTGTTTTATGAAGGTAAAGGTCGACGTTGGGGACTGAATCGTGAATTTTCGACATAACATTTGGATATATGAGAATCACTGCAATAGTCAATGTAACAGGAATGGCCTGTATCACTTGCAGTGTTTGTTGTGAAAAACGACAGACGTACAAAATGCACAAATATTAAAGCGTCTCTGTCTTTAAGAGCTAGTTTGCATAGAGGAAATATTTGTTATGTAGACTATCAAGTATATGGACTGAAACTATTGAATTTTGCATAAAATGAACTGTGTACTGTATGTATTGGCTGTGTGTACGCTTTTAAATGGATGGATGGATGGATATAATATGTCTTTTGCATTTTAATTGTGACTCATTTAGCACGCTGACTTTATATCGGTGATACCCTGTTTTAGTAAAGAACATCTCTCATTGCATCTCCCTCCCTCCATCTCCTGCAGCATTGATCAAAGATAAGATGGCCACCTCCTCCTCATCCAATTTGGAAGAAGACGAAAGTCTCAAAGGCTGCGAGGTTTTTGTGCAGAAACACAACATACAGCAGATCCTGAAAGAGTGCATCGTCAACTTGTGCATCGCCAAGCCGGAGCGGCCCTTGAAGTTCCTGCGGGAACATTTCGAAAAGCTGGAGAAGGTGATTTGCTGTCATTATATGTTTTTGTTGTCCATTCTGGTTACAGATTTAGTTTGTAAAGGATAATGGTTTGGGATCGTGGCTACTGGCACAAAGGATGTAGACGGATTCCCAAGGAACTGGTGAAGCAGGATCTGGAGAGTTATTGAGATCATTGCCGTCCCCTTTGACTTGGCACTTAACCTTAGTTTTGCACCAGTGGGATTGTTGCTGTAATGAATGTACTGTACATTGCTTTAGGAAACTGTATCTGCTGCGAGCTGAATATGCTGTGATATTCGTAATGACTGGCTTTTAGTTTCAGTCATCTCTCCATTAAAATCAACTATCATGAGCTTTTGTTAACTTTTGACATATTTCATTCCACAGTCCAAATCCGATTTTTCTACTTAAGCAAATTTGAACGACAAAAACACACAATATCTGATTTTTACCAATCCATTTCAAGCTACATTCATGTGTGGTTTGAAATCCTGAATTTTGGTCAGCAATGGCCAGTCCTACATACCAGTATTGTTTTTATATATATATGTGTTTGTGTCAGTTATATTTATTTTATTTTTAAAGCTCTCAAAGAGCATCATTATTGTTCAAGCTCTCTTTATGATTTTTTTTATTAGGATCATATCTGGTCGTAAACACAAAATGCTCAAAAGAGGGACCTGGGCAATACTTTATCTAAAGACTAGAATATGATTAAGGCTTTATGTAGAAGATTCCTAATGCTAGTTCTTGTACCTATAAACTATTTTTGGGTGAATTCCAAACTGCATTTTGCACCTTTGAAGGGCACTGCGGGAAGGGACGGTGCTCGAGGGGTGCTTCCAGATTAAAGTGAGCAACTAAACCCATTCATGAATTGATCAATTTATGCATCATACCAACCTATTTATTACCCTCAGGTGTTCTTGTACTCTGAATAACACATCATTTCATACATTAATTTGGATTTGTTTTGACAATGTACATATTGTTATGTTTAACACCATAAACTGCAGAGTAGGTTTGATTGGTTGAATTCAACAGGATTTCATGGAGACATTTGTCTGTTATTGTGGTGAAATCTCCACGCCCCTAAACATGATGCGGCACAAAGCGAAAGGGGATTGGTTGCTTTACATGTCAGTCACATGGCCTTTTTGGACAGTCCCTTGCCATTTAAAATATATACCTACCCAGAACAAATGCACAGCGACACCTCCATCATTACAGGTGTCACAGAATGTAAAACTGGATTTACGTAGGCATAGATGAATAATAAGAGTTCTGTACATGTTGATGACATATCGTGAGCTTTAAACACGATTGTTTCCTCCTCCTTATGTAAACCTTGTGCATGCAAAAGACAGCTGGAAAACAGGCCAATTTCAACATAACACCGACTGTGACGTTACAGTTGAGATGTATGCCCCCAACATTAAATGACACATTAAATTAATTACAATGTTGTTAAGATGCTAAAAACAAAGCTGTGACTGCAGCGTTAGCGCTGTATGCTGGTAATGCTATATGCTAACGTTTAGGCTGAAGTTCTACTATTGACGTTACGGTTACATTTTGCAGGTCCATACTGAAAAAAACACAAACTTACCACTCAGAAATGTCCATTAACAATCTACAAACAACTGATTATTGCTCAAATTCTGTATCTTCGTCTGATGAGCAGTCACGAGCCGCCACTGTATGCACGTCACAGTGGTCATACATTTAGCTGGAGGTGCTAATATCCGGCTATAAAATAATCATGATCATGTGGTGTAGGAACAACAGGCGTTTTATACTCGCAGATGGTTTTGTTTCTAATGTTAGCATCAAACAGCCGATGGGATTGTGTATTCATAAGACACGATCAAATGGGAAGATAAGCAACACAGGGCATCCTTGTCTCGTGATCAGAAAATAAGTGTGTTTGTAGGATAGTTTGAGTCATGGTAGACATTTCATTGAGCCCCTGGGGTTGTTTACTGACCCAGATTTTTTAAAAGTCTATCACCTTCTGTTTAGACTGATGCAAGTCTGTGTGTGCTAAAAAGCAACACACCACCCTGTGTTTGTCCTCTGAATGTGTGTTAGAGATTGGACAGGATTCAATGTTTTTTTTTTTTTTTTTTGTAGGGCATAGTCAGCGTCTTTTTATTTTGAGTGACTACTAGACATGCAATTTAAGATACACCATATTAAAGACAGACTAATGTATCATTTGATATATGTTAGCTGGGCCTGCTTTATTTATAAACAGTAGTATTTGCTCGTGTAATAGCTAAAGTAAAATATGGCTTTGATAGTTTTTGTTTTATCATGTTTTAGTGAACTTTGTTGTTACACAATTAAACAGTTATTTCACTGTAAATTATAATGTTGTATGTAATATAAGCCAACAGTGATTGCAAGGTGTTTGGTTTTGTGTATTTATTTTATTTCATTTCAAATATTTTTGGGCTATGGTCTTTAAAGTTGTCAGTGACAGCCCAAATGTTGCCTTGTTTTAGACATCTGTGCTGTGTTTGGACACCTATTAGATGTCTTTTAAAATGCAAAATTGTTAGCAAACATACCGTAGTACAAAATTCATTATGGATCTGAATTCTGTATTCACAAGGGTTGTGAATAATAATCTGTGTATTCCCAGTTTTCCATAGTTGTGCTTCTGTAGGTCTGAGCACATTTGCTGGTGTATTTATGGCTTCAACCTGTTCATAATTGTGTAGTCGTGTATGTAGAGTGCTGATCCTATAATGGGACTCAGTCAGACAGATGTTTAGATAAATCTAGTCTGTGTGTCTGCGGTGGGTCTCCATCTTCTCGGTTATAGTGTCAGGTTTCCTCCATGCATTAGTCAGGCGCATGATCATGTTTTCTCTCACAGGTGTGTTTGGACACTTAAAGTGTTGTTTCGCACACAGGCCTGTTGATGGCTGTCTATAGCTGTTGTGTGCGTGTGTGTGTGATCAACCCAGCTGTTCTGTTGCATCTGCCGTCACTTTGGTATTTGTGTCTTGGGATATTCCAGAGAAAGATGTTAATGCTTACTACTCAATCCAAATATTATGTCTTTATCCTTAAAAGAGATGCTTTGATAATGGAATTAACCGAGTGATGTCAGATTTGTTTAGTGATGTTCCTTAAGAGTATTACAAAGGCAAAAATGTATCATTAGGACCGTGTTTATTTAGTTAAAGGATTTTTGCCAGCAATAATAAGATCCAGGTTTTTAACCCTTATGTATTGTTGGCGATGTTTTCATCCACTATGGGTTTTTTGTCTCAATTTGGCCACAACTTTTTTTGTGTTTCAGCAAATAGAATGATTTTTGGTGACAAATCTTATATATTTTGGGAGAATGCTTAAACATTTTTCAAAAACTCAACAATACCCCGTGGGCAAATTTACTACCCTTTCGTGTTGTTCGGGACATCTACTAAATTAAACTACTGTAAAAATGTCAGACCACAGACTGCCCACACTGCAACTGTCAGATGTATATTGCACACTAAATAGGAAAGCACTTCCTTGGTCTGAGAAGCTCTAATCTGATTGGCTGACTACCCAGCAACATCCAAATGTATAAGAGTGGGAGTTTATCAGTTTGTCTGGACGCCGGACAAGTCACGGTTCTCAATAAAACAAGCTCTTCAGAAGATGAAATAACCACTGGATCTCAAAGTTAATGGGAGCACATCTTTAAAAGATTCAAAGTTAAAGTGACACTCCACTTTTTTTTGAAAATATGCCAATTTCCCAGCTCCCGTATAGTTAAACACTTGATTTTTACCTTTTTAGAATCCATTCAGCCGATCCCGGGTCTGGCGCAACCACTTTTAGCATAGCTTAGCATAATCCATTGAATCTGATTAGACCATTAGCATTGCACTAAAAAAATAACCAAAGATCAAGGACTTTGCTTTTGTAACATAGCTGCAGTAGGCATAGTGATATTACGCAGCAGCCGAAAATAGTCCCCTTAGTAGGGCCCTATAATTTCCACGATCACGGAATCGTGGACGGAATTGCGGAATTGGCAAATTAACACGGAATCTAGTGTTAACGCGGAATTTCGCGAAATGGTACATTTTTTAATAAAATTCTGTTTTGTGTGGGAGAAAAACGTATGTCTGGGGGAAATGCAGACCGGGGGAAGTTAATCTGGGCGACACACCCCCTTGTCGTTTCAGACCCCCTCCAAAACAGGTGTGTGTGTGTGTGTGTGTGTGTGTGTAAATGCATGTTTTACAGTCATTATAATCATGCTATTCCGTTTTTCCCAAAATCATTTACATTTTAATCATAACCATTAAAGGCACACTCTTTTTATGACTAAAATAACAGTAAAGGGTAAAAAAATGCTAAAAATTAAAACGGATAAAACGGAATTTGCAAAAATGAAAACAGACAAAACGGAATTTGGGAAAAAATAAAACGGAATTTGGGAAAAAATAAAATGGATTTTATAGGGCCCTACCTTAGTAACTTTCAATGTCAGGGGACTATTTTCGGCTGCTGCGTAATATAATTGCGCCTCCTGCAGTCATGTTACAGCTGCAAAGTCCTTGATTATTACGCCAGAATGAGAGTATAGTTCCTAGCCATATCGGCCTAGAAAATCGCAACTTTTAATTATCTGTCGGTCTTAGTACACGATGTAACTACAGAAAAGTCAAAGTTTTAAATGGGAAAATATTTTTAAGCGCAATGCTAATGGTCTAATCAGATTCAATGGATTGTGTTAAGCTAAGCTAAAAGTGATAGCGCCAGACCCGGAGATCAGCTGAATGGATTCCAAACGGTAAAAATTAAATGTTTAACTCTAGGGGAGCTGGAAAATTTGTACATTTTCAAAAAAAGTGGCGTGTCCCTTTAAGGCACTTACTAGCAAGTTAACTAGATGTCAGCTGTAAAACCAGCTGTATATTCTGATTTACGTGTTGTGAAATCTTCTGATCACCTAATAATTTTTCCATTCGGTTTGTTATTGTGCTGTAACATTTTTCATAAAAGAAAACAAACCGTGATTGGTTATATGTCAATCCGATGGCCCCTTCCTGTCTGAGCAAGCAGTTGTTGGAAAGAAATTTTATGAATATTAAATCTGGCATATCATTGACTTCCTCTCTCTCTCTCTCTCTACAGGAAGAATGCAAGCAGATCATGGCCCGTCAGAAGTCCAACTCGCAGTCGGACTCTCACGATGATGAAGTTTCTCCTCCTCCTCCAAATCCGGTGGTGAAGGCCCGGCGCCGGAGAGGCGGGGTCAGTGCTGAGGTCTACACGGAGGAAGATGCCGTCAGCTACGTTAGAAAGGTTGCAAAAACACATTAATATATCATATACACAGTAAACATTGGCTTATTTTAAAAAAATTATATGTAGTTTAATATTAATAGATTTGAATAAAATCACAATTGTGACCCTGGACCATAAAACCAGTCATAAGTTGTATGAGTATGTTTGTAGCAATACCTAACAATACACGGCATGGGTCAACATTTTTATGCCAAAAATCATTAGGATATTAAGTAAAGATCATGTTTCATGAAGAATTTTTTTAAATGTCCTACAATAAAAAAAAATATATATATATATATATGTTTTATCATTAGTAATATGTGTTGCTAAGTGCTTCATTTGGACTTTTAAGCCGATTTTCTCAATAATTGGATTTTTTGCACCCTCACCTTCCAGATTTTCCAGAATAGTTGTATTTCGGCCTAATATTGTCCTATCTTAACAAACCATACATCAAGCTTATTTTGTCATCTTTTTTTAATTGCACAATTATGTTTTGTTGCCAAGGTCACAATTAGTATTGTTAACCCTGATTTGTGATGTGTTGGTTTATGTCTGCATTATTTGGTCACTTCATCTCAGGGGTCCAAATTTATTTCAGTTTACATACCTTCTACTGTATATTGTAGGCTGTAGTATGCCAGTTTAAGATAAGTGTGTCCCAATATCATAGTAATGTTTTAATCATACTATTTCAAATTTATTTTGGTTTCTGGAAAGCAAATAATTTCACTGCAAAATGTTTTGTCTTGTTTCTTAAATTGAGATAAATAAGTCTAGTGTTTATAAAAAAAACCAAACATAAGATTTAAGTGAATTTGTGCTTAAAACAAGCAAAAAAAAAAAAAAAATCTGCCAATAAGGTAGGAAAAAAATCTTTCTTTAACACTTAATTTTTCTTAATTCAAGAAAAAAATATTGGCAGATTTTCAATTGTATATATTTTTTTAATAAAAAGTAGACATATTTACTTAGGTCATTTTGCTCATCAAGAACAGAGGTCCCCAACCACCGGGTCGCGACCCAGTACCGGGTCGTGGAGAAGTTGCCACCGGGTCGCAAGAATGTACCTCGCAAATCATGTGAATACGTGAAGACGTTCAAGTGATAAAGCAAATTAAAAGTAATTGCAGGCTTCTGCAAAACAACTTTAAAATTATCCAGCGATCATGGCACCATGATCAAAATGAACTCTTTTACTGCAGTAATAATATTTTAACGGGTACACGTTTAACGTTTACCGTTAATTATTAAGACTAAATGGGCAGGCAAACTAGTGAAACAATAAAAGTAAAAAACAATTCGCCAAAATACGTTTTTACACATCTATAGAAAATATACTATAAATAAAGCAGTTATTAATTTTCCTAATCCATGGTTGTCTGATCTTTACTCCCGTTCGTTATACTTTATTCGAACAGCAACTCAGCGAACCCCCCCCCTCCCACATCACCCCCCAGTCCGCAATTGTTTTTAAAGCTAAAACTGGGCAGTGGGGTAAAAAAAAGTTGGGGACCCCTGATCAAGAAAATACTTGATTTAAGCATTTTTTTTAATGTACTGAAAACAAGACAAAAATACTAAGTACGAAAGTCATTTTTTGCAGTGTTGTCTTAAATCTGCAGATTTATTTTTAGAAAACACCTGGTGTACACTTTAATGTAATGTTTTGTGCATTGCTGCAACATTTGCAGGTCATTCCTAAGGACTACAAGACCATGACAGCTCTGGCTAAAGCCATTTCTAAGAATGTGCTTTTCGCCCACCTGGATGACAATGAAAGAAGGTAAATGTACTTCATTTAATGTAGTTGTTTTCAGTAAATTATGTTTAATTGCGAATCACGTTTCTGACATTTCTTAGCCAAACGTTAATGCTCCTGAGACACTACATGATAAAGTTGGTCCATCATATGACTTCAGTTAATGCACATCTAAGTAGTTATTTGTAAAAGTGCTTCTGTCTTAATTTATGTGCGTTCGTCTTGAATCTAACATTCGTAAACCTCAAGCAAGGGTTTTTTATGTGCTTGTCGAGAGGGGCTTTTTGCGTAGCCACTGTATTCGCTCTGTTTCTCTCATCACCATGGCAACCCATCACGAAATTAAAGAGGCATTGTGAAGGACAGTAGTGGAAAGTGTGTTTTAATGTGGGTGTGGGGAAATGGTGCTACTTGGATTGTTTTGCTTTGACTTTGCGTCTGGGAGATGCCACAAACCCTAACAACACAAAGGGGGAAAACCTCCTTCAGGTTGCTCCGTCTTTATGCGTGGAATACTGTTTCACAACTGAAGAAAATCCATTATCCGTGTAGATCCACCATGAAGAGGAACAAACTCTCAACTTTCTGCTTATAAACCCTGTGTGAGAACATTGGAAACACCCAAAATACACAAAGTACCCGAAACATTGAGCGATTCCGTCCTGGAAATTCACCACACTTATTATCAGGGATCAGGGTTTCTTGCCAGGCGTAGCAGATGTGTGTTTTTATGTGTTAGGGTTTATATCTTTTTTGTTTGATAATCATATAGTCATCATTTATCAAAATGACACGAATGTTCACTGGGCAAAGACCGATATCACGAGTAGCTCCCACATGATGTGAAGGCAAAACTTCACTGAAAGCTCCAGAAAGATCTTTCGATTTCTAATTCAGGGAACATTATTGTTGTTTCCATGGTTACAGGATCTTCGCCCCCGTCGACAGCCACGTACAGTGTTCAATTATCTGCTTATTTATCTGTAAATCAGAGCAACAGGGTTGACGTAGACAGACAGGGTTGATTTTTGCGGAATATGACACTGCGGTTTCTGGTAAATGATGAGGTAATGACATTATGTCAGAGTCATTTTATTGGTTTAAAGAGTTACGTTGGCCCTACATCGCAAAACTGTTTTATGTTGGCGTATGCTATAGCAAGTCTGTTATCGTATATTGAGGATGGAGGGGTAATTAAATCTAAACTTGGGAATTAAATCAATGCACTGTTGGTTGCTAGGAAGTGTTTCTTTTTTTGCCTGCGGTATCTGCCTTGGTGGCATTTGCAATGGCCAATTTTTAAAAATGTATTAATTGTAGTCTTTGTAGGCTTTGTTACTGTAAATTTTGAAAAGTCTGAATGCTACTTAAGCCTGGACGCATGCACACTGAGACAAAATGTAATGCATCTCCTGGGTTACATACTACATTCTTCTGTAGGCGCATGCCTATGAATGGTTTTTGAGAACATGGCATTTCAGTACACTTTAAAAGACCCAGCCCCCTTGGAGCAACCAAGTGTTTCCTATCCAATTTTATGGATTGAACATTTAGTTATCAGCCCAGATCTTTCAGCACTAGCCTGCACCTCCCCTAAATTGCTCTTTGCAGTAAACTTAATGTCCTATCGGGTGCCCCAGAGACACATGTTTTGTAAATGTAAGCGTAGTCACCATTGGCATAGTTCTGGGTTTGAGATTTCGCAGGCGTGGACGCGTACAGCCATATATAGTGGAATGTGCCATGCGTTGGTTGCTTTATTACCGCAGTCAGTCAGAGCTTCTTGTTATTATCATAAGAGACACAAGGCCAGATGTGATGATAATCACCACTGCTGGAGCTAAACATTACAACCAGATGGCAGATATTGTAAAGGGGTGACCCTTAGGCCCACCCCGCAGTGAGGATGTACAGGTTGTTTGTATATGGGATGTAGTTGTGTTGCTATGGCAATGAAAGTAATGACCTCATAGCTGCATGGGAAATGCCCTGTGGCAAATGTAATGCAGCTCAGCTCTAGCTGCTAAACTATATATGCAAATAAATGTTACTACTTACTATATGTTGTGACCAGGGTGGTTGTCTGTTAGTGAAGGTTTAGACATGCAAAGCTAATGTTCAATGATTATGGCTAATAGTCCATGATTGGTTACTGTTTCAAGACAATTAGACAAGTACATTTGATATGCTTTTAAGCCACATCCACATGAAGCCTGAGCTTTCCCTATCCAATCTTTTATTTCCTCGCTTTATAAAAAGTCTTCACTAGAAATATCTGCGTACACACGAAACCACTGAGACTGACTCCTATCAATGTAGTATACATGCCAGACCAGTATGTGGCACTGTAATTCTACTAAAAAGAGACATACACTAAAATTAGAGAAGATGACTTGGAGCATGCACATAAATCTTGTTGTTGTGTTAAATCATGTTGTTACGCGTGTTAAGTGACATAGTGGTGTCTGACAAGTGTCAAGACCATAGACTGTAAAAAATATAGACGTAGTGTCCAGTGACGTCACCCATAGGTTTATGAAGAGCTTTTTTGAAGCCAATAGTAGGCAGTGCATCACTTGCGGATAGACGACAATGGGTAAAGAGGAGAGACCTGGGTGAAGCTGATGTGACTAGGAGCTGAAACCATGCCCGCCTAGCTCGACTCTATTGACAGCATTGGCAGTTCACCCATCACTCAAGTATAACAAAATGTGGCTGTGTACAAATAAAAATGCAAGGGTGTTGTTCAAAAATATCCAATCTGGGACCCGGTTTCAGGCTCCTGTCACTTTCAAAATTTTTAAGTATACAACGGGTCTCTGTGTGGACGGGCTCTTACTGTGGTTCACACCAGACGCGTTCAACGAAACATGCGCTATTCGCCTCAAACGCGTCTTTGTCCAAGTTGAAAATATTCAACTCGAGCGAAAAATACGCATGACACCAAGTAAAATCCCTTGAGTAATCTAGAGCGAGTAACGCGATGCCCAGCGTTTGGTGTGTACGTAGCATTAGACCCAATAGATGTTGGGTTATTTTCATATCAAAAAGGGATAAACCCAACTAGGGCTGTAACGATTAATCGTGCAAATGCGCGTTTTCTCAATTAATGAATTTGAATGAATTACGGTGAAATGCCACCACATCCAAAAGCCAGAGGGTGCTCTCGTGCAGAAACTCCAATTGTGCCACAGAAAAAGTAGCATTACGGACGCTATTCCAGGAAATTTCTACAGGAATATTAATATCCCCGTTCTTCAGATTGTTAAGGTATTTTCATGATAATAAAGAATATTTTGAATGATTTTATTTATCGAGTGTTGTTTTTTTAAATGCACGTTATAAACGACTCCGACTCATAATGATTTTAGATTGATAAGGACTTCTTACTGACCAAAACGCCATAGTACACGCACAAGCTGCGCATTAAACACAGAATCGCAGCCTTGCGATGCAGAATCGATTTTAGACGGATTTTTTTAATGGGACACGCGATTTATCGTTACAGCCCTAAACCCAACTGTGTTGTTTTATCCCAAAAAGCTGGGTTGTTAAATCCATTGTTAGGTCAAATATAAACACTTCCTTGTTTCATTTAACCCAACTGCAGGGTTTGTTCCTTTTTTTTTTATTTGACACTAGGTTGAAAATAACCCAGCATTTTTTAAACTGTATATTCACACAGTATGTCTCCAAGATGTGTCCATGTATTTGAGTCGTTCAGATTTATTGTGGTTAACGATATTAGTCCGATATTGATCCAATACCAACACAGACCTTGTCATGGCAACTTGGGGTAAAGCATGACTTGCTGAGCATCATGAATTTGTACGTTGCACTTTAAATTGTCCAAAGTTACACCTTAAATTTCATTTTAAATATATGTGCTGACTAACTAAAATAAATCTAAAATAAGCTTAGTTTTCTTTATTTTTTGAGGAAAATTAAAATAAATATATTTTGGGGTGACCTATAACTTAGAAAATTCACCCATTTATTACATCTAGTATGAGTTTATATAGCACACTGATTTTGTGTATTTCAGAAAGATTCTCTTTGTTTTCCATAAATATCCTCTTCCTTGTTTTCTCTGTCCCCAAACTCTCCCTCTCTCCACAGTGACCCTCAGCATATCAAACAACAAGCTATTGTGTTTTAATTAAAAACCCATGATACCACCAATCAGCTGTAACCAGCAATTAGCTGCAATGAACCATTTAACTGAGCGACTTAATGTCAAGGGGCCTGACCATCAATTTTAAGGTTTGGCACATGCATATTTAAAAAAAAAAACATGACGTAAGTCACAACGTGCATGTACAACGCCTGCACAGAAGATTAGCGTGGCCTCTATTAATCTCTATTTAAAGGTTTTCCTTAAGTAAAACTAAATTAGTTTCAAGCAAACACTTTCATCATGTAGATAAGCCCGTTGTAACAGGTGTTAAATGTAGCAATAGGCTTCCTTCCAAACCATTAGCAGTGCAGTGCAATTAAAACCATAAAAAGACTTTCAGTTTAATTTTTAAACTTTCGATGAAGGATAAATGTCTCCAGATAAGAGTACTTTTATTGTGTCCAACCACATCTGTTCTGCTTCCCTTTATAAATGTAAACCTGCTGTTAGCATAATGGCTATCTGGTTTCCTGGTCAAATCTGATATAAACTTCATACGATTGTAAGAAACAGCTGTTTCACACACCTGCAGACCAGACAGCACTATTAAAAATGACCTTTAAAGTAGACAGTCACGGGTTTGTAATGGTAGCTAGTGTGGCTATTGAGTTTCAAATGCATTTCACGTCGCAACAAAGTAGATTACAAGAAAGGAGGATTGGTTTTTATATAGCTTAAAATGAATGAAAAGTGTTCGAACTGTAAAAACAAGAAAGCAAAGCATCAAGGCAGACATGCCAAAATAAGTGATTTATGGGTAATTTGTTAGTGCTCTTCAGTATTAAGATGTGTCTATTGATATCTGTCTGCTTCTGCGCACAATGCTTTTCTTCTGCATTTCTTCATTTGTGGTGCTTGGTATGGCAAGCGTTACTACCAGAAATCATAAAAACTTGAGGATGCGGTTTTTGGGTCAGTACCCAAGCACTCACAGCACCCTAGCAACCACATACTGAAGCAACAACTTAGCGCTCACCAGCATGGCCCCAGCAGCCACATAGCATCATCCTAGTTACTACCCACTTTTTTTACCAACATTTTTGCAAAAAGCTGAGATAGTGAATGTATAAAAATTTTTGTTTTTTGGCTTGTCCCACTACCCAGAAAGCAATTTTGCATCTAATAGCAGGTCAAACACACCCCAGACATCTAAGCTAAAACAATGACAAAAAACAACAACTTTATATAAGTCTAATCATAAAATAAATGATTTAAAATAAATAAATTAAACCAAACCCCTTTGAATCACTATTGGAATATCATACATCTTAGTAAAAATGGCATGTAACCAAATTTAAGATTATTTTGTCTAGAAGTGGGTTACTCATTGCTGGGTCTAGTTGTTTGCTCGCACTAAATACCGAAAGATAAGTTTTATTTATGTATGACCAAAGATTTTTTTCCACTTCATGGTACGATTACAGAGATTTTGATGATTTATCTGACATTGGCCGTCAATGTTCTGTATAAAACTGCATGTACTTACTTGTTGAGATGGCACATGGATGTTTTCAGATTTGAGAAGAAATTCTTGTAGCAGTCAACACTGAGACCGCGAGTGCACTGACTGCACTGTCCAAGACAGAAATATACGGGTCGTAATGTGATGCTGTGAAAGTAACTGAGCAGATTTATTGAATGCCATCTGCAGTGACATTTTGTAAATAGAAATAAAATATTGTGACAAAATGCATACTAGAAATTGCAGATATAACGGAGATATTTAATCACTGAATTGCTCAATTAAGCGCACACATATTTAAAGGAATAGTTTGGCCACAGATTTGTATTTTTGGGGTGAATAATTGAGGTGCATTGTTTAAATACAATGACAAATTGGTTTACTGATAAAAACTGTTAATTGCTTTTCGTACGCTGAAAGATTTCATTAATCCAGTGCTGGTTTCTCAAATGTGTGTTGACGTATGTGTGTCCTTGTCTTCACTTAAGGAAGAGCATGAAGCTGAGATAATCCACCAATTAAGTGGCAAGTAATGACCCTTCTGCTCTTTGACCTATGACCCTTGACCCAGCAGCCTCTGCCCTTTACTCTTATAACTTAGCGCTGATGGACAGCGAACATCTTTGGAAGCCACAAGGTGAATCAGATCAGAAATGAACTCCTTAAAGTAAATTTTTCATTGATGATTCAGCACATGCAGATTACGGAAAGGTGCGGAGTGAAATCACACGCGGGACGTTTCTGCCGTCGGTTCTTTGAGTGTTTTCAAATAGCGCGGTTTGTAGTCGAATCGATAGGCCACACATGCAGCCGAGGTCTTGTGAGGTGAGTTTATTTTGTCCCGGTCTGTTTTAGGCAGATGAAAATGGGATACGGAGGAAGTTGCAGGTGACGTAACTCTGTTGCATTGAATGAACAGACTACTGGACGACACCTGCTCAGAAGATCGACACTTTTTTTGGATGAATGATCTGATTGACAAAGATTGAAACCAAAGTTTGATGCTCTGACTTCATAGACAGGATTACAAAAATCGACAGTTGCCTTGGTTCTTCAGAAAATCTGCTGTACCTTGAACCAAATCCCACACATTTGTCGTCTTTTTACCAGATGAAAATCTGGATAGAAAGTAAAAGAACGGCACGTCTCAAAAAGCAAGGTATCCTCCTGTAGCATCTGTCAAATGCATATGAAACACAATAGTCGTGAGACCTTGCACTACCATCCACCATCCTGTAAGAGATGCTGTTTCTCCAATTCACGCTGTGAGCGGGATGATTAACAGTCCAAGTGGTTTAGCAGAGCGGAGGAACATCAGCGTGAGAGCACACGGCTTATATCAACTCTGTTATTCAGATTCAATGTTAGCTGGTAAACTTTGGCCCACAGAAGGCTTTGGCGTTTGCCTGCAATGTGGGTCGTATCTGGAGGTACTTGACAACTTTCACACAGGTGTGTTTGCTCTGGCAGCGGTGTCGTAAGCACGCTCGTATAAACATACACACACTTTCGAATGGAAAGGGAAGGAGGAAATAACGTTGTTGGCTTATAAGTAGCCCTAATTGACTTGGCCTGAGGGTGTTTGTCTGGGCAGTCGTACAGCTTTTGTGTGTGTGTATGTGTGTGTGTGTGTGTGTATGTGTGCGTATTGGTGCAATGAAGGTTATCCCAGATGGATGTTACACTTCTTTCATTCCAGCGCAGAAATAATGTCTGTGATTTGCCCTGCAAGTGCTACTTGGTGCCTGTTGTAAATTGTGAGTCTGTGTGTGTGGTCAATGTTTAGCATAGCTTTGTGTTGTCACAAAGGAAGTTTCTGGTAATGAGGTCACTCTCTCTCTCTTTCTCTCTTTCTCCTTTCTCTTTCTCACAGACATCACCATTTTTTTCCTGTAAATTTGTACAGTTTTCCATGTCTTTAAATTCCTAATATCCTCCCACATGTTTATTTAGATATACAGTGTATAATGGGCTATTTGGACCCGTCTGGATCCCCTGACGTGACCTTTGACCAGTCACTCTTTCCCCACCGGCCTTGTGGAATTTACTGGAACTATATTCGTGAGCATTGCTGTTTTAAGATGGCATTCAGTTTTGCAGTCTTTAATAGGCTAATAAAATATATATAGGACATTATCACATGGTTCCTGATTCTGGTTGGTCAGTTATTTTCGTATAATATTTTTGTAATTTGGCTGACCATTTTATTCAAAGCGACTTAGAAGGTGATCTTGTTTTAAGGGGTGGTCACATAGGGGTGTAACAATACATCGATATGGATTGATCAAATTTCGAACGATTCGATTCCACACATAAAATATGGTTATGAGGTACCTTTATTTTGACACTGTCCGCGTCCTCATTTGTTAACGCCAACGTCCATCTACGCATTTCTGTCAAATGCGAATTTTAGTTTATTTTCATGTGCTAAGTAGGGATGCTTAACGATTAATTGTGATTAATCGTTAGCAGAATAAAAGTTTTTGTTTACATCACATATGTGTCAGATTTGCGAACTGATTCCTTTGAACGGATTCGTTTTAATAAACAGTTGAAACACACAGATCTGTCCAACAATTAACTCACAAGACGTCACTTTCAGCACAATCAGTCACTTATTGCGCTTCAGAAATGAAAATGTAAATGTGTTTAGAAAGATTTGCTCTAAATAACAGTCTAAACTAAAAAACATAGACGTTTATATAACGTTAACTTTATGATGATTAAATAATTTATCAATTCTACCAAAAAAGGATTGAATCCTATAAAGCAATAAAAGAACTGATCAAATAGCAAGAAATGATGACCGCAGAGTGTCAGGTAATATCTGTGTCTGATAAATGCATGGTGCGGAGAAGGTTGTAAAACTCTTCAGAAAGACCATTCATCATTTTTTTTAAATACTTTGGCTTAAATAGTAACATTTTTACATTAAAATATCTGCTAATGATGAGGACATTTTGATTTTTATTTACTAATAGAAAATTGGCAAAACATACCGGCCATCGGCTGCCCTGATTGCTAAATATTGGAATCGGCATCGGCCAGAGAAAAAAACATATCAGTCGCCCTCTAGACCGAATGTGTCGTGCAAAGACTTTTTGCATTCAGCTGCATTCGTATCACATGGAGATATGTAATATGTGTGTTATCTCTACTGAAAAACAAAAATGGATAAAGCCAAATATATTTGGACATTTGGACAACATTTGAAAAATATTTTTATGCTCAAAATCTAGTGTGACCGCCCCTTTATATGTATGTGATTAAAGGGATTCCCTTGGTATCGTACACATGACTTTTTGTTCTGTGCAGTTATACTATATAATTTAATTTTCATATCTGCATGTTATGTAAGCTTTGGATTTATTGGCTGATCAGTGTGCATGGATCCTACCTCTTTTCCTACGTATCTATGTGCCGTCTGGTTCTCCTTCTGAACGTCTGTTAGTCTGTAAAACCTTCGGCTGACCTCTGCGCCTCTCTAAATTTGTTCCAGTAAGTGCAAATCCAGCATTTGTAGACTCTCTTTTCCTCTCTGCTCCTCCTGTGAGCAGGGTAAACAACTTTTCCTGTTAACACCAGAACAGAGGGGTGAGATATTTGTGCTGAGCTCACCTCTGCAAACACATCGCTTCCTTTCTTCTGATGGTCAGAGAGAACCCAATGAGTTTCACAGAGAAAAAAGTTTTTTATTTTTTTATGTTTGTAGGAATAATTCAGAGCTACGAGAAGAGAGGATTAAGTTGGGGAGTAATTGGGGAGCTTGGGCTTAAGCTGGAAGTAAAGTTCTGTTTTGTTTTAATGCATAGGCGAGTGTCCCCGTACAGCGCGCATGATAAAATTTTGTCATCAGAATTGTATGCGTTCATTGTACGTTAGTGGTGTACTGCATTGGTTCCTAACGTTTTTCACTTTTAGTTTCCCTTTTCCACTTTAAATTTTTTTCCAAGTAAAATTAACCAGAGCTTGGAATGACTATACAGATGTATATTTGCTACTAAAATGGCCAAAAAAGAAACATCTTGATTTTTGCTTGTTTTAGCTTATTTTAATCCTTGTTTTGTCCAATTTTTAATACTTTTAAGTCATCTTGAGGCCCCCTTGGAAATCTGCTGAGGCCTCCCTGTGGGCCCCGGCCCCCTGGTTGGGTAACACTGGTGTACCGGATTGCAGTTGATCCGGGATTCGTACGGTTCGGCTCTCATGCGAATTAAATAGGAAAGTTTATCATTTGCTCATGTTTCAAAGGCTTGCAAATATTAACACAGTGATTTTAAACAATTTAACCGCAAAAAAAGTTTTCTAGATGCACAGGTGGTTCAATGTGTCCGGTCCAACTTCTATCAGATATGATCATCCCTATGCCCTAAAAAACAATTTAGAACTCTTGATGTGTACATTTTAGAGAAAGTTCCTCTACGGTGTCTCATACTGTACTCGATTAAAATACATTTGGCAAAGAGAGCAATGAAAAACAACATAATTTTCACTTTATGTGGAGCGACTGTTTTTGCTGTATCTCCTTCCCGAAGTGCCGTTTGGAATTCGCCTTCGATCTGTATGTGTGCACGTACGTTTAAGTGCACTCAAAAGTGCATACACGGAGAGATGGGTTTTAAAGGCATTCCATGCAGTTTGATGTTTTTGTCAAACAGCGACCCCTAGAGTCACTGGGGAAAACTTGCAACTGTCGTAATTTCGCACGCCCACTCTGTACGTACCTGTTAGGATAGTGTTGGGCGTGAGATGGACTTCGAAGATAATGACCAGGGAATGTTTCACAGTTTCATACAAATATTAGGCTACTGCATGTCTACTAAACTACAGATGATGGTAATAGGATAATATGAAGTTTATGCCAAGTGTAGAGTAGGCATATAATAATAAAAGTAGCCTACCGCGTTTGCTGGCTTATTACGTTTTTACAAGATTGCAGCTTAATCACAAGTAAACAGTCTATAGTCTAACGTTATGTCTACTGTATAATTTCATTTGTTTTTTAATTGTAATGTAAACATTACAAAATGTATTGACAAAGTTAATTGTATACGTTGCATTATTTCATAACATTGGCCGTTATTCGTTGGCCATAAGCAATCGAAATTAGACAAATGACTACGTACACATCACAACACAACACTTGAGTTTAGATGGCCAAAAAAACATGTAAGAGAAACGAGTGTTTGTTAGCAAGTCTGCTAAATGCTCTTATGATCGTAAGTTAGCTAGACCTATGTTGAAGTTATTTTACTGGTCTAATTATCAACACTGGATGAATGAACAGCTTAGTAAAAAAATACACACTACAAGCAAGCGCAACCACATACAACATAGACCGCAAACAAATTTACAAATAAAAGATTTACTTACTTGTCCATCAACAAGATCCCCAGATCAGCATCCCTTTTGCATCCAGGGCTGTCTATTAGCTCACGCCAACGAGTAAAAACCTGACCGCGTGGGACTCTTGTCCGGTTCCTAACTCGGTCAGATTCTCTTTTTCGCTTTCTACTCTCTTCCGAACGGATTTTCTTAGCTGTTTCCCTCATCGAGCATCACGTCTCAAATGCGCGCGTGCAGTTGTTGTTACAGGCTTGTTGTTACAGGCTTGTTTGACTTCGTGCAGCGCTGCAGGAACCAACAGCCGGATGACGTCAAAGTGCCGTCTCGGATCATTCTCGCGGTACTTTTACGTCATCCGACTACCGGTTCTTGCAGCGCTGCACGAAGTCGAACAAGCCTAACGTGTGTGACGTCGTTGCCGTAAAGCAAGTCGTGATTCTCGCGAGATTTGTCAGGGGCGGTTCTCTCAAGCTTGCATTGCTGGTTTTGGTAGCGGCGTCCTTCCCGAGCTTCAACAGGGGGATGATTCGCCATACTATGACTTCGTTTACCATCGAAATGACTTTGAAGCTGTTATATTAAGGTAAAATAACTGCATAGTGTGTCTTTAAAAAGCAAGCAAACATAAAATCTTTCTGTTCTTGACAGGACACATCCAAACAAAATGACCTCAAAAACCACAACATTCATTATCTAATAAAAACTTTTGTTTATGTCTTATGTGTAGATGAGAAGCAGAAACCAGGTCTGTGCTTCTCTTAAAGAGACGGTAACCTCAATTAACCTCCTTAAGTGTGTCATTAATGTTAATCAAACAACCCAAGACAAACAGAAAATCACTTCTGTAGCTCTAAAAAATAATAATTTTATTAAATTTATACAATAAAGACGGTTTGATTATTCATTTAATTCTATTTCTGTACCTAATGCTAATTTTAGGCCTTACTTAATGTGCACCTTTGTTCTTTTTTATAAATATGTGTAATTTCTTTATTTATTCTTTATGTGATCCAAACCGCGAGTTTTGTGATCCGTCACACAATATACGTGCACCGCTGAATTTTTGTAGCTGCACTAAGGTGCGTTGAACATCTGTGTACACGTAGGAGTCAAACAAGGCTGTGCGTTTGACCATGCATGTCCGTTTTTACGTTCATACCACAAGCTATCCAACTGATTAGTAAATATATCTAATTTTCTCCTTATCCAGTCTTTCACTGAATATTTTTCTGTGGGTACATCATTTGCCCAGATTCCTCGTTTGGTTTCTTTATCAGACTTTTTGTCATAATCTGACTTTGGGAGTTGGTAGTGCAGGCCAACTATGTGAGAACATACAGACGCTTATCATTAATCCCATTTTTGCATGCCGTGTCCAAATGCGAGTATGCTGTGTTAGTTCTTCCTGACCCAGAAAAAACATTTTATTGCTCGTAGATATTACTCTGGAGAATAAAGTTATGTGCTTTGTCTCAGATATTTCTCCTACAGTTCCTAGGGCGAGGTGACAATAGAAACAATTTGCTGACCTACAGTAAGGGTGGGGAGTGGAATTTTGAATCGTCTGACTTTTGATTGGAGACATTGTTGTCTAAGGCATTGTTAAAATCTTTTATTATGGCTTTTCTCAGTTTTTTCTCTAGCAATTATGTCCATCCTGATTTAAAACAGGTTTGTGCTAGTTATGTACTTCTGTATAGCTCAGTGGTTTAGCATTGTGTTAGCGGCGCAAAAGGTCATGAGTTTGAATCCAGGTAACACATATAGCGATAAAACTCGCATAAAGCTAGAAGTATAGTTCAGTTTTAAGCATACGCAAGGGTCTGCATACAGTGCAAGTGATGCAAAAGGTTTTTGTAACCATATGGGAGAATGTAGTATTTGCCCCAAAGGATGCATTGCATTTTGTTGCAATGCATATGCGATGGACTATGTACATGTCAAATCAACTATTCTTTGTAAGGCCGTTCGTTTGACTGCCGTCATACGTTCGAGCACACATAAAAAACAAACCATACTCCGGTCTTAACTTGTAATTCAATTTGAATAAAAGCATCTGTCAAATGCATAAATGTAGTTATTGCATGACATGGATAAATGAATGAGATTAATTTGTGATTTTTCTTTTCTATGGTGAAGCTTAACAAAGGCTTTATCCTGAATGGACAGATATTGTCCCCACATCTCTTTCTCTTCTCTTCTTCTTTTCTAGCATTCTCCTGTTGTTCTGCTGTTTTTCCTCCCTCCCAAACATTCCTACATTCTTTCTTTTCTCTTCAAACACTGTATGCATGTTGTGCAGGACGAGAGGTCATCACACTCACTGTTTCTGTATTGTGAGGATATGTGTGTGTGTTGAGGTGTGCGTGAGTCAGTAGATGTCTTCAATCATCCACATAATGGTTTAATTAGGATGTCCTTTGATGTGGGCACATGTAGGCGTATGCATTTATTCATTCATTGGTGGTTTTACTAAGTCAAGCATCACCAGTACTATTCTTCATACTTGGGGTTAGGCATTTGAAATATTGCATTTGGATGAGTAACTCATTTTTCACCATTTATTATGCTACAGACTCAAATAATGGAGGTGTTTACATACTGATTACACTAAGGTTCTTTGCATATTGATAACAAAATACTCAAAATTTTTGCATGTTAAAAAATAAATGCAACCTCATGCTGTGTCAATCACATTTACACACTGCATCCGAAACATTTATTCGTAATAAAAATATTCGGATCAGGTTCCCTTTTCCGCGTTTTTCCCATTGTAGCAAGCACTTTGAGAGGTGTTTTGACATCAGAGCCACTATACAAGCGAACGCCAAAATCAAGAATAGCGTCTGACAAGTTGATCCACATCGTCCAGGTCCCGCTGAACAGCAAACAAAGTGAGGAATACAAAGAGACTGAATAGAAAGTGACATGATTGTTAGTTAACGGACAAATTAATATGCATTGGATACAGCATGCAAGGTTTGTGTGCGTGACAAATTTGTAAGAAAAATGACGTGGACGCTTGAACATTTTAAGTGTACTCACTGCATTCACGTGTGAAATTCTAGTCATCAAGACATTCACGTGGAAATTAGCTTCATGGGTGGGGCTTCTGCGACTCCGCTCGCTTCCTGTAAACACGTCACTACTAGAGCAAGCTCCTTCAGATTTTTCAACTTGCGCGTTTCCCGCGGCAAACGCTCAACTCACGTCATTCACGCAAATAAGGCAGATTCGCGTCTACCGCGCCGTGCTAAACGCATTATTCGAGCGCAAGACCTTCAGACGCACGCAAACGCGTCTTTACATTGACTTAACATTGAAATCACTCACGCTTGATGCATCTGCCGCGGCCGGGGTGCAGCATCAGATGATTAAAGAGAGATCCAAGCTGTATCTAGGGACCAGTATATTAAAAGCCCTTTTTACACCGAGATCAGGGCCGTGCACAGACCTTTTGAGGGGCATGTGCTGAAACTGAAAAAGGGCACCCCCTCCAAATAAATATCACTTAATAATCATCTTAATAGCTTTATATTTATTCGCTATTAATGATTGAAAAAAATCACTATTAATGAATGAAAAATGACATTTTATGATAGCTTGGCATTATACAGTGCAAAGGATATCTGCCCTTGTAAGTTGGCTTTAACAATTTACATCCTGGGTGTTTGTCTGTATTAGGCCTATTTGTTGACATGTGTTTGTGAAGTGCTCTTGTGTACTCGCTCTTATTTAATTGTAGAATATATTAATTTTAATTTTTTCCTCTGCTTACATACATAAAGTTACATAAAAATATGTTTGAAGAAAAAAAGGTATTCTGTTTGGTTTTATAAGCTAATTTTTATTATTTTGTTAACATGTTTATGTATGTGATTGAGAAGAGGGGGAAATAGGAGATTAAAGATCAAAATAGGAGATTATACTATACTATAGCCATACTATTAGCATATTCAACATGTATCTGCCTACCTGGCAAAAACTGTGCTGAGGACCAGGAACCTTGGTCTTTTGAACGTGCAAATAACTGCATTACTGAAAAATATACTAAATACTAAATAGACTTAACTCTATGCAGTTGATTTCAGAATAAAAAGTTATGAACCAAATAATCATACAACAATCATACAACTCCCTTGACTAATTCAATGCATAAGATACATGCATATACAATAAATTATATCCAGATTTCATATTGTAATGAGTGACAGGGCAATATAATGTACATACTTGTATCCTTTACACGTTTTTCGTCTCTATCCAGTTTTCCCAACTGGGCATCTGATGTCTAAGACCTTTGTAATCTGATAAGTTTTTGGTGTTAATGTAGGCTAGACATTTACCCGCGCGGGCGCGTCTTTTCGCGTGAGATGTGTTGACTTTAGTTTAACGATTGAGACGCGTCATGCAAAAAAAGCGATAAAAACCCGACCGTGCATTCCGTATTGTTGTCACGGATGCCCTTCACATGGGTGAACACTTGTTTAAAAACTGCTCGCGCTTTGTCAAAAACTCAATTTGGTCGCAGTTTGGAGCCCTAAGTACCCCCTGATTGCCCACTCGACCAATCCCGTCTGGAAAATTCGGCTCTGATCAAATTTATAAAACATGCACCGTTATATACATACTAGTGTTTCTTTCGTAATGAGACAGCA
Organism: Misgurnus mizolepis; assembly: GCA_025389145.1. Classification (NCBI taxonomy): domain Eukaryota; kingdom Metazoa; phylum Chordata; class Actinopteri; order Cypriniformes; family Cobitidae; genus Misgurnus; species Misgurnus mizolepis. The sequence goes on along the minus strand of JAIFKI010000008.1, from coordinate 34,832,081 downwards.
TTGTACTCAAACAACAAGATACTTATTTACCGTTGCAAGACGTTCAGCTGCTCTGACTGCTGTGGAACTTCAGCTCGCTGCACTCAGGGGGCGGAGTTAAGAGGTTTGACAGACAGTTTTTTGCGGATCCAAAAATATTTAGTTTTTTAATAATTTTATTTGATAAATATATTTGTAAAACACACAGACAGACGTAAGTGATTAACAATAGCATTAATTTATATATATAAAAATAAAAAATAAAACACCTCCAAAAAAGGGCACTTCGGAGTGTAAGGACAAAAAGGGCATGTGTTCTGCACAGGTTGAGCCCTATCTGTGCACGTGCCTGACAGAGATTATGGAAAATGCACCCAGGATTTGTCCGGGATCGTTTGATTTTTGGTTCATTCACACTGCCAATGATTTTCCCGAATCTGTGCGTGCATTCACACACATACCGTAAAGATCCTATTAAGACACTTGACGTGTTTAAAGCCTTGCATTAGTAAAGTCTTAAAGTTTACTAAAGGCTCACTCACATTATCCAAACCAAACCATGCCCCAGCGCGATTGTCACCCCTCCCTACTCCCCCAGATGCACGCACTCACACTGTACTTTTTATCGATCCGAGTCCGGGCATGGATTAAGATGTGATTGTTTTGAAAAAAGCAGGAAGTAAAGCTCTCTCTTAACACTGGAACCCACCGTAATGATAAGTCTGTGTTTTTATTCGGAGTCGTTTGGAGCGCAATTACAGACAGCCCTCGCACATGTCATCATATTGCTTAGTTGATCCGTCACGTGCGCAGCTCGGACATTCACGTAACCCCGCTGTTCGCATCAAAAGGTTTTTACGGAGGAAGATGAAGGTGAGTGGTCGCGCAAACGACGTCTTCACCTTTTGAATCGCGCTCAGGCACGATTGCGCTCACACCACAGCCTTCCGCACCTGAGCCCAAGTGAACCGCGCTCCGGCCCACCTCTGCAACCCGGCTGCGGCGCGATTAACCAATCCCAGGCGCAGAACAGAGCGATCACACTAGTCAAACAAACCAGGCTTTGGGGGTCAAACGCGCCCGAGCACGGTTTGGATAGTGTGAGTGCACCCTATTTATTCGTGATTTCTCTTTTGAGAAACCATGCGCTTGCATTTTTGTTTATGACAAGATCATAAGGAGCATGTGATGCGCTGTTGTGTCATGCTGGTGAATGATCTCACTGATCTCTGCTTCAGATTAGTTTGCGGTGAATGTTGATCTGCGTTTAAATCCCTGTGTCAAATAGTTGAACCATAACTTCTTGTTGCGATAACAAGTGCGTCCACACTATAGCACACCTCTTACGGCATTGTTAATGCGCCTTATTCACACATGATGTGTTTTGTAAATTTTACGGCAATGTTACTAGGTCCTCTTTACGGGAGCGATCCCAGAACATTTACAGAAGTGTTTGTGTTCACACTGAATCCTTTTTGCTGACATTTTCTGGGAACAAAGTGCTGTGTGAATGGGGTTATAGAGAGTTAAGGGTGGGTTCGGGCCAGTCAGCCTACCACCCAGAACCCTTTAGTAACGTCATTGCAACACCCTGGTGGCGGGTTTCTTCAGATGTCAAAATCTAGTTTTAATTTAATGAGGTAGATTGCATAAGTTATTTTTGACGTTGACGGCAGTCTGGAATTCATTGAAGCTTTACTGCTTGGCTTTTGATGGGTTTGCTGTCAATCACTGACAGGCAGACAGACAGACTGCATACTCAGAGCCCAGACTTAGAGATGAAATCCCTAAAGGGAAAAGTTGGTCTAAAACAGCTGCAACAGAAAGCAAAATTGGGATTTCCCTGCTTCATAGCAACCTTACGCAGCGTGGACATACACATCTACTGTATAAGAGCACTGTGTGTGTATACAGTTTGTCTGTGATAGTGGATGTGTTTATGTCAATCCTGTAAAACCTAAAAGTTAACTCAACTCAAACCATTTAAGGGCACTTCAGTCATTCCAGTTCGAACTGGATGTGCAAGAATGTTCGAATATTCATTTCTGAAAAATAATTTAAAAATGCTATTCCATTATCCATATTTTTCATGAGAAAAGAAAACTGTGTCACCAGGGTTAAGCATTTATTACAATGTCCTGTCTTATTTAACTTTTTTTTACTTTATATGTAATGGCTTATAATATACAGAATATAAAAAACATTTGTAGGCTATGTGTTCCTTAATCTTTTTTTACTAACATCTCAAGCTATAGTTCAGGCTAAATGCGAATTAAATACACACAGTGGCCTGCAAAGAACGAATGATATAACTAGTGAGCATCAGAATCCAAAACATTACTTAATTACATTAAAATGTATAAAATTTAAAATGTAATGTTTCACTTTATGTATTACCATAACCAATTGGAGTGGTTTTTGTGTCAAGTTATAAACAGGACAACAAGCACTTTGTTTTTAGGATCTCAACAGACGTCATGAAAGTATCAAACCATTTGCTTTATTTATTATCATTATAAATGCAGATATTCTTGTCAGATCAGGTTTGTCACAAGGAGTTGGCAGCGCCTTCCGTTTATCCGGCTTGTTCTGCCTGAGGAACAGACTTTCAGTTAATAAGCCTATATGCAAATTTTTCTTATCAAGAAAATGAAATAAACAAGAGAATTATATACCACAGTGTGTCAGTATACACCAATATTATATTCTTTATATAGTTTGTTTGTGTTGAAACTATTCAATAATTATAAGCTTGATGTTAAATTGTGACTTAATAAAAATGTAAAAAATGACATCTTAACTTAATTTAAATAAAAATTTGAATGTTCGCTTTTTATGAGCTCAAATATTAGAATATATGACCTTCACTGAGCTGCAGATTGATCCCAACCTGTATACATTTCTTTGTTCTGTTGAACACAAAGAAAAATATTTGGAAGAATGTAAGTAGCTAAACAGATCTATATATTTTTTATATATTATATCAGTAATTATTTTGCCTACGATAGCAGTAAAATTAGGTCTGTTTGGTTACATCACTGATGACAGAATTTTTATAACTAACAATAACATTTAGAGTTTGTCTAAAAAGGTTTTCGTTAACAGAAAGCGCTCTGTGTAGGAATGCCAAGTTGAAATACAAAGATTTTAGGCTATCCTGACATAAAATGACCATTGTGACACAGTCATGGCAATTTATGTGGTCCAGGCTCCTAAACGTTGGTCCTACATCTATAAGCTAATCCTCCGCTGCCAATGACTGTGTTTACAACCAGTGCACCCTGATAACATTTAATGACTTGGGCCGAAGAAAACGATTTAGGTACCATCATTGTACAGTCTACATACATGTTAGGGATGTGATGATTACCGGTTTCACAATTAACCATGATGAAATGTCCTGACAGTTAGTATTATCGTTTAAAATTTAATTATCATTACAACCGTGTTTGATTACCATGATTCTGAAAACTCGTGGAAAATCCAGTCCAGCCAGAATCAGTTTGACGCAGGCGTGCACATGACACATAGTTTTTCGTAGAAGAAGGCATTTAGGGGTTGATGTATTGTATTCATTCACTGTAAAATTCAGAAATAATTTCAGGGAAATATTAAATTGTAATTTTGAAAAATATGTGTGTGTATCAGTTCTTTTTGAACATTTCCATCTCATTTGAACAAAACCATAATAATATTAGAACCGTCATAACTTTGGTCACTATAATCATGATATTAAATTTCATACCCTCCCATCCCTAATACATGTCATACCTATGTTTATTAGATCTATGTCATGCAGTGTGACCATAGACTGTAAAAAAATATGGAAGTAGCACCCATTGGTTTGTGAAAATCGTTTTTGAAGCTTAAAGTAGGCATTGCCTGCCGTCCCTATCTTGGCTGCGCGTCACCGCGAATCACTCGCGGAAAACCAAAAATGGGTAAAGAGGCGGGACATGGATGAAGCTGACGTGGCTGGTTGCTGAAACCACGCCCACCTAGCTCGATTCTAGAGACAGCAGTGGCTTTCCAACCATCACTCAAGCAGCCACGCCCTTTATTATGCAGAAGTTGAATGCTTAATATAATTTAAATCGATGAGTTACAAAAAAATCACCCCCCTCACAGTTGTCATGAAGGGCAAAATAAGCTATACAGACCAAAAACACTTTTTTTACCAGGCTGTAAACACATTATTTTCTACTGTAAAGTTGGGCTTTTTTTATCATGGGAGTCTATGGGATCTGACTCCCTTTTTGGAGCCAGCCTCAAGCGGCCAGTTGATGAATTGCAGTTTATGTCACTTTCGTATTGGCTTCATCACCCCTCGAGTGTGACCTGCTGGATCTTATAAGATAATTGAAATGTCATTGTCTGTAGCATGCTTTACGCTGTTAATTCTCCCTACGCCATAGTGATGCTGCCATGCTGGGTGTCCCGTGAAAGGGACTTTACTGTGTGCATGTAAAATATATATTCTGTCCGAATAGAGCGGGAACCCTGATTTAGGAAAGTTTCTCTGTTTGACTTTTTCATCTAAAAATGCAGTCAGTGATTTGTCGTTCACATACGTCCACTATTCTGAATTCTGGGATGCAGATGAATGGATGGTACATCATCACTTCATCATTGTTTAGATGGGTAAATTAAGGGTTAAGCAGTAGGAAAGCTCCTGTGTTTGTATAACTGATTCTAAATGTACTAAATATTTTGTCTGGTAATGTACTCTTTAATTTCCATCTAAGAAAATATTTGTTGCATGTTGAGCTTTGAGACATACAAATGAAGAGTTTGGTTCCAAAACGCAATAAATCCATTTTGACAAATTTGGGTAAAAATGTGTTTTCTATTCCAAGAAAGTGAAAAGCCACTATTTTCTGTTAAAAATTTTCACATAGCATCTTTAGGTTATAATAACATTAAAAATTCAAATTTTTTATAAAAACGGACAATTTTTTCTGCAAGTTTTTTTTTTTAAATGCTACAAATCTATTGAATCAATATATAAATGTGCATTCATCTTTGCCATGTTATATTCATTTAGTTGACTAATGGTATACACAGATAAAAAACAACTTTGTCATATTAAGAACACTGTCATTACTGCTGTGATCCTTGGGACGTCGTTGCTGAATTTTTTTGACAGCGATCAGCTGTAAAATGTTTTGGTCCTGCTCGACTTTCGTTGACTTCGAGTAAAATAATGAAAAGCTTTTCATAAGATCCCCTGGGGTCAATGTGTTAACATGACAGAAGCTTGATGCTGTCGTGTAAGAACAAACAACAGCCGGCATTTTTCCTTCGCCCGAGTGCCTTTCACATAAATTATTCAATTTTGATGGCTTACGTTTCTTCCCCGCCACAGAAAACCACCACAGGTTTATCAATGCTATCAAAGTATTATTTTGTTTTTGATCGTTGTTGATCACGAAGTACAAAGAAGATTAGGACAACTAGAATTCCTATTCAAAGCGCCGCCGGTGCGCTGTGATTTGTTTGCAGATTTATTGCATTCTGCAGAGAAGGAGGAGTGACATTTATCGCGTTGTGGGAAAAAGGGAGAAAAGATGTCAGAATAACACGGCGGATATCAGATTTGCATAAAAAAAGAATATACTTTTTAATACTGAACAGATACAATGCTGATTTTGGCAGTAACTCATTTTTTTTTTTTAAATGCCGTTTATTGCGTTTTAGAACCAAACTCTTCAAATACAATAAATTTCAGATAGCACTGTATTCACTGCATTGCTTTTGAGATAAACCAGTTTCACAACCGATTTTTGCACTTGAGGAAGCAGAATAGGTGTTGGTTGCTCGATTTCATCCCAGATTCCCAACACGTGTTTTTGTACACATTAGCATGTCTGCTCTAAGGGGATGCATCTGTAAACAGCTATTTGTGCTCAACGGTTGTTGTTAACAGGTTTCGTGCCTGAAGATTCTGCTTTACGTCGCTTGTAAAAGTACACAGGTGTGTTACTGAATGTCAGACTCTATCATCTGTTTAACACAGACTTTTCCATTCATGAAACAAACACCCACAAGACACACAGACATCCAGGGTGTGTCTCATAGTTAGATGTCATTTACCAGACGCTTCTTATTTCCGGTTGTCAATTCATTGATCACAGTATGTTCCGAACACTGGATACTTTTTTGAAAAGATTTGGCCGTTTGGTTCCGAATAATGAGTCAAAAAAAGAGTTCACACTTGATATAGAAGGTAAAGTCAATCGCAAAGGATCATGGGATGCAGTAGCCAGTGCAGTATTAGGGACTTTAAGCAATAGCCTCTGGTGGAACGGCAACAGCATTCTGGCGTTGTATTGCGCATGCGCGAATTTAAGTGCTACTTTGTGACGTTCTACTGTAACGGTCTACTACGGGAGAACAGCTGATTTGCCGTAGTCGCTACAACGTGAGAGATTATGTAAATAAATGTTATGTTTTATGGCATATGACATTGTAATTGCATCAGTTTATGATTGTACCACAAGTCTTTTATATAATATGTGTTAAAATGTTTTAAATTTAAGCTAATTTTAACGATTTTTACGTATTCAATGTTTTCAAGTATTGCTTAAATCTAGGTTTTTAGACTTATTTACATCATATAATAGTAAAAACTGCTCTTCTGACAAAAGATTGTCGTTTAATGCCAAATGCAATCCTTCTCTTGCTTTTTTAAATTACTTTTTTTGTATCTCAATAAATGAATTAATGCCACGTTGCGCTTTCCTGTTTACGCTTGCTTAGTGATTTTTACGTTCTTGGCTATGGCGGTGTGACGGCATACTTCCGGTCGCCGTAGCCATTCCAGTCCCAGCTGTTGCTTAAAGTCCCTATTCTCTGTTTTATACTGCAAATGTAATAAATGTAGGTCATCTAGGTGTGCGTACAAAAAGTTTACATTATGCACGCTATTTACTTACTGTATACTGCAGAAACTGTAACTGTGCATTCACACCAGATGCAGTAGGGGCGGCCAAAACGCGCTATTCTATTTGAGCCGTGCGTGAAATTCTAGTCATTCAAGACATTCATGTGGAAATTCGCGTCATGGGAGGGGCTTCTGCGACTCAGCTGGCTTCCTGTAATCACGTCACTACTATAGCAAGCTCCTGATTGGTTATCGCGGAACGATTTTCCGCCAAAGTTCATATTTTTTAACTTGTGTTTTCCACAGCAACGCTCAGTTTGCGCGGAAAGCACCATATGCGCCGTGTGGAATGCGCCATCCTCGCATACTGCGCCGCAGGAAGCCTATTCGCACCTTTGCATTGACTTAACATGTAAATCACTCGCACTTGCCGCCTCTGCCGCGTCTGGTGTGGATGCACAGTACAAATAGTATGGTAGTATGCTATTCTAAGCATGCTATTCAATAGCATAATTCAAAATAATTTAGCGAAGAATACAATGTACAAATTATTGTTTTTTCCACTTTTTTGAAAATATGCTCATTTTCCATCTTTCCTAGAGTTAAACATTTGATTCTTATCGTTTTGGAATCCATTCAGCTGATCTCTGGGTCTGGCACTAGGACTTTTAGCATAGCATAATCTTAGCACAATCCATTGAATCTGATTAGACCATTAGCATCACGCTTAAAAATAACCAAAAAGTTTCGATTATTTTTTCTATTTAAAACTTGACTCTTCTGTAGTTACATCGTTTATATTACGCACTGCCCGAAAATAGTCCCCTCCTATTGAAAATAACCAAGGGGACTATTTTTGGGCAGTGCGTAATATCACTACGCCTGCTGCGGTCATGTAACATCAGCAAAGTCTATGATTATTATGCCAGAATGACAGTATAGTTCCTAGTCATATCTGCCTAGAAAATCACAACTTTTAATTTTCCGCCGGTCTTAGTACACAATGTAACTACAGAAGAGTCAAGTTTTAAATTGGAAAAATATCAGAACCCTTTGGTTATTTTTAGTGTGATGCTATTGGTCTAATCAGATTCAATGGATTATGCTAAGCTATGCTAAAAGTGCTAGCGCCTGACCCGGAGATCAGCTGAATGGTTTCCAAAAAGGTAAGAATCAAATGTTTAATCTAGGGGAGCTGGAAAATGAGCATATTTTCAAAAAAATGTGGATTGTCCCTTTAATTAGTAAAAAGTATATGTTTATGATTACCCAACATGCAGCAGTCAAATGATCATTTTGTGAATGAGTTCAACATACTTTTTTTAGGAAGGGCCATGTAGTTCAACAGGTCTTTCTGTCAGTCAACTCATCTCTGTGGACCTTCAGGGGACGTAAAGATTGACACAACTAAATCAGCGAATAGGAACGGGGCCCCAACCAGTTACATGACATCATCTAACCTAACTCTCTCTCTCTCTCTCTCTCTCTCTCTCTCTCTTCACTGTTCATACATCATTTTAAGCTTGATATAATTGAAATCACAATCTGTTCAGCTGTGTGCTTCCTGAGGTTTGACAGCATAGGGCAGGCTCAGGCTTGTAAGGACGTATAAAAGAGACCTCATGTCTGTGATTTTAACACTTTCCCTTTGAAAGTGTGAAAACCAATTAAAGAAATCAAAGCAAGATACTGATTTAGTAATTTAGTAAAAAGGCTTGTGGCCACACACACACAAACACAGTCACTTATAAACCACTGTGTAAACGCTCTTTGTCATGTCATCATGTCTTTCTTTGTGCGATAGCTCTGTATCTTTAACTGAAGTGTAGTTGTTTGTGTTGTCTTGATAACTTCCTGTTTAAGTGACAGATCTTGATTGCGCTTTAACGTACACCAGACTTTATGCCAAGGTTTTGCCGCGTATGCTGTTGCATTGAGGTGCGTCACGTGTAGCGTGTCATTAATCAGACTGGCTTCAGTCACTCGTGATTCATTTAGAGCTGTGAACACACACCCCATCAGTTTGTGGTTTTTAGATATGAACAGTAAATACTCTGCTGAAGGTTTTCTCAGAAGTCTGCACTCAGTCTTCATGGTGACTTTAACCTCAATTGACACACATTATGTTGTTTGGTCTGTCCCACCCCAATTCTGCGGTGAATCCTTCAACAATCTAAATGAAGGGTCATGTGTTGTTATCTCTGAATCAAACTCGCCAACTTCTCCTCCTCCCACCCATTCATGGACAGGTCCAGACGAAACCCTCATACCCTCTCATGTTCTTCTGTACCTCCTCAGTTCTTAATTCCTTCCCTGGTGACAGCTTAGAACAGTTGGTCCAGGCTGGTTTGTGATGGTTTGGTGCTGGTCACATAAAACAATTATTTTATGTCTTTGTTTTTGTCATATTACTTTTGGGCTTATTGCCAGTAAGAGTGCTGGTAGAGGGGTTTTCAGAGCAACTATTGTCCAATTCACGATTTTACATTTCTATTGGTGTTTATGTGTGTATTAGTACATGTTAACGGTATGCAAAAGGTACAAGCCCCAAAGTAAAAGATTAACGCGAGTTATCATCTCCAACGTAAATCTCTTTTCTTAAACTACAACAAACACACGGATTGTAGGCAACAGTTTAATTTCTGGGCCTTTTGATGTTGACAAGACCGACATTATCATAATTCCTCTCGCTTGGACTCACAGACTGTAAGTTAACTCCTGTTAGCATTGCATTGTGACCGAATCTTTCAAACATGGTAAGGAGCGTCACATTTCCTGACGCTGACGTCAAAGGGTATTCACACCAATCACAACGTACAGATTAGCTGGCCAATCAGGGACACAGAGCTTTTCAAATTTGTGCATTTCAGGAAGAGAGTGAAATCTGGAGCTACAAAAATGTACGCTATGTGGACAATAATGTGTTTTTTAACTGTAAACCATGCAAACACATTGTATTATACCAAATACACAAAATAACGTTGTTTTTTAGCAGTGAAATAGGTGCACTTTAATTATTGTCTTAGCTGTAAAGCACCCTTGCAGGAAAACCAGTATCCCATTATGTAGATCAGCATCCAATCCAAATGTCTGGGGATTTTCCCCTTAAGGTCTTTACGAATAACTATTGTTTTGTAAAATAATACAAAATATGATTATATATTCTTTATATTATGTACACTCTTTGCACTGCAGTGGTTGAATGCACAAACTGCTTTCTGAGGCCTACATTAGAAATGGCATTGGGGCAACATAGAGGATGACAGCATCAATCAAAGACAGCCAGATGCTTTTTACCAAAACGAATTACAGGGCATTCAGTGCATCTATTTTACACTTATGTGTTTGCTGGAAATGGAATCGATTCATTTCAAGTTTATTTTTATCACACTTTTAGCAGCTTTACAGTAAACACATATTAATAAGGATAATATATCAAATAGATGGTATTATTGCATTTAGTTTTTTACAAAAGATGGACAATTGTCTAAGGGATTGTAATCAGGACGTTATATTTAATTTAAAGCGACTTACAGTGCATCACAAGGTAAACATTTTTTATCACCATGTGTGTTCCCTGGGTTCGAACCCATGAACTTTTGCGCTGCTAACACAATGCTTTACCACTGAGGTATAAAGAAGCATGGATTAGGAGAAATTATGTTTATAGTGCTATTTAAAGGGGTCATATGACTTTGCAAAAAAAATTATTTTGTGTATTTGATGTCATGCAGTGCCTTTACGCTAGGGATGTCAATTTATGCAATTTCACATATTTGAAGATAGTTTAAATTAACGAACAATCAATCGAATAATCGTTAACAGTAATAGTGCAATAAGCCTTTAAAGAAGTGTCATATAGCCAATGAAATAAAAGTGTGCGTAAAAAGACAGCTTCCTCCACGAATTAAAAGATTGTATTTTGTCTGAATAACATGCTATTGGGATTGTAAAATGAGTCAATGTAGTTAGAGTTTTGATTAAATCATCAATTTAAACTTATCTCGTAATGAAATATAATAAGTTTAAAAGCATTGAGCATCGTTGTGATCATGGCTAGTTTAATTTCTGCGCGCTAGCTTAATTTTTTCTCCAGCTGTGTGTTTTATGCAGGCGCCGCACACACGTGCATAATCTTGCTTATTTGACAGTCGTTAATTTTTATCGATTTAATTCTTGTCGACCATTAATCGAAGATTAATTATAGATAATTGTTAACATCCCTACCTTACGCGGTTCAAAAAACATTTTATTTTCCACATACTGTACATTATTATTGCTTCTCTATGCCCTGCCTTTCTGAAATGCGCAGATTTTTACAAAGCTCATTGTTCTGAAAAGCGTGGTGCTCTCTGATTGACCAGCTATCCAGTGCTTTGTGATTGGCCGAATACCTCAAGCGTATGACGGAAATGTTACGCCCCTTGCCCTCATACCCTTATACAACATGGCGGAGACGGCAACAATACTACAGCGAGAATAAAATAAAAGCCATGCCTTCTTTCTTTGCATATACACTTGGGTGGAGTTAAGCAAATCTTCTCACACAGTGATGTAGATATATGGGGGCGTGTTTAAATGAGGCATTTTAGAAAGGCGTGGATGAACCTTCACTTTAAAGGGCACCTATTATGCAAAATCCACATAAATGTGTGTTGGCAGGATGTGAACACAACCACCCTACAATGAAAAAAATCCATCCGCTCCTTTTCTTTTCTTATCAATGTGAGGTCACATTGATAAAGCCCCACCCACTTAAAGTACTGCATTACCATAGTTTCCGCCCTCATTGAGCTGAACACTGTCCACAATATCTCAATAGTGAGATACTATTGTCTCAGACTGATCTCTTTTAACTAAAAGCGCTCACTGTTTGTTGGTAAGTGATTGAGGGCAGTAGCTCATTTGCATTTTTAAAGGTACAGCCTTTAAAACAGCACTTTTTTGTGCCTACACAAAAAGGGGGATTTTGGACATACTATATAATAAATGATCTATGGGGTATTTTGAGCTGAAACTTCACAGACACATTGAGAATTATATTACATCTTGTAAAAAGGCCATATTAGGTGCCTTTTATGAAAGAATATCTCTTTGGGTTTGAGACTTTAATCTTTGCGACTTTACTGATCTTTTATATGCACAAATAGCTTTTAACACTTCAAAGACAAAGGAAAACATGATCGCGTCATGTAACCCCTTTAAACAAATATGCATATCAAATTCTCCACAAGATGCATATTTGCACAGAACTGTGTAAAATATTTGTCTGCAAGATTGTAAACCAATGACCTTGGTTTGGCCATCACCATGTTCCAGCAATTGAGCCACAACTTCTTTTTGTACAACTGTGCATGTCGTAACTATTTGCTCCATTCCTAAACTTGTTAGACCATCTCAAATGTGAGAAAATGTTTCTCCTTTTCCGTAATCTCATTGCTGAAACAACTCAAAATTAGTCGGACTTTTTCTTCTTATTAGCAATTTTTTATATCCACATCATTTTCGGTTCTTCGTTTTAGGATATATTTAGAAGAAAAATGTACTGTAAGAGAAAGTTGATACTGTATTTGAAACATAAATGAGATTCTCCTGAGGTTTGAAAATCCAAGATGTAAGTAATTAAAGTTTCCTAAGGGGCCACCTTCTCAAACTTCTCTATCTCCCTGTACGTCAAACATGTCTCCTCTGATCTTATGAAAATGGAAATTGTCATATGACATCACATTTTAAGATGAATTATCCTGCTCATCATCCACTTTTTAAATACATTATAGTGGCAGATTGTCTCTCTGTTCACATTTCCAGAGAAGATCATCCTGTAACCCCTGTAAGTGGCGGACCGCCGCGGGTTGGGAATCAGTTTGAATGCGGGGAATCCCCACGCTCAGACAACTGATGAGAGCTCTCGTGTGAGCGGGGGAACGTTTTAAACAAACATCCTTTACACTTGGTAAACTTCTAAAACAAATGAGAAACCAAGAAGACCACCTACTAGACGCTTGCTCATTTTTACTTACGACTGGATTACGAGCTTTAGCATCTTTAATCATCACTATACATTTTCTTGTGATGTTTATTGCAAGCAATTTATTTTTATATTCACAAATATGAACAAAGGGGAACTCATTTTCACTGGTGCATGATGATTTTGGTTGGGTTCTTTTGATTGGGGACTTCCTAGCAATGCCCTGGCAACCGATGATACAATGTGTATGACAACAATGTAACAATGTATATATTATAGCAGCAAACACCATTTCTCCAATGAATGATATCCATTTTTCTCTCTCTTTTACACACACAAACACAGTCTCTCGTTCAACAAATACATTTACTCACTCTGCACCCAAACACAACATTAACATAAACACAACATGCAGGGGCATTGACGACACCACACAAGCAGCAGTGAATAAACACTGTTATGTCCCATTGCAGTAACCGGAGAGGTGTATTGTGGGAAAGGAGTCAGGGGTCGTGTGTAGTGGCTGACACATCAGTAGCTATTGCAACACAACGAGTGGAAGTACATTATCAGGGTCATAAACTCTTTCACACAAGCGCAGTTGTGTCATGTTGTTTAAGGGGCATGTCTCTGGAAGTACACAATATGTGTATTCATCATCTGTGTGCTGTCTGTTAAACCGTATGGCGGGCGGACACGTGCTTCTGCGGATACGGTGTCAACTGCATAGATGACAGGAAGGGTGCGATACAGTAGCATTGACAGGGTCATGATGCGTTTGGTTTCAGCATGTACTGTACTTTTGTCATAAAGATGACATTGATGTTATAATATGAATTCTGGCTGTTTTATGTGTCAGAATTGAAAATTAACATGTTTTTTTTTTGTTGCAGTGATATATTTGACGCTATGTTCCCGGTCACACACATTGCTGGGGAGACGGTCATCCAACAAGGTAAAAAGAATGAGATTGACATTATGCATACACACGAGCACACACACATAGTTTATTTAGCTATGTTAATTTGGATATACCATAGACGTTTTCATACCCTTACATCGAACATGTGCATTATTAAAAACTTTTTGTGACTAAATATGCTTTCCAAGCGAGGACCTCGCAAACACAGGTTTGTTTCATTGTATTAGCGATAACCCTTCATTGTTGTCATACCAGTGTAATGATCTTTAGGTTAAGGGTTACCCTAAAACCTAATCCTTATTCAAGCCAATAGACATCAGTGGGTTTTACGGCACCCCCACCTAGGATGTTGGTGCCCCCATTCTTGTACACTGCAAAAAATGGCTTTCTAACTTAGTATTTTTGTCTTGTTTTCAGTAAAAATATCAAAAAATTCTTAAATTAAGATGTCTTTTCTTGATTAGCAAAATGACCTAGGAAAATATAAAATTAAAGTGAATTTGTGCTTAAAACAAGCAAAAAAAATCTGCCAACAGAATAAGCACATTTTTCTTGGATTAAAGTGTTTATGAAAAAAGATAACTTATTTCAAGTATTTTTTTTATTCCATGGGCAGATTTTTTTTGCTTGTTTTAAGCGCTAATTTACTTAACTATATTTTACTTAATTTTACTTAACTACACTGCAAAAAATTATTTTCAAGAAAAAAATTCTTAGATTTTTTGTCTTGTTTTTAGTAAAAATATCTAAAAATTCTTAAATAAAGATGCTTTTTCTTGATGAGCAAAACGACCAAAGAAAATAAGTCTAGTTTATAGACCAAAAATATCAAATTTAAGTGAGTTTGTGCATAAAACAAGCAAAAAAATCTGCCAATGGGGTGAGCAAAAAAATCTTGAACATTTTTCTTAAACACTAAATTCAAGAAAAATTTGCTTACCCCATTGGCAGATTTTTTTAGCTTGTTTTATGCACTAATCACTTAAATTTTATATTTTTGGTCTAAAAACTAGACTTATTTTTTGGGTCGATTTGCTCATCAAGAAAAAGCATCTTAATTTAAGAATTTTTTGATATTTTACTAAAAACAAGACAAAAATTCTAAGATTTTTTTTTTAAAATAATTTTTTGCAGTGTAGTTAAGCAAAATTAAGTAAAATATAGTTAATTAAATTAGCAAATCGACCCAAAAAATAAGTCTAGTTTTTAGACCAAAAATATAAAATTTAAGTGATTTGTGCATAAAACAAGCAAAAAAATCTGCCCAATGAATAAAAAAAATTCTTGAAATAAGTTAACTTTTTTCATAAACACTTTAATTCAAGAAAAATTTTCTTACCCCATTGGCAGATTTTTTTGCTTGTTTTATGCACAAATCACTTAAATTTTATATTTTTGGTCTAAAAACTAGGCTTATTTTTTGGGTCGATTTGCTCATCAAGAAAAAGCATCTTAATTTAATATTTTTTTTATATTTTTACTGAAAACAGGACAAAAATACTAAGAAAGTCGTTTTTTGCAGTGTATCCCCTGTGCATTACCAACTTTCTTGTGCTTCGATAATTGTGCATATTACTTTTGTGACTAACACAAGTCAGGTACTAAAGTTAGACTTCTGCAGATATTGTACCAATATCATTACATGGTGAAGTATTGCTGTACACATACAATACAGTTGGAGTGCCAGTTATTTTAGTCATAAAAAGGTAATATTTCAAACAGTGTGATATATAGACATTTAATTTTGCATAGAGTCATACAGAGAGCGTACATACATGTCGTACATGTTCTCTCTGCAATGCAAATGTTGAAAGAGTTTCGATGCATGTATCTAACACGGGCAGATTGCCCATAAAAGTAAGACTAGGAATGTGCTCGTGTGTGCGCAAGTGTGTATGTGTGCGTTTTTGTTCTCGTCAAATATTTGACTGCACTCTGTGACTCTCGGATCGTTTGGCCAAAAAACAGAAACTTCAGAGCAGAGGTGATAAAAGACAGGAAGACAGGAACAATACGAAGAAAAATGAGCTGAATGGGTTGAAAGAGAGAGACACGGCGAGTGAGAGAGGGCACTAGCGCCCGGTGAGTGTGTTAAGATGAATTGCGTGTGTGATTTACGAGCGTTCGGTGCGTTGGGCGTTAATTAGACCCGTGAACCCGCGTGAACTCGGCAGAGCACGGATCACAGACTCTTTAAACTCTTAAGCACACACACAAACACACACACTTGCTACCAGAATCCCAAACACCGACTTCAACGCACTTACACATCAAAGCCCCTGTGAACCTCGAAAGAAACGCTCCACGCAACGGCCTTTAACTTGGAAATCAGAGCTCGTGGATTTTGGCACGCCCAACCGTCCATTAAACTCGCAAATGGGCTGCAGGAGATGAAGTCTGGGAATCATTTATATGACATCTCTCTGGGAGGTGCTGAGGGGTTTTAAAGTGGTGTGCCATCTTTTATATGTATGTGTGTTCTTGGGAAATAGAAAAGAGACTGAATCTGGAAAAGATAGGAATCGTCTCTCTTTATCTTCCCCTTTATCCTGAATTTACAGTTTATATAAAATGACAATTGCAGTTTATATAACATGCCTTTTTGTGCTTGTGGTGCTAATAAACACATCAATGGGTTGCCAAATAAGGTAAACTTGTGATTGGCTACACATATTATTCAGATGAAATTGCCATATACATTTAAATTGTGTTATATATCCTTTTTGCTTTTAAATGTCAATTTAGATATTGCTTGCTAAAAAAGCAAGTCAAACACTGGATGACTGACAAAAATTTAATATAGGTTTTAGGGAAAAGACAGATTTTTTTGTTACTGAAGTTGATTGATTGGACGAAACTGATAATGGTCTCTTTTTCCCTTTATCAGGTGATGAAGGAGATAACTTCTACGTGATTGATCAAGGAGAAGTTGATGTGAGTTCATACCCGTTTCTCATAGACATCAGTTGGTGTGGTAGTTAAAAAAAACATTATCACCTGGGCCAGCAGGTTCATTTACACTGACTTTAAGGTACCTCATGAAAACTGCCAGTGTCCTATTTTCATATTTCAAGCCAAAAAGGAAATTATTTGCATAAACATATAGTTTGCATAAAACAATATGTAGGATTTCAAAGTATGGACACTTCCACATATCAATAGTAACTTATGATCCACAAGAAGTGTGTTGGGATGTTTGTGTTTACAGAAAAACTGTCATCTGCTTTGTATTTCTTATTTTTGTATTGTTTTGGGATGCTCAAGACGTTTTGGGGAAGCAACATTTTGGCGGACGGGTATGTATCCCCAGCCAATAATGAATAAAGATGCACAGTTGTGAGTTGTACTTTAGAAAAATGCAGCGACTAGACATAAAGCAGCTATAAAAATGGCCTACACAGCACTAAACAAAACAATTATATCATATACCAAAATGCAAAACAGACAAAGCTTGTTATAAAAGCTTGGCTTTCACCTGCTGGCAAGCACTAAAGGCGTACAACACATAATGTAGTGACTTCAAAGAATGTAGCAACTGCCTCAGTAGTATCTTGTGATGTACATTTATGTAAAAGCAGTTTATGTAGATACTATAACTGTAAAAATTCCCACTTAATAACCCTTGAGGTATGGACAACCGACTTTAAACTAAACTTTGAATACTTTTCTGTCTAACACACAAGACTCACTGATTAATTTAAGGGTGCACTCACATTATCCAAACCAGACCACGCTCGAGCGCGTTTGACCCACAAAGACTGGTTTGTTTGAGTAGTGTGATCGCTCTGTACCGTGCCCCGGCCGGTTTGTAGAGGTGGGCTGGAGTGCGGTTCACTTGGGCTCAGGTGCGGAATAGGGATGCTTAACGATTAATCGTGATTAATCGTTAGCAGAATAAAAGTTTTTGTTTACATCATATATGTGTGTGAACTGTGTATAATAACTTTGTATAAATAAATGTACACACATGCATGTATATGTTTTAGAAATGTTTACATGTGTATATACATTTGTATATTTATGTATAATTTATATTATATATAAATATAAATACTTAATATATAAAAAAAATTTCTTAAAATTATACATGAATGTGTTCATATTTATATATATACATATTTATTATACACAGTTTACACACATATGTGATGTAAACAAAAACTTTTATTCTGCTAACGATTAATCGCGATTAATTGTTTAGCATCCCTAGTGCGGAAGTCTATGGTGGTTTGAGCGCAATCACACCTGAGCGCGATTCAAAAGGTGAAGACGTCAATTGCGCGACCACTCACCTTCATCTGGCTCTGTAAAAACCTTTTGATGCATGCAGCAGGGTTACATGAATGTCCGAGCTGCACACATGATGGATCAACTAAGCAATATGATGGCATGTGAGAGGGCTGTGTGTCAATGAGCAACAAACGACTCTGAATAAAAAACACAGACTTAACATTACGATGGGTTCCAGTGTTAAGAGAGCGCTTTCCTTCCTGCTTTTCAAAAGGCTCGGATTGATAAAAGTACATTCTGAGTGCGTACCTCTGGGGGAGTAGGGAAGGGGGACAATCGTGCTGGGGCATGGTTTGGTTTTGTTTGGATAATATGAGTGCGCCCTAAAGGTGGTCTGTGTAAATGTTAGTGGCATTTATTGGAGAGATTGTGAAGTGCAACCAACAGCTCACTCCTTAATTTCAAAACGCATATCGTAGCCGCAACAGTCGCACAGGTAGCCTCCATCTTGTCGTCTAAAATCTGGTGGGGATGAAACGCTCTTGGCGACATTCATGACTTTCCACAGTGTATGTAGATAAAAACGGCTCATTCTAAGGTAATAAAAATAATACAGTTCATCATGTAGGGTCTTAACTGATAATATAGTAATGTATATAATATTACATTTCTGTCAAAAGATCCTTCTAAAAGTTACACAATGCACATTTAAACTAAATCGTAAGTTTGTTGCCTAAGATTTAGAGATAAGAATACATTTGTAAAGTTATGTTTGTAACACTAAATATTAAACACTAAATATTTTGTTACTTATTTTTGTTCGGTGGTGTTTTTCCCATAGACTGTAGGTCAGGGGTCTCCAACCTTTCTGTGAGCAAGGGCTACCACAATGGATAAAACAATCTGGAGGGCTACTTTTTTAAACTTTTTTGATTTACGATTTTATTTTATTTTACTTTACTTGTTGGTATGTATTAGTATTGTTTAAAATTGTAACATACGTAAACCAAGCCTAGCTAATATAAAAATATGTAATAAATAAATATTACAATTGAGACTATTAATAGAATGTGCTATGGCGGGCACCTCACAGAATATGTGCGGGCCCGTGGGCACCACGTCGGAAACCCCCGCTGTAGGCTATAAAACACAGACAAAACCGGTTTCTGAAGAGCACTTTTGAAGCCTAAAGTGGGCGGAGCCAACCAACGCCATCTTGGCACAGCCTCACTGCACGTCACTACCGGAGAACAGAAAATGGACAAAGAGGTGGAACGTGGGTGGAGTTGAGGTGCCTGGTTACGACAAAATGTACCTCCCTCACAGTTGTCATGAAAGGCAAAATTAGCTATATAGACCAAACCACTTTTTGTACAAGGCTGTAAAAAAAAAAAAATTTTTCAGCCATTTTAACATGGGGAGGATTGACTGATGAGCTCTATGGGATTGACTCCCTTTTGGAGACCCTTGGTTTCGCCTGAGAGGAGGGGCCAAGTTTAAATATTATGTTTACAAACAGCAACTTATAATTACGTAAACTCACTTTTAAGTAGGGATGCACCGATAGGATTTTTTTGGGCCGATACCGATTTAAACAGACAACTTCTGGCCGATACCGATAATAAACACTTGTATACAATACTATACAGTTGGTCTATTAGCTATCTGCATCAAATTATTTTTACTGAACATGGATTTGATCTAATTAACATTCAACTGACCAACATAATAAGAGGCACAAATTAAGCTAAAACAAATATAATAAGACAGCATGACAACCTTCAAAGGTGGTTTTTGCTATTCAGCATTTATTTTATTAACAACATTAACTCATTTTTTTACATATAATGGATTTCTTTATGCAGTTAATTAATAAACAATCGGTATCGGCCTTTCTCGTGCTATTGCCGATATGCCGATGGTTTCAAATTCATCAAAAATCGGCCGATAAATATTGGCGGCCGATACATCGGTGCATCACTATTTTAAGCCTAATTTGAAGAACTGTTATTTTAATGACAATCCTATCTTTATATTATAATTTCAAGAACATGTATATTTTGATATATTAACACAAAAGGTTTTATTTTCTATATGCAAAGTATAATACCTTATTTTGTCTTTAATGTCAGGGTGAAATGTGGATTGTTGATGCCAATGAGAACAGATAATATGTTGAATAACGTGCTAAGATTTACTGATATGGCTGTTTATATAAGTCATGTAGATATACTGTTTATGATTAAAATAGAGATAGTGGCCTTTCTTAACACTACAGACAATCAGACCTTCTTATTGTAAGTATTGTTTTACTTCCCCAAAGATCACAGATAAAGTTCATGTGAATACTATCATACTATCATTTCTTCAGATATCTCTCTACTTGTTTTGTTTTAAAGAAAAATGTTAAAATAGCTTTTCTTTGTTAGTGCATTGGTGATTCTCACGAAAACTTGGTTTTAAATATGTCAAGCATGAAAATGTAAAAATTGCTTACATTTACTTTTTTCACACCAGACATTGAAAAACAAGTCTGGAGTAAATGGGAACATTAATTTAAACACTTTTACTTATCATTTAACACTTTTTGTAACATAATTTTAAAAATTAGTCCTAAAAAATCTCATTACCGCAACAGTCAGAAAACATCAACACTGACATGTTTTCAAAATGACATGACAAACTTGAAAGAACATAATTTGGAGATTCTGCACATGCATTTAAAATCAAAGTATTATGCTTCTATTAATTAAATTAACATTTAATAAGCATCTGTTGCGGTAATGATAATCAAAATGTCGTGTAAGCATTCTGACAAGAAAATATTTCAAATTGACTGTAAATAAAATGATCTTACCTGGTAGCCATCTTGAAGTAACTGGTCCAGGTGCTTGGTCACTCAAAATCAAACTTTACTAAAATTCTGTATGTGTGCTTAAACTGTTCTCAAAAAGTGTTGCGGAGGATGAGAACATCAGGCATGGACACATCATTTTCCTAATTTTTCTTCATTATTATTATACATGAATATTCAGTAAATATTTTTTCTGTCATCTAAAGTAGTCTAGCAAAACATCCATTTAGTTTTTTTTCTAAATATTCTGGTGTTAATTTGATTAAATTACAACATAACGCATGTTCAAACACAGCCGGGCACATTGCACACATTGCGGTAATGAGAATTTCAGCAGAAAATGAGATAAAATTGGCAAATTATAAATTCTTATGTTGAAATCACAAATTGTGCAAGGTAGAACACAGGATTGTGTTAATTCTGATGCTTTTTAATATTACTATATTACACATTTTATAGCTAAAATCATTAGTGCCGTGGTGTTTCAATGGTTTCGTGAGAATCACCCGCATGTTTTTATTCAGAATTTGATTTTAGGAAACAGGCCATATGCCTGTGATTTTTTTTGTTTGTTTTTTTGCTGAGGTTTACCTACAGGAAGTCAATTTTTTCTTTATTGTAACAAAATGCGATGTCTTAATTATTCCTGGATGCACAGACAGCAAACACTGTATGTGTGATAAAGCATTTCATTATATTGACATAGACAGTCATATTATTCAGTATGGCTGCATCAACTGGGTCATTTCACCCACCTGCCTGAATTCTTCCACCCTCAAACGTCTGTGTGGATGCTCATAAAAATGAGTCACACAGGCAACACTACTGTATATACAGTACTGTATGTTGTTTTTGCATGAGTGGTCTATGGACTGATATATCAGTGCTAATGTTTCTCCTGTGGTCTGGATGAGCGCTGAGGGCGTGTTGAGTCAGCGCTGGGTCAATGCCACATCAGATTGCAGAGTATCAAGCTCTTGGTTCAAGGCCAGCGTGCTAAGACCTGAGTACCTGAGAAGACCTCTCGTCTCGGTCGGCTAGTCGTACGGACGCAAAATACATATTCACAGACATTTAGATGGTTTTATGATATTGTTATCGAGCTAGCCTGAATTTATAAATCTCCCAAGTGACTGCACACAAAAACACACTGGAATGTCAAGATGTTCCTTAAATGTGACTGTAATGTCTCTAATTAGAAAAAGGAATAAATCTGCTATGATGCTGGAGAACGTCTTATTGCGCACTATTTGGGTGCAGGCTTACATTTGGGATTCATTACTGCCTGTGCACTATTATACAGCAAACACAGTCGGTTAAAGAAACTTAAGGTCTGTGGATCTATAATGTATCCACTTTCATTCAAAGTTAAAGGGATAGTTCACCCCAAAATTAGAAAATGTCCTGGTTGTTCCAAGCTTCATAATGGTAGCAAATGGTGCTTCTGATTTGAAGCCAAAAAGTCCATCCATCATTCACAGAAGTTATCCACACAGTAAGAAAAATATCAATATTTAAAACGTTTCCCGGCCAGGGTTTTGATTTTTCCAGGACTAGGCCTTAGTTAAATTAGGCTATTTAAGTAGTTTTACAAAAATTCTTTACAAAAAACAATACTGGTGTGCATCTTGAGACAAAACAATTGCACTGATATATATTAAAGGCGGGGTGCATGATCTCTGAAAGGCAATGTTGACATTTGTAATCACATAAACAAACACGCCC
Organism: Misgurnus mizolepis; assembly: GCA_025389145.1. NCBI lineage: Eukaryota > Metazoa > Chordata > Actinopteri > Cypriniformes > Cobitidae > Misgurnus > Misgurnus mizolepis. Next base: position 34,809,520 of record JAIFKI010000008.1, on the reverse strand, counting down.
CTACCCCAATAGAATCTGGACCGATAGACCCGTCCCACACATATGCAACCCAGGTAACGATGTTGGTTAGTAGACACGCCCCTTACTGATGATTGGCTACAAGTGTGTTTTGGTACTCGCCCCTACTCCCTTTTCCAAAGTGTTTTTCAAAAGTCATTCACCCTGCCTTTAAGATACGTCAGTACAAGATACTTTTAAAATAAGGCCCCTCAAACATGCATTTTAGTCTGGGACTAGGAAAAGCCGTGTCCAGGAAACTGACCCTAAGACGCCCACTTCACATCTTGCCACATTCCCATCTTGGGTGTGCATTATTTTCTAATAATTCACACCCTGCCACCAGTTATTTCTTACCTAAACAGGCCATTCAGACTTGAGCATTTTTAAGGATTTGGGAGACAAAAATAAGCAATAAATCCTATAGCTTACATTAAAGAAGGGCCAAACCCAAATTTAGGATCAGAATATTATAAACACTTTGGATGTGTCCGAAATAGTACACTATACCCTTTAATGGTGCACTATTTGAGGAAACATCCATTTCTAATGGTGTCTGAAATGTCTCGGTTTTCATTCACTCCTTCAAGTGAGCTATACGAGTGGAATAATGAAGGAGGGCTATTTCGGACAGAGCCCTTGTTTTTTTAATTTGTGCCAGTAAGTAACCACTAGCAACCATTGGGAACACCTTAGCAAGAGTGAGTCCAAGATGGCGATGTTACTGGAAGCTAATTATTACAGTTTATAAAGTTGGAAATCTGGATATTTTTCGCATCAGTTACCCACAGAAGACCTTTATTAACCCATTGGAGACGTGTGGATTACCTCTGTGAAGGATGAATGCACTTTCTTGGGATTTAAAGTCAGAAGTTGTTCCCTGATCGCTGTTTTCCAGCATTATAAAGCTTGGAAGAGCAAGGACCCCAAATGTGTTCGTCTGAAAGAAGATGGACATATGTATCCCAAATTGCTTGAGATTGAGTAAATTATGGGGTAATTTCAATATTTGGCTGGAGTATCCCTTTAACAATCCCATAGCATCCTTCTGGCAACCATCCAGCAATCTAACATTCCCACAGCACCCACCTGGCAACCGATCAGGACACCTTAACCATCCCATAGCATCCTCCTGGCAACCATCCAGCAATCTAACATTCCCACAGCAACTACCTGGCAACCGATCAGGACACCTTAACTATCCCATAGCATCCTCCTGGCAACCATTCAGAAAACTTAAAACAAATCCATAGGAACCTCCTGGCATCTATCCAGAGCAATTCAAGCGGCCACTCGCACCTTTAGAGAATATGCACTCCAAGGGACAAACCAAAATTAGCATCTGCAACTATCAGCAGGTTTTCACAGATGCCTGCTGACATTCGGTTCAAATGTAAACCTGTAAAATAGCCAACTTTAGGACAGAAGGTTTATTCAAACGAAAATCCAGATCGCCTCACCTGCTCATTCCTTCAGCCCTCTGGCAGCTTCTGCGTTTTTTTCTCTCTGATGAGGCCGTGACCCAAACCTGCTCCAGTGGCCACAGCAGAGATACCCGAGGAATGTGCCTTCAGATGGCTGGCGAACAGCCTGACCCGAGCAGGACATAGGATGATTTATTTCAGTCCATTGCGTTAACATTTTTTATCTGCTTTCATAAAATCTACAAGTGGTTTGTATATCAACAGGCGTAACCGAAGTACCCAGAGTGCAAAATGAGCTCTTTGTGTGTGGTTGTTAAAAAGATTTACTGAGATGTTTCTGGTTTTCTTCACTAACTTCTCATGGTCGTGCCAAAGTATCTCAGGGTGGATGTGTTATCTTATTCCACTTAAGACACCCTAGAATATCTAAGCAGGTTGGGAAGATAGACGCCTTGAGCAGTGTGTTATCAGAGCACCTGCATTCACCATGAATGCCCTCGACTGTCAGTTATATGAAAAAAGAGATCCAGCAATCCTTAAAGATTGTCATCCCAATTTACAGTTCAAATCACATCTATACCTACATGATCTCTTGCTGGTAAAAACACAACAGCAGTTCTTTTTGTCTCCCCAGGTGTATGTAAACGGAGAATGGGTGACCAGCATCGGAGAGGGGGGCAGTTTCGGAGAGTTGGCTCTGATCTATGGGACACCCAGAGCTGCCACTGTTAAAGCAAAGACTGACCTGAAGTTATGGGGTATAGACAGAGACAGCTATCGACGGATCCTCATGGTATAAACACACTTACACGCTTAAATTACAAAGTATACACTGTGACATCTACACATGCCCATATGTATCTGTAAACTGTCACACTAAAAGTGTGTGTGCTTGTACAAAATTGAGTGGCGCTCTCTGCATTGAGGTGCATATTTGCGGATGTTGAAATATTTCGAAGTTGCCTTGCGACACTTTGGGTTGGGTTTGGAGTGTTAGGAATTATGACTTTAACCAACAGATAACCCACATAGTTTTGTTACACTAGCACAGCTCTGTACAATTCAGTGTTTTTTCTTTAACATTTGGTTTAACGTTAGTACAGATTGATTGTTTTATGAGTACCAAGTGTAAGGGATGTTGTCATTGGAATCTGCTTGGAATTTGAATCTGCAGTCTTTTCCTGATAGCCCGCGCATTTCTTTATGATGCCATACATTCTTCAACAATCAGTGTATGCACATTTCATGATGTCATGTGTTTTTTAATACTATCCGTGCGTTCGCATACTGTTGAGTGTGGACTAGTGATGCCCCGCTTTTATGAAATGATTTGGCCTGCCCTAGCCCGCCCCACACAACTGTATCTATTTTTACAACCCACCCACACCCTAGGCATTGTAATGTAAATGAAAACAGGCTTTATTTTAGCCTAAAAGTGCTTGGAAACAGCCATTAGATTACATCGCCATGTAAACTGGCAACAACATACACTTATAAACCATAGAAACCAGCATGGTCATATTATTAACAATAAAGGATAATTATACACATTTTCAACATTCACAAAGCAGCGTTTGTATTCATATGTATAGAAGAACTATAAATAGATTTAGCACCTTGACCCTATTTTTTTTATTACGTAAATTCCCGACCTTAATTTTCCTGCACCTCAGCTTCAATCTTCACTTTTGTTGTTGCGGCTGGCAGTGGAAGCCGCTTGGTGCTTTTGTGACGTGAAGCCAAAGGTTTAGGGACATCACGCAAGTTATGTTGCTACGTAGGCCTACGTATTGTAACCTTATCAAAAAACCTAATAAATATTTTATATAGGTTATAGAAAATTGCATGCAACATACATGTTTTTTTTATTTAGTTTTTAATGACCAATTTCTTTACCTGCCCCAACCTGGGTGTTACCCCGCAGAGCCAATGCATCACTACTGTGGACTGTATGTGCTAAATTAGATGAAGTATCTACTCCTCAACCGTTAAAACAGTACATTCTATATAGTATTAATATGGGTAGTGTGAATTTGGACGTAGTACAACATTATGTGACATATGTCGTCATAACATCAAGTGAGCCTTTAACTTGGATGTTGTTAAAGGCGCTCTAAGCGAATTCACGCATTTTAGGCATAGACTGTAAAAAACATGGACGATGCGACGTTGCCTCCCTCCATTGTAATGAATTGAAGCCAAAAATGTCCGACCATGGTCGCTGCCATGTTACGTAAAAACATCAGTTTGGAGCCAAGGCATGCGCAGAAGGAATCGTCCGTGGAGCCAGAGGCAGAGCCAGGGGCGGCAGTGGCTCAGTGGTTCATGTAGGTTGTCTACAAACCGGAAGGTTGGTGGTTCAACCCCTGGCTCCACCGGACCAAGTGTCAGGGTGTCCTTGAGCAAGACACCTAACCCCAGCTGCTCCCGACGAGCTAGATGGCGCCTTGCATGGCTGACACCGCCGTCTGTGTATGAATGTGTGAGTGAATGGGTGAATGTGAGGCAAACTTTTGGATGGCCATAGGTCTGTTAAAAGCGCTATATAAATGCAGTCCATTTACCAAATCAAACTTCTGCCCAAATGCTTGCGTGACCAATTCAACCACGCCAATCATAACGACACGCCCCTTTTCTATAGCATCAAATAACTAGCTAAAATAAAACGTATCACAAAAAAGAACAATTGAACATATATCACGTGATATCAACTACCTGAAAGGACCAAAACCATCTTTCGTAAACTTTTATTTGAGATGTAAATATTTTTTATTTAGAGCAGAGTCCCATTCGTTGGAATGGAGAGGTAGGGTTTATGACTTGGCAGCCAGCCACCAGGGGGCGATCAAAGAGCCAGCGGGTTCACTTTTCAAGAATTATGAGGCACACCCGGTTTTAGGCCATTAAACATTTTTTTGTTACATACAGTAAACATCTCCTCACTATCTGCTAGCTGCCTGTCCCCTAAACACACTGTAAAAAAACATGGTCTCTGTAGACAGCCCAGGCTCCACAAACTGCAACAAAAACAAAGTGGCACAGCCTACAACTACGAAACATAACAAACGTGTTCCATCCAATAAGCGACAAGAAGGATTTGGGGGTGGGGTTTGGGGGGTTAGTGCGCGTGGGGAAGCACGGAAGGGAGAGGGAGGGGCAAGGGGGAGAGGGAGGGGGAGGAGTTCGCTATGCTCCGTTTTGTTTGACAACACTTCGAAAGTCAACAAAAAGTGACATCACACAGATTCGCTTAGAGCGCCTTTAAACAAGCGCAATTTGACCACAACAATCAACTGATTTATATACACTTGAATAGAGCCGTGTCACCGTTTTCAGACAATTTTGATGACAGGTCTCATTCTTCTTTTCTTTGGGGGACTCGGGATAGTAAAGTGTCCATTGAATGCACACTTCAAAATCTTGCTGAAAGTAGTACAGTAAGTCATCCGGGTACTTTTTGACTACTGTTTTTTGAAAACTATTAATTGGACATACTACTCGCATTGAATACGGATTTTCGTGATTTTTGATCCAAATTATATAGTATTGCTATGTACTGCTATTATAATATGCAATTTAAAGAAATAGTTTATGATGAAATGGGGAACATTGAAATTACACGCATCACATGAAGAGGTTTTTAAGAAAATTTTTATCATATCTTATATGAAGAGTTATGTTCTAAAACAAGATAAACGGCATTTAAAAAAAAAAGAATTACAGACAAAATCAGTATTGTATCAGTTCAGTTTTAAAAAGTACATTCTTAATTTTAGGCAAAATCCAATATCCACCGTGTTATTCTGTCATCTTTTCTCCCTTTTTCCCAAAACGCGATAAATGCCACTCCCCCTTTTCTGCAGAATGCAATAAATCCCCTCAATAAATCACAGTGCACCGTTCCACGCACTGTAAACAACAATGGCACCGCGTTGAATTCACACCGAATCCTAGTTCTCCTCATCTACTTTGTACTTCATGATTAACAAGCAAACAAAAACAAATAATACTTTAGATGACATTGATGAACCTGTGGTGGTTTTATTTAAGCGAGAAGCACTCAGAAAAATTATGGCTGTTGCTTGTTCTCACACGACAGCATCAAGCTTCTCTCATGCTAACACATTGACCCCAGGGGATCTTATGAAAAACTTTATTTTACTGAAAACCATTATTTTACTCGGAGCAGGACCAAACATTTTACAGCTGATCATTTAAAAAAAAAGTTCAGCGACGACGTCCCAAGGATGACAGCAGCAATGACAGTGTTATTAATATGACAAAGTACAGTAAGAGTTTGAATTAATGCCATTAATGTTTATTTTTCAGTGTATGCCACTAGTTAACTAAATGAATATAACATGGCAAAGATGAATGCACATTTATATATTGATTCAATGGATTTATTGCATTTTGTGGAAAAAATATTCAGTTTTTATAATTAAGATGCTATGTGAAAGTTTGTAACAGTAAATAGTATTTTTCATCTTGTCACTTCATTGGTATAGAAAACACGTTTTAGTCAAAATGGATTTATTGTGTTTTGGAACAAAACTCTTCATATTGCCTATTAATAGCAGTCAGTAAAAGACAGAAATTGAAGTCGTGATTCAGTCAAATAAGATTCTTTTGTAATTTAAACCAAATGTGCTCTCTTCCTCGTGCAAACCTATTGTTTGACTACAGAAGTTCTTTATACTACAATACTTGTACTTTTCTTTTATGGTACTTGTTTGAAATCAGTGAAATATCTAAACAAAGGCATAATTTTCATCTTTCTTTATAAGCTCTCTGCTGATTAGTGTAGATGCAGTGGCGTTCCAGGTTGAAATTTCTGATACTCCAACTTACGAAACTCCTTATCCTTTGGAATACTTTAACTAAATACTAAGGACGTATTTACACTACAAGTTTAAAGTGACTCAATGCCGATTTTTCTTTCTTGTGGCACAGATCCTATATGACCCATGAACTTGAAAGCAGAAAAAGCACATAGATTCTGAAATTCTCAGATCGGTTTCAGGCCTCATTCATATGTAAGGGATAATGTAGAGGCAGCCGGTAGTTATTGGGAAATAAGCCCCGACAGTGTGATCAGGACCCGACGCGAAGCGGAGGGTCTTGTATCACACTGAAGGGGCTTATTTCCCAATAACTACCGGCTGCCTCTACATTATCCCGCTTATTACACGGCTACTTGCCACATAAGAAAAAAAACTGGACATGAATATGAATTTGAAACATTAATTGGCATATTTGTTTTAAATTAACATTTTTATCCTTCCGCGAAACTTTGCACAGATGCATAAAATGATCGTAATACCTTATTAAGATCCTCTGCTTCATACTTGTCTGTCTCCATTTTTTTCTCTTTTAGCCAGTCTTTGAGAAGTTTTAATCCCCATTCTGAATTTTTTTGTGTGTTGGCTTCGTAGCTGTCATGCTCTATTTTGTCAAGTTCAGTCTCAGTAAGCTCTCTGTGTCTTGTCGTGGTTGTCGAGTGTTTGTCACAAGATGGCGCCAAACAGACAGTGATCTTTATTGATCTTTATTGGCGCGGAGCGATTTTACTCGTGCAAGTAGTCCGGCCATGCGTTATTATTTTGGAGCGGTTATTATTTGAAAAGAACGAACCTGCAAATGTCTCAACTGACCAATCAGAATCAAGCATTCCAGAGAGCCGTGTAATAAGTTGAAATAAACTAAATATGAATCATATATATATACTTGTGTAAAAGCGACGCTCAGGTGAATACCACTCGCAATCACATGACTCTTCTCAGCATTGCAATGTTGGAATGATGCTGAAGTTTTATGTCTTGTTACAAAAATAAAGCGGTATAATCTTGTTTTTAAATATTTGTCATTTCATCTGTCCATTGCATATTGTGATATTTTGGTTTAAGCTGTTCTGGGTCGGTATGTCTACCTTGAGTTGTTTCACCAAGCGTTTAGTGTAAATCAGATACGGGTTGCTTTTAAAAGAATGATGTAAGCCGGTCGCCAAAAAAATCAGATATAGTCAACAAATCGGAATCGGGCATCAAGATCTGCAGTGTGAATCCGGCTTTATCTGAATGGGGTACTTCATCTGCAGCTGTGTGTGTGTGTGTGTTGTGGGAATGAGTAAATGAATATTTCTAATGCTCCACAAGCCTCCATAGTAACTGCTTTCAACACAAGAGTTGAATTCAGAAGTCTGTCTCCTCTTTCGGTTTCTTTTCTGTTGCTGTTGTCTTCTCTTATGCAAACACACACAGTTCAGTGAAACAAGAGACATGCTGTCACAATTCAGCTATGCCGAGCTGATCTTCATTAAGCTTTTGAATGATTTGTGTGTGTGTGTGCAGTCAATAAAGACGTCAGTAATTCATACAGTTGTTTATTAAATGTATTATGTTCTGTCAAAATTGACCTATGTGTGTCTGTGTCATAATCTCTGTGTTTGGAAGAACCTCTGTATGTTTGAAGAAGATACAAACATCTTGATTTGTAATAAATTTAATTGTTTGGGAAAACACACACTCTTAGTTTCTTATAAATATGGATGGCTTAAATTAGATCACCACATGCTATATTATATTGTACTATAAGTAACCCATATAATGTTTCTCACACAAATGTTAAATGTACGTATTGTTGTATTTCCATGTTAGACACTTCACTAAGCTATAAAAAAAAAATTCTCAGTTATTTGAAGAGACAATAGCACGCACGCACACACATACAGTATATGCACCAGAAACCGAAGTTTCTTTACCTGAAGTGCATTAGTTAAAGGTATCAAGTTTCTTTCTTGTGTCTAGTAAAGAAATCTCCTCGCAGACTTATTTCGGCTTCATTAAATCCATCTTTACAGAAAATATATTCTGTTTATTTGGGAAATGTGGCTGAACTAATCCATTAAGCCTGACCAACACTTGCCGGAACGCTGTAGATCATGATGTCATACCTCACTTAAGGACAGCTTAGATGTCCTGATGTTTTTGTATCTTCTTAAACGCCAGGGGTGGAGGGGTCACTGACCTCGTAAGAGAGATGGTCTTCACCGCCCAGCTTACAGATACAATCTGTTGTTTAGATTTGCATGTTGTTTAATGTAATGTTTTCCAATTCAAGTTTGTTTTTTCATTGAGGTTTTCAGTAATAATTTAAGTAGGTCTATCAGCTTTGTTTTAGGTGTTTGTTGTTAAAGGGATAGTTCACCCAAAAATGAAAATAATGTCATTAAAACTCATAAGACCTCCGTTCATCTTCGAAACACAGTTTATGATGTTTTTATATTTAGTCCGAGAGCTTTCTGACCCTCCATTGAAAATGTATGTACGGTATACTGTCCATGTACAGAAAGTAGGGGTGGCACGGTCCATGAAAAAAATCCGAACCGTTCGGTTCGCTTGTCTCGGTTCGGAGCGCGTGTGTACCGCACGGTTCAACGGTTCATGGCATGCGCAATGTAGTCTCATGCCCTGTATGTGACCTCGGATAGCGTGTTTCCCTTTCGCGCGAAAGAAGAGGTGACTGGTTTGGAGTATAAGTACTGCAGGTTATGTTACGTATAGAAATGGCAAGTGGGAGAGAAAAGGTCTGCCCGCAGTTGGAGGATGCGCCAGCGTCGTATAAGTTTGGTGTGTGGAAACATATTTTTATTTCATGTTACCTATGATGACAGCGGAAATAAAACAATAGATTGAACTGCAGTCTATGGGTTAAATGTGCTGGAACAGCCACAGGAGACCGCCTTCTCTCCGACCATTTATCTAATCTGAGGTACTGTTTTACGTCTTTAGCGCTATTTTTAGCCTTTCATTGATAAAATTAAAGCGGCTAATTTCCGCGTAGTTTCATTTTGCTAGCGTGTGAAAGTTGCGCGATCTTATTTCATAAATTGCCCCTCAAAGTAATCAGGACAGAAGTGGTCAAAAGTGGACAAAAGAGACGGATTTAAATATTACAAGTGTAAACGTTGTGTTTCTCTCTCGTCCACATATACTCTCTGTATTAAAGCAGCCTCTCAGTGATAAACCTAAGAGCTACACTGAAGTTGGCATTTTAATAAATGCAAGTTATCTTTGTGTGCTAAAAATGCACATAAAGTTCATGTAGATGGCAATACACATTCTCTTTTTTGCCAAATAAATGAAAAGCATGTTGAAATCATCAATGTCTTCCCTCTTGCTCTATCAAAATCTCATCTGGCTTTCCTCAGAGATGGTCCCAATAATGTGCTTAAAGTCAAATTCAGTTTGTGCATGATTACATGATATAACTTTTTTTTTAATACTGTATCCTAAATTATGGATAATTAATACATTTATAAGATAATACATTTCTGGAGTGTTAAAAATTTAAAGAAAAAATAACAACAAGAACCGTACTGAACCGAGAACCGTGACCATAGAACCGTGATACGAACCGAACCGAGGGTTTTGTGAACCGTGCCACCCCTATTATTCAGCATTGTCTTCTCTTTTGTGTCTGTTGCGAATGCGCGTGCACAGTGACACTGCTGACATACCATGCTGCTGACGTGTTATCCTCAGACATGTTTGAAAAGATTTTTTTTAACTTACAATATGCATCTCCCTCAGACTGTGAACGAAGCTTGGGCACAAAAAAAAGTTGGGGCGCACCAGATAACACGTCAGCAGCGTTGTACGTCAGCAGCATCACTGCAGTCTTGTGCACGCGGTTCACAACAGACACGGAAGAGAAGACAATGCTAAATAAAATCTTAATTTTGCTATGTTCGGACCAAAATGTATTTTCAATGCTTCAACAAATTCTAACTGACCCACTGATGTCACATGGACTACTTTGATGATGTTTTTATTAGCTTTCTGTTAGGGGTGGCACGGTTCACAAAACCCTCGGTTCGGTTCGTATCACGGTTCTATGGTCACGGTTCTCGGTTCAGTACGGTTCTTGTTGTTATTTTTTCTTTAAATTTTTAACACTCCAGAAATGTATTATCTTATAAATGTATTAATTATCCATAATTTAGGATACAGTATTAAAAAAAAAGTTATATCATGTAATCATGCACAAACTGAATTTGACTTTAAGCACATTATTGGGACCATCTCTGAGGAAAGCCCGATGAGATTTTGATAGAGCAAGAGGGAAGACATTGATGATTTCAACATGCTTTTCATTTATTTGGCAAAAAAGAGAATGTGTATTGCCATCTACATGAACTTTATGTGCATTTTTAGCACATAAAGATAACTTGCATTTATTAAAATGCCAACTTCAGTGTAGCTCTTAGGTTTATCACTGAGAGGCTGCTTTAATACAGAGAGTATATGTGGACGAGAGAGAAACACAACGTTTACACTTGTAATATTTAAATCCGTCTCTTTTGTCCACTTTTGACCACTTCTGTCCTGATTACTTTGAGGGGCAATTTATGAAATAAGATCGCGCAACTTTCACACGCTAGCAAAATGAAACTACGCGGAAATTAGCCGCTTTAATTTTATCAATGAAAGGCTAAAAATAGCGCTAAAGACGTAAAACAGTACCTCAGATTAGATAAATGGTCGGAGAGAAGGCGGTCTCCTGTGGCTGTTCCAGCACATTTAACCCATAGACTGCAGTTCAATCTATTGTTTTATTTCCGCTGTCATCATAGGTAACATGAAATAAAAATATGTTTCCACACACCAAACTTATACGACGCTGGCGCATCCTCCAACTGCGGGCAGACCTTTTCTCTCCCACTTGCCATTTCTATACGTAACATAACCTGCAGTACTTATACTCCAAACCAGTCACCTCTTCTTTCGCGCGAAAGGGAAACACGCTATCCGAGGTCACATACAGGGCATGAGACTACATTGCGCATGCCATGAACCGTTGAACCGTGCGGTACACACGCGCTCCGAACCGAGACAAGCGAACCGAACGGTTCGGATTTTTTTCATGGACCGTGCCACCCCTACTGAATAAAGTCGTTTTTTTTTTTGACCAAAATGTGTTTTCGATGCTTCAACAAATTCTAACTGACCCACTGATGTCACATGGACTACTTTGAATACTTTTTCAATGGAAGGTCAGAAAGCTCTTGGACTAAATCTAAAACATCTTAAACTGTGCTTCCAAAGATGAACGGAGGTCTTATGAGTTTAGAACGACATAAGGGTGAGTCATTAATGACATTATTTTTATTTTTGGATGAACTAACCCTTCATAAGTTCATAGGTTAGTAAGTACATTGAAGAAGGGACCCAAGCTATATCTAGTAACCTGATCACCATAGAGACTCACGTTAAAGCATGTCAAAGAGCAACAACTTGGCAACCCTCCAAAACATCCTAGACACCATCTACAGTAGTTATGTTGTAGTACTCGAGACCGGCCTTGGTATCGATGGATTATTTGTTGATTGTCTTGATCTCGTCTTGGTCTCAACTGTCTTTGGTCTCGGGTCTTGTCTTGGTCTAAGACTTAGTGGTCTCAGGATTTCATTTCAAGATGTCAAGACCACAACTGCGGGAATTGCACCAGATTGCTGGTCTTGATTTATGTGATATCATACTTAATGTGATTGGATGAAAACGTATTTTGTTAAAACTTATTCGGTTGTGCTGGTAAGAGATGAATTGGGGATTGTCCAAAAATATATCCGTCAACAAATTATAACAAAGGCCCACAATATCCAACAACAATTCCATCCATTTTTTTATGGTCTCGGTCTCATCTTGGTCTTGCTAATACGATTAGCAGCCACATAGCAATGTCTTGGCAACCAGCTGATGTGTATCTATGATGTTCCTAGCATTGAAAACTGAGAAAGACTTTGATTCAAAGCAGAAAGACCACTATTTCATTTAATCTAGAAGTTTATATTATCCATAAGTTTGTTCTCATTACAGTGTTTCGTATTGGAGTACTGAACATCTAATAAGAGGGCAAAAGCTTTTGCTATCTGTAGCCATCCTCCACGTGTCATCTAACTGTTGCTTCAATGTGTTTTATAGGGAAGCACGCTGAGGAAGAGGAAGATGTATGAAGAGTTTCTGAGTAAAGTGTCCATACTTGGTAAGTTTTGTTGGACCAAACTCTTTAGAACCTATGAAAACTTTTATTTCTAATAGCTCTTGATTGACAAACACCACTGTGGTACGCACTGCCCGTTCCAAACCCACTTACATTCCAGCAGCTTTGTTTGGTGAGAGAGACAAAGAGGAACGAGAGAGAAACATTAAGATGGTCAGTTTGGCAGTGACCCCTCGTCCTTCAGCACCCTGAGGTCACTCGTCCCTCTAAATGGGGTTATTAAATGCCTGAACAAACACACTCCTCCTCTCGGTTTCCTCTGTTTTTCTTTCTCTCTGTATTCTCTGTTTCAGAGCCCTGTCACGGCCTGTCTTCAAACGCCCACCTCTCTCGCTCTTCAAACATCTTTTCTTTGCTCTTCTTCTGGCTTTTAAGGGGGGCATGTTGTTGTTCGTTTTAGATTTTTACGATTGCAGCAAAATCGGTAAGAGTTGCTTTGCGATGTTTTTGCGAGTGTTACGAATACTGGTATCATGCTCACATCAACACACTTCTGTACTAATCAAATTCAATAGTTTTGTTATATATCGACACTGGAGTTTTTTTTTACTGCGTTGCATTGAGATACAACATTGGGAATGTGTAGACTAAAATATGTTGTTTAACCCCTTAAATGCATAATTGTTTATTACATATGTGATCCTGGACCAAAAAACCAGTCTTAAGTACCACATGTATATTTGTCGCAATAGCAAACAAAAAAGGTATGGGTCAAATGATCGATTTTTCTTTTATGCCAAAAATCATTAGGATATTAAGGATGAAGTATCATGTTCTATGAAGATATTTTGTAAATTTACTGTAAATTGATCAAAAATGGATTAATCATGAACTCTTTTCCCGCCATTGACGAGTTATCGTGTCAATTTAGAGAAAACACTTGCATAAAAAAAGTGTTCCTAATGAATTTTTATGTTAATCTGCAATACAAAACTTACCCAATTTATTAAAAAAACTGAAACCAAAATGTTATTTACTAATTTTAAACTTTTTGATAATCGTTCTGCATCTGATCTCTGATCATAAAATGCAATTATTTCAGTTTTTTACAAAAAAAAATTTTTTTTAAAGAAAAATATTCATATTTAAGAGTTAATAAGCAGAGAAAAAATATAGATAGGATGAAACATTTTTGTTCATTTGATACATTTTCTGTTCTTTCATTTGATATATTTGTATTTAAATATTTTTAAAAGAAAATTTTCCTGGAATGCATTGTGTAAAACTTTTGTAAAAATCACAAAAAAATTCTGGCGGACAACTTTTCAAAAAAATGGCTGGCGGCGAATGAGTTAATAATATGTGTTGCTAAGGACTTCATTTGCACAACTTTAAAGGCGATTTTCTCAATATATTTCGATTTTTGTACCCTCAGATTCCAGATTTTTGCCAAATATTGTCCTATCAAACCATACATTCATGAAAAACTTATTAATTTTGGTTCCAGATGATGTATAAATGTAAAAAAATTTACCTTTATGACTGGTTTTGTGGTCCCTGGTCACATATTTGGGTCTTTAATGACCCAGACATCGACATCTAAACTTATTATTAAACTGTCCTAATACTTAAAGGGCACCTATTATGCAAAATTTACTTTTATCATGTGTTTGGACATAATGTGTGTTGGTAGTGTGTGAACCATAGACTGTAAAAAAAGATGGACGACGTGATGTCGCCTCCCTCCATTGTAATGAATTGAAGCCAAAAATGTCCGTCCACGGTCGCCGCCATGTTACGTAAAAACGTCAGTTTGGAGCCAGGGCATGCGCAGAAGGAATCGTCCGTGGAACCAGAGGCGGAGCCGCGGTATCAAACTTCCACCCAAACGCTCGCATGACCAATTAAACCACGCCAATCTTAACGACACGCCCCGTTTCTATAGCATCAAATAACTAGCTAAAATGAAAGTTATCACAAAAATGAACACTTGAACATATATCAATGTGGTAACAACTACTTAAAAGGACTAAAACTATCTTTCAGAAACTTTTATTGGAAGTGTAAATTTCTTTTTTTTTTTAGAGCAGAGTCCCATTTGTTTGAATGGAGAGGGCGGGGTTATGACTTGTACTGCAGCCAGCCACCAGGGGGCGATCAAAGAGCCAGAGGCTTCACTTTTCAAGACTTATGAGGCACACCCGGTGTGAACACAACCACCCTACGATGAAAAAAATCCACCTGCTCCTTGTTTTTTTAATCCCTATTAAACCAAAGTAGTCTCATTATACATGCCATTCTGATTCTCTTATCAATGTGAGGTCACACTGATAAATCCCCGCCCACTTACAGTCCTGCATTACCATAGTTTTCACCCTCAGCGATTTGTACTCTGTCCACTAGATACTATTGTCTCAGACTGTATTAATCAGATTTATTAGATCTGAAAGGGCTTACTGTTTGTTGGTAAGGCAGTGAGGAGCTGTAGCTCATTTGCATTTAAAGGTACAGGCATTAAAACAGCGTGTTTATGCTCCCACCCAAATAGGGACATTTTGGACTTGCTAAATGATCTGTGGAGTATTTTAAGTTGAATCTTAACAGACACATTTTAGGCACACCTGAGACTTATATTACATCTTGTAAAAAGGGGCATAATAGGTTCCCTTTAATTTACAATTACGAAATGATAAAATAAAGCATATTTTATTATATTTTGACATTTTGTCATCAAACAGACTCCCAAAATATACAACATTATAATTATTCTGTAATCTTAGGTCCCTGAAAAAAGTATTTTCATGTAAATGCTTTATAGTCATATTTTCACATATCTATACAATACTTTTGGTAGCTCTGAGAGTTTTTCTTTTATACAGAATATGAAGTCTTCCTTAAACAAATTCTACAGAGTCATATTTTTGCATTAACCGACCCTGTTACATTTTTACGCTACAGTATCCCAACATAGGAATGTGTTAACATAGACACATGTTGATTTTTTTGTTTTCTAGCTAGCGGCTCGTGTTACAACTAAAGCAGGTGGACGTCTGCCCAGGCGTGAGGATGTCTTAGCCAGCCTGATAAAGTGACCATTAGTCTGGGGCATGCAGACAGGCCGGCCCCAACACGCACATACACATACACACACGCTTAAGCCGTCCACACACACACACATCGCTCTTTAACTATTAACATGTTAATATGAGGACTGATCGCTCGCTACTGTATTTCTGCATCCTGCATTCTAACGTGATGAGATGATGGGAAACAGGGATAAAGGGAAATGAAAATAGACGGACGGAATAAACAATCGAGTCCCTGCAGAGGCCTTCGTTATTATTTACAGCTGTAGAATGAAGCCGGCGGTGCAGGAGTCCGGCACGTTTTAGCGCGGTTGTGTTTGTGGGTGGTACGCCTCTTGATGGATGCTGGAAGGTGGGAATAACCTCTGGAATGTGACGGGTCTCTTGAATAATGGCTTTGGGGATTTATTTCTCACAGTATGTTGTAGATCTTAAGTTGTGAGGCATCACCGATTTCAGATTACGACCTGGCATTGAAGTTTTGCTTCGGCTTCGTGAATAAATGTTTTACTCTCTTTAACGTTCATCTTTTGCAGAATCTCTTGATAAGTGGGAGAGGTTGACGGTGGCCGATGCCCTGGAGCCTGTGCAGTTTGAAGATGGAGAGAAGATTGTCGTTCAAGGAGAACCTGGAGATGACTTCTTCATAATAACAGAGGTTTGTACAGGAAATGTTTGTTCATTACAGATATTTACTGTAAGGCTGGCCTGTCGTCTCGTATACCTGTTTCAGCGGGCTGAAAAGAGGAGAATGATTCTCTTGGTTCCTTATGAGGTTCCTCATGAGTTTAATCATGAGTTGAGCTTGATAGGGCCATAGACGCTCAATTTCGGTTAACATTCTTGCTGCTGTCGACAATACAGAACGCATTAAGAAGTTCAGAACCCCTTAGCAGTGCTTATTCAGCGCTTAGTTTCTGCCAGATCTATGAACAATATTTTGATTAACTCCACATTCATAGTTAAAAAGTCAAGGGGGGATTCTTAACTATTCTCATTCCCATGTCTGCTCTTATTCTTTCTCTCTCTCTCTCTCTCTCTCTCTCTCTCTCTCTCTCTCTCTCTCTCTCTCTCTAAATCTCTCCCTCTTTTTCTTCTTAGCAGCACTCATCACAATTGCTCTTTTAATATAATCAGGCTGTTGAGTGATTGCTCTTCCCCTTCATTTGGCTGCCCTTGTTCTCAACCTGCGTTCCCAAGATGCTCTCTATGTAGCCACCTGCCTATTGCTTGCTTATCAGTGATGTTCGTAATGAAATGTTGCTCGTACTTGAGGATAGGGAATAAAGAAAACCCCTACCCATCACCATTAAACTCATCCTGGAGCACATTAATAATGTCCCAGGGTTTTACTTTTCTAAGGAATACGATTCTTGCTTGATCTTGTAATCTGGGCCAACAAGCAACCACCCAACAGCCTAGCAATGCCTTGACAAACACCCACTATATACAAAACAAAACATTTTGTACAGACAATTCATCAAAAAGTTTGTAGGTTATTCTAAAGAGCTGATGTTGATATTCAATACTACATAGAGAGCTGTTCTTAGGACAGATTTACTGCAGATTTGAGAGTAAAGACGCTCAGGTAAACTCACAAATATGTGCATTTGGAAAAGGGCTTTGAATGAATTCTTCCTTTGGGAAAAGTTTAAATCTGCAATTAATGACCCATGTAAAGTACACTGGAAAAGCACACATCAGTAGCTGGAAGGTTAGATGGTCACTGGAGATCACTGAAAGGAGAGTCTGCAAGATACACGCACATCTGCAAGTGTGACCCATACAGCACTTGTTTTGCAGTCGTTAAAAGGTGTGTCATTCTACTCCCTCTCTCTTTGGCTGTTGTAAAAGTAAAGATGTGATCATCCCAGTTGAAAATCCTAAATATCAAACATGTTTGATATGATTATGGTGGCCCTGATTTGCTTGCAAGCACATCGGAAAGTGTAAGTAGATATGGGTTTGTATGCAAGTAGATTACATACAAAGTCAATGCAAAGATGCGATCAGACGCGTCCTCATGCGGGGCTATGCGAATGGCGCGATTGCCCCAAAAACACACGCTATTCGCCCCAAACGCGCCTTTGCACAAGTTGAAAATATTCAACTGAAGCGAAACATTTGCATGACACAAAGTTAAATCTCGCGAGTAATCTAGAGCGAGCAATGCTATGCGTTTGGTGTGTACGTAGCATAAGATTTGATCTGTTAATATCCCTCATTACACGATAATCTGAGCCAAACATCGGAACCGATTGTCTCTCGGATTCTCGGTAGGGAAAATTGGGGTAAATTTTGGGCAATAATCCTGTAGTGTTGCCAACTATTTTCAGTGGAATGTAGCTAAAGCCTCCTTGAAAAGACGCTTAATGTCGCTAGATTACGGCATTATATAAGTATGTCAGTGATGTCATCATTGTTTTTGCATTCTGAATACACTGGCACTTAAAGGTGCTCTAAGCGAATTGACGCGTTTTAGACCATAAAACATTTTTTGTTACATACAGCAAACATCTCCTAACTATCTGCTTGCTGCCTGTCCGCTGATCAAACTGTAAAAAAACGCGATCTCTGTAGATAGCCCAGGCTTCACAAACGGAAATAACAACACAGTGGCCAAACCAGAAAACCAAACAGAAACCATAACAAAGTATTCCAGCCAATAAACCACAAGAAGGATTTGGGGGTGGGGGTTGGGCGTGTTCATGAAAGCACGGAAGGGAGGGGGAGGAGTTAGCTACGCTCTGTCTGTTTGAAAACAATTCAAACGTCAACAAAAACTAACGTCTCGCAGATTCGCTTAGAACGCCTTTAAAATCTGTTTCACGTTTCTCTCAATGGCTTGGTATACTTTTTTCTGTGTCCATTAGGGCTGGGCGGTATGACGGTATATTCCGTTACCGAGGAATAAAATGTCAGACGTAACAGATTTTTCTATTCCGTCTATTCCGCGGAATGCAAATAAGTGGGCGTGGCTAACTAAATGCTGCACAAAACTCTTCCACTAGCCTACTTGAGAAAAGCCGTAGCCGCGCGGCGATTTCCCTGCTGCATAGTGTATGAAACGCCCAAAAGGATTCATGCGGCGCATGATGAAATTTTAAAGTATAAAGACGGTAGCGGAACTCTGGGGTACCTATACTTTGGACGAAGGGTGTGGTCTGACTGACAATAGCCCTCTCTTGACAGCGTATCCGCACTTCATTCTGACCACCTGTACAGCTTTTTTTTCTTTGCTGACAGTACAATGTTAAAATAATATTTATATTGACACAAACACACTTTTTGTATAGCATTTATAATTGTTATAGGCTATTTAATCTCTCTCTTTCAGTTAGAGACATTTGAATTTGAGATTCTGGAAACAAGATTTAGGTTTTGCGGACCCATCAGGTCGGGAAATAAAGCGTGTGAACACAGAGTGTATTTTAAGCATTGCTGAATAGAAACTTGTGGGAGCTGGACGAAAAAAAAAACAGTCCAGCACAGACCTCCTTAAACCTTAGGTGTGTATGTGTGTGTCCCGAATAAATGATAATTAAAAAAGGAATAAAGTTCAAAAGCCGGACTGTAAGAGACTTTTATGGGAGCATAAATGCCTGTAAAATGTTACCACTATAGCACTTGATCTGCTTAAAATGATTTAATTGATATATGCCTATAAAGGTGTTAAGTTAAGGAATAAATAATGGAAAAACATTATTATTATTATTTATTTTTGTTTTTAATTTGAAAAAAACGATTGAACAAATAATACACGGACCCATCATATTCCATGATTATAGGCCTACTGCGGGTGCAAACAGATAAAGAAACAGCAGAACAACCATGTTTTAAGCAATTTTTAATGCCGTCTTCCGTCTTTTAAATAGGAAATAAAAACAATGTTGCTTGACAAAAGATTAGATTAAATTCAAAATTAAAAAAAAAATCAGCTGGCCCGCCATCTACTGGCTAAAAAAAATATTGGCCCGCGGCCAAAGTTACTTGCCGACCCCTGCTATAGTGAGTGGTGTGTTTCTGTACATTTTTATCATCAAAAAACAATATAAATTGAAAAACATGTATAATGTGAAATATTCCGTTCCGTGAAATAAAATGACTCATTCCGTGAAATAGATTTTTGGTCATTCCGCCCACCCCTAGTGTCCGTCTTGCACGCGCATGCATCCGTGTTCGAAACGATTCTTATTTAAATTATTACTCTACCATGCCGTCCGGGACCAATGATTTGAAAAAACAATCGGATAGATGAAGAAAAGTAGCAGATCCACCGTTGCAAACAAAGTTTAGAACAAACAACAAGGAAACAAAGAACAGGAATCAAACATTATGGTGACGAAAAGGCTCCCAAGCTTTCTGTTCTTGAAAGAAGTGAAAATAAAAGAAGAAAACAAAGCAAATGCTGTCTACTGCCTATGTGTAATTGTTGGTAGTAGAGTGTCCTGTCTCAATGTTTTTTCTTTACTGTCCACGCAGTTTCAAATTTTGGGCTGCACACGGACAGTGCCTGTGGACGACCGCGGACCCTCCTGATGACGAAAATTACGTCATGCGTACAGCGCACGTATGTGGACGCCCTAGTATACCTTCGGCTTTACTCTCCAACTATATTTTAATACAGCTAAATGCCTAAAAAAGGTTTTCACGGCTTCTTTTGTCAGACAGCAAAACAAGTATGAAATAGTGACTAAATGTGACCCATTTAACTACACGTTTTTAACCAGCAGTCTTACTTTTACTTAACTATTAAAGGCCGTCGGGGGAAAAAAACTGTGCAACTATGTTTGTGTTTATTTGCCCAAATAGTCCAGTTTCCAAACAAATGAGGACCAAACAATACTCAGAAAATGATGTGAAACGCTGTTTTGTAGGTACGCAGCTCATTCAAGCGACATCTGCATATAGTCTGATCTGAATGTCCTGCTTAGCTTACTGGACAGAGAGCAGATGCAGAAAGAGATGCTCGCGGTGCAGTAAAGGGCCCAAGAAATGCACACAGATCTCAAGCTACGACTCATCCAAAAAGTCGCTAAATTTGTTGCTATGTGCTTTTTGTAAAAAAAGTCACTAAAGGGGTCTGAAAAGTCGCTAAGGGCACACTCACACTATTCAAACCAAACTGTGGTCAGGGGACGTTTGACCTCCAAAGCCGGGTTTGTTTGACTAGTGTGATCAATCTGTTCCGCGCCCGTGCACAGTTTGGCTAATCGCACCCTGGCTAGCTTGCAGAGGTTGGCTTAGGCGCGAAACGCAATGTAATGGCATTAGGGATGCACCGATATGGAAATTTTGGCCAATACCGATAACTCTTTATATTTGGGGGGCGATAACCGATATATATATATAGGCCGATAAATATTCATATTAATTTCACAATGAAAAACTCCCAGACCGCGGACATCTTGTCTTTGCGCTAGACTATCATACTCTTCTTAAGCCGCAACACATGTCATCTTCGTGCTATGTCACAGAAAGCACCAATCAAAACTCCACATGGCCAGCAATGAGCAAGTGAAGTGGTTCAACAAACCGAAATAATCCATCATTTATCGGCTTTCATTTATCGGCCTAATTTTGCTATCAGACCGATAACCGATAATATTAAAAATAAGCAGTTATCGGCCGATAACGATATGTCGGCCGATATATCGTGCATCCCTAAATGGCATGTGAGAGGGCTGTGTGTCATCGTGCACCAAACGACTTATAAAAAACACAAATTTAACATTATGATGGGCTCCAGTGTTAAGAGAGCGCTTTACTTCATGCTTTGTTAAAAAAAACGCATCCTACGCAAACCTTTGGTTTGGATGGTGTGAGTGCGCCCTAAATCTAGCAACAAAGTCACCAAGTTGGCAACACTGGTCTTTATTATATTTTATATTGTATTCTATAGATCAGGGGTCTCCAACATGGTGCCCGCCAAAGCACATTCTATTAATAGTCTTAATTGTAAAATGTATTTATTACATATTTTTTATATTAGCTTGGCATCTTTTATGTATGTTAACATTTTAAACAATACTAAAACAAGTAAAATAAAATAAAATCATCAAGTAAAACAAAATGGTTTTTAGTAGACTATATCAAAAAGTAGCCCTCCAGATTGTTTTATCCATTGTGGTAGCCCTTGCTTACAAAAAGGTTGGAGACCCCTGCTATATATAATATTGAATAATCAATCTCTGAACTCTGTTTCTTTTGTTCAATTTGATTAAAATGGTTCGGTTCTATTTTCTAGTTTTCTAGCATCAATCTCAGACCCGTTTACATTTCTATCATCTGTTCATGTGTCATGGGTCAAGTGAAAGCAGGTCAGAATCACAGATAAAAATAAGCAAAGAAGACTTTTGCATGAGACATCATCCTGTCTCGCGCTTGTTTGTCTCTCTCTCTTCCTCCGTCCCCGCCTGATTCCCAGAGCAAAGCGCCAGCGGTTCAGGGATGGAATGTGAGCTCCAAACTTTCACACAGGGTCAGGCCCAGACTCCAGACCCAAGCAAGGGAACCAGAAAACAGACACGGTGACACGCAGCTTGGGAAGGAAGATAGTTTACTCCAGGGCAGCCGAGTGTGTCTGCTGTCCGACTCACTTTATTTTGACAGATCTGTGCTTTTATGGCCCTTTATTGCACTTTGTATGGTTTCGGCCTAAACACACACACACACTTGTCTAATTACACACTAAGCATGAAGATTAAAGGACACGTATTGACCACTGTATAGGTTACACAGATCACTGAAATGCAGATTATAGAAAATCTAAATTTGTATGAAAACATCTGGAGATTATAATTGAATTAGTTGATCTCAGACTAATAAAGCTAGGAATCTAAAATCAAGAATGATGTTTCCTGTGAAGTATTCCTGTGATCTGTTTGTCTGACAACCACATGTTTTGCTCGCATGAATATATTATTCAGTACACATTGGTTGCTTGTTGACTGTGTCACAGACCAACTGTGTTTTGATATGTCACATTATTATGACTTTTCGTCTTGCTAACTTTGGCAATGGTAAATGTTATGATCATAAAGTTGTAAGTTACCAAAACACCTGCTCTCACTGTTTTTAAATGTGTATTATTTGCGTGTTCCTGTGCTCGCGAGTTAGCATCGCAAGGTCACGATCCTCAGGGAAAGCACATACTGATAAAATCTTCGCTTTGGATAAAAGCGTCTGCCAAATGCAAGAGTCTAGGACCAATGAGTGATCTTCACTTACTTCGGTCCCGGTGGGCCACTGGCCTGCAGGGTTTAGCTCCGGCCCTCATTAAACACACCTGAATAAGCTAATCAAGCATTACTTGATTACAGGCAAGGATGTTTAAGGTTGAAACTAAACTTTGCCGGATACTGGCCCTGGGTCAGTATCAGGACCGGAGTGAGACAGCCCTGCTCTACAACATACTGAACGAATCAAACTGTTTACATTCGACTGTTTGTGTTTCCTCTCTCTTCCCCCAGGGTACAAACAGTTTTATTGAATGTATGTTAAACAGGCTTTCCCACAGAGGCTGAAACAATTTGCCGCCCATCGCGAGACTTTCAATTTGCTACTGATGTAAAACCAACAACCTCAAGGCATCCCCATGATGTCATGATTCTGCAGCCAAGATCCTGTGCATACCGAAATGCTGATCCATCAGGGTCACAATAAAACATTAAAGAAAGCGTTTGCATTAAGAAATAAGCTTTAAGCTTCAGCTTTTTTATTGTTACATTTCTCATTCCCTTAAATATATTTTTCACTTAACTTAGTTGTATATATATATATATATATATATATATATATATATATATATATATATATATATATATATATATATATATATATATATATATATATATATATATATAAAAATGAAACCTAAACGAGCATACGAGACATAGATTTCACTACAGGTTGTATATGCATATAACTGTGTATGTGAAAAATAAAAATCTAGAATCTAAAGAAAAAAGAAAGTAGAAAACAGAAGAAACTGTTATTATGTACCACATAATTGTAGGCAGTGGTTGCACATTGGGATTATAATGAGATGAAAGGCCCGTCTGGCATATTAAAATGTGATGTTCTGACTTCTTTTCATATATTCATATACTCCTACTTTTCCCATTAAATTTGTTTTTAACTGTGCTTTGATCAAACCTCATGGAATAACCTTACTTATCCTGAAGCATTTGTTTTATGGGCATGCATTACAACAGATCATGTGACTTGTTTAAAAGACGTTACCGTTTATTCTTAGCAAACACACGATAAAATGGGTGAGAAAATTTTAGAGACTTACACTGATCCCAATAGATATCATAGAAATAGACCAAAATATCGTAGAGGCTGAAGGGTCAGCGCTTTTGACTTGGCCCAATTAGCAACCATTCAGGCACCCTAGTTGCTGCATAAAAATGCCATAGCAACCACACATAACACCCTACCAACTGCTTAGGAATGCCCGAGCAACCACAGTTAACTCCCTAGCAACTGTATAGGAATGCCCTAACAACCACACGGAACCCCCTACCACTGCATTGGAATGCCCTAGCAACTAGCAACCACCCAGAACACTCTAACAATTGCATAGGAATGCCCTTAACACAGAACACCCTAGCAACTGCATAAGAATGTCCTAGCAACCACATGGAACACCGTAGCGATGCATAGGAACAGCATGTCAACCACAAGAAACACTCTGGCAACTGCATATAGGAACGCCCTTATCCCAGAACGCCCTAGCAATTACATAGGAACGTCTTGACAACTACACAGAACACCCTATCAACTACATAGGAAGGCCCTAGAAACCACAGGGAACACCATAGCGACTGCATAGGAATGCCTTAGCAACCACATGGAACAACCTAGCAATTGCATAGGAATGCCCTAGCATCCACATAGAACATCCTAGCAACTGCATATGAATGCCTTAGCAACCAAATAGAACATCTTAGCAACTGCATAGGAATGCCCGAGTAACCACATGAAACACCCTAGCAACTGCATAGGAATGCCCTAGCAACCACATACAACATCCAAGCAACTGCATAGGAATGCCTTAGCAACCAAAAAGAACATCTTAGCAACTGCATAGGAATGCCAGATTAACCACACTGAACACCATAGAAACTGCATAGGAATGTCCTAGCAACCACATGAAAGACCGTAGCAACTGCATAGGAACAGCATGTCAACCACAAGAAACACCCTAGCAACTGGATAGGAACGCCCTTATCCCAGATCACCCTAGCAACTACATAGGAATGCCTTAGCAACCACATGGACACTCTAGCAACTGCATAGGAATGCCTTAGCAACCACATGGACACTCTAGCAACTGCATAGGAATGCCTTAGCAACCACATGCAACACCCTAGCAACTGCATAGGAATGCCTTAGCAACCACATGGACACTCTAGCAACTGCATAGGAATGCCTTAGCAACCACATGGAACACCCTAGCAACTGCATAGGAATGCCTTAGCAACCAAAGAACATCCTAGCAATTGCATGGGAATGCCCTAGCATCCACATAGAACATTCTAGCAACTGCATATGAATGCCTTAGCAACCAAATAGAACATCTTAGCAACTGCATAGGAATGCCAGAGTAACCACATGAAACACCCTAACAACTGCATAGGAATCTCCTAGTAACCACACTGAACACCCTAGCAACTGCATAGGAATGCCATAACAACCACAATGAGCACACCCTAGCAACTGCAAAGGAATGCCCTTACAACCACTCAGAATACTCTGCATAGGAACGCCTTAACAACTACCCAGGACGCCCTAACTGTGCTTTCACACCGCCACCGGCGAGAGTGTCAATAAAAGCTCTGGCTGCCCTACTAACGCCACTATAGAAAAGGTATAGTGGACGCTCTGACCCTCGAATGCATTCTCTGGAATCCTCTCAAGCGGAGGCTTCCGCCTTTCGTTTGGTTGCCGCCGAACGTATCCACCTTCCGATTGGTTGCCGCCGATCCGCGTCATAGCTCATTACTATAAAGTTGAGCTGATTTCAACTCTCCTCGACGCTCATGCTGTACATGATGCGCCGCTGCCCGACGGAGCTCACCGCCGGCTTTCATAGAAAATTAATGACTTCCGGCCACTTTGACGCTCTCGCCGGTGGCGGTATGAAAGCACAGCAATAACTGCATATGAATGCCCTAGCAACCACACAGAATGCCTTTGCAACAGCATGTCTACGCCTTAACAACCACCCAGGAAACCCTAGCAACCACATAGGAACACACTGGCAGCCACCCAGAACACCCTGCAACCACATAGAAATGCCCTAGCAACCACACTAAATACCCTAGCAGTTGCATAGGAATGCCCTAGCAACCACACAGAATGCCATTATAACAGCATAGGAACGCCTTAACAACCACCCAGGACACCCTAGCAACCACATAGGAACACCCTGTCAGGAACACTTGGAACACCTTAGCAACCACATAGGAACACCCTGGCAGCCACCCAGAACACCCTGGCAACCACATAAAAATGCCCTAGCAACCACACCAAATACCCTAGCAGCTGCATAGGAATGCCCTAGCAACCACACAGAACGCCATTGTAACAGCATAGGAACTCCTTAACAACCACCCAGGACACCCTAGCAACCACAGGGGCGGCAGTGATTGAGTGGTTCATGTAGGTTGACTACAAATCGGAAGGTTGGTGGTTCAATCCCCGGCTCCACCTGACCAAATGTCGAGGTGTCCTTGAGCAAGATGCCCTAGCAACCCCACTAAATACCCTAGCAGTTGCATAGGAATGCCCTAGCAACCACACAGAATGCCATTGTAACAGCATAGGAATGCCTTAACAACCACCCAGGACACCCTAGCAACCACATAGGAACACCCTGTCAAGAACACCTGGAACACCTTAGCAACCACATAGGAACACCCTGGCAGCCATCCAGAACACCCTGGCAACCACATAGAAATGCCCTAGCAACCACACAGAACGCCATTGTAACAGCATAGGAACTCCTTATCAACCACCCAGGACACCCTAGCAACCACATAGGAACACCCTGGCAACCGCATAGAAATGTCCTAGCAACCGCATACCCTAGCAAACACACCAAATACCCGAGCAGCTGCATAGGAAAGGCTTGGCAATCACCCTAGCAACTGCATAGGAACACCCTGGCAACCGCATAGAAATGTCCTAGCAACCACATGCCCTAGCAAACACACCAAATACCCGAGCAGCTGCATAGGAAAGGCTTGGTAATCACCCTAGCAACTGCATAGGAACACCCTGGCAACCACATAGAAATGCACTCGCAACCACACAGAACGCCATTGTAACAGCATAGGAACTCCGTAACAACCACCCATGACACCCTAGCAACCACATAGGAACACCCTGGCAACCGCATGCCCTAGCAACCACACCAAATACCCGAGCAGCTGCATAGGAAAGGCTTGGCAATCACCCTAGCAACTGCATAGGAACACCCTGGCAACCACATAGAAATGCACTCGCAACCACACAGAACGCCATTGTAACAGCATAGGAACTCCGTAACAACCACCCATGACACCCTAGCAACCACATAGGAACACCCTGGCAACCGCATGCCCTAGCAACCACACCAAATACCCGAGCAGCTGCATAGGAAAGGCTTGGAAATCACCCTAGCAACCGCATAGGAACACCCTGGCAAACACATAGAAATGCCCTAGCAACTGCATGAGAATGCCCTAGTAACTACACCTAATACCCGAGCAGCTGCATAGGAAAGCCTTGGCAATCACCCTAGCAACTGCATAGAAACGCCCTAGCAACCACACAGAACACCCAAGTGTCATGAGTCTTACATAGAAGCACCAATCAGACTTTGTTCATAAATTGTCAAAGTCTAGTCTTCACGTTGTACTTATATTTATAAAAAAATTGTGTGTTGAGAGCGAGAGCAGCTGAGAAATTAAATAAAGTTCGGCCTATGGCATCCCATAAAACCCCAAACACACATCAATGCAGGGGTGGAGATAAGATGAGAGATTAGTTCATTAAATAGCATCAACCAGTGAACTGCCTAAAGGAGCCTTGAGAATCCCAGATGCTGTCAAGAGCCTTTAGTTAACAGTCAGAAATATCCACACGTGAGTTTATCCAAACCCTCGCTGTGCTCTGAGTCCAATGCAGCTTGTTGCAATAGTGACCTGTAGGCATGACTTCTCTAAGCTGTATGCTTGACTGAACAGGAATGTTTTTAGTTTTGAAATATTGGCAGCATGTTTGAATCTTCAGTATTGGCAGAGGTGCAGATGGCAGCTGTGGAGCTCTGTAACGTCATGTCCTCCATCAGCAGATGTTCTGACTCTATATGAAGGCGATAACAGGCATGTATCCTGTGATTGAAGAAGTCTAATCAGTTCGAAAAGAGTAACAGCTCACCCAGCCTCAGCAAACTACATGATTAGATTATTATTGTAGCACAGACTGGGGAAGTTGAGTTACATTTTATGCTTTGTGATAAGGGTTCGTTTGAATTGATAATCTCAGAAGGTGTCACAGAAAGCATTTATAGAGAGCTAAAATATTCTACAGGAAGTCCTTTGTTCCTCTTTGCCATACATAATTGTGTTTTATTAGTGTGACGCCATACTTGACTCTTGATTTTTATACTTGACCTGTGATTTTGAAGTCTTCCTACCAGGATGTTAAGGTTAATGGGGTCAACTGTGTGTTGAAAGGCAGAGATAGATACAGCTCTGCGCAGTGGACTGTGATGGGTTATTGACTACTGATAAGTGCTGGTTTTGATCTTTGCAACAGTGGATTAGCTCTGGTTCAAATCAGTACCTATGACCGGGCGATATGTATCTAGATTTTTTCAGAACATTTCACAGATTCACGGTTTGGTAAAAGAAAATAAAGTTCTAATCCAAATCAATTTGAGAGTCATCAACATGGTATAAATAACAAACTTTTTTTTAGTGCTGTGCAAAGATTAATCGCGATTAATCGCATACAAAATAAAAGTGATTTTTGTGTGTAATTATTATGTATATTATTAACCACACACACATACATATTCATTTCATAACTTTTATTTATTTATATATCATATAGAATATATAAAAATATAAACAAATATATATAAACATGTAAACGTTCTTCAATACATACATGCAAAAAATCACTTTTATTTTGTATGCGATTAATTGCGATTAATCTTTGCCCATCACTACTTTTTTAATATCTAAGCAGAACTTAAGCATCATTTAGAAATATAATAATAGCCTAAATGTGAAAACTAGACCTGTAAAACCGATGTTCAGGAATTTTTATAATGTTTTGTTGTATTTTATTGTAGTACACAGTCATAATCTCACATCACATGTTAAACCAAACAAGTCAACTATTATTTCTGTTTTAACTATTCATAATACTCTCCTATGATGTGTTTAAAATAAGATTTTTCATTAATAATTGTGTCAATAATTTGGATAATGTGTGTTATGATTGACTTATTTTTAACCTCTCTGTAAAATGAATTAAACTCATTACTAGTGTGCTAATCATACATTTCTAGTCATGCTGTTCACCTTGCCAATGAGGACATCGCAAACTTTTGGTATAGGCTATTTACTGTATTGTTTGCTCCGACCGTTGCATTTTATGCAGACAAGCACTCTCCGTGCAGACACAGCGCAGTATCTGAACTGAAATCGATAGACATGTTTCATATGCAGCTATAATTCAACATCTGTACTTTTGTTTGTTGCTTTTGAAAAATAGAGCTGTGGGGGCAGAGCGCGAACGCAGAAGGGAGAGTAAGATTGGCGAGCACGGGAACACGCACGCAAAAAGGATAACGGCGCCATAGATATGTACTCTAGATGTCGCCTTGGCTACAACAGTTCATTGGAACGAATGCGTCAAATAAAGCCGCCATCTTGAAACAGGGGAGCCCTGCATCATCGTCATTGTAGGCAATGGTGTAACGGAAATAAAATCACCCTAAATAGTCATGAATGCGATTTTCTAGGTTTTGGTTTGATTCGTTCCAACAGTCAGACATGTATTTAGCATTGAGTCCAGAGAAAATGTAAAGTATTGATATTATGAAAATTTACTTTTTCTAACTATAATGCATAGTGCTAGTAGACCTAACATCCATTCACAGCACAAAAGTCCGGCATCGTCCATGATTTCGAAGTACAGGGGGAGATAGCAGCATTACCTAGCTACTTCCTAAGACCCCTGTTCCAAGATGGCGGTGGTTTTGACGCATGCTTAGAACCCCAAGGCGACATCTAGTGTATATATATCTATGTAACGTCTCCACTGTATATATCTATGTCTCCAACAGCGTACACAGAACAAAAACGCATAAAATAATATAGCCTTATTGGTCTTAGTTGCCTGGAGGGCTGCTGTTTCATTTTGACTATGACAAACTTCTATTCAAAATCTCGATTCCCAGATTTAAATAAAATAAAAATCGCGTCAAAACGTACATTTGAATAAATCGAGAAAAATCTGTAAAATCGCTCAGACCTACGGCAAAGCCAGTTTAGCGTTTTTGGGAAAAAGGTATCAGGTATGGGGTGCCGCAAGGTTTTGGGACCTTTGTCATTTTTTTATTTGTCTTGGTCTGTAATATTCTGCATGCATTATATTGGAGACATTTTAGTGGAAATATTAGTATGTGCCAAAACCACCTGCTTTTTCATATTTGCAATGTGTATCAGGTTGCAAAGCCCTTAAACGACCTCGTGACCTTCTGGCAACCCCCACATTTTCTCGCAAGATACAACTTTACACACAATCTGGAGAGTAATGAGGACGATCTGTTGAAAGCACAACATGTTTATTTGGAAAGAGCTTTTTTAATGAGAATCAGATTTAAAGTGTTATTTGTTTAATTTTTAAGGCCATCAATTTTATCTAGTTTAAAATGTTTTAGGTTTTTATTATCATTTCCAAATTATTGTTTTACCTGCTCGTTTTGCACTGTAACATTCTTTAGTTTATATTCATTAACCACTGTTTGGGTTTGAAACGTTTTTTCCACTGTAAAGTGATTACGAGTTGCGCAATCCTGACCTTACTTTTGTCGTCTTTTACTGCTGTATTGTAGGTAGCGGAAGTGTGTTTGTTCTCCATGTGACAAATGTGACCAAGCGCTGCATGTCTGCTTATTTTTCTTTCTAAATGTGTTTGAGTTTTGGAGTGCAGCGTGAAGCACTGCGTATAGCGAAACCTGATAAAGGCTGAAAAATCTCAACACTGACAGGCCCAGGTGTGTGTGTGTGTGTGTCGTTCTGTTTGTGTGTATGTATGTGTGTTGAGTTGTCTAAATCCTGCACACCTGCAGGCATATAAAGTAAAGAATCTCTCTGAAACTAATCTTTCTGACACGTCTCAAACTTTCTGACACCGTGAGCTATGCTTTTCTCTCCCTTTCTCTTTGTGTTTTACTTTTGCTCCATATTTAACCTGCATTTCTTCTTTCTCTCTCTCTTTTTTTCTCAGGGCACAGCGTCTGTTCTGCAGCGCAGGTCTGATAACGAAGAATACGTTGAAGTGGGCCGCCTGGGTCCGTCTGACTACTTTGGTGAGTATGAACTGTAAAGGATGCCTGCCTGCAGTGTTGTGCCAAAGTCAGACAGGAAGAGCCGCCCCATAACAGGTGGCACTTCGTCATGTGCGGAGCATGCAGAATGTGGATCTATGTGCTTGTTTACTCTGTGTGGTTTAGACTGCTGCACCACAGACACGCTGCTCTTTAGATTATGACACTACACGGTGTGTGTACTGTAATAATATTTACGTTATATAGAGAGCTGCTGTTTTTCGTATTGTAACTGTATAATGTTAAAGCTTTGTGTATATGTTATCAGCACACGGAGATGATTGTTTAAAAGTGGAGTGTGCTATTTCTGCACCACCGCACGTAGTTGTAAAAATGATGACTGTTTACAAACGGGAATCTCCCAACATGTACATTGTTGAGCTTGTCAGAACGGTAAACGGTTTAAATTTATTTAATGTGATGTTTATTTTTTAAGGGGAAAATACCGCCCCTTAATCTGCGCTATCCAATCACGGCACTGCCATTTAGTGCAGAGATCAGTTTATTTGCATTTTAAAGGACACACCCAAAAATGGCACTTTTTGCTTAAACCTACAAAGTGACAATTTTAACATGCTATAATAAATGATCTATTTGGTATTTTTAACTAGAACTTCACATATGGGTGATTCTCATGAAATCCAGATTTAGAAGGTGTCCAGCATCAGATTTTTTTTAAAAATCCCTTGAAGCCAATTTTTTTGCACATATAAGATTAAGGTCTGAACTTACTATAACCATTATTTTTAGAGGATTAAAAAAATATTTCCTATAGAATTATAAAAAAAATTAGATTATCATCATCAAATATTATCATTACCGCAACATGATATTACTTTAAATATATGCATTTACAAACTCATGTTTCGGTAATGAGAACTAAAAAGTTGTCCAGGTACTATGACAAACAAAATTTCAACTTTTATCTGGAGAGAAAAAATAAGAACTGCTTACCTGGTAGCCATCTTGAGTGTCACAGTCAATTATGTATTATTTTTGTTTAAAATGTTAGTTCCTTGAGGGCTTAAACAGTGATTGAAAGATGTTGCGGAGGATGATGGACACATTTATATTCCTTATTAATGTCTCTATATTTACCAGTGATCACCAAATACCACATGTTTCTTTACGGTAAATGTTTATAGTATAAAATGCACTGAAGCTTTTTATTTTAAGATTTTTTAATTATAAATATTTCCTTGTCAAAGAACACAAATCCAGTTATGGACATGTTGTGGTAATGAAACATTTTCCCTTAAATTTGGAAAAAACAACAACATTGGTTTGTATGATTACTTTGAAATCATGCACAAAATAGAACATGAAGAGATGTTTGTAACTGTGCTTCATAAGTCTAATTTCGCGAGAATCACCCATATATACTCTGGGAAGCCAAAGATTTATTTGACATCTTAAAAATGCCTTGTGAAATGTCCCCTTTAAGGTGGGTCAAGTTGCTGAGTAATAGCAAAGATATTGAATATACAATGACAATGCAATGCTCAATATGGCCTTCCAGTTGTAAGAACCAATCATCAAAAACTGTTGGTCAGAAATAGGTTGTTTAATTTGTGTTTTCAGGACGTGATTGAAATAGCAGCCCAGACGCGTTGCAAACATGGCTGTCTAGTGGCGCTACTTCCCTAAAGGGTCTTTGGTTTTTTTGAATAAGTGTTTGTGACTATGTACATGTAGGCAGACCTCAGACCTGATGTCATACACTGATTTCTGAATGATTTTTGCAGCTTAGTTTCCACATATGGTCCTGTGTACTGGGAATTAATGACTACAGTTTTCCATGATATGTTTCTTTAAAGGTCATGTTCTTACTGATCCCATTGTTCAAACTTTAGTTAGTGTGTAATGTTGCTATAATAGCATAAATAATACCTGTAAAATGATAAAGCTCAAAGTTCACTGGCAGGCGATATATTTTCTTTTACAGAATTCCCATTTCAATGCCTACAGCGAACGGCCGGTTTGGACTACAGCCCTCTACTTCCTGCTTTAATGACGTCACTAGAACAGTTTTTCGACTAAACTCTGACCGCAAGAATACGTCAGTCGGAAGCTAAACTGCTATCGAATCACAACAAACTAAACAAGCTACACAATCAGAACTCGATTCGTTTTTCTGAAAGAACAGGACCTTTAAATGAAGTCCATGCATTAAGCTAACCTATATTGTGGTTATTTTCTCTTTATAGGTGAGATAGCCCTGCTGCTGAACAGACCTCGAGCGGCCACAGTTGTCGCTAGGGGTCCGCTCAAGTGCGTCAAGCTGGACCGGCCGCGTTTCGAGCGCGTCCTCGGGCCTTGCTCCGAGATCCTTAAGAGAAACATCCAGAGATACAACAGCTTCATTTCGCTCACCGTCTAACCCGACCATCTGGTCCATCAGGTGACTCGGGTGCCTGGTTGCATAAAGCGATTTGTAAAGTAATTTATCGGTTTTGCTTAAATCGCTAGCTTAATTATAATTGAGTGAGTTTCTCTGTTTATTAAAGCACGCTGTCGATATTAAACACCTAAGTTATTTTATGCAGCCAAGCAATTTGTTGTTTTATTTTGCAAGAAGCACAAGTGCTCCACTCTTCTGCTCTTTTACTTATGTGATTTTTATTTCCGTATGTACACTTGGAATCGACCAGTTCGAGCATTATTTGTGCTGGAAATGATGTGTCCAGACAGACTGACATGAATATCTATGTGGCATGTGTAAATGTGTTACAACATGTGATGCATGCAAACCAAAAAAAAATTCGTACACTTGCCATTCAAATCTGTAATCGACGGTGAAAAGAAATAGCGGTGGCACAACTATATGTTTACATAGTGTAGAAAAGCGCATGTTTTAAAGGGACAGTTCACCCATAAATGAAAATTCAGTCATCATTTACTCAATCTCATGTTCTTACAATCCTGTATAAATGTATTTGTTTTCATGAACCTGAAGGAAGATATTTTTAAGAAATGTTTATAACAAAACCGTTCATTCACTGCCATAATATTCTTTTTTCTACTATGGAAGTGAATGGGGCTTATAATCTTAAGATTTGTAACAACATGAGAGTGAGTAAATGATGACAGAATTTTCATTTTTGTGTGAACTATCCCTTTAAGCTGTGCGTTTAGCTTGCTGTGTTGAACCCTGCGTTGCGCAGTTTTTTTATATGACAACTGTGCGGAATCTCATGAATCCAGAAAAATGTATTTATTGCTTAAAGAAAATGAAACCCGTTTATAGGAGCATTCAAATTTTCTTGATTATTTTCGTAACAGTTACGCACTTTAAACCCAAAGTTCTCTATAATGCAAAAAAATCTCAAAGATGCTAAATCAGTCCTTCCAGAAAAACGTAAAGTTTTTTTGTGATTGTTGCAGGCAAAAATCATTGATCTTGCGGCACGTTTTCTTAAAAATGCGATGGAATATGCGGGATATTTTATGTGATTAAATCGCGGGAACTTGCAAAAATTGCGCGAACTTGCAAAAACTGTTTTTACCTTTTGCAGCTTTTCAGAATAATTACGTCACTTCACAACCAGTGTTGGGGTAACGCATTACAACTAACGTGCATTACGTAATAATAATACTTTTCGGAAGTAACGAGTAAAGTAACGCATTAATTTATAAATGTACACATTAATATTTGGTTACTTTTTTTAAAAAGTAATGCGAGTTACTTTTCAGTTTAATTAATTTAATTTAAAAATAAAATAATGTACTGAATTAAACTGAACATATTAATGTAGAATTACGCACTCTGTGCGCCTGAGCAGGAACAGTTTGAGTCAGAAGCAGAGATGGCAGGCCAGAGCTTGACATTTTTGCGATCATAAAAACACCTGCAAGGCCTGAAAGAGATCAAGCCACAGCCAAGTAAGAAAAAGTAACTTAAAAATAACTGAAGCATTACTTTCCATGAAAAGTAACTAAGTAGCGCAATTAGTTACTTTTTTGGGGAGTAACTTAATATTGTAATGCATTACTTTTAAAAGTAATTTCCCCAACGTTCCCATGGCAACAGGGACATGGCTGCACTTGTATGAGGAAAGTGCAACATTTTTTAACTTTCTGCTAAGATACATGTAATTTTTTTGCTCCGCAAATGCGGCGATTTTGAAATCTTGCAAGCCCCGCATATTTTGCGCACGGAAATCTGCAATTTATGCTGCGAAAGTGCAGCGTTTTTGAAAAAATGTGTCCCCCGCATAAATATGCGGACTTTCGCTGATTATGCGTTTAATCATGCAATCACATAATTACGTTTTTCTGGAAAGACAGCTAAATGACCGATGACGTAATTAAATACCGTATTTACTATTTATACACTGTGGTAGTATTTGTTGTACTGCCTTTGAAAATATCGTATTATTGAAACTAAATTAAAATCACCTATGCGAATCTAACAAAGGAAAAATTACGGGTGCTTTATTGTTACGAAAATAAAAGCATTTTACAATCCTAAAATTAAAGACATGTTTTCGTGAGGTTGAACCTGCATATTTTGCTTTCCTGTGATGATGATAATTCTTACATTTATCTACATTATGCTTTTAGTGCTGGTTATAACGGGAGGGGGGTTTTGTTACATTTTAAGAGATGAGGTTTAGTAAGGCCGCTATAAGAGGGATTTTCATGCTCAACGTCTGAATACATTTTAAAAATCTTGCTGTTTCTTTGTTTTTCAAATTGCCGTTGTATTACAAACACACATGAATCTCTTGACACATTTACTTGAGAAGGTACTGTAATATGTTTTACAATGTAACCAATGATCGCTTATGAAATGATAGAATTGGCCGTGTCTCAACATCTAATAAGCTGTCTACGAAGCATCATGTGCATTTCACGACCAAAAATGTTGTCCGGGGAAGCAGCTCACTAGGTTTGGAGACACAGCCAATGTTGTTTTTGTAATATTTAAAAAGAGGATGAGTTTTGCAATCTACTTCATTTAAATGAGTGAATTTATGAGTGCGTTTGGGAGGAGACTGTGCATGCTTTGTTAACACAAACACACACCAGCATTTCCACACATTCTGCTCTTCAGGCCAATAAAGAAAAGCTTCTGAACACCATTAAATGCTTTGCTGCTGTTTAATGCCTCTATTTGTTCTCAAAGCGGCTTTGATCTTCTCTGGATCACCTTATCATTCTTCCTGTCGGACTCGCCCGGATCTCTCGCTCTCTCGCTGCCAGTCAGATGTCAGCTTGTATTGTCAGTGCAAGGGGAGGCCTGTGAGATTAAACTCGGGCTTTTGGCTTTGACACATTCCATCAGATCTTAACAACACTAAATCAACTGGGGAATGTACTGAAGTCCAGCACTCAAGCCTTTTAAATACAAACACACTTCAATAAAGAGACCCCCAAACCAATTAATGACCTTTTGTAATCAGATCTACTAATGTTTCTGTTGTTAGTGTTTCATGTTTGAGCGTTTATCTTCGGTTTTAAGCCTTTTAATTGTTTAAAAAAATGCATTTCTCATTATTTTCCAAAAAAAATTTGTTTAAATAATTTCTGTAAAAAAACGTACATTTTTAAGTATAATTAAAAAAATTAAAACAAAAATATACACTGTAAAAAAATGCACTTAGATATAATCATATTGGATTTAAAAGTAATTACCACATTTTTTTTTTATCTTGACTAGTGATGAGTTGCTGTAACTTATGAAATTAAATTGAAATAAGTTAAGCTAATTCAACTTTATTTTATAAGTTACAGCATCTCATCACTAGTCAAGATTAAAAATTTAAGTTTGAAATGACTTGTAAATCAGAGTTGATTATACTTTTAAGTAATATAAATTAATTAAATATATTAAGTTAATATAAATGTAAGTATAGAATAAAGAATGAAAGTTGAAATCCAATATGATTATATTTAAGTGCAGTGTATATTTTTGTTTTAATTTAATTTTTGTCTTTACGTCACAATTCTGTTCTCCTTTTTTCTTGTGCTGTGTTTTTATTTTTAGGTTTGGATCAGATTTGTTCCTGGAGTAGATTTGATTGCCTCCGACCCGCCTTCACACCCCACCCTGTCATGAATCATTTAACAGATTTGCCCCCGACCATTAGTGTGAGAATGCTTTGATATTCATCTTTAAAGATATACATTTAAAATGCCCTCTTTCTGATTTGAGCTACAGTAAACCATGGTGTTATTACTGTATATGGACTTCATCCAAACTATTGTTTAATCTCGACAATAGTTTGGATCAAATGAGAAAACGAGATTGAACGAATTGGATTTGCAGGAAAGGAGGAGCTGAGGTCAACATGAGAGCAGCAGATCAGGTCAGGAGATCAGTATTTGTCTGATTAATGGAATTCCACGATTTCAAAAGAGGAACCGGAATAGGAAAAGCCGTAGACGGTCAGTTTAGATAATCTTCCAAGTTTGTAAAGTACAAGCAGAAAAGTTAATAGCAGGTTTGTGCAGGCCACTCATACAACATGAGTAGATTATGTATTACACAGGTGCCACAATTATAAAGTGTAAGAACATTATGCAGTCGTGTGGTTCTCAATCTGTAGTCAAAGATTATGCATTATGTTTTTTTTTATCCTATTCTAGTTATTGGTGAGATTATTGGTCAGTAAATTAAAGGAATAGTTCACCCAAAAATTAACAATCTGATATTATTTAGTTACCTCATGTTGCTCTAAACTGTTCTGCTGAACACAAAGGAAGATATTTGTATTAAAACTGGAAGCAGAAGCACCATTGACTTCCATAGTGGAAAACATACTATGGAAGTCAATGGTGCTTCAAACTTTTTGGTTACAAACATTGTTCAAAAAATTTTCCTTTGTGTCAAAAGAATAAAGAAACTCACACAGGTTTAAAACAACATGATGGTGAGTAAATGATGACAGAATTAAAATTTTTGGGTGAACTATCCCTTTAACCATAATGTCTGGACTGTAAAGAGATGTAAAAAGTGCACTGTGTTTGATTTGTTACTGTAGCTAAAATGAAACTATATAATGTAAAATGTACAGTAAGGCATATTGATCCTTAATTATAACATACAATAAAATTCCCACAGGACATCAGGCACTTAGATGATTAACAGAGATGTGTTACCTGTTTGAGTGGTGTGCATTCAATAAGAGAAATGCAGAGAAATTGCAAAAAGGAGACATCACATTGCATCCGCCTTTAAGTAAGTAAATCACATACAGTACGCACAAGGTCAGTCATAAAGTAAATGCCAGCTTTGACTAGGAAATATTTCATGACTTAAGCAAGTAATTCATTCATTTTCTATTTATTTGTCACACTAAAAAAAGTGCATTCTGGGATATAGTGCACAAAGAATGCAGGCAAATTGCACTTTTTGGCAAGTGCAAATCATCCTGGTGTTCACAAAATTCAAAGTGTACATTCTGTATAAATAGTAAGAGTCGTATACTGTAGTAATATGCTTTTCTGAACAGCCATTATCTGACGGCAAGGGAAAATTAAATGCAAATTAGCATGCATTGTAGGGAGTCAGCCGAGTTGCATGCTGTACTTCAACTAAAAATGTGTGTTGCCAACTATATACTGTTTCACATATATTTTTTCACATTAATTTGGGACCACACCTGTGAAATTTAGGTTATATGCAATGATGAGATTAGGAGCATCAAGGTAATCTTTGAGTACTTTTAGTCAATATTAAAGCTATCAAGGTTATATTTTCACAGAATTTTCTTTACATCATTTAGGATGATTTTATGTAATTCACAAAAATGAGCTTACGCTGGTTCACATATGCTGCATAAAGTATGTATTGTGTATTAAGCAGTGTGCGTTTCACACTTGTAAAACCTTGTGTTGAGTAGATATTCAATTCATCGGCCCTGAGAGTGAGTGACAGAAACACACCCACACTTTAATCTCCTCTAGAGAAGGATGGAGAGGTCTCTCGGGTGTCATTAAGCAATAACAAGCACTCAGACAGTATTGTGCCGTAACACAAGCATGAGAAATGAACACTCAATTATTACTTCAGCTAAATGCCTCTTCAATGCTCTGATCGATGGCTCTTTGTCCTCAATCACATTTGACCCATACTTCAGGTCACAAGATAATTCGGACCCCAGGGGACTTATGTGATTTGTGGTATGCAAGACTTTTTTCGTCAGTCGCCAAGACATGTGACCAAGCCAATCGAAGCCACTTAAACACAATCTAAAAAACCTGATTTCGATCATTTTGTCATGTGACTGAATGGATAAACAACGTTTAAGGTCAGTGGTCTCTTTTTACATGTATGTTGATTATCAGTTTCACAGGTAGCTCATGTTCCTCCAGAATTAAAGGGATACTCCAGCCAAATATTATATGATTTACTCACCCTCAAGCAATCCAACATGCATGTGTCCATCATCTTTCAGATGAACACATTTGAAGTTATTTTAGTAAATGTTCTTGCTCTTCCAAGCTTTATACAGGTAATGGTATAAAACAGGGATTAGGGAATAACTTCTGACTTTAAACCCCTCATAAAGTATCACAGATATAATCCACACGGCTCCAATGGGGTTCATAAAGGTCTTCTGCGGGTAATCAATGCAATTTTGTACAGCCCCATGCCCCCATCTTGGACTCAATAGTGAGCGCTTGAGTCCAAGATGGTATCTTTATCGGAAGCTAAATACTATAGTTTATAAAGTTACAAAATCACATTGATTACCCATGAAAGACCTTTATTAACCCATTGGAGCCGTGTGGATTACTTCTGTGAAAGATGAATGCACTTTTTGTGCTTTAAAGTCAGAAATTGTTCCCTGATACCTATCTTCTCCCATTTTAAGCTTGGAAAAGAAAAGACATTGGCTAAAATAATGTACTTGTCTGAAAGATGATGGACATTTATATCTGGGATAGCTTGAGGGTGAGTACATCATGGGTGATTTTGATATTTGGCTAGAGTATCACTTTAAAGCCAAAATGTGTCTAAAAGAAGGAGATTTCCTGGTTTAGATTATAATTGTAGGCTTCAATCTACTGTATAGCATCCAACACAATCTCAAGGCAGTTTGTATATATTTTATGAATTGCCTAATTTGTGTGTATTTGTAGGAAGTGAATCTTACAAAACTGTATGATTATTAGGGGAAAAAATGTAATACTCCATATAACTCAAGCCAGAAATTAAGCTCTCTTTTTTTTTTGCACAAGTCTACTAAAGGGTTAATGGTGCCACATGGTGATCAACAGTAAAAATGACAAATTTTACCTCTTAGCAAAAGAAAAAAATGCCAACAATCAAGAATGCATGATAATGAGGTGTCATGGCTTTGCAATCAAAAAATGTTGTTATAATGGAAGTCAATGGGTCAAAAAAAGCCACGAACAACTAATTAGGGATAAAAAAATAAAAACTGATGCTGCACAAAAACTATAAAAGCATCAAAGCCAATGTTTTTACCAATCTTTGGCATGCCCAAGACTGTGAAAAAGGTTTTAAAAAATCCAGTCCACAATCACTTTTTATATTGAAAATTGGTCAATTTGTGTCCCCACAAAATCAGTGACACCACTTATGAACTTGGCAATAAAAGAGTTAAAATCATGGAAATTTTGTAAACATTTGGTAGTTTTGAACAGTACTGATGTTGACTAACAGATTTATGGAAAAAAATTTGGGGTAAAAATAAATATATTTATATATAATTTTTTACAGCCGTTTAATTTAGTGGCCTTTTTTGTACACGAACATCGGGTTGTGAATTGGAACAACCCACAAGGGTTAAAAAAGTAAGTTAAAGGCGGGGTGCATGATCTCTGAAAGCCAATGTTGATATTTGAAATCACCTAAACAAACATGCCCCTACCCCAATAGAATCTGGACCTTCATTTGATAGACCCGCCCCACACATACACAACCCAGGCAATCATGTCAGTTAGTAGACACGCCCCTTACTGCTGATTGGCTACAATTGTGTTTTGGTACTTGGCCCGACTCCTTCCAAAGTGTTTTTTTTTAATCATGAACCCATTTAATTCAAATTAAAATATTAGTTAAAGTCAACTAATATTTGAAATTTAATTTTAAACAACAAATCTTTTTTACTGTGTGTATATCTGCTGTAAATTATCATCGCTTTTGGACGATGCAGTTAAAGCTTAAGCGCTGCTGTAATCGATTCCTGTATCACATTACCATACCAATTACTATGATCCTCTCCTATCTGACTCACAAATTCCTCAACTTTTTCTGGACCTGACGCTTTATTGCTTCATATAGCAGTGAGCAGCCAAACTAATTTTCTTTTTAAAGCTGGCGGCCAGCCTGTGGCTTCCAGAGAAGCTGCATTTCATTATAGGAGAGGGCTTTTAAAGCATTGTATGAATACCTCAATGTTTTTGAACATCTATTGCGGTGCGATTACATCGGGCGCGGCAAGATGTGACGTTACTGTACCACACACAAACTCATAGAGTACGGTAACTTAATGAAAATGAGCCGCAGAGAAGCTCCCCGTTCTCACATGAACTCACAAAACGCCTTATAAACTTTTGCAAGTATAAGAGCAAAGAAACACCTGTTTGTGA
Source organism: Misgurnus mizolepis (assembly GCA_025389145.1). Taxonomy (NCBI): domain Eukaryota; kingdom Metazoa; phylum Chordata; class Actinopteri; order Cypriniformes; family Cobitidae; genus Misgurnus; species Misgurnus mizolepis. The sequence continues at coordinate 34,767,827 of JAIFKI010000008.1, read as the reverse complement.
TTGTTAGTGTCTGGTTTGGAGTGTTTCTTTTAATTGCCATGTTTATAGTTAGGTGGTTGTTTATCGGTCTACAAATGAAGGAATGTTGGCAGTAAATGGGAAGATGTTAATGCAAGAACATGCAAGTGCTGCTGTGGGATGAACATTTGTTGCATCTTTAGAAACTAGAAGACATGCAAAGAACGTTAAACATAAAAATATTAATAGATATGCATTTTTCTTCAATAATCTCTTTATTTCTCAGCCGCGATCCCTTTAGGGCTGCCAGTTGGAAACTCCGGGCTCACCTGCTTTTCCTCTTCCTCCCTGGTTTTCTGCTTCACCTCTGTCATCCAGAACAAATGACCGGCGAGAGGTGAAAGAGAAATCTGTCATGCCAATTGGCGCAATCAAGAGCTCAAGGCTCTAATAGAAATGTGAAGAAAGCCCGTTACGCTTCCACGCAAACAGAAAAGACCGTCGCTCCAGACGTGCTCTTTCTTTTCATTCCCTTCCAAAACACGTTCAGCCATTCAGAAAGACAGGGTCGAGAAATCGTATATTCTGTGAATGGATCCTCCTCGATGGACGCTGACAGTGTTTGGCCTCCGGGCGAGGGCCAAGGTCAGACCACCAAGACGCGGTAAGACCCTTGTCTTCCTTTTCTCCTTTCCCACATTCCGCGCCGCTCACACACGTTAAAAAGTCGAGCGTATGATGGGCAATTACCCCCCACACACCTCCTCCCCGAAATTCTCTGCTTCCTTGGCTTTTTTTTAAAGAGGGAAAATAAAGAGGCACTGTTTTACTACAGATCTGGTAGACGAATGCATGTTCAGGCCGGTCTCTGTTTTATGCGGAGGGGAGTTCAGTGGAGACGTTTGTAATCCAAAGCCACTTGAAGATAGGAAAAGTGTTCCTACAGCAACTTGTGGTCAAGATCCTTGTATAAACTGGTGCTTTACATGTCTGTGATGCAATGTCATGCTGTCTTATTCATCTTTAAGTACACAGAACATCTTATTGGTGCTTTCTGGAATATGCAGGTTAAAAGCTATACATTAATTCTTTTAGTATGTGTGTTCTTTTTGATTGAACCCATATCTGTTACATTGCTAGTGCAATGTTACACTTATTGAACTCACATTATCATCTAAAATAATGCTCTCTCTCTCTCTCTCTCTCTTAGCTGCTCTTAGACCACAGTGGGATATCAGTGAACCTGTCTGGTGCCTCGTACCACCATCTCCTCCCCTGACAAACCTCTGATCAATGCATGAAAGCTGGAACAAATATAATATCACTAAATTCGGCATTTTAATGAGCTGTGTGGTTGTTACTGTGGGTTCTCACGCCGCTTGAACATTTTGAGTTTACTCGCTTCATTCACGTCACTAATAGAGCAAGCTCCTGATTGGTTAACGCTGTGTATTTTTCCGCCAAAGTTCAAATTTTTCAACTAGCGTGTTTCGCGCGGAAACGCTCAATTCGCACGAACTAGAACTATTCGTGCCACGAGACCTCCATACACGTCAACGCGTCTTCACATTGACTTAACATTGAAATCACTCGCGCTTGACGCCTCTACCGCGGCTGGTGTGAACGCAGCATTAGGGTGTTTAAAGTGGTTGCTTACTGAGCCAGAAATAAGTATATTTTGGTCCCTATATATGGCTCAGATCCCTCCTTCAGGTCTAATGTGTTTTTTCTTGTGTTTTATTGCTTGCCATGAAAAATATTGTTATTATTTAGAAATATATGCGTGATTTTGTATTATCAAATCATATTTAAGTTTCTCAAGTTAAATAACATTGGGCAGTATTAATAGTGATTTTGCCTTAAAGGTGCAGTGTGTAAATTTTAGTGGCATCTACTGGTGAAGTTGCGAATTGCAACCAACGGCTTAAGCCCGATTTATAGTCGTGCGTAGGCTATCCGTAGCCTGTGCGTAACTCTGCGTAGCCTGATGCGCACCTCACAAAAATTTTAACAGCGCGTCAGATCTACGCGGACCGCAAGCGCTGTGATTGGTCCACCAGAACCCCTCCCATCAGGTAAAAAAAACGGCGTCATAGGTATTTCCATTTGTGACGGTGAAAACAAAGATGAGCCAAGTTAGGTGAGTGATTTAACTCAAACTGCATCAAAAGTCGCTGTTTATTTACTTCCATCATTGCTTGTCTTCTCACATTACAGTATACACAACAAGTTGCTGTTTCTTCTTCGTTTGTGGGTTAACTTGCTAAGCTGCTTCTTCTTTGACGTTTTTGCTGCTACTGTGGTTACACGCGTGGTTACTGCCTACCAGCGGTCTGCGCGTGTGTTTGCAAGTCGACGCGGACGACGACGCAAAAGTATACATGAAAACCGACGCGGAACCTACGCCGTCGCGGCTACGCCGTAGGACCTACGCACGACTATAACGAGCCCTTTAGTCCACAGCTCACCCCTTGCTTTTGAAACAAATAGAAAAGCTATGGTAGCCACCACCGGACAAACATGTCATTGCCGGAGACAACTTGGTAAAAAAATTGTCCTTTAAGGGCTTCTGTAGAAAAATGGCAGCACAAAATGGTGACTTCCATGTAAGGGGACCCTCGGTGTATGTAGATAAAAAGGTAATAAACACATATCGGTTCATTATGAAAGGTCTTTATACACCCATGATTATATAGTTTTGTATATCATTTTGCATTTCTGTCAAAAGATCCTTCTAAAAATTACACACTGTACTTTTAAGCACCGCCTATAAAGAATTGAGAGCAGTTAAATCACACAATATTTAAATCTGCTTTTGGTATAAGGATTGGTTTATAAACCCTTTTACAGCTCACATAATCAAATAGCCTGCGCACGCATTTTGGCAACAGAAGTGGTGTTGTTCCCTAGTGGTTCTAAACGTGTCAGAAAGGTGATCAAAAGGGTTTCCCAGCATCAAAACATCTGGTTGTTGTGTTTGGTTGCACTAATATAATACATACGTATATATGTATCTGGCCACTTTATATTTGGCCATCTGCTAACGTCTTCTACTATAGGACACAGATATGGTGGCTGTGTTGAAAAAGTTGATAAAGTCTATAGTTTCGGTGTGATAGCGTCTAAGAGCAAACTGCTATTTAAAGAAGTGATTGGTTGGACTATATAGCACAAAGTTGACGGAGGTCAGATTCCTTGGTGGAGTAAAATAATCTACCTTTGAACACGAATCATTTGATGACCTCAGTATAAACGTATGTGTTTGTGTCTGTTTTCACGTAAGGTGTTTGTGCTGCTTAGATATGCGGCGTGATATTGTGTCGGCTTCTTGCTTTTAGATCTGTCGTGTCAGCAGAAAATGTGAACACCGCACCTCCTCTGGTCTGAGCTCAAAGAGAGAGAGAATTCTTTGACTTACTGTACTCTCGTGATATTACAGTTACAGTGGATGAGTGTATCTGTCTGGAGCTTAGGTTCTGTTTTGTTTACTGGTTGCGTGGTTCATTCACATTAATGAAGTGTAAAGCTAAAAATAGTTTAACAGAGTGGTTTAATGGTAGAGAGGAGGTGCCCACCTCCCTCTGCTGTATCTCATGTGGACAGGGGAGTATTATAAACTGTCTGATTACATCCTGACTGGAACATTCTCTAGATTTATCTTCTGAATGAATGAATTTTGCAGACTGAAATTACAAAACGTCTCTGTCTGTCTGTCTGTCATCTTTTGCTCTATCTTCTGTTGTCTGTCATTGCTCTGTCTGTTGTCTGTCTGTCATCTTTTGCTCTGTCTGTTGTCTGTCTTTCATCTTTTGCTCTGTCTGTTGTCTGTCTTTCTTCTTTTGCTCTGTCTGTTGTCTGTCTGTCATCTTTTGCTGTGTTTGTTTTCTGTCTGTCTGTTATATTTTGTTCTGTCTATCTTTTGATCTGTCTCTTTTGCTCTATGTCTGTCTTTCTGTCTGTCATGCTTTGATCTGTCTGTCATGTTTTGCTCTGTCTGTTGTCTGTCTGTCATGTTTTGCTCTGTGTGTCTGTTTGTCTGTTATCTTTTGCTCTGTCTATCTTTTGATTTGTCTGTCTGTATGTCTGTATCTTTTGCTCTATGTATGTCTTTCTGTCTGTCATGCTTTGCTCTGTCTGTCTGTCATCTTTTGGTCTGTTTATTGTCTGTCTGTCTGTCATTGTCTGTCTGTCATATTTTGCTTTGTTTGTCTGTCTTTCATATTTTACCATGTCTGTTGTCTGTCTGTCTGTCATTGTCTGTTGTCTTTTGCTCTTTCTGTCTGTAATCCTTTGATCTGTCTGTTATCTTTTGCTCTGTCTGTTGTCTGTCTGTCATGTTTTGCTCTGTGTGTCTGTCATGTTTTGCTCTGTCTGTTGTCTGTCTGTCTGTCATGTTTTGCTCTGTCTGTTGTCTGTCTGTCATCTTTTGCTCTGTCGGTCTGTTTGCCTGTCATCTTTTGATCTGTCTGTCATCTTTTGCTCTGTCCGTTGTCTGTCTGTTATCTTTTGATCTGTCTGTCTGTCTGTCTGTCATCTTTTAGTCCGTCTGTTATTTTTTTGCTCTGTCTATCTTTTGATTTGTCTGTCTGTCTGTCTCTTTTGCTCTATGTATGTCTTTCTGTCTGTCATGCTTTGCTCTGTCTGTCTGTCATCTTTTGGTCTGTTTATTGTCTGTCTGTCTGTCATATTTTGCTTTGTCTGTCTGTCTTTCATATTTTACTATGTCTGTTGTCTGTCTGTCTGTCATTGTCTGTTGTCTTTTGCTCTGTCTGTCTGTAATCCTTTGATCTGTCTTTCTGCCATCTTTTGATCTGTCTGTCATATTTTGCTCTATGTCTGTCTGTTATCTTTTGCTCTGTCTTTTCTGTCTGTCTGTCATATTACGCTCTGCCTGTTTGTCATCTTTTGCTCTGTCTGTCTGTCATATTTTGCTCTGTCATATTTTGTCTGTTGCCTGTCTGTCTGTCTGTCATCTTTTGCTCTGTCTGTCATCTTTTACTATGTCTGTCTGTCTGTATGTCTGTCAGTCATCTTTTGCTGTCTGTTGTCTGTCTGTCATATTTTTCTCTGTCTGTCATATTTTGCTCTGTCATCCTTTGCTCTGTCTGTCTGTCATCCTTTGCTCTGTCATTCTTTGCTTTGTCTGTCTGTTTGTATGTCTGTCTGTCATCCTTTGCTCTGTCTGTCTATCTCTCATCTTTTGCTCTGTCTGTCAGTCATCTTTTGCTGTCTGCCATCTTTTGCTTTGTCTTCTGTCTGTCTGTCACACTATCATTTACACTGTCTCTATCTGTTTGTCTGTCTGTGTCCGTCTGTCTGTTCTATATAATCAAAATAAGAATATACCATCGACAGTATTTCCTTTGGCTTGGTTTCAGATACCTGCACTCATGACTTTAAATACATTTTAGCTTATAATAGGCTACAGTCATTATTCACTCTTTATGTCTTGTAGGTCTGTACTTATTCTGAGCTGCTATATGGATGGTGGAAACAAACAGTCATGCACTTGTGGAACATATTGCCCAGCTTTACGGCTACTTTAACTGCATGCCAGCCTTAGTGAAAGTCTTTATATGATGTTGTGAAGAACACAGTCTCCTGTGAAACTGCTGTGAATGGTGCGAGACAGGGGATTCCTCTCAGTTGCCAGAGCCATCACTTTTCTCCCTCGCCTTTTTCTAAATTAGATTTATTTGCATACCTTTCTCAAACACAGTTGCTTTACAACAGATAAAAACTAAAGAAAATATATGCATCAGACAAAACATCAAATAGACTGTAAAGCTTTATATATACCATTTATTTATACTCAGGGCAAACTTTCAGCCAAGTGAATAAATAAAAACTAAAAAGTGAATCAATGTCATGTTATCTTTAAATACTTTTTTTCAGTTTCATTCAGTTTTTGATTTCTGCTTGTTGTATTCTGCAGTTTCACACTTCCCGTTCCTCTTTCTTTCATTCTTTAACTTTCATTTCCTTTTTTCCTCCCTGTTCCTTACTCAGTTACTTTTCCAGTCACAGTCCACCAACATCTAAACAACACTGCATGAATCATGGCAGAGTGAGAAAATGTGCCCTTTTGTTTTTTCTTGTGTCATTTAGTCATAATTCTATGGAATTTAAGCTGAAATGCAATATTTCAGGAAGCGGCTCTTCTGTCCAAAACACACACACACACACATACACACACACACACACACACAAAAAAACAAGTGGCTTCTAATGACCAAGTGGACAAAATCATTAGAGATTTGACATGAAGACAAGTATACTACAAGTTACTCTAGTATAGGCATACTTTAGTATTTAAGTTAGTAAACTATACAATTCTAATAAATCAAATAAAATAGGCTATTTTAAAATCCCACTGGGGTCAACCTGCAGAGATTTATTGGAGTTGTTATTAAATGCCCAAATAAATGATTTTAGTCAGTATATTGTAACACATTTGAGGGTTTTAAGGGTTAACTTTTCAACAGCAGCTCCAGCCAACCGGGTGCTCGCGCGCTGTTCGATGATTACCGGGAGTCCGAGGGGAGGCGCATATATTGCGCGCATCAGAAGAGCAGTCAGTGCGCGAAGGAGACTTCACGAGAGCGCTGCGTTATTCAAGGATACTAACCTGGGATTGTACAACCACCTTTCACTTTTCAGCTCTACACGAAGTGCACGGACAGCAAAACTTAGTTATACCATAACAGCGTTGAAAATCCGTGCGCATATTTGTTAGTTGCTATAACACTATTGCGTTGGAATTATAACTTATATTGACTTGGGCAATGCAAAACGTTTGTGTATTTGGATTGTTTAGGCTTGGACAGCCATGACGATCTTTTGCAAGTTAAATCACGTGTGAGATCCAGTACAGGACGCATTGGACCAGCACCAGGTCTAGGGTTCTCCTATGTAGACTTGAGCTGGTGCGCGGGTTCGTTTAAAGGCAGATCTCTTCAAGGTATGGTTCTGGACTCCTCGCGCTCAGGAGCGACTCCAAGGCTCCTACGCTATTCATCTTTCTTACTGGGTGGAAAACTGACATTGGAAGGAGATGAGAACCTTATTCTGCTGCTTTCTGCTCCTCACCTCGCACCTCCTGCCAGCAGCTGCTGAGGTAAATATCTCACACAATCTTTTGAAGCACAGAAAGTTCTGGATTGCCATACATGTATTCATAATATGTTTATTTATAAACGCGGTATAGCAAAGTGCAATATTTAAAAATCACGTTGTTGGATCCATGTTGAAATGTTTACATAAATGTAATTGTCACACAGCTTCATGACTTGTAATGACGTCAGCTGTATTTATTTTCCAGTAATTACAACTAAAACTTCTCAACTATGCTGTTAAAATTTTCATTAGTTTACAGTATCGTCCCAAACTGAAATACTTTCTACTCGTGTGTAACGCACATTGTGTGAACACGTGATGATAAAATTAGCTTTAGTAACTCACTGATCAAATTGTAAACACTTTGAATTCTTTATAGTGTAATAAATAACTGGATTCGCGTGAGCGCACGGATGCACCTGTGCGCGCGCGACGCGCTCACGTCACTGCGCCATAAAAATATGTGCAATCGCGTCATAAATCGTTTCGTAAATACCTTAAAGGTGTATTTAATGTTTATTTAATTTTTATTTTGCCAGAAGGAATTCGCAATCCCTCAAGATTTCATCGACAGACTATCGCACAGTGAAATCAACAGCATCAGCGACCTCCAGCGGCTACTGGAGGTAAATTCCCCAGGTAAAAATTCTGCTCATTGTTTTCTTGTGGACTTTGTTCAATCCTTAATCTCGTGTGCACAGTGTCACGGTTATTTACAGGTGTTTGTCCCAGTTGCTAAGTAAGTTGGTCTGAGTGTATAGCATGTATGTGACGGTATAGTCTGTAATGCGTTTTACGAACTCCCAGGAACAATTTAAAGGTAATGGTTTATGCCGGCTGACGGGTGGAGGGCCGTAAATAGTTCATTTTAGATTTTGTTTCTGTTTTTAGAGCACGTATCTAATGTCCATACTTGCGTCAAAGCCAACTGGAAGATTTGCTGCGGCCAAGTTTTCCTACACTTAAGCTGTCCGCAAATGGTTTCATTTGCCCACTATAATTTCATTTACAGGCAAATTACCGGTAATTACACAAACAAAAAACACAAGACGGTATAATTTGGGGTATGACTATAACCGGTCTGGTTTTTGTGGCGAGACCATAGGTGTGATAGGTGTAGAGGGTGGACGAGTGAACATGGAAAAAGTTATGATAACTTGCACGGTGTCATAAATGCATGCTTCTGCTGCAGTCTGGATGTGTTTGTTTTAAAGTCCTCGGGGTATTTAATGATGGAAGAGTGTCGGCCCTAACAGTAAAGTACAGGGAAATGTGGTTTACAGGAACAACGCCGAAATAGGTTTTTTTCTACTTTAGTCTGGATAATATTACAGGGATCACTAACATGAGCTGTCTCAAGACAACTTGAGCTGCTGTTTGCACAGGCACTCGTAATATATCAAACCTTAGATTTCCTTTGAAGCTTCGAATATTTGAACCACTGTAACATGTGGACTTTGGTTATTTGAACATTTGGTCTCTGAAAACGGCTATGGCTAAATGAATATGCATGTATGTATGACTTCAACGTGGGTTCATTTGTGATATTTTCCCAACAAATATTAAATGTAAATCATGAGGTGAAACCTAATTCCCATTGCTGTCATGCAAAAACGTGATTTATAAAATAATTTAACAAAATAATTGGGTCTTTGGGTGAAATGTATATGAAGATTCACCTATATGTGCTCAAAATGAATGTCAACATTGATTTCATAGTGCTGTAGTTACTAATTATTCCTGGCGTCGACATAAATCAGACGGCTTGACAGACACGCTAAACCCAGTGAAAGATGACTGACGCCACTGATGGTGTATTTTGGATATTTGTTGCAGTAGGCAACTGCGCTTTAAAGTAACGCAGACCGTATGAAGTCATCACATGTCAATCAAATAGAGAGAGATGTGCTTATGAAGTTTAAAATTTATTTTATTGCTCTAACAAACTACAAACGATCAGTATTATCAATCATCATTCTTCTGCACGGCATCATTCTCAATTAACATGATTATCGACATGCATTGTTTATGTAATTATAAACGCTTTCCTGTTTTCTGTCTGGATAGTCTTAATTTAGGAAGCAATAATGGTCTGTTGTTGCTCAGATCAGACCGCTAACCTTGTCAACTGTCCATAAGAGGAGCGCAGGAAGGATCAGATAGGTATCTCCTGCTAATGGACGCATAATTAGAGGTCAGAAAAGCAGCGACAGTGATTTAGGGAGGAAACGGTGTCTCTCTTTCAGTGAAGTCACGGCGCGTGACCTCACCGCTCACCTGGAACAGGCCGCACTTGTTCCTCGCCCCGCAGCGGCCTTTTAACTTCTATCGGTCCATCTGTCTACGCCTCCCATCGCCCCGCGCTTTCACGTCCGAAGGGAAACGGCACAGATGGAGCGTCTTTTTTGTGTCTGATGAAAGGACAGCTGTCAATCCGTGAAGGAGGCCTAATGTTCCCCTTTGTAATTCGCTCGGAGAAAGCACGGAAAGGAAAGGTGTAGCTGAAAGCTCTTCATGAGTGACATGTAAGATGAAGAGGGTTTGGGTGGCCCGGCGGTTACAGATCTGCATCGGTAATGCAAAGATTATACGTTTCGAGGCAGCAATTTACACAGTTACTGGAAGAATGCTTTCATCAGCATTGTGCAACGGCGAGGAAGGTTCATAAAACCAGGTAGCTGCTGGTAGATCGGCCCTGTTATTAAAGCACTGTAGACTAATGGGGATCAAAATCACCTGCCAAATGATACTTGATGACAAAAATGTCTGTTTTGTAGTGTTGGAAAGAGAGGAGTTAGTTGTGTTTCGTTCGTTCTTCTATTAAAGAAAACTATTATTATTAAGATGTTTCTTGTATGGGTGGCAACTGGCGAAGTTTTTAGGAATGTCACTTTTGATACAATTAGAGATGTAAATCAGCCTATATTTGAATATCGGTATCAGCACAGAAATGTATGTATCTGTGCATCCCAAAGTACATACATATAGTACATTGCATGTGACCCTGGACCACAAAACCAGTCATGAGGGTCAATTTTTTTAAATTGACATTTATACATCTGTAAGCTGAATAAATTAGCTTTGCATTGACTTTTTGTAAGAATAGGACAATATTTGGCTACAACTATTTAAAAATCTAAAATCTGATGGTGCAAAAAAATCTAAATATTAATAATTTGGCTACACTTAGGCCTGGTTTCACAGATAAGGCTTGGCTAAAGCTAGGACTAGGCCTTTGTTAAATTAAGATGTTTAAGCATCTTTTATAAAAATGCATTAGTAAAGATGTTACTGTATATCTTGAGACAAATCAATGGCACATTTTAAGATCTGTCAGTGCAAGTTATGTTCAGTTAAGACAGTCTAATCATGTGTTTTAGTCTAGGACTAACCTTAACGGGGTGGTTCAATGGTAATTCATGAATTCTGACTTATTAACACTGTGTAAGAGTTGTTTCCTCATGCTAAACGTAGACAAAGTGTCAAAAAAGCAGTTGGGTGTGTTACAGGGTATTTCTGTGCTGAATGCACTTCGCCAGCATTCGTACAAGTTTCGGAAAGTTTATTTCGAATACGGGTCCAGCTGACGTTTCAGGGGTTTCTATACGTATCACTTCTTTTTATGGGAAACCCCCCCCCCACCCATCAATACACGGGAGACGCTAGAACATACAAACAACACATCACGCGACAAGCGTTGTTTCATTTCAAAACTCAACAGTTGCACGAAAGAAGAAGTGTGTTTTTGGATGTAAGGAGAAGATGGTCAGCCTTATGGAAACAATGGATATAGTTTATTATCCGGGGTAGCAGCAGAGTTTTGCGTGTGTGTTTGATGCACTGGATTTAATTGAAAAGTCCCAACTGGGTCATGAGTTGCATGCGGTAAGTAAGACTTCTGTGTTATGTTGGAAATAGGCGCGTGTATATTATATAAATGACACAAACATTTAGTGAATCATAAGTTAAACAGTGTTGGATAATGTTGCATGACTCGTACTCGCTCCTCCCGCGGTAGTAACTCCTCCTTTTTCATTTTTTGTACCTTATCGGAAAGAATCCGTAAAGCGAATCTTTCTTCTATACATCTGATTAAACTAAAGACTCTTTGGAGATATAAAGGATGTAATACTACTCTTTAGGTACTCCAGATTAACATCAGAAATGCAGAAACAGCGTGTGTTATGTGAGCTTTAAGCCTTGTCTGAGAAACCAGTGATGCAGTATTACTAATCATAAGTAATTTTTTTAACATATTTACTTAATATCATTATGCTTTTTGGCATAAAAATCGATAATTTTGACCCATACAACGTATTGTATTGCTACAAATATACCCATGCGACTTATGGATTTGTGATCCATATCTTAAACAACATATACAGATTATGTTAATGCACTGTATTCAAAGTATTCAGAAGCCGAGCATAACCTTTGCGTGACCAAAATGTAAGATACTATCTGAAAATCTTTCTATCCGCCTCTGATCTCGAATTTCGTTTGCACTTGTACGCATGGAGCGACGCGTAAACGTGTAAATGATTTAAAAATGCAGTTTGGCAAAGTCACACTTTGACTGCGGTGCCTTCTTGTGCTTTTAAGTTTGTAAAAACAAAGTTCTCGAGTTTGACAGAATGACACACAGGTTCGATGTGAACATGAGATAAGGCATGTTTTGCAGGATCAAATGCTGAACTGGCTCTCGGTGCGGGTCAACGCTTAGTGTCTGAAAAACAGCTAAAAACAATGGCTTTCCATTTGGTAGGAAAGATGAGATGAACTAGAGACACAGAACAGAGGAGGGCTTTTGTTTACATGTCACTTGTGTTTCCTGCTTCAGAACTGTGTGTGGTCACGCAGTCTTTTAAGTTCAGAGAGTGTGTCTCTCTCTCTCTCTCTTTCTCTCTCTCTCTCTATTTCTGCATTCCTGACGGACCCACCCTCATCGTCCCGTGCTGGGTGCAGTTCCTCTGGTACATCACATATAGTTTGATGTTTAACTAAAGTACATGCCTGATTAAACACAACTGAACAATATCAGATAAAGATTGCAAAGACTAAAGTCGTTACAATGTAATGTACACTCTCAGAAAAAAGGTCACTGGGGCACTACCCTTTATAAAGGTCCTAATATGTACTATTTAGGTACAGATGTGTATACATTTGGTACCAATATGCTTACTATTATGAAGTATTGAAGTGCAAAGGTGTACTTTTTGAAATGGTACAGTACAACCCCAGTGACAGCTAGGGACCATTTTTGGACCACTTTTTATATAGCTTCTGTTTTTGTATTTTAGTTAACACTTAAAGTTTTAAAGGGATAGTTCACACAAAAATGAATTTAATCATCCTCAAGTTATATTATGTATACATTTCTTTGTATTGCTGAACACAAAGGAAGATATTTGTAATCAAGCAGGAAGCAGAAGCAACATTAGCTTCCATAAAAATACTATGGAAGTCAATGGTGCCCCAAAATGATTTGATTACAGAAATTGCTCAAAATCTTCCTTTGTGTTTAGCAGGACAAATAAATTAATACAGATCAAAAACAATATGATAGTAAGTAAGCTATGATGCCAAAATTAAATTTTTTTGGTTACTACTACTGAGCTTTTTTTAAGCACTTTGCATGGAAATTGTACATGGTACTTGACTCGACACTCGGTTATGGGTCAACACAAATGAAAACCTCATTGTTAAAGTGACTAAGCTTTTATATGAAGCATGAATTGGTCAAACAGCACAGAATAAGCTAAATGACTTTATATAGAAAGATTACTATGGAAGTCAATGGTGCCCCAAAATGATTTGGTTACAGAAATTGCTCAAAATCTTCCTTTGTGTTTAGCAGAACAAAGAAATGAATACAGCTCAGTAACAGTAAACTATGATGGCAAAATGTTATTTTTTGGTTGAACGACTGTATCCCTTTATGCTTTTAAGCTTTTTTTAAGCACTTTGCATGGAAATTGTACATGGTGCTTGACTGGCACTCGGTTATGGAACAACACAAATGAAAACCTCATTGTTAAAGTGACTAAGCATTTATATAAAGCATGAATTGTTTAAACAGCACAGAATAAGCTAAATTACTTTATATAGAAAGAATACTATGGAAGTCAATGGTGCCCCAAAATGATTTGGTTACAGAAGTTGCTCAAACTCTTCCTTTGTGTTTAGCAGAACAAAGAAATTAATACATCTCAGTAACAATATGAGAGAAAGTAAGCTATGATGGCAAAATTGTATTTTTTGGTTGAACTACTTTATCCCTTTAAGCACTTTGCATGGATATTGTACATGGTGCTTGATTGACACTCGGTTATGGAACAACACAAATGAAAACCTCATTGTTTAAGTGACTAAGCTTTTATATGAAGCATGAATTGGTCAAACAGCACAGAATAAGCTAAATTACTTTATATAGAAAGAATACTATGGAAGTCAATGGTGCCCCAAAATGATTTGGTTACAGAAGTTGCTCAAACTCTTCCTTTGTGTTTAGCAGAACAAAGAAATTAATACATCTCAGTAACAATATGAGAGAAAGTAAGCTATGATGGCAAAATTGTATTTTTTGGTTGAACTACTGTATCCCTTTAAGCACTTTGCATGGAAATTGTACATGGTACTTGACTGACACTCGGTTATGGAGAAACACAAATGAAAACCTCATTGTTAAAGTGACTAAGCTTTTATATGAGGCATGAATTGGTTTAACAGCACATAATAAGTGAAGTGACTTTATATAGAAGCTACTTGCATCCCCGCCTCCTCTTTAAACAGTAAGGAACACTCGGTCTTACTCATCCACGCCAGTGGCGAAAACCTTTCCAGAGGTTGTTAGAAGTTCACATTTATGTCAGCCGTACACAAGACATAAATACAAACTCGGGTAACCATAACCATGACGTAGTTCCTTCAGAAATCCATTATGGTGAGTTTCCAATTAAGCGCCTGCATAAAGCGTCCATTGTTGGTTGACAAATGAGTTGCTGAATACCCCTAAAGAAGGAAATTATATCATGCTTTGGTGTAGCACCCGTCTCTATATGCTGCGGGGCACCTACTGAAAAGTTTGAATAGCCTCATTGTGAATTCATCTTGGGTTAAAAAGGGAAAGCGGGATTTGTTGAGTAACATTAAAGTAATCAGGATAACCTTTTTGTTTCAACAAGGTCCTGGAAATGAGGTGATCGAGGAGGTCAAACACAGGCACCGTCAGAAGAACCATCACCCATCTCACCCTGCTTCCTCGGATTTAAAGAGTCTCCAAATGTCTCACAGACGAAAGAGGAGCATTGGTAAGAGACTTCTGGTATATATATTTTTGGAGGACGCTTCGTTACTTTATCATACATGAGAGCATTTCGATAGCTAGAGCCAGGAAATTCCAAACATTCAGAATTCATGTCACGGCCCGTCGAGCTAAACACAGTTCAGACTGACATCCACTCTTCCTTCCCTTTCACATCAGTCATGGCACTCAGCGGCGCGTCTTTGTGTGTGCCGGGATATTTCAGCCCCTCCGTGCCCACCGATCACTCGAGCACAAACAGAAATCGCTTCAGGCCTCAGAATAGCTGTGTGCTGTTTTTGTGTCGCTCTGAACCCCGGGATCGAACTCGGGATCTCGGCGCTGCGGTCGCTCTTATTTTTGGCTGGGTAAATACAGAGGCTCGCAGATATTAAAAACCCTCTTTAATATTCGTGACTCAGGCCGTTTTTAAGAGCCTTTTTTTTTGGTTGGGTGGGATCCGTTACAGAAAAGCATGCAAACAGAGCACCTGTGTTGGATTATATAACTACCGAAAATAAACTTTATATATAAAATATAAAAAGTACTGTAGCAGTACTGTAGTACAGTAATAGTATGGTGATGCCATACAAACGGTGCGATTATCAAATTTGCAAAGCGTTGCATTTACATGGCAGTCCAAGTTATTTAAAAAAAATGCTAGATTACTTAATACCCATCCGAAAAACCATGGTAGTACTATAGTACTTTTGGTATTAATGACGAAATGAGACTAAATCTATGTTGAATCTTGTATATATACACTCGCCTAAAGGATTATTAGGAACACCATACTAATACTGTGTTTGACCCCCTTTCGTCTTCAGAACTGCCTACGTGGCATGAATTCAACAAGGTGCTGAAAACATTCCTTATAAATGTTGGCCCATATTGATAGGATAGCATCTTGCAGTTGATGGAGATTTGTGGGATGCAAAGCCAGGGTACGAAGCTCCCATTCCACCACATCCCAAAGATGCTCTATTGGTTGAGATCTGGTGACTGTGGGGGCCATTTTAGTACAGTGAACTCATGTTCAAGAAACCAATTTGAAATGATTCGAGCTTTGTGACATGGTGCATTATCTTGCTGGAAGTAGCCATCAGAGGATGGGTACATGGTGATCATAAAGGGATGGACATGGTCAGAAACAATGCTCAGGTAGGCTGTGGCATTTAAATTATGCCCAATTGGCAATAAGGGGCCTAAAGTGTGCCAAGAAAACATCCCCCACACCATTACACCATTGCATTAATAAGAAATTGAACAGGTGTTCCTAATAATCCTTTAGGTGAGTGTATTTCATTGTGTTATGCTCCAGTTCATTATTATAGGAATCAACACAATCTTTACATTTTAGTATAAATGAATATGCTAATAAGTATATATATGTATTAATTTATTTGTGCACACATCTGTTATGCGCAGCAGTAGAGGAGGCGGTGCCAGCCATGTGCAAGACAAGGACAGTGATCTACGAGATCCCTCGCAGTCAAGTGGATCCCACGGCTGCAAACTTCCTAATATGGCCTCCTTGCGTGGAGGTGAAACGCTGTACCGGCTGCTGCAACACCGGCAACATGCGCTGTCACCCGTCCAAAAAACACCACCGTACTGTCAAGGTAAAGTTCTGCTTCTTGCACGTCTTTACGGGTACAGAAACCAAGATGACAGAACAGTGTTTACACAAACTTTGTGTCCAGATGTACAATGAGCCAAACTCTATATTAAGGTATGAACTATCAACGATATGGACTATGAATCTAGAAAGAGCCAATTATTACCAGATGCAAATGTAAATGCAAATGGAAAAATGACCCATGCAATGTGTACTGTGAGTCATGTAAAGACGCATACTGTACGTGCAGACATACATTTGGCAAAACCATCTCAGCTCAAGGCCAAGTGGTAAAAACTGCTCAGAGTGATACGCTGGCAAGATATAGAAACTGGTGCCACACCCACTTCAAAACCACAACTTTTTATAAATAATTTTATTGCATATAATCCTCATACTCAAGTGAGGCATTGTCAATACTACAGTCAGGTGGGATACGGCTTTCCATGCAAGTATCACTGATCTTGGAAAAGTCACGTTTTATATATTTGCTTCATACATAAATACCGGGAGACAACCACACACGGTCATCACCGTGCTGCTTGTTTCTGACCCCTAGCATGGAGAACTACATATTTACTTCCTTATTTATTTCTTCATTTATTTATATTTCCTGATCTTCTGAATTCAGTGTATTGTATAGCTCAATCCCCTCTTTCCACATAAAATGAATAAAAATGTTAGTCTTGTGTGTTTTTCCAGCACAGGGATACAGGGATAGACAAGAATATATTATGTGTGTTTCTTTCCAGCGATGGCGGTGTAGTGTATATTCGAGCAAATAGTCTTAAGAGATTTATTTACCCTGCCCAGTTTTCCTTCTCATCCTAAAAAAGGAGCAGACCTGGACAGGCCACTGCTGTTCAGAGATGCTGTAGAAAAACACAGACTGTAAATAGGCGAAATGTGGAAGTGTGTGTGTGTGTGTGTCTGGTGTACTTTGGTTCATTGCAGTGATAAGCTTGTTCAAAGGAGACACTGTTGGGTGTGGATCATAACAGCGGATAATGAGACTACTAACACTTACTGGAGTTTAACTTCTCTTCCTCTTCCTCTCTCTCTCTCTCTCTCTCTCAGCATGTTGCCTTATGTTTTTCTCTATTGCACTTCTTGTGCTTTTATCTTTCTTTATGTTTTTGTTGGCATTTAGTCAATACCCGTCTCTGTCTCTCGCTCAGCATGTTTCTTTGATGGATTCTTGTGCACTTTTCAGGCAGGTCGGTTCATCTTGGTAAAGCCTCCGGGCAGCTATTTTTTAGTCGTGCACGTACAGCTCCTTTCTACTTCATCATCATATTAACCAAAATATTTAATAAATCAATGCAAAAAGACTAGGGGAGGTGTACAGCTTTGTGAATGATATTGATGAAGCCTATTAATGAATATCAGTCATGTGACCTTTTACGTCATTCCAGTTGCCTGCCGCCATCTTGAGTACCTACCAAGTACCAGTAGGCTACTGACAAGCATTGGCTAGCTTGCTACGATTTACGGATTTCTTATCTTTTACGGTCTATGATTTTTACGGATACGGGAAATGGCTACAAAAGACAACATTTCGCACCTCGACTGTCATGAAAAGAAATGCTACTTTAATAAAATATCTTGGTTAGGGTGTGATGCCTACTCCATCCCTGATGCGCAACTTTTGTTCATATATCATATCTAATGCGTATCAACTATTACACTGAGCTGTGTAAAATGAATGTATACAATGTTAGCTACGAGTCCATGAATTGTAGCCAGGCACAGCTGTGATCTATGCTTGCCGTCTCCCCTTGTCTTAGCAAACCAAAACATTTTATTTTCGACAAGCTATTTGTTTCCGAGATCGGTTTAGCCGCTAGCCAGACCGATAAATAAATACAGACCAGACGTTAATTTCGGTTCATGCGCGTAACCGAGAGAACACCCATGCGTCTGATGAAGTTGTCTATGGAGAGGTGTGCATCACCTCCTACTCGTTCACCTCATCTCCCCTTCTCTCTCTCTCGATCTCGCCTGATGTACAGTACTGATGGTTTTCCCAGAACTCGAATACTCTCACACATGCAAACATAATCACGCAGTACTACAACAACAGGTGCTGCTCCAGATTGCTGTGGGCAGGGGAAAAAGTTGGACCGCGGACAGTATAAACTCATGTTACAGTATAGAGATTCGAAGCTGCCGTGTGTGAGAAAGGCCACGATTTAAACTTCTGTTCACTTCTTAGTCGAAGGAGAAAAGGGGTTTTCTTGAAATTAAGTTCAGACGTACTTGTCTGCATCGCAAACTTGGCTGCAAAAAATGGGTTGTAAAACAACCATTCATGTCTATGTATTTATATTCAAAAAATGTAAAACCCCAATGTGAACTTTGCTAGAATGCATGGATTATCCAGTCACAACAGAGATCATTTACATATTAAAGTCTTAAAGGTACAGTAGCAGGCATAGCACGTTTAATTCTAATGCTATGTACGCACCAAATGCGGGGCATCGCGTGACTCGCTTTAGATTACTTACAGGATTTAACTTTCTGTCATGCAAATTTTTCGCTCGAGTTGAATATTTTCAACTTGAGCGAAGACGCATTTGAGGCGAATAGTGCATGTTTTCGCGGCAAACGCGCTGCCCATATTGCATCATTTGCATCCCTCCCCGCGAGGACACGTCTGATCTCGCCTTTGCAATGACTTTGTATGTAATCTACTCGGGCAAATCGTTGAACACACGTCTGGTGTGAACCCACAGTAAGGAGGCGTGTACACCAAACCGCCTAATTTAGGCTAAAACAGCGACTTTAGACTCTTCCCAGCTTTTTTCAGCTGAGCGCTTTGGTTGCTATACTTCTGCTTGAACGATGCACCGGTTGGTTGTTGTGATATTTGTCCCGCCCCTCCTCCACTGTGATTGGATGGCAGAGTGAGAATGACATTGACGAGCTGAACGTTTCAACCAAAAAACACTTTTTAACTCTCGGCGCTGAGCGCGGAAAAAACGGCGAGTGCCGCACTCGGCACAGACAAAACTCACCAGCTACTGGCACTTTTGAAAAGTGTAGTTCTTCGCCTTGGTGTGCTGGTTCAAAAAACTACAAATGTTAGTTGTAGGATTTAATTGCAAAATGATAATGCTACTTAGATGTGACCCTGGACCACAAAACCAGTCATACGTTTCCCTTTTTTAATTTATAGATAAGCTTTCCATTATGATTTGTTAGGATAGGACAATATTTGGCCCAGATACAAGTACTCGAAAATCTGGAATCTGTGCAAAAAAAATCAAAGTTTTGTGGTCCAGGGTGACAAATCTCCAAGTTAGCCTCTTGAATTCTATATAGTTTATCCAAAAATGAAATTTCTGTAATGGTTATGTAAACTTATGTGTTGCTTTTTATTTAAAGCGATTTATAAACATTGATTCGGTGTAGGTCTGAATAAACATTTGAAGTGGTTTGCTGAGAGCATTAGATCTTTCTATCTCCGGCCCAGGTGGAAAAGTTGGTCAACTTGAACAATGAACAAGGCAGCTGTGGTTTCCTTGAAGTAGGAATATCTAGATAAGTCACTTCATTGGCAGCAGAGAGCGTGCGAGTGTTGTTTATTTAACTTTCATCGCTGGTAATCGGACTGCTACACGTACTAAATCAGGCACACCACTGTTGACTGGGAATGAAGAGACTAACTGAGGATATTCCCGATTCGGAATGTTTGCGGTCGCTATTAAAACAATTCCACACGGGTGCCTGTCATGTGGTTTAAATAGCAAGTGTTTATGTGTTTGGATGATCCGAGTTTGGATTTCTTCTTTAGAGGTTGATACGAAGGGAAATTAGACATGGTTTATATTGGCACTGGAAGCCAGATGGTTTTTTTAAGAGTGTGGTTTTGGGGCACTGAAGACCCTCAAGTGGCCCCGGCTAGTGAGGACACGGGGCCCAACTATGACGCAAACGTTGAGGAAACATAAATAGTGCTGAATCGAATTAATGTGGACTCAAAGATATTAAAGTTGTATTAAAGGGATAGTTTACCTAAAAAATACAATTCTGTCATCATTTACTCATCCTTACACTGCAAAAAAATGACTTTCTTACTTAGTGTTTTTGTCTTGTTTTCATTAAAAATAAAAGAAATCTTAAATAAAGTTGCATTTTCTTGATGAGCAAACTGAACTAGGAAAATAAGTCCTTTTAGACAAAAAATATCAAATTTATATATAATTTAAGCGAATTTGTGCCTAAAACAGGCCAAAAAAATCTGCCAATTGAATAAGAATTTTTTTTATTGATTTAAGTGTTTATGAAAAACTTAAAGTTATTTCTTAGTCCATTGGCAGATTTTTGCTTTGTTTTAAGCACTAATTTACTTAAAGTTTATATTTTTTGTCTGAAAACTAGACTTATTTTCCTGAGTCATTTTGCTCATCAAGAAAATACATCTTAATTCAAGATTTTTTTGATATTTCTACTGAAAACAAGAAAAAAATACTAAGAAAGAAAGTAATTTTTGCAGTGTATGTTGTTTTAAACCTGTACATTGCAAAAAATGTATTTTCAAGAAAAAACTTTCTTAGTATTTTTGTCTTGTTTTCAGTAAAAATATCAAAAAATTCTTAAATTAATATTGAAGCTTTTTATTGATGAGCAAAACGACCCCAGAAAATAAGTCTAGTTTTTAGACCAAATTTAATATAAAATTGAAGTGATTTTGTGCATAAAACAAGCAAAACAAATCTGCCAATGGGGTAAGCAAAAAAATCTTAAAAATTTTTCTTAAACACTAAATTCAAGAAAAATTTGCTTACCCCATTGGCAGATTTTTTTGCTTGTTTTATGCACAAAATCACTTAAATTTGAAATTTTTGGTCTAAGAACTAGACTTATTTTTCTAGGTCATTTTGCTCATCAAGAAAAAGCATCTTCATTTAAGAATTTTTTGATATTTTTACTGAAATCAAGACAAAAATGCTACAAATATTTTTCTTGAAAATCATTTTTGCAGTGTATGATTTTCTTTTTTCTGATAAACACAAAAGATGATATTTTGATAAATGATGGTAAGCACACAGCTAATTATAACCACTGACTTCCATAGTAGGAAAAACAAATATGGTGGAATTCAATGGGTACAGTCAACTGTGTGCTTAACATCATTTATCAAAATATCTTCTTCATCATTTATCAAAATATGCTCTTCATCATTTATTACAATACTTCCATAATATTTGTTTTCCTACTATGGAAGTCAATGGTTGAAGTAAATGCAGAAATTGCTTATTTATGTAGATTTAGATGAAGCTTTCTTTGAGAACTTAATTGTTTGCATCCTGTATTCGCAATCCAGCATGCAAAAAAAAAACATTTCTTGCTTTCCACCCCTGCATGTTTGTTTTTCTTAGCATGTGGTGAACTGTAATTGTCGTCATATCTATACTTCTGTGAAGTTTTTTTTCTATCTTCTGAGATTTGCTGCTGGTGTTTGGGGACATTTTTAAAGGGCCATGACAGAAAGCAGGCAGATTAGATTTTTCTTGTGATCTCTGTGTAATTGTCCGGGTGCTGTTGTGTAAGTACATGCGTTTCACAACAGAGATTTCGCTCGTCAATGATGGTAATTCTAGACATGCAGGTCATGAGATAAAAGTTCCCTTATTTTTCCCTCCTCCCTGCATCTTTCAGCTCTTATTGTCACTCGCTGAATAAGAACACTTGCTCCCCACACCCCTTTTTCTTTTCAGGTTGCCCCACCAGTCATCTGCCATTGAACCTTGCGTTTGCGTGTTTCGCCTCTGCATTTTGTTGTCGAATTTACCCACTGACAGATGTGCAGCAAAACTCACTCACGGTCAATTTCTATTGTGCTCATGCTAATTACCCATGATGCACCTCTGTTTTTTTTTCTTCGGCATTCTCACCCTTTCTTCTTCTGCTTTTTGCGGGGAAATCCCAGTGCCAATTATCTCAACCTCGGACAATAGTCCTCACAGTGCACGGGGCGAGCGAGAGGGGGTTGGGGTGGATTTCTAGAGGTCCGCTCTCTCTCTCTCTCTGTGTGTGTGTTATGGGGAGTTGGATCAGATGTCACGCCATAGCGCTGGGATTTTGCAGGGCTTTCGTTGCAGCGTAAAGCACAGTGGTTTCTACTAAATAGGACTCGGAGGAGCTCCTAAAGAAACATGGGGCTTTTTATAAAGCCTATTTGAGTGAAAGCATTTGTGAGGTTCGAAAAGCAGCAATAGCAAAGATTAAATTGAATTTCATTAGAAATGTTGGGGTGGGGGCAGAAACGCATGCTGCAGAGGAATCTAGGGGTTCTTCTTTCATATTATGACCCTACGATGAACCTCCACCCCCATCCTTCTCAAGACCATCAGAGTCTGTCTCACCCTTCATCCTCGGTGGCAAGACATTCTTGCATGCCATGGGCTGCTTTAGTCTCGTCTCTGTAAATATAACCAAGCGCAAGAATGTCCGAGAGGGGGGGGGAGGCGGGCAGCCGAACAGAGGTATAAACCAGTAACGGGGTTGACAGGGTGGACGGAGGACAAAAACAGGCGGACTTTGCTTTCTCTTCCTCTTCCCACCTTTATTGTGACACTGTGACATAATGCTAAATCAATATTTGCCCTTGAAGAGAGGCTTTATTTGCTTTTTAAAGTTTGTGATTGTGTCTGCTATGGGCGTGTATCACATCCACATGGCATCCATTGATTTGGAAAGGAAACTTTGTGGCTGTATCATAGCAGCGGTAAATATTCATCGGCTGCCCGATGGCAATCGGAAGGAAGAAAGTCCACGGTATTCATCTGTGTGTTCATTAATCCGTCTTTATGAGGGCAGGTCGGGAAGATTCAGAGCTGGTTTATTCCAGATCTCTTCCTCTGTATAGCAGTTGGGATAATAATTCGTTCCAATGGGGCAGACAACTTTCCACCACATGTTTGAGCTTCAGTAACACACAAGACTTTCCAACCCCACCTTCACTTAGTTAATTTGTATGTCTGGAAGGTGTAGGCCTAACCTCGTCTCACATTTAGCCTAGTTAACTTTGTGTGTGAATGCCAGAATTGTAAAAATAATGGTGCTTCACAATGCCATAGAAAAAACTTTTTTGACTGTATGGTTCCATAAAACACCTTTAACATCTAAAAAAATTCTGTTTCTAATTTTGTTTATGTTTATATTTTTGTCAGTAAGTGTTTTATTTAGATATTTTATTTATTTAAATTTTATAATTAAATTTTAATTGATAATTTTTTTCATTAACTTATGAACCCCTTTGCAATTCCCCCACAAACCACCAGGGGTCCACCAACTAACCCTGTGCTAAACCAACCCATTCTCATGATGTACGTCTAAAAAAAAGTTGTGCAATGCTAACGCATACGTCTTTTTGTGTCGTTTTATGTATTGGTTTTTGTATTTTTTTAAACCATTATCGCATGAGTTTGGGGTTAGATTTGGGATTTGCTCTAGGATGTGATTTAATATATAGGTTTCTCCATTTTTGTGTCTATTTTTAAACGATGGTCGCTTGGAGTTAGGGTTAGAATTGAAAAAAAAAAAAAGATTTTTTTTAAACCAAAACATAAAACGTCTCGAAAAAATGCAGCGTATTAAGTATTGCTGGGCAAAGATTAATCGCGATTAATCGCACACAAAATAAAAGTGATTTTTATATTTATTTATTTTTAATTTGTATTTGTATATATTCTATATTATATATAAATTAAAAAATGGATATATAAATTATAAAATGAATATACAATACACACACACACATATTATGCAAAAATTCACTTTTATTTTGTATGCGATTAATCGCAATTAATCTTTGCCCAGCACTAGTAAATGGGAAGGATTTGCGTATCATACGCATGCAAAATTTTGGCATATGTATTGCACGACTTTTCACACTGCGTGCTATTTATGAGCAAATCATGAGAATGGGCTGGATAAACAAACACATGGTAGGCGGAATAACAACTTGTTCCCTTTCTCTCTTCCTCCAGGTGGCAAAGGTAGAGTTTGCATCCCGTAAAAAAGCAAAATTGAAGGAGGTGCTCGTCCGGTTAGAGGATCACCTTGAATGCGTGTGCACGTCACAGCATCATGTGACAGAGCATGTGGAATCAGACACAGGTATGTCTCGTACAACACGTACACACAGAATGGCATGAATGAATACAGTATGTTATTTTGGAGTGTGCTTTCACTGGCCTGTTTTGCTGCCGCCAAAGGCAAACACACCTGTCGGCCGGTCCACTGCTGCCCACGTCTGCGCTCGCATGCGCTTACGTTTTACTTTGTTGTCCATGTCGAAGGAATGATGCAATTGGGTGAATAAAAAAGACCACAGGTGTGCCTCTCCTTGTTTGAATGGGTTAAAGTGTGCGTCCTTCAGGGTCAACAAGTTTCTGGTCCCGTGTTAGACAACCACGTGCTGAGATAAAAGCGTTGGAAACTCATAAGACTCAAATATTTATGAAGTGCAATTACAGTCTGCTTTGCACCTTTCAGGGGCCATAAATTCTTTCTTTTTCTTTTTTCTTTCCACTGAACAACACTCCGTCTATCATCCGCTTGCACCCTTCCCCAAATCTGTGTTTCCAGGCCCACGCACAGTTAAAAAGGGTAAAAAACGGAAACACAGTAAGCAAGCAATGGCGCCACAGATGAACAAGGACGTTCAATAAAAAGTAAATGTTTCCTAACACTCAGAGGACCAAAATATCCTGCAGGTAGGACAGCCGCAGGAAAAACCCCTTCTCTTTCATAACCAATCACTAAAGAGAGAATTGTCCAATCAAAATCACACAACACTAAATAAGAGCAACTTGTGCTTTCACTTTGCTGCATGTGTCACGGGTTTGTTTGTTTGTTTGTTTGTTTGTTTGCTGAAATCAATCAACATATAATCATGTGTATAAATTAGCTCTGTTCCAAAATGTAGTTAGCAGCCTATCTTAAATATAATCTAATAAATGACCAATTTAAAATGCTCTTAAAGCGTTAGGATGCATAGCGTGTTAGCATGCTAGGTGTTAACATGCTGACAGTGCAAGCTATTAGCATAAACTTTATAGAAATGCTGCTGACTAGCTAGGATGCTAGCATAGCATGTTAGCATGCTAGGTGTTAACATGCTGATACTGCAAGCTTTTAGCATAAAATTCACAGAAATGCACTTGAAATGCTAGGATGATAGCATAGCTTTTTACCATGCTGATAGTGCAAGCAATTAACATAAACTTTACAGAAATGCTCCTGACTAGCTAGGATGTTAGCATAGCATGTTAGCATGCTAGGTGTTAAAATGCTGATACTGCAAGCTATTAGCATAAAATTCAAAGAAATGCTCTTAAAGTGCTTGGATGATGGAATAGCATGTTAGCATGCTAGGTGTTAACATGGTGATAGTGCAAGCTATTAGCATATACTTCACAGAAATGCTCTTGAAGTGCTAGGATGCTAGCATAGCGTGTTAGCATGCTAGGTGTTAACATGCTGATACGGTAAGCTATTAGCATAAAATTCACAGAAATGCTCTTGAAGTGTTATGATGTTAGCATAGCGTGTTAGCATGCTAGGTGTTAACATGCAGATCCTGCAAACTATTAGCATAAAATTCACAGAAATGCTTCTGAAGTACTAGGATGCTAGCATAGCGTGTTAGCATGTTAGGTGTTAACATGCTGATACTGCAAGCTATTAGCATAAAATTCACAGAAATGCTCTTGAAGTGTTATGGTGTTAGCATAGCGTGTTAGCATACTAGGTGTTAACATGCTGATACTGCAAGCTATTAGCATAAATCTCACAGAAATGTTCCTGAAGTGCTAGGATGCTAGCATAGCGTGTTAGCATGCTAGGTGTTAACATGCTGATACTCTAAGCTATTAGCATAAAATTCACAGAAATGTTCTTAAAGTTTTTTATGTTAGCATAGCGTGTTAGCATACTAGTTGTTAATATGTTGATACTTCAAGCTATTAGCATTAAATTCACAAAACATTCTGTGCCTATAATATCTTAAAATGCTGTCTATTTAGGCAGCACACTAGGTTTTGGAACGGAGCCTGTGTGTTTGTTATAATTTTGAGTGTTTCTGTAAATTAAAATATATGTGGATGGTTTGTTGAACCTAATCACAAAAATTGTGCCTTTCACATCACTCGTTCTTTCTGAAATGTGCACAGACTTTGTCCAGTAATAAAATCACTGTGTAGTGGATGTGCATTGCTCAAGCACAAATCGCATGTCTTACTAAAGAAAATCACTTTCACAGATTTCACACAGAAGCTATCTGGAATGCTTACAACCATCTTTTCTTTCTCTCCCTACAGTAGATATGAGGTGAAACCGTAATAAACGCCGATTGAAGGACATCAGTGGCTACGAACCGCTCCGTCACACCTGAGACTTTGACCTCTGACCCATCTCTGTTATATAAAGATACTGTATCCAGAGGAACTTCAAAAATGGCAAAAACAACACCAAAGGTGCTTTCTACTCCTGCTAGGATGTACTCTGTCAAACACTGAAGACGGCAAGATATGTATTCAGTTAATTATTAAGTGGTCACACACTGGGCAGAAACGATGAAACTGACAAGCAAGACATTTGTATCGTTTCTTTGTCGTTCACGAAAGAATCTCATAAAGGTCAAAGATGTAAATGAAGAGGAGCCTGTTGAAGAACACTACGTTTTTTAAAAACCGTGATCCACACTCTCGGGCTCGGATCCACTCGAGTGGGACTACAGATGATCTCGAGGAATGGATTCTATGAACTCGAGGAAAGAGGAAAAACGCATAAAGGGATGTTTGGACAAAGCACAAATGTTGTCATATAATCTTGCTAAACAGAATACGCTATTATCTGCGGATCTACATCCCTCCGTTAGCCCTCCTGGGTCCAGAACATTAAGTTTGACTGCCTGTCCATGAATAAAGAAAGACTTGAGTATATACAGTACAGAAGGCGAAGTGTAATGCAGTACCAGAATAAAGTATTTATGTATGTGATTTCTATCTCACCCTCTCATAACCTCTCTGTCTCTATGTCCAGTGTAAGAAGGACTCCTCCTCTTCGATGTACAGTAAAAGCATTATCAGTACCATTTTCTCAAAATTTCAGCTTTATTGTTGCATTTTTTACAGCATGTCACAAAACTATCTTTTTGTCTGTGTAAGACGGTTATGGAAAGATGCTTTATTTTTGTTAAAATATATTTATAATGTGTACGTAGAATCAAGCAGGAAGTATGTTTATGTATATTTGTATTAATTGTGGTGTAATGGTGCTTAACTCTTTCCCCGCCATTGACGAGTTATCTCGTCAATTAAGAGAAAACGCTTCCCTGCCAATGACGAGTTTTTACGCCAATCCATATTTCTGCTATTATCCACTAGGTGGCGCTTCTACCCAACTTATAAAACACTGAAGCATCCACGGATCAAAACATTTTTTATTAGATTTTTTTTTAAGCAGACGTTCTGTTTTTTTCATTTGAAATATTGTATGTTTATATATTTAAAGAAGAACATTTTCTGGAAGGCATTAAACTTTTGTGGAAATCATAAAAAATGCTGGCACAGGCTGGCAACTTTTTTTTTAAAGATGCTGGCGGGGAAAGAGTTAATGTGATTTGCCTGAAGAGGACATGTTCCTGAATCAACATCCTTGTTGGTCGTCCCACGACATTTCTATCAACCAATCAGATTGTGCAGATGTACAGTAGGTTAGCGATGTTCTTGTCAACCTGATTTATTTCTCTGATTTTTAGAGGTCACAAGGTTGAGGTTATAAAGACTCGTGATTTGTGCTGTGATTGTTTGATGGGAATGTTGTATAAGGAGCAACAATCAGGAGTATGACTGGGCTAAAAGTTATTGTACATGTCATGGTTGCAAGGAACGGGAAGGAATGCATGGTCTTGACCTTGATGCTAAAGAGATGCTACACAGCAGGGCTAGTCTGTCTGGATCCTGGAGGCTTGCTGTCCCTAAAGAGTTTAGCTCAAACCCTAAACCATTGCACCTGAAAAAGCGAATCAAAGACCTTGTCCCAAATGGTGCCCTAAACACTCAAGACCTTCCTAGAAGTCGGCACTTTAATGACGTAAAGTCTGCTGTGAAGCTTGCAAAAGTGCAGGCTCTGGAAAAAAGTGACCAATATGACCAAAAATGGGGTGCCCATGAGCTCCCCTTTGAAGCCTAAAATGACAAATGGGACACCCTATGTGGACTCACTCCACTTGAAGTGCACCATTTGGGACGTAGCCAAAGTTGAGATTGACAGGCAGGTGTGTTGGGTTGTTACTAAACTCTGGGACATCGGCCATTCAGGACTGGACTTGACTTGCCCTCCTGTATAGTATCTGCAGTATGGCCATTGTAGTAAGTACTAAAGGGACCATCTGTCACATTGTTGGTTCATTATTTTCTATTACTCACAATAATCTGCATACACACAGACAACGCAACTAGACAGTAAACAATTTCCTTACGTATAAAGCTATGTAACAAATAAAAAGATCTGAACAAATGAAAAGTTTGTTGTATCATGTTCTTACACAAGACACCAAAAAAAAAAAAGTATTGAAATTGATAAACACTATAGTATTCACACTACTATTGCACATGAAATATTTTTTTACTGTAAGCAGCTAATTTTGTTTTCTACCACTTTTTAAATGTTTAAGATACTAGTACAGCATTTAAAAATAAACGTTCTTCATGATGTCATAGATAAGAAGAACGATTTTTGGCTGTGTCATTTCATTAAGAATCTTTAGGGGAAGTTTTCCAAACCGGGCTTATCCTAGTCCCAGACTAAAATACATATTTGAGCTGACTTTTTACACTGACATAACATAAATCAGTGCCGTTGTTTTATCTCAAAATGCACATAAGTAATGTTTTTGTAAGGAATGTTTCAAAATGTCCTAAAATAACTAACGCCTAGTCCTGGATTAATCTAAACCCTGTCTGGAAAACTGCCCCTTACGCCGCATTCACACGGTCCGTCAGCGTTAACGCTAAACGGAAGGCTTGTCTGAAGCGTGGCCAACAGCCAATCACTGTGGCCGCAACACAAGCTCCGGTCTTCCATAAACGTAATTGGCTGGCTCTGCCTAGGTTATTTGCATAAGGCGATATGATTGGCTGACGCACGCGTTGCCGCTTGAAAGTTGAGAAATATTCAACTTCTGCCGCGAGCAACGGCACTGACGCGGCGCCGACGGATCCACAATTCAGTTCGCCAACGCTTGACGTCACCCATTAAAAGTGAATGGGAAGCGTCAACGCTTACGCCCCGTGTGAATGTGGCGTTAATGTCCAAAGCAGTGGTGGCTCGTGACTGCTCTTCCGAGGGGCGCACATTCAAAATAAGTGTTCGGAGTGTCATGTGTGTTGCTCGTGTTTTCAAAATATATGTTTGTTGCATCATGTGAACCATGTGCATCACGTGTTTTGTCAAAATAAGTCCCTGCTGCACAAGCGTCAAAACCATTTATGATAAAAGAGACGCTCACATTAAATAAACGCAAGACACTCACTTAACAGTAAACTCTGATTATGCATGAGATTATGCGAGTCTCTGGCAAACGCGAGGGTCTCTTATCATAAATCCATTAGACGCGTCTGCAGCAGGCACTTATTTTGACAAGACACATAGGTTCACTCGACGCGCCAAACACATATTTTGAAATTACAAACCACACACGAAGGGCTACATACATGTTGTGATGAACTTTGCATCGTGCGCCCTCGAAAAAAGTAGTCAACAGCCGCCACTGGTCCAAAGAGGTTCTATGTAGTGTAGTATACTATAAAAGGTGATAAAAAAATAACTAAGTGGTTCTTTGGGAATCAAAAATGTTTCTTCACTGGCATGGCTGTGAAAGCTTTTGTAGCACCTTATTTTTAAGATTGTATTTTTACACACTAGAAACCACACTAGACGACAGGTTGGTGCAGGGAAAATCTGTTTCTGTATATGTTTGCTGTAAAAGTGATCATGTAGTACATTGAGTAAGTACACATAGTCAGACGGTCAAAGTTGTCTGTGCTTTTCCAGAGAACCTGAGAAAAGTTGTTAGTCACTCTTTTCAGGTCAGCGTCTCGCCTGACTTCACCTCGGTCAAAACTCTTTATGTTCTTCCAGGCTGGTTGTTGACTCTGGCTAAAGTCGAGCTACAGTGACTCCAATAGTTCTTGTCATTTTTGACACATGCCAGACAAACAGAGCTATTCTGGCACTGCCTCTAACAGAATGTAGAGCACTTTGTAAGACAAGTGACCCTCGGGTGGCACATTTGGCTACCTTGTGGCACCTGGATGTTCGAGTCGCCGTGAATCAGAGACGGTTCCGAGGTAGGGGAGCAAAACTTTGACGCGTTTTGTTGTGCTTTGTAACAAAATGTTTGTTTTGTTCCTTGAGTCATACAGTACAGTAGTATGTCTGGCACGACCCATGGTCACTTTCTACAGCAAAATGGGTGTAATATTTCTTGTGTATTTGTTTGTCTAGTGGTTAAAACCGATGGTGTGTGCTGAAGCATGACCGGATTTGGCTCGGTAGCTCCTGCTGGTCTGTTTTTGTTCTTTGGCAGCTAAATGATTTACTTTGCTTTTCATATTCATAACTTGTTGGAACCTGGAAGTCTGTTCAGTGTTTCTGTACTAAATGTTTGTAGGATTCCCCAATGTCTCTGGCCACATCCCAACAGAAAATATACATCATCATCTCTTTTCCAACATAAATATTTTTTTAAATTTCATACCTACTCTCAGGAATTAGAAAGACATGCTGGATATCTTTTGTACACTGTTAGAAAATAAGGTACAAGTTATTTTTCAGCAAAAGCCAACAAAACATTGTATTGTGCCAAAAATCATTAGGATATTAAATAAAGATCATGTTCCATGAAAATATTTTGTACATTTCCTACCGTAAATATATCAAAATGTTTTTATCGTTAGTAATATGTGTTGCTAAGGACTTAATTCGGACAACTTTTACCGTGATTTTCTCAATATTTTGCTTTTTTGCACTTAGATTTCAGATTTTTAAAAAGGTTTTATCTCAACCAAATACTGAATTGTCCTATCCTAACAAATCAAACATCACTGACAAGCTTATATATTGATGCATCTCAATAAAAAAGACCCTTATGACTGGTTTTGTGGTCCAGAGTCACATTAAATTAATCAGAGATACATTTTGCTATTGGTACCTCACAGGTACATACCTAAATGGTACATATTATGGTCCCAGTGATAGATTTTATACCATATTATCTGACAGTGTACATAATATATCCTGCATATTTGGAGCTGTACATTAACATTATAAAGTGTAAAAGACAGAAGCTTCATCTGAAGACAAAGTCTAACAAGACATGGATTAGAGATGATGTTTATAAAGACATTTAGAGACGTTCTACGTGTAATATAACGAATCACACATTCTCCATAATAACACAATAATCTAAATTATGATCTTTTTATCAAGATTTCCCAACAGGTTTATTACCCCTAGTGGATTTATGATGGAATGGCCGATGGTTTGTGAGATTGTGTAAGATTAAATATTGTAATATAAATGCCAGTCCCTAATTAAAATACCTGAGAGTCTGTTTACACTGAGTGTACACAGCGTCCCGTGTTGGCAAACGCTATTAGCACTAGCTCCGCCTACCAATGTCTGGTTGAAGCACTAAAGTTAAAAAAAAAGACAAGTTCAAAATCGAGAGTCAACCTTCCGATCTCTGATGAAGCCAATATGGAAGTGATTTAAACTGCAATTCATCGACTGGCCGCTAGAGGCAGGCTCCAAAAGGGAGTCAATTCCCATAGACCTCCATGTTAAAATGCCCAACTTTACAGTAGAAACTAATATGTTTACAGCCTGGTACAAAGTGTGTTCTTGGTCTATATAGCAAATTTTGCCCATCATGACAACTGTGAGGGGTGAACTTGAATGAGGGGTGAACTGCCACTCCTGTCACTAGAATCGAGCTAGGCGGGTGTGGTTTGAGCAACCAGCCACCCTACTTCACACTACGTCCTTATTTTTTACAGTCTATGTTTAAAATGAACGACTTCAGTGGTGGAGGCTGTATAGAGCGTAAGGCTCATGGAACTGGCTTTTGACGCAATGTCACTGGTTCGAATCTCCCTTTTCCTGGTATCACATTGTATAAAATCTGTTATTATTGCATCCTGTTAATCTACAAAAATACTGAAGTGCAAATAGTATCTGCCAATATAGATTACATCTTATTACTTTTTACACTTATTGCAAATTTGATCATTTTATTAATAAAAAAAAAAATTCACCAACCGTAAATAGAATATCGCTAAGAAAATGCTGATATTGTTAACGTAAAAACAGAAAATATCTATATTTTTACCTAGTGTAAATAGCATGTGCACCTGGTGTAAATGGCCGCTGCCTTAAAATAAATTGTAATACATTTCAAACTGCAATCCGTAACGTTTGCCTCTCTATTGCCATCTCAGTTTAAAACATAACATTGCATGTTACTTTCCCAATTTTCCTTTATGTGGGTGTAAGTCAGATGATGATGTCAAACTGACATTTTCAGCAAAATCTTACCTGACAGCTTATTTAAAAGATCGTAATTGCAAGCTTATTATTGCCAATAGATGAAAAACAGATGTTTGTTTATTTTTAACCTTATAAGGTATGGATTGCAGCTTAAAAAAACAAGTAACAAATCTTACAAGGAGTTGTTTACATTTCGCGTCTAAAGCCTGATTTATAGTCGTGCGTAGGTTCTACGCCGTAGCTATCCGTAGCCTGTGCGTAGCTCTGCGTAGCCTGACGCTCAACTTGCAAAAATTTTAACAGCCCGTTAGATCTATGCGGACCGCAAGCGCTGTGATTGGTCCACCAGAACCCCTTTCGTCAGGTAAAAAAAACTGCGTCATAGGTATTTCCGTTTGTGACGGTGAAAACAAAGATGAGCCAAGTTGAGGAGTGATTTAACTCAAACTGCAACAAAAGTCAGTGTTTATTTACTTCCATCATTGCTGTTCTTCTCAAATTATACACAACAAGTTGCTGTTTCTTCTTCGTTTGTGAGTTAACTTGCCAAGCTTCTTTTTCTATGACGGTCGCGCTGCTACTGTGGTTACACGCTTGGATACTGCCCACCAGCGGTCTGCACGTGTTTGCACGTCGATGCAGAGGACGACGCAAAAGTATAAATGAAAACCGACGTGGAACCTATGTCGTCGCGGCTACGCCGTAGGACCTACGCACGACTTTAACAAGCCCTTAAAACCGCGCGGAAAACGCGACTATCGGTTGGTTCTTGTCACATGACCTGCGGTGCGCTTGCGGCATTTTGAAAAGTTAACTCGATGTGGCGCACACGCGCCTGGAAAAAACGAGCGCACACATCGCCTACACGTCGCGACAGCGTCGCTTCCATGAGCATGCATACCGCGCGCCTACATTTCAAATAACGAACTTGAGCGGGCAAAAGACGCGAAATGTGAAATCGCCCCTAACAAGGTATTGAATTGCAATATTAATGTATTATAAGTCTAGAGCATTATTTGCTATCTCAAAGTATGCTTCTAGTAAATAATTTGAGTAACAAAGTTGGAAAAACATGCACGCTATAAGACAAGACGTCTGATTGTTCAATGTTGAATCATCATTCACCACTCTTGGGGCGTTAGGTTACCAATGGCCATCTTCCAATAATCCTATAATTTGTTAGAAGCTTGGAAAGATTTGTAAGTGGAGTCTATTGTGTCCAGAAGATTGGATAGGAATTACCTGCAACGCAACCACGGCAGAGATCCCAAAGGTTAAAGCAGTATTGAAGTGGTAATAAAGAAGGCTTTCAGTGAGACAAAAAGCCTCACAATTATCTCCAATTTGCCCGTGGAACCGTGCCATCAACTCACTAACCGGCACATCCTTTTTTAGACCCTTAGCGTGCAGGAGTATAGTTCGAACAACATATTTCCATAATCTACTGTTCTGGCAATATTGTGGGTATATGAGGCCAAAATCTATTACAAGTTTCAAAAACAAGCAACCCTATGACTACCCTTATAGTGCAAGACTTACTACTGTATCTCACCTAGCCAATTTACACGTCAATGCATTTTAAGAAACTCTCATTAACCATCGTTATGATACGCGAATTCAAGAATTAAGAGATCATTGCAACCTCAAGTGCACGAAGGAGGCCAAGAGTTGAAATCTCAGACTGGTAAGTTGTATTAGATAGTAAAGAATACAGCGGCTCATGCTTTAACAAAACCTGCTCCAAAAGCACTGAACCATTCAGTAGTTATGAAAATGAATCCCCAGAATTGCAACATTTCATTCTTGTAATGCATTTCTCTCACCCTGCAGTTGGCTTTGGCCTGACCCAAACTAGGAACAGTGGACAGTGGGCATGAGACTCTGGTCAAGACATCCTGGCTCCAGGGCTTCTGTATGAAACCTGGAATGTGAATATGAGCACATGTGTGTAAATGTGCACGGACACACACACAGAGGTATCATTTCCCCAAGACCTCACACAGTGACGACAACTATTTATTGCCAATAACTTTCCTGGTGCCAAAATATTCTGAATAGAGACGTACTGTAGTAGATGATCAATCAATAGCATATTATAACAGCTTTCTATTTCTGGTTTCTTAATGAGGTTTCCATGACCAGCATACATACTGTACACATAAACAAAAATACATGCTGGCCGTTATTTAAAAAAAATGGCACATTGTAAGGGTATATATCTTTTTCTAAATAAACCGGAAGGACAGTTGGGTTGGGGAGATATGTGGCCGTGTCTTGCACACCAGCTCTCAGGATTTGCGTCAATGGCCTAATTTCAGCCATTTTCATCTGGAGGCTTCATTCAGAACGCGGGCTCGTCCTTTGCTTTCTTTCACCACAAATCCCTTCTTTAGCATGCGTAAATATTAGCTCAAGATTATTTTAAGAAATAAAAAAAATTTGGAATTAAGGGAAGCCACTGCCAAAGATAAGGAATCCATTTAAATGAAGTTCCTGGCACATATTTATTATTTGCACAGCAAGCAAAACTGACTCGGTTAAAGCATTCCTGTGGCCGTCTAAATTAAGAGTGGACATGAGGTCCTTCAAAAGTTAAGACTAAAATGAAAGACAAAAGAGAAAGACATTTACATTTACGCATTTGGCAAACACTTTTATCCAAAGCGACTTACAGTGCATTACAAGGTTTACATATTTTATCAGCGTATGCGTTTCTTGGTTTGGAACCCTTTACTTTGTCTTTAATTGATTTATATTTCCCTTAAAGGGTTACCACAAAAGTACATTTTATCATATATCACGTACCCCTGTGTCGTCTTAAACCTAAGATTGTCTTCAGATCACATTTTTAGATATTTTTGATGAAAACCAAGAGGCTTGTGTCTGTCCCATAGACTGCCGTTTCATACTTTATTTCCCCAGAAAAACAAGACATCGCCAAAAAGGTCCATGTGCCATCAGTTGTTCAATAATAATAATATTTTGAAGTGAAGAGAACACATTTGTGCGCAAAGAAAACAAAAGTAACGATTTTATTCAACAATTTGTTCACGTGCTGCTGATGTGACCTGCTGATGTAGTTGCCAGCATTCAAACAGAATCCGATGGATCCAATGCATAATGGCTTCAATAAAAAAGGGGGAAAAAAAAACATTGGCAACTACGTCAGCAGGTGACATCAGCAGCATGCACCGTAGTCTGCTCGTGAATGTGCACTAAAGGAGCAAGGAGGAGAACAAATTGTTGAATAAAATTGTTTGTTTTGTTTTCTTTGCACCCAAAATGAGACTTATGAGGTGTCATGAAACATTTTAATAAAAAAATTAAATGCAAACTAAGAGTATCAAAATAAGAAGCATACAGTTACAAACATCTCTTCACATACTATTTTACACATGATTTCAAATGACATCATACAAACCAATTTTGTTGTTTTTTCCACATTTAAGGGGAAAATTTTTATTACCGCAACGTGTCCATGACTGGATTTGGGTTCTTTGACATGGAAATATTTATAATAAAAAAATCTAAAAAAGAAACATGTGGTATTTGGTGATAATTGGTAAATGTAGAGACAATAATAAGGAATATAAATGTGTCCAAGACCAATTTTCGAATCCTCCGCAACAATTTTCAATCATTGTTTAAGCCCTCAAGGAACTAACATTTTCAAAAAAAAAAAAAAAACTTTATTGGAAGGGACATAATTGACTGTGACATTCAACATGGCTACTAGGAAATCAGTTCTTATTTTTCTCTCCAGATAAATGTTGAAATTTTGTTTGTCATAGTACCTAGACAGCTTTTGAGTTCTCATTACCGAAACATGAGTTTGTAAATGCATATATTTAATGTAATATCATGTTGCGGTAATGATAATTTTTGATGATGATAACCTAAAAAATGCAAATAATTCTATAGGAAATATTTTTTAAATCCTCTAAAAATAATGGTTATAGTAAGTTTAGACCTTAATCTTATATGTGCAAAAAATTCAAGGGCTTTTTAAAAATTCTGATGCCTTTTACACTGCAAAAAATGACTTTCTTACTTAGTATTTTTGTCTTGTTTTCAGTAGAAATATCTAAAAATTCTTAGATTAAGATGCTTTTTCTTGATGAGCAAAATGACCTAAGTAAATAAGTCTAGTTTTAAGACAAATAATATATAATTTAAGTGAAATTGTCCTTAAAACAAGCAAAATTATCTGCCAATGGGGTGAGAAAAAAAATTGTGAAATAAGATTTTGTTTTTCTTAAACACTAAATTCAAGTAAAATTTTCTCACCCCATTGGCAGATATTTTTGCTTGTTTTAAGCACAAATTCACTTAAATTGTATATTTTTTGTCTAAACTAGTATTATTTTCTTAGGTCATTTTGCTCATCAAGAAAATACATCTTGATTTAAGAATTTTTAGATATTTCTACTGAAAACAAAACAAAAATACTAAGTAAGAAAGTCATTTTTTGCAGTGTAAGTCTGGATTTGGTGAGAATCCCCAAACGTGTTCTCGTTGCTTCATAATATTATTATTAAAACATGGACCTTTTTGGCGATGTCTTTCATTCTTTTCTGGGAAAAGAATTGGGAAAATCAAATTGCGGTCTATGGGACAGACAAGCCTTACGGTTTTCTTCAAAAATATCGAAAAACGTGTTCATAGGACTTGTGGGGTGGGGTGAACTATCCCTTTAATATGAGTTCATGCATCAGTTTAACATAAAATGAAGTCAGTGCTTATTGTTTTTCTTGATGCATATTTTCTGTCTAAACCGTGCATGCTATTTGTGAACTGATGAGTTATTCAGGCGGATGTCTAGCCCATGTACTCATGCTAGATTCTTATTTCCTTTTGTTAAAGGTTTGTTTCCAGACTGCTTAATGGTGACTCTGACCTGGCAGTACATATCGCACATGTCTGCTTAAGATAAGATTGTTAGTCAGGTGAAATTTCCAAATGAAAGTTCATAGACATAGCTACGTCAGCTTTTCTGAAAGTAGTGAATTTACTGACTCATGCCAGTGCTGACTGTATGTCTCAGTGCAATGATTCAATACTGACTCAATGGAATGGAGGGGCCAATATTTCAAGCAATGTAATGAAAAAGGCATGTTCTGGATAAAGATTAGCTTGCACACATTACAAATGGTCCTCCTTGTTTCCCAAACAAACTTCCTAAAAGTCGTCAAAGGTCCGATTCACAGATCAGAATACATTTCTCTCTTGTACAAATGTTAGATCATTTTTCGCAGCAGGATTTTTCATGACACAAGTGAAAGCATGTTTTACCAGCAGGTCTATACGGTTACACATAACAATGTTAGTCACATAATATATGTTCTGAATGTGCTCTAAGCTAATGTTTAAAACCATCCACCAGTATGTCAAGATACACCACTGTCGCAAGTGCTCCGCCAGTCATAAAACCCATGCCAAACTTGGATTAGCTTGGGTGAAACTTGATGACCTCTGGTGGTGTGCGTTTCCCCTACTCGCTGTGCTGTGTGTCGCGAAGGGGTTAGGGGGTGTCGTAAATTATTTTGTCAGGAAGTGTGTAATAAGTGTAAAATATTTAGGTTTCTTGACATGTTCAAGCTTTTGTTTCTTCTTACCTTCACCTGTCAACTTTTGAACATAATGACTTGACCCTCATTGACCCGCAGACAGTTAAAGGAAACCAGTGTTATCCAAAAACCATACAGTATATTTGGGGAACAAGCATGTAAACAGGTCACAAGAGGCTGCTGTGTGAACAGGTCACTGTGGGTACCTGGGAGTGGAGCTTTCTCAGGAAACAGTGAGTCAGGGCCTTCTGAATGTGTCAATGTGTCTGCTTTCTGGACTCAAAGACCTTTGTTGTTCCCTTGGTGAAGGCTGAGGGTCATCCGGGTGTCCCCGGCTCCTGGAAAGGTTTAGTCAGCTGATTTTGGGAGTACTTAGTCTGTAGACATTAGAAAACAATCCACTGACTAGTATGACTTAACCGGTGAGGTAAGCAAAACAAGCAATTCAAAATAAACCATTTACATTAGGAAAAAAACAACTGTTACCTCAGAAGAAGCTCAAGAACTACACGTGGCGACGTGTAATATTCATTGCATTTAATTGCTTTGCATTTAATTACCAAAATAAATATTAAAATATTAGAAACTTTAGAGTTTTAGCATAATGAAAATAATCCATGATTTTGCTATAACTTTTGGTTTTGTATTGTTGTAAAAAATATGGTAATAGACTACACTTTTACTATAAAAACATTATTAATTTAATTTGATGAAACACCTCCTACATAAACCTCGTTTATATTCAACAAAAACAGTTATCTCATTGTCCTAATCACAAAACATGTATTTTTATAGGAAAAAGCAAAATAAAGTTTAACGGATTGCAAATCTTTTCAAATTACTCACGCACGCGTGTCGATGGATTTAGGAAGGAAATAACAGCTGTTGTAAATATGCAAATCTATGCAAAGGAAATGAAGAAAAACGACATTTAATCTTAAAATATGTGAAACTAAGATTCTCGCGTGTTTTTCCAAAAAAGAAAACCAGAAGTCAAAGACAGAAAATAACATAAAATTAGCAATTTTTACTGGATTACATAGCAAAAATGATTTCCCTCAGTGAGATGACGGTGTAGTTTCATTGAGCTGTCAGCAGGCGGCAGTAATGCGCTGATGTGTTCCGCATCTCATCTCACAGAAGAAGATCAACACAGACAACACGAGTTTACAGTCAGACAGGAGAAACGCTGTTTAAATATAAAAACACACAATGAAAACAGAAAAACAACACAAACAACAGAAGAATGAGAAGTATATCGGGTAATATAATCTTTAGTTAACGTGTTACAGAGATATGTATTGTTTAAATTGGTGTATTTGTATTTGACCATTTACCATATACGACTGATTGATATGCGGGACAACACGTTGAAATTACGTTAAATCTTCAAGCAATTTCAAGTTACAGTAAATTATAAGTGTACTATTTAGCTTTTCGGTTCTGCATTTGGCGCATGCGCAGCGAAGAACACAATACAGTGAATGTTATGCACGTGTACCCTGAGATTAAATCTACATCTTTAAGAATTTCTTATGTTTTTATTATATAAAGATGTACTATACTATAAAATTAATAATTTGAGTAGTTAACGTTAGGTGTGTTGAATCTAAAACTAAACAGGAAGCTAATGGACTTTACTTAGTACTAACGTTACCTTTGCACAAGTGAGCAGTTTCCCAGTATGGTCCTTTATTGATTTTAAATATAAGATTTTGTCAGGGCACAAAGCAAACATTAATAATATTTGAAATTGCTCTCATTTTGATTCACATTAATTGTAGTTTAGTGGATGTGTCTGAGTAATGTTATGGGTATCTATTATGTTGCAGAGACCGCTCTAATGATACTGATATAACATTTTATTTTTATTTTATTGCAATTGACATCCAATTAAAGCATCTTCTCTTTTGTTTTGTTAGTACAAAGAAGTTAAAAAAGAACGCTAACCCAGAATCAGATGACCACCTCCAGCAGATCCCTCATCGTTTGCGTGAAATCATGAAGAGTAAAGAAAGGATGAAAATGACCTCACGACAAAGAAAGAAAGGTAATGAATACAATTTATTTTATTGCTAGTATACAAGAAAGAAAATGCAAGAGAAATGTGAGTTTTTCAGTGCAATTTGCTTTTGAACAGGGCTCTACTGCTTGCATTATATACCAGAGGGCTTGAGGTCAATATATTGAAAGTTATCAAAGCTTAAATCTTTAAAATACTTACAGGTACATTATATCAAATTAATAATTTTTACAATTATTTTGTATTATTTACTGTATAAATACAGATGCATAGGATGCCAGAAGTGTTATTGTTAAACAGTGGATCTTCAATATAAGCATTAAAATTTGTAAGATATTTTTATTGGTCTAAAAATAATAGAAACAAAAACAGTCACATAAACACCACCCCAATACTGTCTGGGCTTTGTCTGCTTACTCTATGCATGGGTCACTAACACTCCTCTTCAACAAAGACATGGCCAGTGGCAAGGACAACAGAGACTATGGCATTGTGCTGATATATGTTTATATGTTGTTGTCTACTAGCCTCTCTGTCAACGCTGGAATCAGGACAACCAGGAGACATTCCAGTTCCACACTTCCGCAAAAGGAATAATGAATCAAAGAAAGCTTATGTCCGTCGCATGACAGAGGAGAGCGAGCACGTACTCTTCCTTACCAACAACCAGATAGACCGCAAGCCAGAGACAGAGCTGCCGAAAGAAGAAGAACAGACGGAGGAAAAGAAATCGGCTAAAAAGAAAGGGTTAGTGTTAGATGCCATACTATTTAATTAAAGTATTCCCAACATCCTCAGTTATATTTGAAAAATGTCAGAGTTGCATCATAACAGATCATTAGGTTACAGATGATTTATATACTCGTACCTCATTGTTGTTTTTTAGGTTAAGTCGAGGAAAACTCAAACAAGAAAAGAAAAAGTTAGTTCAGCGTGAGAAACAAGAGGAGAAGGACATGTTTAAAGGTTTGTAATGCCTTTACGTCATCATTCTATTTATAAACTTTTACTGAGCATCATTTGCTTTCGTCTTAAAGATGAAGTACCATTTGGAGAGGTCGCCATGGCGCCACCATCACTAAGTGTGAAACCCAAAAAGGCCACAGTTAAACCCAAGGTAACGTTTCCTTAAATATCTGTTGTTGTAATGTTTGTTCTCCATAATTCTTATCCTGATGCCATTTTCCAGGGGGCATCCAAAGGTCTTCTTCTGAACTCCCTCCTTGGTCACAGTCCCGTGTCTGTAAATAAACCCTCTATGGCGAGGAAGAGGATAATGGAGGAGGAGAGAGAAAGAGTAGTGCAGCTGTACAGACAGATGAAAAAGAAACAGAGGGACAAACATGAGAAGGAAAGAGCTGGAAAGATTTCTACGTGATCCTGTTTTTATATAGTGTATATTGTGTATACATTTCACTGTTGTTTTCGGAAATTTTCTAAAATATATTTGCATCAACTACAGTAATTGATGATTGTGTTTTTTATCTGAAATCTGTTAAAAGCAAATACATACAAAAGAGATTTTGTTGTCATGGTACATATGGGCCTAGCAGGACTGTGGGTGTGTGATTTTAAAAATATGAAGTTCACACTTACGTGTTATCCACAGTATGTTCACAAACATTTGGTCCTTTAAAACGGCGTATGACTCATAATCAAAACATTAGATAAAGGGAAAAGTACTTGACTGTAGAAACATCGCTATCTTCGTTTGTGTTCAGTAAAACAAAGAAATGTATACAGGTTTGGAACAACATGAATAAATGATGACTAATTTTTCATTTTTTGGGGGGGATGAACTACCTTTAAAGTTTAAATATATTTGTCTTTGTATGAATTTTTTTAATTATGAGCTTCAGACTCCTTTAAAACTGGCATATTAGCGCGAGCCAGCTTATTGCAACAACACGCAATAATGTTCATAAAAATACAGTAAGAAAAGAGGCGATGTGTAGGCAGCATCCCACTTCGCTCCAAACCCAAATCAATATCATGTAACATTGAAAGAGAAGAAACTCACCATCAAAGTGGTCGTCATAGCAACGGCCCAGCCGGATTCCACCAATCAATGAGGCAGAGAGATGCTCGGCGTCCTACATAAAGAGTGTGGGACAGGAAAACTGGGCATCACTGTGCAGATTGACTAGAAAAAGACGTCGATACAGGACGAAACATGGTGAACTTCTTTGGAAAGAGCATCATCTATCTGGCGAACCTTTGTGTTGCGGTGCATTTTCTCAATGGGTCAGTGGATGGAGGTAAGATCAAAGATATTTGGGTTTTGTTACTGTAATAGTTACTGGAGTGGTGTGTAGGCATCTTTGACACCTGCATTGCATCTTTATGTTATGCAGTATGCTGCATTCTCACATGTTGATGCTCAATTGATGCAGCTGTTTTTCATTTTGTTTTTTGGTGAAGATAGATGCTTTAGTGTTTCTTATATATGATACTTTTATATAATTATAGGAATATTTTTCTGTTGCAGAATCAAAAGAATTTAAATGCAAAAGTTTAACCTACACTGTGACCTAAAAAGCTACTAATAAGCCATTTAATTTTGATTTGGCAATCTGTAGCTATCAAATGACTAAACGTGATGTGTCACGTGACTTGAAGAGCGGCAGTGGCTTTCACTACAAGGTCTTTCTTCTACCCCTCATCCAAATTGATTTCGTATTCAGTTCGCTTTTTCTTCCTTTATATAACAGAATGCAGCCTAAACTAAGACTCTTTATATTGAAAGTGCCTCTGGGAGCTGACACACAATTGCTTTAATGTTTATTATTGTATAGCGACTTATTTTCTTTAATGAAAGATTTAGTTTATTCACAAAAAGAAAATTCTTAAAAAGAATATATGCAACTCTAAGAAAATATGAACTATGAGTATTTAAAGGGAAAGTTCACCCAAAAATGAAAACTCTTGTCATCATTTACTCACATTCATGTTGTTCTGTATGAGATTATTTATTCTGAAGATATTTTGATCAGGGTTACCACATCTTAGTTAACTTCAAATTCAAGAACCTTTCAAGGACTTTCCAGGTCTGATATCCTCAAATTCAAGGACTAAATGTGGGGACGCTTTTTGTGAGAGCAAGGCTACATCGTGTTACCTTTTAAGATACATTTAACAGTTCACTTTTGAGGGAACTCGCACTGCGTCACTGCGGTGACACTTTGGGGACGCTTCAGGGGTAAGTGCGTCTGAATGTGTATATCAAATTCAACCAATAGTGAGGCTTAACGACAAAGACGAGGAGCGGGAGCAAGGAAGTATATTTCTGAAATATCTCCAAAAATAGCGTTACAGGGACGCAGGAAGTATGGCATAGGAGACGCAGCATCTCGTTCCCTTCTCAGGGAACAACAGTTACATACGTAACCAGAGATGTATTCATGTGTCAAACACAACTGTGCAAAAAAGCCTTTTGGTATGAATGAACATTCGCATAGAGAAGATATAAGCATTTAAAGCAAACAGTTTAGCACATGTGGTTAAAAAGTCTAGAATTTTTATAATATTATCCTACACTACACAGGGAATAAAATGGATTTTTTTTCCAGAAAACTTTTGGCATAAAATAGATTTCAAGCTCTTTCAATGACCTGTATCTATGTAGGCCTATGTATATTTTCAAAAACTTCCAAGGGCCTTGAATTCCCCCCCCAGATTCCCAAACTTTCAAGGATTTCAAGGACCTGTTTGATAAATGATGGTAAGCGCACAGTTGTTGGTACCTATTCAATTTCATGGTAGGAAAAGCAAATAGTATGGTATTTATGGGTACAATGAGCAAGTGCGTCATTCACCAGTTTGCTTAAGGGGGCACACTTCATAGTCTAATCTTTATTATTAAACTCCATTAGTAGAATACATTAAAAACGTTATATTCTCATTGACTACACAGGCAAAAATGTAAAAAGAGTTAAAGATTTAATTTAAT
Source organism: Misgurnus mizolepis (assembly GCA_025389145.1). Lineage (NCBI taxonomy): Eukaryota > Metazoa > Chordata > Actinopteri > Cypriniformes > Cobitidae > Misgurnus > Misgurnus mizolepis. The sequence continues at coordinate 34,723,727 of JAIFKI010000008.1, read as the reverse complement.
TGATATTTTACACATAACTTTAACATCAACAACTCATTAAAAAAGTTACATTATACACTCATCGGCAATGTCTGTGATTGGTTTTAATGATCAACACTGCAGAAACAGGGAATAAAAAGAAACCTTTGATGCAAAAGAAGTGTAATGCTCAATGTAATGCTGTAATTGTTTGTTTATTTTCATATTTCAATTTAATTCAACTTCAATTTAATGCAACTTCGTAAAAAATAGCCAACATATGTATATACAGTTATTAGAGGAACACATTTTTGGCATCATATTTGAGACCACATGTTATTCTGTGCCCAAAAATATTATGAACCATCATTTTGAACACATGTAGGGTTACATTGTGGTAACTGATGCATTTTGAAAGTGTTGCGAGAATTTCTGATGGCGTTTTTTTAATTTATCAGATAACAAGATGCAGCACCAGGAGCAACGTGCCCGCGAGCATGCACAATGATGGCACCAGTTGTGTTCTGTTGTGTCTGATTTTTTATGTTCATTAATAATTCATTGCATTCAGAATAAAGCGTGCGATTAAAACAAAAAAATCTCATAGTCAAGTGAAGAACTGCTGATATTTTTCCCCTATAAAACAACAGATTAAAAGATGCTTCATTGATTTCGATGTTGCATAGAAAATCCATTTGGCTCAGAAATCCAGTTGGGCATGATGGGCATGATGACGCCTTTGACGTAAGCTATCTGGTTATCAAAATCTTTTGTGTTGAAGAAACTCATACAGGTCTAGAACAAAATGAGGGGGAGTAAATGATAACCGAATATTCATTTTTGGGTGAACTTTCTCTTTAAGCTCTTCTAATACTACTGTTAAAGTCTAATTTTTTTTATTGAAAACCATTTCTGTATCACTAGTGTGCACTTGTGATGGACACTCTTAAAAATAAAGGTGCTTACAAGGTTCTCACAGCAATGCCATAGGTTTTTTATAGAACCATTTAGACACAAAAAAGTTTTTGAATAACATTGTGACAAAATTTTTTTGTAAAATGAGATATATTTATACATCTTAATTTTTTATATTGTATATTGCATTACTGTATATTGCCTTTCTGTCCTTCAGCTGCATTAAAGCATGAGGCCACTTTGGAGATCAGTGCTGCAACCATCAACCATTCAATGGCGCTGGTGCAGCGCATGGAGGCCCTGCTGAACCACGGGAATGGCAGCGACGTGACCTTGCATGTTCAAACCGTGAACACGGATGAAGTTAAAGTCATCTTGGTCCACACGCTGGTGTTGAGTCTCCAGAGCGATGTGTTCGATGAGCTGCTTCAGACTCGTAACTCAAGCGTACTGGTGCTCAGAGAGACAGCAGAGTGTGCAGCTGTATTTGATAAGTTCATAAGGTGAGCGATTCAAGTTGTCTTCATAGTCATCGATCAACAGATGTTAATATACAAAGTGATTTCCCTGCTGAAAAAACAATACAAATTCTTCATCAGAAATATCATTAAGAACCATCAGCTGTTTAACAGTAAAACCATTACAGATATCCTTTATGTAGCATATGGCTGCTACACAGTCTCACAAGGTTTTGTCATATAGCCACAAACATTTTAGATTTTTTTTCATGATATTATCACGAATTTCTGCGTTTTTCGTGACGTATAACAAATTCCTGTTTTCGTGTGATTATCCCTAGGGATGCACCGATATATCGGGCCCGATATCAAGCTCATGTGTACTCGTACTCGTAAAAATACCCCGATACCAAAGGCCATACCTTACATGGCGTACTTTGACACTTTATGACTAATTTGATTGTCTTGTTGTCTGTGATTGTCTTTGTGACAGGCAGGTAAAAATTACATGCATTACGTCTTTGGTCTGGCTATTTGGAGGTTATTGGACACTGTGAAATTTTGGCTTTAAAAATTTGTGATGATAAGCACATAAGAATGATTTGTTTTTTATAATATGAGTTGAAGTTGTTAAAAAGATGCTGATATGTTTATTAGTCTCATTGTGTTGTTCTTAAAAAATTGCCACATTAAAAAAAAACAGTACAACAAGCATCTGTATCGGCGAGTACCAGGGAAAAAATATCTGTACTCATACTTAAAAAGTGGTATCGGTGCATCTCTAATTATCACGTATTGGTTACTCGATTGCTTTTTTCTATTTTCAAACCATTGTCGCTTCGGTTTAGGGTTAGATTTGGTGCTTGCATTAGAATGTCACTTCATTTATTGGTTTATAATATTTTGTCTGATTTATTTTTTATATGTCGCCTGGCATTAGGGTTAGAGTTGGGTTTGGATAGGGATGTAATTTTATGTAAATCTAACCCTAAACCAAAGCAACAATGGTAAGAAAATAGGACAAAACAGTTGAGTAACCAATACGTGATAATCACACAAAAACAGGAGTTCGTTATACGATCACGAAAAAAAAAACGTAGAAAAAAAGAATCATACAAAATTTCGTGAGACTGGGCTGTGGTCCATATTCCCAAAAGATTTAATTAAGGGGGGGGGGGGTCGTCATCCAGTAAAAATTGTGTTCCAGAAATAAAATTTGTTTTTGCACAGTTTTATCTGCTAAAAAAATTAACCTTCCCGGGGCTAATTATCATATTATTGGGGTCGCTTCAACCCACGAACATGAAAAACAGCCCACGTCAAAATGGCCAAAAAGTAGACTTGGCAACCTTGATAAAGACTCACACTGTAAAAAAGTAATGTCAAATCAACATAAATTTTTTATGTTACTTTAACTTAACAAATTAAGTTAGAGCCGATGGTGTTGTGGACAGTGCTGCAACATATGGTTCAGACGCACTTCCAACGACCTGAGTTTGAATCCCGACTCAAGGTCCTTTACCGATCCTATTGCCATCTTTATACACCCAATGGGCCCTATCTTGCACCCAGCGCAATTGACTTTGTAAGTGACGCATGTATCATTCGTATTTTGCACCGGCGCACAGCGGGTTTTTTCCTCCACAGACGCACGTCGGCAAACTAGGGAATGAACTTGCGCTCCCTGGGCGGTACAGCGCAAAAAAGGAGACGTGTTCCGGCGCAAACCATCCCTGATGCTATTTTGCAGTTTCAAAAAACAGTTGCGCCACTGACCAGAAAAAACTAGTCTAAAGTCAGTGGCGCTTTGCGCGTGGTTCATTATGCTATTTTAAGGGCGCATGCTTGACCATAATGTATAGCGTGCACAACATGCACACATTTTGCTTATCTAATCTACACAGATGCAACAGTTATTTTTGCAAATCATAAATTGTTACAACAAAAAATATTAACACATGAGATAAGGGAAATCATAGTGGTGAGCATTGTGGTGATAGTTTTTATTTATTGTGTGGCTGCTTTAAAAAATTCTCATGCAAATAACGATTAAAATATTTTCATAATTTTGTTGTGTGGCTGTATTACGTTTATTTTATGTAAATAATAATTAAAATGTTTTCATAAGAAACCTTAAAGTAAATGAACTTGATTTGTAAGTTTACTTTTGGGTTGGACTGCTTGCGATTCTTGGGTCTGATTTCAAAGCCTCCAAACCCTTTCAGCGGTGAGGGTGGACGCAGAGATATCCTCTGCTGGCGTCAGGTCATGTGTAGAGGCAGATCCACCTCCCGTTACACGGCGTGCCCGATTTATGCTGGCAAGCTTGGGATTCCCCCGTCTCCTGACATCATTGTAGCCCTTGGCGCAAAGATGGGGATGCCAGCTGATGAGACAATTGTGGCTATTTGGGTGGGTTTCTCCTATCCCCATACAAAACAACTTTGACTGCTCTTACAAGAACGTCGGTCTCCTCGCTGTGAACCGCTCCTGGCGTGCGCCTGGTAAATCCGTCATAATAATAGCAACCCGCCATGGAACTTGCGCCCTTGCGTTTAAAGGGAATGTTGGATGACGTTCTGATTGGTTTATTTGACGTTACGCCCAAACCACACCTATGAATCATGAACCTACTTCAGACCAACCCCTTATTGATTTGTGCCTGTCGCAAGAGTTATTTCTCCCGCCGGGAAAATAGCAACAGCGCCCAAGATCCGCCCACAAAGTCACTTGCGCTTTGCGCTTCGAACTTGCATTTCAGATCGATAAAATAGGGTCCATTACCTTCCTGTCATCTCCTCAAATACTGTCTGGCAAAAATGGCCCAAAAAAGAACATAACAAATTCAGTTGTACAATTTTAATTCAAAACTTAAAGTAGTAGGGTAAATGCACTTGCAAAACAAAATTGTTTTAACTTCATGCTACATTTTTTTTTACAGAGAAACTATAATATTGGTTATCTATACTTAATGTTTCTCTGTACAGGTATTTATACTGTGGGGACATCACTGTGCGTCTGAACCAGGCCATCGCTTTACACAAGCTTGCCAGCAAGTATCACGTATGGGACCTGCAACAAGGCCTCACCCAATACATGACCCACCATCTGTCAAGTGATTCCCCAACAGGTCACGTGGTTGGTTGGTATCAATATGCAATGCAGATCGGAGATGTTGCTCTGCAAAACAGCTGTCTGCAATATCTCTCCTGGAATCTTTCATCGGTTCTTCACAGCGCCGAGTGGAGTTCTGTCGGCGAGGAACTGTTGCTCAATTTGCTGCAGCGTTCGGACCTGGTTCTGCAGAGCGAACTGGAGCTGTACGAAGCTCTGGAAACCTGGATCAACCAGAACCAGCCTTCAACCACAACAGCTGAGAACGCACTGAAGGCGATACGCTATGCCATGATCTCACCCCAACATTTATTCCACCTGCAGAAGAAGTCATCGCTGATGGGGAAATATTACGAATCAGTTCGGGATCTGCTCTTCCTCGCCTTCCAGTTCCACGCATCCTCACCCGTGCAACTGGCGAAGTACTTCGACGTCAACTGCAGCCTCTTCACACCACGCAACTACCTGTCACACGCCTGGGGTTCACCGTGGGTGATCAACAACCCTACAAGAGACGACCGTAGTTTTAGTTTTCCGACTCAGCTTGGACCTAGCGGCCACGACGCCAACAAGCGTGTGACGTGGAACGCCCTGTTCTCCCCCAGATGGCTTCCACTTAGCGTGAGATCCTCGTACCCTGAGCACGGCTCCATGCAGCCTACTCGTACAGATGGTGGGCGTCCACGCATCATCATCACACCTGCCACCTCGAGTCCAGACTTTGCCGGTGTTACCTTTCAAAAAACCGTTATCGTATCAACCCGGAAGCAGGGGAAGGTTGTTGTACGTCACGTCTACAACTTTCACCAGAGCACAGAGGAGGTGGGCGACTTTCTGTTAGATGCTGACCTGCAGCGCAGGACATCCGAGTACCTCATAGACAGCTCGCTTTACTTGCATATTATCGTCAAACCCCTCTACCACAGCCTCATAGTAGCAAAAAAATAAGTATGCTTTTCAGTACTTACAAATGAAGGTGCCATAATTTTAAGATTGCAAATTGAAATTTGACTCAGCATCAGGTTTTATTGTTGATTTTTTTCTTTAATGTCCTTAAATTTGGGTGAATCTTAAATGTTGCATGGTAAAATTATTTGAATTCACTATTGTTTAATTTTTTATTTGCTCTTACACACAGTGAGATTACTTTCAGCTGTACTATATAATTGATGCATTTACACACATTATCTTTGTTTTCAATGTAATGGTTTATTTATATGCTGTATTGCAATAATTGTAACATTTAAATAAAATCCTGAATTCAAAGATTACTGAGTGTATTTATAATACATATATATATATATTTAATATAATATATATTGGTCAAATGGTCAAAAAATGGTCCTTATCTGTCTCCTCTGGGGTGGTACCCTTTCAAAAAGTACACATTTGCACCTCAACATTTCAAATGACCTCACATGTGTATATTGCAACAAAAGTGCAAATTAGTACATCAAAGGTACACACTGGTACCAAATTTATACATACCTTTTTAATAGATACTGCCCCAGTGACAGCTTGGGACTTTTTTGGACCATTTTTCTGATTGTGTATGCATTGCAAATAATTCACCAATTCATTTTTACAGGCGATTCAATTTACGTTTTGTTGGACCAAATAACATTGCACTGTCAAAAAATGGTAAATATGTTCCCCAGCTGTCACTGGGGCTGTACCATTTCAAAACATTCACCTTTGTCCCTAAAGAGTTCATAATAGTACCTCAGAGGTACAGTATGTATTAGTACAAGCTTTGGGTACCAAATTCAAAAGAGGACCTTCTTAAAGGGTACTATCATGTGCCATTGATTTGGTTTTTTAATACATTCAATACTCTACTCAAGTGCAAATTCAAGCAAATCTGGCTATTACAGGCTTACTGTGGGCAGTGTACATATTGCATACGTCAGATATAGTGATTTAATGTCTGTTAGAGCTGTGCCCTCCCTATTGTACCAGTTTTCAAACATCTGTTAACAATATGATTTGAGTTTAAAATTATTATCTGCATTGTACAGCACTTTAGATCAACTGACAGTTAACAAGAAAAAGAAAGAAAGAGAAAGCAATATGGTAGAAGAACCATATAGAGGTCATTATTAGAAACATTATGTAACCATTGTTCATTGTTTTTGTCTCCCATTAAAGCCGTAAAAATGTGTGTCATTATTTGCCCTGTAGGTCTTTGAAGAGGGATAATCTGATTCTCACAAACAGATTTCATTCATCAGAAATGTGATCATAGATTAAATCTATATCTGAACTCAATCTGCACCTTTAATCACACCAATGCAACAGCTGCTTCATCTTAACTCTTGTATTTGGATTATGAAGGCTTTAAACTATTGTTTTAAAGGTGAGGGTGACTTTTCTATCAGACTGTGACCATTGTCATTATTTCTGCACAGAGCTTTCAAGTCAAGCAGTCCGATGTGACAAATGCATAACTGGTTTCTGATATAACCTGATAATATAAAAAGTCATTTTGCATGATGATTCTATTCTATACAAATTTACAGTGTTAAAAACAGTGTTTGATAAACATTTTTTACATACACTACAAAACTGAAAATGCCTATTTGTGACCGCATAGACCACAAAACCAGTCATAAAGTTCAAATAATTTTTGTTTACTTTTTTTTACTTAAATATTGAATCGCATGAAATATAAACGTTTAAGTATGGATTTATTAAATTGGATTTATTATAAAATTGGTTTACTTAAATGTTTTTAGGTAATCTGTGTCCACAAAATGTTTAAAGGTGCAGTGTGTACATTTTAGCGGCATCTAGTGGTGAGGTGCTGGTGAATTGCAACCAATGGCTCAGTACACTGCTTACCCCTCGTTTTTTAATCACATAGAGAAGCTACGGTAGCCCCAACTGGACAAACATGTCATTGGAGACAACTTAGTAAAAAAAAGTTTGTCCATTAAGGGTTTTTGTAGAAACATGGCGGCACAAAATGGCGACTTCCATGTAAGGGGACCCTCGGTATATGTAGATAAATCTCATTCTTAGGTAATAAACACATAACGGTTCATTATGAAAGGTCTTTATACACCACTGATAATATAGTTTTGTATATTATTTTGCATTTCTGTCAAGAGATCCTTCTAAAAATTACACACTGCACCTTTAAGTACTCTGAACTTGTCAGGCTTTACAGCGTAATGATTTTTGGCATAAAAAAATCTATTATTTTGACCCAACTTTTTTTGCTTTTCCTGCAAATGTACCCATGCTACTTAGGTCCAGGGTCACATATGTTACCTTAAAAGGTTTTGTTGGTGTGAACAATAAAAAAAAACAATAACCAATTTTTCTTAACTGACTGCATTTTTAAGGATTAATACAAACTTGACTCTGAATAATGTGGAAAAACCCCTCAGGGAGAAATTAGAGATTCAGCAGAGCGAAATCAAATCCTCCCATTGCCTAGTCTACCATCGATCTCCTGTTTCACACAAACTGGGGCCAGGGATTCAAATTAGTCAAGCCAGTCAACCGCATGGATAATCATAATGACAATTAACCAGTTAGTCCAAAATTAATGAATGTCTTGTCTGTCAGTGGCTCCGTGTCAACAGGCAAACGCAAAGTACATGATGTTATTCTGTAATGCTATTAGTATTACATAATTTGCCATGTGATCAAATTTCAATGATTATAAACTCACGTGATATGGAATACAAAAATCTATTTTCTGGAACAGATGGACAGCTTTACAGATACATTTAGTTTTAACTCTAAAAAATATTGGGTTGTTTTTAACCCAGGGCTGGGTAACTATTGGACAGAAAACATTTCTGGGTTAAAATGACCCAAATAATGGGTTGTTTTTACCCAACTGCTGGGTTATTGTTAATCAACCATGTTGAAACAACCCAGCAGTTGGGTTAAAACAACCCATTATTTGGGTCATTTTAACCAAGAAATCTGTTCTGTCCAATAGTTACCCAGCCCTGGGTTAAAAACAACCCAACATTTTTTTGTGTGTATTTAAATGCATAATGATTTCTTACAATGCATGTAATATTTTTATTAAGATTAGTGACTGATTATTTCCATAAAGTTCCATTTTATTGGAAATTAAAGTAAACAAAACACTTAATATAAAAACAAATTCTGTCATTACACGTTTAACCTTTAATAGAGGTCTTGAACAGGCTGCTTTTCCACAAATATTACAGAATACTGTTTTGTGTTTCAAAAAAATAAAGATTATTGACAGTAACTTACAGACTTCTATTAAAGAAACGATGAAAATAAATGTGCTCTACTGTTTTTAGTTTTAAAAACCGGCCACCATAAAAGTCTTTCTTGACTGCGTTATAACACATATGATACAATTAAACAAAATACCTTTACTATCAAATATATAAATCTTTTCCATTCTTTTGTATTTTATATATTATTTTAATAGCAGCAAATTAAGCTCATAAAAATACACACACTGTCCGTTATGCCATTCTTAAAGGGTTAGTTCACCCCCCCCCCAAAAAAAATCTCAAAAAACTTAAACAAAAGAAAGTAAGAGGGTTTGAACATCAAAATGACAAGACAATATTGACAAAATTTTCATTTTTGGGGTAAACTAACCCTTTAACATATTCAAAGATTAGTTATGATGTTACCATCTTTGACTTGTTTTATGAATGTCAGATTTGATTCTAACCCTGAGATGATTATAATTTCTGGGGCTTGTATAAAAAGTGCATTACATTAATAGAGGAGCATTCTGTTTGCTACAAAACAACATGAAGTTGCCTAGATTAGCTAGCAGAGATGTAGGTCTAATCTTCAATACTGATATCATAACACACAATAACCAAGTTAGTTATATGTATATGTTTAAATGTATGTGGCCTGAATATCCACACTTTATAATACACAAATTTCATTGCATAATGTAACAAAACGCAAACAAACTGCTAGAGATTTACGTAATTAAACTGTTTAGATTCATTTTTGCAGTTTCTCTAACTAGTAGTAACTAGTCTCATAATGATTTTCAGTAAATCTACACTATGAAGTGTCACAGCTGTTAGGAGACCAGCTCATAAACAGATTTAGAACTAAGTTTCTTTAAACAGTATGTCAACATATAGTTTTTCACAATATATAAATGAATTAATGCCATTATTGAAAAAACTTCTTTGCTTTAATCAACAACCACACACTCTTTAAACAATGCTGGGTTATTTTTTAAGCCAATGATATATCAGAACAGGACAAACTCAAACCCCTGGGTTCAATTGACCCAGGAAATGTTTATATTTGGCTCAATGATGGGTTAGAACAACCCATAGAATAACCCAATGGGTTGGGTCCGGCCTTTTTTGAACCAACATGGGGTAAAAACACAGCATTTTTTAAAGTGTATGAAAAATATGGAGGTTATGGTAATATTTATGTTTATATTAAGTACTTACAGAGTTTTAGGTAACACTTTCTTCTAATAAGGTTGGTTTTGGTAACATTAGTTAATGCATTAGCTTACATACAATAAACTAAACAATGAAAAATACTTCTACAGCATTTATTCATCTTAGTTCGTGTAAATTTCAGTATTTGAAAAATTTATATTTTCAATTTAAAGTTGTAAATGAGTTAATGCGACATGAACAATTGTGAAGACATTAATAACATTAACGAAATTAAATAAAAGCTGAAAAACTGTGTTGTACATTATTAATTCATAGCTATTCTATTTACTAATGTTAACAAATACATCCTTATTGTTTTTTAAATACTTTAATTTAATTTAATTTAATTTAATTTAATTTAATTTAATTTAATTTAATTTAATTTAATTTAATTTAATTTAATTTAATTTAATTTAATAGTTGTTATAAGATAACACAAAATATTTGCAGTTCAATCTCATTGTCATAACAGCCTCCAAAAAACAAATTTTAACATTTCACAAAGACTTTTTTTAAAATGTAAAATAAATATTTGGGGTCCCCAGAATACATATGAGAAGTTTTAGCTCAAAATGCAGTATAGATAATTTATTAAAGCATGGTAAAATTGACACTTTGTAGCCGTGAGTAAAAATGTGCCAGTTTTGGGTGTGTCCTTTAACATGCAAATGAGCTGATCTCTGCACTAAATGGCAGTGCCGTGGGTGCAGATTAAGGGGCGGTATTATCCTTTTCTGACATCACAAGGAGAGCCAAATTTCAATTACCTATTTTTTCACATGCTTTACCAAAACTAAGTTACTGTATTGCTCTTTTCACATTGTCTAGGTCAATAGAAGCACTGGGGACCCAATTATAGCACTTAAACATGGAAAAGTCAGATTTTTATGATAGGTCCCCTTTAACTAATCCGAATTGCTCAGTTTATAGGGGCCATTGTAATAAGAATGCTGTCTTAGAATATACACCTGCCAAAGTATCCAGCAGACAGCAACCTAGGAGTTGGAACAGATATTATAGTATATAAAATGTATGTTACTCCCGTTTTATAGTATCAGAGAAGTTTTTTGTAACCCAACCTTTACGTGCAGCTACACTATCATTAGGGTTCTCCTCAAAACCAACGACAATGTTTTGGTCTAAAGCCTTGTCCCAGCATTTTCAATTTCATGCATGATGTAGACCAAACTCTTCATCATCATCGTCCTCATTATTATATATATAAATCATCCTTTCATTCACTTATCTTTGAAATCTGCCTGTCACATTTCAGGTTGCTGTATAAAAGGTATGAGCTGTAGAGGTAATGTATCCTGACTAGAAACTGTGGCCACATCAACATTGGATCCCTTCATGGCCACACTGTCCCTTGCAATCCCACTCTGTTTCTCGTCTTCATCGTCATCATCCTCCGTATCCTCTTTATCCATGAAGGCTACTTCATTCTCATAACAGAAAGAGTTTGAACTGGACCTCATGAGCTTCTTTTCGGCCAAGTCTCTGGCACTGCACTGTGGAGTGCTGGGAACCTCGTAGGTGTTCTCAAACCTCGAGTAGTCCACCTTGTAAAGGTTTTTCTCTTCAAAAAGGACCGTCTCGAACCGATGGCCCCACAGAATTTCGCTCGTCACGTATGAGCTGCGACATTGAGTGGTCATGGCGGTTGCCTCCACCATCCCTTCCAAAATCACAACTATTTCCAGCTCAGAATTTTCCAGTTCCTGTTTGCTCATGTCATAAAATGGACTGTCCTCGTCGATCTCATGGACAATGGTAATAGGCGACACTAAAAATATCCGGTCAATACCAGTGTCAAACCCAACATCAATGTCTATTTGATCCAGTGGGATAAACTCTCCCTCAGCAGTGGTACGAGATTTGAGAAGCTGGGCTCGAACATGAGCCTCCACCAGGTGACTCTTTCGTAGGTTCCCGACTCTCCACATCAGGCACAGCTTGCCGTCTCTCATGGCTATCGTGGCGTAATAACTGAACACGAGGGTTTCATTTCTTTTTTTGGGCTTGGCCATCTTGGCCATGACCGCACCAATGATGAAAGCATCAATGATGCATCCAAAAATGCTTTGGAAGACCACCACAAAGACAGCAAAGGGACACTCCTCCGTCACGTAGCGATAACCGTAGCCAATAGTCGTTTGCGTCTCCACAGAAAACAGGAATGCGGCCGTAAAACTGTCTACGTTTGAAATACATATCTGCTCTTGATTTTCCGAATCGCCTGACCAAAGCGCGACTAGCCAAAATATGACTCCGAAAAGAAGCCAGGAGAGCAAGAAAGAGAGGCAGAAGATGACCATCATCCAACGCCAGCGAATGTCAACACACGTCGTGAAGATGTCAGCCAGGTACCGCTGACCTTTCTCGCTCATGTTGATGAACTGTACGTTGCAGCGGCCGTCTTTGTTTACAAAGCGGCTTTGCGTTTGATTCTGCGTGGGCACTTTGCCGCCTGCATTTCCATTGCCGAAGCCATTTTGCATGGCGATGGGGGACAACTTCATACCGCCTTCTTCCGATGAAACTATGCTGTAGCGGTGCGCTCTCACGCTTCCCATAACTTCGGCATGAGCTGGCTGAACCTCGTCTGCTTTGGAAAACAGTCTGAGTTTTTGGAGGACGCGTTGGAGAAACACTTTTGAACTCTTACGTGGACCAACAAGCAAACAAAAATACGTTTCCAGAGTAAGGGCAAGTCACGTGAAGGCTAATATGATCTTATCATCTTTCACCAAATCATCGGATCTTATCTTCAAAGCAGGGCTGTGGGAATCACAAATGGACAAAAATAAATATATTACAGAGCAAGCATCTCAAATCACAAACTTAATGTATATCGGCATGAAAATCTGTTGGCTGCAAAATGTTAATTTTTGACTTTTAAGGGTTTAAAAGGGCTAACTTTCAAGATATTTTCTGTGTGGGTGGAGCCATTTTCTTTTGAATGACATGAATATGACGAGTGATGTAACACTTGACATAGCTTGACATCACAAAATTGTTTTTTTCAAAGCACTGCACATTACATTACACTGTGCTTACAGTAAACAGATTATTCATAGCCATTCAGCCTTAAATAACATTTTAAAATATAACAAACTTTTTGTTTGTTTAACATAAAATAAAATAAAAACTGTAAATGGAAATATGTTACACATACTATTTGGTTTTCCTCTTTTGATCTGAAAAGATCAATACAATGTTGTCTGCTATTCTGTGACTGCCATCTAAATCAGTATGGACTTTAGATGCAATGGGACTCTTTAATTGTAAATATTGAAAACAATGCCACAAAATTTAAGAGAATTTGGGCTAAAGGTTTTAGATATAAATTTAGAAATTACATAAAAGCAAGAACACACTGAGCATAGCTAATGCATTTCTATAATATTGTTCAAAAGTAGAAATAGATAGATAGATAGATAGATAGATAGATAGATAGATAGATAGATAGATAGATAGATAGATAGATAGATAGATGGCCAAAAGCTGCACCTTAACAATCAGCGTTCTGCAAATAGCTTGTCTATTATTGTCCCAATAACATTTACATTTAATTAACCAGTAAACAAAGATTAAAAACACCTAAAGAGTACTTACCTTTAAGAGTTCAGTCCCTAACCTGGTTTATATCAGCACATTTCGAGAGATTAAAGTTGTTCTCTAGGGAAGGACAGCCGTGTGTTGGCCAAAGCTCAAACAGATCGATAAATACTTCACAAAATCCTCTGAATCTCCGCCCCGTGATGCTGTAATGTCAGCTGTGATGGTGTGGTGTTGACAGCATCCCTCAGCCCAACCTGCCCTCGTGATAACACAATGCATTGAGAAATGCAATCTCTTAAAAAAAAACTTTAATGTTTTATGTCTGACTGTATGGTTCCATAAAGAAATTGAGATTTATACATTATCTGAAAGCTGAACAAATAGGCTTTCTATTGATGTATGGTTTGTTAGTATATAAAAAATCTAAATATTGAGAAAATCGTCCTTAAAGTTAAGCAACTGCATCCATTCACAAAAAAAATAAAGTTTTGATATATTTACAAAACAGGATCTTTATGTAATATCCTAATGATTTTTGGCATTAAAGAAAAATCTATGGTTTTATGGTCCAGGGTCACAACTGCTTTAAAAAAAAAAAATTCAGACAAAGAAATGACTAAAGCACCGATTAGTTTGGGAACTAATTTTACCAAAATGATTTCTAGGGTGATTTCCAAAAGGACTAAAGCACCATTTTCCAGTTGCATCCGCAATGTACCATTCATACTGATGGCTGTTCTGAAATCAGTGCAAATGACAGCAGCATTCATGCAGTGATGATGGGCGATACAGAAAACATCCAGACAGCAATCTGACCCAAACAATAACCTTTTCATTTATCCCTATAATACACATGTGCAAGTACCATCATACTGCCGCCACCTCCTCATGTAAATGGTCAAGATAGAAAGAGGATACACACAGACAGGACTGAATTAGTGGCTGAAATGTGCACATCAGTCATGAGATCAGCTTCCTGTACAATCAATAGACATTTGATTTAAATTTATAATTGATGCATTGTTATTTTACTTCTGCAGGAACAACATCTCAAAGTTTTTTGCTTTGTTTAATACATACTCCATTTCAAACATTGACTTCAAACGAACTAAAGGTGATTCATTTTGATTGATTTTTCAGTAAAGTTACTGGAGATATCAGTGGTATGAAGACACAACTGGGACTTTAGTTTTTGAGGAAAACATCTTGAGCATCAGCTCACCATCAGATCAGGATGAGTTCTGGTGTAGAGGAGAGAGAGAGATGGACGACCCTCATCCTCACAGTACAGTGATCATGTGACTCTCTCTGTTAAAGGTCAGTAATGACTGTAATAAAGACTCAAAGAGAAGTTTCTTCAGGATCTGAATGTATTTTATTATCTTGCAGGATCAAAACCAAAACCTGAACTCACATCAGATACTGAAGGATCTGTACTGACGCTGAAGTGTCACATGATCAGTCACACACACCTATACAAAACACTGAGAAGACGACAACAAGAACAAACTCTTACACAATCCACAGTGTTAAGATTCAGATTTCATATCACAGCAGAGATGTTTCTGATTTTTATGGAGCCCCGAAATTTTTATTTTATTTTAGGTACAATGCTTGGCAGTAAAATAAATTACCCAACATTATATATAATGAAATGAAACCTTAGAAAAATGCAGAAATAAAATGCAACACCACACAACATTAAATACTGTAGCAGTTTATTACTGCAAAACATTAAATATAATAGTAAAAACGAGACACAAACACATTTTCTGATGATTACATATGGTTATATAACATTTATAACTAATTCAATGTTTATTTATAAATATATGTGCAGGGGCACAATGAATCCATTTTGGTTTTATAGTTACAAATTACCAACCGAATCTCAGAAATTTCTGTGGTATAGTCACAGAATATTTTGCTAATTTATGTGTCATTGATTGTCACGGACTTCCACATTTTTCCGTGTCTGTACCACAGACTTTCTTTTCCATGTCAGTTTCACATATTGGTTACTCGATTGTTTTTTCCTATATTTAAACCATTGTCGCTTGGGTTTTGGGGATAGATTTTGAGTTTGGGTTAGGATGTCACTTTAATTATTGGTTTATACAACTTTTTCTGATTTTTAAACCATTGCCTTCTGGCATTAGGGTATGAGTTGGGTTTGGATGTCATTTTATGTAACAGAAAGTCGTTCTAACCCCAAACCCAAGCGACAATGGTAAGAAAATAGGAAAAACAATCAAGTAAACAATACGTGAAACTGACCAGAAAAAGAAAGTCAGTGGTACGGACACAGAAAAATACAGAGATCAGTGACAATGAGTGCGTTTACATGCACAGAATAAGCGGATAACTATCAAAAATCTGCTTATTATAGAAAACTGTTTTCATGCGTTTACATGCAAATCAATAAACCGGCTATGCAGACAACTGCGTTTACATGGGACTTGAAGACTTATCAGTTTTCTCGCAGGCAGTGACGTCACCACCTATAGTACATAATAGTTGAACAAAAAGCCAACGCCATATCTGTCTTAAGCTGTACTGTTGTATCTCTTCACGTGTGTGCAGAACCTGTAAATGTAACATGAGCTTCTATTTTAACAGTTTCTCTGCCAACTGCTTTAGTCGAGCGGAGACTTTTATGCGTTACTTTGCGCTTACTTCCGCGTGTGACGTTTATCTTTCATACGCGGAGACATGCGCACATGGACAAAACCATGAGAAAGTAGGTTAAGGTGTTTACATGCCACGCGAAATCGGCTTAATGAGCAAAAAACTACCTGTGCCGATCGATTTTTGCTTACGCTGTTTATGGGCTTTCCCCAATTAAAGAAAACCGCTTTACGTGTTTACATGACCCCACGTGTTATCAGTTTATTAAGCATAATCGGCGTAAGACTGTGCATGTAAACGCACTCAATGACACGGATAAATTAGCAAAATATTCTGTGACTATACCATGGAAATTTGTGAGATCAGGCAAATATCCATGGTTCAAGTGACTATTTAATTATACAAATGGATTTACAAATCAACCTACCAAAAACCATGGTAATTAAACTTAATAAGGCTAATAAAACCATGATTAATTTTCCTGAGGGAAAGAAAATGATGGCCACATGGCTGGCTATAAAAATAAATTATTATAAATTATAGTAAAATAAATTATAGTTTTCATAGCAGGATGGCAAAGTTGGGTATACTAACAAAACAAAAAATATGCAACAAATGTATTAAGCTGCATTTAATTCAGCATATAATCTAAAAAAAAAACACAAAACATTTTATTCAGGTCCTTAAAGCTGCAATATTCAACCCTGTAACTTAGTTTTGGTAAACCATTCTCTGCAAGCACGTGAAAAATTAGATCATTGAAATTTGGCTCTCCTTGTGATGTCATAAGGAGCTCTTATTATAATAATACCGCCCCTTAATCTGCACTATCCAACCACAACACTGCCATTTAGTGCAGAGAGAAAGAGAGAGATTTTTTTTTGCTCACACCTACAAAGTGTCAATTTTTACATGTTATAATAAATCATTTTGAGCTAAAACTTCACATGAGTAAAGTCAAAGTGACATTTCTCGCAAAACTGGACCTAACAGCTCAATTTATAAATCATTATTATAAACGTACCACCGTGAATCAGAGGAAGATAAGGAGACAGTTTTGAACATTGATTGTTTAGGTTATTGCTCATTAAGGATTTGAGCTTTAAAAACATCAGGATTGATTTATAAAATGTTATTACAATGACATCAACACTTAATATAAAAAATAAATGAATAAAAAAAATTTAATTGAATGAATGAAATGTATGTAAGAGCCAATCAGGCATAGAAACTGGCATTGTGATATATCTGAGGCTTATTTGAGATCATGGCACAGTTTAAGTCACTTCTAAATCCAGAGCTCCTCAACATGAACACCGTCTTACACCAGGCACTTTTCTTCTGATCTTTCTTCATGATTGCAGTGACTTCAAACGTTTCATACGGGGGAATCAGCACCTCTTTTTCACGAGGAAACTGGGAGTATTTTGACACATCGGCACCATAACAAGTTTTGATTTCAAAACAAGATTCTGTTCCAAATATCACAGTTTTTTCACGTTTAAGAGAGGAGGACGCAAATGAACCAAAACGAATGTGTTTGTTCAGAACATTCTCATCAAATGTAAGTCTGGTACCACGATAAGTTGTTATGCATTTCTTTTGTGTTTTCTTAAGAATCTGTATCGCTTCTGTCAACAAAAAGTGAAGTGAATACCACGTGTAAATCTTGTCTCTGTATTTTTGTCTACCAGCCCTGACATCCTGATTCAACTTTCTGTGTAGCTCAGAAATACTGTACGTATAAATTGCAACTAAATGGTGCATTTTCAATTTATTAGGTCCAGGGATTTGTCCTGTACTATACAACCAAGCTTCCCCAAAGTAAGATAATTTATAATCACAGATTTCTTTGATAAGATATTTTGTTCTCACTAAGTTTTCCATCTTGTATGTACAGCCGTCATATCGGTCATCAACTGAGTCCGGTGCCATATCCAATGGATATATCTCTCCTTCAACAGGCACTCTGTTATCCTACAGCAATGAGAAATAATAATTTCAGATTATCAATAATCATGATTGCACAGTAATATACAGACTCATAATTCAGTTTTACCTGTCCCAGGACAACTTTACTGGTGACAATGAGAATAAGAGCTGCGTTGAACAACATCCTGATTTGCAAAACCAATGGAGATCAGGTATGAATACAATACAGTCAAGAAGCTGCATGACAAAAAACACAACATTGTGTTAGACAGACATCCAAAATCATTGCACGATACAAAACTGCAGACCGCAGCTTCTTATACTTTCCAGTTGAGGAATAAGGAAGCATTTAACATTTTGCCTTAAAAGCCATTTAAAACATTTATACTTTTTAAAGCAAACATATTAATGCAAGCATTGATTGTGAATATCAAATCATATCTGCTAACAATCAATTCACCAACATGAACATTTACAGTTACAAACCTTTTCAGATGTTGAGACCTTCAGGTGATTTTCTTCCAGTAACAAGTTTCAAAGGTACATACATATATAATGTTGAGATCTTATGTGCATGAACAAAGAGTGGCAGTGAGAAAGAAACTACAAGGGTTTTATACCAATAAAAAGTAGTAGGAGGGGCAAAGGTCTCTAAGCTATTGAATGTGAACATCTGCAGATAACATCTATATTTAAATTCTATATCACACTATTTTTTTTATCTGTTTGTGTTGGGGCGTTTTCATGGCGCAGATGGAGAAATAAACAACAAAAATAATTTAGAAATGGGAATAATAAAAAATAGTTATCATACACCAGAACTAATAATTATTTATGATTTGTGAAGCACAAGATGGTTAAAAGCATTAAAAAGAAAAGTAAAATCATTAGGTTAATTCATTTGGGTTAACTCATTTGCCCTGCTATGGGCTTTAACACCTCATCACAGGAAATGAACAAGCAACAGTTTCTGTCTGCACTTGTTAAGATACTGTACTGTCAAAGACAACTGTCAAATCATAATGCAGAGAGAGACAAACAAAATACCATCAATTTACTATTACTGTTAGGGTTGCTTAACGATTAATCGCGATTAATCGATAGCAGAATAAAAGTTTTTGTTTACATCATATATATGTGTGAACTGTATATAATAACTTTGAATAAATAAATGCACACACATGCATGTATATATTTAAGAAATGTTTACATGTGTATATACACTTGTATATTTATTTATAATTTATATTATATATAAATATAAATACCTAATATATAAATATATTTTTTTCTTTTAATTAAACATGCATGTGTGCATATTTATATATACATAATTATTATAAACAGTTCACACACACATATATGATGTAAACAAAAACTTTTATTCTGCTATCGATTAATCGTGATTAATCGTTAAGCATCCCTAATTACTGTAATAAACAGTTCACAAGTTCGCCTGCGCATTCAGTCTATTGAATGATGGTAATATAAGGCTTGCTGTCCTCAGAGGGAGCTCGAACCCGAGGCTCGGCTCGAGCCCCAAGTTCAAAACCCCTCATGGTAAGACTACAGAGAGAGGAATGAGCAAAATAAAGAAGGAGATTTGGGGAGGAGGAGGGATGCCGGATGAATAGTCACTGGTAGGCGTTGGGACTGACTCGCTTAAATAGGCTCTATGATTAGAGATGCACCGATATTTCAGCTAATAATTTGAATTTTGCGGCCCTCAGGTTGCAACTGGTACCCCTGAGCAAATTGCTGTGTGTGTGTTTACTGCTCACTTGGATGAGTTAAATGCAGAGGTCACAGGTTTTGAGTATGTGTTGCATATTTGACAAGCATATCACACTTTCACACACTTTAACATATGTCTTGTTAATCAAAAGAGAACAGGAAAATGCTATGAATTTGATCTCTGTGTATACATCACAAGATTAAGATAATTATACAAATCCATCCAAAATCTCCTTAAACCGCAACAGTCACAAAAAACAGGCTGTTGAGGATCCCCTATCAATGTGATGTCACATTGATTACGCTCCAACCATAACCGCTCACAAACTCCACCTTATGAGCACGTAGTTCAACCTTCTGCCAGATACATATGTTTTGATGTAGTCCAAAGCACATGTGTAAGCGCTCTACACCTACTTTGCATATGGGGAGGGGAGCAGAAACTTTCTTTGCATTTAAAGAGACGCATACAAAAATGTTTTTCATTGCAGCCACAAATGGCCATGTTCAACATCGTATAATAAAAGATCTGTGGTGTAATTTAAGCTGAAACTTTACCAACACATTCTGGGGATACCAGAGATGTTGCTGAAAACACCTACATTTGGTCCTTTATTTTCTTATTAGTGTCATGCCTGTTAATTAACACATATTGGCTTGGTTTCACAGACAAGGCTTAGCTAAAGCCAGGACTAGGTCATATTTAAATGAAGATGTTAAGCATCTTTTATAAAAAGTGCTGTCGCGACTAATCATTTGCAGAATAATCTTATATAATTTATATTATATATAAATATAAATATTTATTATATAAATATATTTTTTTCTTAAAATTATACATGTATGTGTGTGTTTTTATATAATAATAATAATAATAATAATAATAATAATAATAATAATAATAATAATAATAATAATAATAATAATAAATAATAATAATAATAATAATAATAATAATAATAATAATAATAACATGTTTAATTTACAAAGTGCTGCAAGCTCAAGGATGCTTCACAATAACAATAAGGAGCAAACAATAAATAAATACAGAAATGGACAATGGACAATTGCCCAGTCCAAGCGATCACGGTTGCGTTTCGCATTGCAAGTGTAGTAAAAAGAAACAATAACCAAAAATGACATAAAACAGAAACAAAAAACAAGCAGGATCAAAACAAGACAGCATGAAAGATCTGCAGCTGAAGCAAAGGTCTGATGCAACAGACTAATGGAGTGTAAGGAAACTGATTAAGAAAAACATGTCATGACAGATAGTATTTATTAAACAAATGGGTTTTGAGTTTATACTTCATTTCATGCAGTGTTGTTGTTGTCCTCAGAGACAGGGGGAGAGAGTTTCATAGCTTAGGGGCTACTGTATAACTGAGAAAGACCTACCACCCACAGATGGCGAAATCTTGACTCACAGAGGAGTTCACAGTCAGAAGATCGGAAGGTTCGAGGGGGAATATAAGGAGAAAGTAAGTCAGAGAGATAGGAAGGAGCAAGACCATTGAGTGACTTAAAGGTAAGCAGGAGTATTTTGTAAGTAATACGAGAAGACAAGGGTAGCCAGTGGAGGTCGAAGAGAATTGGAGTGATATGAGCAGAACGTTTAGTGTAAGTTAGCAATCTTGCGGCAGAGTTTTGAATATATTGCAAACGTCAGATAGAGTGTGCTGGTAGTCCAGAAAAAAGAGCATAACAGTAGTCGAGACGAGATGTGGTGAACGCATGTACCAAAGATTCAGCGTCTTTTGGGCTAACACAGGAACGGAGCTTGGCAATGCGGCAGAGTTGAAAAAGTTTTACAGAGTTGACTAATATAGTCGAAGGTCAGTGAAGAGTCAAGGGTGATACCCAAGTTTTTAAAAGTGGCAGCTGGAAAAATTTATGTAGTTTCAACGTCTTCAAAGTCTTAGTTATGTTTTTTGTTAGAGATGGTGGACCAGTAATTAAGATTTCTGTCTTAGTTAGATTCATAACTGAGAAAGTTGCAGTTCAGCCTGGTCTTTATTTCATTAATACATGAGGATAGTAATGTAGTCTGTTGAATAGAGTCCGGTTGACAAGCGGTATATATCTGAATATCGTTGGCATAACAGTGATAGTCCATGGTGGCGAATAATTTGTCAGAGCGGCAAAATGTAAATAAAAACAGTAATGGGCCGAGAACTGATCCTTGTGGAACACCTTGCTTTAAGATGACAGTGGGAGATTTATAATTGTGCATGTTGATATAAAATGTTCTGTCTGTCCAATAGTAGGAAAACCAGGATAGCGCAGCTCCTGAGATACCAATCTCTGAGAGGTGCTTCAGTAAGAGTTTATGACAGACAGTATTAAAAACTGAGCTGAGGTTGAGTAATAAAAGTATGGAGAGGTTTCCAGAGGCACCAGAGAGTCTTTGATAAACCTTACTACTGCAGTTTCAGTTATGTGATTTTGGCGGAAACCAGACTGAAATAAAGTAAAAATATCATTGAGAGACAGAAATGTCACCAATTGAGTGGCAACAACCTTTTCCAAAAATTTTGAGACGTATGGTAAGTTGGAAATGGGCGGATAATTAGTCAAGTCAATTGGGGCCAAATTTGTTTTTTTTTTTTTAAGAATAGGAGTAACTGCAGGCTTCTTTAGTGAAACTGGAACAAAGGGAGAGAGAAGAGACATTTCACAAGATGTGAGATAGGAGCAGAAATGACAGTGGTGCAGTGCTTCAGAAGGATTGTTGGTGCGGGATCCAGCCGGCATGAGGAAGAGTTTGATTTCTGTATTATTTCTCTAATTAAGATGGGGTTAATCAATGTAAAGTTATTAATTGTATGTATAGACTGAGCTTGCTCACAAGTATATATACATAATTATTAAACACAGTACACACACATATATTATGTAAACAAAAAACTTTATTCTGCAAACTAATCGTGAGGCAGCACTATTTATAAACATGCCTTGGAAAAAGATGTTACTGGCATTGATTTAAAACATGATTAAAACAGTTATGGTATAAACAGCAATTTTTATTTGACTTGTTTGAGTTTAAATGGCGGCATTTGACAGTTAGCAGCATCTTTCTCATGTAAGTTATTTGAACAAATTATGATAAACACATAAAACAATTACATTTATTTAGTATTGTTTTAATTTTATGAAAAATATTCATTTATGAAAAATATAAATATAATATCACTTCTTACACACTAGAGGGAGACATGAGCTCAGGAAATTATTTGCTTAACAAAAGTACATGCAAACACATTAAGGACTATAATAAACATTAACTAATAAGTAGTTTATGTCATATATATAGTTGTTTTTAAACTGTCACTCGCAATATGACTACCATACAACAACAACAGCAATAGTTTATGATTCATTCCATTAGGTATCTATAGTTTTAATTGGTCCCACCCTACAGTATCTGGCTAAATCTAACCACACCCTTGTCAAAACTAATGTGGGCCCTGCATGGGCTAACCCAAATGCGGTCTCTATGTTTTTTTTTGTAAGCAAGGCAAGTCCACTGGCCACAGTTTATGACTGGACACAGTTTCAGTGTGTATGCATAATTTATATATTTATCATTTGATGACGATAAACAGGTTGATTTGGCACATGCATGTTGATAATAATAATAATAATAATATGTTTATTTTTATAGCGCCTTTCCAATGCTCAAGGACGCTTTACAAAGAACAGTTAGAATACAACAGACATTCAACACTTAAATAGAACATAGAAATAGGTAGTAGTCTAGTCATTTGCTACAGACCAAACATCAGCAATTGCAGTTGCACATTGCAAAGTATTATATACAAGACAAAATGCAGAAGAATTAGAAGACATACATTATGACTGGTAGTACTGAGCAAAGAGATGCGTTTTAAGATTTGACTTGAATTCTTGAAGTGATGTTATAGTTCTAAGGGCCAGGGGCAGTGAGTTCTATAGCTTGGGAGCAATAACAGAGAAAGACCTGCCACCCATACTGTAGATGATAGTCGGAATCTGGGTACACACAGAAGCTTGCAATCTGAAGATCGAAGAGAACGAGGAGGAGTATAGAGAGAGAGTAATTCAGAAAGGTAGGGTGGAGCAAGACCATTGAGGGCTTTAAAAGAGGGGTATTTTGAATGTAATATGAGAGAGCACAGGTAGCCAGTGAAGATGATAAAGGACAGGGGTGATATGAGAAGAGCGTTTAGTGGAAGTAAGCATTCTTGCAGCAGAGTTTTGAATATACTGCAAGCGGGAGATAGACTGTGCAGTTAAACCATAAAATAATGAGTTGCAATAATCAATGCGTGATGTGACAAAGGCATGAACCAGTGTCTCGGCATCTTTTAAGCTGATGTATGAGCGGAGTTTAGAGATTCGTCGAAGTTGGAAAAATGCAGCTTTAGTGAGGCTACTAATGTAGGGATCTAAGGACAGGGAGGGGTCTAGAGTGATACCTAGATTTTTGATAGTGACAGATGGGGTGATAGATGTAGCAACGAGATCAAAGCTAGGAGAAACTGTTATATTTTTTGTTACGGTTGGGGGGCCGGTTTTTAAAATTTCAGTTTTGGTCAGGTTTAGACTTAAAAAATTTGAAGTTAGCCAGGTCTTTAGCTCACTGACACATGCTGAGAGTGATGCGATCTGGTTAATGCAGTCCGGTTGGCAGGCAGTGTAGATCTGAATATCATCAGCATAGCAGTGGTACTGAAAACCATGGCGGCGGATAATTTGGCCAATAGGCATGATATAAATGATGAATAGTAATGGTCCAAGAACTGAACCTTCAGGAACACCTTGTTTGAGTATGACAGTTGGCGATTTGTATTTGTGCATAGAAATAAAATATTGCCTGTTTGTCAGATAGGAGGAAAACCAGGATAGCGCTGCTCCAGAGATACCAAGTTCTGAAAGGCGCCCCAGTAATAGTCTGTGGCAGACAGTGTGGAATGCTGAGCTGAGATCGAGTAATAGCAGTAATGTAATGTTGCCTGAATCACCAGATAGGAGGAGATCATTAGTAACTCTAACTAGAGCTGTCTCAGTACTGTGATTGGGTCGAAATCCTGATTGAAAAACATCAAAATGATTATTGGTAGCCAGAAAAGATTGGAGTTGGCTGGCCACAACCTTTTCAATTATTTTTTAAACAAACGGTAGCTTAGAAATTGGGCGGTAATTAGCAAAGTCGGTTTTGTCAAGGTTTGGCTTTTTGAGGACAGGTGTAATAGCAGTAGTCTTTAAAGAAATCGGAAGATTAGCAGAAATAAGAGATGTGTTAACAAGATGTGAAATAGGTGCAGAAATGACATTTATACAGTGTTTCAGAAGAAATGTAGGTGCAGGGTCTAACTGGCAAGAAGAGGAATTCGATTTTTTGATTATAACACTTATTTGAGTGGGGTTTGTCAGTGTAAAGTTGTTCAGCAGATGAATAGGCTGAGCTTGCTCCAAGGAGGACATGGTCGGCTCGATATCAAAAGCCCTGCATAGGGCATTTAACTTATCTTGAAAATGGGTCAGGAAGGAGAAGCACAAGTCATCAGATTCCTGTAGACTGGTATTATGGATGGGTGAGTTAGTTAACCTATTAACCATGTTAAACAGGGGTTTGGGCCTGTTGTTAGCTTTATTAATGATATTGGAGATGTAGGATGAGTGGGCATCAGTGAAAGCTGCCTTGTAGTGGTTAATATGTTCGGAAAATACTTGAAAGTGTATGGTTAGGCCCATTTTCCTATAGAGGCGTTCAAGTTGTCTGCCTCTTGCCTTCATAGCTCGAAGCACAGGATTAAACCAGGGACAGGAGCGGGACACAGGAACAGACCTAGTCTTAACTGGAGCAAGCTTGTCTAAAACATTAGCAACAGCAGATTGATACAAGTCAGATACCATGGCTGGACAGGTGCAATTGAAAACATCAGATATAGCAGATGAAGCAACAGAGTCAGTGAAAGTGGCAACATTGATAGAATTGATTTTACGATAGGAGATTTTTACATCATTAATACACTTCATAGGACTGATTAATGTGAAATCGAAAGTGACAAGCTTATGATCAGAGATGGGAGTAAAGGGCGATTTATAGTCGTGCGTAGGTCCTACGGTGTAGCAGCGACGGCGTAGGTTCCGCGTCAGTTTTCATTTATACTTGTGCGTCGCCGTCCGCGTCGACGTGCAAACACACACGAAACCGCTGGTTGGCAGTAATCACGCGTGTAACCACGATAGCAGCAGAAGTCGTCACAGAAGAAGAAGCTAAGCAAGTTAATCCACAAACGAAGAAGAAATAGCAACTTGTTGTGTATAATTTGAGAAGACCAGCAATGATGGAAGTAAATAAACAGCGACTTATGTTGCAGTTTGAGTTAAATCACTCCTCAACTTGACTCATCTTTGTTTTCACCGTCTCAAACGGAAATACCTATGACGCAGTTTTTTTACCTGACGGGAGGGGTTCTGTTGGACCAATCACAGAGCTTGCGGTCCGCCTAGAGCCGACGCGCTGTTAGAAATTTTGTGAGGTGCGCGTCAGGCTACGCAGAGCTACGCACAGGCTACGGACAGGCTACGGATAGACCTACGCACGACTATAAATCGCCCTTTACAAGACCGCTAATCGAGAGTTTGTTTAAACCTGATGTACAAACTAAATCAAGGATATGACCATGTTTATGGGTTGGAAAGGTGACATTCTGGTTAAGATCAAAGCAGTCCAAGACAGACTTAAGCTGCGAAATCTAGGTGCAGGTAACATCAACATGTATATTAAAATCACCAAGTAAGATGACTTTAGAGGATGGAGTACAAGTTAAGGTTAGTAATTCGCTGAGTTCAGAAAAAAAGTCATTATGCTGCTTAGGTGGCCTATAGATTAGAATGATTATGAGGGGACATTTTGAGCCCACCTTTAAAACCATATCTTCAAAAGAATTTGTGCTGTGGAAGTCTAAAGTCCTTTACACACAGTAATTCCGGAAAATACACGTAAAATGCATCCTGGATTTTTCCGGAATGGTTAGAGTTTTTGTTCGTTCACACTGCCAAGATTACACGGCATCTGATGGTTCCGGAAAGACACGTGACCTGTTGAAAGTCCCGCCCTCTCTTCTACGCAGCATCTGAAGTTTGCAAAGTATTTATTATTCCTCTCTCCAGAAACAACTCGCGTGCATTTTTGTTTATAAAAAGACTACAAAGGAGCGCGTGAATGCACAGTTCTATTCTGGTGAATGATCTCAGCTTCAGAGTGGATATTTGACGAGCTCCCTGATCTCTGCTTTAATACAGTTGTCAGACATTTCTCATCGTGATTGTTTATATGCATTGAAAACCCGCATTTTGAAGAGCTGAACGATATATCTTGGTGGGATGACGCGCGGGTATTTTCGTTTATTATAGCTCAAATGAGCACGTGACGCGATATTCTTTTATGCTGCTGAATAATCTCCGTTTCAACGCAGTAAATGACAAGCTAACTTACCTGATATCTGCTTCAGTCCAGTTTGCTGACATTTCTCGTAGTGAATGTTGTAAATCCCTCATTTTAAAGAGTTGAACCAACTTCATGTTGCCATGACACGCGCGTCCTCACTACGGCACGTGTGTCATTGTTTATGCGTCTCATATATCATTTCCTGATAACTGCTTCAATCTAGTTTGCACCATTTCTCGTGGTGAATGTTTATATGCATATTATTTCTTGTTGTAATGAGCTGAACCATAACTTGTGTTGTGATGATGACGCGCGCGTCCTCACTTCGACACACCCATTATAGCATTCTTGCGGCTTTCTGTTCACACAGAGGGTTACCCGCGTATTTTACTAGGTCCTCTTTCCGGCAACAATCCCAGAAGATTAACGAGAGTTTTTGTTCACACAGACGCTTGTCTGGCAATTTTACGGGTATTTTCTGGGACCAGAGGTCTGTGTGAATGGGGTTTAACTGGGAGAGTGATATAGAGTTTTTATAGACGACCGCAAGGCCACCACCTCGGCCAGATAAACGCGGTTTAGACAGGTACTGATATCCGCCTGGTGTGAGCAGATTTAGATGTAGAAAGTAATTCGGTGTTTGTCAAGTCTCGCTAAGAAATAACATATCCAGATTGCAATCAGTAATTAGTTCATTCAAATAGGGGCCCATCCTATAGCAATGAGAAATAATGGGCCCTATCTTGCACCCAGCGCAATTGACTTTGTCAGTGACGCATGTATCATTCGTATTTTGCGCCGGCGCACAGCGGGGTTTTTCCCTCCACAGATGCACGTCAGCAAACTAGGGAATGAACTTGCGCTCCCTGGGCGGTTCAGCGCAAAAAGGAGGCGTGTTGCGGCGCAAACCATCTCTTATGCTATTTTGCAGTTTCAAAAAACAATTGCGCTACTAACCAAAAAAAACTAGTCTAAAGTCAGTGGCGCGTTGCGCGTGGTTCATTATGCTATTTTAAGGGCGCATGCTTGACCATAATGTATAGCGTGCACAACGCGCATACACTTTGCTTATCTAATCTACACAGATGCAACAGTTATTTTTGCAAATCATAAATTGTTACACTTAAAAATATTAATACACGAGATAAGGGGAATCATAGTGGTGAGCATTGTGGTGATAGTTTTTATTTATTCTCATGCAAATAACGATTAAAATATTTTCATAACTTTGTTGTGTGGCTGTATTACGTTTATTTTATGTAAATAATAGTTAAAATGTTTTCATAAGAAACCTTAATGTATATGAACTTGATTTGTAAGAGTACTTTGGGGTTGGACCTTGCTTGCGTTTCTTGGGTCCGATTTCAAAGCCCCCAAACCCTTTCAGCGGTGAGGGTGGACGCAGCGATGTCCTCTGCTGGCGTCAAGTCCTGAGGCAGATCCACCTCCCGTTACACGGCGTGCCCGATTTATGCTGGCAAGCGTGGGATTCCCCCGTACAAGGACGTCGGTCTCCTCGGCTGTAAACCGCTCCTGGCGTGCGCCTGGTAAATCCGTCATAATAATAGCAACCCGCCATGGAACTTGCGCCCTTGCGTTTAAAGGGAATGTTGGCTAGCGTTCTGATTGGTTTATTTGACGTTACGCCCAAACCACACCTATGAATAATGAACCTACTTCAGACCAACCCCTTATTGATTTGCGCCCGGCGCAAGAGTTATTTCTCACGCCGGGAAAATAGCAACAGCGCCCAAGATCCGCCCACAAACTCACTTGCACGTTGCGCTTCGCACTTGCGTTTCAGATCGTTAAAATAGAGCCCAATAACTTCAGTTCATCAGTATCATGATTGTACAGTAATATCAAGATTTATATTTATATATCTTACCTGTCCTAGGACAACATTACTGGTGACAATGAGAATAAGAGCTGCAGTGCTCAACATCCTGATGTAGTCTCAATAATCAAATGCACAACGAATGAAGATTAGGTATGAATACAATACAGTCAAGAAGCTGCAGGACAACAAATACAAAACTGTGTTAGAAAGCAAAAATCCTATATAGAAACTTTTTGCACAATACAAAACTGCAGACCGCAGCTTACAGTGTCTAGGAATAAGGAAGCATTCAACATTTTGCCTTAAAAGCCATTTAAAACATTTATACTTTTAAAAGCAAACATATTTCTTTAACCCAAGCATTGACTGTGAATATCAAGTCATATCCGCTAACAATCAATTCAGCAACATGAAAATTTACAATTAGAAACCTTTTCAGATGTAGAGATTTTTGTTCCAGTAACAAGTTTCAAATTTGAAGTTTAGCAAAATAAGTAAAGTACATGTATACATACCGTTTATATAATGTTATGATCTCATGTGCATGAACAAAGAGTGGCAGTGAGAAAGAAACTACAAGGGTTTTATATTTAAGAAAGTAGTAGGAGGGGCAAAGGTTTCTAAGCTATGAAATCATCACCAATTCTTAAAGGGGACATGTCATGAAAATCTGACTTTTTCATGTTTAAGTGCTATAATTGGGTCCCCAGTGCTTCTTTCAACCTAGAAAATGTGAAAAAAAAAGATCAACCCAGCAACTTAGTTTTGATAAACCATTCTCTGCAAGCATTTGAAAAAATAGGTCATTGAAATTTGCCTCCCTTTGTGTCAGAAGGAAATAATATCCCTCCTTAATCTGCACCATCCAACCAAGGCACAGCCATTTAGTGCAGAGATCAACCCATTTGCAAGTAAAAGGACACCAAAAAACAGCACATTTTTACTCATACAAAGTGGCAATTTTAACATGCTATAATAAATTATCTATATGATATTTTGAGCTAGAACTTCACATATAGTGGGTGAAATAAGTATTGAACAGGTCACCATTTTTCTCAGGGTGCACTCACACTATCCAAACCAAACCGCACTTGAGCGCGTTTGACCCTCAAAGCCTGTTTCGTTTGATTAGTGTGATTGCTCTGGATCACTTGCAAAGGTGGCCGTGGTTCACTTGGGCTGGGGCGCGAAAGGCTATAGTGTGAGCACAATCACACCAGAGCGCGGTTTAAAAGGAGAGACGTCCATTGCACGACCACTCACCTTCATCTGCCTTTGTTAAAACCTTACTATTCAAGCAGCAGGGTTACGTGAATGTCTGAGCTGCACACGCGTCAGATCAAATAAGCAATATGATGGCATGTGAGATCTGTGTGTCATCACGCACCAAAAAACTCAGAATAAGAAACACAGACTTAACATTATGATGGGTTCCAGTGTTAAGAGAGTGCTTTACTTCCTGCTTTGTTCAAAACAATCGTATCCTAATGGCGAAAGCACACCCTGGGTCAGATCTATAAAAGTATAGTGTGAGTGCGTGCATCTGGGGGAGTAGGGAGGGGGACAATCATGCTGAGTGTGCCCTCAGTAAATATATTTCCAACGGTGCTTATTGACCTGAAATTTTCAAGTAATCCATACATACAAAGAAACCAAAACATCCATACATAATCCATACATACAAAGAAACCAAAACAAATAAGTTCAGAAATAAAGTTATGTGTAATAATGTATAATGACACTGGGAAAAAGTATTGAACACATGAAGAAAGCAACATGATCTCACAAAGTTCTGTGGGATAGTCACGGAATTTTGTGCTCATTTTTCCGTGGCATTCTCACGGATCTCCGCATTTTTCCGTGGCCCTGCTACGGACTGTCTTTTTCCGTGGCATTCTCACGGATTGGTTACTCAACTGCTTTTTCCTATTTTCAAACCATTTTCGCTTCGGTTTAGGGTTAGATTTGGTGTTTGCATTAGTATGTCACTTTAACTATTGGTTTATATAATTTTTTCTGATTTATTCTTTTATATTTTCTAAACTTTAAACAATTGTCGCCTGGCGTTGGGGTTAGAGTTGGGTTTGGGTAGGGATGTCATTTCATGTAAATCTAACCCTAAACCGAAGCGAAAATGGTAAGAAAATAGGACAAAACAGTTGAGTAACCAATCCGTGAGAATGCCACGGAAAAAGACAGTCCGTAGCAGGGCCACGGAAAAATGCGGAGATACGTGAGAATGCCACGGAAAAATGAGCACAAAATTCCGTGACTATGCCACGGAAATTCGTGAGATCAGGTTGGAAGAAAGGGACGTGCAAAAAGGCATGGAAAGCCAAGACAAAAGCTGAAAAGGGAAAATCTGCTTACCCTTATCATGTAGGCTCCAAAACACCTGATACGAATTACTTCAGTCAACCCTACTACTTAACCTAGAGTTAATGCATGCACACAGGGAATACGTAGAGACATTTTCAAATTCAAATATACCCAGGTATGTCACATTACCAGTTTTCTAGAATACCCCCTTAGTTATCGTGGCTTTTTTACACTGGGTCACTTCTCTGATCGGAAAGCTGAGTTGTTAAAACTGTTTCATTTGGGATTAATTCCTCTTTTTGGATAAAACCACTCCAGCCTTGAAAAAGATTCTTTCACATGGAACGGAGGATGCAGGGCAACATAAAAATGCCAGTGCCAGCTGGTATAAGTGTGGGTACTGATGCTTATGTATCCTATTGGACCTCTCGGCAGCATTTGATACGGTAGACCACAAGATCTTGATTGCACGGCTAGAACAATGTATAGGCATTAAGGGTACTGCACTGGCATGGTTTAGATCTTATTTGGCTGAAAGATCATTCTCAGTTCATGTTGGTGACTTTGTCTCCTCTACTGCTTCTCTTACGTGTGGGGTCCCTCAGGGCTCCATTTTGGGCCCAATTCTGTTTTCTCTGTATATGCTCCCTTTGGGACAGATTTTTAGGAAATTTGGCGTTTCTTTTCATTGCTACGCAGATGACTTACAAATTTATCTGCCTTTGAAATTAACAGACACCTGCTCATTGGTTCCTCTTGTACAGTGTTTAGAGGAAATCAAGGCATGGATGGCAGGAAATTTCCTTATTTTTAATGAAAATAAAACAGAAGTTATATTGTTTGGGCCAGGGGGTAATTGTAAGCCAACAGATTTTGAACTTGGTGAACTGAATTCATTTGTGAGGCCTCATGTAAAGAACTTGGGTGTTATCATGGATTGTGATTTTAAACTTGAAAAACAGATTAATTCTGTAATTAAATCTAGTTTTTTCCAACTGAGACAACTCACCAAGGTGAAACCTTTCCTGTCTTTTAAAGATTTTCAAAGAGTTGTGCATCTTTTTATCTCCAGTCGCCTTGATTACTGTAATGGCCTCTATACAGGTATTAGTCAGGCTTCTCTCTCTAGACTGCAAATGGTCCAGAATGCGGCAGCTCGCCTGTTGACAGGCACACGAAAGCGGGAACACATCACTCCCATTTTAGCGTCTCTCCACTGGTTACCTGTTCACTACAGGACACAATTTAAGATTTTAGTACTTGTTTTTAAATCTTTAAATGGCCTAGCACCAAGATATCTCTCTGATATGATCAATCTGTATGCCCCGACAAGAGCACTTAGGTCTGCTGATCATTTGCTTCTAGTTGTCCCACGTGTTAGGTTGAAGAGCAGGGGTGACCGAGCATTTGCAGTAATGGCACCGAGGCTTTGGAACAGCTTACCTCTCTATATTAGACAGGCTCGAACTCTTCCTGCTTTTAAATCGGACCTAAAAACTTATTTATATGGTTTGGCATTTGATGCTATGTGAGAGCTGCATTTTTTTTATTGTTTTTTCTGTCTCTTGATGTTTTTCTGTTATGGTGTTAGCTGTTTGTATCTTTGATATTTTATTCTGCTTGTGTACAGCACTTTGGGGAACACTTACTGTTTGTAAAAAGTGCTTTATAAATAAACTTTGACTTTGACTTTATGTTGAGCCCAATATACTAGTGGGTCCTCGGTTCTTGTGAGATTTACTTCAGATAAATGTAAGAAAAACATAGACTCATACATGCACCTGTGTCCAAGATGGCTGCCATGCCTGCATCTGAGCCTGTGTCCAAGATGGCTGGCATGCTCAAAAAGTTCTTGCAATGAACCACTTTTTCGGAGCTTGTATCGTTACATCAATGGTCATGTGAAATATGACGTCTGAAGCAAACACACTGGTTCACTCCTGTAGTGAACCACACGACTAGGACAGTCCGGCGTTAACAGGTTTGATACTTGGCGGCTTTATTTTCACACATCTGTTTCATGCGAGAGAATGTTCTCCAAAGCTGGTGAAATTGTTAAAAAAGAAATCACCAAATGTATAGCCTATTATAGGCCTATTATAAAATTAAATATATAACAATTATTATTAAATTAAATTTCTAAATAAAAACCACAACATTTAATGAATACTCTCCTCCACACTCTGCCACATTATACATACCAAACACCTTTTTCAAATACATAAATTTCCAGCCCACCAAGTCAAGTCAAGTCACACGCACGCACGCACACACACACACACACACACACACACACACACACACATGTTGGTGTATGTGGTTTACGGGGACATCTCCATAGACGCAATGCATTTTATACTGTCCAAACTGTTATATTCTATTCCCCTTACCTACCCCAATCCCTAACCCCAATGTCACAAAAACCCGTTGCCAGTCTTTAATCTATGAAAAACTACCATTTAGTATGTTTTTTTAGCTTTTCCGTTTATGGGGACACTGTCTGTGTCATAAAATGCATTATTATTATTAAAGGGGTTTAAAAAAAACATGAACTCTTTGTCAAAGTTTTGACAGTAACATTATCCTACTTGTATTTTATAGTTTCAGCTTTGTTGCATTACATTTACTTCACCAGAAGATGGTGGTGTGCATTTTCTGTTTGAATGAAGCTTCGAGTAATGAATCATTTTTGACAAAATTGCATCGGAAAGCAATAATGCTTTGAAATGCTTCATTTGGCCATCACAAACACTTTACAATAACAGTATATGAATAATCATGTACTAATACATAAATTAATAATCAGTTTAATATGAACTAATGATGAGTTAAGCTATTTACTAATCAATAACTAACCGTAACTATGTTGTGAGTCATATGAATTCATGCATGAATTACACCCACCTTAACTACACATTAATACATGTTTGTTAGTTAATGCATTGACCAATTTTCACATTTGCTCCTCTCCTTTAAAACCACCAAAAATTAGGATTTTGATGAGCTGAATTTGTAAAGAATGTGTAATTGATAACTTTTTAACAGTGTACCCCTCCAAAAAAAGTCATTGTGTAGGGCCTCCTACACAATAATACATTAACAAGTCATTAGTTTATGTTACTTTATGAGTAGTTAATGATGAGTTAGTACTGATGTGCCCCCTCAAGTCATGACCTAATCATACCATAACAAATCATGAATTTATCAAAGCAAAGAAATGCAAACGAAGTGCTGCATGGGGTGTAAAAAGCTCTTCTCGGTGCTCTTTGGATACAAGGGATAATTATAATCAATTTATAAGAAAAATCCAAGGCACTCGAATGGTGTAGAAATAGTTAAAAAGCTTTTATTTCACATGGCTTAATATTTAAAAACAGGTGACAAATACACCTACGCGTTGCAGCTAACAAGCCTTCGTCAGGGTGTAACAAACACATGCAAACACAAGTTCATTTGAACGGCAGTCAATTAGTCCAATAGCGATCACCTGGATATGTAAGGGAGCATAAAGAGAGAAAGCTCAATGTAACCCACACACCAAAGACATAGCCAATACAATACTCATCAAAACACCATACAGAGAGAGAAATCAAAGGATTCAGATAATTCTGTTTATTTCGTGACACAATATAGCACAGAAGCGAACAGAATTAAGAACATTATAAAACGTAATTGGGAAATTGTGCTGAGTGATCCCTATCTTAGAGAAGTTATGCCTGAGTCTCCTTCCGTTGTGTTCCAAAGGGCACCTACAATAAAAGACAAATTAGTGAGAAGTCACCTTCCATCTAAGAGACCATACACCTGGTTGCGTCAAAGTGCAGGAAATTACAAATGTGGCAACTGCAATCATTGTGATAATATGTTGAAGACGAATATGTTTAAAGATGTAACCTTAGGAGTTGAATTTAAAATAAGATTTTTCATTAATTGCAATACCTCGTTTTTGGTGTATAGGTTGGAATGCCTGTGTGGTTGCTTCGACATAGGGATGACTATGAGGAAATTAAGGATCAGATTATCAGAACATAAAAATGCAATTAAGAGTTTGTAATTCGCTTTACCCAATGGCTCAACATTATAAAAATGCAAATCATGGTAGTCCGAGCACATTAAAGATTATCGGCATAGAACATGTTCCTAGAATGACAAGAGGAGGAGATAGGGTTAAAAGGCTTTTACAAAGAGAGTCCTTTTGGATATATACGTTGAAAGCAACAACATTTCCTGATTTAAATGGAGAATTGGACTTTGTACCTTTTTTGTGATATATGTGTGGAATAATAATACTTTGTATTTTGAGTTGGACATTATTGAACTGTGGATTTTATATAATTTTGATTTTTTTTCCCTCTATCTGTATGGTGTTTTGATGAGTATTGTATTGGCTATGTCTTTGATGTGTGGGTTACATTGAGCTTTCTCTCTTTAGGCTCCCTTACATATCGCGACCAGGTGATCGCTATTGGACTAATTGTGTAATGAAGCACGATGAGGCTGAGGATCCATATGCAGGCTTTTATTTACTCTCGTAGTCAGACAGAACAGGGTCAACACCAGCAAACACAACAACGTGGAATAGGCAAATCTCGTGGTCAAATAAACAGGCAAAATAATCAGGGCAGGCAGCAAACAATCGTAGAGTCCAGATAAACAGATCAAAAGTAACAAACCAGGAATAAACAGACAAGGTAAACGCTCAGAAATGATGCCGGGGCAAATCAAGACTTCGCGCTGGAGTAGTGCATGAGTGTTGCTTAAATAGGCAGTCTGAGATGAACAACAGGTGGCAGAGCAATCAGTCCCGGTATGAGGTTCAGGTGCAGGTGCAATCAGTCTAGGTATTGGGCTCATGGGAAATGCAGTCCGAATGAAACTAAAAGTCAGGGGATGGCTCCCTCTGGTGGCGATCGGGAGGCAGAGCATGTGCCTCATTCACAACAAATTGACTGCCGTTCAAATGAACTTGTGTTTGCATGTGTTTGTTACACCCTGACGAAGGCTTGTTAGCCACAACGCGTAGGTGTATTTGTCACCTGTTTTTAAAAATTAAGCCATGTGAAATAAAGGCTTTTTAACTATTTCTACACCATTCGAGTGCCTTGGATTTTTCTTATAAATCATGAATTTATGTTAGTTTATGAGTAGTTAACGATGAGTTAATAATGATGTGCCCCTTCAAGTAAAGTCATGACCTAATCATAAATTAACAAATCATGAATTTTTGTTAGTTTATGAGTAGTTAACGATGAGTTAGTATGATGTGCCCCCTTAGTAAAGTCATGACCTTATCATACATTAACAAATAAAAATATAAGTTATCCAGTGGAGGAGGCAGAAAGTGTTTTTGATGAGTGGGCATCTATACATCTGCGGGCCAGAAAAATTCACATACTTTTTTCAACTTGCGTTAATTGGGAAGATAAAATGACTGTGTTTTTTCCGTCAGTTTTGTACATTTTAAGATGGAATTACGTTATTCAATCTAACTGTATTACAATCGGCCGTCTCTCAAACAGAAGGCTGCATCCTCCGGAGGTCGGATATGCAGGCTGCATACGTCATTAAGCTTGGTTTATTTCAATTAAATAAGCATAACATTTGCAAGTCATAAGCATATTACAACGATTTACGATGAACTATTTAAGCATTGAGCATTGAGCATTTATTTAGCTAAACACCCGTGGCTTACCTAAGCACTGGTTCTGAAACATAGAGGACCCAGAAGCAAAAAATTCAACACTGCTTTATTGAAATTCAACTTAAACAATCCAGTCGGGCCGTCGAGTCCCGAGCCACCAAGAGCAAGTTAACTTTAGTGTTGCTGGTGTACACCGTTTTTATTTAGAAGTTGTTACGTTCCTCTAATGTTTTGTGGAAGTGCTTGTGTTTTTTTTTCTCTCTCTCTTTCCCTCTGTCACCTCTTAGGAAATCCCTAATACTGATTGGCAAAGAGACTGCCAATCATCATTGGCGTCGGCCTATCACCGTAATGATCTCCAGCTGGCAGAGTTTAAAAGACCGGATTTCTACGCAAGAAACCAGCGTCCTTCTCTTCGCACTCAAACTTGTTGTTGTTACTAGTTGACGTTAGGTGTTTAGTATTGTTACTTATGTTAGCCTTTGTTATTGGAAATAGCACTTTTACACTGTCCTTATGAGCAATGTCTCTAGTTGCTTCTTTGGGTTAAACCAGAGGAGGTGAGACAGGTAAGAGGTCGCGCGACTTCCATCGCACTCACGCAGGTAACTCGTTTGTCTTACACACTAGGTAAGAGGTGACTGCCACCCCCTGTATGTTTTATTTTTCATAGATTAGAGTAGGGAAGCATACGGCGCGCGGCGCTGAAAACGTTCTTTCCATGTGTTTATTTTTAGTTAGGTAAGCGGGTTTAAATAGTCAGTAGGGTTTTGTTATATTTAATTTTTTTGCTTTGGCGTCACCAACGTCTCATTTTCTCTAGTCATATTTGTTTGTTAATTGCCTATTTACTATATTATTTTACTTCTTAATAAATTTTCACTTAACTGTCAATTTTTGTTGTTGCATTTTCTTTTGCCCACACACTTCATTGAATTACCACAAGAAACTAAATAAATGTTGCTCCTTTAACCTGGACATTATATCAAAGGTCGTTACATTTGATGGGGGCTCGTCCGGGATCCTAATTTATCCAAATTATGGTGATTGTGGTAATTTTGTGGTTTGTTGTGGCAGGGAACAATGCTTTAGTTAGAGTATGTGGCAGCATAGGAATCGCTTATGCGGTTTAGTAGTGTTCTGGATTGCGTTGCTTGTGTTCATGGGGAAGTTCAATTTTGAAGATTTTTTAACCAGCCCATCTTTACAACAGATTGACTTATGTAGGAAAAAGGATTTGAAGCAGATAGCAGATCACTTTCAGATTCAATTGAGTACACAGGCTCAAAAAAAAGAGTTAAAGCGAGTGTTAATCTTGCGTTTGAATGAGTTGCAGGTGTTGCCTACGTCAAATATGGA
This sequence comes from Misgurnus mizolepis, assembly GCA_025389145.1. Classification (NCBI taxonomy): domain Eukaryota; kingdom Metazoa; phylum Chordata; class Actinopteri; order Cypriniformes; family Cobitidae; genus Misgurnus; species Misgurnus mizolepis. The sequence continues at coordinate 34,685,398 of JAIFKI010000008.1, read as the reverse complement.
AGGTGGTGGTGGAGTGGCGTGGCTCAGGAGCAATTTAGTTCTGGGGAGGAGGATAAGCAGAGTGGCGGAGCCGATGCTGAAGCAGAGGCGGAGGCCGAAGCCAAGGCTGGCTTACCACCGTTTGATCCTTTTACACCCAGTTCTGTTGGTTCACAGGAAGGAGCCTGACTAAAAGTCCGTATGGCCCGTTTGCAATATGACGCACAAGAGAGAGCCCAGACGCGCCAAGCTGAATTGAACTTGAAACTGGAAATACGAAAGCTGGAAATTGAGGCTGAGAAGGAGGTAAAGCTGAAGCAACTTGAGTTGGATGCGTTTAAAAATGCTACCGGCTCAGGTGTACAGCGGGACACCGCTCAAGCCAATTTTCCTTCACCGCATGGTGGTTTATCACCCGACACTTTTGACGTGAGTAAACACATTGCACTTGTTCCTCAATTTAGAGAAACCGAAGTAGATACATACTTCAGTGCGTTTGAACGCATCGCCATTTCACTTCGTTGGCCTAAAGAGGTCTGGTCATTGCTTTTGCAATGTAGGTTATTTGGTAAAGCGCAAGAAGTTTGTTCTACGTTATCAATTGAAGAGAGTCTGAAATATGAATCTGTAAAATCTGCTATCTTGCGAGCATATGAGTTGGTCCCGGAGGCTTATAGACAACGTTTTCGGAAACACAAAAAGAGTCCTACACAAACATTTGTGGAGTTTGCTAGGGAGAAGGGAGTATTGTTTGGTAAATGGTGTTCTGCTAGTAAGGTAAATGATTTTGATTCCTTAAGAGAACTGATGCTGTTGGAAGAATTTAAGGATTGTTTAGCGGAACGCATAGTTGTGTATCTTAATGAGCAGAAAGTGACTACTTTGTTGCACGCAGCCGTACTCGCAGATGAGTTTATTTTAACTCATATTTTCTTCTACACGTCCGGAAAAGTTACAGACAGACGCATCGCAATCTCAAACGTCACGTTCAAAATTTAGCTCTGTTAATAAAGAAGAGCGTGATTGCTTTTACTGTCACAAGAAAGGGCATGTTATCGCTGATTGTTTGGCGTTGAAACGAAAACAGCAACCGCCACCAAAAAGCGTTGGGTTTGTTAAAACTGTTAAGTCCGCGGTCAAAGTACAACCTGTAGAGAAATTTGACGAAAGTTACCGACCTTTTGTGTCAAATGGGTTAATATGGTTAATATCTCTGTCGGGAAAAAGTGCAGACCAGAAAGAGATAAAAATACTCAGGGACACTGGTGCTATGCAATCTTTTATTGTGGCAGGTAAATTACAATTATCTGATGATACTTTCTGTGGCTCTAGTGTGATTGTGCAGGGAATTGAGATGGGTTGCGTGAAGTTTCCGCTTCATCGAGTGCACTTACAGAGTGAATTGTGCACTGATTTTGTAAGGGTCGCTGTATGTCCTTCTCTTTCTGTGAAAGGTGTGGATTTTATTCTCGGAAATGACCTAGCAGGTGGAAAAATAATGCCTGTTGTTGAGGTTGTCGATAAACCAGATACGTTATGTGATTCACTGTCTGAAGCTTACCCTGATATTTTCCCAGCCTGCGCCGTTATTCGTGCTCAGTCACGAAAAGTCGGTGATGTAGTGGATATGTCTACTTCATTTATGTGTCCACTGTTGTCAGGTGATATATTCGATATGAATCTTGAAACGAAAAATTGTTCAAAAATCGAAGACCTAGGTGAGATGAAGTCAGATGCAGAAATGCTTAATTTGCCAGTGTCACGGGAGAAAATTATCACTGCGCAGAAAGAGGATAAAACTCTTGCGACTTGTTTTAATTCTGCTATTTCACTTGATGTGGCCAAGGATAAGAAATGTGCTTACTTCCTAAATAATGACTTACTGATGCGAAAGTGGTGTGCTAACGCTGACGAGATTTTAGACTGGAATATTGTATATCAAATTGTGGTTCCATTTCCCTTCGTCAACACGTTTTGTGCTTGGCTCATGATCACCAGCTAGCTGGTCACCTAGGAGTTACAAAGACATACAATCGGATTTTAAGACACGTTTTTTGGCCTGGGTTGAAGAAAGATGTTGTTCGCTATTGCCGTACTTGTCACACTTGTCAGGTTATTGGAAAGCCAAATCGAAAAATTCCACCCGCGCCTTTATCTCCAATACCTGCGATGGGAGAACCGTTCGAACATGTGTTGGTGGACTGTGTTGGTCCATTACCAAAAACGAAGTCTGGTAATCAGTTTTTATTAACTGTTATGTGTATGGCCACCCGATTTCCCGAGGCGATTCCACTAAGAAAAATTACTGCACCTGTTGTTTGTAAGGCATTAGTGAAGTTCATTCGGACTTCCAAAGATAATACAAACTGATCAAGGTACAAATTTTTTATCAAAACTTTTCAAACAAGTACTTGAAACCTTGAACATTTCGCACCGGGTCTCAAGTGCATACCACCCGCAGAGTCAGGGCGCACTTGAGAGGTTTCACCAAACCCTTAAGTCGATGTTAAGGAAATATTGTCATGATACCGCTAAAGACTGGGATAAGGGGATTCCTTTAGTTTTATTTGCCGTACGAGAGACTACTCAGGAATCTCTAGGATTTAGCCCCGCTGAGCTTGTGTTCGGACATCAAGTTAGAGGTCCATTAAAAGTTCTTAGAGATCACCTCTTAGAGCCTACACGGAGTTCACAGACAAATGTATTGGATTTACGTATGCACTTTTCGGGAACGTCTTCATACTGCTTGGTCGTTGGCTAAAGAGTCGCTTGCGAGTGCTCAGAAAAACATGAAGCACAAATATGATAGACAGGCGGTAGCGCGATCATTTCAACCTGGTGATGAAGTGCTTGTGTTGTTACCTGTGGAAGGATCATCTTTGTCTGCTCGTTTCTGTGGTCCATATGTTGTGAAAAAGAAGATGAGTGAAACTGATTATAGATTGTGCACACCTGACCGAAAACGTAAAACCCGTGTTTGTCATCTTAACCTCTTGGAAAAGCACCCCCATTCTGGCCTGAAACCATGAAAATACCTACTTTCACTAAAAGGGCTGTTTTTACTAAACCATTTATAGTATAAAGATAACTGTGGTATCATTAGATAGAAGACACTTTGAGCTTCGTTTTCCATGTTTCAAAATTATTTTAAGATTAAAAAAAAAAGTTAGAGAGGCTGAAGTACATTGTAATAAATTTTTTTTTGCATAACATCTTTTTTAACACTAAAAATCTTAATGATAAATATATGTGTGTAACCTATAAATACAATGAGGCCAAAGCCACAAGTCTAAAGAAGTTATATTTCACGTTTGAAGTCAATAGGCCCAAAAATGAGGTTCTTGCAAGAGTTTTTGACTAGTGCCTTTTCTAAGTGCCAGTCAGCCACAAAATAAAAGTCTTTTGTTTACATGCATACACGTTCGTTCTTTTTATTGTTTATCCTTATATAAGCGTATAAAATGCCGTATTCACACCAGGAAATAAAGCTTCACACAAAGATCGTTGAATTCGTGTTCTAATTGGCTACACGTTCTGTCTATCAATATTTTCCATGAAGTCATTGGAGGAACGCGCGAGTCAGATGACGTCACGATATTAGACAGCGCTGCTTGGATATTATGTATTATACTCCCGCCTACTTGTACAATCAAGTTTGAGCGCTGGTTTTGAACGCGAGTGTGCTCTCATATACAAGTGTTACGATGTAAATAGTCCTCAGATTGTATATTATAATCTATTACAAGACGTGCATCTGAAATCTGATGTAAACAATGGAAAATATATCCATATTTCACGGATTATACGCATTTGTGGACAAAATTGGTCATTGGATGTACTTTGTTGGAGAGTTTTTATGGGTTATTCACACATCTGAAACAGACTGGATTCGATTCGCGTTCCTTATACCAGCACAAAGGTAAGGAGTCAGTTTATATTATGCATGTTGTTATCTGGACTTCTGTAATAAAATACTATATTTATGATACTAGAGCAATTTAATCTCAAAACGGACACCATACACTGATGCTAAACCCTTAGACCTTTTAAACGATGTATAGTAGTGTTATTATTATTGTTGTTTGTACACAGTAGGCTATATATATATTGTTAGCAGCATTAAAAAAACTGACGTCCTTCCGTCCGCGAGCTAGTGCGCGTCGAGAGGTTAAAATGTTAAAAGCTTACGTCAGAGAGTCGTCAAGGTCAACGGCAAGTGCTGCAGAGACTGCAGGGCCCGCTGTCTCGTCTGTTGCGATAGTCGTGGATTTGACGCCACCGTCTGATATGTTGGATGCGGATACAGATGGTGTGGTGTTTCGTCATGATTTTCAGCAGACTGCAAGGTTGGAAAATTCTGAGATTTTGAAAGATCTTTCCTCATATCTTGACCATTTAATTGTCACAAGGTGACGATCTTTAGGGGCGGAACCAAAGTTAAGGTTCCGCCCGGAAGTGTTTCCCACCCGGGCCAGTAAGAAAAACACTGGAACTTCCGGTAGCGCCGCGAGAGGGAAATCGGCGGAATTAGACGCAGCTGTGCCTAGTTAACGGGAGCGGCGATGATTGGAGGACACGCCGGGCAGGCCAGTATTAAAAGAACAGTTAAATCACAGTTAGAGGCGGATTGTTGACGTTGTACTGCAGTGTTGTGTATACTCATCGGGTGCGTTGTTGGTAGCGGTCCGGCTCTCTTTCCCAGGCTGAAGCAGTGTAGTTGGAGAGATGTTGTGAACCTTAAAGGTTGGAAACCGAACGGATGAAATCGGAAGCACAGCCATAACGTAAGAAGAAAACGGAGTATATGTGAGTACAGACCTGCAAGTGGCTTGTGTAAGCGCTGGAGAGACGCCCTGCTTGGCAGGATTGATGTTTGCCTGTTGTGTGGATCGGAAGCAAAAGACAGTGACATTTATCGGTTGCGGTGCCTGTGAGTATAACATTTGGTGAAGGCGCTTTGTACACTAACCTGTAGTTTCAGTGGATACCTCCAGGAGAAGGAGGGCGGCCCTACCCCTGTGATAGCGTGGTGGGTGAGCTAGACCGAATATTTCCATCAACCATCGAACCTGGGCAAAGTGTAAAGAGACGGGCGTCCTTTATGTACACTTGAGCGTGGTGGGTGAGTCTTTGTGTCGTGGAACTTACACTTTTGACGTGGTGCTGTGTACTGCTGTGTACTGCTGTGTATTGCTGTGTGTCTTGTCAGACAAACCCCCGCCTCCGTACACTCTGTCAAAAGGAAGACGAAGAGGTTGCCGGTCTAGCAGAGAATATCAGAATTTATGCTGTGAATACGCTTTAGGTCTACATAGCGAAGCGGTGCTACGGAAACGACTTCCCGTCCAGACGTTGGGGTATTTTTGGAGAAACGGCCGTGAAGGACCGAATGATCGGTGGATGTGTGAGTACAATTAAAGGTCACGATTGTTGATGCGTTGATCTATCCAATACTTACTGTTGCAGAGAGTGAGGTGTAGGCACTCCGCCGTCCCGGGTCTCTACAAAGGGGCGCCCCTGCTCGGGATACGATCGCCGAGACGGCAGACAGAGGAGGGCAGCGCTCGGCCTGGTGAGACGACGTGACGTGTCCACCCCCCTGTGACCAACAGGCTCGTCGTGAGGGTTCGTCCCCGACGTCGCCAGAAACCTACCTGTTGATCTGACCTATTGAGAGGAAACCACGATCAGTAAGTCCGCCGTACCTACCTTACCCAATTTAAATAACCCCAAAGTGTGACTTACCGAAACAGGAGGGCACCGCACCCAGCTGCTGTCTGTGGAGAGAGAGAGAGAGAGAGTGAATACCAGAGAAACGAACAGTGTGAACCTCAGACTTACCGTAGGCTGTAACCAGCGAAGAGGTGAGAAAGCCAAGTGAACTAACTGTGTCTTGTGTCCCAGCTGCCGTCTGTGGAGAGAGAAAGAGAGTGAATACCAGAGAAACGAACAGTGTGAACCTCAGACTTACCGTAGGCTGTAACCAGCGAAGAGGTGAGAAAGCCAAGTGAACTAACTGTGTCTTGTGTCCCAGCTGCCGTCTGTGGAGAGAGAGAGAAAGAGAGTGAAATACCAGAGAAACGAACAGTGTGAACCTCATACTTACCGTAGGCTGTAACCAGCGAAGAGGTGAAAAAATCAAGTGAACTAACTGTGTCTTGTGTCCCAGCTGCCGTCAGTGGAGAGAGAGAGAAAGAGAGTGAAATACCAGAGAAACGAACAGTGTGAACCTCATACTTACCGTAGGCTGTAACCAGCGAAGAGGTGAGAAAGTCAAGTGGATTAACTGTGCCTTGTGTCCCAGCTGCCGTCTGTGGAGAGAGAGAGAAAGAGAGTGAAATACCAGAGAAACGAACAGTGTGAACCTCATACTTACCGTAGGCTGTAACCAGCAAAGAGGTGAGAAAGTCAAGTGAACTAACTGTGTCTTGTGTCCCAGCTGCTGTCTGTGGAGAGAGAGAGAAAGAGAGTGAATACCAGAGAAACGAACAGTGTGAACCTCAGACTTACCGTAGGCTGTAACCAGCGAAGAGGTGAGAAAGTCAAGTGAACTAACTGTGTCTTGTGTCCCAGCTGCTGTCTGTGGAGAGAGAGAGAAAGAGAGTGAATACCAGAGAAACGAACAGTGTGAACCCCATACTTACCGTAGGCTGTAACCAGCGAAGGGGTGAGAAAGTCAAGTTGAACTAACTGTGTCTTGTGTCCCAGCTGCCGTCTGAGGAGAGAGAGAGAGAAAGAGAGTGAACAACAGAGAAACGTGAAGGCACGTGGGGCGAAGACCCCCTGCTGAACCGAGAAAGGTACGCAAGCAGCGAAAAGTCCATTCAAAAGTCCCACAGATTTTACTCTGCCTGCAGGAAGGAAGAAGGAGGGCGCCACGGATAGCAGGGACCAGGCGTTGGAGCCTGACGTTCCTTTCCCCCGGCGTACGGTGGTCTGCACCCCCGTTGCCCCTTGTCCCTGCCTGCCGTGGCAGCAGTCTCCCTGGAGGGAGGAGTCAGAGACTATTTAGTTTTAATTGCCCTTTCCCCATTTTCCCCACCCTTTTAAATATTTAATAAATAAAGATTTGTTTTAATATTTACCTGCGCTCGTTGTTGTCTGGTCATTGGGTTGGCTTTGGGGACCTCCTCGAGGTGGAAGTTAAAAAGGGGCGTGGCTTAGCCTATTAGCAGCCAGCCCCTTGGGCGTGACATAACTGTGACTCAGAGAATAGACATTGTGAAGTTACTCAGTGATTTTAAATGTTTATTTGGTGATGTTCCTACGCAAACAAATGTTCTGAAACATGACATTAATGTGGACGGTGCTCGACCTATCAAGCAACATGCATACCGCGTAAATTCATTGAAACGATCGGTTATGCGTAAAGAGGTTGAGTATTTGCTGGAAAACTATTTGGCTAAGCCAAGTTGCAGTCCCTGGTGTTCTCCGTGTTAATTGGTCCCAAAACCTGACGGTACATTCAGATTTTGTACAGATTACCGTAAAATAAATGCTGTGACTGTACCGGATAGTTACCCGTTACCTCGCATGGAAGATTGCGTTGACAATATTGGGTCTGCACGTTTCGTTACAAAACTCGATATGCTGAAAGGGTACTGGCAAGTTCCGCTCACTTCACAAGCTTCAGATATTTCAGCTTTTGTAACACCAGATAATTTCCTGCAATATACATCAATGGCTTTCGGATTAAGAAACGCTCCCGCAACTTTCCAGCGTCTCGTTAATATTGTTTTACGTGATGTGCCAAACTGCAACGCATACCTCGATGACTTGGTGTTGTATTCGTTGAACTGGAAAGAACACATTTGTTTGTTGAGAACTGTATTTGAACGACTGATGGAAGCAAACTTGACACTAAATTTAGCAAAATGTGAATTTGGTAAAGCAACTGTTACTTACCTTGGAAAGGAGGTCGGCCAAGGCCAAGTTCGACCAGTAGCGGCTAAAGTCAAGTATTTTTCAACTGTAGTGAGTCCTCTTACTTCACTACTTAGTCGACAAAATCTTACGTGTGGTCTGCTGAGAGCCAGCATGCTTTCGAGTCAGTTAAAACCCTGATGTGTAATGCACCTGTTTTAATGGCACCGGACTGTACAAAGTGTTTTAAACTAGAGGTGGATGCAAGCTCTGTGGGTGCTGGTGCTGTTCTTATACAGGAGGATGAGAATGGTATCGAACATCCAGTTAGTTATTATTCTCGGAAGTTTAATAAACATCAGCTGAACTATTCAACGATTGAAAAGGAAGCTCTTGCTTTATTGCTCGCGTTACAACACTTTGAAGTTTACCTTGGTTCCAGTAGCTTACCAGTAGTGGTCTATACAGATCACAACCCCCTTGTGTTTTTGACTCGCATGTACAATCAGCGCTTAATGCGCTGGGCTCTTATTGTCCAGAGTTTTAATCTTGAGATTAAACATAAAAAGGGTTCGGAAAATGTGTTGGCTGATGCTCTCTCGAGAGTATGATGTACTTGTTATTTTCACAAAACTAGTTTGTTCTTAAGTGTGGGAGTGTTACGTTCCTCTAATGTTTTGTGGAAGTGCTTGTGTTTTTTTTTCTCTCTCTCTTTCCCTCTGTCACCTCTTAGGAAATCCCTAATACTGATTGGCAAAGAGACTGCCAATCATCATTGGCGTCGGCCTATCACCGTAATGATCTCCAGCTGGCAAAGTTTAAAAGACCGAATTTCGACGCAAGAAACCAGCGCCCTTCTCTTTGCACTCAAACTTGTTGTTGTTGTTGTTACTAGTTGACGTTAGGTGTTTAGTATTGTTACTTATGTTAGCCTTTGTTATTGGAAATAGCACTTTTACACTGTCCTTATGAGCAATGTCTCTAGTTGCTTCTTTGGGTTAAACCAGAGGAGGTGAGACAGGTAAGAGGTCGCGCGACTTCCATCGCACTCACGCAGGTAACTCGTTTGTCTAACACACTAGGTAAGAGGTGACTGCCACCCCCTGTATGTTTTATTTTTCATAGATTAGAGTAGGGAAGCATACGGCGCGCGGCGCTGAAAACTTTCTTTCCATGTGTTTATTTTTAGTTAGGTAAGCGGGTTTAAATAGTCAGTTGGGTTTTGTTATATTTAATTTTTTTGCTTTGGCGTCAACAACGTCTCATTTTCTCTAGTCATATTTGTTTGTTAATTGCCCATTTACTATATTATTTTACTTCTTAATAAATTTTCACTTAACTGTCAATTTTTGTTGTTGCATTTTCTTTTCCCCACACACTTCATTGAATTACCACAAGAAACTAAATAAATGTTGCTCCTTTAACCTGGACATTATATCAAGGGTCGTAACAGAAGTCTTTTCTTTACCGCAGTGATCCATGCGTTCACACGAATCTGCTACTCAGTGCAATCTAACCTACCACGCTCTCTTCAAACCCGCCTCTTCCGCTCTAGATGACAGCAGCGATTGGTGGACGGAAAGCAAGACATTACTGTAATAAACCATATATTGCCAAAAAGCGCATTTTGTTTTCTTTAGGAGCAATTCTAATTTTTTGATAGTTCAAATGGTTGAAGAATTACGGTTTGAATGAAAAAACATAATGTATTTCCATGAATTTGATTGGGTGGGAAAGCTGTCAATCCACCCGTAGATCCGCCCCTGGCTGAACGCTGATTCTGATACAATGCGAAAAATTAATTAAACAATAATTAAAATAACATCAAGATAACATTTTAATAGCTTTCACAAATAAACTGGTATGATTGACGGTTTGATGGTCTTTATATGAACACTATACATTTGGCATTGTGATTTGGTTAACATGTTTGTCATTTCTGAGGAATAGTCAGAATGATTTTAACTGAAATATTTTGACAGCGCCAAAAGCAGCAGACCACAAGTGCAACGAGCGGACAGCCTGTTGTAGGCTGTAACGTTTACATCCACCTTCCTTTTGATTTTGCAATCTACATTGACAAGCACACAAAAATAGAGAACAATTATCTTACATAATAAAATACTTTAACTACCTGCTATCTTGGTATTGTGAGCACATGAATTTGAAAAATATCTTTTGTTTCAAAAATTATAAGTGGAACATTTCATGCATCTTTATTTGACCTCAAACAAAGCATCAGATCCTGTGAACCGTTGGGAACCACTGTTCTAGGGCATGTTTTGATTTCGGTTACCCAAAGTGTTAATTAATGCATTAAAGGCGTTCTAAGCGAATCTGCGAGACGTTAGTTTTTGTTGACGTTTGAATTGTTTTCAAACAGACGGAGTGTAGCTAACTCCTCCCCCTCCCCTCCCTTCCGCGCTTTCATGAACGCACCCAACCCCCACCCCCAAATCCTTTTTGTCGTTTATTGGCTGGAACACTTTGTTTTGTTTTGTGGTGCTAGGTTTGGCCACTATGTTGATATTGCCGTTTGTAAAGCCTGGGCTGTCTACAGAGATCGCGTTTTTTACAGTTTGATCAGCGGACAGGCAGCAAGCAGATAGTGAGGAGATGTTTGCTATATGTAACAAAAAATGTTTTATGGTCTAAAACGCGTCAATTCGCTTACATCACCTTTAACTAACAAACATGTATTAATGTGTAGGGTAACACTTTATTTTACGACCCGCAAAGTACCGCGTAATTAAACCGAATTTACAGCGTATCTATTTGTAACAACAGAGTACCTCTACAGTACGTACTTGTAGTTATAAGGGAACAATATTTTACGTTTGGGGTAATAAGGGGGTAAGAATATATGGAAAATTATTCTCTAAGTATTTCATAACTACAGGGTACCTATCGTAATATTACGTGGTATGTATGACTTACGTCTATGGGTAATATGTTTTTTTTTTCATATTTGCTACTTACCTGATGAAGTGTTTTGTATAGCCTACAAGTGATGTCTACAAGCCACGTCGGCAAATAAAATATAACACACAATAAAAATAATAGCAACTTGTACCTCTTTGATCTGTATATGTATACAGGAGTTACCAGGTAACTCACATATTTGCAGGCTCTAAATTAAAGTGGTGCTTATTCCCCGATTGTTCTGTGTATTTACCAGGTAACTCTCATATTTGCGGGCTGTAAACTAAAGTGGTGCTTTGTTCACCTCTTGTTATAAATGTTATAGGGTAAATACCATAAACATATAGAATATTGTTATTTTAATTTTAAAACAACTTATTTCAAAACATCTTTAAAACACTATAATTAAGCCAAAACTTAATGTTTATTGTCACATAACTTTTATTTAAAATAAAAAGTCATGACAATTTTTCATTGTTTTTGCTTGGCTTTCTCTGTTGGTGTTCTTGTCCACTCGGATGATGAGTTGATGTAAAAATAATTTATAATTCTTCATATTCTTACCCCCTTATTACCCCAAACTTAAAATATTATTCCCTTATACCTACAAGTACGTACTGTAGAGGTACCCTGTTGTTACAAATAGGTACGCTGTAAATTCGGTTTAATTACGCGGTACTTTGCGGGTCGTAAAATAAAGTGTTACCAAATTTTACTATACAAATGGTTATACAACCATTTATAATGATTATAATACAGTAGTTATACAAATCAACTTACCAAAAAAATATGGTCATTAAACTTGATAGGCTAATAAAACCGTGGTTAATTTTCTTAAGGGCAAGAAAATTATGTCTTCAAGACTGGCTTTAAAAATAAAAAATAAAATTAAACACATAAATTTATTTAAGATATTTTATTAGCTCATTTGTAACAAATGCAAGTCTGGCATGAGAACAGAAACACCAAAGTGATACATAAACAAATAGACTTAAGTCATCAAAATAAAGTATTATTTCGGAGAGCCACGTAATAAGAACTACATACATACAATTTTATATTTAAAACATTTATATAATAAACATGTATTCAAAGCAGGATGGCAAAGTATGCAACAAAAAACACATACACTATGCAACAAATGTATTAAGCTTCATTTAATTCAGCATATAATCTAAAAAAACTTAAATAATCCTTATTCAAGGTCCTGTAAGATGCAATATTTATATTTTGCTTCTCTATTACCATCTCTTTTTAAAACATAAAGTTGCAGGTTACTTTAAATACTTTGTCTGCTGAAAACGAATGAAGTCATACTGACATTTCTCGCAAAGCTGGACCATTATTATAAGCGTACCACTGTGAATCAGAGGAAGATAAGGAGACAGTTTTGAACATTGATTATGTTATTGCTCTTAAGCATTTGACCTTTAACAAAAACATCAGTATTGATTTATAAAATGTTAGTAGAATGACAGCAACACTTCATGTAAAAAAGCTAAATGAATGAAGATGTAAGAGCCAATCAGCCAGCGAAACCGGCATTGTGTTATATCTGGGTTTTCCCTAATACATGGCACAGTTTAAGTCACTTCTAAATCCAGAGCTCTTCAACCTGAACACAGTCTTACACCAGGCACTTTTCTTCTGAACTTTCTTCATAATAGCAGTGACTTGAAATGTCTCATATGGAGGAATCAGCACCTCTTTTTCATGAGGATACTGGGAGTATTTTGACACATCAGCACCATAACAAGTTTGGATCTCAAAACATGATTCACTTCCAAATTTCAATGCTACTTCCTGTTTAAGAGAGGAGGACGCAAATGAGCCAAAGCGAATGTGTTTGTTCAGAACATCCTCATTAAATGTAAGTCTGGTACCACGATAAGTTATTATGCATTTATTTTGTGTTTTCTTAAGAATCTGTATCGCTTCTGTCAAGAAAAAGTGAAGTGAATACCACGTGTATGTCTCATCTTTGTATTTTTTTCTACCTGTCCTAACATCGGGATTAAACTTTGTATATAAGCCAGAAATACTGTACGTATAAATTGCAACTAAATGGTGCATTTTCAATTTATCTGGTCCAGAGATTTGTCCTGTGCTATACATCCAAGCTCCTCCAAAGTAAGATATGTTTGTAGTGATTTCTTTGATTAGATATTTTGTTCTCACTAGAATTTCCATATTACTTGCACAACCATTATACTGGTCATCAACTGAGTCCGGTGCCATATCTAATGAATATATCTCTCCTTTAACAGGCTCTCTGTCATCCTGTAGCAATGAGAAATAATAACTTCAGATCATCAGTAATCATGTTTAGTAATATACAGACTCATAATTCAATCTTACCCATCCTAGGACAACTTTACTGGTGACAATGAGAATAAGAGCTGCAGTGGTCAACATCCTGATGTAGTCTCACTCCTATAGATGCACAACCAATGGAGATCAGGTATGAATATAATATGGTCAAGAAACTGCAGGACAACAAATACAACATTGTGTTAGAAAGCCAAAATCCTACATCAAAAATCTTTGCACAATACAAAACTGCAGATCACAGCTTCTTATACTTTCCAGTTGAGGAATATAAGGAAGCATTTAACATTTTGCCTTAAAAGCCATTTTAAACAGTTATACTTTTAAAAGCAAACATATTTCTTTAACGCAGAAATAACAAATCATATCTGCTAACAATCAATTCATAAACATTTACAGTTACAAACCTTTTCAGATGTTCAGACCTTCAGGTGATTTTGTTCCAGTAACAAGTTTAGCTAAATAAGTACAAAAGTACATAAATATTTAATGTTGAGGTCTTAAGTGCATGAGCAAAGAGTGGCAGTGAGTAAGAAACTACAAGGGTTTTATACCAATAGAAAGTAGTAGGAGGGGCAAAGGTCTCTAAGCTATTGAATGTGAACATCTGTAGATAACAACATCTATATCTGAATTCTATATCACACCATTTTTTATCTGTTTGTGTCAAGGCGTTTTCATGGTGCATGGAAAAATAAACAACAAAAATAATGTAGAAATGGGAATAAATAAAATTAATTTCTCATACACCAGAACTAATAATTATTTATGATTTGCAAGGCACAAAATTGTAAAAAGCATAAAAAAGAGCAGAGAAAAGTGAAATCAGTGTGTTAAAAACTACAAGCTTGAACATATACGGTAAACTCATTTGGCCTGCATTGTAGAGAGGGGCTTTAACACCTCATCACAGGAAATGAACAAGCAACATTTTTCCTTTTGCACTTTGACAGCGATCAAAGCATAACTTAGAGGGACATTGAGAGAGTTAAAATACTATTACCTGCTGCAGAAAATGTGAAATAAACTTTTACTTTAATAAGTGACTGAAGTCAGCTTAACACAGCAACAGTCAATAAGTAGTTTTATTTCAGGTTACTTTAGTTGTACATACTTTGTACATATTTATTTGGTTACGTTACAAAACCAGGACATGAATAATAATGCAGTAAGCCCTAACTATATTCTTACTTAAATATAAACTATGATTCCTGTGAGCATGATGGCAGCATAGCGTCTCTGCTCCGCTAACCCTACTCGTTATAATTTATACTTCCAGGATTTTTGTTAATATTTAGACACGGTGTTGTTTGTTTTGACATTGGATATCAACGATATGACGTCTCGTCAAGGTAAATCGTCCGGTAGGCAAGTTCAGCGCGACCAAATGCACGAGGCGGACAGGACCGAGGAGGCCCTCGCCACCATGATCGCCTCCGCTATGGAAAAACAGCAACAATTCATCGAAGCACAGTTTAAATCTCTGCAAGACAGGCTGGATAATATTCAGTCGGAGCTCTCCAGCTGTTCAAATGGGGTGAGAGAGTTACGTGACCGATATTCCAGCCTGAGTAGCCGTGTTGGCAAATCTGAGAAAAACTACGATAGGTGCGCCACCAGATTAACATCATTTGAGGAAAAGTTAGCGGATTTAGAAGACCGAAGCCGCAGAGATAATGTTCGCATTATAAATCTCCCGGAAGGTGTGGAAGCTTCGAGGATCATGACATATATTTCGGAATCTTTACCTGTATGGTTCCCCTCGCTGATTGAGACCAAACCCGAGATCATGAGAGCTCATCGCATCGGCCCTCCGAATAATTCTGGCAGACCTCGCACTGTAATCATGAAGATGCTACGCTTCACTGACCGCGATTTAATTATCCGGGCATCGAGGAAATCTCCAGTTAAAGTCGACGGGAAAGAGGTCAGATTCTCCGCAGACTACAGTCCGTACACTGTTGACCGGCGGCGCTCCTTCGTGGAAGTTACCAAAAAAGCACAAAAATTGGGCTTTCAGACCTTTCTGCTGTACCCTGCGCAACTGAAAGTAATACGCGGTTTGGCTCAACACATTTTCAAGTCCCCAATGGAGGCCGAAGACTTCCTAAGCGATTTCTCAACTCCGGAAAGTGATGCAGTGTAAAGTCTCACTCTTATAAATCAGAGGATTTGTTTTCTCTCTCTCTCTAATAGTGAGAGTAAGTCAATATGTACCTCGCACATCACGGTTTGATCAAGCCTCATTTGGTAACTTTTTCTGTCAATTTTGATCCTGGATAGTTTTGTTTATTGACATAATTGAGTAGGGAGCGGTAAATGTGTGTCTGCCGCCCTGCTTGGGGTCACGTTGTCCAGTAAATGGTTATTATATCACCCGTTTGGTGGTTTATGTTTGCTGTGTTTTTGTTTCAATTTTTATGTTTTTGTTTTTTCGGCAGTTGCCTTGTTGTATTTATTTTCTTTAATTATGGGAAATTTTGGGGATCATGGCGACCGGGGTGGGTGGGTTCTCTCTCCTTGTTATCTCTTATATACCGGTGGTGCCTTTGATTTGCTGCTTCTGCATTTGTTGATGATTGATAACACTTAAGAGTTAGATTATGACTTCGACAAGGCTTCATATAATTACTTGGAATGTAAATGGTCTGAATAACCGCATTAAACGCACTGCTTGCCTGGATTATCTGCATAGACATCAGGTCGATATTGCACTTATACAGGAATCACATTTGGAAAAAATAGATGTTAACAAATTCTCTAAGTTCTATTTTGTGGCTGCCTTTTCCTCATTAGATAGCAAGTCGTGCGGTACTTTGATTTTGTTAAAACGGAAACTTTCATTTAACATCTTAGAGAGATATAGCTGTGAGGGGGGTAGAATATCATATATTAAGACGGTTATTTCAGGTAAGAACATTGCCTTCATTTCAATTTATGCCCCTTCTCATTTTGATTCCAACTTTCTCCCTGATCTTACAACGATCTTACTGCGTATTCAAGACTGTTTTTTAATTATAGGGGCAGATATGAATGCTGTTGTCAACAACTCCCTAGATCGTTCTTGTGTACAGAATTACCCGGCGCAACTCTTATCATCCAATGATTTATCTAAATTTATCTCTGACCTTAATTTGAACGATATATATAGATCTTTTCACCCCACAAAGAAACAATACACATTTTACTCGGCCAGGCATAAAAGTTATTCTAGATTGGATTACTTATTGCTGTCTAATGTTTCATGCTGCAAAATACACAGTGTAGATATAATAGCATGTTCCTTATCAGATCACAATATGGTATCATCTAAAATCTCTATTATGGCTACATCTACTAGAGCATCACGTTGGCGTTTTAATATCACACTATTACAAAACAACGACTTCTGTACAAAGCTCAAGGAAGAGTTGAATTGGTTTATACAACTAAATACTGGTAGTGTTGCCGATCCACGTTTTCTCTGGGATTCCATTAAGGGCCATATACGTTCTGTCTCTATTGGTTTTGCATCCAAATTAAATAAATCCAGATTGGAAGAAATAAACATCCTGGAGGAAAAATTGAATAGATTAGAGTCTCAACAGCAATCATTATATTCAGAGAATGCTCAGAAAGAAATTAATGCTATGCGTTCAGATCTAAACTCGCTATTAAGACACAGAGCTGAATTTTTAATGCATAAAGTCAGAAGAACATACTATTTTAACAGTGCTAAACCCAGCCACCTCCTAGCCCTCAGATTAAAAAATGATGAAAAATATTCTAATATTACAGCAATTCAATCTTCTCAGGGCTTGACAAGTGAACCCAAAGTTATAAATACAGAATTTAAACACTTTTATCAGAATTTATATAGGTCGGACGTGGTCTTTAGTGAGACTTTATATGATAGCTTTACTAAAGACCTGACACTAACATGTCTTTCTGAGGCAGAGGCCACCTCCTTAAATACTGCAATTACATTGGAAGAACTGAGGGATGCACTCATGCTCATGAAAAAGGGTAAAGCTCCTGGGTGGGACGGCATCCCCCCTGAGCTATATCTCGCCTTCTGGGATCAGTTAGGGCAGCCCTTGTTAGATATGATTCATTATTCGGTACGGGTGGGATCATTCAATAATAGTGTTAATATGGCCATTATCACTGTACTACCTAAACCTAACAAAGACCTGACTCAATGTGGAAATTATAGGCCCTTATCACTTTTAAACAGTGATGTAAAATTGTGTGCTAAAGTTTTGGCCTCTCGTTTAGAGATATTTATGACTAAGTTAGTGCATAACGACCAGACTGGTTTCATAAAATCTCGCCTCGCAACTGACAATGTCCGCCGACTGCTACATATTATTCAGGCGGCTACAGGAATAGATATATCATGCGCTACTTTATCCTTAGATGCGGAGAAAGCCTTTGATAGGCTTGAGTGGCAGTATCTCTGGTTAGCACTGAATCGTTTTGGTTTAGGCAATGATTACATTAATATGATTAAAGTGTTATATTCAAACCCATCAGCTATTGTTATGACATGTGGCATTATGTCTTTGAAGTTTCCTATTCTACGTGGTACCCGTCAAGGATGCCCACTCTCACCACTTTTGTTTGCCCTCTCCCTTGAACCCCTTGCACAGAAAATCCGCCAACATTCTTTGATCAGCCCTATTACTTTTAACAACAGCTCCCATAGGATCTCACTGTATGCTGATGATATCCTACTATATTTTAGTGACACAACTAAGTCTATTCAACACATTTTGTCAACTTTTAATACATTCAGCCAGTTTTCTGGATACAAGATTAATTGGAATAAGTCTGCCTTGATGCATCTGAACAACTCTTCTTTAAATTCTGTTCTTCCCTCATTTATACCAATTGTTAGTAGTTTCAGATATTTGGGTATAGATATCTTCCCCTCCCTGCACACAACGGCACTGAAAAATTTCCAGGGTATATATAACAGAGTAGAAATGGACTTAACTCGTTGGTCAAATTTACCTATATCGTTACAAGCCCGGGTTGCTGTTATTAAAATGGATATTTTACCTCGCATAAATTTTTACTCCTCCATGATACCTTTACCTCCACCATTAGATTATTGGTCTAAACTACAGAGAGTTGTATCCAAGTTCATATGGAACGGCAAGTCCCCTAGAATAAAGTATCAAACTCTACAGCGTTGCAAAGAAGCAGGAGGTCTGGGACTACCAGATTTTAGGCTCTATCATTGGGCATTTATTTTACGACCTCTAACAGTATGGCTAAATCCTGACTCAACAGTATCTTGGCTACCGATTGAGCTAAATTTGGCACTGCCCTATAGATTACAGGATTTGATATACTGTAATATTCCAATGAAGTCTGTTAAACGGCGCCTTGGACCAATAATAGCATATCTTATCTACATATGGCGGACCGCCTCAAAAATTTCTAAGAACGATCTCAAATGGCATTCCAATTCCCCGTTATTTCATAATCATAGACTTCTCTCTGACAGTAAACCTTTTGTTTTTCCTCAATGGAGTACCAGAGGGATTAATGTTTTGGCTGATGTTTGGGGGGACAATGGTTTGCGATCGTTTAATGACCTCCGTGCAGAATATAACCTACCAGGCAACTCATTTTTTTTCTATTTACGTTTGAGATCTGCAATGCGTGCATATGGGGTCCCATGGGGCTCTAATATTCCTTGCCTTACTTTACACAGGTTGTTGACCTCACTTGAGGGTACAAGGGGTATGGTCTCTTCCCTATACCTGTTATTTTTAGAATCCACTTACAAAAATCTGCCAATCAAAAACATTTGGAATAGAGATACTAAGGAGTTGGACTCTGGAGGGAGTAACGACATATGCTGGGACACAATATGGTCTAATCTTAAATATGTCTCCAGAAACCCTAATCACCAACTGATTCATTTCAAAATGATTCACAGAATGTATTATACCCCTAGAAAGTGTTTCTTAATGAAAACCTCCACCTCTCCAATATGCAACTTTTGCTCCACTGGAGAACTTGGCACATTTATGCACATGTTTTGGGACTGCAATAAAGTTAACACTTTTTGGAAACAAGTAATCATTACCCTGAAGGACATTCTGAAGGTAGTAATACCATGCTGCCCCAGACTTTTGCTGCTGAATGATGACTCTTCTTACAACTTCTCGCTAACCCAGAAAAAAATGCTCTTCTGTGGTCTTACGGCTGCCAAGAAAATGCTCGCTTTACATTGGAAACCCCCACATTCTTTAAATTGGACCCATTGGATGCAATCCTTCTTGGATATTGCTAATATGGAACTTTCAGTGGCAAGACTACATGGTGCTTCTCAAAAGACAATTTCAGCCTGGTTAGAAGTTATTTTAAAAATTAAAGAGCAGCTGTAAAACTTTAACCTTGTCCTGATGGTCTAGGACTGCTCAATTTCTTTCTTTATGCATGCAGTTGTATATGCCTTTTATCTTGCACTACCTAGAAATTATTTTACATATAAATATATATATTATATATACTGTATATTGTTTTATTTAACCACTGAGAGATGGGGTGGGTTTGGTCGCCTGGGAATATGGGAGGGCAATTTGGGTAAGGAAAATGGGAAAATTGTTCAGAGTATTATCTGTATTTTGGCAATCCTTTTGTACGGTGAAACTCTCTAACAATAAAAACTTTGATAAAAAAAAAAATATATAAACTATGATTAGAGATGCACCAATATATCGGCTAATAATCTGTATCGGACATTAAAGCAATTTTATCGGTTGATAGTTTAAAAACAGCATTTGTATAACCATGGTTTTATTGTTTAAAGTAAAAACTTGTTATTTGATGACAATACACGCTTTCATTGAATGCATGCACATCATCATGGTTACGTGTCTGGCCTAGTGGCTTAACCAAGGGGCAATCTTCCGGTCTCTATATTGTGAAGTCCACACATCTTGTGACTGAAGTGACTTAAACTGCAATTCGTCAACTAGCCGCTACAGACTGGCTCTAAAAGGGAGTCAATCTGTACAATCCAATAGACCACCCCATGTTAACTCTTTCACCGCCAGCGTTTAAAAAAAAAGTTGCCAGCCAGCGCCAGCGTTTTTCATGATTTTCACCAAAGTTTAATGCCTTCCAGAAAATGTTCTTCTTTAAATATATAAACATACAATATACCAAATGAAAGAACAGACCCCCTGCTTTCAAACAAAAAAAACGTTTCATCCTACCTTCAGTGGTTCTTTTGTAATCAGCTTTTGAATATGGGTAGGTTTCTGCAAAAACACCACATTTTGAGCAAAAAGCAGAGATAATTCCATTTTTGTGACGGACTTTTCATAGAGATCCCATTCAGAGCGATCTTTAAAACAGACACGGACATGCAGCCGCTTACCATAGGGCAATACTTCCGGGTTTAAAAAGTTGCCTATTATTATCCACCATAATAGTGGTATTGCGGAAAGACGGAAAATCTCGTCATTGGCGGGGAAGCGTTTTCTCTTAATTGACGAGATATCTCGTCAATGGCGGTGAAAGAGTTAAAATGCCCAACTTTGCATGTTTACAGTCTGGTACAAAAAAGTGTTTTTAACTAATAGCTAAATAAAAAACCTACAGTATGGGTGATGTCACAGACACTACTTCCATATTTTTTACAGTTAAATGGACCTCTGAATCAAATAATGTCGAAAATATTCTTATATATTTTTTCAAAAACGAGGGGAGATGGCGAGCATGGTGTGAAGAGAGATTTGGCAGCCAGTCAAGAAATAAAAAATCTGTAGCTAACACTGTAAACACTAAAGGTATAGCGGAAGATTTTCCAGAATTTTTGAAATGAACCACCCCACTTAAAAAAAGCACATGTGCAACACTCTACCTGCTCCAGAAAGGGAATGCCAATTAAACGCTTGAACGAGAGAGAGAGAGCATGCACGAGCCTCTTCTCTTCGCTCTGTTTACAAGTTGCTGTTGGCGTGTTTACCAAGTCTGTGCAGTTCGTGACTTGTGCCAGGGCTAGCATCGCAAATCATAGCTTACATCAACTTTTACTAGCCGTGATTTTAAATGGATTTCTCCAAATAGCATGCCAAACTTTACCTGTCGAGTAGAAAATATCGTAGGATGCCCAACCTTTGCTTTTAGTGCACACCAGCATGTGAAATATTCTCCCCAAAACACTCTGGTCTTGTTTCTTTCTTCAGAGGCCTTTCTCTTCTTGTCATACAATTCTCTTGCGACCCTCATACATTTAAAAAAACAAAAAAGAAATAGCTCTCCCTTTAATCTGATGCCATCCATCCCCTTGTCTTCTTCTGGCACCCTTTGAGGTTGAACACATCTGTTGATGTCAAGCAGGAGGGACGCGCTGTAAGCATTGTTTTTGATCATTTCTGCTTGCCTCCAGAATCATTTAAAGAGTGTCAATTATCCAATTCATGATTTTAAATTTCCTTTGGTGTGTAAGTGTGTATTAGTACATGTTAATGATATGCAAAAGGTACAAACCCCTAGGTAAACAATGGCGTGAGTTGTCATCTCCAACGTAAATCTCTTTTCTTGGACTACAACAAACACATGGATTGTAGGCAACAGTTTACTTCCTGGGATTGGTGATGTAGACAAGACCGACATTATCATAGTTCCTCCCGCTTGGAATCACAGCTTGTAAATTGACTCCTGTTAGCAACCGAATCTTTCAAACATGAGACGTCAGAGGTATTCAGGCCAATCACAAGGTACAGATTAGCTGGCCAATCAGGAACAGAGCTTTTCAAATCTGTTAGTTTCAGGAAGAGAGTGAAATCTGCAGCTACAAAAATGTATGGTATGTGGAAAATAATGTGTTTTTTGAACACATAACGTAGTTTTTAGCAATGAAATAGGTGCACTTTAAATAATTTCTTTCCATAAAATTGGCATCTGAAAGGGAAACTTCTAGAAATGCTTATGAAATAAGGTCAGTAGCCAAAATAACTAGACCTCAGCTTTTTTCAGCGCTTATGATCCACTGCCCGTCTTTAGTTAATCCTGACAGTCGTTATTTAATGCCAAAATTATGGTTTTAAGCTGTTAATTAATTTGGCCCTACATTATTAAACCAGCCTGATCTCACGAATTTCTGTGGGATAGTCACGGAATTTTTTGCGCATTTTTCCGTGGCATTCTCACGGATCTCTGCATTTTTCCGTGGCCCTGCTACAGACTGTCTTTTTCCGTGGCATTCTCACGGATTGGTTACTCAGTTGTTTTGTCCTATTTTCTAACCATTTCGCTTCGGTTTAGGTTTAGATTTACATGAAATGACATCCCTACCAAAACCCAACTCTAACCCCAACGCCAGGCGACAATTGTTTAAAGTTTAGAAAATATAAAAGAATAAATCTGAAAAAATTGTATAAACCAATACTTAAAGTGACATACTAATGCAAACACCAAATCTAACCCTAAACCGAAGCGAAAATGGTTTGAAAATAGGAAAAAGCAGTTGAGTAACCAATCCATGAGAATGCCACGGAAAAAGACAGTCCATAGCAGGGCCACGGAAAAATGTGGAGATCCGTGAGAATGCCATGGAAATGAGATCAGGTTGATTAAACGATATGGAAAAGGCTTCTTTAGTTAATACTTTGTAATGAGAAAGAAATATATAAATTGGTAACACTGTGTGTTTTATATGGTTAGGCGTCAAAAGTCCATTTAGAGAAAGTTACTGTAGCTCTAATGCAAGGAAAAAAACTTTTTTAGGCATCATAGTGCATAGCAGACAGGAAAGTGTTGGGTGAAGATAGGGGAACCGGATCGACAAATGACCTCAGAGATGGGAATCAAACTCGCCGTGAGCACATTGGTGCTATATGTCGGCACTAACGACTTTAATGTTTAGTTTAGGTAAAAGTAATTAAATCAGTACCCTTATACTGTAGATATATGATTCATGTGTGCAGTGGGGTGAGAGTGTCAGTCCATCCTGTATTGCATTCTGCAAATCTGCTTAACCTTCCTTGATGTTGAATTTTGTTAAACGTTGAAAACTCTTCCTTGGTGAAATCCACAGCAACATTAACAAGATGTGCAAGTAAAACCACAAATGAAAAGGAAATGGTGAAAATTAGTATGCTAGGTATCATGATGAGTATGGTGTGAATGTTGTTTCACAGTGTGATAAAAAATACACCATAATTTAGTAAAGTGAGATGGTTAAATCACACATTGACCAAAGAAGGCAAAGGTGTTGAGCTGTTAAAATATTTAACATTTTTTAACATCTTTCATCTGTTCTTTTTCCAATATTCCATAGCCTTTTCACCAAATTACTGGATATTCCAATACTAAATCAGTGAGATCTGAATGATGTCAGTATTAGTTTACTGCAAGCTCATGGTTATCTGGGTATCATGGCTCTGTTAACCCTGGTGTTAGAGATCATAGCCACACCATGTGACTGCACAGCATCGGTCTCAACCATTCACACATATCAGTGTCCTCCGACACAACATTTGTGCAAATAATATTAAAAACTTAGATATTCAATTAAATTATAAGAGATGAGTATGTACTGTCAAATGTTTAGGGCTTTGTGTGACATCAACCAATCAGAGCTTTCATGGCTGAGCTCAAACAGTACTGAAGGTCTGGCTACACAAGACTAGGTTAGGTGAATTGGAGATGACAAATGTCCTTCCTCCAACAGTTGTGTTGATCAATTTAACAGACTTTTTCTTTATAGATTAACAGGTGAGAACAGATTTATTCGAGCAAGGCGACGCAGACCTGCTTATGAGAAACGATTTGTTTTCAATCTAGTGATATATGTGGCCTGCGGCCTCATGCCTCCTTCCTAATCATAGTGATAATATACAGTATAGAGCTAAATCACACTCCAACTCGAGCGATATTGCTTAAGTATATAGCTTTTCCTACCCCATTCTTCATCAGGATACCAGGCGCATTTGGAGAAGGCCAGTTGCCTATTTGGAAATGTGTTATGATAAAGAAAAAAAGCTTAAAGAATAGTTTAAATAAAAAAAAAGATTTAGATTTATTTATTTGAGACCATTGCTTTGCTGTGTTTAAGATATTTTTTATAAAACAGAAATATATTTTGTGTATAACATTTCAGTTCCACAATATGTAAACATTTATATCTATTTTTCTTTGTAGGTTTACTTCATTCTTAATAAAGTCCCAAGTGTCTTTTTGCTGAAGATATCACAGTTCTCTTGGTCATGGTTTAGTATCTGTTCATGGTTTGTGCTAAAAGTAGGGGGTGGGCTTAACAGAGTGAAGAGGAAACCACAGACAAAGGTGGTGTTAAGTTTTACATCTTTTCTCAAAAAGCACATGGTGAAAATGAGTAAGAAGTGTATAGAGAGACTATTAATAGAAATCATAATACATTAAAAGATTAGTCCTATGTGTATAAAGTAAATGTAAACATACAATACCCTTTAAACATGTAATACCTTTCACCCTGATAGTCATAGTAAGCATGTTTTTTTATAAAAACATTGTTGTAGCACAGTCTAACTTCAGTATAAACAGGTACCCTCATACTGTATCTAAACAATAAAACACTCATCGAAAATATGCCATTAAAATCACTTCATGTGCAGTACAGATTTGACAATGGGGTGCATAACCCTAAATGTTATTTTAAATTGTATAATGGGTACAGCATCAGTGAATAATTGAACAATGAGTAAAGTTTGAACAATTAGTCTACAGCAGTGTCCTCAGGCCCCTCCTCCCAGAATGCTTATTTAAAACAATTGATCTGCCTCTTTCCAAAATATTTGAAATTTCTCCATAATTAAACACACTAACTGTCACGCATTCCCCCGTCATCTGCCCTCACGTACCTGACTACACTACCCATGATCCTCTGCACCACATCATTCACCATCATCACCTGATTACAATTACCCGGACTCATTAGGTCTGTTCTACTTCATGCGGCACTGCGCAGACCGATTGGCAGCTGGCTTGAAGCAGTGCATGTGCATTTCCGCGAAAAGTGATGGCTGTCTGCACAAGGCTGCGTTCAGTCCCAACAAATGTTTCACAATGTTTTTTAAACAAAAACAGTGATGCGTTGAACACCCTGTTCTGATGATGCAAGAGTTGCAACTACGGTAGAAGGCCATTTGGTCTACATGTGGTCTAAGTTGTTCTTACGGTTTTTTATACATTTTAGTATGAAAGTTTTTGTTGAATCATGGTTTGTAAGTTAAAACGTCCTTACGCACATGTTCTTTTTTCCTATTTTCTTACCACTGTTGTTTGGGGTTGGGGTTAGAATCACTTTCTGTTACATTTTTAGACATCCAAACCCCAAATCTAACCCCATCCTTAAGTAAAATTATTTAAAAATAGGGGGACAAATGAGAAAACAATACATAAAAATGACGTTGTGCCATGGACACGAAAAACTATTTATAGAAATTCGTGCAGGTGACACGAAAATACACGTACACGTACTGTAAAATAAAGTGCTACCGAACTACGGCTTTGAGATCATTGCTTTGCTGTGGGACATGTATAAGATATTTTTTATAAAACAGAAATATATTTTGTGTATAACATTTCAATTCCACAATATGTAAACATTTATACATTTATATTTTTAATAAACTTAATTCTTAATAAAGTCCCAAGTGTCTTGCTGAAGATATCACAATTGTGTCTATATATGTCAAATAGTTCAGTATTTGTTCATGGTTTGTGCTGAAAGTAGGGGGTGGGCTTAACAGAGGAGTGAAAGGGAACCACAGACAAGTGTTAAGTTTTACATATTTTCTCAAAAAGTACATGGTGGAAATTAGTAAGTTGTGTATGGTGAGACTATTAATAGGAATTGTAATACAATAAAAGATTAGGCCTATGTGTAAAAAGTACATGTAAACATACAATACCTTTTTAACCTGTGATACTTTTAACCCTGATAGTCTTACTTTTGTAGAAAAACATTGTTGTAGCACAGTCTAACTCCATACTGTATCTGAAGTGGATCAGCAAATTTGATTAACATTTTTGTTCCACATTTTACATTAGATTACACATTAGATATTTGGCATTAAAAGTGCACATTTTTCACAACATCAATTGGTTGATACAGTGAGGTTTTATTTACAGAATCAGCAATTCAAGACAACAGACCAGACATACAAACATACATTATGATGCAGTGTCATGTTGGGATGGTTAGCAGCCATACCGACCAGTCTAATGTTGACAAAGAGTAAACACGACTAGACATATGTTTAGGGCTTTATTTGAGTGGGTAAGCTTCTCACTGAAGTATATCACTGAATTGTGAAACGTCCCATAGGCTTAGCACTTGATGTGCAGTCATGCCCCCTAATGGCTGATGTACAAGAGACACCAGTGAGTCACATGAGCTGTTAAGAAACTAAAACTGCTCAAATCAAGACAAGAGTATGATTGTCAAGTAAATAACATCATGAGGCAAAATCATCACTTAACACTTAAATACATAAACAGCAGAGGTGTAAAGTGCTTGAGTAAATGTACTTCGTTACTGTACTTAAGTATTTTTTGGGCTACTTTGTACTTGTACTGAGTATCAAAAATATAGGCAACTTTTACTCTCTACTCAATTACATTTTTGATCGGGTATTTGTACTCTTTACTCCACTACATTTGAAATGACACTTAACGTTACTCGCTACATTGTTTATTCGTCAAATAAAAACGAGACGAAAGTGTCAGAGGGTGATGATGGATAGAATCTGTGGTCGCGAGGTAACACGCACACACATTTGGCGCTGCGCAGAGCAATTGTATGAAATCAAAGTACTGCGAGAGCGAATCAAATGCATATGGAGAAGTCTGGTCTCGCGGTACTTTGATGTCAAACGCTGAATGGCTTGCGTTGAGCCACCGTAGCGGGACATCTGCGTGCTGCGTATGTCATTAACTGTAGAGAAAAGTTCGCGTCTGGTCTGAGAGAAGAGATAAAGAGCAAACATATGGATGCATATCACATTTGCTTCAATCAAGGGACCCTTTGTTAAACATGTGATGCTACAATCAAAGCAAAAGTGATGCGCGATTGCAGGAGAGTCATCCCGCAACTCAAAGGCAAGCACAAATGTTTATATACTCTGATGCTACTTTATCAGCTAACATGAGCTGGTAAGTTTCATAACTTGATATAACTTACTATATAAGCCAAAATAAACCAGCGATGTCCTGTACTGATTGCCTGAGTAACTTGAGTACATTATAAGATTGATAATAAGTGTACAATTTCACTGTCCTCACATTTAATCAAGTATGCTGTAATGTATTTAATGTAAAGAGGGATGCATAAAGGAAGAAATGAAGTGCACTTGCGAGATAGTCGTGTTACGTACTACATGTATGTGTTTACAATTAATCTTTCAAATGAACAACTTCACGTTTTTAATATGCATTATCATATTTCTGTTAGTGTAATTTTAGTTTACTGGAATTTTTTAAATATTAAAATTATATCTTTTTTTAGGATAGGCCTATATAAGAATATTTGGTAACACTTTACAATAAGGTTCATTAGTTAACAGTAGTTAATGTATTAACCAACTTCAACAAACCATGAGCAATACATTTGTTACATTATTTATTCATCTTTGTTAATGTTAGTTAATAAAAATGTAAGCTTTAATTGTTTGTTCATGTTAGTTCAGAGTGCATTAACTAATGTTAACAAGATTTTAATAATGTGTTAGTAATTGTTGAAATTAACATTAACAATGATGAATAAATGCTGTATAAGTGCAGTTCATTATTAGTTCATGTTAACTAATGTAGCTAACTAATGTTAACTAATGAACCTTATTGTAAAGTGTTACCATATATTTATATCACAAAGTTAGGCTATATATTTTTCAGCATGGCACATTCAAGTACACAATGACACTAGACTAAAATTAAATGGGTTTAAATTAAATTTAATGTAGATTTCTAGACTAAAATCTCATGGCATTTAGTTGAATAAAATTAGACTAAAACTAAATCAATTCAGATGACAAAAATATGACTAAAACTAAATTAAATTTGAGTCAAAAGACTATGACTATGTTTAATCTGTGTTTGTTCTGCCAGGTCAAAATTTTGAGGTGTTTGATTTCTTTTCTATATTAGGAAATAAAACCTCATAAATAAACTTTCTTAGTTTTCACTGCCCGGACCTACAATGTCTCTTTGTGTTGAGGACTAGTGCATCTTTGAGCCAACATTCAGTACGAGTAAAAATACTTAAGTACTTTTAAATTGGGTTACTTTAATACTTTTACTCAAGTCGTATTTAAATTGGTGACTTGTAACTTGTAGTGGAGTAATTTTTACAGTAAGGAATTTGTACTTTTACTCAAGTATGGCTTTAAGCTACTCTTTACACCTCTGATAAACAGAGGTCAAACGTTATTGCTGTTGTATATGTATACCTTGCCTTGGTGTATGTTATTGCTGTTTATTACACGGCTCTCTGGAATGCTTGATTCTGATTGGTCAGTTGAGACATTTGCAGGTTCGTTCTTTTCAAATAATAACCGCTCCAAAGTAATAACGCATAGCCGGTACTACTTGTACAAGTAAAATCGCTCCGCGCCAATAAAGATCAATAAAGATTACTGTTTGGCGCCATCTTGTGACAAACACTGGACAACCACGACAAGACACAGACAGCTTACTGAGACTGAACTTGACAAAATAGAGCATGACAGCTACGAAGCCAACACACAAAAAAATACAGAATGGGCATTAAAACTTCTCAAAGACTGGCTAAAAGAGAAAAAAATGGAGACAGACAAGTATGAAGCAGAGGATCTTAATAAGGTATTACGATCATTTTATGCATCTGTGCAAAGTTTCGCGAAAGGATAAAAATGTTAATTTAAAACAAACATGCCAATAAAATGTTTCAAATTCATATTCATGTCCGGTTTTTTTCTTATGTGACAAGTAGCCGTGTAATAAGCGGGATAATGTAGAGGCAGCCGGTAGTTATCGGGAAATAAGCCCCTTCAGTGTGATACAAGATCCTGATCACACTGTCGGAGCTTATTTCCCGATAACTACCGTCTGCCTCTACATTATCCCTTACATATAATGTTACTGCGCCAGAGGTCGAAGTGCTGCAAACTAAGTGTTCTTCCGCAATACAATATAGTCCTCTTTTTATCCGCTTAAAAAATTTCCAAGTTTTATTTTGTGCCACTATACTTACTGGTGTAACTACTCGTGTAACAATCTTTAAATAGGGAAAACATGGAAGTGTTTGGTTGCTTCTAAATTCATCCCTGTTTGGATCCATAGGAATGAATGGGCTAGACTAGACTAACACATTCACGACACGCTGTACAAAGATGAAGTGCACACATTGAAAAAAAACAGGGATGTGTGTTATTTCATCTAAGTTAAGGTAAGAACATAGTAAAATATTGAAAAACGGTGTAGTTTTCCTTTAAAAAAAAAAAAACTTTTTTGATCTGATCTATTCACATTCCATTATACTATAGTTGGTCTTTGTTTAGCTGTCATGCCTTTGGTTTTAAATGTATGTTTCTTTCTGCTTTATGTGTTTATGGTTTGATTTTAATTTCCAGCACATTGGTCAGTCTTGTGGCTGTTCTGTAAATAAATGAACTTGAACTTGAACTGTGTTGACCCCTGGTGGTAGAGATTATAGCCACACCATTTGGCTGCACAAAATCTTTTAACAGCAACAACCATTCATACATATCAGTGTGCTCTTACACAATACATTTTTGCAAACAATATTTCGATCTCAGTTATTAAATTAAATTATGGGAGATGTGCTCCTCCTTAATGTGCAACAAGGCTGTTTAAGGAGGAAAGAGTCAGCAGAAAGGAGAGATTGAGCAGGCATATATATTATAATTAAGTCACATATATATATATATATACATATGTATATGTATATGAAGGTGCAGTTCCATGTGCAGCTTTATGTTAAATGAGAGTTTTACATAAATAGATCAACTTATTCTTCAACCCATAAGATTATTTTGGTTGTTTTGTTCATTCCCCCAAATACGACCAACAGGTTGAACTGGTGCCTCTACTGGCAGAAGGTGAAACTTAATATATTAGGGTATAAAATTATATATTGTGGTATTATTTTGCTATGATGATATGATGAAAAGTACTTAAAATATTACATAAAGTGTACAGAGGTCAAACAATACATTTATGTGAAGACGTAAAAGTGATCACAAACCGCTGTAAATATCAGGTGAACACTCATTCAAAAACTGCCACCAGAAGAAGCGATGATACGTCATCTTTGATTTCGAAGTAGCTGTAGCTGTGTCCCAAATGACATGCACTCAAACAGTACCTAGAATGTTGATCTCATGTGCAAGAACAAAGAGTGACAGTAAGGAGGAAACTATGGGGGTTTTATACTTTAGAAAGTAGTAGCCGGGCCGAAGGTTTCTAAGAAAACGTCATAATTTCTTAACACAAAAAATACATGATCAGCCCTGAATATTGAATGTGAACATCTGTAAAACAACATCTACTTATGCTGGTCATATAATTAGAATATCATGAAAAAGTTGATTTATTTCCATTCAAAAGTGAAACGTGTCTATTATATTCATTCTTACATCGACTGATATATTTCAAGTGTTTATTTATTTTACTTTTGATGATTATAACTGACAACTAAGGAAAATCCCAAATTCATTATCTCAAAAAATTTGAATAGTACTTAAGACCAATACAAAGAAAGGATTTTTAGAAATCTGGGCCAACTGAATAGTATGTACATGAAAAGTATGAGCATGTACAGCATGCTGGGGCTCCTTTTGCCTAAATTACTGCAGCAATGTGGCGTGGCATGGAGTCGATCAGTCTGTGGCACTGCTCAGGTGTTATGAGAGCCCAGGTTGCTCATAGGCATTTAGCTCTTCTGCATTGTTGGGTCTGGCATATCGCATCTTCCTCTTCACAATACCCCATAGATTTTCTATGGTAAGGTCAGGCGAGTTTGCTGGCCAATTCAGAACAGCGATACTATGGTCCTTAAACCATGGTACTGGTAGCTTTGGCACTGTGTGCAGGTGCCAAGACCTGTTGAAAAATGAAATCTGCATCTCCATAAAGTTAGTCAGCAGCAAGTGCTTGAAAACATCCTGGTATACAGCTGCGTTGACCTTGGACCTCAGAAAACACAGTGGAGCAACACCAGCAGATGACATGGCACCCCAAACCACCACTGACTGTGGAAACTTTACACTGGACCTCAAGCAACGTGGATTGTGTGCCTCTCCACTCTTCCTCAAGACTCTGGGACCCTGATTTCAAAGGAAATGCAAATTTTACTTTCATCAGAGAACATAACTTTGGACCACTCAGCAGCAGTCCAGTCTTTTTGTCTTTGTTATTGCTTGTACACTTTTTTCTACCACATCTTTTCTTTCCCTTCGCCTTTCTATTAATGCGCTTGGACACAGCTCTGTGAACAGCCAGCCTCTTTTGCGTTTTTCCCTTCTTGTGCAAGGTGTCAAATGTCGTCTTTTGGACAACTGTCAATTCAGCATTCTTTCCCATGATTGTGTAGCGTACAGAACTAGACTGAGAAAACATTTAAAGGCCTTAGCAGGTCATTTGAGTTAATTGGCTGATTAGAGTGTGGCCCCAGGTCTCTTCATTGTTGAAACTTTTCACAATATTCTAACTTTCCGAGATACTGAATTTGGAAATTTCCTTAGTTGTCAGTTATAATCATGAAAAGTAAAAGAAATAAACATTTGAAATATATTCGTCTCTGTGTAACAAATGAATTTAATATACACGTTCCACTTTTTGAATGGAATTAGTGAAATAAATCAACTTTTTGGTGATATTCTAATTATATGACCAGCACCTATAAAAGTCTTTATCACACAGTTTATCATCTGTGTGTGTCGGGGTGTTTTTAAGGCAAAGATAGAGTATTATTATTAAGTTCTCATACACCAGACCTAATAATCATTTATGATTTGCAAAGCACAAAATTTCAAAAGCTTGCATGTTAATTTAACACATCAGTAGTTTACATTTTTGCCCTGCTGCCAAAAAAGGAAGGCTTGAACAACTTGCCACAGGAAATAAATTTTAACTGCACTTTGGCTAAATCTAACACGAAGGGTGCATTTCAATTTAGGCGCTGGATGCTTCTAAGGCTGCAGAATTTGAAGGCAAGACTCGGTATTTGAAGGCTCCAGCCTTTGAAGTACACAAAGCGAACTGAAATGAGGGGGTTTAGCATACGGGTGGAGTTAAGCTAAACCTTACTAATTCCATTCAAACTACGCTTGTCAGCGGAAAACAACAACTGACACAACCAAATATTTTATTTTATTTTAGAGAATATGACATATTTGTCACCAGGTGACTATGGGAGGGCGGGAACCAAAAGTGGCGGAGAAAGGTTCCGCGAAGATGGTTTCCGCCCGGGCCCGATTTTTAATGCACCAGTTTACTTCCTGGTCTCCCTGACGACGAAAATGATGAGGAAACGAGCAACAGGTGTGGCGACTCAGTGAAGCAGCACATGATTGGAGGAGAGAGTAAAGACAAGATATAAAAAGGTCCAAGAAGCACAAAGGCGGAGAGCTGTCTTCGGGCGTGAGTCCCTTTATGCCTTGGGCAAACCGAACCGCATGCCCCGTCCCTGGAGGAGCCAAAGGGCGCCGTTGATCCGTGAGTCACCTATGGTGGAAGGAAAGAGTGCGGCCGCCAGAAGAGGCGAAAAGGACGGGGCTGTGACGAAATTAAAGGGACACCACACCGGGGTGCTTGTGGTGTACTTGTCTACGCTGTGTTGCTGCTTTGCAGACAGACCGGGCTGGTTGGATCGTGCTATTGGGGAAGAGAGAAGAAAAGAGACAGTCAGTTGACGAAGGAATATTGAGGAGTTTCATCAGAGAAGGAGTGAGCACAGAGCCATCAATAGTGTAGCGAATAATAGTGGTGGACAACTAAGCGTGAGTAACAGATGTGGTACTTATCTGAGCCATACTTGTACGAAGAGTTGTTTTGGTGTGTTCCTTTGTGTTTTTGAGGTCCCTGGCCCCACTGGAGAGGACAGCGTGGGTGAGCCGCGGGTTGACCGGAAGTACGGACGAAGGACCTGCTGGGAAGCACCGTTCGCCAGTAGAGCAGTGGCCCTGTGGGGAAACAGAAACACAGGTGAGCCAGGGGAGAGAAATCAACACGCCGGGCCTGTGAATACACACATCTTACTCCCATTGGCGGTCCAGTTATTGCCCAACCATCCTCTCGAGGTCGTCGTAGCCAGGTGGCAAGGGCGATTTAAAAACCACGTGAAGTTTATAAGAGTGCTGTGGGTGAGTTTCACTGATTGATGGTGTTTACGCTTGACTTGCTGTGTGTATGCTGTGCTTGTAGCGTTCAAACTGCCAAGCCTCAGACGAGTCACGAGACGACGACATCCGTTGTGGCCTGGGTCCTAAGGAGAGTGAGAATATTTAGCCCTGTGCCCGGGGTGTGTCAACGATAGCTTCGTTCGTCCATAGAGCAGACAGTGGTGGAACCCAGTGAGTATTACCAAGAGTGTACCGTGCGGACTGTGGGTTGTAGCGGTGTGTGTACTGACCTCTCCAACAGAAACTCGTGGTGAGCGGAGCCCCGACGAAAGTTCGCCCCAACTCGTGACCCCGGTCGTGGAAGAAGGAGGGGGAGTTTGGGAAGCATTCGGCTCCGTGTCATCGGACCCACTAGTCCCTACGACGCCCGGACAGCTTGAGTAGATGGGCGAAGGAATGCGGTGCACCAACACTGTAGCGAAAATCCACTGCCTGTACAAGTGAAGCTCTGTGTGTGTACGAAGATCCCCAGTGCTGTGAGTAACGTGACCTGTGAAGTAAACCTGTTCTGTGCTTATAGCAAATACCTGCCTGTACAAGTGAAGCTCTGTGTGTGTACGAAGATCCCCAGTGCTGTGAGTAACGTGACCTGTGAAGTAAACCTGTTCTGTGCTTATAGCAAATACCTACCTGTACAAGTGAAGCTCTGTGTGTGTACGAAGATCCCCAGTGCTGTGAGTAACGTGACCTGTGAAGTAAACCTGTTCTGTGCTTATAGCAAATACCTACCTGTACAAGTGAAGCTCTGTGTGTGTACGAAGATCCCCAGTGCTGTGAGTAACGTGACCTGTGAAGTAAACCTGTTCTGTGCTTATAGCAAATATCTACCTGTACAAGTGAAGCTCTGTGTGTGTACGAAGATCCCCAGTGCTGTGAGTAACGTGACCTGTGAAGTTAACCTGTTCTGTGCTTAGAGCAATTACCTATCTGTACCAGTCATGTCCTGTGGACACGAAGATCCCCCAGCGCTGTGAGTAACATAACCTGTGAAGTAAAACTGTTCTGTGCTCCCAGCAGATACCTACCTGTCCAAGTGAACCCCTGCGTGGAGGAAGGGCCTTCAGCACCGGGGATAACGAAACCTGTGGAGTAAACTTGACCTGTGTGCAAACCCTTACTTACCTGTTCTGCCGAAGGTCTCGGGTGGACGAACAGCGTATGGCATCAAAGTACCTTATCTTTCTGACTTTTGTTTGATTCTGCCTCCAGGAGAAGCGGAGCGCGCCACGGATTGTTGGGCCAGAGCCCCTACGGAGCCCCTGTCCCCAGTCTTTCCCTCAAGTGGCCCTGGAGGCGAAAAAGAGACCCATTAGTTTTAAATTGCCTTTCCCCCTTTCCCCCCCTCTCCTTTTAAATATTTAATAAAGTTTATTTTAATTATAGTATACTCGTCTGTCTGGTCATTGGGGTGGTCTTGGGAAACTCCTCGAGGTGGAAGAGTTGAGAGGGGTGTGACCCTTAGCATAGTTGGGTCCGCCCTCGGGGTGTGACATATTGATGCAGATTAAACTACTCCACAACAGTGTATACAATTTACCAACCTTAGAAATATACAAAAGTAAACTGCAACACTCACAATATTGCAGAAGTAATATTAATTCAAATCACTAAAAAATCACTTATAATAGTAAAACAGTGACAAGGACCTTTAATTTGCAAAATATACACTTCTATTTAACTATAGTCCGGAATGTTTATTTCAAAATACCCAGATGTCACAGGCACGCATTAAATCTTGAGTTAGCCAAGGCTGTGAAGGATCCATCTATGGATTCTGGGGGTGAACCTGTGGCTGTGACCTTCCAAGGTTGTATTTCAAGGCCAATGACATCACCGGGCTGCGATGAAGGCTTTTCCAATTTAAAGGCTCCTTCACATGGAAGCCTCCAAATGTGGCCTTTTTTTCCATAAAACCAAGGATCCATAGATGTATCCTTCACAGCTTTGGCTATCCCAACATTCAATGTGCACCGGTGACCTCTGGGTATTTTGAAATAAACATTCAGAATTTAAGTGTATATTTTGCAAATTAAAGGTGAAATGAGCTTTGATGAAATGAAGCAGTCAGACAAGTTAATTTTTTTCAGTAAATGGACTTCTACTCTATTATATAAATCATTTTATATAATGATTAGTTACCGTTTTCAATTCAATGGTAACGCCATATTGCAGTACTGCAGCTTTGACGTCAAAGGGTTTCCTGAATGAGCTTGATAGATACAATGGTATAGAGATTGATAAAAACAGACAGCGGAGGACAGATAAAGAAAGATAAACACTGAAAGCAACAGGGCATCAGAAGACATTAGGCTATTATTGCATTGGTCATGAATGTGGAAACAACTTTTTAAGTGTTAAACAAAAGACATAAGAGTCCATGTCCATAAACTACAACTGAAATGGACAACTACTGCAACTAGGTTGTTGCTGAAAGAGGTGTTAGTGAGACAATGATGTACAAGGCAAACCACAAATGAAAATTTATTTGGAGAAAACAAATGGTGAGAATGAGTATGCTGAGTATCATGATGAGTATGGTGTGAATGAGGTATACATATGGTGTGAATGAGGTTTTGACCAAAGAAGGAAAATGTGTTTAGAGATGTTTTCTTTTGTTTAAAAATTATCTTTCATTTGTTTTAAATCAGCTTATTCTGTTTCCATAGCATTTTCATTAAAATATTGGACATTCCAATACTAAATCAGTGAAGTTTGAATCTTGTCAGTATTAGTTTACTGCAAGGTTCATGGTTATCTGGTTATCATGGCTCTGTGTTAACCCTTGATGGTAGATATCATAGCCACACCGTTTGACTGCACCGTTTTTCAACAGCGACAAACATTCACACATATCAGTGTCCTCTTACACGGTACATTATGGGAGATAAGTATACACTATATTGCCAAGAGTTTTGTGACACCTGCCTTTACATGCACATGAACCTAAATGACATCCCATTCTTAATCCATAGGGTTCAATATGGAGTTGGCCCACCCTTTGCAGATAAAACAGCTTCAACTCTTCTTGGAAGACTTTCTAAAAGGTTTAGGAGTGTGTTTATGGGATTTTTTGACCATTCTTCTATCTAAAAGCACATTTGTAAGGTCAGACACTGATGTTGGACGAGACGGCCTCGCTCGTAGTCTCCGCTCTAATTCATCCCAAAGATGTTCTATTGGATTGATGCAGGCCAGTCAAGTTCCTCCACACCAAGCTCTCTCTTCCATGTCTTGATGGACCTTACTTGTGCTCTGGTGCACAGTCATGTTGGAACAGGAAGGGGCCATCCCCAAACTGTTCCCACAAAGTTGGAAGCATGAAATTGTCCAAAATTTCGTGGTATGAAGAAGCATTAACAGTCCCTTTCACTGGAACTAAGGGGCCAAGCCCAACCCCTGAAAAACAACCCCACAGCATAATCCCCCCTCCATCAAACTTTACACTAGGCAAAATGCAGTTCGTACCGTCCTCCTGGCAACCACCAAACCCAGACCTGTCCATCAGATTGCCAGACAGAGAAGCGAGAGAGAACACGTCTCCACTCCTCTAGGCTCATATGGCTTGAATGCAGCTGCTCGGCCCATTCCATGAAGCTCTCTACGCACTTTTCAAGAGCTAATTTGAAGGCCACCAGAAGTTTGGAAGTCTGTAGTTATTGACTCTGCAGAAAGTTGCCGACTTCTGTGCACTGTGCTCTTTAGCATGCGCTGACCCCGCCCTGTGATTTTACGTGGCCTACCACTTCGTGGCTGAGATGTTGTTGTTCCCAATTGCTTCAATTTTGTTATAAAATTATTAACAGTTGACCGTGAAATATTCAAATGTGAGAAAATTTCACAAATAGACTTATTGCACAGGTGGTAACCTATCATTGGTACCACGCTTGAATTCACTGATCTCCTGGGAACGACCCATTCTTTCACAAATGTTTGTAAAAGCTCTCTGCATGCTTAGGTGATTGATTTGAACTTGACCTTAGCGCCTAAGAGAAAATGGTAAAACAGATCAGGTACGAGACAAACTAGCATTGGAGCCTTAACAGCAAACACAAGATGGTGACAAGACTGGAACAAGACAACACAGAAGTCAGGTAAAATGCATTGAGTAAAGAATGGTCTGACACAGGACAGGAGAAACACGCAAAATAAATAGGGGTAAAAATGGGAGACAACTGTAGGGAGTGAAGCAATAATCAGATAATAATGTTGAATATGCTGCTTCTTGCAAAGAGGTATTCTCAGACGCTGACACCACTGGCGGCTCGTGACTTCTTTTTCGAGGAGGCATGAATGCGAAACTCGTGTGTGGATCGTCATGTCAAAATATATGTTCAGTGTGTCATGTGAACCTATGTGCATTGTGCATCATGTCAAAATACGTGCCAGCTAAAGACACGTTGTAAGGGTTTATGATAAAAGAGACGCTCATTTTTGCTTGATACTCGCTTTATCTCATGTGTTATCAGTTTAGTGTTAAGTTAGGCTTTGTCCACACGAAGCCGGTGCATTCCCTATCCGATCTTTTTTTCCTCGTCTAAAAAAATAATCTGTTAACACTGCATCGTCTCAAGAAATATCTGCGCACACACGAAACCACTGAGACCGACTGAAAGCGGTGTAGTATATATTCCAGACCAGTATGGGGCGCTGTAATTCTCCCACAGATATACACTATACACGGAGAAGACGACTTTGAGCATGCGCATTACCTTGCGTGCTGTATACGAACCAAGAAGAAGAAGTGATGGCGAATGCAACAACTTCAAGAGCAAGAGCGGAGTCTTTCTCCCGGTTGTCTTCCGCTGTGGATCAAAGAGCATGTGGCGTATGGTGTTGTCCATTATCGCTCGTTGCTCACCACAATTGCATAGAAGCAATAGATTTTGCTGTGATAAAGCTAGTAGGCTTAGTAGCTTCTGTAGCACGAACACAATCATGTAGTCCGCCATTATTGTTGCTGTTAACGTGTTTCGCTTCACAAAATATACGGATTGGCTGTACACACGGAACCGCAAGGGTGTTGATTTCAGTTTAATCCACTTTAGGACCCGGTTTTAAAAAATTGCGGTTCCAGTGTCCCAAAACGCCGGATCTGGTGGACGAAACGCCAATACAATAAAAAATGTATACTTATACAGTGATACGCGTCTCCGTGTGGACAGCCCCTAAGTGTCTTGCGAGACATGAGTGTCTCTATTATCATAAACCCCCAGCAACCTAATATGTAGATAAAATACATTCAAGTATTGTTTTAAATGCATGTTTCATGCTTGAAATGTAGGCATAACATTCAGAGGTTCAATAGTAAACAAACTTTTAATAAAGTGTCAAAATACATGCCGAGAGTGCAATCCACAGCTAAATTAACAATTTGTGAAAGGGAAACCACAGATGAAGATGGTGTTGAGTATGCATCTTTTCTCAAAAAGCACATGGTGAGAATGAGTAAGCTGTGCATGGCATTACTAAGAATCGTATTAGGCTAAAAATACAATGAAAAGTACATGAAAATATGCAATAACTTTTAAACCTGTTAGAATATTTTTTTTATCATTTTGTACTTTCTTAAAGGGACAGCAAAACTGGTAATCTAGCCTATGATAATCATAGCATGTTTTAAAAAATAATAATAATAATTGTTGTAGTGAATAATTAGAGAACAATGACTAAAGTTTTAAGAATTAGTCTATAGGATTATCCTCAGGGCCCCCTACAGAAGTTTTAGATGTCTCTTTATATTTTTAATTTTAGATGTCCTTTCTACCATACGAGCTTAACTCCTCCTACGCTTGCTTCAAAATGGACATTACAACACACATAACGAATGCAACCACGGCTAACACAGTGTTGGTTAGTACACTCTCCATCTCTGTTGCGGATGTAACTCGATCCTTTAGGCAGGTAAACACACGCAAAGCTATGGGTCCAGATGGTATCCCAGGCCATGTACTCAGAGCATGTGGGCCAATAAGCGGCGGTTTTTACAGATATTTCTCTCACTGTCTGTGGTTCCCCACTGCTTTAAAACATCCACCGTCGTGCCCATCCCTAAGCGGACTAAAATCACATGCTTAAATAACTGGTGCCCTAAGGCTCTCAAACCAATCTTCAGCAAGTGTTTTGAGATTACATATGCTCTGTACTCCCTGCTTCTTTAGACCCTCTGCAGTTTGCTTACCGCAGCAATTGGTTTACAGATGATGCCAAAGCCTTCACCCTACACACTGCCCTGTCCCATCTGGATAACAAGAACACTTATGCGAGAATGCTGTTTGTGGACTACAGCTTAACATTCAATAGTGCCATCTAAGCTTGTTGTGAAGCTTCAGATTCTGGGCCTAAACATATCATTTTGTGGCTGGATCCTGGACTTCCTGTCAGGCAGACATCAGGTGGTCAGAATGGGAAACAGCATTTCCCCCTCAATGACACACACACACACATGGAGCACTGGCCAGCTACTGCATCACTGCTTGCAACAACTTGCACATCTTGCTGGCTGGCCGTGAAACTCAAACCAGCGACCTAATACAAACCAACCTGATCTCACAAGAATTGAGTCATATTTTACAAGATAATTCGTATAAATTTGAACAATGTTAATTGTGCAAAAATGTATGATTATCATAAAAAACAATAACTATATTTGGCATAATCATATAGTTGGATCTTTACAAGTGTATTTACAAACATCCTGTCACAGACTAATGAAAATCTGGGTGTTATTATTCTCAGAAGTTTTATAAACTGTTAATATATTCAGATGTGATGTTTGAATTGAGGATGTTTTCTTAGTATTTAATGTGTCTTTGATACGCCTACTACTTTCAGAAAGTATAAAACCCTCTGAGTTTGTTCCTCATTGCCACTCTTACTTCATGCATACAGGTATGATATCTTAACTCTCTATACACTTTAATTACTTTACTGAACTTAAACTTTGAGAATTGTTACTCTATTTATTATATAAAAAACACCTATGGTGGTACAGAGCTGATATATAAAGTATGTGTTCTGTAGCTCTCCAAAAATTGTTCTCCTATGATAAAAAGCTTTTGGTTCTAAAGAAAATGTTGCATAAATCAGAAATGATGCGAAGCTAACAGTGTGCCCAGTTTTCTACTGTGCAAAGATTTTGGATTAGTAACACAATGTTGTATTTGTTGTCTTTTGCAGTTTCTTGACTGTATTATATTCATACCTGATCTCCATTAGTTGTGCATCTAAGGATTCAGACTAAATCAGGATGTTGACCACTGCAGCTCTTATTCTCATTGTCACCACTAATGTTGTTCTTGGACAGGTAAGACTGAATTATGAGTCTGTATATTATTGTACAAGCATAATGATATTATTACTAAAGTTATTATATTTTTGGATATAGGATGACATACGGCCTGTTAAAGGTCCGAGAATTCCTTTAGATATGGCAGTGAATTCAGTTGATGACCTGTATGATGGCTGTACAGAGAAGATGAAAAAACTGGTGGAGACAGATTATTTTACCAAAGAAATTGATGCTAATAAATCAGGCTTTAAAAAAGCTTGGGATCTCGGTGAAAAGAAATTTACTAAACAAGAAGATAACTTGGATATAAACCATTTAATTGCCATTTATGTGTATACTGGTGCTGTACCAGGCCTATATAAAGAATTCAATCAGGATGTTAGGACCGGTAGAGAGAAATACCAAAACAAGAAATTCTCATGGTATACACTTTACTTTTGGTTGACAGGAGCGATACAGATTCTTAACGAATCACAAAATGAATGCATATTAACTTATCGTCGTACCTGGGATACATTTGATGGTAAACAGAACTCAGAGATCCGTTTTGGGTCATTTGCGTCTTCCTCTCTTGATCAGAATAAAACAAAGACATTTGGAAGTGAATCTTGTTTTGAAATCAAAACTTGTCTAGGTGCTGATGTGTCAAAATACTCCCAGTTTCCTAATCAGAAAGAGGTGTTGATTCCCCCATACGAGACATTTAAAGTTACCAATATCAGGAAAGACAAGGGTGACTGGTGTAACACTGTGTTTGTGTTGAAGAGCTTTGGAATAAGAAGTTTTTTAAACTGTGCATTGGCCAAGCCCATGAAATATCACAATGTCATTATCTCTGAATGATCAGCATTTACATATTTTCATTTCTCTTTGATA
Organism: Misgurnus mizolepis; assembly: GCA_025389145.1. NCBI lineage: Eukaryota > Metazoa > Chordata > Actinopteri > Cypriniformes > Cobitidae > Misgurnus > Misgurnus mizolepis. Next base: position 34,643,752 of record JAIFKI010000008.1, on the reverse strand, counting down.
TATGAAGCAAGCTTTCAGGATTGGAACTTAAATGACCCAATTGAGAATCGATTATTTTTTATCACATGCAGAATTAAATGCAGCTTAACACGTTTGTTGCATATTTGTTGTTTTGTTTATAATAAAATAATAAAATATTTTTGATCAATACTTTGTGTCAAATTCTTAAATATAGCTAATAATGTAACAAGTAGTCATTCATTTACCCCACCCCCCATAATTATAATTTGATAAATACCTGTCCTGCACTTAGAAAAAAAATATCAAGGTTTAATTATAGTTATACCACTGGTCGGTTGAATGCTGTATTCTGAATGGCTGAGAAATGTTCCACAGGGGTTGATTATTTTTCTGTAAACCACACACCTAACCTGTCAAATGTCGTTTGAAGCATTTTTTTTACCGCTTCGCGTTGTGCCGCATTACCTCGTTGGGTGTGCCTTATTTTCGATCATGTTGTCAATTAATCCTTAATTATAGGGGTGGGTTACCAGACACGGATTAGCTTAAGGCTCTGTTTACACGTACATGGTTATTTTTAAAAACTGAGAGATTTACCTTCGTTTGTGCCCCTCGTTCACACGCAAACGGAGAACTCGCCTCTGAAACCGATTGTTTCTAAAAACTCCGGCCAGAGTGGAGATCTTGAAAATCTTCGGTTGCACGGTTGCATGTAAAGTGAGACAAACGGATGTTTAAGCAGGCAACGTCACAGAGTATGCGCCAGAGCTCGCAACTACGTCAAAAGTGCGACCCATGTTTACATGTGACTGCTACTCTGAACGCTTCCAAGATCACATTTATGTTCGTGCAAATGTCACAAGGTGACATTCTTTTTGGGCGGAACCAAAAGTGGGGCAAGTTTGGTTCCGCCCGGATGTTTCCGCCCAGACGGAGAAGAGGGAAACACCGGACATCCGGTAGGAGCGCGAGGAGCGGTAATCGGAAAATCAAGCACAGCTGTGTGTCGTTAAGAGGAGCGGCATAAAAGGCTCTGTAGAAGACGGACACAGGGCAGCGACTGACACGGGGAAAGCTCCTCTGCCTAAGGCAGGAAGATGATCCGCACCTTTTGAAGAGCCCGCAGGCTCTGTTGATCCGGGCTGCGCTACGAAGCGCGCGGAAAGAAGACAGGAGCCACGAGAGGCGAAAGAAAGGCAGGACGGGAAGAGAGAGTAAAGGAGCACCCCGAAGAGGGCTTTTTTGGCTGGAATCGAATGGTTGTGTAAGACATCGTGGGTTAAGGGTTGAAAAGTGAACAGAGTACATTGGCACGGCATTGATGTGAGTACAAAGACCAAGTTGAAAGCGTCCTGTATATTTACCTGGCTTTATGTTGGATTCCTCCAGGAGAAGGAGGGCGGCCCTACCCCTAGCATAGCGTGGTGGGTGAGCCGAAAGAATACTATTGAAGCAGTCACAACGACAATATCACTAGCTAGGCTGCATATTTCATCGCCAGGTCCGAACCAAGCAAAGTGAAGGAAGACGGGTGTCCTTTTTGTACACTGAGCGTGGTGGGTGAGTCTTTGAGCTGTGAACACCTTTAATTTTGACGTGGTGCTGTATATTTGCTGTGGGCTGCTGTGTATTGCTGTGTGTCCTGTCAGATAAACCCCCGCCTTCACGCACTTCGTTGAGGAAGGACAAAGAGGCTGCTGGTCCTAGCCTAGTTCAATACAGCATATGTTGTGAGCGTGCTTCAGATCTCGGGAAATAGCACGGTGCCTTGGGACGATCTTTTTCGTCTGGACATCGGGCGGATGTGAAGAGTGGCAGTAAGCAGCTGAAGAAACAGCAGAGGTGTGAGTACGATTTGGGGTCATTACCATTGATACTTTCAAGTGCATGAATATTGTTATTGCAGGGAGAGAGGTGAAGGAATTCCATCGTCCCGTGGCCTCTACAAAGGGGCGCCCCTGTCCAGAGTTCGAACGCCTGACGGCAGCGAAGAGAGGGAAGCGCTCGGCCCGGTGAGACGTTGAGATATCCCGCCCCTCTGCCACCACCGAGTAGTCGAGAGGGTTCGCCCCCGACGCCAAGTAGGAACTACTTACCCCATTAGACGCCTCGTAAAGTGCTGTAAGTCCGCCACTGCTGCCAGTCGATACCTGTAGAGGGAAAAGGAGAGAGAGTGAATAATCTGAGGAGAAATCGAGGAAAACCTGTACTTACGGTGCGCCGAGTCCAGCCAAGAGGTGAGAGCCATCCAAAGCAGAGTAACTGTGCTTTTGTGTCCCAGTCGATACCTGTGGAGATAAAAGGAGAGAGAGTGAATAATCTGAGGAGAAATCGGGGAGACCCGTACTTATGGTACGCCGAGTCCAGCCAAGAGGTGAGAGCCATCCAAAGCAGAGTAACTGTGCTTTTGTGTCCCAGTCGATACCTGTGGAGATGAAAGGAGAGAGAGTGAATAATCTGAGGAGAAATCGGGGAGACCCGTACTTATGGTACGCCGAGTCCAGCCAAGAGGTGAGAGCCCTCCAAAGCAGAGTAACTGTGCCCCTTGTGTTTCCAGCTGTTGCCTGTGGAAAGAGAGAGAGAAAATGGGCGACCCGAAGAGGGACTGTGTGAAATCCAGCCGGTGCAAATAACGAGAGCCTGAAGAGGCTGTTATTTTAAGTTCCCTTTCCTCCCTCCCCTATTTATTATTTTAAGTCATTTAAATAAAGTATATTTTAATATTATTCCTATCTTGTGTGCCTGGTCATTTGGGTGGCTTTGGGAACCTCCTCGAGGTGGAAAAAGGGGCGTGACCTTATTTACATCTGGGTCCACCCCTACCTGTGACACAAACTCGTTTTGTGTGTTTGTATTTGCAAATACAGCTGCTCCATTATGTCGAGGAGCAGAGACGAGTGCTCTGAGGTCAGCAATTTTACACGTGTTTGACTTCATGCGGCGCTGCAAGAACCGACAGACGGATGATGTCAAAGTACCGCGAGAGCGATTCGAAATTAGACCTCTACGTGTGATTCCTCAACTCGCTCTCGCTGTACGTTGACGTCATCAATCACCTACTGCAACAACTCCTCCCTCCAACATGAAGAACCAGTTCACGTCACCACCAGCGCTGCCGGTGATTGGGCTTGAGGTCTCTTGACGGCAAATATGCACGGGTACGTGTAAATAAACACTTTTCTGAAAACTGACATGTGTGCACGATATTATTTTTGAAACCGGAGATGTTGAAATGTCCGTTTATGAAAATAGCCACCCACGTGTAAACATAGCCTAAGCCATGACTATCCCTTACTTTAATTTGGAAATATAACTAGTTTTAACAAACATGCATTACTAAAAACATTACTTGTGTGCATTTTGAGGCAAATCAAAGGTACAGCTCATTGAAGTCTACCCCCCCCCAAAGTATAGTAACCATTATTTTTGACAGAATAATACATTTGTATAGTTTTTAATACACAGCAGCTCATGTGTGATTCACTAGAGTCTGATCTTAATGTTTCCAGCAGGGGTCATGACTGCAAATCAACGATATACCGTGTGTTCCTGATGCGTGTTCCTGATTCTGAGTTTATGCCGGTCAACAATTATATTTTTGCGTTAGCTAGCATTAGCAAAGATTAATAAATGATGATAAATGCATTTTATTTTTCTACATACTGATAGATCTCCATTCCTTTTTTTCATTTGTTCCTGAATTTCTTTGGATATGGTGTGTAGCTTGAGGATCTTTTGCAATGTACAACATTTTACAAGCTTGCATGTTAATTTAACACAGCAGTACAGCAAGACTTGAACAACTTGCCACAGGAAATGAACTTTAACGGCACTTTGGCTAACAAAGAGACATTAGGACAGTTAAAATACTATCACCAAATATAGCAAAGGTGAAATGAGCTTTAAAGTTAAATGAAGCAGTCAGACTTCTAATCTATTATATAAATAATTTTTATATTAAATGTAACGAAGAAGGTTTTGGTACAGTTTGGTACGGCCATCTTGCAGTATGCAGCCTTTGAAGTCACAGGGTTTCCTGAATGAGCTCGATAGATACAATGGTATAGAAACGTATAAAAGCAGACAGTGAAGGACAGATAAAGAAAGATAAACACTGAAAGCAACAGGGCATCAGAATATATCAGATCATTATTGCATTGAAAAACACTTTTATGTCCATAAACTACAACTGAAATGGATAAATATACTGCAACTAGGTTGATGCTGAAAGAGGTGTTAGTGAGACAAGGATGAACAAGGCAAACTAAAAATGAAAATAAATTTTGAGAAAACAAAAGATGATAATGATATGACAGTGACAACAACATAACTAGCTTGTGCTATTTGCATTTAAGGAACAAATGTTTAAAACCTTGCAAGCTGAAACATCAATCAAGGAAATTGAGCTAATTCATGATAATCAGGCTTATTAAGATTGTAATTTAATAGTGAGATTTGAATGTGAATAGGCCTACAGGCAATAATAGGTAGCTAAATTAAATAATTAAATTAAATAAATTAATCAACATGATCTCACAAAGTTCCGTGGGATAGTCACAGAGTTTTTTGCTCATTTTTCCGTGGCATTCTCACGGATCTCTGCATATTTCCGTGGCCCTGCCATGGACTTTCTTTTCCGTGGCATTCTCACGGATTGGTTACTCAACTGCTTTTTCCTATTTTCAAACCATTGTCGCTTCGGTTTAGGGTTAGATTTGGTGTTTGCATTAGTATGTCACTTTAAGAATTTGTTTATACTATTTTTTCGGATGTATTCTTTTATATTTTCTAAACTTTAATCAATTGTTGCCTGGTGTTGGGGTTAGAGTTGGGTTTGGGTAGGGATGTCATTTTATGTAAATCTAACCCTAAACCGAAGCGACAATGGTAAGAAAATAGGACAAAACAGTTGAGTAACCAATCCGTGAGAATGCCACGGAAAAGAAAGTCCGTGGCAGGGCCACGGAAATATGCGGAGATCCGTGAGAATGCCACGGAAAAATGAGCAAAAAATTCCGTGACTATGCCACGGAAATTCGTGAGATCAGGTTGAAATTAATAAATAAATGAAAAGGAGAAGGAAATCATTCACAATAACGTATAGTGTGGAGCCCCCCAAGGGATTAAAATGCCCCCGGGTTATGCCATCTTGGCCCCGGACCTAATTGGTAATAGCTCCTTTTATAATAAACCCCCTGACAGCAACCTAGTATGTAAATGAAAGACATTTAAGTATTGTTTTTAAAAGCATGTTTCAAGAAGCAAAGATGGAACAGTTCAGGGCCGGAGTGGGGCCACTTTTCAGCCCGGGAGTTTCAGGCCCAAGACCGGCCCACTTTTTCCATAGTGTTATTCCAAATTAGCATTTTTTTCAAATTGGATAAATAAAGCAACAGTTCAGCTCTTACTATAGTTTTTATTAATATCATGGTTCAACAAATAAGGTAAAAGTTAAATAATATTTCACTTAAGATAAGTTAACAAAAATATTCCTCTACACTCTAAAAAAGGCTGGGTTACTTTTTACTCATAATGGGTAAATATTGGACAGAACACATGCTGGGTTAAAATTTACCCCATGCTGGGTTAAAAATAACCCAATGTTGGGTTGTTGTTATGCAACCATGGATTATAATAACCCAACAGGTGGGTTAAAACAACCCAGCACTGGGTCAATTTTAACCCAGCAGCGTGTTCTGTCCAATATATAAAATATATAAATAACCCAGCCCTTTTTAGAGTGTATTCCATAAGGAAAGGTTGATAAATTATTAGCATTGCTAATGCTATGAGGCCGATGATTAATGCAAATAGAAATATAAAAGTCCTAATTAAAAAAGAAAACAATTTGACAAAAAATATTGAATACAATATTGGTTAAATAGCATAACAAGTGATTTATAAGCTTTTTTAGGCTGGTCATTTTTACAAAAGGTGTTATAGGGTTCTGAACACAACCTGAGGGTTAAATAACTTTAATTCATGTTGTTTATTCATGGCCTCCTCATTTTCAGCGGGGGACTGCTCAGAATCTGCTTGCATAATATTTGCAAAGGCTATGAATCGCCATGTATACACAAAAGGGTAATATTTTAATAAAAAAAAATGTTTTGCTTGTAAATAGTTTGACAACGGTATTAGCCGAATAATTACGTTGCTAATGCTAATCATTACTAGGCTTATTTCTCTTTAAGTTACCTGTTGCCACTTTTGTTTGTCCTCTTGAAAATAAATCTGTAAGTTTGACACATTGGCAGCATCCTCCTCCAATGGATTTTTTTCTTCAACCTGTTTTTTACGCCCTCCTCCTCTCAGACGCGTATTGTTACGGTAGGGCTGGCCCAGCCTACCGGAGAAAAGTTTTCTTGGACGTGCTATGGACCGAACCAACTCTATGGGAGGGGAGGGGAGAACTCCCTCACATGGTACAACCCATGCAGAGGCTGCGCGCTGCAGTGTCAATGCGAAACGTGTGAAGTGTCATTTAAGAGAAGATAGACTCCCTAACGTGACAAATGTAAAAAAAAAAAACTCGACCGGCCCAAAAGTGAAGCGGCCCACCGGGAATTCTCCCGGTTCTCCCGATTACCCACCCCGGGCCTGCAACAGTTCAACTTAAAAAGTTGATAATGTGTAATGTAGGCATAATATTGATAAGTTGAATAGTAAACAAACTTTTAATAAAGTATCAAAATACCTGCTAAGAGTGCATGCGTGCAATACACGGCTAAATAAAAAAATTGTGAAAGGGAAACCACAGATGAAGATGGTGTTAATTTATACATCTTTTCTCAAAAAGCACATGATTAGAATTAAAGAGTAAGCTGTGTATATATTGTAATGTGGAACGGGTCAACGGGTTCCTTGGCGTACACATCACTGAGGATCTTACATGGACTGTTCGCACTGATGCATTGCTGAAAAAGGCACATCAGCGCCAATTTTTTCACAGTATGGGAACAACACTGCTGGCAACTGCAAAGCACTACAGAGGGTGGTACGAACTGCCTGCCATGTTGTAGGAGGTGGGCTTCCTTCCCTCCAGAACATATCATTTACATTACTTTTAATCATTTACACTTTTGTCCAAAGCGACTTACAAATGAGGTAAACAATAGAAGCAATTATAGCAACATAAGAACAGCAATACATATGTGCATTGGAAATAGTCTAATCAAATCTAACACAGTATACTGTACATAGCCATGGGTTAGTTCGTTGTATATCGAAAAGAGCAGGGGTCCAAGTACAGAGCCTTGAGGTACCCCAGTATCAAGATGTTGGGGTTCGGAGACGTCCCCTTTTCAGGATACCTTAAATGACCTACCTGAGAGGTAAGACTTGAACCATAGTAACGCCATATCAGAGACACCAATGGCCATAAGGGTCAACAGGATGATGTGGTGATTGACCGAATGAACATCTACACATTTCATATATTCTGTGTATATTGTGAACATCTGTGTATAATGTATTTTATGTAAAAGTGTGATTTGTACAGTTTGTCCTATTGTATTCTACTGTCTGGAGCACGCACCAAGACTTTCACTCACCACTTGCTCATGTGCTATTGGTGATGTGACAAAATGTGCTTTGTGGTTTGTAACTTCGCGAATCGTTAACATGTACTAACACAGACTTACACACCAAAAGAAATGTAATATCATGGAATGAAAATTTGCTTCAGTTGGCTGTCATCTTGTTTAACACCACTGAAATCAGGCGTAGATTAAATAAAAATGACATGATTGTAAAGTATGGTTGCCTATACTGGAAATGTGACCCCTGTATTTAATACATCCCAATAAGAAGAGAACACAAACACGCTGCAAGTCATGAGCCCCCCCACACACACAGAGCACTGAGCAGCTACTGCATCACTGCCTGCAGCAACAACTTGCAACAACTTAACAACTTGCTGGCCGTGATACTTAAACCAGCGACCTGATACAAACCAGCGTGATCTTACAAGAATGCATTCATAATTAACAAGATGGCTAATTCGTTTACATTTGTACTAAGTTAATCGTGCAAAAATGTATAATTATATTTAAAAAAACATTAACAATATTTGGCATAATCATAGTTGGATCTTGGTCTATTCTGTCACAAACTAATGAAAACCTGAGTATTATAATTCTCAGCAGTTTTATAAACTGTTAATATATTCAAATGTGATGAATTTTCTAAGAACTGATGATGTTTTCTTAGTATTTAGTTTGTCTTTGACCCGCCTACTACTTTCAGAAAGTATAAAACCCTCTGAGTTTGTTCCTCATTGCCACTTTTTCTTCATGCATACAGGTATGATATCTTAAATTTCTATACACTTTAATTACTTTACAGTAATTACATTAAACCCGTGAAAAGGAATCTAATGTAGGGGTAACTATAAAAAACAAAACATAATTTTACTTGTCTTAAATCTTACTTTTTATCATCGCACTTATGGTGTAAAGTAAGGATGTAGCTAAACATCAAAGAGCATTGGAAAAGAAAGTTATTTAAACTGTGAAATACCAAAAAATAAAGAGAAACCAGTATAGAAGGGAAGGCACTGGCTTACTGTTGTTCTAAAAAAATTATTGCTGTTTTTAAAGACTACAATCTGCTTTCCTCTTTTTCACATGGATGAATATCTAGTAAATTGAGATGATTTGATTATTATAAAATGAGAGTTTCTAACTATGCAAAATCTTTCAAGGGTGGAAATGCAGGCAACTGTGCAACTATTTTAGGTGATTATTTTTCAAAATATAAAAGCGTACATCTTTATTCATTTATCTTTGCTTTCTGCACTAACATCTGAATAATTGATTCTGATGCTTTTGTTAAATCTGCAATCTATAACTTTTATTGGTTAAAAATAAACTAATATCAGTTGTTGAGAGTGCTTCCTGTTTTTTTCTGAAGACAGATTTGCCATGTGAAGAACTGATATATACAGTATATGTCAGGATCCTGCCTGAACCTTGTCCTGTTTTAGTATTTAGTCCAGTATGGCAGGGTTCTGACAGTACAAATGTTTTGTGTGGGGAATATGTGGTCTGTATTGACTATAAAAAGTCACTATTTACCCGCTCCCTTACCTGTTATCATTGTCACCTGTCCTCGTTATTTTGTCCCTATTTAAAGTCTTTGTGCCCAATGTTCTGTCTGTGATCGTACTGTTATCGTGTTCTGTTCCCGTCTGTTACTAAATTGAGTAAGCCAAATTTATTGTCTATTCTTTGCATATTAATAGTGTTTAGTCAGTCAAGTCTAGTTTAATGTCATAGTCCAGTCCAATTTGCCCAGCCACAGTCAGCCGCAGCACCCCTTTTATGGTCCCTGTCTCGTCTCAGCTGCCGGCCGCAGCGGCCCCTGTCACAGTCCCTTGCTTGCATCCAATGTCAGTCCCACCCTCGTCACCCTGTCACTCCACCTGGTCTTCAGCCTCCTTATCTACGCCCTCTATAAGCTCTCCGCCATCTGCGAGAAGCACATGACCACCTTCTGTTCCCTCCTCTTTCTCGTCAGTACCCTTTCTTGTTTCCCCTCAGCCGGTAAACCATGTTCTGTTCCCCTCTGCCTGACCACCCTCTGTTGCCCCCTCCAAGCCTCCACGGTCTGCGTGGACCCAGCCTTCTGCTACACCACGGAGGGCAAGAACACAAACCCTACCCGTTTCCACTCAACCTGGACCACCCATGATAAACTCTGTCATTCCACCATACCCCCTCCCTTGTTTATTATTCTTATTGTTACATCCTAACCCATTTATTGTCATAGCTTGTCTGCCTTCAATGTTTTTTTTAATGTTTTCATGGTTCTTGTCCAGTATGCAGTCTGTTTTGTCTTGTGTCCAGGTGGCATCCCTTGAGGGGGGTACTGTCAGGATCTTGCCGGATCGTACTGTTATCCTGTTCTGTTCCCGTCTGTTACTAAATTGAGTAAGCCAAGTTTATTGTCTGTTCTTTGTATGTTAGTAGTGTTTAGTCAGTCAAGTCTAGTTTAATGTCTAGTCCAGTTTAACGTTTAACTGGTCCTGCGTATTGTCTTACCCCCTCATGTTTTTTTTTTCTCATTTTGTTCAATAAATTGTTCAGTGTTCTAACCGTGTCCTCACCTGGGTTCATCCGCCTTGCCATTCCTAACAGTGTGTATAGGCTACATATACACCCTCACAGGGCATAATAAATGTAATCTTTGCTGATCTGCCAACTCATGAGGAAGGAGGTCCTGACCAAATCACTAGGAACCTTAGGTATTTACCCTGTCTCGGGTGTAGAATAGCCTTAATTCTGCCTGTAGCAAACTCTCGACATGAAGGAGAAGCAGATGCTTAAAGGTCACCTCCCCTCCCCAGAGAGGTAATGGCCAAAGAAACGTTAACTTAAGAGAGAAATGTAATATGTACTAGAGTCAATAGATTCAAAGGGTGCCAGAGAAATCCCTATTAAAACTACAGTAAGTTCCCATTCTGGAACTCTCCCTTCAGTAGAAGGCCTTATCCTCAAGGTACCATGCAAGAAACAAACAACAAGGGGTTGACACCCCTAGACCCCTGAGGAAGAGGTCCCACGGGAGAGCTAGGAGGGCTGAAAAACAACAGGAGAACCTGACATGCCAATCTGACATGGCCTAGTAAACACAATTTTTAGTGACCAGCAATATAACAGCTTTTCCAATCAGTCTGTTATCAAACAGTTCAATAAAACGTTCAGAAATTTTCTCGTGTAATGGAAGCGTTTTGTGCAGCATTTAGTACAAATATTTGCATCTTTAGCCGTGCCTGCCGAGAAGAGCCGTGTATTTCATTGCATTTTGCTGCTTTTTTACATTTTCAATGACAAAGTTAAATCTAATCTAATATTATTAACAGAATGGGGACCAGTAGGTAAACCTACTATATATATCTTGTTGCTTTTACAAGGTTTTCACCAGCAGGTGGTGCCATATTTAAGTGTTTCGAGCGCTTCGAAACAGTAAACAATTTTTCAGAGGAAATGTTTCTGTTGATTCGAAGCTTCGAAAAGCTTAGTTTCTCCCAACACTACCACTCGCCTTCATCTGTCTTCGTTAAAACCTTCTTATGTGCGCAGCAGGGTTACATGAATGTCTGAGTGGTACAAGCGATAGATCGACAGCAATTTGATAGGCATGTGAGAGGGCTGTGTGTCATCGCGCTCCAAATGCCTCAGAATAAAAAACACAGACTTAAGAGTAATTTATAGTCCTGTGTAAGTTCTAGGCCGTAGCTACGCTGTAGGCTATGCGTAGGCTGTCATGTATCTCACCAAAAATGTAACAACACGTCTGTTCTATGCGGACCGCAAGCGTTGTAACTGGTCGACTAGTCAGGTTCATAGGGATTCCCACTTGTGACGGTTAAAACAAAGATAGGCCTAGCTGAGGTGATCTCTGCTGGAAAAACCAGGTGACCACCAGCTAAACCAGCACCAAACCAGACCAGCATGGGAATTTTTCAGCAGAGATTTAAATCATACTGCAAAATTCGTTGTTTATTTACCTCCATCTCTGCTGGTCTTCTCAAATCATACACAACAAGCTGCTGCTTCTTCCTCATTATTGATTTGTTGGCCAAGCTGCTGCTTCTTCGGTGGTTGTGCTACTACTGTGGGTTACATGCATGTCGAGGCTTTGCCAGCGAACTTAGACAGAACTATAATGAGCTCTTTAGTCACTGAACCACAACACACTGCTGCACTCAGGAAATTATGTAAAACTGCCATCTAGAGGGACATTGCTGTATGTATGAATGAAGTAGTAAAACTTGTTTCACTACATTTCAGAAAATGAAACTGTATAATGCACTCCACACTACATTACTATCCATACTGTATACTGCATTGTGATTATGGTGATGAGAGGAGTTCAACATGTACTTTAATAGCCGTTCTAATATGTGCCATATTCCTTCGCTATGTTGGTGTATTCAAATTACTGAGTGAGAGCTACATGACTGTATTCGTTAAAAGTTGAAGTGGGCAATTTGATAGTGAAAGTCAAATGTGAATAGGCCTACAGGCAATAATATATAGGTAGCTAAATTAAATAAATTAATAAATTAATGAAAAGGATAAATAAATCAGTCACAATAACGTATAGTGTGGAGCCCCCCAAGGGATTAAAATGCCCCCCGGTTATGCCATCTTGGTGCCTGACCTGAATGGTAATAGCTCCTTTTATCATAAACTCCCTGACAGCAACCTAATATGTAAATGAAAGACTTTTAAGTATTGTTTTCAAAAGCATGCTTCAAGAGGCAAAGATGCAAAAGTTCAACTTAAAAAGTTAATAATGTGTAATGTAGGCATAATATTGATAAGTTGAATGGTAAACAAACTTTTAATAAAGTATCAAAATACCTGCTAAGAGTGCATGCGCGCAATACACGGCTAAATTAACAATTTGTGAAAGGGAAACCACAGATGAAGATAGTGTTAAGTTATACATCTTTTCTCAAAAGCACATGATTAGAATTAAAGAGTAAGCTGTGTATATATTGTAATGTGGAACGGGTCAACGGGTTCCTTTGAATACACATCGGATCTTAAATGGACTGTTCGCACTGATGCATTGCTGAAAAAGGCACATCTGTGGCTATTTTTCCACAGGCGCCTGAGGAAGTTCAGGATGAGCCCCAGGATCCTCGGATCTTTTTACACCTGCACAGTGGAGAGCATTTTGACTGGTTGCATTACCGCCTGGTATGGGAACAACACTGCTGGCAACTGCAAAGCACTACAGAGGGTGGTACGAACTGCCCGCCATGTTGTAGGAGGTGAGCTTCCCTCCCTCCAGAACATATCATTTACATTACATTTAATCATTTAGCAGACACTTTTGTCCAAAGCGACTTACAAATGAGGTAAACAATTATAGCAACACAAGAACAGCAATACAAAAGTGCGCTAGAAATAGTCTCATCAAGTCTAACACAGTATACATAGCCAATGGTTAGTAAGTTGTATATCGAAAAGAGCAGGGGTCCAAGCATGGAGCCTTGAGGTACCCCGGTATTGAAACGTTGGGGTTCAGAGACGTCACCACTCCAGAATACCTTAAATGACCTACCTGAGAGGTAAGACTTGAACCATAGTAGCGCTGTATCAGAGAAACCCATGGCCATAAGGGTCGACAGGAGGATGTGGTGATTGACCGTATGAACATCTACACATTTCATATATTCTGTGTATATTGTGTACATCTGTGTATAATGTATATTATGTAAAAGTGTGATTTGTACAGTTTGTTCTATTGTATTCTACTGTCTGGAGCATGCACCCAAGACTTGCACATGTGCTATTGGTGATGTGACAATAAAGTGATTTGATTTGAAAACGAAATGATCCATGTCAACCAGCTGCGGAAGTAAACTGTTGCCTACAATCCTTGCATTCATTGTAGTCCACGAAAAGGAGATTTAAGTTGGACCCATCCCAATAAGTAGAGAATACACACACACTGCAAGTCATGAACAACCCCCCCCACACACACACAGTCAGGCATACATGGTATATGGGGACTTTCCATAGACGCAATGCATTTTATACTGTCCAAACTGTTATATTGTACTATTCCCCTAACCTACCGCAATCCCTAACCACAATGTCACAAACACCGGTTGCCAGTCTTTAATCTATGAAAAACTACCATTTAGTATGTTATTTTAGCGTTTCAGTTTGAGGACACTTCCTGTGTCCCCATAAACCATGGTAATAGCATAGTTAACATGTCATTATACACTATTCATGTCCCCGTAAACCACATTTGCACCCCCCCTCACACAGTTTAATTATTTTATTTGGAATGACCAATAATGATTAAAACAACACAGCATCCAAATATTCATAAAGAGCCCATTATGTTTCACCTGACAATACAAACAGTGTGAATAGTCACCACCTCATAAATTAATAATGGGGTGTTGATGGCGCAGTGGATAAGACATTTGCCTTTGGTTTGAGAGACCTGGGTTCGAATCCACTGTGACACACCATTGTGTCCCTGAGCAAGACACTTAACCCATAGTTGCTCCAGAGGCGTGCGACCTCTGACATGTATAGCAATTGTAAGTCGCTTTGGATAAAAACTTCTACTAAAATGAGTAAGTAAGTAATAAGCTATGGATAGAGATGACATTGTCTTCTCCAAACATGCAGACTGCCAATTTTTACTCAGTCCAGCAATCTGCAAGCCTCTGATGCATAATCTATGCACATGGCCTAAACTACCAAAGATAAGAATAATCAGTTTTACCTTGTAGCCACACACTATCAAAGCATCTGTAAATGCCTGGTACTTTAAAATTTTCTCAGAAAAGCATAAGTCCATGTACGCATCAAAACAACATCCCACTTCCAAAATCAGAATGTTCTTAGGGAGTTCATCAACAGCTACAATGTCTGGAGTATTTGGATTTTCATTAAGGTCACTTCTAAGAAAGTTTACATCATTCAGGTTTGAAAACCAACCAATTTTATCAGTCTTGTTTATGTGTATTGCACTTTGTCCAGAAACTTTGCGCAGTTCTTGAGCTGTTATATTTACAATTGCGATCATGGGGTGCAATGTAAAGTCCTTTAAAAACCAAGCATCAGTTCATTATATGCGCTTTAGATTCCATTATCTTATCACTATGAAGTAAGCAAAATAGTTCGTGATTTTCAGGAAACCACAGGGAGAGGTTGTATTTGGTCAGAAGAGTTTGCAGCCGAGCTTTAATAGCAAATCTTAGGATACCTTTGTTAACCGCCGAATAATGTAACACAGAGTGTGAGACTGTATGATCCGCGCACTGCAGGCATGCAAGTTTACCTTGAAGGCGCAGATTTACCCAATAATTGCGCTGTTGTACTTGAAAGTATTGAAGGATTTCATACCTGCACATCTGACCATTCAGCTTCTTACTTGTTCCAGAGTGATGTATAGTCGCCTCAGCATTCACGTTTGGATCCATAATCTGCCCTTCGCTGATATTCACCTTCTCTCCTCCAGTATTTCCCAGTTCAACTGTATATTATTATTGCTGCATAAATCATTTAGATCGGGCCAATCCGAGCGTAATCCAAATCCTGTTGCCCTGGTATCCAGCTTTCCACTAGGTTTCTTTCGGTAACCGAGGAAACTTGGTTCTCCATCTGCAGCATAAGGGACCTAGCGTTTACTTAGATCCAACTGCAGTGAGCGCCGGGCGACTTCACGAACTGTGGGGTAATCATCATTCAACATATGCAGTAAATGTTTTACTCTGGTAGCTGTATATATCCATTCAATGTTAGGAACACACACACACACACACACACACACACACACACACACACACACACACACACACACACACACACACACACACACAGAGCAGCTACTGCATTACTTCCTGCATCAACAGCTTGCAACAACTTGCTAGCCGTGATACTCGAAACAGCGACCTAGCGACCTAGCCTGATCTGACAAGAATGCATTTATATTTTACAAGATGGCTAATTTGTATAAATTTGTACAAAGTTTATCGTGCAAAAATGTATGATTATGATAAAAAACAATAACTATATTTGGCATAATCATAGTCTTTACAAGTCTATTTACAAAAATCCTGTCAAAGACAAATGAAAACCTGGGTGTTATAATTCTCAGCAGTTTTATAAACTGTTACTATATTCAGATGTGATGAATTTTTTTAAGAACTGATGATATTTTCTTAGTATTTAGTGTGTATTTGACCCGCCTACTACTTTCAGAAAGTATAAAACCCTCTGAGTTTGTTCCTCATTGCCACTCTTACTTCATGCATACAGGTAACTTTCTATACATTTTATATAGTTGCTCTGTAGCTCTCTAAAATGTTTCCCCTATGATTACAAGCTTTTAGTACTATTAAGCACTGTTTTTATATTTACAGTTTGCTTTAAAATCTGTTTGCTTAAAAAAGATCTGGTATTTGTAAAAATGTTGTATTTGTTGTCTTTTGCAGCTTCATCACATTATTATATTCATACCTGATCTTCATTCGTTGTGCATCTGAGCATTGAGACTAAATCAGGATGTTGACCACTGCAGCTCTTATTCTCATTGTCACCAGTAAAGTTGTCCTAGGATGGGTAAGATTGAAATATGAGTCTGTATATTATTGTACAAGCATAATGACATTATTACTAAAGTTTTAACAATTTTGGATATAGGATGACAGACAAGCTGTTAAAGGACAGATATATCCATTGAATATGTCAGAGAATTCAGTTGATGACCTGTATGATGGTTGTACAGACAAGATGGAAAACTTGGTGGATGCCAAATATCTAAACAAAGAAATCACTGCTAACATATCAGGCTTTGGAGAAGCTTGGAAAAACAGTGAAAAAAAGATCACTGGACAAAAAGACAATCTGAAAGAAAAACATTTAATTGCCATTTCTGTGTATACTGGTAATATAGTATATAGTCAATTTAATCAGGATGTTAGGATCGGTAAACAGAAATACAAAAACAAGATATACAAATGGTATTCACTTCATTTTTGGTTGACACAAGCAATACAGACTCTAAAAAAAACACAAAATGGATGCAAGTCAACTTATCGTGGTACCAATGTTACATTTAATGGTGTCAAGAACAAAAAAATTCGTTTTGGCTTATTTGCCTCCTCCTCTCTTGATCGTAAAGTAACAACTCGTTTCGGAAATGAATCTTGTTTTGAAATCGAGACTTGTCACGGTGCTGATGTGTCAAAATACTCCCAGAGACCTGAAGAGAAAGAGGTGTTGATTCCCCCGTATGAAACATTTAATATGACTGATATCAGGACAGGTCAGAAGGGTGACTGGTGTAAGACTGTGTTTGTGTTGAATAGCACTGGTATAAAAAGTACCTTAAACTGTGCAGTGGCATCAGTCAAGCCCAAGAAATATCACAATGTCATTATCTCTGACTGATCAGCATTTAATTTTTTTTCCTTTGATATATTAAGCATGCTCTCAGGATTGCAGCTTTAACAATGACCCAAATGAAAGCAGAATTAAATGCAGCTTAACACGATTGTTGCATATTTGTTGTTTTGTTTATAATATAATAATAAAATATTTTAAATCAATATATTTTGTGTCCAATTCTTAATTATAGCTAATTAGGTAGTCG
Organism: Misgurnus mizolepis; assembly: GCA_025389145.1. Taxonomy (NCBI): domain Eukaryota; kingdom Metazoa; phylum Chordata; class Actinopteri; order Cypriniformes; family Cobitidae; genus Misgurnus; species Misgurnus mizolepis. The sequence goes on along the minus strand of JAIFKI010000008.1, from coordinate 34,626,652 downwards.
TTCATCCCTCCTTGTAATTATAATGTGACAAATAAGGGATAACTGCACATAGAAAAAAATTATCATGGTTTAAAGATAGTTATGGGGTGGTTTCCTGGACAGGGATTAACTTAAAACAGGACTAGATTTAAGTTTAATTGGGAAATAAAACTAGTTTTAACAAACATGCCTTACTTAAAACATTACTTGTGTGCATTTTGAGGTAAAACAAAGGACACTGATGTATTAAGATATGCCAGTGCATGTTGTTTTTAGTTTGCACAGCAACCGTATTACATTTATTTTAATCTAGGACTAGTCTAGTCTAAAGTCTAGTAATGATGGTTTTTGACAGAATAATACATTTGTTTTACCAGATAGTTTTTAACACACAGCAGCTCATGTGTGATTCACCGGAGTCTGATATTAAAGTTTCCAGTAGGGGGTCAAAAAAAGACAAATTTTTTATAGCATTTTTAAATGTGTCTAATATTTTTTCAAATGTTTTTGTAGTTTCTATACTATTTTACTATTCGTAAAGTGAGATAATTATGTTTTTAAAAAAATCGGCTTGGCTCGGTTGGCTACTGTAGGCCTATGTAATGATCGAGCTGAGAGCAACAGCACCCCACATTTATCCGGCATTATGCATTTTGTTGATGTTGTTGTAGACTGGACAGCCTTGTGTTGGTCTATTTCAAATTGTTTAGTCTGTTTTTCACTTTATGAAGTGTGCCCCCCACGAAAACTAAATGCCCTTTAGGATGGCTGTGGGGAGAGGGAGGAGTCATTGAAATTTCTGATTGGATCTCTAAAAGTGGACTAACATGCTGAGAGTGAGAACCCAGATGCAGGATCAGATGAAGACAAAACTTTATTTATAACAAAAACCAACAAAACAAAGACCCACGAGAGAGTAAAACAAGACAAAGACTAAGACAGATATAAACTAGACTTACACTAAACTAGGACTGGAACAGGACTAAGACTACAAAACAATAAACTTGAACAATAGACTTTACAACTAACTAGACTTATGAACCAGTGGCGAAGCCAGAAATGTTCAAGTGGGTGGGCCTTTATAAAACAGGCTGGGCAAAGCATAGAATGTACATAAACTGGGGGCGTGCACAACAAAGTTTGTATGCCTGTGGCCGGCGTATGTTTTTTTCCCAATGGAAGCGTGGCGTTTTTCAAAACAGCCAGCAGCTGTCCGTTTTTTCCGCACTGTGGTCGAAAAATATTTAACTTTGGGTTAAAAGCTCAGCTCGTCAATGTAAGTTCTCACATGGCCGTCCAATCACGGTGGACGAAGGGCGGGACAAATATCACAACAACCAACCGGCTCACAGCTCAAGTATCACAGCAACCAAAGCCACGGGCTGAAAAACAGCTGGCATTCGGCATCTTCAGCCGCGTTTAAAAACGTTGGTGTGCACGCTACCTAAGCAAAGTTACCTTGATGCCATGCAGGCAGCACAATGTTTCAAGGGGAAAATTATAAAACCACTTACAAATAACCAACCAGCTTGTCTACAGTATATATGGGCAGGTGGGGCTGTGCCTGTTTTATACAGTCTGGGCAGTGCCCCACCAAATTATTAATCCACTTGAAAACACAACTTAATAGAATTAGTAACGGAATTAGTTTTTACGTTATTTACGTTACGTGAACGTAGTTCCGAACAATGATATGTCATTCCTCGTCAGCAAAATGCATGACGTGAAAGCGTCATAGGCTATGACGGATTCAACAGGTAGTGATTTGATTTTACTAAAGAACTCGTTTGAGAGATTATTTAATGAGAAAATGGCCATCAAACAACATGGCGCAATCCAAATTGCATGTGTTGTCATTTAAGTGTACATTTTATTCCAACAACAGTAAATCATACAGCCTATATACACGACACAGAGTCTGCCCCCCTAAATAGTTGACTGGAGTAATACTCCTGACTATAAACTGTAGTAATGACACCACTATGAACATTACGAAAATGTCTGAACTCACCTTTACATGTCCTACTGTAGTCCGATACAGTGCTTCTGGTTAAAGATGGAGAAAGTCTCGATCATAATAACAATGTCCAATATCTTTGATCATAATATGTCCCTTTGCGCAAAGAAAAGCAGAAATAAATTTCTCAGATGAGCATTTATCATCGATGAGCGTAATGTTATATGTTTTTGTACAATGTGGTGAAGAACAGTCTTTCAACACAGCATGACGTCATTATCAAAGTAATAAGTGCTTGTTTCGTTTTTTAACGTTTGAAAAGATGTCCTCAGTAATCCAACATTTCCATGAGTGATGTATAGTCTCTGTCTCCAAAAGTCAACAGATAACAGCAGATGTCATCGTGGAAAGGCTGTTAAACTTGATGATTTGCGACTCGCTATTTTTAAATTCAGTTCAATCGCACATAGGCGGAACTAACAATGACTGACGAATCATATTCAACATTTCATGTTGACAAGCGTGTGCACCAAAAGGGTAAAAGAAAACTGCCTGAACATGCAAACTTGCACTTATATTTTAATTATATTTATTGTTGTATTACATATATGAAATTATAGTGTGATAAGACGTCTATTCGTAGTACTATTATTTATTTTTGTTAAATTATTTACACATCTGGAAAATGGCCTTCTGATTGGATGGGCCACAACTCAAACCCGTAGCTTCGCCACTGTTATGAATTAGGTAATACAGATGCAGACACGAATAGCACAGGTATGTCACAAACGAAAGTGTTAGAAAAGGACACAAGGGCATTAAATAGGGGAACAAATCAAGGAGGGAACAGGTGACAAGAATTAAAGAATAATTGGATGATTAACAGGGAAATGAGGGGGCGGAGTCTGGAGACGAGACATACAAGTCTTTATACAATTTTTACCAATGATCTTCCATCTGTTTTAGATAAAGCAAGCATATCAATGTTTGCTGATGACTCAACTATATATTTAGCAGAAACTGATATTGGGGATTTGAATACAAAATTACAAAGAGAGTTACAATCTGTGGTGGATTGGATAAGAAGTAACAAATTGATTCTTAATGTATCTAAAACTAATTGTTTACTGGTTGGAACTTCTTATTCCTTGTTTTCTAAACCAAAACTTAAACTTAGTATAGACCAAAAACCTGTAGAGCAAAGAGAAGAGGCTAAACTTTTGGGAGTAATAATAGATAGTAGATTGTGTTGGGATATGTATGTTCAGAAATTATTAATTAAAATGGGAAATACACTGTCTGTTATTAAAAGGTGTGCAAAATATTTTACACCACAGACCATTAAACAAGTAATTGATGCTTTGTTTTTTTCACACCTTGATAACTGCTCTGTGGTTTGGTCTAGTACTTCAACAACTAATATAAAAAAATTACAAGTGATTCAAAATAAAGCAGCACGTGTGGCTCTTTCTTGTGGGTTTAGATCTAATGTTGATAAAATGCATGAAGGCCTTTTATGGTTTAAAGTTAAAAACAGATTTGTGTATTCTCTTATGTGTTTTTTATATAAAGTTATAATGACAAAACACCGGTTACCTTATATACAAAATTATCCTTTAGTACTGATATACATCATTATTCAACAAGGCATGCGATAGAGGGTAGTTTTATTTTGCCTATAGTGAAGACTGAATCAATTCGACGTTCAGTTAGATACAGAGCTATGTGTGAATGGAATTCTCTCCCAAATGCTATGAAACAACAAAATACTTATCATGGGTTTAAAATATCATCTAAGAAATATTATCTTCAAAAACAATTCAAGATTTAATATTAATTGGAGAGATTTTGGTAGACCGTAGAGGTCACTTGTTATTTAATTTTTGATTTAGATCTATTCGGAGTTTTATTTTCATTTTTATTTTTGTTGTGTCAAATGTTTATTTTAAATGTGAGTAATGTGAAGTGATGTGTGTAATGTATATATGTAATTATGTGATGTATAAATGTATTGTCACACGAAAAGTTTATAGGACCCCAGGAAGAATAGCTTTTAGCTTATGCTGAAGCTAATGGGGATCCAAATAAAAACAAACAAACAAACAAAAAACTAGCACAAACAACATGAACCTGCCATGATCCTGCCTCAAGACTGGGATAAAACAATAACAAGAGGGCAGAATCATGACACATGCAGCCATGTTCAAGCAAATGTGTTACTGTAGGTCAAATGATTTAAATGATAATTTCCCATCATTTCCATTTATTTATTATGTGATTTTCAAGACTGATAGATCTCAATCACTTTCTTTTTATTTGTTCCTGAATTTCTTTGGATCTCAATATGATGTGTAGCTTTTGAGGATCTTTTGCAAGGTACAACATTTTACAAGCTTGCATGTTAATTTAACACACCAGTCGCCTACAGCAAGAAACAACTTGCCACAGGAAATGAACTTTAACGGCACTTTGGCTAAGTATAAAGCAAAGAGACATTAGGAGGGTTAAAATACTATCACCAGATATAGCAAAGGTAAAATGAGCTTTAAAGTTAAATGAAGAAGTCAGACAAGTTAACATTTTAAGTAAATGGACTTCTAATTTATTATATAAATAATTTTTATATTAAATGTAAATAAGAAGGTTTTGGTACAGTTTTCAATGCAATGGTGCGGCCATCTTGCAGTATGCAGCCTATGACGTCACAGAGTTTCCTGAATGAGCTCGATAGATACAATGGTATAGAAACGTATAAAAGCAGACAGTGAAGGACAGATAAAGAAAGATAAACACTGAAAGCAACAGGGCATCAGAAGATATCAGATCATTAATGCATTGGTCATGAATGTGAAAACCACTTTTAAAGTGTGAAAACAAGTTTTAAAGTGTTAAAGTAAAAGAGATGAGTCCATGTCCATAAACTACAACTGAAATGGATAAATATACTGCAACTAGGTTGATGCTGAAAGAAGTGTTAGTGAGACAAGGATGAACAAGGCAAACAAAAATGAAAATAAATTTCGAGAAAACAAAAGATGATAATGATATGACAGTGACAACAACATTACTAGCTCGTGTTATTTGCATTTAAGGAACAAATGTTCAAAACCTTGCAAGCTGAAAAATCAATCAAGGAAATGCATTCGCACTGAGTTAATTTATGATAATCAGGCTAATTAAGATTGTTTGGTAATTTAATCGTGAGATTTGAAGGTGAATAGGCCTATAGGCAATAATATATAGGTAGCTAAATTAAATAAATTAATAAATAAATGAAAAGGAGAAAGAAACCATTCACAATAACGTATTGTGTGGAGCCCCCCAAGGGATTAAAATGCCCCCCGGTTATGCCATCTTGGCGCCGGACCTAATTGGTAATAGCTCCTTTTATAATACAGCAACCTAATATGTAAATGAAAGACATTTAAGTATTGTTTTTAAAAGCATGTTTCAAGAAGCAAAGATGCAACAGTTCAACTTAAAAAGTTGATAATGTGTAATGTAGGCATAATATTGATAAGTTGAATGGTAAACAAACTTTTAATAAAGTATCAAAATACATGCTACGAGTGCATGGTGCAATACACGGCTAAATTAACAATTTGTGAAAGGGAAACCACAGATGAAGATGGTGTTAAGTTATACATCTTTTCTCAAAAAGTACATGATGAGAATAAAAAAGTAAGTTGTGTATATATTGTAATGTGGAACGGGTTCCTTGGTGTACACATCACTGAGGATCTTACATGGACTGTTCGCACTGATGCATTGCTGAAAAAGGTACATCAGCGCCTATTTTTCCACACTATGGGAACAAAACTGCTGGCAACTGCAAAGCACTACAGAGGGTGGTACGAACTGCCTGCCATGTTGTAGGAGGTGAGCTTCCTTCCCTCCAGAACATATAATTAACATTACATTTAACTCTTTCTCCGCCAGCATTTTTAAATGGTTTTCACAAAAGTTTTATGCCTTCCAGAAAATGCTCCTTTTTAAATATATAAACATACAATATATGAAATAAAAGAACAGACCCTCTGCTTTCAAAAAAAAAATATCCGTTTGATCCTACCTTCATTTGTTCTGTTTTTATCACCTCTCAAATATGTGCAGGTTTCATCAAAAACACCAAATTTTGAGCAAAAAGCCGAGATAATTCCATTTTTGTGAAGGATTTTTGATCAGTGCAGAGCGATCTTTAAAACATAAACGGAGATACAGCTGTTTGCCCTAGGGCAATACTTCCGCTTTTTAATTACTTTTTATAAGTTGCGGAAGAGATAATAGCGGAATTGCAGATTGACGAGATAACTCGTCAATGGCGGGGAAAGAGTTAATCATATACACTTTTTTCCAAAGTGACTTACAAATGAGGTAAACAATAGAAGCAATTATAGCAACATAAGAACAGCAATACAAAAGTGCGCTAGAAATAGTCTCATCAAGTCTAACACAGTATACATAGCCATGGGTTAGTTAGTTGTATATCGAAAAGAGAAGGTGTCCAAGCATGGAGCCTTGAGGTACCCCGGTATTGAGACATTGGGGTTCAGAGACGTCACCTCTCCAGGATACCTTAAATGACCTACCTGAGAGGTAAGACTTGAACCATAGTAGCGCCATATCAGAGACACCAATGGCCATAAGGGTCAACAGGATGAAATGGTGATTGACCGTATGAACATCTACACATTTCATATATTCTGTGTATATTGTGTACATCTGTGTATAATATATAATATGTAAAAGTGTGATTTGTACAATTTGGCTTATTGTATTCTGCCCTGTTTGGATCATGCACCCAAAACTTTCACTCACCACTATTAAATGTGCTATTGGTGATGTGACTATATGTGCTTTGTGGTTTGTAACTTCGCGAATCGTTAACATGTACTAACACACACTTACACACCAAAAGAAATGTAATATCATGGAAGGAAAATTTGCTTCAGTTGGCTGTCATCTTGTTTAACACCACTGAAATCAGGCGTAGATTAAATAAAAATGACATGATTGTAAAGTATGGTTGCCTATACTGGAAATGTGACCCCTGTATTTAATCCATCCCAATAAGAAGAGAACACAAACACGCTGCAAGTCATGACCCCCCCCCACACACACGGAGCACTGAGCAGCTACTGCATCACTGCCTGCAGCAACAACTTGCAACAACTTAACAACTTGCTGGCCGTGATACTTAAACCAGCGACCTGATACAAACCAGCGTGATCTTACAAGAATGCATTCATAATTAACAAGATGGCTAATTCGTTTACATTTGTACTAAGTTAATCGTGCAAAAATGTATAATTACATTTAAAAAAACATTAACAATATTTGGCATATCATAGTTGGATCTTGGTCTATTTACAAACATCCTGTCACAAACTAATGAAAACCTGAGTATTATAATTCTCAGCAGTTTTATAAACTGTTAATATATTCAGATGTGATGAGTTTTCTAAGAACTGATGATGTTTTCTTAGTATTTAGTTTGTCTTTGACCCGCCTACTACTTTCAGAAAGTATAAAACCCTCTGAGTTTGTTCCTCATTGTCACTCTTTCTTCATGCATACAGGTATGATATCTTAACTTTCTATACACTTTAATTAGTTTACAGTAATTACAGTAAACCTGTGAAAAGAAATCTAATGTAGGGGTAACTATAAAAAACAAAACATAATTTAACTTTTCTTAAATCTTACTTTTTATCATCGCACTTATGGTGTAAAGTAAGGATGTAGCTAAAAATCTATTTGTGTCTTTCAAACATCTTGACACAACCAAATAAAAAAAAACGGTGTTATAAAGGGCGATTTATAGTCGTGCGTAGGTCCTACGGCGTAGCCGCGACGGCGTAGGTTCCGCGTCGGTTTTCATTTATACTTTTGCGTCGCCGTCCGCGTCGACGTGCAAACACAACCGCAGACCGCTGGTAGGCAGTAACCACGCGTGTAACCACAGTAGCAGCAGAAGTCGTCACAGAAGAAGAAGCTTAGCAAGTAACCCACAAACGAAGAAGAAATAGCAACTTGTTGTGTATAATTTGAGAAGACCAGCAATGATGGAAGTAAATAAACAGCGACTTTTGATGCAGTTTGAGTTAAATCAAATTCTTTGTTTTCACTGTCACAAACGGAAATACCTATGACGCAGTTTTTTTACCTGACGGGAGGGGTTCTGGTGGACCAATCACAGCGCTTGCGGTCCGCGTAGATCTAACGCGCTGTTAAAAATTTTGTGAGGTGCGCATCAGGCTACGCAGAGCTACGCACAGGTTACGGATAGCCTACGTAGGACCTACGCACGACTATAAATCGCCCTTTTGATTCTCAGAAATTATAGAGGTAACTGTGAAAAACACACATTTAATATTCAGATGCCTTTAGGTTTCTTAAGAACTGACGTACATTCTTGGTATTGGGCAGCTTTGACCCGCCTATTATTTTGAAATAATATAAAACCCAATGAGATTGTTCCTCATTGCCACTTAGTATTCATCAACATATGAACTTTTTCATATACTGAAACTTGAAAATCAAAACCTGGACTGAAAATCACTTGATGTCTCAACATCTGAAAAGGTTTGTTTACTCTAAATGTTTTTGTCTCACAAAGGATGCCTGTAAAATTGTAACTGATGTAACAATTACATATTTAAAGAATAATGCTGAAGTTTAAATAAATGTCTGTGCTTTTGAAACGTAAAAATGTATTAAATGCTTTTTTAAACAAGCTGTTGAATGCTATTTTTACATTGAAACTATAAGAAACTGTGATGTGCAAGTGATGTGTTGTAAGTTTTTCGATTTTGAACACAAAGGCACATTTTCTCCAGTTTCTCATTGGGGACTTCAGTGATAGCTGCCCGCTGCTCTGTGTGCGTGTGTTTAGTACTCCTTATATTACCATACATTGGCAGTTACATCACTTTTACAAATATTTGTGGTCTTTCAGCTTCTTTACTGAACTGACTTTCTATTTGTTGTTTATCTGAGGATTCTGAACCAAATCAGGATGTTGACCACTGCAGCTTTAATTCTTATTGTCACCAGTAAAGTTGTCCTATAGGACAGGTAAGATTGAATTATGAGTCTGTATAATATTGCACAAGCATGATTACTGATGATATGCAATTATTTCTCATTATTTCTCAGGATGACAGATGGGCTGATGAAGAAGAGATATTTCAATTGGATATGGCAGTGAAATCTGTTGATGACCAGTATGTAAATTGTAGAAATGACATGAAAAACCTGGTGAAGACAAAATATCTAAATAATGAAATCAATGCTGACAATGAAGGTTTCGGAACAAAATGGAAAAACGGGGAGCAAAAATACATTAATGTACAAGATGATTTGACAAAATACAATTTAATTGCCATTTTTGTGTACACTGGTAGTGGAGTATATAGGCAATTCAATCAGGATGTTTTGAATGGTAAAGAAAAATACCTAAACGGTAAATTCGCTTGGTATTCACTTTACTTTTTCTTGACACAAGCAATACAGACCCTAAAAATAACTGAATGCACCTCAACATATCGTTTTACCAACTATACATTTAATGAGAATGTTCTGAATAAGGAGATTCGTTTTGGCAGTTTTGCATCCTCCTCTCTTCTTCGTAAAGCAAATGTATTTGGAACTAAATCTTGTTTTGAAATCAAGACTTGTCATGGTGCTAATGTGTCAAAATACTCCAAGCTTCCTCATGAGAAAGAGGTTCTGATTCCCCCATATGAGAAGTTTAAAGTCACTGCTATAAAGAAGAAAGACTGGTGTGAGACTGTGTTTGTGTTAAACAGCACTGGAATAAAAAGTAATTTAAACTGTGCAGTACCAAAAAAAAAGAGAAACCAGTATAGAAGGAAAGGCACTGGCTTTCTGTTGTTATAAGAAAGTATTGCTGTTTTTAAAGACTTCAATCGGTTTTCCTCTTTTTTTCACAGGGATGAATATCTAGTAAATTGAGATGATTTGATTATTATAAAATGAGAAGTGTTTCTAACTATGCAAAATCAATTTAAGGGCGGAAATGCAGGGTATTTTAGGTGATTTTTTTAAATATAAAAGCTTACATCTTTATTCATTTATGTCTGTAATGTGTTGCTTTCTGTACTAACATCTGAAGAATTGATTCTGATGATTTTGTTAAATCTGTACTTCTGTAACTTTTCTTGGTTAAAAATAAACAAATATAATATTGAGAGTTCTTTCTGTATTTTCTGAAGACAGATTTGCCATGTGAAGACATCACTAAATTGAAAACATATATCCTGTATATATCACTTCTTATATATATATATATATATATATATATATATATATATATATATATATATATATATATATATATATATATACACATACATATGTATGCGATGGGCAATTATAAGAACACACAGGGAAGACCTTCTATGTACTCTTCTAATTCTCTCACAGGCAGGGGCGTCAGTTTGTGTTGAAAAGTGGTGGGGACAAAAGATCAGATGAAAAAACATTACAGCAGGACGGGAAAAATATTGAATAATGACGCATAAAAATGGGCAAAAACACACCATAAGCACACAACACAACTTATGTGACCCTGGACCACAAAACCAGACATACACTGCAAAAAATTATTTTCAAGAAAAACAATTCTTAGTATTTTTGTCTTGTTTTTAGTAAAAATATCTAAAAATTCTTAAATCAAGATGTAGTTTTTTAATGAGCAAAACGACCCAAGAAAATAAGTCTAGTTTTTAGATCAAAAATATCAAATTTAAGTGATTTTGTGCATTAAACAAGCAAAAAAATCTGCCAATGGGGTAAGCAAAATAATCTTGAAATTTTTATTAAACACTAAATTCAGGAATAATTTGTTTACCCCATTGGCAGATTTTTTTTGCTTGTTTTATGCTCAAAATCACTTAAATTTGACATTTTTGGTCTAAAAACTAGACTTGATTTATCTTAATTTAATAATGTTTTAGATATTTTTACTGAAAGCAAGACAAAAATACTAAGATTTTTTTTTCTTGAAAATAATTTTTTTGCAGTGTGCACTGCAAAAATGACTTTCCTACTTTTTCTACTTTTGTCTTGTTTTCAGTAAAAATATCTAAAAATTCTTAAATTAAGATGCTTTCTCTTGATGTGCAAAATGACCTAAGAAAATAAGTCTAGTTTTTAGACCAAACATACAATTTAAGTGAATTTGAAATTTAAGTGATTTTGTGCATAAAACAAGCCAAAAAAATCTGCCAATGGGTTTGAATTTTTCTTGAATTTAGTGTTTTTTTTAGAAAAAGGTTCAAGATTTTTTGCTTAACCCATTGGCAGATTTTTTTTGGCTTGTTTTATGCACAAAATCACTTAAATTTCATATTTTTGGTCTAAAACTAGACTTATTTTTTTGGGTCATTTTGCTCATCAAGAAAAAGCATCTTAATTTAAGAAACTAAGAATTGTTTCTTAAAAATCCTTATTTTGAAGTGTAAAACAAGCCAAATTATCTCCCAATGGGGTGAGAAAATTTTGCTTAAATTAAGTTTTTAAGAAAAAACTAATCTTATTTTAAGATTTTTTTCTCACCCCATTGGCAGACATTTTTGCTTGTTTTAATCACAAATTCACTTAAATTGTATGTTTGGTCTAAAAACTAGACTTATTTTCTTAGGTAATTTTGCACATCAAGAGAAAGCATCTTAATTTAAGAATTTTTAGATATTTCTACTGAAAACAAGACAAAAGTAGAAAAAGTAGTAAAGTCATTTTTGCAGTGTATGTCGCACAGGTATTGCTTGATTTTTCAGAACATTTTAACCAAATGCTTTAAAAAAAAGTGGTGGGGACAAAATCAGCCATTTCAAAAAGTGGTGGGGACATGTCCCCAGCGTCCCCAGTGTAAATGACACCTATGCTCACAGGGAATAATAAATAAACCTTAGGTATTTACCCTGTCTCGGGTGTAGAATAGCCTTAATTCTGCCTTGAGCAAACTCCAGACATAAGGAGAAGCAGATGCATAAAGGTCACATAACCTCCTCAGAGAGGTAATGGCCAAAAGAAACGTTAACTTAAGAGAGAAATGTAATCTGTACTAGAGTCAATAGATTCAAAAGGTGCCAGAGAAATCCCTATTCAAACTACAGTAAGTTCCCATGCTGGAACTCTCCCTTCAGTAGAAGGCCTCATCCTCAAGGTACCATACAAGAAACAAACAAACAACAAGGGGTTGACACCTCTAGACCCCTCAGGAAGAGGTCTCACGGGAGAGCTAGGAGGGCTGAAAAACATCAGGAGAACATGACATGCCAATCTGCACAGTGGGCATGACCTAAGGCCTCCCTGGTGATGAATGATGTAGAGACCACCGACATAGTGTCTAATCTTAGCAGTAAAACATGGCCTAGTAAATACAATTTTTAGTGACCAGCAATATAACAGCTTTTCCAATCAGTCTGTTATCAAACAGATCAAGGAAACGTTTAGAAATTTTCTCATGTAATGGAAGCATTTTGTGCAGCATTTAGTGCAAATATTTGCATCTTTAGCCGTGCCTGTTGAGAAGAGCCGTATTTCATTGCATTTCGCTGCTTTGTTTACATTTTCAATGACAAATTTAAATCGAATCTAATATTATTAACAGAATGGGGACCAGTCGGTTAACCTAGTATATATATCTTGTTGCTTTTACAAGGTTTTCACCAGCAGGTGGCGCCATATTTAGGTGTTTCGAGCTTCGAAAAGCTTCGTTTCTCTAATCACTACCACTCGCCTTCATCTGCCTTCGTAAAAACCTTCTGATGTGCGCAGCAGGGTTACATGAATGTCTGAGTGGTACAAGCGATAGATCGAAAGCAGAATAAAAAATAAAAAACACAGACTTAAGAGTAATTTATAGTCCTGTGTAAGTTCTAGGCCGTAGCTACGCTGTAGGCTATGCATAGGCTGTCATGTATCTCACCAAAAATGTAACAACACGTCTGTTATATGCTGACCGCAAGCACTGTAACTGGTGGACTAGTCAGGTTCATAGGCCTTCCCACTTGTGACGGTAAAAACAAAGATAGGCCTAGCTGAGATGATCTCTGCTGGAAAAACCAGGTGACCACCAACTAAACCAACACCAAACCAGACCAGCATGGGAATTTTTCAGCAGAGATTTAAATCATACTGCAAAATTCGTTGTTTACCTCCATCTCTGCTGGTCTTCTCAAATCAAGCTGCTGCTTCTTCCTCGTTACTGATTTGTTGGCCAAGCTGCTGCTTCTTCGGTGGTTGTGCTGCTACTGTGGGTTACATGCATGTCGAGGCTTTGCCAGCGAACTTAGACAGAACTATAATGAGCTCTTTAGTCACTGAACCACAACACATTGCTGCACTCAGGAAATGATGTAAAACTGCCATCTAGAGGGACATTGCTGTATGTATGAATGATGTAGTAAAACTTGTTTCACTACATTTCAGAAAATGAAACTGTATAATTCACTCCACACTACATTACTATGCATACTGTATACTGCATTGTGATTATGGTCATGAGGGGAGTTTAACATGTACTTTAATAGCCGTTCTTATATGTGCCATATTCCTTCGCTATGTTGATGTATTCAAATTACACTGAGTGGAGAGCTACATGACTGTATTCGTTAAAAGTTGAAGTTGGCAAATGTGCAGTGTGTTGTGACTGCACATTTGCCCACTTCAACTTTGTAACACTGACATCTAGTGGGACATTGCTGTGAACATCGAACAACACAATCAGTAATTAGTAGTGAAATTTGAATGTGAATAGGCCTACAGACAATAATATATAGGTAGCTAAATTAAATAAATGAATAAATAAATGAAAAAGAGAAGGAAATCAGTCACAATAACGTATAGTGTGGAGCCCCCCAAGGGATTAAAATGCCCCCCGGTTATGCCATCTTGGCGCCGGAACTGATTGGTAATAGATCCTTTTATCATAAACCCCCTGACAGCAACCTAATATGTAAATGAAAGACATTTAAGTATTGTTTTCAAAAGCATGTTTCAAGAAGCAAAGATGCAAAAGTTCAACTTAAAAAGTTGATAATGTGTAATGTAGGCATAATATTGATAAGTTGAATGGTAAACAAACTTTTAACAAAGTGTCAAAATACATGCTAAGAGTGCATGCGTGCTATACACAGCTAAAGGGAAACCACAGATGAAGATGGTGTTAAGTTATACATCTTTTCTCAAAAGCACATGATGAGAATTAAAGAGTAAGCTGTGTATATATTGTAATGTGGAATGGGTCAACGGGTTCCTTTGAATACACATCGGATCTTACATGGACTGTTCGCACTGATGCATTGCTGAAAAAAGCACATCTGCACCCTATTTTTCCACAGGTGCCTGAGGAAGTTCGGGATGAGCCCCAGGATCCTCAGATCTTTTTACACCTGCACAGTGGAGAGCATTTTGACTGGTTGCATTACCGCCTGGTATGGGAACAACACTGCTGGCAAATGCAAAGCACTACAGAGGGTGGTATGAACTGCCCGCCATGTTGTGGAGGTGAGCTTCCCTCCCTCCAGAACATATCATTTACATTACATTTAATTATTTAGCAGACACTTTTGTCCAAAGCAACTTACAAATGAGGTGAACAATTATAGCAACATAAGAACAGCAATACAAAAGTGCGCTAGAAATAGTCTCATCAAGTCTAACACAGTATACATAGCCAAGCAGGGCATGAAATTAACACCCGACCACGCGCCAAATGCGGGTGGATTTTGCAATTGGCGGGTAACACTGTCAATCTACCAGCCACATTGGCGGGTAGCCAATGCGAATCAGTGATGTGCGGGTCATTGTATAAACAACCCACTCCCGACCGACATTTTCAACTAACCCGCCCCGCCCGCAATTGTTCAAAATAGTTTTTAAACTCGACCGACTGACCGCGGCCTGAATATCAATAAAATATTTTTGGATGACTCGTAACCGGCACCCGCTCATTTCTTATCAACCTGCGCATTTTACCGATGCAAATTGAGTGATTCATTGAGAGGATGCGACTGCTGTTTCGCAACGTTCATGCGATTGGAAAGAAGATGAGGCACTTTCCTGACTACGTTTGGATGTGCGAGTAAGTATTAAATTGTTGGTGAGATGGGATGAGAATGCAATGCTGACGTATGCTACTGTACAATCACAGTTGCACAGATGTGTAGTGCTGCTGTGACGGATCAGAACTCTTGATGTGTAAACTTTAGAGAGAGTTGCGCTACTATGCCTTATACTGTAGTACATTAACATACATTTTGCGAATATAGTAATGAAAAACAACGTATGTGCGGCGTTTATGTGCGCAGTTTGCGCCCCCGCTGTCTCTGTGTGCGTGCGCGGGTATAAGGGAACTCAAAAGGGCACATCGGAGAGACGCGTTCCTAAAAGCATGCGTACATAAAATTTTTCTGCTCTTGACAGGGCACATATAAATAAAATGATCTCAACAGTATTCATTTTCTAATAAAACATTTCTTTATGTCTTAAGTGTATGTATAGAGTGTCAAAAACCAGTCTGTGCTGGTCTTAAAGAGACAGTAACCTCAATTAACCTACTTAAGTCTGTGTCATTAATGTTAATCAAACAACCTAAGACAAAGAGAAATTCACATTTGTAGCTCTGAAAAAAAATTATATTTAATTCATACAATAAAGACAGTGTTATAATTCACTATTCGGGCAAAAAAAAAACTGGCTGGTAAAAAGTCTCTGTGGCAGGTGGATTTCTAAATCCACCTGCCACAGTGGCTGGTGGTCAAAAAAGTTAACTTCAGGCCCTGTAGCCAAGGGTTAGTAAGTTGTATATCGAAAAGAGCAGGGGTCCAAGCATGGAGCCTTGAGGTACCCCGGTATTGAAAAGTTGGGGTTCAGAGACTTCACCTCTCCAGGATACCTTAAATCACCTACCTGAGAGGTAAGACTTGAACCATAGTAGCGCCGTATCAGAGAAACCCATGGCCATAAGGGTTGACAGGAGGATGTGGTGATTGATTGTTTAAACATCTACACATTTAATATATTCTTTGTATAATGTGTACATCTGTGTATAATGTATATTATGTAAAAGTGTGATTCGTACAATTTGTCCTATTCTGTATTCTGCACTGTTTGGAGCATGCAGCCAAGACTTGCTCATGTGGTATTGGTGATGTGACAATAAAGTGATTTGATTTGAAAACTCCTGATTCAAACTCAAAAGCCTCCTTCCAGAACGTTTTAAAAGATAATCGTCTAAATCCAAGGTAAAGTCCTGATTGTCTTTGTGGTTGTACTGATTCCGATTTTCCTGTGGTGCGTTGTATTTTAAGAGCTTAGAAGCACGCTCTGTTTGCAAATCAGTAATATTTTATTGTTTTCCACGTAAATACCGTACATTACTGTTGCTCCTCTATGCTACTTCTTTGTGAAACGTGTCGACTTGTACAAAGCTCATATTTCTAAGAATGTGCAGTGTGCTTCGATTGGCCATTTATCTAGTGTGTTGTGATTAGCCGAATACTTAATGTGAGTGACGGAAATTTGATCGCCACACTACGATCAATTCAATTCGTTATCATAGACTGCTCAAAACTCGTGTTTAAATAATGGTTTGAAAAGTCAGCATTACATTCTCTAAATATTAAAACATAGACTACTTACAGGCTTTGAGTAAGAAGAGGGCGGAGTTATAATGTGCATCGAGTCCACGTCAACCAGCTGCAGAAGTAAACTGTTGCCAATAATCCTTGTGTTCATTGTAGATCAAGAAAAAAGATTTCAGTTGGAGATGATAACTCGCATCTTCGTAGACTTTGTGGTTTGTAACTTTGCGGATCGTTAACATGTAATAACACACACTTACACACCAAAATAAATGTAAAATCATGGAAAAGAAATTTGCTTCAGTTGGCTGTCATCTTGTTTAACACCACTAAAAACAACCTAGGATGTAGATTAAATAAAAATATCATGATTGTAAAGTATGGTTGCCTATACTCGAAATGTTACCCATGTATTTAACCCATCCCAGTAAGTAGAGAACACAAACACGTCAAGTCACGAATACAAACACGCACGCACGCTAGCACGCACGCACGCACGCACGCACGCACGCACGCACGCACGCACGCACGCACGCACACACACACACACACACACACACACACACACACACACACACACACATGCATGAAGCACTGGGCAGCTACTGCATCACTGCCTGCAGCAACAACTTCACAACTTGCCCAACTTGCAATAAACTTGCTGGCTCTGATACTCGAACCAGCGACCTAATACAAACCAGCCTGACCTCACAATAATTCATTCATATTTTACAAGATGGCTAATTTGTATAAATTTGTACAAAGTTAATTGTGCAAAAATTTATAATTATAATTAATAAACAATAACTATGTTTGGCATAATCATAGTTGGATCTTTACAAGTCTATTTACAAACATCCTGTCACAGACAAATAGAACCCTGGGTGTTATAATTCTCAGAAGTTTTATAAACTGTTAATATATTTAGATGTGATGAGTTTTCTAAGAACTGATGATGTTTTCTTAGTATTTAGTTTGCCTTTGACCCGCCTACTACTTTCAGAAAGTATAAAACCCTCTGAGTTTGTTCCTCATTGCCACTCTTTCTTCATTGAAAAAAGGTATGATATTCTTAACTTTCTATACACTTTAATCATGTTACTGAACTTATACTTTGATATTTGGTACTCTATTTATGACATCTTGTACACTCTTAAAAAACCTATTGTATAGAGGTGTTATAGTTGTTCTTTAGCTCTCTAAAAATGGTTCCTCTATGATTACAAGCTTTTAATACTATTAAAGCACTTTTTTATTTTTGTTGAGAAAAATCACCTGATTATATATTTACCGTTAAAGTTTGGTTTAAAAACTAAATGTTTAAAATGTCTCACAGAAAATGTTGAATAAATCAGAAACGACGCAAAGAGATTTTGGAGATTTTGTATTTGAAACGATGTTGTATTTGTTGTCTTTTGCAGCTTCTTCACATTATTATATTCATACCTGATCTCCTTTCATCGTGCATCTGAGGATTGAGACTAAATCAGGATGTTGAGCACTGCTGTTCTTATTCTTATTGTCACCAGTAATGTTGTCATAGGAAAGGTAAGATTGATTTATGAGTCTGTATATTATTGTACAAGCATAATGACATTATTACTAAAGATATTATTATTTTGGATATAGGATGACAGCATTCCATTGGATATGGCAGAGAATTCAGTTGATGACCGATATGATGGTTGTGCAGCCGACATGAACAACTTGGTGGAGAAGCAAGACTATCTAAACAAAGAAATTAAAGCTAACATAGGCTTTAAAAATGCTTGGAGGGAAGGTCAAAAAAGAACCAAGGATAAACAACTAGAAACCTTAACTAGAAACCATTTAATTGCCATTTATGTGTATACTGGTGTTAAAGGAGACCTATATAAAGAATTCAATCAGGATGTTAGGACCGGTAGAGAGAAATACCAAAACAAGACATTCTCATGGTATACACTTTACTTTTGGTTGACACGAGCGATACAGACTCTTAAGCAAACGCAAAATGGACGCATATTAACTTATCGTCGTACCAATGTTACATTTAATGCTGTCAAGAACAAAGAGATTCGTTTTGGCTCATTTGCGTCTTCCTCTCTTGAGCGTGATGTAGGAGAGAATTTTGGAAATGAATCTTGTTTTGAAATTGAGACTTGTTACGGTGCTGATGTGACAAACTACTCCTGGCACCCTGGTCAGAAAGAGGTGTTGATTCCCCCATACGAGACATTTAAAGTCACTGATATCAGGAACGGTCAGACGGGTGACTGGTGTAAGACTGTGTTTGTGTTGAACAGCTCTGATATAAAAAGTAACCTAAACTGTACATTTTTCAAGAAAAGTAAATAGCAAATGTCATTATCTCTGAATAATCAGCATTTACATATTATCATTTTTCTTTGATATATTAAGCAAGCTTTCAGGATTGCAGCTTAAATGACACAAATGAGAATATTTTTTTATTACAAGCAGAATTGAATGCAGCTTAACATGTTTCTTGCATATTTGTTGTTCAATATTTTGTGTACAATTTCTTAATTATAGCTGTCTTTCTTGTAATTATAATAATGATAAATAAGGGATACCTGCAAAAAATGCATGGTTTAATTATAGTGATAAGGGTGGGTTCCCAGACAGGGATAAGCTTAAGCCAGAACTTGGCCTTAGTTTTATTAGAAAATATAACTAGTTTTGTCTAGGAAACCGCCCCAAAGTGTAGCGACAGTGGTTTTTGACAGAATAATACATTTGTATTACCACATTTAACACACATCACAAATTTGTGAGTAACTTAACTGATTAAAGATATATTTAAACCTCTCTCTCTCTCTCTCTCTCTCTCTCTCTCTCTCTCTCTCTCTCTCTCTCTCTCTCTCGACAATAATCACACATAATGTAAGAACTGTCTATCAATGCATTACTGATGTGAAATCATTGTGAATTTCAGTGGAATGCATATGGGCAAAATATAAGCTGCTTAAGTTACTATATAGCTTCTCACCTTCTTACTTTTGACGTCTTTTAACAAAACAAAACAAAAAAATAAATACGTTGTGGCATCGTGAGAGGTAGGGTATCACCAAAGTGTGGGTTGTTTCACAAATCGAGTCCAGGCAGAGATCAAATCACTGGGTTCTTTTCAATCATCAACTTAAATACCAAAACGATTTTTAACCAAAACTATTCCAGCTTCTCTTTGTGTGTCCTATCAAACACAAAACATTCAAGACTCTCTGTTCTCAGCTCTTCTTCTTCTTCTTCTTCTTCGATGAGTTTTACTGGCAGTTTGCAATCAATGTGCATTACCGCCATCTACTGGACTGAGGTGTGATCACATTGGGATGGAATAAAAATACTTATATATATATATATAAAAAAAATAAAAAATAAAGGATGAAAACTAAATTCTACTTGCTAATTGGGTTTCTTTAAGGAAAGCTATAACCGCCCTAACTGAGGACTGTGTACTGGTTACACTCAATAAATTTTCCATTGTTACGTCTTTATTTACCGCTTTCTTCATGTTTTTCCTTTCCCTTGTGTATTGTGTGCATTCTAGAAGTATGTGTTTTACATTTTCTGTTACTCCACAGTTTGTGCATATTCCAGTCTGATGTTTTTCTATAATATGTAATCCACTATTTAAACTTGTATGTCCCATCCTCAGTCTTGAAAACCATGTTTCCTCCTGTCTTTCCAATCCACTGATTTTACTAGTTGTAACCTCTTTGTGTATGTTATACAAGTGTCTACCTTTTCCCTTCTTATCCCATCTCTCCTGCCATATTCTGTTAATTTTGTCCTTAATAATGCTTTTAATTTCTGATCTGCTTAACGTGATATTTATTTCAACCAGTTCTGATGTAACAGCTTCCTTGGCCAGCATGTCTGCCTTCTCGTTCCCCTCCACTCCCCTATGTGCAGGAACCCATATAAATTCTACTCTTGTGCTCTGTTGATTTATTTTGAAAATGAGTTGATTAATTTCATCTAATAGATCCTGTCTACATGAAGACTTTCCACTCTGAATGTGTTCTCAGCTCATTAACAGCTTTTCTCCTTCATTCGCAACAGCTCTCTCCACCATTGAGAAACCTGGGTAATGTAGTCCGGGACCCGGTGGCCATCTTGGTTTGTAGTCCCCATGGTGCAACCACCTAGATGGCAGATACCTTGCCTCTATTACAACGTCTTTTAACTAAAAAAAAAAACAAAAAAAAAAAAAAAAAAATATATATATATATATATATATATATATATATATATATATATATATATGTCCATTTATAAACAAGGGAGGTTTGCAATGAGCGAGTTTTAATTCCCTGTGTGTGATAAAAATGTGGCTCACATACTGAACATAATTTCCCTCATCTCTTTTACATCCCTTCTTAACCCACTCAAGAGCACCCTCTGTCTGCAGGTTGGTTCCACTACACCCCCCATTTTAATCATAAGCAGAGTAGACTATGCTTCAATTACTAATTAAACATGGACAAAGCTTCTTCTATAGCTGCTTATCATATTACACAGTTCTTCAATTTATCTTTCTTTCCAAAGACAGTTCATTTTAAAACTTTTTCTGGCAGCCAGGGTACAGTAGACTGGACAATACCAAAACAGTAGACTCCATGGGTGGATCCGCTCCAAAGTTGGCAGACCAGTCTATTGTTATCCTGGTTTAGAGAAGCGATTATTCACCCTACAGTATTTCTCAAAAACATTATTTCATTTTTTCTTGCTATTGTTTAACTGTATTCACTAGTCCAGTCTTTCAGGAGGTAAGAAATGCTGCTCAGATTCCCACTAAAAGGTAATTTATTTTATTGTTAACTTAATGATGCACAATTTTTGTTAATTCATGCAATTTTTGTTAATTCGTATGTATTCAATATAAAAACTAACATTCAACACTTAATGAATGATATCTTATTTAATTTGATTAAATCAATGACGCGTCACTGTTTTAATTAAAAAAATCAGTAGCATCACTTGGGATGGATGGATGTGGATTTTTTTTTACTGAAAGCTTTAGACCAGGCAGGAAGATATAAATTACTCATTTCAACATACTACAATTTGAGACATGCTAATTGTTATGTTGAATACTATTTGGAATGGACGGTAGGAGAACATCTTGGTTACGTATGTAACCCTCGTTCACTGAAGGAGGGGAACCGACGTATTGGGAGCGCGCTTTGAGGGAATGAAATTTGGAATGGACAGCAGAAGAACTGGGATTCAGAGATGTTTCTAGGATTTACAACATTATTAAGAGTGCTGCACAATGATACACAAAATGGTTGGGTGCAGAGTTTACAGCTGTTTGTTATTTTACAATAAATATATGCTATTGACCAATCAGAATCAAGGACTGATTTGCCCACTTCAACTTTGTAACATTGCCATCTGGTGGCACATTGCTCAGTCTGCTTAATGGATAGTAAACAGTATATAAAATTAAACCTTAGTAATACAGAAATAAAATGCAACATAACACAGTATTGTACTGTAGCAATAATATTAATGGAAAACATCAATACACTTATGCTGAATACATATACAGTACTTTTATTTAACCTGTCTACAGGTGCACAATGAGTCTCATTTGATCTGGAGATTGGATCCATTTGTCCGTCTTGTTGGTTGTTATTTGTATTTACTAATACCATAGTAACAAATTAATCATGGTTCAACTAAAATTTTACTAAAAATATGATCATTAAACTTGATGGGCTAGGCTACTATAATAAAATCATGGGTAAAAAGATCAGATAAAAAAACGTTACAGCAGGACTGGAAAAATATTAAATAACGGCGCATCAAAAATGGGCATAGCGTAGGCCAGTCAACAACAAAAAACAACACAAAACAACACCAGCTCAAAGGAGCAGTGCCAAAGCACCATACTGTAGAAATCAGCAGAACAAGTCAATGATTACAATGAAATTCATTACATATGTAAAAGAAAACACACCATAAGCACACAACACAACATATGTGACCCTGGACCACAAAACCACACTGCAAAAAAAAAAAAAGATTTTCAAGAAAACTTTTTCTTATTTTTCTCTTGTTTTCAGTAAAAATATCTAAAAATTCTTAAATAAAAGATGCTTTTTCTTGATGAGCAAAACGACCCAAGAAAATAAGTGATTTAAGTGATTTCATGCATAAAACAAGCAAAAAATTTTCTTGAATTTAGTGTTTAAGAAAAATGTTCAAGATTTTTTGCTTACCCCATTTGTTTGCTTGTTTTATGCACAAAATCACTTAAATTTTTTTATATTTTATTTTTTTGGGTCGTTTTGCTCATCAAAAAAAGCATTTAATTTAAGAATTTTTAGATATTTTTACTGAAAACGAGACAATAATACTACTACATTTTTTCTTACTTAGTATTTTTGTCTTGTTGTCAGTAGAAATATCTAAAAATTCTTAAATCAAGATGTATTTTCTTAATGAGCAAAATGATGTAAGAAAATAAGTCTATACAATTTAAGTGAATTTGTGCTTAAAACAAGCAAAATTTTCTGCCAATGGGGTGAGTTTTTAAGAAAAAAGAAATCTTATTTTTAGTATTTTAAGTATTTTTTAAATATTATATTTTATTATATATATATTTAATACAATTTAAGTGAATTTTTTTATTAATACAGGCAAAAGTATCTGCCAATGGGGTGTAAAAAAATCTAAAAATATATATATGAAGAGTTTGGTTCCAAAACGCAATAAACGCCATTTTTGAAAAAAATTAGTTACTGCCAGAACCAGTATTATATCAGGTCAGTATTAAAAAGTAAATTCTTAATTTTACGCAAAATCCATTATCCGCCGTGTTATTCTGTCATCTTTTCTCCCTTTTTTCCCAAAACGCAACAAACGCCACTCCTCCTTTTTTACAGAATGCCATAAATCCACTCCACAGATTACAGCGCACCATTCACGCAATGTAAACAAACAATGGCGGCGCGCTGAGTACACAGAGTTCTAGTTTTCCTCATCTACTTTGTACTTCATGATCAACAAACAAACAAAAACAAAATAATCCTTTAATAGCATTGATAAACCTGTGATGGTTTTCTGTGACGGGAAAGAAACGTAAGTCATCAACATCTAATAATTTACGCAAGAGACGATCGCTTGTTTGCCCGGACCGACAGCATCAAGTTTCTGTCATGATAACACATTGACCCCAGGGGATCTTATGAAAAACTTTCCAATTTTACTCAAAGTCAACGAAAATCGAGCAGGACCAAAACATTTTACAGCTGATCGCTGTGAAAAACGTTAAGCGAAGACGTCAAGTATAACCGCAGCAATGACAGTGTTGTTAATATCACAAAGTAAGTGTTTTGATTAATGACATTAATGTTTATATTTTTAATTAGTGTGTACAACTGTTCAACTAAATGAATATAACATGGCGAAGATGAATGCACATTTATATAGGCGATTGATTCAATAGATTTATAGTAGGGATGCACCGATAGGATTTTTTGGGCCGATACCGATACCGATTTAAACAGACAACTTCTGGCCGATACCGATGCCGATACCGATATTAAACACTTGTAAACAATACTATACAGTTGGTCTATTAGCTAGTTTATTTATGCTTCAAATTATTTTTACTGAACATGGATTTGATCTAATTAACATTCAACTGACCAACATAATAAGAGAGGCACAAATTAAGCTAAAACAAATATAATAAGACAGCATGACAACCTTCAAAGGTGGTTTTTGCTATTCAGCATTTATTTTATTAACAACATTAACTCATTTTTTTTACATAAAATGGATTTATTTATGCAGTTAATTAATAAACAATCGGTATCGGCCTTTCTCGTGCTATTGCCGATATGCCGATGGTTTCAAATTCATCAAAAATCGGCCGATTAATATCGGCGGCCGATACATCGGTGCATCACTAATTTATAGCATTTTGAATAAAAACTTGTCATGGATTTATTGCATTTTGTGGAAAAAATAATCCGTTTTGATAATAAATCTTTGAAAATCAAGTTATGGATTTGAATTTTTTATGTTTTTATAACCTAAAGATGCTATGTGAAAGTTTGTAACAGAAAATAGTGGTTTTCATCTTGACACTTTCTTGGTATAGAAAACACGTTTTTACCAAAATTTGTCAAAATGGATTTATTGCGTTTTGGAACCAAACTCTTCATATACACTCTTAGAATGAATGTGTTAAAAACAACACATTAGTTGCGCAGATGTGCAGACCAGACATTCAGCAATCCAACCTTAAAAACAATTCATAAGACATAATAACATACAATAACAATAAAATATTACAATATGTAAAAAGGTCATGACAATCATGACAACTTTCAAAAAGTGGTGGGGACTTATCTCCAGCTGCCCCAGTGTAAATGACACATATGTGGCTCGCTATAAAACACAATTAGGCACAAAACTTTGATTTTAAATATTTTATTAGCTCATAACAAATAGCTGGGAAAAGAACAGAAACTTAAAAGTGATACATAAACAAATAGGTCAAAATGATTTGCATGACCCTAGTGAGATGTGTGTTAGTTTTAGTGGTTGTTGTTGGAGAATAAATGTCACCTCTGACAAAATCAGAATCAAGTATTTCAGAGAGCCATGTAATAAGAACTACATACAACACTGAAAAGTACAGTAAGTGCAGTTTATTAATGCTATAATTGACAAATGCTTTTGGATTTTTTGCTTAACTGATATTTAAAACATGGTTTTCAAAGCATGATGGCAAAGTGCATCAAATATGACAACAAATATGCACAAAAACATAAAATTAAGTTGCATGTAATACTGCATATTCTAATAAAAACCTCTGAACAATTCTTATTCAGGTCCTTAAAGCTGCAATCCTTAACTTTTGTTTCTCTATCTTATTTAACACATAAAGTTGCTTGCAAAATCAGACCTGACAGCTCAAATTATAAATCATTATTATAAGCGTAACACTGTGAATCAGAGTAAAAAGGAGACAGTTTTAAACATTAATTGAAGTTAATGCTCAGTGCAATCTTACAAAACAAAAACATTAGGAATGATTTATGAAATGTTAGTACAATGACAGCGACACTTATTATAAAAAAGATTATATGATAATATAAAAGCCAATCAGCCAGAGAGATTAGCATTGTGATCTATCTGGGGCTTGGCTGATGCCACAGCACAGTTTAAGTCACTTCTTATACCAGTGCTATTCAGTTTAAACACAGTCTTACACCAGTCATCCTTTCTTATATCAGTGACATTAAATGTCTCATATGGGGGAATCAGGACCTCATCTTCTTCAGATTTCTGGGAATATTTTGACACATTGGCACCATGACAAGTCTCGATTTCAAAACAAGATTCAATTCCAAATTCCCTTGCTACTTCACGATCAAGAGAGGAAGATGCAAATGAACCAAACCGGATCTCTTTGTATAGAACAGACTCATTAAACTTAACATTGGTACCACGATAAGTTACCATGCATTCTGTTTGTGTTTTCTTTAGTGTCTGTATTGCTTGTGTCAAAAAGAAGTGAAGTGAATACCACGTGTATGTGTTGTTTTGGTAGTTTTGTTTACCAGTCCTAACATCCTGATTGAACGGTTCATATATCTCAGAACGACTGTACATATGAATTGCAATTAAATTGTGGATTTTCAGATGATCTTGTCCAGGCATTCGTCCTGTACTAGACAACCAAGTTTCCCCAAAGAAAGAGATGTTAGGACAGATTTCTTTGTTTAAATATGTTGTTAGCACCTGGGCTTCCATCTTGTCTGTGCAACGATCATACATGTCATCAACTGAATCCGGTGCCATATCTAATGGATATATCTGTCCATCACCAGGCTCTTTATCATCCTAAAGCAATGAGAAATTATAACTTCACATCATAATACTGCTTAAACAGTAATATACAGACTCATAATTTAAGCTTACCTGTCCTAGGACAACTTTACTGGTGACAATGAGAATAAGAGCTGCAGTGGCCAACATCCTGATGTAGTCTCAATCCTCAGATGAACAAAAAATGGATATCAGATATGAAAAAGGTACAGTGAAGAACCTGCAGGACCAAAAATACAATATTGTGTTAAACATATCCAAAATCCTACAATATCCATTAAAAAATATTTTAAAGCAAAGATTTCTTTAACCAAACCTGCTATTAATTAAAACTTTACAGACATCTTTGATGAGATAAAAACATTTAGAGTAACAAGCCTTTTCAGATGTTAAGAGCTTCAGGTATTTTTGTTCAGTAAAGTAAGATGTAAAGTCTATAAAATTTCATACCTGTATGCATGAACCAAAAGTTGCAATAAGGAACAATCTCATTGGGTTTTATATTATTTTGAAATGAAAGGCGGGACAAATGCACCACATTCCCAAAACTGAATGCATCTATATATAAAATCTATGTTTTCCAGAGTTCCCATTTTAGTTTCTAAGATTCTATTGCACAATTTTTCGTCTGTCAGGATGTCTGGCAAGACACAGACAGGTTTTATTTAGCTACATGCTGACTTAAGATAATAGGCAAGGCAAGGCAAGTTTTTTTTTAATAGCACATTTCATACACAGAGGTCATTCAAAGTGCTTTACATAGAAATGAGAAAACAATATATAAGAGAAAAAAGTATGTAGAAATGAGAGACAAAAAAAATCAAAGATACATGAGAATTTAAAATATCAATTAAAAGAAAATGAATGTGATTTTAATAAAAACTGTTTAAATGTGTTAAAACGAATAAAACAGGAATACAATTATAAAACAGTTAAAAATAAGAACAAAAACAAGAGAAATAAAAATAGAATTAAATAAGTGCATATAAAATATAATAAGGGAGAGCAGGGGCAAAAGTACTATTTAAAAAATTAATAATCATTTTAAAATAAAATGTTTTAGACATTTATTATAAATATATTTGCTACGGTCAATAAATCACAGGTGTCGTCTATCAATACCAGCTGTTTTTTTTTTACAAATGTAGAACGTACAGTATCTGTTTAAGTAAGGTAAATGTAGAAAGACAGTTTAATTTCTCTAGTTTGCATATTGTTACTTTCAACTCAGACATGTGGGTCAAAAGTAACACAACAATATAGGCTAGATTTTGTTTATATTGTTGTTTTTATTAAATACACATATGACCTTGTTAATATGTAACTGCAATCATATTTAGTCCTTTATCTTTGCAAAAAATTATTTTTTACATTTTTAATTAAATTTCAGTTTTCATCAAATGTTTTCAAAGTAAACCAGCAGTACAAACTTGAATTGTTTAGAAAACACTGTATTTGACAATGCCAATCAATAAAAAAATATGTTTTTAACAATATAAAGCAGTGTTCCTCAAATCTTACCCTGGAGGGCCAGAGCATTGCACAGTTAAGCTCCAACCCTGATCAAACACACCTAAGCAAGCTAATCAAGGTCTTCATGATCACTAAAAAAACACAGGTGGGTAAGTAGTGCTCCGGACCTCCAGGGTAAGATTCGAGGAACCCTGATATAAAGATTTAATTAAATTAGCATGATATAAATTCACAACATAATGTAATGGCAGCCAAGTCATGTTTCCAGCTGTTTTTTTTTTCTTCGTAAATTCAAAATGTGCATAAACATCTGGATAATAACACTGAAAATACTTTATAAATAGTTTGTATTTTTGACTCATGTCACAGCACTGCCAAGCTACGTGTAATACTTTGTAAAAGTTTGTATTGTTGACTCATGTCACAGAGAAAAATGCACATAAATGCCTTTTAAAATACATCCAGAAAGTTAGTATTTTCCAGAAAAACATTGTATATTATTCTGTCACATACTAAATCAGAATAAAATGTGTGGAAATTGTCAGATAAGCATGTTAGACCTCAATGTAGAAGGTGGTAACCATGTGTCCCTTTGGAGTCACCCAGACATACACTATAACAAAAAAGCTTGTAAAAACCCAATTTTTGCTTGTTTCAACTTCATATTTTAAAAATAGACTGTCAAGACCTGTGGTTTTAGATCAATTATATTTTCAGACTCATTTACCACTGGCTTGTAAATTATTTTGCCATAGAAATGTAAAAATGGAAATTTTTCAAAAGAGAAAAAACTTGAATGCTGTATTTCTGCTGCCATATCTATGAAAGAGTTATTGCTAGAACATTTCTGCATTTCTAATAGTGAAATTTGAAGTGTTAGCTTTCAAACGACACCTTGTTTGTGTTTGTAGACAGCAGGATGCATGAGCAACAGGCACAGCCTTTTTCTTTTGGGTATGCCACTTGCCAGAGTGGGGGGGGGGGGGGGGGCTGGCTAGACGTCTAAGAGGTTAATATGTGGAGGTGGTAAAGCTAAAATATGACTCTAAGATATATTTTAGTAAATGCTGCAACTCACAGAACACCACATCAGCAGCGGGACAAAAGAAACAAGTGTTACTTTCATCCCTCCTGACATTTAAAATGTCATATTAAAAAAACTTCAGGATAACCTTAAAATTGATAATTTCTTTGACACATGAAACAAGAAACACTTATATTAAGAAAAAGTACAGCTTTAGTAATTTATTTTCCATGCTCAAAAATGTTTTCCAGACCTAACCATGCAATGATATTAAAAGCATTTGATATTTGGCAGCAAGAGTTGCATGCTGAATGTGCTGTCATAACCTGGAATGCAAATAGTCAGGGCTCTAAGAAAATCACTGTCGTCCCACATTATTTTATCCCTGCTCTCTCCTAACATGTGCCCAGTGTGACAAAAAATATATATACTGCTACTTTATTTACTTTTTTATCCGTTGTAATATTTTTGCGATTTGGGAGGCACACATGACAAAACATGTTTTTCGAACCAAAAATTGCTGAGAAGAATGGGAATAACTAGGAGAAAAACAATTTCACAAATATCGTGATTTAACACTTGATTAAATTGAAAACATACATTATTTGGCCTAATGTCCCTAAAGAGGGTATACAAGATTTAACTTAAGTTAAAATGTTTTGCAAAAAACTTTTTAGCCTTAAGTTACTCACTCTACCTATTAAAATATTAAGATTAGACAAACAAAAAATTAGTTGTTATATTTCTATTCCATCATAATTGGCTCTGGTCTGGCGGGGGGGGGGGGGCAGTGCTCGTACTGTAGCTATTTTCACAATGTTTATTGTAACAAAGCAGCTTTATCAAAGTAGAAATGTTTTAGTACAAAAAGAGAAAATATTTTCTGGTTTTGCAAAGGGAAAGTATATTTAAATTTTATTGCATCGCAAAAGAGGATGCAAGCCCTGGGACACACTATTGCGCAATGAAAGTTTGGTAAAGTTTGTAAACAGTAACACACAATAAAATCAGTTTGTAGTTTAGCTTTTCTTAATAAATGATATCTTTTTAAATGTTTTTCTGTATTGTTTACTTTATTAAATCAACGAAGCCTCACTGATTTAATTTAATAATTCAGTCTAGCATCACTTATCTCCTCGCTCTCATAATGAGTTTAGGTCAATATTAGCTGTTAGATTGTGGATGAATCTGCAGTTATTGTTTTTTAACTGAAAGCAGTAAATCATGGAGGAACTTATAGATTACTCATTTCAATGTACTACAATTTGGGACATTCTTATTTTCAATACCATTTTGAATGGACAATAGGAGAACTGGGATGCAGGAATGTTTCTAAGATTTACAACATTGCTAATAGTGCTGCACAATACAGAATGGTTGGGTGCAAAGTTTACAGCTGTTTATTATTTTACAATAAACACATGCTATTGACCAATCAGAATCAAGGACTGGAACTAAGCTTTTTATCATTTTAATGCTAGCCTGTAACAGTTTTAATTTTCTCAACATTTACATGACACTCAGCATATTCTTTTTTACCATCTGTTTTCTGTAAATAAATGTAAAATTGAACACCACCTCAAGATTTCCTTTCACATTTTGTGGCTTCCAGATTTTGTGGCTTCCTCAAATGCACAGTTTCAACCACTTCAAAAAAGACTGATCTGATAAAGTTATGTTGGATGCAAACCCACAAAATTATAACCATTCAACATTATTCAACATTTATAGCGTACATTACAAGTATTTTAAAACAGTTTTAAAGATTTTAGTTTTTTTGTGATTAACAGTTTAAATGATTAATATTCATGTGATTAAAATACTTTTATTGCATAGTATAAAAAGATGAATTTGGTTGCAACTATTTAACTAATGTTCACAAGAAGAGATCCATTTAATAATCTTTGTTAATGTTAGCTAAGGCAAATATAATTGTTTATATTCACTAGCATAAACTCATAATCAGGAATAAACTCAGTCCCAGTATAACACACAGCACAGTATATCATTGATGTACAGCAGGTGAAATAATTATTGAACACGTCAACATTTTTCTTGGTTAGCATATTTCTAAAAGTGCTATTAACATGAAATTTGTATCAGATGTTGGAACAACCCATGTAAAGAAATCAAACCATGTCTGTAAATTAAAGTGGACAGAGAATGAAAAACCATTTTTACCTTGTCTTTGTTGAATAATCTACCAGCATTCACAAACATACAAAAAGTGCTAAACATGCTAAACATCTCAGTCTCACAGAAATTCCTCTTTTAGAAATGTCAGCCAGAAAACGGCCCAATCTGAAAAACTGATGCTTATGACATCACAGGCATCTCACTGCCCATCCACTTTAAAATAATTGGCTACATTTTTTGAGTGGCAGCAAAGTCAGCCAATCAGTAATGAGATTGCAAGTTAAGCCAGTAGGGGGAGCCAAATAGGTGCAAAACCACTTGTTTAAAATCCCCCACCCTAATAGAGCTATCTGAGAGAGGTTTTTAGGAAGCTTCTAAGGCATTACAGACCCAAACAAAAACATTTTTTGTCTAGATGTCACATCACAGAACAAGGATAAATACTCCGTTCAATCATTCTATGTCACATGTAATATATGAAATGTATGTTTATTTCAAGTTTTCTGCAAAATCTCATGGGCTATTGAGAAAAATCCCATGAAACGGATATCATTTAGCCAGCATTGCACACCCCTAGTGTGTAAATACGATGGTTTGTGCTGAAAAGTAAGTGTGTGCTGGAGTTAAGGACCACTGGTATAGGACAAAAACATAAAGCACCCAAATAAACACTTTTAAACAAGTTATAAGTTAGTGCTGCAAATTTCAGTTTCATAACATTTCAAAATATAAAACTGTCTAATGCACTGCACACTACACCACTATGTCTAAACTGCATTGCAGTGATAGTGATGAGAGAAGTTGATCATGTAGTTTTATAAGGCTTTATGTATTCTGTTGTGTCTATCTCATATACTTCATATGTGCCATATTCATTCTTTTTGTTGGTGTGTTCAAATTATATTGAGAGGAAAGCAACATGACTGTTGAACTACAACACACTGCACTCAGGAAACCATTTGCCCACTTCAACTTTGTAACAGTGCCATCTAGTGGGACATTGCTGTAATATCAATGAACAACACAAGTACTGTAAGTTGCATTTATGGACATGCATACAATAATAATACACAAAATACTGACAAAATACTTGAAGTAAACTGGGTTAGAGATGGGTTTAGTGCTTCATTTACTGTAACTGGTATAAACAGGTCAAGTCTCAGTATATTGTATGAACTGGCCTATAAGCTCAGCGGTTGATGTAGCCTACTTTAAATTTAATGTATAACAACAATTTTCCAGCCGTGCAATCCACGGCTTGCCATGCATTAAAGGGTTTTAATGCACGACGTAGAGGCGAAGAACCACCCGACGCGTAGCGGAAGGTGGTTGCCTCTGCGAAGTGCATTAAAACCATTTAATGCATGGCTATCCGTGTATTATCCCGCTTATACCTTGGTTATTTGCCAAGTTAAAGCTGTAATTAATGTTTACAGTGTAATGTTTAACAGACGGGTAAAAATGACGGTCATTTTCTTAAGTTAAGGCTCACACTTCTTCCGCTTTAAATAAAGTAGTGCCATTGTATTGCTTTTATTTAAATGAATTATCACATTTATTTAAATTCATTATTAAAAGAGAGAGACAAAGAACTGAAAGAGAAGGAACCGAGGGAGAGAGAGAGAGAGAAAGAGAGAGAGATGCGTGCGCGATTTACCAGTGGAGAAAGACCTGAGAAAAGCTATACGGTCCATTGTTGCAAAGCTGCCGAATATACAGAAGTTAAAGCCGGAGCAAGAACAATGTTTGCTAAGTTTTGTTGGTCTGAACATTCGGACTTGTTTCCGGCCGGTTTTGGCGCATGATATATGTCACGACCACATGTTAGCGATTGGCTATGGCAGATCCTGAGTGACTCCAATAGTTTTAAACTTCAACAGAGGACTACCCTTAACGGAAGTAACGCTTTGCAATGGAGCGTGCCCAGACTCTCTGTACAAATGAAACGAATGTACGAGAGTCTGGTTGGACCAGGCTAGGTAGCTAAGGCCCCGGTTATGGAACAACCTGCCGCTTGGCTTGAGATCAAAGCGGCACCTTCTATCTCCATTTATAAGCCTCTTTTAAAAACACACTTGTTTGATCTGGCCTATTAACATTACATTATACTGTAGTATACTTGATGATTTGCGAGTCACAAAATTTCACAAGCTTGCATGTTAATTTAACCAGCAGTTTACATTTTTGCCTGCTGTCAATAAATGAAGGTTTGAACAACTTTGCCACAGGAAATGAACTTTAACTGCACTTCTAAATCTAACACGAAGGGTGACCTTAGAAATATACAAAATTAAACCCAACATGAACAATATTGCAGCAATAATATTAAATCACATCCTTAAAACATAATTTAATCATAGTAAATCAGTGAAAAGGACCTCTAAATTGCTAAATATTTTTACTACAATTCTTAATGTTTTTTTCAAAATACCCAGACATCAACCGGCACGCATTATCTTGGGATAGCCAAGGCTGTGACGGATTCATCTATGGATCCTGGGTTTCAGGGGAAACAAAGGCCACATTTGTAGGCTGCAGGTGAAGGAGCCTTCGAATTGGGACAGCCTTCATTGCGGCCCGGTGACCTCATTGGCTTTAGAATACTTAAAATTGGAAAATAGCAGCCCCTGAATTGGGATGCACCCAGAGAGACATTAGGAGAGTTGAAATATATCACCAGATATAGCAAAGGTGAAATTAACTTAAACTTAAAGTAAAATAAAGCAGTCAGACTATTTAACTTTTTTTTAGTAAATTGACTTCTACTCCATTAATAAATAATTTTTATATGAAATAAGAAGGTTTGTAAATAAATGTAAATAAGTCAGGATTGATTTTAAAGTTTTGCTATTTGTTTATAAGTCTTTGAGGAACCAGGCACCACAGTAATTATCAGAACTTCTGCACCTGCCGTCTCAGTCTAGACTATAGAGCTCTTAGATCTGGACATTCTGATTTATTGTTTGTCCCTAGAACTAGACTTACAAACAGGGGTGACCGCTCCTTTGCAGTCATTGGTCCGAAGTTATGGAACAGTCTCCCGGCCCACATAAAAGCTGCCCAAACTCTCTCTACTTTTAAATCTGCCCTGAAAACTTACCTTTTGTCATTGGCTTTTAATGTCATTTGATTCTTACTATTATTTTTAATTCATATTTTTATTTTAAATTGTTTTATCTATTTTTTTTTTGTTTTGTTACAGTTTTCAATGCAATAGTACGGCCATCTTGCAGGATGCAGCCTATGATGTCACAGGGTTGGATTTCTTGAATAAGCTCGATAGATACAATGGTATGGAGGTATAAAAACAGACAGCAGATGAGAGATAAAAAAAGATTAACACTAGAACAGGGCAGAAGACATCAGTCATAAATGTGAAAGCCAGTTTTAAAGTGTTAAAACAAAAAACATAAACTAAAACTGAAATGGATAACTATACTGCAACTAGGTTCTTGCTGAAAGAGGTGTTAGTAAGACAAGGATGAACAAGGCAAACCACAAATGAACATTTATTTGTAGAAAACAAATGGTGAGAGTTTGCTGATTATCATGATGAGTATGGTGTGAATGAGGTATACATATGGTGTGAATGAGGTTTTGACCAATGAAGGAAAATGTGTTTAGAGGTGTTTTCTTTTGTTTAAAAATAATCTTTCATCTGTTTAAAATCTGGTTATTCTGTTTCCACAGCCTTTTCATTAAAATATTGGATATTGCAATACTAAATCAGTAAAATTTGAATGTTGACAGTATTGGTTTACTAGTTGACAGTAGTAGTTTACTTCATGGCTCTGTGTTAACCCTTGATGGTAGATATCATAGCCACACCTCTTGACCGCACATATCAACTTTCAACAGCAACAACCCTTCACACATATCAGTGTCCTCTTACACAGTACATTTTTGCAAACAATATTTAAATTTAAAATATAAAAAAAATGTATGGGTAATAAGTATATCAGGGTTCCCACAGGTCCTTGAAATTCTTGAAAGTTTGTGAATCTGGGGGAAAAAATTCAAGGCCCTGGGAAGTTTTTGAAAATATACCTAAATAGATACAGGTCATTGAAAGTGCTTGATCTATTTTATGCAAGAAGTTTTCTGGAAAGAAAATCCATATTCCCTGTGTAG
This sequence comes from Misgurnus mizolepis, assembly GCA_025389145.1. NCBI lineage: Eukaryota > Metazoa > Chordata > Actinopteri > Cypriniformes > Cobitidae > Misgurnus > Misgurnus mizolepis. The sequence goes on along the minus strand of JAIFKI010000008.1, from coordinate 34,591,485 downwards.
TGTAGGATAATATCATAAAAATGCTAGTTTTTTAAGCACACGTGCTTAACTGTTCACTTTAAATGCTTATATCTTCTGTATGCGAATGTTGATTCATACCAAAATTGATTAATTTCCATAGTTGTGTTGGACAAATGAAAATGCCTCGGGTTACGTACAGTATGTAACTGTTGTTCCCTGAGAAGGGAACGAGACGCTGCGTCTCCCTTGCCATACTTCCTGCATCCCTGTAACGTCGTCTTTGGTAATATTTCAGATAGAGATATACTTACTGCCTCCCACGTCACCCTGTTTTTGTCGTTAAGCCTCACCATTGGTTGAATTTGATATACACATTCAGACGCACTTACCCCTGGAGGTGTCCCCAAAGTGTCACCGCAGTGACGCAGCGCGAGTTCCCTCGAAAGGGAACTGTAACAATATATCTTAAAAGGTAACACGATGTAACCTTGCTCTCACTTGAAAAGTGTTCCCGCATTTAGTCCTTGAATTTGAGGGTATTGGACATGGAAAGTCCTTGAAAGGTAATTGAATTCGAAGTTAACTAAGGTGTGGGAACCCTGGTATATATACAATCCTATGTTCAAGCTTTATAAATGAGGCCCCTGCTCTGTTCTAAGTGACACACAGATCCTCTATTTTACTCAACAGCATCGGCTTAAGAAATTAAGCTTTACAGAACAACAGTTAATAAGCAAATAAATTTTTATTTCAAGAGGTTTTTTACGATGTGTATTGATGCAGAAATCTAAATGTTTAAGTGCAATAGGAAGAGAAGGTGGCACAGCGGGTAGCAGCAGAGGCCTTTCTGTGTAGAGATTGAACATTCTCCTTTTGTCAGGGTTTATTCCAAGTCTTCGGTTTTCTCTCACAGCCCAGGGACATGCAGGTTAAGCTAAAGCCAGACTAAAAGTTTAGCCTTGATGTTCAGTTTTATTAATAAAGTCAGATTTATCTTTGCAGTTCCCATAATAATGATATGACAGCGACAACAACATTACTAACTCGTGTGATTTGCATTTAAGGAACGAAAGTTTAAAACCTTGCAGGCTGAAACATCAATCAAGGAAATGCATTCGCACCGAGTTAATTCATGATAATCAGGCTTATTAAGATTGTTAGGCAATTTAATAGTGAAGGTTGAATGTGAATAGGCCTACAGCCAATAATATAAAAAGGAGAAGGAAAACAGTCACAGTAACGTATAGTGTGGAGCCCCACCCAGGGATTAAAATGTGGACTACAATCCTAAACACAATCACATGCTTAAATGACTGGCGCCCTATTACTTTCACAACCATCTTCAGCAATGGTTTTGAGATTACATATCGCCGCTGTCCGATGAAAACCACGTATGTCCATTTTGCCAATTTTGAGATTTTTCGACGGATTGAATGTCCAGGTTCATTTCTGTATACAGTATGCTTCACATATTTAAATGGCCAATGAAAAGTTGTAAAATCATGTCATCTGATTTTCAGGAATATCCATTTGGTGTCAAAGCTGTCAAGTTTCATCGAAGCTCAGCACTAGATAGCCGAATAAACATAACCTGGTGAGACAATGACTTACCTTCATGGAGGTAAACGTTTCCCCCCTGACGCCAGACGTACATCTAGGAGTGACAAAATTACGGTAGGACTGTGCAAACAAAGTATCTGTCTAGCATTACCATGTCAGTGCATTGATTCATTGTCCCTTCATAGTTTGCAAGAGACATTTAATAAATTTATAATTAATATTAAATAAACTAAGCGTATTAATTAAACTAAGACATAGGCTATTTAATAAACTGAGCGTATTTATCTGTCAATATGAAACGTGACTTGGCCATTCTAATGATGATCGGAAGAACGCGTATCGACCACCATTACTGTAAAATATGCACGTATTTCCATTTACTCAATTTTGGTCAAATGTGGATTATATCATTACACTGGCAGGAATATGGTTACATGTAAAGATACCGTACCAAGTATGACAACGCTACATTCAACTGCTTTTCAAATACAGTGTTTTTTTTTCACTTCCTGAAAAGTAACCTCTTTGGACATACGTGAGTTTCATCGGGCAGCAACGATATGCTCTGTACTCCCTGCTTCTTTAGACCCTCTGCAGTTTGCTTACCGCAGCAATTGCCTTACAGATGATGCCTAAGCCTTCACCCCCTACACACTGCCTTGTCCTATCTGGATAACAAGAACAGCTATGCGAAATTGCTGTTATTGGACTACAGCTCAACATTCAATACCATAGTGCAGCAATGGGCCTAAACAGATCTTTTTGTGGCTGGATCCTGGACTTCCTGTCAGGCAGACATCAGGTGGTCAGAATGGGAAACATCTCCAACTCAATGACTCTCAACACAGGTGCTCCTCAGGGCTGCGTTCTTAGCCCTCTTTTGTACTTCCTGTACTCACATAAATGTGTAGCAACACACATCTCCAGCTTCATCGTCATCATCAAATTCGCTGATGATAAAACAGTGGTAGGCCTTGAAAATAATGAGATGGCTAACAGAGAGGAGGTGTGTGCTCTGAGACACTGGTGTCAGGAGAACCACCTCTTACTCAACATCAACAAGACCATGGTGGATTTCAGAAGACAGGACAAAGAACACACCCCTATCCCCATAGATGGAACACCTGTGGAATGGGTCAACATCTTCAAGTTCCTTGGCGTACACAACACTGAGGATCTTCCATGGACTGTTTACACTGATGCAATGCTGAAAATGGGGCATTAGTGCTTATTTTTTCACAGGTGCCTGAGGAAGTTTGGGATGAGCCCCAGGATCCTCAGATCTTTTTACACCTGCACAGTGGAGGGCATTTTGACTGGTTGCATTACCGCCTGGTATGGGAACAACACTGCTGGCAAATGCAAAGCACTACAGAGGGTTGTAGGAGGTGAGCTTCCCTCCCTCTAAAAAATTACATTTAGATTACATTTATTAATTTAGCAGACATTTTTGCCCAAAGCGACTTAAAAATGAGGTAAACAATAGAAGCAATTATAGCAACATATGAACAGCAATACATAAGTGTCTAGTCAAGTATAACACAGTGTAAATAGCCAAGGGTTAGTTAGTTGTATATCGAAAAGAGCAGGGGTCCAAGCACAGAGCCTTGAGGTACCCCGGTATTGAGATGTTGGGGTTCAGAGACGTCACCTCTCCAGGATACCTTAAATGACCTACCTGAGAAGTAAGACTTGAACCATAGTAGCGCTGTATCAGAGACACCCATGGCCCAAGGGTCAACAGGAGGATGTGGTGATTGACCGTATGAACATCTACACATTTCATATATTCTGTGTATATTGTGTACATCTGTGTATAATGAGTATTATATAAAAGTGTGATTTTTACAGTTTGTCCTATTGTATTCTACTGTCTGGAGCAGGCACCCAAGACTTTCACTCACCACTTGCACATGTGCTATTGGCAAGGGCATAACTTTGGGACTACCATTGGGGGGGTTAAACTCCCGGCATATTTATTTATTTATTGAATCATTTTCTTATGTAAAAGGTAACATGCTAATTTGCCTTTCCTGTATTAGAACTACATTAGTGATACTTTTAGTCCAGGATAAGAAATAGCAGATAAGAAACTGTTCACACATTATAATTAGAATATTCTTTCACCTTCCACATAGTCTGGTCTAGTAGTTTCTCTTGTAAACTATCTTTTGGAACAGCTGATTTGCAACAGATAGTGTAGGCCAGAGTATGCTAACATTATATATTTTGGGTGACATTTTACAAATATTGCAGGTAGGCCTAATACATTAATAAAAAAATATATTAATACTATATTATAAAACATAAAAGATATGGTAAGCATGATGTTTTAAGAGATTAGTTTATAGTTATTAGTTACAGTTTATTAGTTTTTAACAAACTTTAATATTCTGTATATTTTGTAATGCACTGTAACTCGCTTTGGATAAAAGCCTTAATATTTTCATAAAATATAAAAATAACAGTATTTAATTTGTATTTAAATACATTTTACAACATATGACACTTTTAACCCAATCAGGGGCGCCGCTAGAAATTTTGGGCCCTATGAAAAAATAGGGGGTCAGGCCCCCCCATACCCATTTTGTACCAAACATACAATCCAACCTACTGTAGCTATTCAAAATCTTTGTCTGTAATTTAATAATACAGAACTATTTATTTTGATATTGTTTTGACCACAGTCATCAGTATTTATAGATACCTAAAATGTCTGCAGCTAAGATAATTTATTGTGCAATGCAAATTTAATTGAAAAATACAGTACATTAAATCAAATATTCAGAGAAAATGCAATATTCTTAAAGATTAAAGATAAATGTGAACATGCCTGTGAAAACCCAGCTGAAGTATTTCTTTGTGATTTACTGTTTTCCACATAAAATCATCCTATATAATGTAAAGAACATTTGTGAAAATATAAACTTGATATCTTTAATATTGACTGAGTAATGTCATATCAGCGATTGAAATCATAGTGAAATTAATGCTTGAAATTAAACTGTGATGCTTTTTATCTCACAATAAGAGTTGAGGCTTTAGTCTGATTTTCAGAGACAGTCTCAGTGACATACTGTATACTTGAGCTGTTACACACGAGACATTGTAACATTTAAAAATGGCGAACAACAACAATGCATCTTTTCTATGTACATTCTGCCTGAAATAAGACTGGGTCAACAATGCTTGACCAAAGCGGCGTGGTGAGCTTGAACCTGCTTACATTACGAGGCATTTTTTGGACCCAACATTCAATAAGAAAATTCAACTGCAGTAGCCACCGTTCAACCTGAAGATGGCAGCACTCAGACGTTTTTACACCAGTATTGAAACACTTTATATCCAAATGTCAAAAAACTTACTAAAATCAATGAACAGCACTAATAAAACCCCATTCTTACAGATCATTAACTAAAAAAAGTTGGTTTAGGGTTGAGTTATTATTTAAAGGGACCATTTAACATGTCCGCCCAAAAAAAAATCAATTCATACTCCACACGCCAAACAGACGGGGGCAGTATACCTCCAGAAAAGTGAGTTGGTCTATTTTAATTTAGCAGCTGCAAATTCAGCAGCATATATCAAGTTTGATTTACATTAGCAACTAAGTTATCATTAGTCACAAAAAAAACATTCGGTCTCATTAAAATTGCAATGTTTTCCGCTACGTTTCGTGCGTCCATTTGGTGTTCATTATAATCGAAGACATTTCAAGCTTCTTAGCTAATGTTACATTTTAGCATCAGCTTGGTAGATAACGGGTGAAAACCGGATCGGATCCGTGGGTAGAGCTAACTATTAAACGTTAACAGCTAAGGATGCGCAATAATTTGCATGCGATAGTCATTGCGTTTCTCGTCAGTGAAGCCGGTTTATTGATTAAAAGTGAATCGCCATCAGCTGCTTTCAGATGGAGCCACATTTACTGCACAAAGCCGTAGTTCATGTACAAGCTGAGCATAGGTTATGGCAATGCCTATTATAAGTGAACTTCTAGCGAAATACTAACAGCATCTTACTTACCAATCGAAAAGAAAAGTTGTCATTTCGGAGTCGAACCTCATTTCTTTCATGTTCATTAGTTGTCTCCAGCGATGAAAAGCAGTGCCAGTATTTACTCTGGTTCGGTTACTTTATTTATCATATTTTATTTGTGATTCCGAGCGCGTTGTTCCCTGCAGCAAATGTTTGTGGTAGTGGTAAATGTCTCTTGCTTTAGCCATTCTTCCGCTCTCTTCCCTGAACTGAAATACGTCCGAAACCCCTATTGCAAGGCAGGAAGGCATCAAGGCATGTCCGAATCCATGGCTGTCCGAATTGCATTTCTCTGAGCTGCATTCATAAATCTTAAATCAACAAGTCAGCTGCCTTTTCGGACGCAGCGGTAGGGCTGTACTCCCACTTATTCGTGTATTGCAGTTTGGCTGGCGGTTATGTGCGTGGCCCGCATACCGCCTCCCATGGTCGAAACTGGTATTACAACACCAGTCGGGCTGTAGCTAGTAATTTAGCATGCTAATTCAGATTGATATTTCTGCAGCCCTATACCTTGTCATTTTTTTAATGACATCTTTGCCCTTATTTCTTCTCATTCTTTTGATGCGTGTAACTAATTTTTAAAAATCTTTTACCTCAATTATTACAAATGGCACCTTTAAGAAAACAGCTATACTGTTATTAAATGATTCTTCAGACTGTTTTTTAATCAACGGGGCTCTAAAATGAAATGAATGACAACTATAGGAGATTACGACATAGATTTCCATTGATTTCTTAACCCTGTTGCAAGTTGAGAAGCTTTAATATACATAATTTGACTAGTTTAGCCTTAGTTGCATTTCAGTTTTATCACAACCAACTCGATTTAAGACTGCATAAAAATCCTTTCTTTGCATATTGCGTTACAAAACAAAACAGTGTGTAACCGATCACATTTCTAGTTTATGTTAATTAGCTTATACGGGCTACGTTAATTTAAACAGCTTATAAGGACTGACTTCGCGTTAGAATCATAACACAAAACAGGGAACGTAAATCCCCTTGTGTTTTTTTAAACTGGGGTGAACAGAGCGAAGGCTTTACAGTGGAAAGAAAACTACATTGTATTGCTCCAGCGTCACATTGTGTAAACTGCATTTATAGTAAAGAAGTGCACATATGCAGATATCATAGGAAATAGCAGTAAATACACACACCTTGTTCTCTTCTGAAGTTCACGCGCACTGTGAGACCGTGGATTGAAGACGGCGCTAAAACGCAGAGTAAAGACGGGGCGGAGCTAAGAGGGCTCAGCTTAAGGGGGTTGCGTGTGCGGCACAGTCCTTGGCTGGGGCCCTCAAAAGTTCATGGGCCCTTAGAATCGTCCTAACTTTTCCCCCCTTTACGGCGCCCCTGAACCCAATACAGTGTTTTTTAAATTGATGCTTATATATTTTAGTCAAGGAACCTAATGTCAGGTACTGTAGTTGGGTAGTGCAGCTCTAAATATGACATAACAAATAACTGATTTAATTATTTTAAACAGATTCATTGGCAGTGCAGTTTTGACATCGTTGGCTGGGCAAATTGTAATTTCGAGCCCTGCGAAAAGTTATTAACATAATTTACAAGTTCCTGTTATTTAACAGTACTCACTTTGTTTGACGTCTTTGCTGGAAACTGTAGCGGGACGGGCTGGATCTCTGTCGGCATCCTCGCTGACTGTGGGAGGCGGATGGAGCGGACGAGGGCGCTTGGCAATCGTTAGCTGAGCTCCTGGTTAACAACACTGATGTTGATTACTATCTTTAGCTTGAACTTTTAGATAAAAACGGGGATGTAGCATTGCGATGTTGTTTGTAAATCTGATAAAAGGTTTCAGTAGTTCGCTTCATCTTTCCTATTAATGATGGCAGGCAGTGAACCAGGTAGTGATTGACAGTTCTCTAATCCAATTGCGTTGGACATTGTCAGAATGACGGCAACCTAGCCCAATGGCGTTTAGGGCGAATCAAATTTCAAGGGAATCCAGTGCCTCGGTCCTCCTATCGCATAAGTAACTTATTTTACTGAGTATTTTAGGGTATATTTGCGTTTATTCACATCATGCGATTGGATTAGCCACAAGAGAACAGGAAATACGCCGTATACCTGCGTATACCCTCACTGTTTAGAAGTGGGTATATGCAAATCCGACTGAAAAAGAAGTGAGAATACGCCGTATTACCTGCGTGTATACCCTGGACTACAGCACTGGGTCATACCAAGTAGTCGGGGCGGGGGGTACATTACAGATTATTTAAAATATAATACTATCTTTCTTGCTGGCAAATGAAATTAATAAAGAAAACGAACAAAAGTGTTCATTTGGAACATTTCATATTTATTTTAATCTGAATGATGTGATTATATTGGGGGGTTATATCAGCTGGATTTGATTTTTGAGGGGGTCATGACCCCCGTAACCCCCGTGCAAATTACGCGCATGGCTATTGGTGATGTGACAATATGTGCTTTGGGGTTTGTAACTTTGCGGATCGTTAACATGTACTAACACACACTTACACACCAAAAGAAATGTATAATCATGGAATGGAAATTTGCTTCAGTTGGCTGTCCTTTTGTTTAACACCACTGAAAGCAACCGTAGATTAAATAAAAATGACATGATTGTAAAGTATGGTTGCCTTTACTGGAAATGTGACCCCTGTATTTAAACAATCCCACAGATTAGAGAACACACACACGCCGCAAGTTATGAAAACACACACACATACACACACACACACACACACACACACACACACATACACACACACACACACACACACACACACACACACACACACACACACACACACACACCAGTGTTGGGTAAGTTACTCAAAAAAGTAATTTATTACTAGTTACTAATTACATCTTCAATCATGTAATGTAATTGTATGTAATTAGATTACTTTACAAATTACTCTTTCCAAAAAGTATTTATTTACTTATTTCTAATGACTTTCTAAATCCTATTAGTGCATGATACAAAGATAGGCTTGAAATGGCTTGAAGAAATAATACATAAAAGTTCATAAATTATTCTGGTCCCACTTTAGGGTCCAATTCTCTCTATTAACTAACTATCAACTACTTTTGCGTCAATATACTCCAACTACTGCTTATCAATACTAAAGAAGTTGTTAATTTTGAGTATTGGTAGAAATGGGGAGGGTTAAGGATGTAGAATAAGGTTTGCAGAATCAGGCATTAATATGGGCTATTTAAGTATTAATAAACCGCCAACATCGTAGTAATATCAATGTTTATAATCAACCAGTTTATAGTAAACTAACACCATGTTAAATCCACTATTGTATTATAGTATACATAATAGTTTTACAGTCCATACACTGTATTTAGTTACATCAGAAGTAACTGTATTTATATTCAGTGTTTCCCATACATTGATTTATCTGTGGCGGGCCGCCACAGAATCAACACTGGCCGCCACAAATAGATTTTTCATGATTCCCATTTACATTTTAATTTTACTATTTGAAATTTTACTTAATTCATTGTTGTAAGTGTGATACACCTTTATGTGATAACACAAGTAAGTGTTTAAAAGATATGTGTTTATGTGTTAACACAATTTTGTGTTTAAAATATATGTGTTTATGTGATAACATTCAGCGTCTATTAAAATTGCAACTTTCATTGTGTAGTACAATATTAATGTAGAGGGGAACCAAATGAAGCAGAACCAAAGTGCGGGTATTGTTGCACTGTGCTGCCTAAGTGACGGACGTCTCCCTCTTCTCTCATATTGAGATTTAGAGACGAAGATGGCGGTTCGCTCTTTCACTCATTGACTTCATATTCTGTTTTCCAGGTTCGTACTCTATAAAACAATCACAAGAACTGTTTCATTCTGAAGTGTATGTAGTGTATTGAAACTGTGATAAGTTGGTTATGGAGTTTTTGATAAGTTAAAGCAGAGTTAAAGACCCGTGTTTATAATCGCGGGAGAAAGCATGCGTAAACGATGACGTCATCGGCTGTATAACGTGTGTACTTTGTGATTGAATGTGTGAATAGGTGTATAGGTGTCCTCACTCCCTGGTAATGCTTTATTTTTATGGTGTCCTGACAGTTTTTAAGTTATTGTAAATGTTAAAGAAGAGGAGTATGTTGTTAAAACCTCTAAGTGAAAATACTACTAAAGTTGTACAGAACCAGTTAGCTGTCTTACAGCAGTTAAAGTATTGTTTTACAATGTTTTTATAAGTTGAACAGCCTTCCCTATGTACATGATTCATGTTGTGGCTCTACAGTCATTTAAATATTCATTTACTGCCAAAGAGTGGTTATCATCCAAATTACTACATTAGTAGATTTCTGAAGTTTAAAGGAAGAAAAACAATTAATTATATATAAATAACTTTATAGCTTAAAACATGATTTATTTGTGATGCTATTGCACTTTAAAGTAAGAGTGATGTTGGTTTTTGCAAAGACATGATTATTTTTGTAAATGTGAGCGTGTTGGTTTTTGCAAATACATGATTATTTTGTAAATGTGAGCGTGAAAAATGTAACTCACTGATATGTTGAGAATAAGAAAAAAACTATTGAAGTGTTGAAATTGAAATTAACAGACTTTGAAATTGAAACATGTTTACAATAAGGGAATGTTATTGTTTTATACCATGATTTTGATACATTTATAATAAAGATATTGAGATTTAGAGACGAAGATGGCGGTTCGCTCTTTCACTCATTGACTTCATATTCTGTTTTCCAGGCTGTCATCCAGGAGAGTTGAGAGTAGTGAACCCCAATTTAAAAAAAAATCATTTGTTACTCCAGTTCCATACATTTGAAACTTGTAACAAACTGTGGGGGCTCGTCCGGGATCTCTCCTCATCAACCATAGGGGGAGCAGGTCCAGAGATACTAGAACCACGCGACCAAGGTGACAAGACGCTGCTGCATGCCAGGAGTCAATCCGTGGGTGTCCGAGGAGGGGGGCCAAAGAGGAAAGGGATCTCAACCTCACTTAGGAGCCGCACTGCTGATCCTGAGGCCAGCGCACACTACTTTCCAGAGGTCTACGTGCTGATTCTGTGGTCATCGCACACCAGCATTTGGGGATCTTACCTGTGATCGAGAGGTCGACACGCACACACACAAGCCATTTTCTAAGTCACAACATTACTGATTTACTGAACCACACACCATGTCGGCAACTCGTAAAGACCTAGTATGGGGCATCAAGAAACAACTATTCAGACTCTCGAGCAACGACATCTATCAGGTTGCAAAAGACATTGCAACTAACAGTCGACATGAACAAGAGCCGAATGTGGATGATGAAGAAGGCTGCATGGAGTATGTAGTCTCCTACATGCAATCTGACACCTTACTAGAACTTGAGGATGAGGGTATGGGTCAGCTGTTGGTTTTAAATGATTTGATAGGTAAAATGATTAATGCTGATGCTTCTGTTAATTTTCCAGTGGGTACATTGAGTGAAGCTAGCACACACATTACACCTAGTCAAAGTCCATTTACTACACACCCAAACCCTACATCACAACCTCATTCTCACCCTAACAGTACAGTTATGCAAACACAACACCACTCTAACACTCCTACCACTACAACAACACAGTCATTAGAACAACTAAGACAAGTGTATGAAGAGCTGGGGGAGAAACTGCGACAACGTGAATTCACAGAGATCCCAGCACCCACAACCTACCTCCATCGGGGTGAGTCAGAGTTACACTGTACGCCACAGATGATCACAGAGCGACCAGTATTACTGAAGGACATCTCCTACCTGCCGCGTAGAGACTTCAAAGTACATGGCGGTCAGGTTGGGGATCAGAACTCTGATTTAAATTACAACAATATCAGCAAACAGATCGACGAGGGAGTGAAAGAGGGCTTTGCAGAAGCAGAAGTGGTGAGAGGGGTGTTGAGGATCATCAAACCAGGGGCTTTTAAAGATATGCTTGTAAACAAAGACTCAATTACAGTATCTGAGCTAAAAGGTTTCCTGAGGTCTCACCTCGGAGAGAAAGCAACGACTGAGATGTTCCAGGAATTAATGTGCGCCAGGCAATCAGACCAAGAATCGCCTCAGCAGTTTCTCTATCGCATGATTGGGCTGAAGCAGAAAATCCTTTTCCAGTCCCGACAGGCAAGCGCAGACATTTCATATGATCCCAAAACCATCCAGGAGGTGTTCCTTCATACTATCTATCAGGGTTTGGGGACAAAACATGCTGATCTCCGGCAGAGATTGAGGCCTCTAATCTCAAACAGCCAAGTCACAGATGAGGAAATCCTTCGCCAGGTCATGAAAATAATAAGTGACGAGAATGAGCATCAACGCAGATTGGGCCAACCACCCCGGCAAAAGGTAACACAAGCACACAGCGCCAAGGTTGAGACAGGAGATTGTAACAATAACAAGTCACGGGATATGCCATCAAACAATGAAAATCTCCACACAATACAACAGCTCACTTCTCAGGTAGAGACCCTTACACACATGGTGGCTTCTTTGATTGAGCGGCAAGCAGAAAATACACGTATGTCTTACCCTCCTCCTCAGCCAACCCCTGGCAGACCTGTCCAACCACAGCTGGGGCAACCTACAGTCCAGGTGAGAGGAAGAACAGGCCGTTGTCCGAAATGCACCGAACAGGGTGTACAGGAGTGTAACCATTGCTTCGTGTGTGGAGAGGCAGGGCACAGAGCAGTGGGATGTCTGCAACGTGTCAGAGTGCAGGGAAACGGGGCTCGGTCTTCGGGGAGGGACGCCCAGAGACCGGTGAGCAGCTTCAGTCCCAGACGGTAACAAGTAACAAAACAATAACAAAACACCCCAAGCAAAACAAACAGCAAAATTCACAGGTACTTACCAACCAGAGTAACATCGCCTCCAAGGCACCCCTAATTGGGAAGAAAAGTCTGCTGAAATGTTTGATTGGCGGGTACCCAGCTACCGTCCTATTTGATTCAGGCTCACAAGTGAGCATAATTGACCAACAATGGATCGATACTCACATTCCCAATCATATCTTGAGACCCCTTTCTGAACTGCTAGAGGAAGAACTTGGCGTCTATGCCGTTACTGGCCATGCTGTCCCCTACAGTGGATGGGTTGAGCTCACTGTCAATCTTGCAGGGAATGAAGACCCAAATCTTACCATACAGGCCCCTTTCCTAGTCAGCCCACTATCACTGCCCCAGCCCATTCTAGGAGCAAATGTACTCCAGGAAATCATCAGGAGGAAGGAGCCCTCAGACAATGCAGTTGCAACGGTTGTCAACCTTCTCCGCAGCGCCTTTGGAATAGAGGAGGAACAGGTGGAGGCCATTGTGAATCTCATCCAGGTGCCTCCTCGGACATACAGTGATCCAGTAACTATAAGAGTGGGCCAAGACCATACCATCATTCCCCCTGGCAGAACAGCTCATGTATGGTGTAGGATACCTCCAAACTTTGATGTCTCTAATCCCCTTGTTCTATACGAACCAACGGAGGAAAACATTGTCTTAGGGCAGCTGAGTGTAGGAGAAGGCCTCTTGGAAATCAATAACACCCGTCGGCCCTATGTTAAAGTGCCCATCTCCAATCACTCAAAACATGAAGTCACCCTGCCAAGGAGAACCTCCCTGGGAACCATCCAACATGTTATCAAGGTCATTGAGACCGATGCACCACAGTCACATCATGCGGATCCCACACCAAGAAAGTCGACATCAGTCGAGGTTAAGGTTGTCGCTTCTCCCATCACTGCTCCACCCGAGTCCTGGCTTCCTCCTGTTGATATCAGTCACCTCAGCCCTGAACAACAACAGGCAGTAAAGGAAGTGCTCTACAAGGAATGTGGCGCATTTGCCCGTGACAGCAACGACATAGGATGCATCCCCTCCCTACAGATGGAGATCAGGACTAAAGATGACATACCTGTTCAGAGGGCCTACGCATCCATCCCAAAACCACTCTACAGGGAAGTTAAGGAGTACATCCAGGAGCTGTTGGTTAAAGGGTGGATCGTGAAGTCCCAGTCGCCTTATTCAGCTCCTGTCATCTGTGTAAGGAAGAAGGATGGGTCCTTGCGCCTATGTGTCGATTACCGGCTCCTCAACAACAAAACTGTGCCAGACCGTCACCCACTTCCCAGAATTCAGGACCTCACTGACTCCCTGGGAGGATATGCCTGGTTTTCGATCCTCGACCAGGGGAAAGCCTATCATCAAGGCTTTATTGCCGAAGGGTCAAGGTACCTGACTGCATTCATAACCCCATGGGGGCTCTACGAGTGGGTCCGCATACCGTTTGGGCTATCAAATGCTCCAGCGGCTTTTCAGAGGAGCATGGAAAGGATGCTTGACACGCTGAGAGATGAATGCTGCATCCCCTACCTCGACGATGTGTTGTGCTTTTCCAGATCCTTTGAGGAGCATGTGCAGGTGCTACGCAGAGTCCTCCAAGCCTTGCAACAGCACGGGGTTAAGCTGAAGCCGGAGAAATGCGAGCTCTTCCGCAAAGAGGTACGATATGTCGGCCGTTTGGTGTCAGCGGAAGGGGTAAAAATGGACCCTAAAGACCTTGAAGCAGTGCGTGCACTGAAAGAAAAGACGCCACAGACAGTTGGGGAAGTTAGGCAGTTACTTGGGTTCCTGAGCTACTATCGAACATACGTGCAGGACTTCTCACGTATAGCCAAGCCCCTGTATGACCTCCTCCAGTCAAAACCCAGCACCCCTCCGGCCAAACCGCCACGAGGAAAAACAAAATGTAGTCAGCAGTCCTCCCGTACTCCGGTAGAGTGGAACAGGCAACACCAACAGGTCCTCGAACAGCTTGTGGACCAGCTGACCAAAGCCCCAGTGCTGGCGTACCCCGATTTCAACCGTCCCTTCACACTCCACACCGATGCATCCCAAAAAGGTCTTGGTGCAGTTCTTTATCAGAACCACGATGGGAAGATGAGGGTGATCGGGTACGGGTCACGTACCCTAACATCAGCTGAACAAAAGTATCACTTACACAGCGGAAAGCTTGAATTCCTCGCGTTGAAGTGGGCGATATGTGAGAAGTTCCGTGACTACTTATTCTACGCCCCACATTTCACAGTCTTCACGGACAATAATCCCCTCACGTACATTCTGACTACTGCCAAACTCAACGCAGTTGGTCACCGGTGGGTCGGGCAACTGGCTGATTTCAACTTTGACATCAAATACCGGCCAGGCAAAACCAATATCGATGCTGACACCCTATCACGCTGCCCCCTGGACATTGACACCTTCATGGCTGGGTGCTCGGAAGAGATGTCGGAGGAGGCAGTATGTGCTGCATGGGAAGGAAGCCAGAGAGCACAACAAGGAGATGTGGCCTGGGTGGCGGCCCTCAACTTAAAATCTCACAGCCAAACTCAAGTTGAGCCTCTGCCGGAAGTCAGTCATGACGAGCTTGTGAGGGAACAAAGAAAAGACCCCGCTATTGGAAAAATCATGGCATTAAAGGAGAATGACACACCACCAACAGAGGATGAAAAAGGGAAAATGGACACACATGCAAGGAGGTTGTTAAGGGAGTGGAGCAGATTATACATTGAGAATGACCTTCTCTATAGGAAGAGTGCAGGTCGACAACAACTGGTCCTACCCGCCACCTACAAATGTACAGTACTTACCCAGCTGCATAACAACATGTGCCATGTTGGTGTAGAAAAAGTTCTGAGCCTTGCGAGGGAGCGTTTCTACTGGCCTTTCATGAAAAGGGAAATAGAGGAGTATGTGACAAGAAAGTGCCCTTGCATTAAGCAGAAAAAGCCAGCTACACATGAAAGAGCACCCATGGGAAGTATAACATCAAATTCACCTCTTGAGTTGGTGTGCATCGATTTCCTTCACCTGGAAGCCTGTAGAGGTGGATATGAGTATATCCTGGTAGTGGTGGACCACTTTACCAGATTCGCGCAAGCTTACCCCACCAGGAACAAGGCTGGCAAGACAGCCGCTGACAGGCTTTTCAATGATTTCATTCCCAGATTTGGATACCCGGCCAAACTACACCATGACCAGGGTCGGGAGTTTGAGAATGAACTCTTCAGAACTCTCAGACAATTAGCTGGTGTCGCTCACTCCAGAACCTCCCCATATCACCCCCAGGGCAATCCTGCAGAAAGATTCAACCGCACGCTATTGCAGATGCTCCGCACCCTGGGGGAAAAAGAGAAGGAGAGTTGGAAGGACCATTTGCCCCATGTACTCCAGGCATATAACTGTACAAGGCACGAGGCCACAGGGTTCTCCCCATACTATTTGCTGTATGGCAGGCATCCCCGCCTACCAGTGGACATCCTCTTTGGCCTCATAACAGATGAGGAAGCTGAAACTAATGGACCAAAAGGATATGCTGAGAAATGGGCAGGAAAAATGGTGGAGGCATACAGAATAGCAGACGCAAATAGCCGACAGTCCAGCTCTAAAGGGAAGACACACTTTGATAAAATGAGCAGTAGTGTGGTTTTTCAGCCTGGGGACAGAGTCCTGGTACGCAATCTCAGTGAACGAGGGGGCCCCGGGAAGCTTAGACCTTACTGGGAACAGCTTATCTACATTGTGAGAGAACAGGTTGGAGATAACCCTGTATACAAAGTAAGCCCAGAGGCAGGAGGTCGACCCATTCGCACTCTACACAGAAACCTCCTGTTGCAAGTCAACGACCTACCTGTAGAGCCTCTTCAGAACCCGACTAACAATGCAGCTGAGTTACAAAAGAGAAGGAAGAGGGCTCCAGACCCAGAACCCACACATGAGACCCAGAACACAGATGTAAGTGACTCAGAGGAAAGTTTGCCTCGTTACTGGTTGCGAATGCCTAAGGAGAAACCAAGAGCTGGAAATTACTTACCTACATCGCATGTTACTCCTGACTTCCAAAACAGACCTGAACAGGAAGAGATCCACCTAGGAGAAATGATTCATGCAGAACCTGAACATGACAGGGAGAGTGTTAGGGACGAGGGACAGGAGACATCCAGTGAGAATGAACATGGCATGGAGCAGCTGCAACCTGCAATTGCCCAAGAGGAACTTTATACTGTCCATCAAGAAAACAATGTCCCCAACCCACAACCTGAACATCAGGTCCCACTGAGACAGTCCACGAGAGAGAAACGGCCAAAAAATGTGTTTACTTACCCATCCCTGGGTCAACCATCTTATTACCCATGGCCCACAGTGAGTGCAGTTGAAATCCAGACAGTACAGTGTACTTACCAGTGTTTCAGTTCACCATACCTCCACCACTTCCAACCCCCGTCCATTCCCCCATACCCTTACTTACCTGTAGTGTACCCAGCCCACTGTGGATGAGATGCAATGAAAGACAATTATATACCTAACAACAGTTACATTCTATACTCACCAGTTACGTACACACACTTTATAGGACATATAGGATACACTGATTGAGAGTTGGGATATTTTGAAAAAATTTTGGGAATGTTCAGAGTGAAATTGTTTAGAACATTTTGTGTCAGGAGCCACTTTTATTTGTTGGGGAGTGTGTGATACACCTTTATGTGATAACACAAGTAAGTGTTTAAAAGATATGTGTTTATGTGTTAACACAATTTTGTGTTTAAAATATATGTGTTTATGTGATAACATTCAGCGTCTATTAAAATTGCAACTTTCATTGTGTAGTACAATATTAATGTAGAGGGGAACCAAATGAAGCAGAACCAAAGTGCGGGTATTGTTGCACTGTGCTGCCTAAGTGACGGACGTCTCCCTCTTCTCTCATATTGAGATTTAGAGACGAAGATGGCGGTTCGCTCTTTCACTCATTGACTTCATATTCTGTTTTCCAGGTTCGTACTCTATAAAACAATCACAAGAACTGTTTCATCCTGAAGTGTATGTAGTGTATTGAAACTGTGATAAGTTGGTTATGGAGTTTTTGATAAGTTAAAGCAGAGTTAAAGACCCGTGTTTATAATCGCGGGAGAAAGCATGCGTAAACGATGACGTCATCGGCTGTATAACGTGTGTACTTTGTGATTGAATGTGTGAATAGGTGTATAGGTGTCCTCACTCCCTGGTAATGCTTTATTTTTATGGTGTCCTGACAGTTTTTAAGTTATTGTAAATGTTAAAGAAGAGGAGTATGTTGTTAAAACCTCTAAGTGAAAATACTACTAAAGTTGTACAGAACCAGTTAGCTGTCTTACAGCAGTTAAAGTATTGTTTTACAATGTTTTTATAAGTTGAACAGCCTTCCCTATGTACATGATTCATGTTGTGGCTCTACAGTCATTTAAATATTCATTTACTGCCAAAGAGTGGTTATCATCCACATTACTACATTAGTAGATTTCTGAAGTTTAAAGGAAGAAAAACAATTAATTATATATAAATAACTTTATAGCTTAAAACATGATTTATTTGTGATGCTATTGCACTTTAAAGTAAGAGTGATGTTGGTTTTTGCAAAGACATGATTATTTTTGTAAATGTGAGCGTGTTGGTTTTTGCAAATACATGATTATTTTGTAAATGTGAGCGTGAAAAATGTAACTCACTGATATGTTGAGAATAAGAAAAAAAACTATTGAAGTGTTGAAATTGAAATTAACAGACTTTGAAATTGAAACATGTTTACAATAAGGGAATGTTATTGTTTTATACCATGATTTTGATACATTTATAATAAAGATATTGAGATTTAGAGACGAAGATGGCGGTTCGCTCTTTCACTCATTGACTTCATATTCTGTTTTCCAGGCTGTCATCCAGGAGAGTTGAGAGTAGTGAACCCCAATTTAAAAAAAAATCATTTGTTACTCCAGTTCCATACATTTGAAACTTGTAACATAAGCGTTCAGCGCGCCTCCCTCATCCCTCTCTCGTTGCGTGCAGCGCGCCTTTCTCACATAACAGTGAAAAGTATTTTAACTTTACGTTCTTCCGTGTACTTTCTTTATCGCGTAAACGTTATCAGTCACGGGTGTTACTGTAACACAGTCTCACCCCATTTCGTCAATATTTGACGACACTTGACCATTCGTCATATGTTGACGTGAAGGGTATACCTTTCGCGTCATTTTTTGACGAACTGGGGACTTCAATACTATTACGTCCGTTGCATTCTCTTTCCTATTTTATTACCATTTGCGCGTCGGTTTAGGGTTAGATTACGCAAAATTAAACAGTGTACGCGAAATTAAACAGTGTACGCGAAATTAAACAGTTGTCACCTGGCGTTGGGGTTAGAAACAGTTGTCACCTGGCGTTGGGGTTAGAGTTAGGTTTGGGTAGGGATGTCATTATGTAAATCTAACCCTAAACCGACGCGCAAATGGTAATAAAATAGGAAAGAGAATGCAACGGACGTAATAGTATTGAAGTCCCCAGTTCGTCAAAAAATGACGCGAAAGGTATACCCTTCACGTCAACATATGACGAATGGTCAAGTGTCGTCAAATATTGACGAAATGGGGTGACTGACAGAGAAGATGGCTGATTGAGTTCATCATGAGTGACTTAACAAAATGTAAGCATTACCACACATACGCGTTCTGCTGTGAGTCTATGTCAAAATTCTCTTCCTACTTATGATGCTGTATGCCCATGCATGTGTTCTGTAGTAACAGCAACCGTGTATTCTCTCATATTTCTAAATTTGCAACAAATTGTCTGCGCTATACGCGATATTCAATAAAACTACCACTCGTATTTAAAATAAAAAGCGCTCATAACGCAACAACACTGATGAGAAGAGCAACACCAGTACAGCCTCAATGTAAATGTATGATGATTTTGTCAGATGAGGGTGCGTTTTAGCAGCAGTTAAAGAAAGAGCTGATTGGATTTACATTAACATACATTAACAAGGAGTTACTGGGTCGTGGGTCGTTACTGGGTTGTGTTTAGTCACTATTTTAAAGACAACTGAACAAATAATATGTAAAAATAGCATTCAGTTAAATGCAATATAATGTGACAGATCAAAGAGTAAAACACAACGCAATGACGTCACATACATGCTAATTGGCGTGTGACGTCATCACCGCCACAGTCTCTCAAAATCCTGTGGGAAACACTGAGATTACAAGAAAAATAAGAGTAATCCCTCTCTTTACTTTTTCAAGGGAAAAGTAATTAAATTACAGTAACTAATTACTTAGTAACTAGTTACAACCAACACTGACATACACACACAAAGCACTGAGCAGCTACTGCATCACTGCCTGCAGGATGCTGCAACAACTTGCTGGCCATGATACTCGAACCAGTGACCTGATAAAAACCAGCCTGATCTGACAAGAATTCATTCATATTTTACAAGATGGCTAATTCGTATAAATTTGTACTAAGTTAAATGTGCAAAAATGTATAAACCAATAACTATATTTGGCATAATTAGTTGGATCTTTACAAGTCTATTTACAAACATCCTGTCACAGACAAATGAAAACCTGGGTGTTATAATTCTCAGAAGTTTTATAAACTGTTAATATATTCAGATGTGATGAGTTTTCTAAGAACTGATAATGTTTTCTTAGTATTTAGTGTGTATTTGACCCGCCTACTACTTTCAGAAAGTATAAAACCCTCTGAGTTTGTTACTCATTGCCACTCTTTCTTCATGCATACAGGTATGATATCTTAAATTTCTATACATTAAACGTTAAACTTTGAGACTTGTTACTCTATTTATGAAATCTGGAACACTCTTAAAAATTGTGCTTTAGCACCACCTATGGTTGTACAGAGGTGATATATAAAGTATGTGTTCTGTAGCTCTCTAAAAATGGTTCCTCTATGATAACAAGCTTATGGTACTATTAAAGCACCATTTCGTTTCTTTTTTTTTTTTTTTTTTTGGAGAAAAATCACCTGTTATAAATATATTTACAGTTAATATTTGCTTTTAAAACTAAATGTTTAAAATGTCTCAAAGAAAATGTTAAATAAATAAGAAATGATGCAAAGTTATGGTATGCGCAATTTAATACTGTGCAAAGATTTTGGATTAGTAATACAAAATTGTATTTGTTGTCTTTTGCAGTTTCTTGACTGTATTATATTCATACCTGATCTTCATTCGTGTTCATCTGAGGATTCAGACTAAATCAGGATGTTGACCACTGCAGCTCTTATTCTCATTGTCACCGCTAAAGTTGTCTTAGGACAGGTAAGATTGATTTATGAGTCTGTATATTATTGTACAAGCATAATGACATTATTTCTAAAGTTATTATATTTTTGGATATAGGATGACAGACGAGCTGTTAAAGGACAGAGATTTCCTTTAGATATGGCAGAGAATTCAGTTGATGACCTGTATGAAGGCTGTACAGAGGAGATGAAAAAACTGGTGGAGAGAGAATATTTTACCAGAGAGATTGCTGCTAATAAATCAGGCTTTGGAGATGCTTGGGATCTCGGTAAAACTAAATTCCCTAATCCAGAAGATAACTTAGCTAGAAACCATTTAATTGCCATTTATGTGTATACTGGTCGTATAGAAGGCCTATATAAAGAATTCAATCAGGATGTTAGGACCGGTAGAGAGGAATACCAAAACAAAACATTCTCATGGTATTTACTTTACTATTGGTTGACACGAGCGATACAAACTCTTAGTGAAACACAAAATGGATGCATATTAACTTATCGTGGTACCTGGGATACATTTAAGGGTGACCTGAACTCAGAGATCCGTTTTGGTTCATTTGCGTCCTCTTCTACTGAGCGTTCTGTTGCAGAGTCGTTTGGAACTGAATCTTGTTTTGAAATCAGAACTTGTCTAGGTGCTAATGTGACAAAATACTCATGGAAAATTCATCAGTATGAGGTATTGATTCCACCATATGAAACATTTAATATCACTAATATCAGGAAAGGTAAGAAGAAGGGTAATAGGTGTAAGACTGTGTTTGAGTTGAAGAGCACTGGAATAAGAAGTTTCTTAAACTGTGCAGTGGCCAAGCCCATGAAATATCACAATGTCATTATCTCTGACTGATCAGCATTTACATATTTTCATTTCTCTTGCTATATTCAGAATATTTGTTGTTTTGTTTATAATAAAATATTTATGATCAATATTTTGTGTCAAATTCTTAAATATAGCTAATAATGTGACAAGTAGGCATTCATTTAAAGGACAAGTTCGGTATTTTAGACTTAAAGCCCTGTTTTCAGATTGTTTATGGTCAAATAGAATGGTTTTGACTGAAATTTCGACATTTTCGGCTGCCCTGAGAATTTTCGCGTGTTTGTGTTTCAGCTCAGACCTCTACAATGGGTTTATAGGTGCACTGGAACAATCCTTCCTAAAATGCATTAAACTTTCGTTTACAAAGACGTGAAACTCACCGAGTGGTCAGGGGTGTTCACTGATATGCTCACACAAAAATCGCTCCAAAAGACGCATTCCAACAGGTTTTATCGTAGTTTTTACCAACTCCATTGACTGTATTAGACGTCCTGTGAGGTACGGTATTACTCCGCGCCGGGAACTTTGTTTCTATTCTTGCAATTGGCAAAGGCGGATTAGCGCCACCACCTGGGCTGAAGTGTCTATTATTCAAGCTCTAAGCGGAAGAATGTACGGGTGTGAGGCGTTTGGGGAAATAGGTCCACAAGTTAACAACGAATGCTAAAACAGCTGTTGGAAAGCATCTTTTGCAGCGATTTTTGTGTGAGCATATCAGTGAACACCCCTGACCACTCGGTGAGTTTCACGTCTTTGTAAACGAAAGTTTAATGCATTTTAGGAAGGATTGTTCCAGTGCACCTATAAACCCATTGTAGAGGTCTGAGCTGAAACACAAACACGCGAAAATTCTCAGGGCAGCCGAAAATGTCGAAATTTCAGTCAAAACCATTCTATTTCACCATAAACAATCTGAAAACAGGGCTTTAAGTCTAAAATACCGAACTTGTCCTTTAACACCTTGTAATTATAATGTGATAAATACCTGCACTTAGAAAAAAATATCATTGTTTAATTATAGTTATACCACTATAATTGAATGTTATTCTGATTGGCTGAGAAATGTTTCATGGGTGTTGATTATTTTTCTGTAAACCGCACACATAACCCATCAAATGTCTTAAAAATAGGCACCAGATCTTTTTTTCCCTGCTTCACGTTGTGCCGCATTACCTCCTTGGGTGTGCCTTATTTTCGATCAATTCAATGGCCTGTCATCAATTATTCCTTATTTATATGGGTGGGTTTCCAGACATGGATTAGCTTAAGATAGGACTTAATTAGGAAATATACTACAAACACGCCTTACTAAAAACATTGCTTGTGTGCATTTTGAGGCAAAACAAAGGTCACTGATGTATTTTAATAAGATATGTCAGTGCAAGTTGTTTTCAGTTTGGACAGCTCTTATACATTTATTGTAGTCTATGACTAGTCTAATCCCTGTCAGGGAAACTGCCCCAAAGTGTAGTAACCATAGTATTTAACAGAATACATTTTTATTACCACATAGTTTTTAACACACAGCAGCTCATGTGTGATATTAATGTTTCCAGCAGGGGTCATGACTGCACATAAACATACATCAATGATATACTGTCACTGAGTTTATCCTGATTCTAAGTTTATGCCTGTAAAACATTTATATTTTTGTTTTTGCATTTATATTTATATTTTATTTTTGTCTGCTCTTGTTAAAAATATTTTACAATGTACGCCGACTGCAAATATTCATGACAGTAATGTACTAGAGTAACTGTAAAATTGATTTAATGTTCAAATATGTTTTTTAATTTTCCATAATAGCTTGGTTACTTGCGTAACCCTTGGTACAGAGACATCATGTCGGTTTCAGGTGAATCAGAAATCTAGCCAGAAAGACCAATCTACTTCAAGTATAACTAAAAAAAGCCAATGCACATTGGCATGAGGCACGAATCATGGACTGAAAAAGCGCGCAGGTCCCCTTCCATCTTTATCGAAGCCAATGCAACCAAGAGCAGTGTTTTCAGAGATAGAATCTTTAGCTCGACTAAATTCAAAGGCTCGAATGGGGCACCCTGGAGTGCTTTCAGCACCATGGACAGGTCCCAAAAAGGTATGGAGTGAGGGTGAACCTCCTCGCCCCCTAAGGAACCTGATAATCAGGTTGTGCTTTACAATAGACTTCTAGATCAATGGTCCTCAACCTTTTTGAGTCACAATCTCTGACAGATATAATACGTAAGGAATAATTGACGACCGGCCATTGAATTATAAGAAAATAATGCACACCCAAGGTGGTAATGTGGCACGACGTGAAGCAGAGTGAGTTAAGAACTGTTTTTACTGGAGATAAACTAGGGTTGAACATGTCTTGTATTGCTCCTGCATCACATTATGTAAACTGTTTTCATATTAAAGTACAACACAATTGCAAATGTCATCTGTCAGTTAATGTACACACATTTATACTTTGATGTTTGCACTGTTCTGTGCCGTGGCTGTGAAATTGTAACGAACTTGAAAGAACGCAGACTAAAAGGGCGGAGCCAAAATCTGCAGCTGTTTTCCTGTACCGTGGTGCGTCTGTTTATCATAAATCCTTTTGACGGATGTGCAGCAGGCACGTATTTTGACATGACGCATGATGCATGTAAGTTTACATGATGCACACATATTTTGAATTTGCACCCCTTGGGAGAGAAGTCACTCTCTGGCACTAAGGGTCACCTTATATGTCAATCATAGAAGTGGGCAGGACATCAAATCATGCCGAACGCTCAAATCAGAAACGCACAAATATTGGGAAACACAAAAATCAGAGGATAAACTGGGTGGAAATGGTCATAAAAATTACTTACATTTATGTTTTTTGGAAAAAAAGAATAAATAAATAAAATAGTTACATTTTTGGTACATCTCATAGAACATATAAAAAAACATGTTGGGCCCTATCTTGCACCCAGCGCAATTGACTTTGTCAGTGACGCATGTATCATTCGTATTTTGCACCGGCGCACAGCGGGTTTTTCCCTCCACAGACGCACGTCGGCAAACTAGGGAATGAACTTGCGCTCCCTGGGCGGTTCAGCGCAAAAAAAGAGGCGTGTTCCGGCGCAAACCACCCCTGATGCTATTTTGCAGTTTCAAAAAACAATTGCGCCACTGATCAGGAAAAAAAAAGTTTAAAGTCAGTGGCGCGTTGCACGTTGTTCATTATGCTATTTTAAGGGCGCATGTGTCACAAGCCAGGGGCTGGCTGCTAGTGGTTAAGCCACGCTCCTTCTCAATTCCCACCTCGAGGAGGTCCCCAAAACCAACCCAATGACCAAACAACAACGAGGAACAGGTAAATATAAAAATATTCTTTATTTGTTTAAATACTTAAAAGATACTGGGGATTGGGGAAAGGGAGATTAAAACTAATGTCTGGATCTGTCCTCCAAGAGGCCACGAGCAAGTAAGTGACAGGGGGGTGGAGGTTGCGTCGGGGAACGGGCTCCCGCCTCTGGTTCCCTCTGCCCGTGGCGCGCTCCTCTTCCTTCCTGGAGGCAGAATAAATCAAATCAGTGTTGGTATAGACTTTCTCTCATCCGTGTACCTGTAGCTAGCTCGAGGCGGTCCACCGCCTATCTCACACAGCTCCTTGCTTGTCGACTCACTCTCCTTCCCCGTTCTCTCTTTCTCCACAGAGGACTCTGCGCTGACTACAGCTTAGGGTAGGTATGGCTCTCTTCACAGTTCGGTATCTCAGTGCTCACGCTGGCTCTTTCTCTCTCTCTCCACAGATGACTGCTGGGACATAAAGGCACAATGAATCGATTTTCCGATGGTTCTCTCACCTCTGCGCTGACTACAGCTTTGGGTAGGTATGGCTCTCTGCACAGTTCAGTATCTCAGTGCTCACGCTGGCTCTTTCTCTCTCTCTCTCCACAGATGACTGCTGGGACACAAGGCACAATGAATCGATTTTCCAATGGTTCTCTCACCTCTACGCTGACTACAGCTTTGGGTAGGTATGGCGCTCTGCACAGTTCAGTATCTCAGTGCTCACGCTGACTCTTTCTCTCTCTCTTTCCACAGATGACTGCTGGGACACAAAGCACAATGAATCGATTTTCCAATGGTTCTCTCACCTCTGCGCTGACTACAGCTTTGGGTAGGTATGGCTCTCTGCACAGTTCAGTATCTCAGTGCTCACGCTGGCTCTCTCTCTCTCTCTCTCCGCAGATGACTGCTGACTACCGCTTCGAGGTAGGTATGGCTCTCTGCACAGCTCTCACATCACACTCCTCTTCCCTGTTGATTTGGCAGTTTTAACAGGTCATATGTTATTTTAACAGGGTGGCGGACTTACGGTAACTGGCTGCGCGATGCGTCAGCTAGACAGTGGTTTCCTATGTGACGCCGGGGGCCAAAACCCTCTCGGCGAGCTCGTTGGTCTACAGAGGGGCGAGAACGTCACGCCGGCACACCGGGTCGAGCGCTGCCCTTTCCTCGAGACCCGTTGGTCAATCGAAAACTGGACCGGGGCGCCCTTTCGTCGAGACCTCGGGGCGGCGGATCTCCTTCGCCTCCAACTCTGTGATGATAAAAGGACACAGGTAAGGTAGCAATATATAGGCAATACTCACACACCGTCGATAGCACAGTTCTTCACCGCCACTCCTAAACTCAAGTCCGCCGAGCGTTTTGGCTGGGAAAATACTTCGAGGCGCCACTCCGTGATTTTAAGACTGGAACACACTCACAGCATATTTATATACAGGTCTTACTCTAGAACCGTTCTTCCTCTTCGTCGTCTCAAGAACGAGTGACTGGAGGCGGGGGTACGTCAGACAAGACACAGCAATCTCACTGCAATACACAGCATTACACAGCACCACTCCAAGTGAAAATTTCTACATCCAAGACTCACCCACCACGCTCAGTGCACACAATAGACGCCCGTCTTCCTTCACCTCACTCTGGACGAAGAATAGGGAGATGGTAACTTGGCCTAGTGTTTGTTTTCGTCACTGGAGCTGTTTCAGCACAAAGACCCTTTGGCTCACCCACCGCGCTGGTTCAGGGGTAGGGCCACCCGCTCTCTTCCAAAAACACTCAAAGAGATATACAGATCAAATATATGTACAACACATCCATAAAAAGACTCCGTTACTCACAGCTGCTGTACTTTCTTCGTCCCACGCTCTCCAAGATTTATCTCACACTGCTAGGACTCTAGATGCATAGACAAAGTGGTTTTCCCCCACCAACACCACTTTTCCACAATCGTATACTCACAATGATGCGTCTTTCCTTCCTTCGTTTCTTTCATCCAAGGTCAGTATTCGTTTAGTTCCTCTACCTATAAGGTCTTCGGTATCTTCATCAATGTAAGGCTATAATCCAACCGAGAGAGAGAGCAGTTACAACAATCCAAAACAGCGTACCCGGTGAGCCCAACTCAGCGCTACGATACACACCACCAACAGGAATAATAAGCACCCCAACTGTGGTTTAAACTGCTCTCAAATACTCTCCTGAGTGTTTCCATCGTCCAATCACCCGGCGCTCCTCTTAATGACACTCAGCTGTATGTAATTCGGCTGATTACAGCGTTCGCGGCGCTACCGGATGTCCGGTGTTTTCTCTTACCGGTCTGGGTGGAAACATCCGGGCGGAACCAAACTTTCCCAATTTTTGGTTCCGCCTAAAAGATCGTCACTCCTGTGACATCCTCCCCCGCCAATGCATTCTAGTCCCTAGAATGCCTCGGCGTTGTCCACTCACCGTATCGGGCAGGGGGGCGTCCTCGGCTCTCCCGTTGGGAGCGTCTCACGGGTGAATCGGATTCGACTGGCTCGGGTACTACCCCTGGTTGCATCTGGGCCGCCGGAGGTTCAACCGGCTCAGGTGCCAACTCAGGCGGTATCTGGGCCACTGGGGGTTCAGCTGGCTCGGGTACTATCTCTGGCTGTATCTGGGCGGCAGGGGGTAGCGCCGCCACGGGTCGACCTGGTACCACAGCCCATCCTTCCATCCAGGGGGCCGCCGGCACTGGCTCTGTGGGCCCCTCTATCACAGTCTCGGGGTAATTCGGACAGGGGCGAAGCATGTTCCGATGTACTACCCGTTCGGGACCAGGTTTTCCCTCGGGCCGGATGGTGTACACCGGCTGTCCCGGTCTCTGCTGCTTGCAAACCACATACGGGATAGCCTCCCAGCGGTCGCTCAGCTTTCCCTTTCCTTGCCGCCGGTTATCCCTCGCCAGGACCCTCTCACCTGGTAACAGGGGGGCATCTCGAGCAGTCCGATCATACAATCGTTTGTTCCTTTCTCCTGCCGTCTGTATCTTCCTAGAAACTTGTTCGTACGCAAAGTGTAAGCGCTGGTGATGGCGCCCCACCCACTCCGTCACACTCACTTCTTCCCGGTCTGCTGCTACTCCCAGGACCAGGTCAGTGGGCATCCGTACGTGCCTGCCAAACATCAGGTAAGTAGGGGCATACCCCGTCGTGCTATGAACACTGTTGTTATAGGCTTGCAAAAGGTTTGGCAAAGCACTCACCCAATCACTCTGCTGTCGTTGATCTAAGGTCCCCAGTAGCCCCAATAGGGTCTGATTGAACCTCTCACAGCTTCCGTTTCCCTGGGGATGGTACGACGTGGTGTGGGTTTTGGTACATCCATACAACTGGCATAACTCACGGATTACCTTGGATTCAAAATTTGCCCCCTGGTCGGAGTGCAGAAACTCGGGACATCCAAATGTCTGGAACACATTTCGCCATAGAGCTGTGGCGGTGGTGTTGGCTGTCTGATCGAGCGTCGGGACTGCCCAGGCATATTTGGTAAATAGATCAGTGATTACCAGAATATTTTGATACCGGTCCTGAGGGCGGCCCAGCGTCAGGAAGTCCATTGCCATTATGTGGAGGGGGGCTTTCGCGTGGATGGGTACCATCGGTGCTCGGGCCTCTCGTCTCGATTTAAACAGCATGCACCGGGGGCAAGCTTGAATTAAGTCGTGCACAGACGCCTCCAATCCCGGCCAGTAGAAGAATCTACGCAGTAGGGATACGGTCCTCTCCTGTCCTTGGTGTCCCAACTGGTCATGATAGGCTGAGACCAATGCGTTTACCTGGTTGGCAGGCACTACGATCTGGCACACTTCCTCGCCCACTTTCGGATCGCGGGTCTTCCTACAAAGCACCCCCTCCTGTAGCTCCAGCTTCTCCCACTGTCCCAGTAACTTCTTCCCAGTCTCCGTCTGGGCTAGCCTTTCCACCGACGTGGGTCGTCGGCCCTGCTCTACCCACGTCTTCACTTGGCACACGTCCCGGTCCTGGGCCTGTCTTTCTATCCACCGGCGGGGGTCCCACCCCCAATTCCCTGGTGCAGCCTCCTGCTGGCCTCCTGGCGCCTCCACGGCCCCTATCATGTAGCCCTCCTCACGGCTATTCTCCCTTTGATACCCCTGGCGTCTGGGGCTCTTTCCCTCGGGCAGTCTTGAGAGGACGTCCGCGTTCGTGTGCTCTCGTCCAGGCCGATACTGCAGCTTGTAATCGAAGTTGGCCAGCTGAGCCACCCATCGCTGTTCCACGGCCCCCAGCTTCGCCGTCTGTAAATGTACTAGAGGGTTGTTATCTGTGATGACTGTTACCTTAGCTCCCCAAAGGTAGTCCTTGAACTTTTCGCTCAGGGCCCACTTCAGGGCCAGCAGTTCCAGCTTGAAGGAGCTGTAATTTGCGTCGTTCCTCTCTGCCGAATGGAGACTCCGGCTCGCATAAGCGATCACCCGCTCTGTTCCTTCTTGCCGTTGGGCCAATACTGCCCCCAATCCCAGGTTGCTCGCGTCTGTATATAAGACAAAAGGTTCAGAAAAATCAGCATACGCCAAGATGGGGGCCTGTAACAACTCCTGCTTCAGCCTCTGAAAAGCCATCTCACAATCATTGTCCCAGTTAATAGAGGGCGACCCACGGCCCCGGCTTCGTCCCGTGCCGACCAGCAACTGGTTAAGGGGCTTGGCAATCTTTGAGAAGTCCTTAATAAATCGCCTATAATATCCCACGAATCCCAGAAAGGATCGTACTTGCCTCACAGTCTTAGGCGCGTCCCACTCTTTCACTGCCGAGATTTTCTCGGGGTCCACGGCCACCCCCGCTGCGCTGACCACATGGCCCAGGAACTTCACTTCTCGCCGCAGCAGGTGGCATTTGTCCGGCTGCAGCTTCAGCCCGTACCTTTCCATGGCTCGGAAGACTTCCTCTAGGTGCCGGAGGTGGGAATCGAAATCTGGGGAATACACAATCACATCATCCAGATATACCAATACTGACTCCATCAACTGACCTCCAAGACAACGTTGCATCAAGCGTTGGAAGGTAGCCGGAGCGTTGCAGAGTCCGAAGGGCATCCGGTCCCATTCGAATAGTCCGAACGGGGTCGTGAAGGCGGTCTTCTCCCGGTCGGCCTCGGCTACTTGCACCTGCCAATATCCACTGGCCAGATCTAAGGTGGAGTACCAGGCTGACTGCGTGAGGCTAGCAAGGGAGTCTTCGATTCGTGGTAAGGGGAAGGCGTCTTTCTTGGTTACCAGGTTCAGCTTGCGATAGTCCACACAGAACCTCCAGGCTCCCGTCTTCTTTTGTACGAGCACGATGGGGGCCGCCCAGGGACTGCTACTCTCTCGGACAATGCCCCGGCCCAACATGCCCTGCAGGAGTGTACGTACTTCCGCATACAAGGTAGGTGGGATCGGTCGATATCTCTCCCTACTTGGCCCTGCATCCCCAGTGGGGATGTGATGTTCCACCACCCTGGTGCACCCGTAGTCCTCATCGTGCCTCGCAAACACATGTTGCCACTTCCGAAGGAGTGCCTGCAGTTTCTGTGTCTGTACCTGTCCCAGGTCGTCCCCTTGCAGTGACTCACCCGCTAGGTGTCTTGGCACACCTCTCTCCTGGTTACTCGCCGGGGCGTCCAACTGGGTCAGGGCCACCTCGATCACAGTGGGGCACACCTGACGAAAACTGACGTCCCTCTCTTCCCTCACCTGGTGGGGTGTGACCGTCGTCAGCCGGGCCAGTCGTTGATGCCGGTGTAACTGTACTGCATAGGGGTGCTCGTTTCGTACCCTTACCGGGATCCTCCCCCGGTGGACCGCCGCTAGTCCCCGTGCTACCTCCACTTGTGGGCAGTCTGTATGTGGCTCTACTAACACCCACTCCTCTGGGCTCGTTTCTCGAAGGGGCACTCTTGCCCATACGATAGCCTCACTCCTAGGGGGAATAGACAAAGCAAAACGACACATTACTCTTCCCACTTCCTCCCGATTTCTACGCACCTGGTTCATTTGGACCCGACGGCAGTCGGCCACTACACGCTCCCACTTGGGTCTCTCAGTGGGTGAAATCCTCGGACCAGGCCTAGCCTGGAATATCTCCTCCCAGCATTCGGAGAGGACATTCATGCCCAATAGGGCTCGGTGGGCGCCCAAACACCTATCTTCAACAATGATCACACCTTTCTGGGGGACGACCACCCCATGCACTTCAAGATCCGCCAGGCGATAGCCAATGTAGGGGATTTCTAGGCCGTTAGCGCCTTTCAACGTCAGCCAGGGGGCCTCCGTTCCTCGTGTTCCTTCCTGTCCGAATATCTCCTTGGAGAGGCTTTCTGCGAACATCGTTACCTGTGAGCCCGTGTCTACCAGGCACTGAATCCATTTGCCACACACTTTTACTTCTGCCACCGGGCTATGCCCGATCATCTGCTGCCTAGAGCTGTCCCTTCTTCCCGGGTCTTCTCGAGAGGTCCCGGCCACACGACCCACTGTGGCCGGTCGTCCTAAAAACCCCCTTCAGATGCCCTGCGAGGCCCACACTGACGACTGTAATGTCCAGGCTCACCACAACGATTGCAAATTGGTCGTCCCTGGTCATCCCATTCGAAACGGGGTCGATTATAACGGTTTGGGCGTCCCGGCGGCTCTCGGCTCCTCTCCGAGTATACTCGCTCTCGGGGTGCCGGCCTTGGCTCCTCCCGCGCCCTACCTTGGCGCAGCTCTCCCAGAAGAGTTTTGGATAATTCTGACATCTGCTCCCGGACATCCTTCAACAGTTCGACTTTTAGAGCCTGCTTCCAATCCGTGCGTTCTGGTGGTGGTGGCACACTCTCGTTTACCGCTTCACATACTGGGGTCTCACTCACCTCGACCTCGTCGCCCTCTAAGGCTAACGCCTCCTTCCTTAGATCTTCAAATGTGAGGTCGGGGTCTCTGCGAAACTGGACCCTCAAACTCTGTCTCACGGGGCCCTCTTTCATCCCCAGGAGGAATTGGTCACGCAGCAAAGTCTCGCCATCTCCCAATCCATGGTCGCGGCGGGCCTGTAGCCGGGTGAACTGCTCTCGCAGTCTCAGGGCAAAAGCTCTAATGGGTTGTCGGGGGCCTTGTTTACTGTTGAAGAATTGGGAACGGAGGACAGCCACGGGGGTGTGGTCACCATATTGCTCGGTAAGGAACTGAAATATAGTTTGGGCACTGGCTCGGACAGCTTCAGGGGCGGCCTGTACTTCTCGCCGCGCTTCTCCCTCTAGGGAGTTTAACACGAACTGGAGCCGCTGGGCTACACTAAGGCTTTGCAGGTCGGCTAAATACTCCAACTGGGCCTTCCATTCCGTTAGTCGTATTCCCGACTCTATCCCTCCATACTTTTGGACCCAAGGGCTACCCATAAAGACAGGCACCGCACGGGGTTGGGCTGCGGGCCCCGCGTTGTCGGTCATTGGGCTAGTCTGGTTACTCAACTCGAGGTGGGGCCCTGCCGACTACGCCAAAATCTGTCACAAGCCAGGGGCTGGCTGCTAGTGGTTAAGCCACGCCCCTTCTCAATTCCCACCTCGAGGAGGTCCCCAAAACCAACCCAATGACCAAACAACAACGAGGAACAGGTAAATATAAAAATATTCTTTATTTGTTTAAATACTTAAAAGATACTGGGGATTGGGGAAAGGGAGATTAAAACTAATGTCTGGATCTGTCCTCCAAGAGGCCACGAGCAAGTAAGTGACAGGGGGGTGGAGGTTGCGTCGGGGAACGGGCTCCCGCCTCTGGTTCCCTCTGCCCGTGGCGCGCTCCTCTTCCTTCCTGGAGGCAGAATAAATCAAATCAGTGTTGGTATAGACTTTCTCTCATCCGTGTACCTGTAGCTAGCTCGAGGCGGTCCACCGCCTATCTCACACAGCTCCTTGCTTGTCGACTCACTCTCCTTCCCCGTTCTCTCTTTCTCCACAGAGGACTCTGCGCTAGTAGTTGTATGGGGAGACTATTCGTCAAACTTTTATGACCCCCTCCCCCCACCCGTTGACAGGTCGTGTTTTATGACCCCTTGACAGATGGCGTTTTATGACCCCATGACAGATGGTGTTTTGACAGGTTGTGTTTTATGACCCTTAACAGATGGTTTTATGACAGTTTGTGTTTTATGACTCCTTAACAGATGGTGTTTTGACAGTTTGTGTTTTATGACTTCTTTGACAGCTCGTGTTTGGCAGGGGGCGGGACCATCAATCAAAATCTGTACAAGTTGTCAACTTTAGACAGAAAGTATTTAATGGTTTTATGACGGGTCATTTAGTGGTTTGTTTATTCTTGAGTGTGTTTTATGTCAAGCGTATGCAGTCATGTTTAATGACGGCTCGTGTTTGTGACATTTGCTGTCTATCACCCCTCCCTTTTCGACCCTTGCGAGTCTCACCACTGCGTGTCACACCGCGGGTGTTTGTGTGGGGGTCGTGTGGTGTAATCTTTGAAAGTTTATGACCGAACCTTTATTGGGGAGCGACAAGAGATCTCCGGCATCAGTTTGGATGGAGCAGAGCTGTTATACTCAAGTCTATTGGTATGTATGTGTTTCGCTGTGTTCGTTTCATTATTTTGTCTGATTATTTAAAAACTAAAAATTCAATCTCTGGTATTGCAGCGAAATTGTCTAAGCTGGTATTTACTATTCCTGGTAAATCGCGGAGAAGAGTGGAATGAACAAAAAAGTCAGACCGTGACTAGAACCATCAGCAGCGTAACAAGGAAATCTTGGAGCAAAGAGACGCCGAGTGGAGCGTGTTGTCCGGTGTGTATTTATTTAATCCTGTTACAATAGATTTAAACAAACTGGTTTGTTTTAATATTTTCTAATAATATGTGTTATCTGTTTACAGATTGGATATCAGAGGCAAAGCGAACGTTGTGTGTACTATTGCAAAAATATATATTGGATCTCCACGGTACGTTTATGTTGCATAAGAAAAAAGTTGTTTTATTTAGATATTTATCCTAATAACATGTTTTTATCTGTTTACAGGTTAGGATACAGAACACAACGCTTTGGACGCATCTTTAAAAAAAGAGAAAAATCAGAGACTTTTTGGATTTGTCTGGGACATTTTAAACATTTTGTGGCAAATTGGATTTAAAACATTTCGGATACTGGATACCTAGTTTGATTTGTCCACAGAGCTTGTTTAAGACGTTTTCACCTCATTTTAGGGTTTATTTTTAATTAAAGGCTTCTTAAAACATGTATGAAAATGTGTATATTATACAATGAGTCTTATATTGTCTGCTCTGACAAAAATAAATTATTATTTTAGATCTTAGGTCAAATGACTGCGTGTGTTTTATGTCAAGCGTATGCTGTTATGTTTAATGATGGCTCGTGTGTGACAGCTCGTGTTTTGGCATTCGATGTCAGCTCTCACCCTTCCTCCCTACTGTCTCACAAGCCATGCATTCATTCACAGGGGTGCGTGTTGTAAAGCGAGTAAAGATTTCTAAAACCCAACTTGGGTAAAATAATTCCCCATTACGGGGGTCAAAAAAGTAAATGTTTATTTTAGATTTAGACAAATCATGAACAATGTTATAATTAAAACTTTTGTTTGTAACATCACAAGTTATTTAATTAAATATTCCGTATACGTGTATAGTTTAAGCAATGACCTGAGCCATATCCTTCGGCGCCGTCAATACTACAATATTTACTATATAAACTAATATAACTATAATATAAACTAAATAAAATTTTTAAACGGTTTCAGGAACTCCGTGAATCTTTTCATAACCTGCTCTATAGTTTCACGCGTATTAAAGATCCGGCGGTGCCTGACAAAGCGCCGGGTGTGTGTTCATATATGCCGTTTTAAATTAACCTTAATAAAACGTAATTCTGTCCACTATGGCAAAATAGGAGTTTATTTTAGATTTAGGGGAATCTTTAACCAAGGCTCTGATTAAGACATATGTATACGTGCACCGATGGTGACAGAGAAACTTATAGCTGACGTTAATAAACTTTTTAAATGTTTTTAAGACGTCTACAACTCATTTTAGGGGTTTATTTTTAATTAAACGCTTCTTAAAACATGTGTGAATATGTGTATATTATACAAAGAGTATTATATTGTCTGCTCTGACAAAAATAAATTATTATTTTAGATTTTAGGACAAATGACTGTGTCTATCTTATAAATACAACTTGATATATACGTTTGTTTTGTCAAGAGACTTTTTTAAAGTCACGCAAGAATAAAATCTTTTAGTTGTAATTGGTTAACATTAAATGTACTATTATCTATTTAACTATAAGCTATATTTTTCTGATCAGATATTTTTCTGTTTCTGATGATGGTCTTATAACAGTGTGTGTGGGATGATGATGGCTGTTCACAGCAGGTGGCGGGTTGTAAACTAGGGTCTTTTTAAAACTGTAGTGGTAAAAATTTAATAGCACACTGACAAAAATAAAGCATTTGGTTGTAACAAATTATTTAATGAAATATTCAGTATGTGTATAGCGATGAACGATGTCAAAATCACCGGGGTCCCAACAATACTATAGTCTTTAGACTAAAGGGTATTTATTTTAATATAAATAAAATCTTAATCTTTTCGTGCACAATATTCTGATCAAGCCATTAGATTGTGTTCCAGCGTTTACAATAGAGAACATACGCGGATGCGTGTTCATATACACCGTTAAGAAACTTTAAAACGATTAAAAAATTCATATCTTCGGGGTTTTGTTTTAAATTAATGACATCTTAAAACCAACTGGGAATATGTGTTTATTACACAATAAAATGTAATTCTGGCCGCTCTGACAAAATAAGGGTTTAATTTTAGATTTAGGGAATTCTTTAATCAAGTCCCTGAATAAAACACATGAATGCGCGAACCACAGTTGCCAGAGAACGTACGCTGAGGTGCTCTTATGGCGTTAAGAACCTTTTTATTGTTTAAGACATTTTGACCCCATTTCCTGGTTTTGTGTCCGCTGTGGATCCCAACCTCTATGTGTTTATTATACAACAAATGCAATTCTGTCAGCATTTCTAGTTTAGAACGCCTCTGATTTAAACATGCAGGTTTTAAAATGAAACGGCCATGTGACTTATGACAAAAGCTATTCGATCTTAATTTTTTGTTTTAACATCCAAAAGTTTTTATACACATTCCATAATTAAACATCTAGGTGTGTATGAGTAAGTTAATGTCACACGAGCAGCACCAAATCGCGCTTGTGTCTCTGTGTGTGCATCCAGGCTGTTTATGTGGGGGCGTGTTTATGAGCCCGTGTCTTTGCAAGGTGTGTGTGCGTGTGTGTGTGTGTGCGTGTGTGTGTGTGTGTGTGTGTGTTTGCATGGTGGTCTATGATGTCTCTGTTTGTTACTAAAGTTTTGATATTAAGTCTGTGTCCTCATTGACAATAAGTAAGGGTTTTTAGATGTAGGCTTCATTACACAGATACTGATTAAATCATGTTATCCATTATTTGCGATTTAAAGAAACTTAAAAGGTTTAAGACATTTTATCTCACATTGTGGTGTTGTTTTTTTAATTAATGTAACCTTAAACCCCTCTGTTATCCATTTAGGGAACAATAAAATGTTAGCAAATATTATTTATCAAAGTTGACGATGTTATAAGCCAGGATGTCACTAACGTGACAACAAACATTTATTTAAAGACAAAACATTTTAACAAAATTGCCATGGCTTACAGAGACACACTAGACTTAATAATAAAAATAAAAATATACTATTCGAACATCCTAACCTGATATTAGGTTAGATTAGGTTTAAGGTCAATCAGAGTCTTTAGCTTTACAACTTACAGCACAAAACCCCCCCCAATGACAGGATTTTTATGAAGTGGAGCAGACCCTTGGTATGCCTGTGGGGTTAGGTTCAACTAAGGTCAACATCTATCAGTGCATAATAAGCAAACATGAAATTATATTTTACCTATGGTTTGTTAATGATGTTGCTAGGTTCGCGTATTTTTTCTGAAACAAATTTTTCTTTTCAAACTTAGTTAGGATACACATGTTTGTCGCCTCAAACACCTGATCAAAGTTTTTTCTTCGCTAGCGACAACTAATGTCTGAGATTTTGTAAATTCATCAGATGTTTCTTACTTGTGTATTTTCTTAAACAAACTATTCTTTTCAATCTTAGACAGTCTTCATACGTTTGTCTTTCGATAAGTTGTTCATAGTTTTTCTTCGCTAGTGTCAACTCATGTCTGAGATTTGTAAATTTCATCAGATGTTCTTACATGTGTATTTTCTAAAACAAATTTATGCTTTTCAAACTTAGGTAGTCATCATACTTTTGTCTTTCGATAAGTTGTTCATAGTTTTTTATGTGGTAGTGTCAACTTATGTCTGAGATTTTGTAAATTCATCAGATGTTTCTTACGTGTATATTTTCTTAAACAAACATTTTTTTGTTTTCCAAACATAGTTAGGATACACACTTTTGTCGCCTCAAACACTTGATCAAAGTTTTTCTTCGTTAGAGTCAACTAATGTCTGAGATTTTGTAAATTCATCAGATGTTTCTTACTTGTGTATTTTCTTAAACAAACTTTTCTTTACAATCTTAGACAGTCTTCATACGTTTGTCTTTCGATAAGTTGTTCATAGTTTTTCTTCGATAGTGTCAACTCATGTCTGAGATTTGTAAATTTCATCATATGTTCTTACATGTGTATTTTCTGAAACAAATTTATGCTTTTCAAACTTAGGTAGTCATCATACTTTTGTCTTTCGATAAGTTGTTCATAGTTTTTTATGTGGTAGTGTCAACTTATGTCTGAGATTTTGTAAATTCATCAGATGTTTCTTACGTGTATATTTTCTTAAACAAACATTTTTTTGTTTTCCAAACATAGTTAGGATACACACTTTTGTCGCCTCAAACACTTGATCAAAGTTTTTCTTCGTTAGAGTCAACTAATGTCTGAGATTTTGTAAATTCATCAGATGTTTCTTACTTGTGTATTTTCTTAAACAAACTTTTCTTTACAATCTTAGACAGTCTTCATACGTTTGTCTTTCGATAAGTTGTTCATAGTTTTTCTTCGATAGTGTCAACTCATGTCTGAGATTTGTAAATTTCATCATATGTTCTTACATGTGTATTTTCTGAAACAAATTTATGCTTTTCAAACTTAGGTAGTCATCATACTTTTGTCTCTACATACATTTGTTCAAAGTTTCTTGTAGCTAGTGTCAACTGATGTCTGAGATTTTGTAAATTCAACAGATGGTCTTACGTGTGTATTTCTTAAACAAACATGTTGCTGTTCAAACTTAGGCAGAGGTCATACGTTTGTCTTTTCATAAGTTGTTCATAGTTTTTATTTGTTAGTGTCAACTAATGACAGAGATTTTGTAAACTCATCAGATTCAAACAAAACTCATTCATTTCTGTAGTTTATGTAACACCTTGTCAAACTCTTAAAGGTAGTACTAACTGTTTAAAACAACAATGCAAAGTATTTTAGATTTACTTGATAAATCTTTTACATCAAAACAAACTAGGATAGCAATATGTCTGAATCTGTAACAGGTGATACCACCAATAGCGTGTTGTACATAACAAAGTCTGCAAAATAATAAAGATTGATTAGGTTTTTATTTAGTAAACCTTTTAACATAAAGTGTAGAGTCTTTTGTATGTAACAACAAAGATGCGATGAAACAACGCAAAACAAGAGAGGATGCGTTTGTTAAAACACATATAAATTAAGATGCATACATCTACAAAGGGGGCAATGTTTGAAATAGTTTGCCCGTATAGCATCTAAATTCGGGACCAATAGATTAAAGACATTGCCCCATTTGTAGATGTATGCATCTTAATTTATATGTGTTTTAACAAACGCATCCTCTCTTGTTTTGCGTTGTTTCATCGCATCTTTGTTGTTACATACAAAAGACTCTACACTTTATGTTAAAAGGTTTACTAAATAAAAACCTAATCAATCTTTATTATTTTGCAGACTTTGTTATGTACAACACGCTATTGGTGGTATCACCTGTTACAGATTCAGACATATTGCTATCCTAGTTTGTTTTGATGTAAAAGATTTATCAAGTAAATCTAAAATACTTTGCATTGTTGTTTTAAACAGTTAGTACTACCTTTAAGAGTTTGACAAGGTGTTACATAAACTACAGAAATGAATGAGTTTTGTTTGAATCTGATGAGTTTACAAAATCTCTGTCATTAGTTGACACTAACAAATAAAAACTATGAACAACTTATGAAAAGACAAACGTATGACCTCTGCCTAAGTTTGAACAGCAACATGTTTGTTTAAGAAATACACACGTAAGACCATCTGTTGAATTTACAAAATCTCAGACATCAGTTGACACTAGCTACAAGAAACTTTGAACAAATGTATGTAGAGACAAAAGTATGATGACTACCTAAGTTTGAAAAGCATAAATTTGTTTCAGAAAATACACATGTAAGAACATATGATGAAATTTACAAATCTCAGACATGAGTTGACACTATCGAAGAAAAACTATGAACAACTTATCGAAAGACAAACGTATGAAGACTGTCTAAGATTGTAAAGAAAAGTTTGTTTAAGAAAATACACAAGTAAGAAACATCTGATGAATTTACAAAATCTCAGACATTAGTTGACTCTAACGAAGAAAAACTTTGATCAAGTGTTTGAGGCGACAAAAGTGTGTATCCTAACTATGTTTGGAAAACAAAAAAATGTTTGTTTAAGAAAATATACACGTAAGAAACATCTGATGAATTTACAAAATCTCAGACATAAGTTGACACTACCACATAAAAAACTATGAACAACTTATCGAAAGACAAAAGTATGATGACTACCTAAGTTTGAAAAGCATAAATTTGTTTCAGAAAATACACATGTAAGAACATATGATGAAATTTACAAATCTCAGACATGAGTTGACACTATCGAAGAAAAACTATGAACAACTTATCGAAAGACAAACGTATGAAGACTGTCTAAGATTGTAAAGAAAAGTTTGTTTAAGAAAATACACAAGTAAGAAACATCTGATGAATTTACAAAATCTCAGACATTAGTTGACTCTAACGAAGAAAAACTTTGATCAAGTGTTTGAGGCGACAAAAGTGTGTATCCTAACTATGTTTGGAAAACAAAAAAATGTTTGTTTAAGAAAATATACACGTAAGAAACATCTGATGAATTTACAAAATCTCAGACATAAGTTGACACTACCACATAAAAAACTATGAACAACTTATCGAAAGACAAAAGTATGATGACTACCTAAGTTTGAAAAGCATAAATTTGTTTTAGAAAATACACATGTAAGAACATCTGATGAAATTTACAAATCTCAGACATGAGTTGACACTAGCGAAGAAAAACTATGAACAACTTATCGAAAGACAAACGTATGAAGACTGTCTAAGATTGAAAAGAATAGTTTGTTTAAGAAAATACACAAGTAAGAAACATCTGATGAATTTACAAAATCTCAGACATTAGTTGTCGCTAGCGAAGAAAAAACTTTGATCAGGTGTTTGAGGCGACAAACATGTGTATCCTAACTAAGTTTGAAAAGAAAAATTTGTTTCAGAAAAAATACGCGAACCTAGCAACATCATTAACAAACCATAGGTAAAATATAATTTCATGTTTGCTTATTATGCACTGATAGATGTTGACCTTAGTTGAACCTAACCCCACAGGCATACCAAGGGTCTGCTCCACTTCATAAAAATCCTGTCATTGGGGGGGGTTTTGTGCTGTAAGTTGTAAAGCTAAAGACTCTGATTGACCTTAAACCTAATCTAACCTAATATCAGGTTAGGATGTTCGAATAGTATATTTTTATTTTTATTATTAAGTCTAGTGTGTCTCTGTAAGCCATGGCAATTTTGTTAAAATGTTTTGTCTTTAAATAAATGTTTGTTGTCACGTTAGTGACATCCTGGCTTATAACATCGTCAACTTTGATAAATAATATTTGCTAACATTTTATTGTTCCCTAAATGGATAACAGAGGGGTTTAAGGTTACATTAATTAAAAAAACAACACCACAATGTGAGATAAAATGTCTTAAACCTTTTAAGTTTCTTTAAATCGCAAATAATGGATAACATGATTTAATCAGTATCTGTGTAATGAAGCCTACATCTAAAAACCCTTACTTATTGTCAATGAGGACACAGACTTAATATCAAAACTTTAGTAACAAACAGAGACATCATAGACCACCATGCAAACACACACACACACACACACACACGCACACACACACACACGCACACACACCTTGCAAAGACACGGGCTCATAAACACGCCCCCACATAAACAGCCTGGATGCACACACAGAGACACAAGCGCGATTTGGTGCTGCTCGTGTGACATTAACTTACTCATACACACCTAGATGTTTAATTATGGAATGTGTATAAAAACTTTTGGATGTTAAAACAAAAAATTAAGATCGAATAGCTTTTGTCATAAGTCACATGGCCGTTTCATTTTAAAACCTGCATGTTTAAATCAGAGGCGTTCTAAACTAGAAATGCTGACAGAATTGCATTTGTTGTATAATAAACACATAGAGGTTGGGATCCACAGCGGACACAAAACCAGGAAATGGGGTCAAAATGTCTTAAACAATAAAAAGGTTCTTAACGCCATAAGAGCACCTCAGCGTACGTTCTCTGGCAACTGTGGTTCGCGCATTCATGTGTTTTATTCAGGGACTTGATTAAAGAATTCCCTAAATCTAAAATTAAACCCTTATTTTGTCAGAGCGGCCAGAATTACATTTTATTGTGTAATAAACACATATTCCCAGTTGGTTTTAAGATGTCATTAATTTAAAACAAAACCCCGAAGATATGAATTTTTTAATCGTTTTAAAGTTTCTTAACGGTGTATATGAACACGCATCCGCGTATGTTCTCTATTGTAAACGCTGGAACACAATCTAATGGCTTGATCAGAATATTGTGCACGAAAAGATTAAGATTTTATTTATATTAAAATAAATACCCTTTAGTCTAAAGACTATAGTATTGTTGGGACCCCGGTGATTTTGACATCGTTCATCGCTATACACATACTGAATATTTCATTAAATAATTTGTTACAACCAAATGCTTTATTTTTGTCAGTGTGCTATTAAATTTTTACCACTACAGTTTTAAAAAGACCCTAGTTTACAACCCGCCACCTGCTGTGAACAGCCATCATCATCCCACACACACTGTTATAAGACCATCATCAGAAACAGAAAAATATCTGATCAGAAAAATATAGCTTATAGTTAAATAGATAATAGTACATTTAATGTTAACCAATTACAACTAAAAGATTTTATTCTTGCGTGACTTTAAAAAAGTCTCTTGACAAAACAAACGTATATATCAAGTTGTATTTATAAGATAGACACAGTCATTTGTCCTAAAATCTAAAATAATAATTTATTTTTGTCAGAGCAGACAATATAATACTCTTTGTATAATATACACATATTCACACATGTTTTAAGAAGCGTTTAATTAAAAATAAACCCCTAAAATGAGTTGTAGACGTCTTAAAAACATTTAAAAAGTTTATTAACGTCAGCTATAAGTTTCTCTGTCACCATCGGTGCACGTATACATATGTCTTAATCAGAGCCTTGGTTAAAGATTCCCCTAAATCTAAAATAAACTCCTATTTTGCCATAGTGGACAGAATTACGTTTTATTAAGGTTAATTTAAAACGGCATATATGAACACACACCCGGCGCTTTGTCAGGCACCGCCGGATCTTTAATACGCGTGAAACTATAGAGCAGGTTATGAAAAGATTCACGGAGTTCCTGAAACCGTTTAAAAATTTTATTTAGTTTATATTATAGTTATATTAGTTTATATAGTAAATATTGTAGTATTGACGGCGCCGAAGGATATGGCTCAGGTCATTGCTTAAACTATACACGTATACAGAATATTTAATTAAATAACTTGTGATGTTACAAACAAAAGTTTTAATTATAACATTGTTCATGATTTGTCTAAATCTAAAATAAACATTTACTTTTTTGACCCCCGTAATGGGGAATTATTTTACCCACGTTGGGTTTTAGAAATCTTTACTCGCTTTACAACACGCACCCCTGTGAATGAATGCATGGCTTGTGAGACAGTAGGGAG
The DNA here is from genome assembly GCA_025389145.1 of Misgurnus mizolepis. Classification (NCBI taxonomy): domain Eukaryota; kingdom Metazoa; phylum Chordata; class Actinopteri; order Cypriniformes; family Cobitidae; genus Misgurnus; species Misgurnus mizolepis. The sequence continues at coordinate 34,548,450 of JAIFKI010000008.1, read as the reverse complement.
GAAGGGTGAGAGCTGACATCGAATGCCAAAACACGAGCTGTCACACACGAGCCATCATTAAACATAACAGCATACGCTTGACATAAAACACACGCAGTCATTTGACCTAAGATCTAAAATAATAATTTATTTTTGTCAGAGCAGACAATATAAGACTCATTGTATAATATACACATTTTCATACATGTTTTAAGAAGCCTTTAATTAAAAATAAACCCTAAAATGAGGTGAAAACGTCTTAAACAAGCTCTGTGGACAAATCAAACTAGGTATCCAGTATCCGAAATGTTTTAAATCCAATTTGCCACAAAATGTTTAAAATGTCCCAGACAAATCCAAAAAGTCTCTGATTTTTCTCTTTTTTTAAAGATGCGTCCAAAGCGTTGTGTTCTGTATCCTAACCTGTAAACAGATAAAAACATGTTATTAGGATAAATATCTAAATAAAACAACTTTTTTCTTATGCAACATAAACGTACCGTGGAGATCCAATATATATTTTTGCAATAGTACACACAACGTTCGCTTTGCCTCTGATATCCAATCTGTAAACAGATAACACATATTATTAGAAAATATTAAAACAAACCAGTTTGTTTAAATCTATTGTAACAGGATTAAATAAATACACACCGGACAACACGCTCCACTCGGCGTCTCTTTGCTCCAAGATTTCCTTGTTACGCTGCTGATGGTTCTAGTCACGGTCTGACTTTTTTGTTCATTCCACTCTTCTCCGCGATTTACCAGGAATAGTAAATACCAGCTTAGACAATTTCGCTGCAATACCAGAGATTGAATTTTTAGTTTTTAAATAATCAGACAAAATAATGAAACGAACACAGCGAAACACATACATACCAATAGACTTGAGTATAACAGCTCTGCTCCATCCAAACTGATGCCGGAGATCTCTTGTCGCTCCCCAATAAAGGTTCGGTCATAAACTTTCAAAGATTACACCACACGACCCCCACACAAACACCCGCGGTGTGACACGCAGTGGTGAGACTCGCAAGGGTCGAAAAGGGAGGGGTGATAGACAGCAAATGTCACAAACACGAGCCGTCATTAAACATGACTGCATACGCTTGACATAAAACACACTCAAGAATAAACAAACCACTAAATGACCCGTCATAAAACCATTAAATACTTTCTGTCTAAAGTTGACAACTTGTACAGATTTTGATTGATGGTCCCGCCCCCTGCCAAACACGAGCTGTCAAAGAAGTCATAAAACACAAACTGTCAAAACACCATCTGTTAAGGAGTCATAAAACACAAACTGTCATAAAACCATCTGTTAAGGGTCATAAAACACAACCTGTCAAAACACCATCTGTCATGGGGTCATAAAACGCCATCTGTCAAGGGGTCATAAAACACGACCTGTCAACGGGTGGGGGGAGGGGGTCATAAAAGTTTGACGAATAGTCTCCCCATACAACTACTTGCGCTGACTACAGCTTAGGGTAGGTATGGCTCTCTTCACAGTTCGGTATCTCAGTGCTCACGCTGGCTCTTTCTCTCTCTCTCCACAGATGACTGCTGGGACATAAAGGCACAATGAATCGATTTTCCGATGGTTCTCTCACCTCTGCGCTGACTACAGCTTTGGGTAGGTATGGCTCTCTGCACAGTTCAGTATCTCAGTGCTCACGCTGGCTCTTTCTCTCTCTCTCTCCACAGATGACTGCTGGGACACAAGGCACAATGAATCGATTTTCCAATGGTTCTCTCACCTCTACGCTGACTACAGCTTTGGGTAGGTATGGCGCTCTGCACAGTTCAGTATCTCAGTGCTCACGCTGACTCTTTCTCTCTCTCTTTCCACAGATGACTGCTGGGACACAAAGCACAATGAATCGATTTTCCAATGGTTCTCTCACCTCTGCGCTGACTACAGCTTTGGGTAGGTATGGCTCTCTGCACAGTTCAGTATCTCAGTGCTCACGCTGGCTCTCTCTCTCTCTCTCTCCGCAGATGACTGCTGACTACCGCTTCGAGGTAGGTATGGCTCTCTGCACAGCTCTCACATCACACTCCTCTTCCCTGTTGATTTGGCAGTTTTAACAGGTCATATGTTATTTTAACAGGGTGGCGGACTTACGGTAACTGGCTGCGCGATGCGTCAGCTAGACAGTGGTTTCCTATGTGACGCCGGGGGCCAAAACCCTCTCGGCGAGCTCGTTGGTCTACAGAGGGGCGAGAACGTCACGCCGGCACACCGGGTCGAGCGCTGCCCTTTCCTCGAGACCCGTTGGTCAATCGAAAACTGGACCGGGGCGCCCTTTCGTCGAGACCTCGGGGCGGCGGATCTCCTTCGCCTCCAACTCTGTGATGATAAAAGGACACAGGTAAGGTAGCAATATATAGGCAATACTCACACACCGTCGATAGCACAGTTCTTCACCGCCACTCCTAAACTCAAGTCCGCCGAGCGTTTTGGCTGGGAAAATACTTCGAGGCGCCACTCCGTGATTTTAAGACTGGAACACACTCACAGCATATTTATATACAGGTCTTACTCTAGAACCGTTCTTCCTCTTCGTCGTCTCAAGAACGAGTGACTGGAGGCGGGGGTACGTCAGACAAGACACAGCAATCTCACTGCAATACACAGCATTACACAGCACCACTCCAAGTGAAAATTTCTACATCCAAGACTCACCCACCACGCTCAGTGCACACAATAGACGCCCGTCTTCCTTCACCTCACTCTGGACGAAGAATAGGGAGATGGTAACTTGGCCTAGTGTTTGTTTTCGTCACTGGAGCTGTTTCAGCACAAAGACCCTTTGGCTCACCCACCGCGCTGGTTCAGGGGTAGGGCCACCCGCTCTCTTCCAAAAACACTCAAAGAGATATACAGATCAAATATATGTACAACACATCCATAAAAAGACTCCGTTACTCACAGCTGCTGTACTTTCTTCGTCCCACGCTCTCCAAGATTTATCTCACACTGCTAGGACTCTAGATGCATAGACAAAGTGGTTTTCCCCCACCAACACCACTTTTCCACAATCGTATACTCACAATGATGCGTCTTTCCTTCCTTCGTTTCTTTCATCCAAGGTCAGTATTCGTTTAGTTCCTCTACCTATAAGGTCTTCGGTATCTTCATCAATGTAAGGCTATAATCCAACCGAGAGAGAGAGCAGTTACAACAATCCAAAACAGCGTACCCGGTGAGCCCAACTCAGCGCTACGATACACACCACCAACAGGAATAATAAGCACCCCAACTGTGGTTTAAACTGCTCTCAAATACTCTCCTGAGTGTTTCCATCGTCCAATCACCCGGCGCTCCTCTTAATGACACTCAGCTGTATGTAATTCGGCTGATTACAGCGTTCGCGGCGCTACCGGATGTCCGGTGTTTTCTCTTACCGGTCTGGGTGGAAACATCCGGGCAGAACCAAACTTTCCCAATTTTTGGTTCCGCCTAAAAGATCGTCACTCCTGTGACACATGCTTGAGCATAATGTATAGCATGCACAACGCGCACACACTTTGCTTATCTAATCTACACAGATGCAACAGTTATTTTTGCAAATCATAAATTGTTACACTTAAAAATATTAATACACGAGATAAGGGGAATCATTGTGGTGAGCATTGTGGTGATAGTTTTTATTTATTGTGTGGCTGCGTTAAAAAATTCTCATGCAAATAACGATTAAAATATTTTCATAAGTTTGTTGTGTGGCTGTATTACGTTTATTTTATGTAAAAAATAATTAAAATGTTTTCATAAGAAACCTTAATGTATATGAACTTGATTTGTAAGTGTACTTTGGGGTTGGACCTTGCTTGGTCCCTTTCAGCGGTGAGAGTGGACGCAGCGATGTCCTCTGCTGGCGTCAGGTTCTGTGTAGAGGCAGATTCACCTCCCGTTACACGGCGTGCCCGATTTATGCTGGCAAGCTTGGGATTCCCCCGTCTCCTGACATCATTGTAGCGCTTGGCGCAACGATGGGGATGCCAGCTGATGAGACAATTGTGGCTATTTCCTCTCACGCCTGTTTAACCTACGCTGATTTGGGCGGGTTTCTCCTGTCCCAATACAAAACAACTTCTCTGTCTTTGACTGCTCTTACAAGAACGTCGGTCTCCTCGGCTGTAAACCGCTCCTGGCGTACGCCTGGTAAATCCGTCATAATAATAGCAACCCGCAATGGAACTTGCGCCCTTGCGTTTAAAGGGAATGTTGGATAGCGTTCTGATTGGTTTATTTGACGTTACGCCCAAACCACACCTATGAATAATGAACCTACTTCAGACCAACCCCTTATTGATTTGCGCCCGGTGCAAGAGTTATTTCTCACGCCGGAAAAATAGTAACAGCGCCCAAGAACTGCCCACAAAGTCACTTGCGTTTTGCGCTTCACACTTGCGTTTCAGATTGTTAAAATAGGGCCCGTTGTGTTTTTCCATAGTTTATGGGTTTGTATCAAATATAACTTTATCAGGACAGAATTTATATAAAAGTGTAACTTGTCAAAATTCAGACTTGAGTTTGCAAGGGGTGCAATCCACAGACACCTTATGAAAATGTGAAAGGGAAATGATGGTGGTTTTAAGTTCAAACCTTTTCTCAGAAGCCACATGGTGAGAATGAGTATGCGGTGTATGGTGAGACTATTGTAAAGAAATGTAACATACAATAGAAAAAGTAAAAATGACATTTAAAAACACCTTTTTACCTTGTTACGTTAATTTTTGAAAACATTTTTGATCCTTTATAAATAGGATAGAAAAACTGTAAGAAATGAAACTAAATCCATAACAGTTAAAATTATGTTTTTTATGAATAAAAAGAGCTGCTATTGTAGCACAATCTGACTGCAGTATAAACAGGTTCACTTATACATATTTTAATAAAAAAAAAATCATCAATAATATCAATACATTTACTGTATAGGCCCATGGCTATTGGTGAAATATACTGTAGGTTAGGGGTGTGTTAGGTGCTGAATTTCACCATAAACCTTAAATGTTTATGAAACCATTTATGCAATGCATCTTGATCTGATGCATAAGGCAAACTATAGGTTGTAATAATAAGCTGCTTGCACAAATGATAACAATATATGTAAAATATTGTACTAGCTAATTTTTAACAAAAAAGACAGGAAAGCGATACATTGATCCTTTAAGTCGTACAGGTTAATGACTCACAGTACCTTGATGAGTCAGGATGTGTTAGTTTTAGTGGTTGTTACTGGGGAATTACAGACCCTGACATTTGTGGTCACAACTGACCAACAGTCATTTATTTTTAGAGCCTTTACACATAAAGTAGAACGCAGGCAATGAAATAATGCAGTTATTTACATGCGTTTCAGTTTTCAGTCAGTAAAACTAATAAAGTTCTTTAAAACATTTTTATTTTTCAACGAATGGTGGTAGTACAATGAAAGCAACACTTAATATAAAGAAAGAAAATAAAGAGGTACATGCAGATCAGTCAGAGATAATGACATTGTGATATCTCCTGGGCTCGACTGATGCCACTGCACAGTTTAAGTTACTTTTTATCCCAGAGCTCTCCAGTTTAAACACAGTGTTACACCAGGCACCTCTCTTCTTTATAGCAGTGACTTTAAATGTCTCATACGGGGGAATCAGCACCTCTTTCTCATAAGGTAAATAGGAGTATTTTGACACATCAGCACCATAACATGTTTCAATTTCAAAACAAGATTCGTTTCCAAACCGCTTTGCTATTTTACGTTCAAGAGAGGAGGATGCAAATGAACCAAATCGAATCTCTTTGTTCTGAACATTTTCATTAAACATAACTTTGGTACCACGATAAGTTAATTTACATTTATTTTGCTTTTTCTTAAGAATCTGTATCGCTTCTGTCAACAAAAAATGAAGCGAATACCATGTGTATTTCTTTTCTCTGTATTTTTGTCTACCAGTCCTAACATCCTGATTGAATGCACGGTTTACTGAAAGACCAGTGTACACGGTGATGGCACTTAAATGGTGCATTTTCAATTTTTTTGATTCAGATATTTTTCCTGTACTGTTTATCCAAGCTGCTCCAAAGCCAGAGAAGTCAGCACAGATTTCTTGTTTTAGATATTTTGTTCTCACCAGGTTTTCCATCTTCTCTCTACAGCCATCATATCGGTCATCAACTGAATTCACTGCCATATCCAATTGAAAAATATCTCTTCCAAAATACTCTCTGTCATCCTAGCAATGAGAAATAATAACTTCACTTAATGATTGTACAGTAATATACACACATATTATTCAAGTTTACCTGTCCTAGGACAACTTTACTGGTGACAATGAGAATAAGAGCTGCTGTGGTCAACATCCTGATGTAGTCTGAATCCTCAGATGCACATCGAATGGAGATCAGGTATGAATATACAGTCAAGAAACTTCAAAACAACAAATTCTACATTGTGTTAGATCTAATACAGTTTAAAAGTTTAAGTTCAATAAAGTCATTCAAGTGGTTAAGGTATCATACCTGTATGTATGAAGAAAGAGTGGCAATGAGGAACAAACTTAGAGGGTTTTATACTTTCTGAAAAGTAGGCGGGTCAAAGACACCCAATACTAGTAAACATACAGTACTTTCTTAAAACAATGTATCGAATGTAAATATTAAATAAACGCTTCCCCCATAATTTATCATCTGCAAAATCTATGTTTTAGAAATTTTGCACATATAGAGAAATAAAACTACTATATTACTAGATTAAATGACGTTCTCATACACCAGATCTAATAAAATTTGTGTGGCACAAAATTACAAAAAGAACAGAGACATGTGGCATTGAGTATATACTGAACATAAGTGGTAAATTTAGCCTGCTGTTCAAGGGGGGCTGGAAAACCTTAAGATGTGAAATGCTGCATGGTTTTGCACAACCAGCACGATGCATAGTCTGTCAGAAATGTAGATACAAAAGTTTTCACTGAGACGAGACCCTTTAAAAAGGTCTTAAAGCCCCCCTGTTTTTCTATCAGAAAATGAGTCGCCAGTGTGTGTGCAGAAACATCCTGTTATTAAACAAATCTATTTACAGTTACACAAAACGCCCACCCGCAATTACGCCCACCCATGCCTGCTCACAGACTCTGCCTTATGAACGCGTAGTTCAACCTTCTGCCAGAGACACCTGTTTTGATGTAGTCCAATCACATGTATAAGCTCTCTATCACCTACTTTGCATATGGGGAGGGGAACAGAAGCTTTATTTGCATTTAAAGAGACACACACACACACATTGAAAAAAATGTTATGTTGAATTTACTTCATTTTATTAAGGCAAGAAGATGCACACAATAAATATCTAACTCCAGATATATTTTTTTAAGTTGAGTGTACTTATAATTTATCAATTGAGTGTACTTATATTTAATTAGTTATTTCTGATTAATTATATTCATAATTATAGCTAAACTATTTTGAGTATAATTACAGTTTTTCTCCATTGGTTTGGCTCATTTCTTGAAACAGAAATTACATTCTCAAAACTCTAAGATAATTTGGCAAAACAGTCTTACAGTTCAGCTCAACACTATAGCTTGCTTGCAAAAGCTCATATATTTCCCAAAACTGTTCACTCATGCTTCAAAACTAAATTCCTTTCCCATATAAAGCGTCAGTGCCACAAAAATGGCAAATATCCTTCTCAACTGCTTTGCCTCATTTCTTGAAACAGACGGACGTTCTCAACACTCTTGGTGCTTTTGTCAAAATAAAGTGGATGGTTCGGCACAACAACATGGTTCACCTGCAAAAGCTCATACCTCTCACAAAACAGTTCACTCATGTGTCAAAACTAAATATCCTTCTCATTTTAACAGTCAGTGCCCCCAAAATGCATCGTCCCTTTGGCATTGTGTAAGCACTGCAAGTCGAAATGTTTAGATGTTTTGTCACTATGGCAGGGGACCATTGAAATATCTCTTATGTCCACCTTTCAGTCTTAGCCCTTTATTGACAATGGTTACTGTACTGTTTTTTGTCTACTGTAGCTAACAGAATACAATTGTGTATAAAACTGTTAAAAAAAATATGAATTTAGGGATAGAGTAGCCTCCAAGGTTTGACACCACACATTGCACTCACACTGCCAAGGAAATTGTAACGACTTTTATTCACACACAAAGTAACTTCCATACACCAGACCAAAATAAAATATATAAAGCATAATATACTCTAATATAAACACAAAAAAACAATGAAAATTATATGCAGCCTGCTGTAAATAATGCGGGAGTTTCAGAACTAACATTTCTTAACTGGTCGCTGTCCTCACCCTTCCTCTCCTGGCCACCATCCTCACCCTCCTGACCATCCACACGCTGCTGTCTGTCTGGCCACAGATTCTCATCCACATCACAGTGTATTATTCTCCCTTGCGATGCAACGAGGGAACAAAACGGCGTGCCTGTCGCAACCATCCCCTACACTGATCTTCTGTAATATCCTAACACGCAGCGTTCATCATGGAGCAGGGACCTTTGATTTTGAGCCCTATGCTCATATATCTCCACCTCCTAGAGGAGAAAAACTCAATAGGATTGAGGAAAGGAGAGTAAGGTGGTAGGAACACCATAACCATCCTTGGATGAGTAGTGAACCAGTCCCTGATTAGCAGGCCACTGTAGAAATTCACATTGTCCCATACAATGACATATTGTGGTAGGTGAGGCCCGACGAGACCTTTCTCATTTTGAATGAAAGGCGGTCCAAGAAGATGAGGAGCATCTGTGTATAGTATGGGCCAAGACTGGGGATGTAAGTGGCCACACCATTCTCAGATATGGCAGCACACATGGTAATATTGCCCCCTCACTGGCCTCGGACATCCACCGTGGCCCGGTGGGCAAGAATTTTATGGCCACGTCTTCAGCCCTTGGCCAGGTTGAAGCCAGCTTCATCCACAAACACGAGGATGTGAGGGGCCTCGTTTCCTTCCTTCGTTAGTCAAGTTTTAGTTTTACCTGACCGTCAATTGCTGTAATAAATTCATCAAATGTTCAAAGCATTCATATATGTTACAGTTTTTCTCAATTGCTTTGGCTCATTTCTTGAAACAGAAATTACATTTTCAAAAGTCTAAGATCATTTGGCAAAACAGTCTTACAGTTCAGCACAACACTATAGCTCACTTGCAAAAGCTCATACCTCTCCCAAAACAGTTCACTCATTTGTCAAAACTACATTTCTTTCTCATTTAAACAGTCAGTGCCTCCAAAATGCTTCGTCCATGTGGCATTGTGTAAGCACTGCAAGTCAAAATGTTTAGATGTTTTGTCATTATGACAAGGGACCATTGAAATATCCCTTATGTCCACCTTTTAAGTCTTAGACCAGTCCTTCATTGACAATGGTTACTCTACTGTTTTTTTTGTATAGCTAACAAAATACAATTGTGTATAAAACTGGGGAAAAAAAGAAATAGCATTTTACAGTTTTTCTCAATTGCTTTGGCACATTTTTCGCAACAGTCTTATTATTCTCTAAACTGTGAGTGCAAATATCACAACTGTTTGCTGGAACTTCAGAACTTAATTGCATGTCTGCAAAATGAAGTTACACACCCAAAACATTTAATTCATGCTTCAAAACCTAGTTATCTTGTCAGTAATTTGGCCAAGGGCACCAAAATATAAAGTATTTTTGTCATCGTGTGAGCAACACTGGTCAAAATGTTTAGTTGTTTTTTCACCATGAAAGTCCACCATAGAAAATAAGGTTTCATAAAAAAATCGTAATAATTGAGAAGAGTCAACAGTACATAGAAAAAAGTAAATGAACATTTCTATTTATTCACTTCATTTATTTTTGTATGTGTATTACATTTAAACTGAAATCTTGCTTGTCCAATTGCTGTACATTTCATATTTCCTATGTTACAAAAAAAATATAATAGAAAATAACTACAAAATAACCTCAATGATAAACTAATTATTCTTGTTGGACATCCTGTCGCTCTTGTTGGACATCCTGTCGCTCTTGTTGGTCAGGCCAAAGATTTTCATCCACATCACATCTTATGTTTTCCATTGCCATGCACCAGGGAAAAAAATCTCCAATGAAGCAGACATTACAAACAATATCAATGTCAGATATTTATGGAATGTACATGCATGTTTAGTAGTTTTTGATAAGTGAATGGATCGTTTTGAATGTGATGGCGTACACGATGACAAATGATTGAGTAGTTGTGAAGAGTTTGACAGTTTAAGTGAGAATTGACTCATCAGTTTTGATCAACAAGCCATATGCAATTAGTTGTTGGGCAAACTGCAGACGGTTGTACTTATTGTTTGCACACATGTGCCAAAGCATTTGCAATTTGCTCAAATCAATAAGAAATTCCAATCTGATGTGAACAATAAGCTAATTGTTTAGAGATCTGATCTTATTGTTTTGGAAAATAAAATTTTCATTTGAGAATTGAGCCAAAGCAATTGAGAAAAACTGTAAGGTAAGAGTAGCCTCCAAGGTTTGACATCACACATTGCACTCATTCTGCCAATGAAAATTGTAACCACTTTTATTCACACGCAAAGTAACTTCCATACATTAGAGTAAACAAAATATATATACAGCATAATATACTGTAATAAAAATACAAAAAACAATGAAAATTATATGCAGCCTACAATGCTGTAAATAAAGCTGGAGTTTCACAACTAACAGTTCTTCACTGGTCGCTGTCCTCACCTTCCCTATCCTGGCCACCGTCCTCACCCTCAAGGCCATCTACACACTGCTGTCTCTCTGGCCACAGATTCTCGTCCACATCACAGCGTATATTCACCCTTGCGATGCAACAAGGGAAGAAACAGCATGCATGTCGCAATCATCCCCTACACTGATTTCGTGTAATCACACACAGCGTTCATTGCATGGAGCAGGGACCTCTGATCTTGAGCCCAATGCTCATACACTTTCCACCTCCAAGCAGAGAAAAACTCCTCAATATGAATAAGGAAAGAAGAGTAAGGTGGTAGGAAAACCATGACCATCCTTGGATGAGTAGTGAACCAGTCCATGATGAGCGGGCAACAGTGGAAATTCACATTGTCCCATACAATGCAATATTGTGGTAGGTGAGGCCCTACGAGACCTTTCTTATTTTTAGGGATCAAATCAAAATGAAGGTGGTCCTAGAATATGAGGAGCTTCTGTGTAAAGTATGGGCCAAGACTGGGGATGTGAGTGGCCACATCATTCTCAGATATGGCAGCACACATAGTTATATTGCCCCTCACAGTCCAGGGACATCCACTGTGGCCCGGTGGCCAATAATATTACGGCCATGTTTTCTGTCCTTGGCCAAGTTGAAGCCAGCTTCATCCACAAACACAAGGATGTGAGGGGTCTCTTTCCTTCCAATGCCATTATTCTCGTAAAAAGTGTAAACTCCTCCTACGTTAGTCAAGTTCTAGTTTCACCTGACTGTCAATTGCTATAATAAATTTAACAAATGTTCAAAGGATTCATATATGGTATTCATGGTATTATGTTCTTGACTAATTTTGACAATTGAACAGAGTATTGTGAATATGATGACTTATACAATGAAATGACGCTGATATGTTTTGAAGCGAACAACCATTAGACTGAGAATCAACCAAACAGTTTAGTTCAACAAGATCTATTCACTTGGAAATTGTGCTAAAGGAAGGCTACCTGTACTTAATCATTTTCAAAGATGTACTGATATATTGAGACATGTACTTAGATATTTGCAATTTGATGAAATGAATGAGAAATTCAATTCTGTTGTGAACAATTGCCAAGTGGTTTGGAGGTTTGTCCATGTTGTTTTGAAAATGTAATTTCTGTTTCAAGAAATGAGCCAAAGCAATTGAGAAAAACTGTATTCATGGTATTATGTTCTTGACTAATTTTGCCAATTGAACAGACTATTGTGCATGTGATGACTTATACAATGAAATGACGCTGACACATTTTGGAGTGAACAACCATTAGACTGAGAATCAACCAATCAGTTTAGATCAACAAGATCTATTCACTTGGAAATTGTGCTAAATGTAGGCTACCTTTACTTAATCAGTTGCAAAGATGTACTGAGCTATTGAGACATGTACTTAGATATTTGCAATTTGATGAAATGAATGAGAAATTAAATTCTGTTGTGAACACTTGCCAAGTGGTTTGGAGGTTTGTCCATGTTGTTTTGAGAATGTAATTTCTGTTTCAAGAAATGAGCCAAACCAATGGAGAAAAACTGTAAGACCTGAATAAAGTGTTTTGGTAGTTGTAGTGCATTTTCAATGTGAAATGAACTGCTTTGCCAAGCTGAAAGTTGGTTAGGAGAACTGTGTGAAGAGTTTTGCAAAAGTGACCTAAGTATTGAGAAATGTGTCCTAGCATCTGTAAAAAACTGTAAAGTATGTTATTACCTTATAAGAAGTGTTGATACATACCTCTATCATCTTAGTGCTTGCACTTAATCGCTGTTGCGCGCGGCGACATTTTGATAGCATTTACTGTAGCTTAGCCCCATTCATTCAATGGTACCAAATATAGATGAAGTTAGAAATGACCAAACACATCAACGTTTTCCCTATTTAAACCGAGTAGTTATACGACCAAGTATGGTGGCACAAATTAAAACCTGCCGCTTTTCTATGCGGGTTAAAAAGGGTAACTATAATGTATGGTGGAATAGCACTTTTGGGAGTACTTCGACTCGGCGCAATAAAAAGTCACGCCTGAAAAATTCGTTCCCCTTCTCCCTCTCATTATGAGAGGAAGAGGGGGAGTTTTACTGCGCCGAGTCGAAGTACTCCTTATGTAACCACATCCTGCCAATATTCGGTGGTAACAACTGGCTAGCTATACATTATGCCTAACAATCACATGATAATAGTTGTGTAAAGGCGAGTAAATGTATGACTACTACCCACATATTTTATCCCATTTGTAAACTAATGGGACTGATATTAAAAACATTTGTAGTTTTCAGAACAGTATGGCATATTTGTGTGTTAAAAAAACAACAAAAAATGACAACCAATGTATTAAGCCATTTAATTCTGCATATAATCTTAAAACCTTTAACTGTTGCTTCTACTTTTACATATTTGACATCTTCTTCATTATATCAAAGGGTTACATCAGGCTTGTTTGATTTCAGGGATGCATACTATGTGCATGACAAAAAGTTATTATCATCATCATCATAAGAACAACAAGAACAACAAGTATTATTATTATTACAACACTTGGCTTAGTACGAATAATAATTGTAGAATTACGCTGGTTGTCTTGTAGTCTTTTGAAATTGCAACTCCTTTGTAAGCATCGAAGAAAGTTTTTTGTATTGTGACACATTTTTATTGCGAAAACTGGATATGTGTCACTAGGCCTTTCTTGGGCTTAATTGATGATGCCACTAATGCACAGTTTAAGTCACTTCTTATTCCTGTGCTCCTTAACACAAACACAGTCTTACACCAGTCCTCCTTCTTGATAGCAGTGACTTTAAACTTTTCATATGGAGGAATCAGTACCTCTTTCTCCCCAGAATACTCAGAGTATTTTGACACATCAGCACCCTCACAAGTTTTGATTTCAAAACAAGATTCGCCTCCAAACCCTTTTGCTACTTCACGATCAAAAGAGGAGGATGCAAATGAGCCAAAACGAATCTCTTTGTTCAGAACATCCTCTTTAAACTTAAGTCCGGTACCACGATAAGTATATTTACATTCCAGTTGTGTTTCCTTAAGAATCTGTACCGCTTTACTCAACAAAAAATCGAGTGAATGCCATGTCCATGCGTTTCTCATGTGTATATCAATTTTATACTTTTTTTTACCAGTCCGAACATTCTGATTGAATTTTCTGTATACTGATTCACCAGTGTACATACAAATGGCAGCTAAATTATTACGAGTCAAGTTATTTACTGGTTGAGGGAATCTAGCTAAACATTCTTTCCAAACATTTCCAAGCCTCTCCAAATAGAGTTCTTGGTTTAGATATTTCTTTATCACCAGTAGGTTCATGTCCGCTGTACAACCATCATACAGGTCATCAACTGAATTCTCTGCCATATCCAATGGCAATATTTCTCCTTCAATCGGCACTCTGTCATCCTATAGCAATGAGAAATAATAACCTCACATCATCAGCAGTCATGATCGTATAGTAATATACAGACTTAAAATTCAATCTTACCTGTCCTAGGACAACTTTAGTGGTGACAATGAGAATAAGAGCTGCAGTGGTCAACATCCTGATTTAGTCTGAATCCTCAGATGCACAACGAATGGAAATTCAGTATAATGCAGTAAAAAAGAACACATACAATATTGTGTACAAACCCAGAATCATACACCTTAAAGCTTCTTACCAGTTTATAAATAAGGGATAAATTAGCAATCTGTCTTAAGAGACATTTTGTTTAAAGCTGCAATCTGTAACTGTTGCAGGTTATTTTACATGCTTATCTTATTTTTGAAAAAAATAAAAAATCAAATCTTGACATTCATTATTATAAACATGTCCCCAGTTAAAGACAAGGAGACAATTTTAAACCCTGATTGTTTTTGTACTTGCTCAGTAATTATTTTGTTATTTAAAACCAAAGAAAGTTAGAAAGAAAGACTTCAGCTAAAACATTTACTTTTTGTGAATATCAAATCATACTGACTATCAATTAAATATTTTACAGACATCCTTTGCAGGGCAAAAACATTTACAGTAACAAACCTTTAAGACCTTTAGGTTTTTTATTTAATACATTTAAATGTTAAGTGAACAAAATGTTAAAATGTCATACCTGCATGCATGAATCAAAAGTGGCAGTGAGGATTATTTTGCAATGAAAGGCAGGATAAAGGCACCCAATTCCAGGAATGCATATACATTCTTATGAAAACTGAATACATCTAAAATGATTGTGTTTTTCACAGTTCCTATTTTAGTTTCTTAGAATTTTATTACACAATTTTTCATCTGTCACATGTTGACTTAATAATAGGGGATTTTTTATAAGATAATGTTTTAAGACAGATATATATTTTTGCTGTGGTAAATAACTCACAAGTGTGATCGGTCAATACCAGTTGGTATTTTGTACATAATGTTCAATTAATGTAAATGTCTCTAGTTTGCACATTGTTACTTTCGACACCCCCAGGGTCATAGTTCAAAAGTAACGCAACAATACAAGCTAGATTTTGTTCGTGTTATTCTTGTTTTTAGTACACTAAATGTGTTAAAAAATACCCATTAGTGTTGATTCTGGGACGACACGCTAAATGCGTTGTCCCAGAATTCACCCATCTCTGTGTTATTATTAAAACAACACATTTTGTGTTACTTATAACACAACTTGTGTTATATTTAAACACAAAATTAACACAAAATGACACAAAATGTGTTCAAATTACACATAATGTGTTAAAAGCGTAACGCACAAAAGTTAACACATCCGTTCTAAGAGTGTAAATATACCTGACTATGATCTTGTTAATATGTAACTGCACACATATTTGGTCCTTTATCTTTGCAAAAAAATAATTAATTCAATTTTCATTTACATTTCAGTTTTCATCAAATGTTTTCATGTAACCCAGCACTACAAACTTAAATTGTTTAGAAGAAAATGTATTGACAAAATGTATTTAACAGTATTAATATAAAAATGTAATTAAATTAGCATAATATAAATTAACAACATAATGTAACAGTAGCTAAATCATGTTAATGTAAATAAAAATTTGCATAAACTTCTGGATGGAAACACTGCAAATTCATATGTGGATGTGGTAAGGCTAAGATATGACTTGTTTTAGTAAATGCTGCAGAGAACAGATCACCACATTAGCAGCAGGACAAAAGGAACAAGTAGTTTCATTCCAACCACAGCAACTTCAGAATGTGTACACTCTAAAAACAAACGGTGCTTTATAGCACCAAAAGTGGTTCTTTGGTCGTAATCATAGAAGAACCATTTTTAGTGCCATATAGCACCGGTGAAGCACCTGTATAGCACCTGTGTAGAACCATATAGGGGCCATATAGCACCACATATGGTTCTACATAGCACTAAATGGTTCTACACAGGTGCTTCACTGGTGCTTCACCGGTGCTATATGGCACTAAAAATTGTTCTATGATTACGACCAAAGAACCACTTTTGGTGCTATATAGCACCGTTTGTTTTTAGAGTGATCGATCAGTACTACATGAAACAAGAAACATACATGTAAATTATTTTTACAAAAAATACCACTTCAGTACTTTCCATGATAAAAAACTTTTTTACGGACCTTACTGCGGTAAAACCTTGTAAAGTATGTGCCCAGTGTGACAAAAGATACACTGCCGCTTTATTTATTTTCTTATCCGTTCTAATATTTTTGCGATTTGGGAGGCACAGATGACAAAAACATGTTTTCCAGATCTAAAATTGCAGAGAAATGTAGCATTAATTGTGAATAACTACACTCTTAAAACAGATGTGTTAAAATAACACATCTTGTACATATTAAAGGACAACACATAGGGTAATGTAGGGTATAAAATGTATATTTTTTCATGTACACTGAAGTTTTCTGCACACTCTAAAAATGGCTGAGTTATATGTGACCCATAATGGGTAAATATTGGACAAAACACCCAGTGTTGGGTTGTTGTTACACAATTGGTATAATAACCCAGAAGTTGGGTTAAAAAAACCTATAGCATTGGGTCAATTTTAACCCATCATTGTGTTCTGTCCAATATTTACCCATTATGGGTTATAGGTCAAAAATATAAAGCACCCAAATAAACACTTTAAATCAAGTTATAAGTCAATGAAGCAAATGTTTATTTATATTAATGTTAATGTTCAAAACATTTCAGAAAATGAAACTACACGTACATCACTATGTCTATACTATATTGCGATGATTGTGATGAGAGGAGTTGATCATGTTGTTTAATAACAGTTCTTAATGTATTCTGTTGTGTGGTCTTTAAACTTCATATGTGTCATATTCTTTCTTTATGTTGGTGTCTTCAAATTATATTGAGAGGAAAGCAACATGTAGTCGTTGAACCACAACACACTGCACTCAGGAAACCATTTGCCAAACTTTGTAACATTGCCATCTAGCGGGACATTGCTGTAAAAGCATCAACACGTGTAGTTAGCCTATATGGACATGCATACAGTAATAAATATCTGCACACAAACTATTGATTTCAAATATTTTATTAGCCCATTTGTAACAAATTTACACCAGAACAGAGACAGTAAAGTGATACATTAAACATAGGCATAAGCCATATACGTTTTATTGGTTGTTATCATGTCACCACTGACCAATCAGAATAAAGTATTTCAGAGCAATACTTTTTATTGGGCAAGTTGTGTCAACAAGTTGTGAAGGCAGATCAGTCAGAGATAATTGTGATATCTGATATTTGTCACATTGTGATATTTCTTGCGCTTGACTGATGCCAGTGCACAGTTTAAATTACTTTTTATCCCAGTGCTCTTCAACTTGAACACAGTGTGACACCAGACACCTTTCTGTCCTTTCTTCTTTATAGCAGTGACTTTAAATGTCTCATACGGGGGAATCAGCACCTCTTTCTCATTAGGTAACGGGGAGTATTTTGACACATCAGCACCTTCACAAGTTATGATTTCAAAACAAGATTCACTTCCAAATTTCATTGCTACTTTAGACGTACGAGAGGTGGACACAAATGAACCAAAACGAATCTCTCTGTTCAGAACATTCTCATTAACGGTAAGTTTGGTACCACGATAAGTTAATTTGCACCCCTTTTGTGTTTTCTTAAGAATCTGTATTGCTTCCGTCAACAAAAAGTGAAGTGAATACCATTTGTATGTCTTGTCTTTGTATTTCTGTCTGCCAGTCCTAACATCACGATTGAACCTTTCAAATAGTACATGACCAGTATACACATAAATGGCAATTAAATGGTGCATTTTCAATTTATGTGGTCCAGGGATTTCT
Organism: Misgurnus mizolepis; assembly: GCA_025389145.1. Classification (NCBI taxonomy): domain Eukaryota; kingdom Metazoa; phylum Chordata; class Actinopteri; order Cypriniformes; family Cobitidae; genus Misgurnus; species Misgurnus mizolepis. The sequence goes on along the minus strand of JAIFKI010000008.1, from coordinate 34,530,435 downwards.
CCTGTACTATAAATATAAGCTTCTCCGAATTCAGATATGTCAGAACAGGTTTCTTTATTTAGATATTTTTCACTCACTAGGTTTTTCATTTCCTTTGTACAGCCATCATAACGATCATCAACTGAATCTGGTGCCATATCTAATGGGATTATTTCTTCTTCAACAGGTCGTCTAAAATTCTAAAACAATATTGATAACATCAAATCATCAGTAATAATACTTGTACAATACAGATTCATAATTCAGTCTTACCTGTCAGTAGTTATAACGGGCCAGCATTCGTCAAACTTTTATGACCCCCTCCCCCACCCGGTGACAGTTGCTATCTGACAGGTCGTTTTTATGACCCTTTGACAGGGGGGGCGGGACCATCAATCAAAATCTGGACAAGTTGTCAACTTTAGACAGAAAGTATTTAATGGGTTTATGACGGGTCATTTAGAGTGATTGTTTTTCCTGAGTGTGTTTTATGTCACGCGTATGCAGTCATTAAACATGACAGGTTGTCTTTGTGACATTTGCTGTTTATTGACATTTGTTGTATCTATCTATCACCCCTCCCTTTTCGACCCGTGCGCTTCTCAATACGGTCTGCATTTCTTTCACAGGGGTGCGTGTTGTAAAGCGATTAAAGATTTCTAAAACTCAATGTTGGTAAAACAATCCCCCATTACGGCGTCAAAAAAGTAAATGTTTATTTTAGATTTTAGACAAATCATGAACAATGCTACGATTAAAACATATTTTTGTAACATCACAAGTTATTTAATGAAATATACCGTATACGTGTATAGTTTAAGCAATGATCTGAGCCATAACCTTCGGAGCCGGCAATACTATAATCTTTAGACGAAAGTCTAAACTAAATACAATTTTAAACGATTCATGAGTTCCGGGAATCTTTTCATGACCTGGTCTATAGTTTCACGCGTATTAAAGATCCGGCGGTGCATGACAAAGCGCAGGGTGTACGGTCATATCTGCCATTTTAAAATAAAGTTAATAAATGTAATTATGTCCACTATGGCAAAATAGGAATTTATTTTTGATTTAGGGGAATCTTTAACCATGTCTCTGATTAAAACTTTTGATTGTAACATCACAAGTTATTTAATTAAATATTCCGTATACGGGTATAGTTTAAGCAATGACCTGAGCCATTACCTTCGGAGCCGTCAATACTACAATCTTTAGACGTTAGTCTAAACTAAATAAATTTTAAACGGTTCAGGAATTCCGTGAATCTTTTCATAACCTGCACTATAGTTTCACGCGTATTAAAGATCCGGCGGTGCCTGACAAAGCGCAGGGTGAGCGTTCATATCTGCCATTTTAAAATAATGTTAATAAATGTAATTCTGTCCACTATGGCAAAATAGGATTTTATTTTAGATTAGGGGAATCTTTAACCAAGTCTCTGATTAAGACATGTGTATACGTGCACAGATGGTGACAGAGAAACTTATATATGACGTTAATAAACTTTTAAATGTTTTTAAGACATATTCACCCCATTTGGGGTTTTATTTTTAATTAAAGGCTTCTTAAAACATGTGTGAATATGTGTATATTATACAAAGAGTCTTATATTGTCTGCTCTGACAAAAATAAAGTATTTTTTTAGATTTAGGGGAATTGACTGCGTGTGTCTTATAAATACAAACTTGATAATACGTTTGTTTTGTAATGAGACTTCTTTAAAGTCACGCAAGAATAAAATATTTTAGTTGTAATTGGTTAAACTTAAATCTGTTATTATCTATTTAACTATAAGCTGTATTTTTCTGATAAGACACAAAGCTTCTGATGAGGATCTTATAACAGTGTCGGAGATGATGATGGCTGTTCACAGCAGGTGGCGGGTTGTAAACAAGTGTCTTTTAAAAACTACAAGGCTCTGATTTAAAAATGTGATTATGTACAACAAAGTTGTCAGAAAACTTAGGCTGATGCGTACTTATATCTGTGGGGTTTTTTAAAAACAAAACTTTTTTTGAAGCTTAAAACATTCCACCCTATCTTGTGGTTTGTATACAATGTGAATACTAAAATCGTACGTGTGTATGTGTATTTATGTTTATATATGATTACATATGTTGTGGTGAAAACCAGGTGTTTATCTGGCTGGTCCCTAATGGTACAAATAATTCATGATATTCGTCTCACTGATACAATGGCAGGTGGTTTCATTACATTGAAACTAGTTAGAACACAGCAGAGACATGCATTGAGGTTAATTACCCACATGTTTTTATATGAGGCTCTAAAGCAATATATTCAACCATGCGTATTTATGCGGTCTTTTAAGGTTCGTTTGTAACATCATAAGTTCCTCTACAGACAATCAAGAATCAATTATGCTTACAAGCTGTTATCAGTTGACACAAACCAGATCTCTCGTCTTTAACAGTTTCGTATAAAGTAAGGTACTACTCAGAATGTATTTTAACACCCCTGAAAACTAGTGATTGAAACTTACAGCGAGAAAGTCTGCGTTAAAGAGTCTAGAAAAGAAATGGAGACATACATTACTGGTGAGTGTGTTTAAAAGATTGTATTGTTTTTCAAATATGTGGTGTGTTACAAAAAAAAAAAAAAAAACCCTACAAAGGACCGGATAACATATCGGGGTTATTGTTATAGGATCCCTGAACGACACCAACTACGCTAATGTTGCGGCTGAAATTTGTGCTTTAAATACAGGTATGTTTTAACGTTTTCTACATATAATTTTAAACGATCCACTTACATAAATAAATAAATGATTAAATCTATAACACTCTATTTCCTACAGGATTGGGGAACCCCACGGTTAATGATGAAAACTGTAAGTTGTTTATCTGTGTGTGTGTGTGTGTGGGTGTATGGATGTTGGTTACAAAGTATTTTACGATCACCCCCAACTATTTTCACAGTGCATAACAACATTAGATCATCTGATCGAGATGTGGTGTGGGGAGTTGCAGGTCTCCACACACTCGGTACGTATTTGTGTTTTACTTTTTTTGTTTTTGTTTTGTTTGTTACAACATTTTGGTCTGTTTTCAAAATTACTAAAAAACAAATCTGTCGTCATTGTAGCGAATTTGTCTAACCTCCTGGATAGCATACCCAATACATCAGGGTTTCTAAGAAATAACGAGAACGGTAAGACGTGTGTCTGGGTGTGTGTGCGTGCGTGTGTGTGTGTGTGTGTGTGTGTGTGTGTGTGTGTGTGTGTGTGTGTGTGTGTGTGTGTGTGTGTGTGTGTGTGTGTGTGTGTGTGCGTGTGCGCGTGTGCGTGTGTGTGTGTAAATGAGGCCACAGCGCTTATGATCCAAAGGTCTATCATTCACAGGGATCTGTGCTACGGCTACTCAACACAACGATGGTAGATCTGGGATACGCAAACCACTCTGTACGTAAAGGTGATTTTACTGACGAGTTACATTAAAGTTAATTATTTATAAGATAAACAACTGTGCTATGGTATTGCAGCGGATTTGTCTATCCTGGTGGATAATATACCCCACACGACACGGGGTGGCCATGGATCACACAAAAGACAGAGATCCATTCAGACCGTGATTCACACACCAAGGGGCCAGCATACAACTTTACGAAATACTGATGCAAAGAGACAACGAACGGTTCAGAGTGCGTCCCCCGGTACGTATCTAGAAATGGTCTTTAAACATATTGTTTTATTTTAAAGCGATATTTAATAACATAGTCATCTGTTTACAGTTTTGAATGACAGAGTCATCGCGATCGATAATGTAGGACCGTTGGAGTCTGACGCTAGAACATCTGGTCAAGGTGTTTATACAGCATTAGAGATGTTTTAAACAAAAAGTTTTTTATTTTGTTATTTTTAATAACAGAGTTTATCTAATTGCAGGGTCGAACACACATGACATAGTAGAGAGGTTTGAAGATTGGGATGAGGATCTGATTATCGCATGGGACGCTTGTGATTTTGAACTACATACACCGGTGCAATCACCATCAGCGTCCATGAATGTACAAGAAACACCTGTGGCTTCCGAACAGACCCCAGAGTTAGGGGTGAATCACATAAACCAAGAAGACAACAATTCTGAGGATACAGAATTGTTCCCATATGTTTTGACCCAGAACCTCGATGTTCAAAGAATCGTGGATTCCGAACAGGACCCGGAGCCACTGCCTGGTAATCAACAGGCCTATAGAAACGAACTTGTGACTGATGAACAGGTCACGGACAGCACAGGAAATGAAGTGACTCCAGAAGAGCTCAAAGACTTTTTGCATTATGTATGGCACGATTATGTACAGTTTAAGCAGTTTGTAGTCGATGGTTTTGCAATCCAGGATACAGAGCGAAGAAAACTGTTGGGGTTAATCGCCGAAATTATCACTCTGTTAAAAAACCCGACTTTGTAAGTGACAAAGCCGTTTTCTGCAGTTTTAAACTTATACCGTTGAGTGTTCTCAATACCAGATACAACGGGAAAATTTTCAATGTTTATATAATCCGGTTTATACATGTTTTTGATACATTGTTGGTGTTTCTTATACTCAATATTATTATTATTATTGTTTTTTACTGATTTTTTTATTATCTGAACTATTGCTTGTTATTTGTGATATAATGTTTGAAAACATTAATAAAAACCCCCGCAAATATCTTCTTAAGATGATTACGCATTGTTTAATTATTGTGGCTTGCTGTACCAAACCATTCTCTGATATATCAAGAATATTTCCAAAGTAACGAATGTTAAGATATTCATGACCATGGGTCTATCCACAGAATGCACCACAATGTTTAAAGTGTTGGTTGCGTGCATGCTATGCATTCACAAAACATACATTTACATTCAAAACCTATGGATTCAAAGACTTAAAGTCATCAATTTATGTCGTTCACATCAACCGTACCAACATTTTTAGAATGTGCAAACTGTTTTACTTCGTTTTAAACATGTTTGGGCGGTTTCGGTCTAGATTTTTATAGAAAACTTCAGAACATGACACCGTTTTAACATTTACAAAATGATGAAGCATTTTACTTTTAAGTGTCTCCCATGATCATGTGGGGGTGTGACAATTACTTTTGTTTGTTTGGAAATTATATGAATGCAGAGAAACAACGCAAAAGTTTTGAACTTTAACATAATTTTATAAGGGATCCTGATTTTTAAAAACAGTAAGCTGTAATGTTTCTTACACACAAATCTAAACACATCACAAGTCTGAATGTTTAATAGTATGCAAAGGTTTGTTGGCGTATTTTAAACACAAGCTGTTTATCTTAATCTTTAAACAAATGTGTATGACAAAAGTTGTTCTGCCTGAACTGACACTAAGGATCGATGCCGAAATGTTAAATCTAAGTATTTGCAAAACAACCTTGACCACCATATAGATGTTTTCAATCTAATGGTACCGGTTTTAAATGTGACCAAACTATTTCAAACATTACAAAGTTGTAGTTGGTTGCGTTTTACTTTACAAGGTTTTAACATACATTACTGTTTAGTCACGGTGTGTTTCATTGCATTGCTGCTGCATACAACAGACTCTCTAGTTTATGGTAAAAGGCTTACTAAATAAAAACCTAAGCACTCTGTATTATGTTGCCACTGATGATTTTACAAGTTTACAGTTTTAAACATTTTTGCTATCTTAGCTGTGAAAGATTTAGTAAATAACTCTAAAAAATAAACAGTGTTGAAGCATTCCCTTAATCTTCTAGCAACGATTTTCAAGAGATTACCAACATGTATGATGTACTAACTGTCAAGGGGTCTGTGATATTATTTTTTTGAAGTAATTAACTATCTAATGGCTACTGCACAATAACTTAAGCGATAAAGAGGTTGCCAAATGTTACATAACCTATAGAAACGAAACAAGATCAATTACAAAGCCACTGGCATAAGGTTTACACTTAAACAAATCACGCAGATGTTTAAAGTGAAGTTGTTACGCCCAGAGAGGGGTGTCCCTAACTCCAGGACTCCTATCTCCGCCTATCCATTACAGTCATTAAAACGGCACCAGTATGATTCATTCAAACACATTCGCTTAACAAGTTTCAAGAAACTATGGACTCCTACTGCTACACCAACACATTTGCGCTACCCACCCCAGAGCAATATGAAGATGCGAGAACCTACAGTTGGACCTGTGCACTCAATAAGTCCACCACGGTATCTGATGGCGGACCATCACCCTACAACAACACCACCCTTTGTACGGCTCAAGTAATGTCTGATGATGTTCCAATGGAGCTATGTCCCCAAGAAGGATCCGACAATGCCTGATGAATCAATACACATTGCGTGTATCGATTCCACAGACTGTTTGGTTTCAAGATCATGAAACAGGCTTCGTGATACATCTGTTACAAACTTGATGACAAAAAAGCTAATGGTATTCTGTAGAATATTTAGAGACTATTACTGTGTGTTTGTGTTGTTTGCAATATCAAATAATGATCAAATTGCTGTTTGTGAAATTATTGAACCGATGGATGACCACATTCTTGTGAAAAACGTTGTGATATTTCTACAATGATAACATATGATGTATTTCTTTTACTTGATGAGAAATAAAAAAAACATGTACCACTTTAAACATCTGCGTGATTTGTTTAAGTGTAAACCTTATGCCAGTGGCTTTGTAATTGATCTTGTTTCGTTTCTATAGGTTATGTAACATTTGGCAACCTCTTTATCGCTTAAGTTATTGTGCAGTAGCCATTAGATAGTTAATTACTTCAAAAAAATAATATCACAGACCCCTTGACAGTTAGTACATCATACATGTTGGTAATCTCTTGAAAATCGTTGCTAGAAGATTAAGGGAATGCTTCAACACTGTTTATTTTTTAGAGTTATTTACTAAATCTTTCACAGCTAAGATAGCAAAAATGTTTAAAACTGTAAACTTGTAAAATCATCAGTGGCAACATAATACAGAGTGCTTAGGCTTTTATTTAGTAAGCCTTTTACCATAAACTAGAGAGTCTGTTGTATGCAGCAGCAATGCAATGAAACACACCGTGACTAAACAGTAATGTATGTTAAAACCTTGTAAAGTAAAACGCAACCAACTACAACTTTGTAATGTTTGAAATAGTTTGGTCACATTTAAAACCGGTACCATTAGATTGAAAACATCTATATGGTGGTCAAGGTTGTTTTGCAAATACTTAGATTTAACATTTCGGCATCGATCCTTAGTGTCAGTTCAGGCAGAACAACTTTTGTCATACACATTTGTTTAAAGATTAAGATAAACAGCTTGTGTTTAAAATACGCCAACAAACCTTTGCATACTATTAAACATTCAGACTTGTGATGTGTTTAGATTTGTGTGTAAGAAACATTACAGCTTACTGTTTTTAAAAATCAGGATCCCTTATAAAATTATGTTAAAGTTCAAAACTTTTGCGTTGTTTCTCTGCATTCATATAATTTCCAAACAAACAAAAGTAATTGTCACACCCCCACATGATCATGGGAGACACTTAAAAGTAAAATGCTTCATCATTTTGTAAATGTTAAAACGGTGTCATGTTCTGAAGTTTTCTATAAAAATCTAGACCGAAACCGCCCAAACATGTTTAAAACGAAGTAAAACAGTTTGCACATTCTAAAAATGTTGGTACGGTTGATGTGAACGACATAAATTGATGACTTTAAGTCTTTGAATCCATAGGTTTTGAATGTAAATGTATGTTTTGTGAATGCATAGCATGCACGCAACCAACACTTTAAACATTGTGGTGCATTCTGTGGATAGACCCATGGTCATGAATATCTTAACATTCGTTACTTTGGAAATATTCTTGATATATCAGAGAATGGTTTGGTACAGCAAGCCACAATAATTAAACAATGCGTAATCATCTTAAGAAGATATTTGCGGGGGTTTTTATTAATGTTTTCAAACATTATATCACAAATAACAAGCAATAGTTCAGATAATAAAAAAATCAGTAAAAAACAATAATAATAATAATATTGAGTATAAGAAACACCAACAATGTATCAAAAACATGTATAAACCGGATTATATAAACATTGAAAATTTTCCCGTTGTATCTGGTATTGAGAACACTCAACGGTATAAGTTTAAAACTGCAGAAAACGGCTTTGTCACTTACAAAGTCGGGTTTTTTAACAGAGTGATAATTTCGGCGATTAACCCCAACAGTTTTCTTCGCTCTGTATCCTGGATTGCAAAACCATCGACTACAAACTGCTTAAACTGTACATAATCGTGCCATACATAATGCAAAAAGTCTTTGAGCTCTTCTGGAGTCACTTCATTTCCTGTGCTGTCCGTGACCTGTTCATCAGTCACAAGTTCGTTTCTATAGGCCTGTTGATTACCAGGCAGTGGCTCCGGGTCCTGTTCGGAATCCACGATTCTTTGAACATCGAGGTTCTGGGTCAAAACATATGGGAACAATTCTGTATCCTCAGAATTGTTGTCTTCTTGGTTTATGTGATTCACCCCTAACTCTGGGGTCTGTTCGGAAGCCACAGGTGTTTCTTGTACATTCATGGACGCTGATGGTGATTGCACCGGTGTATGTAGTTCAAAATCACAAGCGTCCCATGCGATAATCAGATCCTCATCCCAATCTTCAAACCTCTCTACTATGTCATGTGTGTTCGACCCTGCAATTAGATAAACTCTGTTATTAAAAATAACAAAATAAAAAACTTTTTGTTTAAAACATCTCTAATGCTGTATAAACACCTTGACCAGATGTTCTAGCGTCAGACTCCAACGGTCCTACATTATCGATCGCGATGACTCTGTCATTCAAAACTGTAAACAGATGACTATGTTATTAAATATCGCTTTAAAATAAAACAATATGTTTAAAGACCATTTCTAGATACGTACCGGGGGACGCACTCTGAACCGTTCGTTGTCTCTTTGCATCAGTATTTCGTAAAGTTGTATGCTGGCCCCTTGGTGTGTGAATCACGGTCTGAATGGATCTCTGTCTTTTGTGTGATCCATGGCCACCCCGTGTCGTGTGGGGTATATTATCCACCAGGATAGACAAATCCGCTGCAATACCATAGCACAGTTGTTTATCTTATAAATAATTAACTTTAATGTAACTCGTCAGTAAAATCACCTTTACGTACAGAGTGGTTTGCGTATCCCAGATCTACCATCGTTGTGTTGAGTAGCCGTAGCACAGATCCCTGTGAATGATAGACCTTTGGATCATAAGCGCTGTGGCCTCATTTACACACACACACGCACACGCGCACACGCACACACACACACACACACACACACACACACACACACACACACACACACACACACACACACACACACACACACACACACACACACACACGCACGCACACACACCCAGACACACGTCTTACCGTTCTCGTTATTTCTTAGAAACCCTGATGTATTGGGTATGCTATCCAGGAGGTTAGACAAATTCGCTACAATGACGACAGATTTGTTTTTTAGTAATTTTGAAAACAGACCAAAATGTTGTAACAAACAAAACAAAAACAAAAAAAGTAAAACACAAATACGTACCGAGTGTGTGGAGACCTGCAACTCCCCACACCACATCTCGATCAGATGATCTAATGTTGTTATGCACTGTGAAAATAGTTGGGGGTGATCGTAAAATACTTTGTAACCAACATCCATACACCCACACACACACACACACAGATAAACAACTTACAGTTTTCATCATTAACCGTGGGGTTCCCCAATCCTGTAGGAAATAGAGTGTTATAGATTTAATCATTTATTTATTTATGTAAGTGGATCGTTTAAAATTATATGTAGAAAACGTTAAAACATACCTGTATTTAAAGCACAAATTTCAGCCGCAACATTAGCGTAGTTGGTGTCGTTCAGGGATCCTATAACAATAACCCCGATATGTTATCCGGTCCTTTGTAGGGTTTTTTTTTTTTTTTTTTGTAACACACCACATATTTGAAAAACAATACAATCTTTTAAACACACTCACCAGTAATGTATGTCTCCATTTCTTTTCTAGACTCTTTAACGCAGACTTTCTCGCTGTAAGTTTCAATCACTAGTTTTCAGGGGTGTTAAAATACATTCTGAGTAGTACCTTACTTTATACGAAACTGTTAAAGACGAGAGATCTGGTTTGTGTCAACTGATAACAGCTTGTAAGCATAATTGATTCTTGATTGTCTGTAGAGGAACTTATGATGTTACAAACGAACCTTAAAAGACCGCATAATACGCATGGTTGAATATATTGCTTTAGAGCCTCATATAAAAACATGTGGGTAATTAACCTCAATGCATGTCTCTGCTGTGTTCTAACTATTTTCAATGTAATGAAACCACCTGCCATTGTATCAGTGAGACGAATATCATGAATTATTTGTACCATTAGGGACCAGCCAGATAAACACCTGGTTTTCACCACAACATATGTAATCATATATAAACATAAATACACATACACACGTACGATTTTAGTATTCACATTGTATACAAACCACAAGATAGGGTGGAATGTTTTAAGCTTCAAAAAAAGTTTTGTTTTTAAAAAACCCCACAGATATAAGTACGCATCAGCCTAAGTTTTCTGACAACTTTGTTGTACATAATCACATTTTTAAATCAGAGCCTTGTAGTTTTTAAAAGACACTTGTTTACAACCCGCCACCTGCTGTGAACAGCCATCATCATCTCCGACACTGTTATAAGATCCTCATCAGAAGCTTTGTGTCTTATCAGAAAAATACAGCTTATAGTTAAATAGATAATAACAGATTTAAGTTTAACCAATTACAACTAAAATATTTTATTCTTGCGTGACTTTAAAGAAGTCTCATTACAAAACAAACGTATTATCAAGTTTGTATTTATAAGACACACGCAGTCAATTCCCCTAAATCTAAAAAAATACTTTATTTTTGTCAGAGCAGACAATATAAGACTCTTTGTATAATATACACATATTCACACATGTTTTAAGAAGCCTTTAATTAAAAATAAAACCCCAAATGGGGTGAATATGTCTTAAAAACATTTAAAAGTTTATTAACGTCATATATAAGTTTCTCTGTCACCATCTGTGCACGTATACACATGTCTTAATCAGAGACTTGGTTAAAGATTCCCCTAATCTAAAATAAAATCCTATTTTGCCATAGTGGACAGAATTACATTTATTAACATTATTTTAAAATGGCAGATATGAACGCTCACCCTGCGCTTTGTCAGGCACCGCCGGATCTTTAATACGCGTGAAACTATAGTGCAGGTTATGAAAAGATTCACGGAATTCCTGAACCGTTTAAAATTTATTTAGTTTAGACTAACGTCTAAAGATTGTAGTATTGACGGCTCCGAAGGTAATGGCTCAGGTCATTGCTTAAACTATACCCGTATACGGAATATTTAATTAAATAACTTGTGATGTTACAATCAAAAGTTTTAATCAGAGACATGGTTAAAGATTCCCCTAAATCAAAAATAAATTCCTATTTTGCCATAGTGGACATAATTACATTTATTAACTTTATTTTAAATGGCAGATATGACCGTACACCCTGCGCTTTGTCATGCACCGCCGGATCTTTAATACGCGTGAAACTATAGACCAGGTCATGAAAAGATTCCCGGAACTCATGAATCGTTTAAAATTGTATTTAGTTTAGACTTTCGTCTAAAGATTATAGTATTGCCGGCTCCGAAGGTTATGGCTCAGATCATTGCTTAAACTATACACGTATACGGTATATTTCATTAAATAACTTGTGATGTTACAAAAATATGTTTTAATCGTAGCATTGTTCATGATTTGTCTAAAATCTAAAATAAACATTTACTTTTTTGACGCCGTAATGGGGGATTGTTTTACCAACATTGAGTTTTAGAAATCTTTAATCGCTTTACAACACGCACCCCTGTGAAAGAAATGCAGACCGTATTGAGAAGCGCACGGGTCGAAAAGGGAGGGGTGATAGATAGATACAACAAATGTCAATAAACAGCAAATGTCACAAAGACAACCTGTCATGTTTAATGACTGCATACGCGTGACATAAAACACACTCAGGAAAAACAATCACTCTAAATGACCCGTCATAAACCCATTAAATACTTTCTGTCTAAAGTTGACAACTTGTCCAGATTTTGATTGATGGTCCCGCCCCCCTGTCAAAGGGTCATAAAAACGACCTGTCAGATAGCAACTGTCACCGGGTGGGGGAGGGGGTCATAAAAGTTTGACGAATGCTGGCCCGTTATAACTACTCCTGTCCTAGGACAACTTTACTGGTGACAATGAGAATAAGAGCTGCAGTGCTCAACATCCTGATTTAGTCTCAATCCTCAGATGCACGGTGAACGGAGATCAGGTACAGTATAATAAAGTTCAGTGAAGAAACTTCAAGACGAATACAATATTGTGTTATAATCTTACATAAAATCTTTGCACACCACAGTTCTTGTAGTTTCCAGTTATATAAATATTAGATTATTTCTTGTGAGACAAACATATTTGCAGTAACAAACCTTATAGATGTTGAGATCTTCTGGTGTTTTTTGATCCAGTGTTTTATAAAGTAACAAGTTTCAAATTAATTTGAATTTAAATTAAATTAATTTAAGGTTCAGTAAACCTCATGTGCATAAACAGAGTGGCAATGAGACAAAACTGTTTTTTTATATATGAAAGGAGGGCGGGTCTAAAGCACCTCAGTTCTTAAAGGGGAAGTTTACCTAAAAATGAAAATTTTCATCAATTCTCATGTTGTTCTAGACCTCTATAAATTTATTTTTTTCTCATAAACACAAACCATTATATTATGGTATGATTTTAAGGTACACATTTACTTTTTGTTTTTACTAACAAGAATGTCACCCGAGTTTTCAGTCAGGCAGAGTTTTCATCACTAGTTTCACTTTCATTGGATGTCTTACTATAACTGTCTTTATATTTTTGTTTTTGTATTCTTGAGTTAGAATTAATGTCTTAGATAATAAGATATATATTTTATGTCCTAACCCAACCCCTAACTAAATCTTTACACAAACCTTTTTTTTATTTTTAAACTTTCAACGGCATAATTTACATTGGGGGACTGCTCGCCACATTGATCCTTCAGTTGTTCAAGCTGCACGTTTCCTTTGCTTCACAAGTACATGTGGTCTCAATGTGTCACAGGTGTCAAAGAGCACACATACACAAACCTGAAGCTGCAGCACTTTTATTTTAATTCTTATACACCAGATACGTATAATCGTTCACAAAAACAAAACTGTTGCTAAAACACATTTCTTTTTTGGACAAATATGTATAAGTTACAAGTCTGCTATCAATAAATGGGGTCTTGATACCTTGCCACAGGAAATGAACAAGCAACAGTTTATGTTCATGGTTTGACAGCTTTCTTGACAGAGTGACTGTCAAATTAAATGAATTAAAAAAGAAAGAGGCTTAAAGGGATAGTTTACCCAAAACCTGTACATTTAGTGTCTTTCCTCTGTTGAACACAAAAGAAGATATTTTTTCGTGGATCTGTTGTTATTCATTCACACGGCAAAAGTACATCCAATTCCGAAAACGACTGATCTAAACCCATATTAGTTATCTATTTGTATTTTCACCCATCCACCAGGCGGAGGTGCCTCCAACCTTTACAGATTAAACGCTGCCATCTAGATGACACGCTTTTTTAACTTACTACACGCTCTCATCCGGAGCTCATGCGATGAAGCGGCCGACTCCTCTTCTTTGTTTACGGATGTGACGACATCACGCAAAGATGAATGACTTTTTCAAACTTTTTTAATTTATGTCTATCTCAACCACATTTCATTCACAGGGAGACTTTAGTGGTGCACTTATTTGTGGAAATGTCCCACAGGACATTGTTTCTTATTACAAAACGAATATATATATACCTTACAATGTATACTAACGTTTCTCACTACCTTCCATGGATTCATAATATTACAAATGCAACTCTTTAAAGCATCACAAACCATGGAAGGCAAAGTGGAATAAACTCAACATGTTTAATATTAAAGCATGTCTGATTTATGAAAGCTCTTTATTTGCATTTTAATGTACTAGATTGAAATAAAGGCAAATCTTTATCACTTCATGAGTCTGTTTAAATGATTTCTGCAACTACAACCTACAGTACAGTACATGATCTAGCTGTAATACAAATGTTCACAGCAGGCCACCTTCTGGTGAAAGTTTATACCACTGTTTAAAATAACTAGAGATAAACAGCATAAACTATCAATATTATCCAACCAATGACACACAATTTTAATAACTGATACTGCAGTAAAGTATTGACACTTAATGTTATAAAACAATAATATTAGCTCCAGAGTTTATCCAAGAGTTTCTGTCTTTAAGTAACACAACTTAACTTTAATCTAGAGATCCTCTTGAATTTTTGTGAAGTATTCTTGAATTCTTTTGAGAGTTTTCATCTCATGAAACTTCTGAAATTGATTTTCTGGTTGTTTTTTGCACCAATCAAAACCAAACATTAAAGGAACAGTATGTAAGAAATGTATATCAATTAATCATAAAATGGCCTTGATATGTCACTAGACATTAAGAAATCATTTTCATTTCAAATACTTATATCACTCACAACAGTGGTCTGGCTACATTTTGAATGAACTCGGACTTGTCACGCACTCGTGTGAATTTGTACTCGGACTTGACACGGACTTGGACATTTTGGACTCGGAAAATATCCCAAGTACAGTCGAGTCCACGCCATGTGTAACAATAAAACCAGCATAAACTTGAGATGAGAAATTAATGAATGTCTCAAGTGGTCTCGTACATACTGCAAACTTTCGGGAGTGACAACCGCATTTAAATGCGGGAGCGAATCCCGTAAATGTTCGTTTCATGTCTGTACGGAACAAGACTCACTCACGAAAATGTGATGATTGACACAGAAATAACCAGAGCAACGTTCTGCCGTCTCGCGTGCTTATCACTCACAACTTTGACCAAAATAATCGAACAGCATTGTGTTTTGCAATAAACCTCGGTCTTGCAGTGTTGCCAGGTCCTCGTCTTTTTTGTACATAAATACCGTTTTGGCGCTTAACCGTTTATGGCTTTTGGCTCATGAAGCGATCAAGTTTTTGGTGTTAATAAAGTGTGAAGGTGCCGGTCCCAATATTTTAATCTTTGAAGTAAAGCATTTAGATTTATTTTGGTGTATTATTCGATTTTTCTTGTTCGCTGTTTTTTTTGTGCAAGATCAGGCAACGCTAGTCAGCAAACACTTGTGTCTCTGTAATTTTCTGAACCGCACATACAAAAGACTTTTTTTCCCTTCCAGGAATTTATTTTTTCAGAAGAGAGACCTGTCATATTTATGAAACACTTGATTAACTACTAGTTGTTCAGTTCGGTTATGTCCACACTATGCAGAGTTTCTCTGTGTACAGAACAGGATTAAGCATTAAAAGGTGAAGTGACAACCGAATTAATATGCAGTGTGTACGGGACCGTCTCCCCTCCTGTTATTTTAGTGCAACACACTGGCAGGCAGCAGCCAGTCGCATCATACTTGCAGATAAACACATCACACACATCAATGCCTGACTAGCACAACGTCCTCAAAGTCAGCAATAATTTGTTTTGTTTACGAAAATCATAGAGAATTTATTTGCAAGACATCTGGTAAAAAGAAGATACCTCTATATCCCTTTCTTTTCTTTGAAATAATTTTTGATAGGAAACTAGTTGACGTAAAATAAAAATGTTCAATGACAAGATGCAATAGAGGTATTTTTATTACATTTTTATATTGCCATTGGTTTAATGGGTTGAAAGGTTAAAGGGACACTTCACCCATTTGCATTAAGCTTTGTATAGTTAGAACCCCAGTCATGTTTTTGAATGGTCGTGCATCATTTCCTCAGTTTCCGCTGAGACAGGAGAAATACAGATTTCAGTGTTGCACTTCCTTCTTTCAATGATGTAAAAATCATCATTTTGCATCATTGAAAGCAGGCAGTCCAATATCTTTGTTCAGGGGGTGAGACTACAAACACCCCTTTTCTCGGTCAAATAGGCACCAAATTTGAAATGTATGTTACATTTCCACTACAAATATGACGCACTTTACAATTTACAATACAAATTTTGTATCTTTTTTCAATTTAATTACTTTCTGGACTCGGCGGACTCGACTTGGACTCGGCCTTTAAGAACTCGGACTTGAGTCCAACTCGGACCCTTTTGGACTCGGACTTGATGTTTAAGGACTTGGTCTTGACTCGTACTCGACAAAGGTGGACTCGGACCCAACTCTAACCAGTTGTGTGATTGCAGTACCAGTTTTGCCCACAAATGAGTAAAAATCTCCCAGAATCTAGAGCGTGCGAACAAGAGTGTGCATGTGACACTGTGCTCCAAACGGCAGAGAGGGAGGGGGAGACCTTGCGTGTGTGCGCTAGTGTGCCTCATTAAGCGCATGTAAGACAGAGAGAGCATCCTGATTGGCCTGTTTCGGTAAATTAACCAATCAATTTTCAGTGTGGGCGGGTTTTTATCTCTTCTACTGAAGCAAATTTATTTGTGTATCTAGAAACAGAAGCTCCATGGCAGAGGGAGAGTGCCCCAAAAAATGAAAATATAAAACGCATTTAACACAAAAGTGTACACCTGTCTAATAAGTGTAAAAAATAATGTCAACCTTGCACGCTATGTAACAGTGACTTTAGCATTGCCCAAGGTGGGTTATATGATTGCTAAATACATGTTGAGGTGAGTTCAACAAGATTAATTTCATGTTCATTTTTTTTTAGGCCGGCTAACTTAGGTGCCAAGCAGGAGCGGAGTGGGACCCAAAAACCTACCGGGAAATTTCATAAAGCACCAGCCCTCTGTGGTCAAAAAAAAAAGAAAATGGTTCGCTGTAAATAAGCAAATGCTGAAATCTAAAATAACAATAAAATGACTGCAAAACAACATGAAATACCAAGTGTAATAATTATTATTTAAAAGATCTTAAAGTCAACAGTTCCCTAGTTTTAGGTAAGCTAAAGCTTACTTTGGTTGCAAAGCAGTTGCTTATAAAATTAAGCCTGTTTGGAGAGCGATATTTTATGTGACAAAATGTCAGTCATTGTGTGATAACGAAAATATAACGAGGCTTAAACTAACTTATGTGTTCTGAGCAGGTGTTGTCAGTGATCAGGCTGTTAACTGTTGGCTAAGTTACAGACACTCGTGAAAAACTGATGCTGATTATCTGGGAGACATTCTCTAACAGCAGTCAAGTTGTCATTGTTTGTGTCAAAGTTGTGCATTTGTTGTAACATTAAAACAGAGATCAGACTTACTCTGTGCTGCTCAAAGTGATGCTCGGAGCTCCATTCCTCTTTGGGTGTGCGAGGCTATGCTTTTTTATTGGTTGTTGCGTTAAATCTTACCCAGATACAACAGTCCTATTTTCTGATTGGCTATTGTGTAGCCTCTTTCTTTATTTTTTGATTGTCTGATAGAACTCCAGGGGAGACGGGCTTGATAGAAAGAGCGGTGCGGCCAGATACATTTTGAGCGCTGAAGCATATTAAATATATGATAAATAGGTTTTAGTGTGGCCGGAGTGCATGACTAAAGACTGAAAGCACGGCTATTATCAGACCAGCCCTAGCAGCCTTAAAACACTACCGGCCCACCGGGAAAAGTCCCGACTCTCCCGATTGCCACTCCGCCACTGGTGCCAAGGCTACATTAAAACAACAAACTCCTTAGACCTGTTTAAAGTTGCAATGGAATATAAATAAGAACAGTAAAAATTGATCTTATTTTAATATAATTAACAAATAGTGGAGTAACACTACAATAAGGTTAATTTGTCAACATAAGTTTACTACATTAGTTAACATGAACTAATGAATTGCACTTCTAAAGCATTTTTTAAATCTTTGTTAATGTTCATTTAAATATTTACTAATACATTATTCAAATATTGTTAACATTAGTTAATGCACTGCGAACTAACATGAACAAACTATGGACAGCTGTATTTTTTTTTAACTGATGTTAACAAAAATGAACAAATACAGTAACAAATGTACTGCTCATGGTTAGTTCATGTTATTTAATACCATATCGGTATACAAGTAAAGTCATGTTCTTTGGCTAAATGTTATATTCTTGTCCTTATTTATTTTATTCTCCTGGGGGGAGTGGCTGGGTGTGTGGAAGGGGTTTTCAAGATACCTTCCTGAAATGACTTTTTTGTGTTAAAATATAACACAAGTTGTGTTAAAAGTAACACAAAATGTGTTGTTTCAATAATAACCCCAAGATGGGTGGATTCCGGGAAAACACATTTAATGTGTTGTCCCAGAATCAACTTTAATGTGTTTTTTAACACATTCGTTCTAAGAGTGTAGATCAGTAAAAGCTGATGATCAACACTTCCTTTTAAAGCAACACTATGTAGTTTCCATGTAAAAATGACTTACAGCTCCCCCATGTGGTTGAAAAGCGCAACAGTGCCTGGTATCAGACACTCTTCTGCAGGCAGGGGGAGGGGTGGGGCTGTGTTTCCTACCCTCCACCGCCACTTTCAGAGTGTGCTTGTAGCAGCTAGGAGGCTGCTCAGGTTGCAGCAACAGTACAATTTGTCCAGTTAAAAGTTGTTCTATCACTGAAATAATTTTAGAGACATTATTTAAATGTAAAAAAACTACATAGTGTTAAATGCAGTTAGATATTAAATAAACTGATCTGAAATCAGGAAGTTTGCCTGTTGAACAAACCAACAAGGAAAGGAGGCGCTGAAAAGCTCCATGATAAAAACCTTTAGGTTTGGACTGGCAAATACCGATTGCAATAGGATTTCCTTCACTCCCACACAAGAAGTTTATAAACATACAGTACAGTGTTGTCATTTGAATTGGTTCTGCACTTGCTCAAATATTACGCCCTAGTTATTTGAGTTAAGTGCTTATTGTAAATATGTATTCATTCAATTATTTCATTTAGTATATTTGTATTTTTTATTGTCGGCTGATTTTTTTGTCTTAATCCATCCCTGTTTATAGACAACACACACACAAACAGAACTTCCAGATTTTTTTCCAAGCATGTATTCTGGTCTTTATACCAAAGCGGTGTTCTGTGTTTTGTTAATGTCAATTTGGTTTTAACCTAAAAAATTATTGATTTAAGGAAATACACATTTTACCATCACTGCCATGAAACAGAGCTGTTTACATCACAAAAGTTTTGCTTCCACCTCCAAACTAGCAGCATGTTCAGCATTATAGACTGAAAAATAAAAAGTTTTTTATTATTATACAGAAGATGAAAAAAAGTAATATATTACTTTCTTAATAAAGAAAGAAATTAAGTTAAAAAAATCAACATTTTATGGATCTCTTTTATAAATGACACATACAGGCACATCTCATCAGATCTTGACTTATCTTATTTTAGTATCATTTTACTCCACTGCAGTTACATAAGAACAGAAAAAAACTCTTAAATTCGATCAGTTAATAAAGATCTGTGAGATTAAACATTACTGGCAGATATGTCTGGATCAGATTAGGGTTGGTCAGTGGTCTTCCAGGAGACAGATTGGATATCGCTGACATTAGCATGCATGTTTGGTCTTATCACCATAAGTGTGGTTACTTCATGATAAATCAGCAAACGCTGGAGATCAGCACTTTTCAATGTTAAATGAAATAAACTGATCTGAATTTGGTGCATGGATTAATTTCCAGCTTTATCTTCCTGGTCGGAGAGCCTTGACTCTGTATTTAAAGCAGAAGACGACTTCACTGTGCTTCACACATCGCTGGACTGAACAGTGACTACAATGAACATCTTTTGGTTCATAACTACACTGCTACTGCTGCCCTCCTGCACCCCAGGTAATCCGACTACACTAATAACAGTTTCTCATAACCGGTTAAATAGTTTAAAAAGTCTTAAAATAGGAGGAAATAACGGTAAGGACTCCATTCCACACAGCCGCCCATACATGGTTTACATTCGTGACAAACAAACAGCATGTGGTGGATTTTTGATAAGGAAGATTTTGGGTTTGACGGCTACTCACTGAAAAAAAGAGTGAGTAAAATAATATACTATCAGTGACATCAAAACATCTATGCATTGGTTATCGAGTTAATTTGATCAATACCACATTTTCAATGACCTTGTTCTTCTAATAGAAAAATTTAGTTTTCAATTTTTAACTTAGCTTTTATAATTCGTTATAGTGAAGTATAAGAAGCAAAGTTTGTGTTTTGATGTCACTGAGAATAACAAGAAATAACAAGACAATAAACAATACAAATGTGGCTCTTAAAAGTGCCCTTTTTCTATGTAAAGATCAGGTGCTATTTTTTTAAGGACAGGGATTAAGGAACCTTCAGAAAAAGAGAAGAACAAATCAAAAAAGAAAAGATTACCAAACTACATATTACATTATGAATACAGTAACTAACGTTACTAAGATAAGACGTTAAGTAAATGCTGCTCTTGTTCATTCATGCAATCACAATATCATAAATGAATGATTTTAAAAATAAGTCATTTTCTGAGCAAGGGTTTATGATATTTGGAACACACCCTGGTTCTGCCTTAATTCAATTGGTTAAACAAACAAGAATAACATGATCAGGGTAACGTTACTTGTATAAACTTTGACTTGCCAGACTTAATCTGTTTATTTATATCTAAGCATTTACACGACCAAAATTAACATTATGAGTTTATGTTTACCATAAAATTGTCTTTTAAATAAACTTGTACTTTTATAAATTTTGGACATGTAACATTAAATGCTTATTAATTTCTCTTTCTTATTAGACTGTTGTAAGCAATGGTTTGTGCTATGGTTGCACACAGTGATGTGTTGCACAAAATTGCGCCAAAATATCAATCACAATTAAAAAGCACAGTTAATATTTTATATTCTTGCTCAAAATTTTAAAGTGGTCAGCATAAATGTCTTAGTGAATGAAACACGGGTATTATATGTAGCTATTATATTTAAGCATCACTTCCCAGAATGCATCGATCTCTTGCCAAAGGATATGTCCATATAAAGCAGGGATTGGCAACTTCGGTCCTGGAGGGCCGGTGTCCTGCAGAGTTTAGCTCCAACTTGTCTCAGCACACCTGCCTAAAAGTTTCTAGTATGCCAAGTAAGACCTTAATTGGCTGCTTCAGGTGTGTTTAATTATGGTTGGAGCTAAACTCTGCAGGACACCGGCCCTCCAGGACCAAAGTTGCCCATCCCTGATATAAAGCAATAAACATTTCTGCAGTAGGCTATTTAATTGATCACAACTTTCTATAAAAAAGTTCTATAAAAGTAGGCTATTCTGTCGCGAAAAAGCAAAGTTGTAGGCTCACTATCCCATATACAGCAAGACATCCTTTGGCAAGAGATATATACATATTTATATTTCAAAATATATTCAAGTCATATTGGAAGAAAAACTTTGTTTATGTTACGAACCTGATTTGCAGTCAAATATAGGACGACCCCTCTACGTTGTCAAGCGACAAATATATATATATATATATATATATATATATATAGTTCTACATTAAAATTACATGTACATATATTTAAGAAATGTTTTATTTAAATATCGTTTTTATTTTATATATAATTTAGAATATATAAAAATATAAATAAATATATATAAACATGAAAATGTTTCTTAAATACATACATGAATGTGTGTGTATTTATATATACATAATAATTACACACAGCACAAACTCATATGTTATGCAAAAAATTACTTACATTTTGTATGAGATTAATCTAGATTAAACTATGCCCAGTTCTAATATATATATATATATATATATATATATATATATATATATATATATATATATATATATATATAAATTGATAAAGAGAGAAAAAAGTCATGATACCGATTCAGACAAGGCTTTCTGGCTGCCCCACAAAAATGTATGGTCACCGCACCAATAATGATTGTAACAGTTTATGCGCCGCACGCTACTGCAAAATACACATTTGAAGCATAAAATCAATCGCCTAAAACCATACTTTTCAAGCGCAAGCAAACGGCTAGATGATTAACCACATTACGTCAAAACCCAAAGATGAGGGATTTGCATTCAAATATCGGACGACCCCTCTACGCTGTCAAGCGACGAATAGGGTGTACCCTCAACGTCGGCTTATAGACGTGATGGGGAATGACCAACAGTAGCCTGTACGTGATCGAAAATAATAAAACATCCTACCTTAATTAAACATACAACAAATATACAGTTCTGTAAACATGTCATTTTAATGTAGACCAAAAATATATAAAAAGAGAGGAAAAAAGTCGTGATACCGCTTCAGACAAGGGTTTCTGCCCCACGAAAATGTATAGACACCGCACCAATGAATGTAACAGCCGCACGCTACTGCAAAATACACATTTGCAGCATATAATCAATCGCCTAAAACCACATTGCGCAGGCAAACCGATATACCCATTTCGACAAAATTCAAAGATGAGGAGTTTGCATTCAAATCTATAGGACGACCCTCTACGTTTTCAAGCGACGAATAGGGGGTACCCTCAACGTCGGGTATGAACGTGAGGGGGTCATGACCAAACGGCAGTATGTGACCAAACCGTGCACAGTTTAAGTTACTTTTTATACCATTGCTCTTCAACACAAACACAGTCTTACACCAGTCACCCTTCTGACCTGTCCTCATATTAGTGACTTTAAATGTTTCATATGGGGGAATCAACACCTCTTTCTGATTAGGAAACTGGGAGTATTTTGACACATCAGCACCACGACAAGTCTTGATTTCAAAACAAGTTTCTTTTCTAAAATTAGTTGTTTCTTTACGATCAAGAGAAGAGGACACAAATTGGCCAAAACGAATCTTTGTGTTCTTGACACCATCAAATATAACATTGGTACCAAGATAAGTTGACTTGCATCCCTGTTGAATTATCTTTAGAGTCTGTATCGCTTGTGTCAACCAAAAATGAAGCGAATACCATTTGTATGTCTTGTCTTCGTATTTCTGTTTACCGGTCCTAACATCCTCATTGAATTTTCTATATACAATACCACCAGTATACACAGAAATTGCAATTAAATTATTTCTTTGCAGATTGTGTTTTGGTCCAGGGATGTTTTTTGTACAGTTTTCCCAAACTGTTCCAAAGCCTGATATGTTAGCACGGATTTCTTCAGTTAGATATTTTGTCTTCACCAATTTTTCAGTTTTCCCTCTACAGCCATCATACAAGTCATCAACTGAATCCTCTTCCATATTTAATGGATATCTCTGTAATAATAATGTTTTAAATGTTTTAATACCCAGTCTGTCATCCTATATCAAATGAGAAACATTTTAATATGCTTAGTAATAATGTAATCATGATTGTATACTAATATACAGGCTCTTAATTCAGTCTGACCTGTCCTGGGACAACTTGACTGGTGACAATGAGAATAAGAGCTGCAGTGATCAACATCCTGATTTAGTCTCAATCCTCAGATGTACAAAGAATAGAGATCAGGTATGAATATAATACAGCGAAGAAGCTGCAAATGACAACAAATACAACATTGTGTAATAAACAGAAAACAGCACATCACAACTTTAGTTTAAAATTTACACATGAAGATGCATTCAATATACTTTATAAAGAGCCATTTAAAAAAAAGCAAAACAATTTCTTTAACTCAAGCGTTACAGCAGACGACTAGCGTGAATGTCTTATAATATCTGCAAACTATTAGTTAAAATTCACAGGCATCTTTGGTGGACAAAATCATTTACAGTAACAAACCTTTTCAGATGTTCAGAATTCAGGCGATTTTTTTCCAGGATTCTTCAATTTTCAAAGTATCAAAGTTCAGTAAAGTGGATATGATGTTGTGATCTGGCAATAAGCAAGAAACTAAGAGGGTTTTATACTTTTGAAAGTAGTAGGCGGGTCAAAGGTTTCCAAGAAAATGACATCTGAATATTTAATGAGTATTTTTTTATAGTTATCATCTGTATAATGAAGGCTAGATGTCTTACAGTGGAGTCTCTATAAAGTCATTGCCTGGCAGCCATCTATCTCAGACAACTTGTAGCGTTGTGTTTTAATAGTGCAGGTACTTTTAAATGCTCAATTTAAAAATCTTATGAAAATGATCATACGATGGTATGGCCAGCAGCCATATCACCCTGTAGCCCAAGACTGGTTGCACACTGAAGCTAAGTAGGGTTAAGCCTGGTTAGTACTGGGAGACCTTCTGGGAAAACCACGTTGCTGCTGGTAGAGGTGTTAGTGAGACCAGCAGGGGGTGCTCACCCTGTGGTTTGTGTGAGTCCTAAAGGGCGATTTATAGTCGTGCGTAGGTCCTACGCCGTAGCTCTGTGATTGGTCCACCAGAACCCCTCCCGTCATGTAAAAAAACTGCGTCATAGGTATTTCCGTTTGAGACGGTGAAAACAAAGATGAGCCAAGTTGAGGAGTGATTTAACTCAAACTGCAACATAAGTCGCTGTTTATTTACTTCCATCATTGCTGGTCTTCTCAAATTATACACAACAAGTTGCTATTTCTTCTTCGTTTGTGGGTTAACTTGCTTAGCTTCTTCTTCTGTGACGACTTCTGCTGCTATTATGGTTACACGCGTGATTACTGCCAACCAGCGGTTTCGCGTGTGTTTGCACGTCGACGCGGACGGCGACGCACAAGTACAAATGAAAACCGACGCGGAACCTACGCCGTCGCTGCTACGCCGTAGGACCTACGCACGACTATAAATCGCCCTTTACACCCCAGTATTGTGATAGGGACACTATACTTTCAAAAAGCACCGTCCTTCGGATGACAAGTTAAACAGAGCCTGTATACTAACTTTATCACTTCATGAGTCTGTTTAAATGATTTCTGCAACTACAACCTACAGTACAGTACATGATCTAGCTGTAATACAAATGTTCACAGCAGGCCACCTTCTGGTGAAAGTTTATACCACTGTTTAAAATAACTAGAGATAAACAGCATAAACTATCAATATTATCCAACCAATGACAAACTATTTTAATAACTGATACTGCAGTAAAGTATTGACACTTAATGTTATAAAACAATAATATTACCTCCAGAGTTTATCCAAGAGTTTTTGTCTTTAAGTAACACAACCCAACTTTAATCTAGAGATCCTCTTGAATTCTTTTGAGAGTTTTCATCTCATGAAACTTCTGAAATAAGATTTTCTGGTTGTTTTTTGCACCAATCAAAACCAAACATTAAAGGAACAGTATGTAAGAAATTTATATCAATGAAAAGGAGTAGTCCACTTTATAGATGGGGCCCATTGACTTACCATAGTATTTTTTTTCCTACTATAAAAAGTCAATGGACCCCATCTTTAAAGTGGACTACTCCTTTAATCATAAAATTGCCTTGATATGTCACAATACATTAAGAAATCATTTTCATTTCAAATACTTATATCACTCACAACAGTGGTCTGGCCTGGAGTTGCAGCCCTCAACAGATGTTTATATTGTCATGTTGTGTATTGGCCACCAGTTGTGTGATTGCAGTACCAGTTTTGCCCACAAATGAGTTAAAATCTCCAAGAATCTAGAGCGTGCGAACAAGAGTGTGCATGCGATACTGTGGTCCAAACGCAACCCAGTCTCACGAAATTTCGTTATATAGTCACGTCTTTTTTTGATTCTTTTTTCGTGATATTATCACGAATTTTCGCATTTTTTCGTGATCGTATAACGAATTCCTGTTTTCATGTGATTGTCACGTATTGGTTACTCAACTGTTTTGTCCTATTTTCTTACCATTGTTTAGGGTTAGATTTACATAAAATGACGTCCCTACCCAAACCCAACTCTAACCCTAACGCCAGGCGACATATAAAAAAATTAATCAGAAAAAATAGTATAAACCAATGTATAAAGTGACATTCTAATGCAAGCACCAAATCTAACCCTAAACCGAAGCGACAATGGTTTAAAAATAGGAAAAAGCAGTTGAGTAACCAATACGTGACAATCACATGAAAATAGGAATTTGTTATACGATCACGAAAAAAGAATCAAAAAAATACGTGACTATATCACGAAACTTTGTGAGACTGGGTAGTCTAAACGGCAGAGAGGGAGGGGGAGGCCTTGCGTGTGTGCGCTAGTGTGCCTCATTAAGCGCATGTAAGACAGAGAGAGCATCCTGATTGGCCTGTTTCGGTAAATCAACCAATCAATTTTCAGTGTGGGCGGGTTTTTATCTCTTCTCCCGAAGCAAATTTATTTGTGTATCTAGAAACAGAAGCTCCATGGCAGAGGGAGAGTGCCCCAAAAAATGAAAATATAAAACGCATTTTACGACAGACTACACAAAAGTGTACCCCTGTCTAATAAGTGTAAAAAATAATGTCAACCTTGCACGCTATGTAACAGTGACTTTAGCATTGCCCAAGGTGGGTTATATGATTGCTAAAGACATGTTGAGGTGAGTTCAACAAGTTTAATTTCATGTGCATTTTTTTTTTAGGCCGGTGTTCCGACGATCTGTGCTACCTCTCAGAATGAGCTACCTACACACTCTGCGCATGCACATTACGTTGAAACACTTGGAAGGCTCTCATCTGAAGTCCCGCCCATAATTTTGAGCTACCTTGCCTCACATCTGGATAACTGTGTAAGTAATAAATCCTGTTGAATTAAAATACTGTTTTCACTGCATAATCGAATCTTTTAAAGTAATTTTTTAATAATCTATGTTTTGTCTGCGAAAAAACGAGGTGTAAATTTAAGTTACGAGATTGTCGCAAACGGGGTTTACCTTGCCCTGAGGCACAATGTTTAATAAAGCGCTTGAGGTAAACACATTGTGCGGAATTAAATACTATTTTCTTTGCAAAGTTGAATCTTTTCAAGTAAATATGTAATATCTGCGTTGACATTGACGCCATTTAGCAATCCTTTATAACAAAAAACGTGTTGTATAACATTATCGCAGATGAGTTTTAGCATCAACAACTTTATTGTAATATTAGACTTTTAACGTTATTACTTTACTTGTATTACACTTTTATGCTGCACAATTTTTCACAGGGTAGTTTTTTAGGACTATTTTAAACAAGACACTGGGATGTTTTAAATACTCTTCACGGGTTTTATTTTTTATTTTAGATGATTTTTAGTGAGCACGGGTATATCTTGTAATTTGGTGACCGACTTCACATTAAAAAAACTACTAATTTACATGCTGTTAAGATGTATATGTAATCTATACTTGCATAGTGCACCACAATACATGTTTGATGTCTCATAGAAAATGAATAATTATAAGGGCAATTCTAAATTAAGGTCTTTCTCTACCTCTTCTTTGTTATATGATTTCTGCTTTATATTTAGTCAGCAGGTGGTTTTACTTCTGTTAGTGTGGATTTATATTAAGTCTGCTAAAAGTGGTATAACTTTATGCACGTCCACTGAAGATCCATCTCCTGCCATCTGTCTGCTCCTGACTCCTTTTTTCTTTCTGGAGAGAAGATACACTGAGGTGTTGACACTTCTTACGAATAACACATACCCCAAAGACCTTAATAAAACAGAAACACAAAATTTGAGGCGATATGCAGCAAAATGTAGAGTAACAGGTTTGTGTGAATTAATCTTTTTGCCAAAAATGCTTTAAATAAATTTATATCAGAAACTAAATTTAGTTAATGATTTCAGATGGCATGCTGTATTATGGGAGAAGGAAGGCAGTAAGGACCAAGGAGGAATGCAGGGCATTGTTTGACGAGTTCCACAGCACCCCTATTGGTGGCCACAGTGGGATTTTTAAAACACGAAATGCCCTGTGTGCCAGGTATTACTGGCCAGGGATGACCGTGGATGTCGAACAATTGGTAATCATATATTTCTATATAATTATATAAAGGCACATGCCGTTAAACTTTTACCAAGCTTAGTAGTTTGAATTATAGCATGTGTCTCCAACATTGTTTCTGGAGGGCACCCTCTGCATATTTTAGTTTTAACCGTAATTAATTTTTAGGTAGCCCTGAACAAATAGACAACTAGCAGGCTCAGGTGTGTTTGATTGTTGTTGGATCTAAAATCTGCAGGACAGGTGCCCTCCAGGAACAGGGTTGGAGACCCATGAATTATAGGCTGCTTCCAAAAGCTCTAAAAATGTTGCCTTCAGAGGCAGCATTCCAAGGCAGGAAGGCATCAAGGAACATCCAAATCCAAAGTTTCCTTTACTTCCTGTCTCTCGAGATACCTTCAAACAATTCTGTTCGTGTGTGTGTTTGGAGATTGTGATTGGTCAAGTTAGAAAAAAAGGAGGCAAAGAATAGATTGACACTTTAAACACTTTTGATTGCATTTCTAGCAAGAAATTAATATTGTAGTTTTCAAATATGGGATTAGTTATCACAAAGGGGCCCTCTGTTTACATTTCAAACAGAATTCCATTACGCTGCTTATAGACGGTTTCATCAGATGCACGTACGCTGACGCGATACACGTCTGGGGGCGTATTACAGAGACTTTCTATCTTAGGTCTTAACTTAAGATATGATGTGTTAAGTTAAGATTTTTCACAAATTCATATTACAGAAGCAAATCTTAAATTGATTTAGGATTCTCATCTTATCTCACCAAATCTTATCTCATCTCTAGTTAGGAAATCCCAAATCGCTTAATCATGTTCGGCTATCAACTGTCAGGTCTGTTACCAAGCAACCAGCAAAGTGTGAGCTGCTGCTACAGTAAACAAAAGAATTTTCCTTTTAATTTCAATGGGCCAGAAAAATACATTTGATTAAATTCAAAGTAATCGTAGTCTGTGCTTTTTGTATTAGTGTTTTAGCACATCATCTATCAGTTACCATTCAATTTAAACATTTAGCAAATGTGACTTACAAAAATTAAAAAAATGATTCTTCCTAAGTGCTAGGATACTATTGTACATTTCAACATTTGATAGCGACATGACAAGAAATAGATGCTGAGTCAAGTGTGTACTGTATTCACTATAATCCCATCAAGTGTTCAAGGATAAGATAACTGTTTTTTAATAATGAGGGATGACAGAAATTGAAAGATCGCTCCACTATTGAGAAACATTGTGATTATGTGAATGTGTGAAGGTAAAAAACATTCAAAGAGTAATCCAAAAACAAACATTGATGTTTTTCATCCTCCACTTTGTTAAAAATGTAATGTCATTCTCCCGCAGTTCTATCATAATGTGATTGTTTCAGCTGGCTCTCGTTAAAGTTTTAAGTTAGGACACCTGTGAGGTTACCCTAAAGTTAAGACCGTTTTTAGGATGTTTTGTCAAGTTAGGATGCTTCTGTAATACCACTTTCCTATCTGCAGTTAAGATAAGATAATGCATTTAGGAACATCATTCTGTAATAGCTTTACTCTTAAATGAGGTCCTAACTGAAATTACCATGGTTACCAAACAGTTAAGATAAGATTTTAAAGTTAGGACTTTTCTGTAATACGCCCCCTGGATCCAAACTTTACTTCCGGTTTTGTTTTTTTAATGGTCTGACTACTAGTTGCTAAACTGATTTCTTGAACAAATGTCTCGTCGAAAATAACAAATGTTTTGATTTCCTAGATCAGTGGTTCTCAAACTGTGCAGGCCCCTTGTGTACGGTGCATTCCTTCGCGGCCCCCCAAAGAAAATTTATGACAAAAAACTGTTCTAAAATCTAACATTTTAATTAAACAAAACATATTAAGTTATACAAAGCAGTGCTGTTGGTTAGTAGCCTTATTTTTTTTAGGTTTCATTACACAGAATTCATGATAAATGAATGTATTTTATAAAATGTCATAAAACTGGGGCCCCCCTGGCACCATCTCGCGGCCCCCAGTTTGAGAACCACTGTCCTAGGTAATCTATGTGTTGTTTTTTTGCTTGTTATATAAATAAACTACGTTTAAAGAACTTTGTTGTTGTTTATTCTTAGCGCAGTTTACCGGAAGTTACGTGCGGACCACGACAGGCGCTTGTTTATGTTGTTACTGTTGAAACCGTCTATAGGGCTGTGACGGTTGTCATAACACCGCACCACCATGATGGTGAAGTGCTACCCCAAGTGTTGTCCATGTCACATACCATGGAAAATATAAAGTACAATCTCACCCAGCGAGATTAGCCAGCAGAGTTAGTGCGCTATTTGCCAGGGGAGGCAACTGAACTGATATCAGTGAATACCCTTGGGGTGCGGAACAATAAGGCAAGATATTTTCTCTTGTAGGGCTGTAACGTTTAATCGTGTAATGTGCGTTTTCTCAATGACTGAATTTTAATGAATTACTGTGAAATCCCGGCATTTCCTAAAGCCAGGAAGCGTTCTCGTGCAGAATTTTTTTTTGTACCACAGAAGAAGTAGCATTACAAACACAGGTATTTTCATGATAATAAAGAATATTTTGAATGATTTTGTGTGAGGAGTGTTATATGCACATTAGAAACGAATCATACTCATAATGATTTTAGATTGATAAGGACTTCCTTCTGACCAAATGCCGTAGTACACGCACAAGCTGTGCATGAAACACAGCCTTGCGATTCAGAATCGTTTTCAGATGTTTTTAATGGGACACGCGATTAATCATTACAGCCCTACTCTCTTGGTCAAGCAAGTTTGTAAAAAAAAGTATCAATCTGCACTACCAGTACACCATTAGAAAACGTTTTCAGCAAGGCTGGAAACATTATAACCCCAATAAGGTTCCTCAATTGAACTGTGTGTTGTGTCATGGATGGAAGTGCTACAAATAAACACGAATACAGGCGCCGATTCCATAGGTGCTCCTCAGCTCAGCTCGAGCACCCGTCGAAATTGCCAAGCACATATGCTCAATTGCTTCAGATTTGCTTCACATATCTTGTCTAAAACCATGCTGAAAACCTGACCGCGTCACTTTCCTCCTTTTCAAAGTGCTTGGGTGCTCCACACTGTTCAACTTATCTGTAATTTCTACAGTTACTTACCACAAAATGCCCAGTAAAATATCATCATTTTCTTTTCCAGTTCATTACTGTAATATGCATTGCATTATGGGTATTAATATTTAATTTATAGTGATTTACTGTATGTTTTGCGGTAGACTGCTGTAAAACAACAGCAGTAGTGCTACTGTAGTTGAATAAAACGGTGTTATAAAAGCATATAAAAGCATATGGAAAAATAAAATATATCTACACTGTAAAAAAATTGCTGTAATTTTGCAGCTGGTTGCCAGTAACTTACTGTAGAAGATAAAGTCTGAAAATGTTTGATGTTCATTTAACTTTGAACAAAATATTGCCAGTAAATAACATAAATGTAAAATCTACAGTAAGTTACTGGCAGCTAGTTGCAAAATTACAGCAATTTTTTACGTGACGTTTAACCCGGAAACCGTAGCAAAACATTGCGCACCCACCGCATCGGTTTAAACTTGAACATGCCCCTGGTTTAGAGTCTAAAGACTATTTGATTGGACAGGACATCTGAAAGAACCTGACATGCAAAATGATGTCATTAAAATTGTTGATTTGTATTTGTGACAGTAATGCCGAATTCAGACTGCATGATTTTCAAACTAGTCGGGTCACCTGTGGTTTCACACTGCGTGATTATCTGGGGTAGCGTTCAGTCGTTGCTGTTTCAGACTGCATGATGGATTGACGACAGGGGTTTTCATATTGCATGACTGTACCGTAAGAAGAATCGGCGATAACTTTGTCCCGGTCCACAAACTACGTCTCACAACCAAACGCACGGGAGAAGTGACGCGAATTCAACAAAACGAGGTCACGCGTGCAATACCTGAGCTCTCACGTGAGACTGGGATTATTATTAAAAATGGTAGCTCGCAAGAAGCTTGCCATACAAATTGCATGTGTGCTCATTTGCAGCAGAAAGAAGAAGAAATAAAGATTATGAGACTCCTCCCCGAACTTCCAGCTGCCCTGTATCTTGCTCTCTCATTGGCTGTAGGTCATCGCCGATGTTATTGTCAGTCAAAACACATTTCACACGGCATAATTTTGAATCGCCGACAGGTCCAGATATTTAGCATGCCAAATATCTCACGTGTGTCGGCGACTCGTCGGCGATCCTCTCAGAACGCGTCTTTTATAATTCACACTGTGTGATTGTCACTCGCGTGCACGAGCATGGATTTGCCTGTGATTTCGGGCATTTGTCGGCGATTTCGCAAAACCTGTCGGCGAGTCAAAATCAGGGCTAAAATCGTGCAGTCTGAACTCGGCATAAGAGACTGTATATTATGAATGTATATATCTTCTACAGAATTCTCTCATTGTTATTGTTTTAATTCACACTAATTTATAGATAACCTTAAAGGGATAGTTCACTCCATAATGAAAATGTTGTCATTAATTTTCTCACCCTCGATTCATGCCACACCCATCATCCATCTTTAGAACACAAAATAAGATATTTTTGATGAAATCCAAAAGCTTTCTGGCCCAGAAAGTTACTAATTACATTGTTAAAATAATCCATGCCGAAGTGAAGAAAAGAGAATACTTTTTACAGGGAAAAAGTCACCTACTTCATTCACTATGTATGTGTCTATCGGGTACTCATGCCAGGACCAATGTGGCTCTGTCAGTCAATTTAAACACGTGTGACGTTGTCACGCATGGACTTTGATGCTCTCATGAACTTAGATCAGAGACTGACACATTAGAGAATAAAATGTGGCATGAAGTCTTTTTGTTTTTTCCTCAAAGAGAGTATGTTTTCTTGCTTTATGAAATCAAGAATTTACCACTGCAGGCACTTGGACTATCTTAATGTCTTTACCGCCTTTCTGGGCCTTAAACGTGGTAGTTGCATTGCTGTAAGTCAGGAGTCAGAAAGCTTATGGATATAATCAAAAAGTCTTAAAGGACAAGTTCGGTATTTTACACTTAAAGCCCTGTTTCAGATTGTTTATGGTGAAATAGAACGGTTTTGACTGAAATTTCGACATATGCGGCTGCCCTGAGAATTTTCGGATGTTTGTGTTTCAGGATGCGCTACCTGCGTTTCAAGCCTTTTATTTAGTCTGGAAGCACATTCTGATGGGTATGACGTGCTGACATGATGCGCTACCTGCGTTACAAGCCTTTTATTTAGTCTGGAAGCACATTCTGATGGGTATGACGTGCTGACATGATGCGCTACCTGCGTTACAAGCCTTTTATTTAGTCTGGAAGCACATTCTGATGGGTATGACGTGCTGACAGGATGCGCTACCTGCGTTACAAGCCTTTTATTTAGTCTGGAAGCACATTCTGATGGGTATGACGTGCTGACAGGATGCGCTACCTGCGTTACAAGCCTTTTATTTAGTCTGGAAGCACATTCTGATGGGTATGACGTGCTGACATGATGCGCTACCTGCGTTACAAGCCTTTTATTTAGTCTGGAAGCACATTCTGATGGGTATGACGTGCTGACAGGATGCGCTACCTGCGTTACAAGCCTTTTATTTAGTCTGGAAGCACATTCTGATGGGTATGACGTGCTGACAGGATGCGCTACCTGCGTTACAAGCCTTTTATTTAGTCTGGAAGCACATTCTGATGGGTATGACGTGCTGACATGATGCGCTACCTGCGTTACAAGCCTTTTATTTAGTCTGGAAGCACATTCTGATGGGTATGACGTGCTGACATGATGCGCTACCTGCGTTACAAGCCTTTTATTTAGTCTGGAAGCACAATCTGATGGGTATGACGTGCTGACATGATGCGCTACCTGCGTTACAAGCCTTTTATTTAGTCTGGAAGCACATTCTGATGGGTATGACGTGCTGACATGATGCGCTACCTGCGTTACAAGCCTTTTATTTAGTCTGGAAGCACATTCTGATGGGTATGACGTGCTGACAGGATGCGCTACCTGCGTTACAAGCCTTTTATTTAGTCTGGAAGCACATTCTGATTTTTAATCTGTGTTAATGGTAGCTCATTCTGAGAAAGAAGCACATTTTGTCAGACTATTGTGACAACATGAACTACCAGTAGCACAATCTGAGGAGGTAGCACAGATTGTCATGGTCTTGTCAGACCTTCTGTGCTAGATTGAGGTCTGAGTACATCTGACAGGACCATGACAGTATTATGTTCTGTGTGGGGGACATGTGGAGTCATATTGTGTGTGTGGCTTCCACATGTTCCCAGTGTCTTGTCGCTGTCATGATCTTGCCAGACCTTAGTATAGGTTCAGGTCTATGTTCTGAGGGCAAGGTCATGGCAGCATTGTGGTCTGTGTGGGAACACGTGTTTTTCACATTATGTATTTGTGTCTCGTGTTCCCAGTGTCTCGTCACTTTTACCCTGCTCCCTTACGTACTCGTGTCTTACGTAATGAATTATGTTCACCTGTTCCCCATTGATGTGGTGTCTTTATAATGCCCTCTTGTTCTCTGTCGTGTGCGCGTTCGTTGTCGTATCTCAGTGTTCATGTGCTCCGTGTTATTGAGATCTGTTACTGTACTTGTGTTTATTAGTTCCTGCATTTTGTGTTCCATCACAATGTTTAGTTTATGCTCTGTTTTACCCCCACGTGGGTGTTTCTGTTCTGTTAATAAATCTATAGTTTATTTTTATACATTTCCTGCGTTTGGGTTCTCCTTAAGTTTTGTGTTAACCATAACGTGACACAGATAGTCAGAACACCGGCTAACTTAGGTGCCAAGGACATAAAAACAACAAACTCCTTAGACCTGTTTAAAGTTGCAATGGAATATAAATAAGAACAGTAAAAATTGATCTACTTATTTTAAAATAATTAACAAATAATTGAGTAACACTACAATAAGGTTAATTTGTTAACATAAGTTTACTACATTAGTTAACATGAACTAATGAATTGCACTTCTAAAGCATTTTTTTAATCTTTGTTAATGTTCATTTAAATATTTACTAATACATTATTCAAATATTGTTAACATTAGTTAATGCACTGTGAACTAACATGAACAAACTATGGACAGCTGTATTTTTTTACTGATGTTAACAAAAATGAACAAATACAGTAACAAATGTACTGCTTATGGTTAGTTCATGTTATTTAATACCATATCGGTATACAAGTAAAGTCATGTTCTTTGGCTAAATGTTATATTCTTGTCCTTATTTCTTTTATTCTCCTGGGGGGAGTGGCTGGGTTTGTGGAAGGGGTTTTCAAGATACCTCCCTGAAATGACTTTTTTGTGTTAAAATATAACAAAAGTTGTGTTAAAAGTAACACAAAATGTGTTGTTACAATAATAACCCCAAGATGGGTGGATTCCGGGAAAACACATTTAATGTGTTGTCCCAGAATCAACTTTAATGTGTTTTTTAACACATTCGTTCTAAGAGTGTAGATCAGTAAAAGCTGATGATCAACACTTCCTTTTAAATGCAGTTAGATATTAAATAAACTGATCTGAAATCAGGAAGTTTGCCTGTTGAACAAACCAACAAGTAAAGGTGGCGCTGAAAAGCTCAATGATAAAAACCTTTAGGTTTGGACTGGCAAATACCGATTGCAATTGGATTTCCTTCACTTCCACACAAAACTCCACAAGAAGTTTATAAACATACAGTACAGTGTTGTCATTTGAATTGGTTCTGCCCTAGTTACGCCCTAGTTATTTGAGTTAAGTGCTTATTGTAAATATGTATTCATTCAATTATTTTATTTAGTATATTTGTATTTTTTATTGTCGGCTGATTTTTTTGTCTTAATCCATCCCTGTTTATAGTCAACAAACACACACAAACGGAACTTGCAGATTTTTTTTCCAAGCTTGTATTCTGGTCTTTATACCAAAGAGGTGTTCGGTGTCTTGTTAATGTCAATTTAGTTTTAACCTAAAAAAAATGATTGATTTAATGCTACCAGCAAATACACATTTTACCATCACTGCCATGAAACAGAGCTGTTTACATCACAAAAGTTTTGCTTCCACCTCCAAACTAGCAGCATGTTCAGCATTATAGACTGAAAAATAAAAAGGTTTTTTTTATTATACAGAAGATGCAAAAAAGTTATATATTACTTTCTTAATAAATAAAGAAATTAAGTTAAAAAAAATCTCTTTTATTAATGACACATACAGGCACATCTTATCAGATCTTGACTTATCTTATTTCAGTATCATTTTACTCCACTGCAGTTACATAAGAACAGAAAAAAACTCTTAAATTCGATCAGTTAATAAAGATCTGTGAGATTAAACATTACTGGCAGATATGTCTGGTTCAGATTAGGGTTGGTCAGTGGTCTTCCAGGAGACAGATTGGATATCGCTGACATAAGCATGCATGTTCGGTCTTATCACCATAAGTGTGGTTACTTCATGATAAATCAGCAAACGCTGAAGATCAGCACTTTTCAATGTTAAATGAAATCAACTGATCTGAATTTGGTGCATGGATTAATTTCCAGCTTTATCTTCCTGGTCGGAGAGCCTTGACTCTGTATTTAAAGCAGAAGACGACTTCACTGTGCTTCACACATCGCTGGACTGAACAGTGACTACAATGAGCATCTTTTGGTTCATAACTACACTGCTACTGCTGCACTCCTGCACCCCAGGTAATCCGACTACACTAATAACAGTTTCTCATAACCGTTTAAATAGTTTAAAAAGTCTTAAAATAGGAGGAAATAACGGTAAGGAGTCCATTCCACACAGCCGCCCATACATGCTCTACATTCGTGACAAACAAACACATACAGCATGTGGTGGATTTTTGATAAGGAAGATTTTGGGTTTGACGGCTACCCACTGAAAAAAAGAGTGAGTAAAATAATATACTATCAGTGACATCAAAACATCTATGCATTGGTTATAGAGTTAATTTGATCAATACCACATTTTCAATGACCTTGTTCTTCTAATAGAAAAATTTAGTTTTCAATTTTTAACTAAGCTTTTATAATTCGTTATAGTGAAGTATAAGAAGCAAAGTTTGTGTTTTGATGTCACTTATAGTATATTAGATTTTTTTCTGTTCTTATGTAACTGCAGTGGAGTAAAATGATACTGAAATAAGATAAGTCAAGATCTGATAAGATGTGCCTGTATGTGTCATTTATAAAAGAGATCCATAAAATGTTGATTTTTTTACTTAATTTCTTTCTTTATTAAGAAAGGAATATATTACTTTTTTGCATCTTCTGTATAATAAAAAAACCTTTTTATTTTTCAGTTCATAATGCTGAACATGCTGCTAGTTTGGAGGTGGAAGCAAAACTTTTGTGATGTAAACAGCTCTGTTTCATGGCAGTGATGGTAAAATGTGTATTTGCTGGTAGCATTAAATCAATAATTTTTTTAGGTTAAAACTATATCAATTAAAATTGTACAGATATCCTTTGTAAGACAAAAAAAAACATTTATAGTAACAAACCTTTTCAGATGTAAAGACCTTCGAGTGAATTTGGTTCCAGTAAGAAGTTTCAATGTATCAAACTGAAAGTTCAGTAAAGTAGTGAAGTGTACAGAATGTTGCATACTTGCATGCACGAATGAGAAACAACTTATTGGGTTTTATATTTAAAATAATATTCAGACCAAAGGCACTCAATTATAAGAATCCATTCTTAAGAGAACGCTTAGGTTACTCACGTAACCCCGGTTCCCTGAAATAACGGGAACGAAGCATTGCGTCAGTTAGCTGACGCTATGGGGGAAACTCCTGTTTACTCCGTGACTGAAGCCTATTGGTTAACGTCTGTACAAAGTACAGACCAATGACGTTTGAACCCGCGCGCGGGAGGAACGCGTCCTTATATAAGCGCGGTTCAATCGTCAGGAGCTCATTATATTCGACTGAAGCGCGCAGCCGAATAACACTCGCTGCGTAGACGTTTGTAGCACGGCAAGAGACGCAATGCTTCGTTCCCGTTATTTCAGGGAACCGGGGTTACGTGAGTAACCTAAGCGTTCCCTTTCAATACGGTTCACTTCGCATTGCGTCAGTTAGCTGACGCTATGGGGGAACGTAATCCCATCACGCCGTGCATACACAACGTACTGAAGTGCCTTACCGGAGAGACACTGCGTGTGGCCCTATACCCGGCATATTCACAGCTTCAAAAGCAAATGAGTAAGCACCATATAAATTGTTGACGCGCACACGGTGGGGTTTTAAACGCACCGGGGGCACATAACATAGCACAAGACGGCGAGGTACCGAGCGCGCCGCGGCTGTGCGAGATAAGTAAATTCAGAGTCACGTTGGTGAGCTCGCTGAGCGCACCGTGGTGTACACATAAAACGCATGAGCGTGCATGATTGAGCCGAGAGAACCTGCGCTCGTAGGGCAGGGACGTCTAAGCTGTACAATCTGACAACGTAGACGGCGAAGACCAGCCGGCCGCGTAGCAGATATCAAATATAGATATAGATACCCCTGTAGACCAAGTTCATGAAGAAGCCAAACTCGCAGAGAGTGGGCTCTATATAGGACATAGCTCATAGAGGGGCGTGAGCCAGTGCGATGGTTTCAACGATCCATCTAAATAACCACTGTTAGCAACAGACATACGTAGTGAGTGATCTGCGAAGCTCACGAACGGCCGATCTGACTATAATATGCGGCAGAACGGTTCGTAGCGTGGGATTATACAGATACCACAATAGTGTGAACCCAGGTGCACCCTCGAGCGCATCGGGATGCATATAGGTAGTATTATAGTGCACAGATCGGTGAGCTTTCCAAGCGCGCCGTAAATGTGTATTGACTATAAATTGCACGGGCACAGGTGAACACTTGAATACATCGTGAATGCATATAGATGAATCAGAGTGTTATAATGCACAGGCCGGCAAGATTCTCGAGCGCGCCGTCATGTGTTCTGATAATAAATTGTGCGCACACGGGTGAACTCTTCAGTGCACCGTGAATGCGTATAGATAAATCAGTGCACAGAACGTGCCGTGAATGTGTACAAATATGATTGATGAACGTAACGGTGGGCACCCAACGCACCGTGAACGTACACAGATGAACAACAATGTATGTGTCACAAATCATAACACAGCTGTGTATACAGGTGAGCTTTCCCAAGCGCATCTTATTGTATACCAAAATGTTATAGCGTGTACATGTGAGCTTCTCTAAGCGCACGGTGGACGCATATAATTAAAAACCATATCGTGCATACAGGTGAGCTAATGGGCGCACCTTTAATGCAACAAACCTCAGTAGTGCGCGAAGCAGGGATGTCGAAGCTGTAAACTGACAACGTGGACGGCGGGGACCAGCCGGCCGTGTCACAATTGTCAAATGAGAAACCTCTAAGACCATGCCCATGCTCTAAGACAAGTGAGCATAATTGTCACGGGAGGTGATAACGTCAACGATCCATAAATAGCCTGTATTGACAGGTGCTCTAGTGAGTGATCTGTGACGCAGATGAACAGCTGATCGTCTGATGTACGTCAGACGTATGTGTCATCCAGGACCTT
Organism: Misgurnus mizolepis; assembly: GCA_025389145.1. Taxonomy (NCBI): domain Eukaryota; kingdom Metazoa; phylum Chordata; class Actinopteri; order Cypriniformes; family Cobitidae; genus Misgurnus; species Misgurnus mizolepis. The sequence continues at coordinate 34,490,902 of JAIFKI010000008.1, read as the reverse complement.
GGACAGTTCCAGAGCGCTGTGCCTCGGGCACCGTCCGCATCTGAGAAATGACAGGCTTATGAATAAAGTGAATGGCCAGCCGTAAAAGCATGGTTCGCTGTTACCGCCGCCGTCCGCATCTGAGAGATGACAGGCTTGTGAATTAAATGAATGGTCGGTCGTAAAAGCGTGGTTCGCTGTTATCACGGCCACATAGATATAGGTAGGGGAGAGAGCCGCCGTGCCTCTGTAGTGAGGAGAAAGTGTTCCACCCACGATTCGCGGGGGGTATTGACTTTCAAATGTCACTAGACAGAATGGATCAGACTTTGCATAAGGACGCCTCGTGAAAGGGGTCCTAGCAGCTTGTGTCAATGTGTCATAAGGCACGTAATGTAGGTCGTGTCCCACGGATGCCATCTCCGCACGCCCATCGTAATGGGTTAATATTGGTAGTTTAAGCATGAGATGCGTATCACTCTGATTGAACATAGCTTATAAAGCGATGCAATGAGTTTATAAAGGAGATGACTCGTCAGCTTGTTCAGGGGGCGAGATCTCAGTCTGGTTCGGTAAATAATGAAACCACCGTAGATTGCCCGACCGCATTATCACAATAACACGGTCGAGAGTGCTGCAGTGCTAAATCATCCTCTTAATGTACCGTATTCACAGTACAAGGTGATTTATATGAGACAAACGGCGTTCCACGCGCCGAAGGCTGATTGCCGTCGTAAAGCGTGTTCAACCCACAGCAAATGCTGGGCTAGCTCGTAATGACAGCACTTCATGCAGCAGTGTGTAACTTAAGCAAGCTTCCCGGCCGTCAGCTCGGGGCGGGACCTTTGCTTAGTCAAACTGAAGTGGACTTATGAACAATGCCACGATATTCAGCTTTCTGAGGCTCGTTAGAGGGGTACGTGCGCCCGTCTTAAACGAGATGCCGCGCGCGTCTGACTGTGCGCGCGCTTTAAGCTTTGAAACTTATTGTGGCGGGTAGCAAGCTCACTTGAGGTTGATATTACCCTTAATATCTCCGAGTATTGGAGCGGAGGTGTGAGCGTCTTCGGATCCGCTAATATAAATCAGCTATATGGCCGAAAAACGTCATAAACCGCTTGGCTGTAAGCCTTTGAGTGGCCGTCCGGAGAGGGCGCGATTCAAACGCTTGGAGCCATGCAAAAGTCTGAGGCTGTCCTTCCTCTAGGAAGAGAGAATAACAGCCGTAAGACCGTGCTCGTTTGCGCCATCAGCATCGTAGCGGAGAAACTGAGGTGGGCTGCGAGCGAATTTGGCAGAAAGGTGTTAGAGACACCGTACAGTCGTGGGGTGTCAATACACAGTATATGGCCAAACCGGGGTTTTTTTCGGCTAGCGTCGATAGAATTATGGACAGCGGGCCGTGTGTGCGTATTACTGATTGCTTGTCAGTAAGGCGATAAAGTGTTTAGAGACACCGTACAACCGTGGGTGTCAATACACAGTATAGTAAGCACGGAAATTACTCTTTTTAGAGGAATTAAATACCGTTCGCCACTATAGTGAGGTCGCATAGCCGACAGTATTACACAGTATGTTTGGATAAACAGCACACAGAAAACATTTCAGGGCAGTCCAGCCGAGGCGCGACATAACCCCTTTTTCCCAGACAGTTTCGTTCTCTGTTGATGCAGCTATGCTGCGGAGACCAGAGCTCAGCCGTTCAGGTGCACAAGCCTCAGTAGTGACGGTGACCGAACGGCTCACGGAGCAGGGTAGTATGTCTAGGTAGTTTAATGTCAGACTGAACCCATCGCAGAGAGGAAGTCTGCCGCGAGGCCCGCGGTTTTGCCGTTTATTAAAAGGGCAGAAAAACCGGGTATATATATATAAGAATGTACCAATATTCAGCGCACTGATATAGGACGGGACTGAATAAGGGGAGGTATTCGGGCCTCAGTATATTATAAACAAATTCGTTCTGCCTCTGATTCCGTCTAAACCAGAGAGAAATTACCAGGCAGACGAAAAATGAGCTATCTGAAGTGAGATCGGCTCAGGCCAGTAAAGCTCTATAATAAGTGTTTTAGCGCTCCAATAGAGGCGTGTCCGCCTTATCGAGCAGACGAATGAGATCGTGCCGCTCCAGGAGGGGAGGGGCATGAAGCTCTCTTATAATGAGTGTTCTTGGTGCTCCAATAGCGGCGAATCGGCCCTATCGAGCAGACGAATGAGATCGCGCCGCTCCAGGAGGGGAGGGGCATGAAGCTCTGTAATCGTTGAACACTGGACAGCTGCATTTAGAGGCAGCGAGCCGTAATACCGCGTGCTAGCTAAGCCGTTAAGAGACCTCACCACTGTGGGGAAAGGAGCGAGGGACTCCGCGAGCGTGGAGCACGAGTGGCTGTGCTATGACAGAGACAGGGGCAGACCGCCCGTGTTTGCTTGTCGTATGCATCTATCCAGGTCTACGGTTCCCGCTTGTTCATCTCAACAAGAGAGGAACGGCAGAGGGGAGCAGCAACACAGACAGAACAGCCATGCGTCGTGACGGTATCACCCGATGCACTCGGGGGATTAATATATGTGCCAGAGATCTCGCCACTGAATGTGAAAGGAGCGAAGGGACTCTGTAAGCATGAACGGTTGCGGTGTGACAGAACACAGGGGGGGTTAGTCCGTGTGTGCTTGTCTATGCATCCATCTAGTCTCATGGCTCGCCGTGTGTTCATCCCGGCGAGAGAGGAACAGCAGGGGGAGCACGAAACATGGATAAGACAACCAAAGCATAAGCGCGGTCCCGGCGTGGGAGGTGCCAGACCGGTAACGCGCTCGGAGGAAATTCATAGCAGAGAGGCTCACCGAGCCGCTGTGCTGGACGCTATTACAACAGCGCCTGCTCTTTTAGCTTATAGCTTTATATTAAAAATATTGATCTTACCGGGCGGCCGCAGGGGAGACCTCGTCAGGCGTGTGTCCGCTGCACAGGGCTCGAACCACGGCAAGCGAAGGCTATCTTCGGTTCTCGGCCGGAAAGCGGCAGGGGAAGACGCTAGACCTGGACTCTGCTATCTTCGGTTCTCAGCCGGAAAACGGCAGGGGAAGACGCTAGGCCTGGACTCCGCTGCAGGGCTTTTGTCAACGGCGAGGTAAGGCTTCTTCTTTTTCTTCGGAGCAGCGAGAGGTTCGCGCTGAAGGAGAAAATAATGAGCTCCTGACGATTGAACCGCGCTTATATAAGGACGCGTTCCTCCCGCGCGCGGGTTCAAACGTCATTGGTCTGTACTTTGTACAGACGTTAACCAATAGGCTTCAGTCACGGAGTAAACAGGAGTTTCCCCCATAGCGTCAGCTAACTGACGCAATGCGAAGTGAACCGTATTGAAAGGGAACTGAGTATTTCTAAATATGAAGTTCCCACTATTGCAATTATATTACACATTTTTTCATCTGACTGTGGATGTTTTCAGGACACAAATAGACTTTTTATGCTGACTTCACAACATAAGTACACATGCTTTTATTGTTACACAGTTACAAGAGCAGATACACAAAACTCTGCTGCATTATATTATTTCTCGTCAGTTCTAATAGTTTTTTTTTTTTTTTTGAGGCACAAATGACAAAAAGCAAAAAAAAAAAAACAGCGGAGAAAATTAACATTTATCGGACTAAATACAGAGCATTTCAGTTATGCACTGCAAGTTGTTTGGGATAAAAGCGTCTGCCAAATCCATTAATGTAAATGGAATAAAAAATAGGCATTCAAGTACAGTTACTTAATAAGAAAAGACCTTAAAATGTTTTTCAATATTGCTTTAAAGAGCATCTATTATCCGATTCATGCTTTTACATTTCCTTTGGTGTGTAAGAGTGTATTGGTAAATGTTAATGATATGCAAAGGTACGAATCCCAAAGTAAACAATAAGCAAACAATTCCTCCCGCTTCTGACATTCCTGTAAGTAGTTTATGTTTTCATGTTTAAAACCATTACTACCGACTAAACCATGATTCAAACACGAGTTTTGTGCAGGGCAGAGTAGCGCTTGTTTGTCGTTTCTACAAACACAAATGCAGACATGATTTTAATGTTTTAGTATTCTTAACTTACCAATCTGTTACGTTCTCTATACAAAATAGTAGCAATGTAATAAGTGCTCTTATTCAATTTTATTTCTGTAGCACTTTTCACATTTGTTCATCGCACCAAAGCAGCTTCACATAAGAACACACAAAAAAAGCAAAGAACAACAAAGCATATCAGTTTTAAATATTGTTTAGGATGGAGTACTTGAAGTTACATGGAGTTATTTCTTATTTAAATAATGTAATAATTTCCCCACTCCAATTATGAACACACATTGAATGCATAATAAAAGTCTATTTGTGTCCTGCAAATGTCCTGACAAATAAAATATTGTGTAATATAATTTTCATGATTCACTTTTGTGAGAAATAGAATAGTGTATTATGTAATATTTATAACTATACACTAGTATTTATGTAATAATAAAGAAGTTATTTGATTAAGGTGATATCTTTGATTTGCACTGCATTACATAGTTAATAAATGATATTGAGTAGGCCTGCAACAGTGCAGTAGTGTCAAAATACATGCATGCAGGACCAGGGGCGTAGCCAGTAATGGGCCAGGGCGGCACTGGCCCGCCCACATAACTCCCTGGCCCGCCCAGGCAAGTTTAACCAAAATACATTTTTAGTTTATTTTTATTATTCAAATGTATTTAAGAAAATATATTAATATAAACCGGATTTATTGTTGACTGGTGTGTGTTTAATTTGCTTTCTAAATAAAATGGAATTGTTGAAGAAAGTTGTAGGAAGCCTCCGAAACGTAATTGGTTGCTTGGTTGCTAGGAGTTCTGATAGATAGACTCTGTGGGGGGCGGCCAGTCTGCCAGCTAACTTTGCTAACCGCTTTTTTAGCTAATATTAACATTGCCACAATAATGGCTAAAGTTTCTTTAATGTGTTATTTAAAAAAGCAAGAGTTGATGAAGAAGATACGCCACTGCCTCCATCTACCGAGCCCAGTTCTTCATTAACCCACAAGAAGGCTAGTCAGGCGCTGGTGGCGCTGGCTACCGCTTGCTCCCTGGCGGCAGTTTCAGTGCTCTCTCCCGGTCAGTCTGACACAGGTTACCCGCCGATCTAACTGCAATTGATGAACCACCTTCACAACCCAATTTGCATCCATGAGTTACTACCCGCCTCAACAACCTTTTGTTTTTTGAAAAAGAACTCTGTGACTCTTTGGACTATAATGAGATCATTTCTGTTTTCATCATTAAACCCAGGCGTTTGCGTCTTGTTTTGTAGAATTAAAACAACAAAGGTAGGCATGTTGTTTAACTAATTTCCTTATTTTTTGCTCGTGAAGTGATTTAACTAAGTGGTGTGTTGTGTATAGATGTATGCCAGCCTTATAGATTAAACTTACATTGTTTAATTTAAACGAGTTGCTATTTTTGGCACAAAAGCTTAATTTCCAACAGGCTGATTGCACTGTATATGGTTGATTTAACATAACTTAGGCAGTGTGTTGTTATTTATTTCAAACTGCTGAGAGTTTTCGTCATTTCAATTTATTTTTAGCCTACTTTATTTCAGGTGAACTGTTTTAGCACTGCTGACTAGCCTGAATAAGCCTGGTTTGTCCAGCCTTTATTGAGCTCTGTTGGTTGAACATGTTTAGACAGTGTTTTATTATGGACTATTGAAAGTAAAGATGTCACTGTTTTTGCAGTTTGTCTATTCTTTTTTTTTCCACTCTAAGGTTTAATTATCATTTAAGTAATTTTATTCTGATAAACTATAGGCCCACTCACTTTTGCTCCGGCCCGCCCAAAATACAATTTCTGCCTACGCCCCTGTGCAGGACAAAATGTGCATGGGTGGACACAGCCACCCAATTGACTCTACAAAATGTGGAAGGGAAACTATTTGTAGGTGGTGCTAAATTTGAGAGTGAAAGTGAACCTGCTGAGTATCCAATAGTCAAAATATTAGAATTATAATAGATTTACTAAAATACTATAAAACATTTAGCTCCAGTACCTGATTCTGATAACAATAAGGTACTTGAGGCAAGTAATGTATTATAAATAAGTCACGGCTAAATGAGTTGCAGTCACTTTGCTTTGTTGCCCTTCAGCAGTGACAAATTCACGATACAACACAGCCTCCTCTACCTTATTGCTTATACATTAACTTGCAATGTGCACTGTTCATTTGCATTGTAAGGTTTTCGCTTTATCTAGAGCAGTGATTCTTCTCAAGAGGGCCTCAATAAACTTAAGGGGGCCTCGAGATGACCTAAAATTATTTAGAATAAGACAAAATAATACTGAATATCAAGATATTTCTTAGTTTTCGTTATTTTTGTAATATTTTTTGTAATAATTACATACAATCTGTCTAGTTATGCCAAGCTCTAGTACAGGTGTAGGCAACGTCGCTCCAGGAGTGCCAACGTCCTGCCGTGTGTAAGAAACTATGGCTATTATTGCTTATTTATCACATTATTATAATTGCATGAGGGCGAGTAATTGAACGACTACTTGTCACGTAAGTGTTCCTGTAGCTCAGCAAAAGGTCATGGTTTCCAATCCAGGGAACACGCATACTGATAAAAAATTATAGTTTGTAATGAACTGTAAGTCTCTTTGGATAAAAGCGTCTGTGTCATTATCCTGCCCTCCTGTCATAGTTATTCATAGTTGTTTAGTCATGTGGCAGGATCGTGGCAGTATCCATGTTTTGTGTTGTAGCACATGGCCTTTGTTTGGTCTGTGTGCTGCTGTGTCTCGTTTGTGTTCCCACCCCTCTCGTCTCCTCGTTATCTCTCCCATCAATGTTTGATTAGTTTCCACTGTTCCCTCTTGATTTGTTCCCTTATATAATGCCCTGTTGTCTAACATCCTGTGCTCGTGCGTTGTGTATTTAAATGTATTTGTCATGTCCTTGATCATGTCGTCTGTCAGGTCTCCCCGGATCGCGTAGATTGGCTTGTGTCCAGTCCGTGTTTGGGTCGAGTCCAGTCTTGTTTGTTAGAAGTCAGTCCAGTCTGGTTTATATTATTTCAAGTACTGGTTTCCCCATCGTGGGTTTTTGCTTTGTGTTTGTCATTTATTAAAGTCTTGTTTCATGTACCCCAACCTCGTCTGCAATTGGATTCGTTCCCCACTGTCTCGCTTGGTCGTGATAGAGCGACCAGGCGAGCAGTTCCTGACAGTCTGCCAAATGCATAAATATATATAATAAGAATTTGACACAAAATAGACATTTGAAATATTTTATTTGGTTTTTGTAGCAAATTCAAACATAGCATGAGAAACCAGACAGCAGAGTAAAGCATTAAACCTAAGTAGTACCGGTCAAGATGACTCATCAGGGTTATCAGGGTTTGTTATCAAGGGTAAAGCTGTTTAAATAAGAACTATATACAAAAAAAAAATTTGTTTATTTATTCTACTGTACCTACTTTATTTTATCTTGTCAATAGATGAGTTGCTACAACAAATGAAGTTGACTTATTTGAACTATATTTTGTAATTTATAACAACTCATTTCAAGGTAAATAATAGTAAATTAAAATGACTTGTAAATCCCAGTTGATTAAACTAAACAGTTTAAGGCAGCAAAGATTTTTTTACAGTGTACGTAAGCGACAGAACAGCTAAATATGCAACAAATGCATTTAACTCTGCATATAATCGAGAAAAAAACCTAAATGATTATCATTCAGATAAACTACTTAAAGCTGCAATCCTTAACCTTTATAAAAGCCATGCTTAAATTGAAATGAAAAAATGTAAAGGCTGATCAGTCAGAGATAATAACATTGTGATATTTCTTGGGCTTGACTGATGCCACTGCACAGTTTAAGTTACTTTTTATATCATTGCCCTTCAACACAAACACAGTCTTACACCAGTCACCCTTCTGATCTTTCCTGATATTAGTGACTTTAAATGTCTCGTATGGGGGAATCAACACCTCTTTCTGATTAGGAAACTGGGAGTATTTTGACACATCAGCACCGTGATAAGTCTCGATTTCAAAACAAGATTGATTTCCGAAATCCATTGTTACTTTACGATCAAGAGAGGAGGACGTAAATTGGCCAAAACGAATCTCTTTGTTCTTGACACCATCAAATTTAACATTGGTACCACGAAAAGTGAACTTGCGTCCCTTTTGCTTTTTCTTTAGAGTCTGTATGGCTTGTGTCAACCAAAAATGAAGCGAATACCATTTGTATTTATTGTCTTTGTATTTCTGTTTATCGGTCCTAACATCCTCATTGAATTTACTGAATACTTTATCACCAGTATACACAGAAATGGCAATTAAATGATTTCTTTGCAGATTGTCTTTTGGTCCAGGGATGTTATTTGCACTGTTTTTCCAAACTTTTCCAAAGCCTGATATGTCAGCACGGATTTCTTCAGTTAGATATTTTGTCTCCACCAATTCTTCCATCTCATCTGTACAGCCATAATACCGGTCATCAACTGAATTCTCTGCCATATCTAATGGATATGTCTTGGGATGTCTGTTAATACCCAGTCTGTCATCCTATATCCAATGAGAAACATTTTAATATGCTTAGTAATAATGTAATCATGATTGTACAATAATATACAGACTCTTAATTCAATCGTACCTGTCCTAGGACAACTTTACTGGTGACAATGAGAATAAGAGCTGCAGTGATCAACATCCTGATTTAGTCTGAATCCTCAGATGTACAACGAATGAAGATCAGGTATGAATATAATACAGCGAAGAAGCTGCATATGACAACAAATACAACATTGTGTAATAAATCCAAAATCTTTGCACAATAGAAAACACCACATCACAACTTCTTATAGTTTAAAATTTACACATGAAGATGCATTCAATATACTTTATAAAGAGCCATTTAAAAAAAGCTAAAATATTTCTTTAACTCAAGCGTTACCTGCCCAGACAGCAGACGACTAGCGTGAATGTCTAATAATATCTGTAAACTATTAGTTAAAATTCACAGGCATCTTTGGTGGACAAAATCATTTACAGTAACAAACCTTTTCAGATGTTCAGACTTCAGGTGATTTTGTTCCAGTATTCTTCAATTTTCAAAGTATCAAAGTTCAGTAAAGTGGATATGATGTTGAGATCTGGCAATGAGCAAGAAACTAAGAGGGTTTTATACTTTTGAAAGTAGTAGGCGGGTCAAAGGTTTCCAAGAAAATGACATCTGAATATTAAATGAGTATTTTTTTATAGTTATCATCTGTATAATGAAGGCTAGATGACTTACAGTGGAGTCTAACGTCATTGCCTGGCAGCCATCTGTCTCAGACAACTTGTAGCATTGTGTTTTAATGGTGCAGGTACTTTTAAATGATCATAACTTGCTCAATTTAAAAATCTTATGAAAATGATCATAATATGGTTTGGCCAGCAGCCATATCACCCTGTAGCCCAAGACTGGTTTCCCACTGAAGCTAAGTAGGGTTAAGCCTGGTTAGTACTTGGATGGGAGACCTTCTGGGAAAACCACGTTGCTGCTGGTAGAGGTGTTAGTGAGACCAGCAGGGGGTGCTCACCCTGTGGTTTGTGTGGGTCCTAACAGCCCAGTATTGTGATAGGGACACTATACTTTCAAAAAGCACCGTCCTTCGGATGACAAGTTAAACAGAGGTAGGGGTGGACTGGCCATCTGGCACACTGGGCAGTTTCCCGGTGCGCCGACGTACTTTTTGGGCCGATATATCTCATACTATCTCTGTCGGAGCAGCCCCGTTAGCGTCTTTTTTTCTAGACAGACCGGCCCACTGACATTTAAGCAGCAGCCCATTGGTTATTTTTTTTTAATGACATTAAGCTGGCCCAATGACTGACCAGCACAGTCATCGTCCTTTTTTAGTAAAGTCACTTTTATGAAACATTTAATTGATGACAACAAAATAAAAATAATGATTTAATAATTCCATAACAACGAATCAATCAACCAGAGTGCAGCTGCTCAATACAACCTTTATTTAATTACAGTTTATCAAACATATCACAAACATATTTGAAATGCAATGTTTGCACTGTCTAGCAATGTGTGTTTATATGTAAACTAAAACAAACGTTTTTCTTTATAAAAGTTTGCATATCATAAAGTTTATTGAGTAGGCTTGCATGTTTTTCGGTTGGAGGGCTTTAGAAAAGGTCAGTTGATTTCCGGTAAGAGAACATGGGGACCATCTATGCTCACTGTTTTTTGCGTTGCATGGAATTTTTAGGTAACTAACGTTTGGTGTAATGGCAGACTCCCTAATCACAGTGCCCTGACTGAACAAGGGAGCTGATAGCACCTGCACTCACTCTTATTTATATGATTGTAAAGTAAAAATATAGCTGCAAAGCAGCGATGCCGGGGTCAAGCCAAAAAGGGCACAGAATGAAGTATCAATAATGACTGTCTTGATTTTAAATCTAAGTTTTCAGTAGATTAAGGCAAAAATTGCAATTTGTGACCCGTCACGGAAACCAGGGACTCAAGTCGGCAGCACAAGTTTCGAGAAAATGAGAAACAAAGTTTTTTTTCAAAATTTGTGATTTTCGTTTTATTGCAGAATCTGTTATTTGAGATCACGAAGAAGCCTCTCCATGTTTGAGATAGCAGTTTTTGTATATTTAAAAGCGTACATTTTGCGTTTGAAATAGGCTTGTTTTTCCGGAGATTCTAGCGTGCAGCGGGGGGCGTCATTGTCTGTGTGTATATTTACATACTGTATAAGCTTTTGTTTTCGCCTCCGCCCCCAAAGGGAACAGCGTGACTACTAAATAAGGATAGTTCGCCCAAAAATGAAAATAATGTAATTAATGACTCACCCTTATGTCGTTCTAAACTCGGAAGACCTCCGTTCATCTTCGGAACACAGTTTAAGATGTTTTATCGTTAGATTTAGTCCGAGAGCTTTCCCCTTCATTGAAAATCTATGTATGGTTTCCATGTCCAGAAAGTTAATAAAAACATCATCAAAGTAGTCCATGTGACATCAGTGGGTCAGTAAGATTGTGTTGATGCATCGAAAATACAGTTTGGTCCAAAAATAGCAGAATTACGACTTTATTCAGCATTGTCTTCTCTTCCGGCTCGAGCGTGAAGTCACGTGACTGTAGTGACGCGCTGCCCTGTTCCTCAGACATGTTTGCTAAGTTTTTTTTTTTTTAAACTTATAGCCTGCGTCTCCCCAGACTGTAAAGCTCGGGCGCACAAAACAAAAGAAAAATAAAAGAAGCTGGGGCGGAACAAATAACAGCTGCATCGTACGTCAGCCCTCAAAAACAAAAAGAGCCACAACGAAGTTTAGAACCATAAAACAATTAGGCTACAAATTTTATATTAAATAAACAGATCAATACCGTGCTCGGCTATTTAAGCTTCACAGTCAAGTCAACACAAGTTACTTTTTGTTCTCCTCGCACAATTTCCGCACAAGGGTTTGTGGCATCGTCAAACAAACACAGAAAGGCCGTGAGCGCATCTTCGATGTTGCGCTTCGTGTGCGCGGTGGAGCCAGCAGCTTCAGTCAGGACAAGGCTCTGCCTTCTCCCTGGACATTCAGTTGACTGAAAGACGGTCCTAATAATAATAATATTCTAATAATAATAATATGACCAGCAGAACTAGTGAATATAACTTGCGCAGAGCAGCACTCGATAGGACAGCGGTGCATAGCGGAGAGCAGGGCAGCCGCAAGCTTGTCAGATGTGAATGAAACATCTGGATCCCTAATCTCCGATGAAGGTAGCCGCATCTTTTTCCTCGGTAAGGACTCTGACTCATTTTTTGATGAGGATGAACTGTTGTCTTGCACCCAGGAAAGGTCACTGTCACAGCAGTCATATTTCTCTTCATTTTATTATTATCACATTTCTAAAACGCTCCCTATAAACTCTTTATAAACCTATTTTTTAAAAGGCAATAATAATTTGTTTTCCAATAATTTGCATTTGTAAGCAAACAAGCATATGCTAATAGTACTGGAGACGCTGACAGAGAAAATAAACCGCAGGAAAAGACAATAGAATTGCGCGAAATTTAGAGCGGTCAATATGACCGCTATGGCTGAAATAGGTAGAAATGGTCAAATTTTCTTTGCCTTTAGTGTAATTTATATAAAATCTATTGTAAGTAAAAATACAAACACTTTTAGGAAAAGTCACAAACCAGCAAGATTGTATTTTTTTAATTAACAAAGTTATTGTAAATATAAATTTCAAAACGGTCATTTTGACCGTCATGGCTGTTCTAGTGTTAATTTCGACTCGCTCTCGCGGTACTTTGACGTCATCTCTATGTCAGTTCTTGCAGCGCAGCATGAGTCCAAACACACAGAAGTTACACAGATATAGTTGTATTCTTCATATAATTGGCTACATGTTTTGTCTATCAATATTTTCCATGAAGTCATTGGCTGATGGAGGAACGAGCGAGCCATTGGTAACATCTCTAAAGGATGTCACGTTTTCGACGGCTCTGTTTGGATGATCTATTATACTACTTCCCTATTTTGAATACAAACTTTGAAGGCGGGTTCATGTGTTTAACGGAGTGTAAGCTCATATACCCTTACATGTTACGATTTAAATAGTCTTCAGATTGTATATTATATTGTATTACCAGACATTCATGCGAAATCTAATGTAAACAATCTATATTTCACGGATTATACGCATTTGTGGAGAAAAATGGTCATTGGATAATCTAAAACAGACTAGATTCGACTTGTGATCCCCACAAAGGTAAAAAGAGTCATGTTTATTTTTGCATGTTGTCATTTGGTCATAAAATACTACATATGATGCTAGAACATCTCAAAACGGCTTTACAGGGGGTATGGCTTAGCTAAATGAGATGTAAATGAGCCCTATTGTCTCCCCCAGTTGAAAAGAAGAGTCCCTTTCGTCTCGATTTTCTCGGTTTGAGTATTTCTGAGTTCCTATATTCAAATGGCCACAACTTCTCCAAATCTTATCAGATTTCCATGTGTTACACATCGTTGGAAAGCTTAGAAACTGCACTTTCAGAATCTGTGAATAACTCAAAATGCCCAGATCCGACTTGTGTCCCTACTTTCCGTGACTGGTCACATTTTTCAAATCTTCTTTATCTTGGTGGTGCTGCACCGAAACAAAAGATGGTGCCGCGGGTCATGATTGTGATGACACCCACCAAATTTTATATACATATGATTAAGCAATGTTGAGATATAGCCTCAAATGACTTGACCACTGGGGGCACTGCACCAAAACAATTGATGGTGCCTCAGGTCATAATTGTGATGACACCCACCAAATATGGTGTACACACAATAAAGCGATCTGGAGATAAAGCCTCAAAACTCTTAACCACTAGGGGGCACTGAAAAGTTTACAAGGGCTTTCAAAAAAATGCTGATGAAATAGGTGGCTCTGTGACAAAACATTTCATGCACCCTCAGTACATGACATTTACAAGTTGTGAAACATTCACCTATTCATACACTGTCAGCCATGCGAGAGCCATCCAGCTCATCAGGAGCAGTTGGGGTTCTTAATGATACCTCAACACTTGGTCAGGTGGAGCTGGGGTTTGAACCACCAACCTTCCGATTTGTAGACAACCTACACTAACCACAGAACCACTGGCAATGCACACATTAATGTGCAAAACTTTTGCGAAGATATAGCCACAAATCCATAATTTTAATATCAAGCTAGCATTAGATATAAGCAAAAATAGCAATTTTTCAAATCTCGTGAACACTATGTGGCACTGTGACGAAACTGTGCACGCACCCTCATGTCATGACTGCCATCAAAACTACTTTGGCAAAGATACAGCCTCAAATCCGTTTGTTCGCGCTCTACGTAAAATGTTATGACGCGGTATACGGAAACGGATCGGCGAATAGACACGAATTCCATAACTTTTTGCCATGAGTGTCTCTAGATGTTAAACACCCATTCTTTACGCAAATTGGACAAAAGCTCTAGAAAGAGTTCGAAAAAGTAGGTTTTACAAACAATTCAAAATATCAAAATAATTAGCATAACCGAAATGACGTCATATGGTGAAATCAAATTGGCATGAGCCAAGGAATCAGATGAAACAAGAATTGCGTTTCTATGACGTATGGGTCAGCAGTTATAACCAAAAATGCAAGTGAAAATTTGGACTGTTGGTGGCGCTATAGGGTTTGACAAAGACACTCCAAATTTGGTGTGGGGACTATTTGGAATGTCCTCTTTGAGTGTGCCAAATTTCATAACTTTCCGACAAAAAAAGTTAAAAATCAAAATGGCCGACCCCCAAAATGGCCGACTGAAAACCATTTGGTATCGTTTGACTCGGCATGCCTCAAGGAATCTAACAATAGCACTTGTATAATTTTAGACTCAAGTTTGCAGTAGTTATAAGCAAAAATAGCCATTTTTCAAATCTCGTGAACACTAGGTGGCGCTGTGACGAAACTGGGCACGAACCCTCAGGTCATGACTGCCATCAAAACAACCAAGTGTCGTGTGAATACGTTTAACTTTGGCGAAGATACAGCCTCAAATCCGTTTTTACGCAATCTACGTAAAATTCGTTGACGCGGTATACGGAAACGGATTGGCGAATCGACACGAATTCCATAACTTTTTGCAATGAGTGTCTCTAGATGCTACACACCCATTCTTTACGCAAATTGGACAAAAGCTCTAGGACGAGTTCGAAAAAGTAGGTTTTATAAACAATTCAAAATATCAAAATAAATAGCATAACCGAAATGATGTCATATGATGCAATCGAATCGGCATGAGCCAAGGAATCAGAAGAAACAAGAATTGCGTTTCTATGACGTACGGGTCAGCAGTTATAACCAAAAATGTAAGTGAAAATTTGGACTGTTGGTGGCGCTATTGGGTTTGACATAGACACTCCAAATTTGGTGTCTTGACTATTTGGAATGTCCTCTTTGAGTGTGCCAAATTTCATAACTTTCCTACGTACGGTTCTATGGGCTGCCATTGACTTCAATGGCGGAAGAACAAGGATGAATAATAAATATAGCTGCAAGCAGCGATACCGGGGTCAAGCCAAACATGGCAAAAAATTATTCATACGTGATGACTGTCATGATTTAAGATCTAAGTTTGCATTAGTTGTATGAAAAAAAATTGAATTTTTTTGTATCTTGAGACCACTAGGTGGCACTGTTCCGAAACAATAGATGGTGCCTCAAGGTATGACTGTGATGACACATACCAAATTTAGTGTAAATACAATAAAGCGATACGGAGATATAGCCTTAAATGACTTGACCACTAGGGGGCACTGACCAAACAATAAATTGTGACTCAGGTCTTGATTGTGATGACACCCACCAAATTTGGTGTATATACGATAAAGAGATGCAGGGATATAGCTTGAAATCTCTTGACCACTAGGGGGCACCGAAAAGTTTACAAGTCTTCTCAGAACATGTTGCTGATGAACCATACCAAGTTTCATAACAATACACAATTGCGTTTCTGAAATACTTGAACTTAAAGAAAATGTTCAAAATGGCTGACACACAAAATGGCCGACCAAAAACCATTTGGTATCGTTTGACTCGGCATGCCTCACGAAATCTAACAAGACCACTCTTATAATTTTACATTCAAGTTTGCAGTAGTTATAAGCAAAATAGACATTTTATATCTCGTGACCAGTAGGGGGCAGTGTGACGAAACGATGCATGCACCCTCAGGACATCACTGTTATGACATATACCAAGTCTCATATTAATACGCAAAAGTTTTGCGAAGATACAGGCTCAAACACATTTTGGCGTGCTCGCCCTCGCATTCTTTGATGCGTTATACGACAACGGATAGGTCTACCGAAAAGCTTTTGATAACTTTTTGTCTAGAGTGTCTCTAGATGATGCATACCAAAAATCAAGCCAATCACACAAGCGCTCTAGGAGGAGTTCGAAAAAGTAGGTGTTCAATATAATTTAAAATGGCCGACAGGAAGTAGGTTTGACTCAGACATATTTGGTACAGTCAGACTCAGCCTGAGCCAAGGAATCAATAGAGTGAAGTCTTATGTCATAGTGGCAATTTAATTAAATGCTATAAAGATTTTGAACAATTTATTTACATATCCTGACCACTAGGTGGCGCTGTCCCAAAGATTTATAGGTGCGCTCAGAACATGTCACTGATGAACCATGCTAAATTTCATAGCGATACGCCATTCTGTTTGTGAAATACTGATATTAATGAGAAAATTCAAAATGGCCGACACCCAAAATGGCCGACCGAAAACCGTTTGCTATCGTTTGACTCGGCATGCCTCAAGGAATCTAACAAGACCACCTTCATGATTTTAGACTCAAATTTGAAGTAGTTATAAGAGAAAATAGGCATTTTTCGAATCTCGTGACCACTAGGTGGCGCTGTGAAGAAACGTTGCAGGCACCCTCAGGTCATTACTGTAATGACATAAACCAAGTTTCATGTCGATACAATAAAGTTTTGCGAAGATACAGCCTCACGTCCGTTTGGCGTGCTCGCTGCCATATATGTTGTCAATTTATACGAGAACACATTGGTCTATCAAAAAGCTTTTGATGACTTTTTGTCTGGGGTGTCTCTAGATGCTACATACCAAAGGACATGGAAATCGGATGAACGCTCTAGGAGGAGTTCGAAAAAGTAGGTTTTACAGAAAATTCAAAATGGCGGAAAGATTTGCATGACACAAATGAGATCAAAATGTGCAATTGAATCATCATGAGCAAAGGATTCAGAGGAAACAAGAATTTAGTTTCTAGGACTCATGGGCCAGAAGTTATGAGCATGAACATAAGTGGATTTTTGGACTGTTGGTGGCGCTAGAGGGTTTGAGTCAGACACACCAATGTTGCTATAGTAACTTCTGAGACTGTCCTCTACATGTGTGCCAAATTTCATAACTTTCCTACGTACGGTTCTATGGGCTGCCATTGACTTCAATGGCGGAAGAACAAGAAGATGAATAATAATAAGAAGAAGAAAACTAACAATAACAATAGGGTTCTACGCCCCTTCGGGGCTTGACCCCTAATAATAAGAAAACTGACAATAACAATAGGGGTCTCGCCCATTCTGGGCTTGACCCCTAATAAAGTTTAAGGGGTGGTTTCCCGGAAAGGGATTAGACTAGTACTAGACTAATATAAAAGTAAGAGCTGTCCAAACTGAAAACAACTTGCAATGCCATATCTTAAAATACATCAGTGCCCTTAATTTTGCTTCAAAATGCACACAAGTAATGTTTTCAGTAAGGCATGTTTGTTAAAACTAGTTATATTTCCTAATTAAACTAAGGCCTAGTCCTGGCTTAAGCTAATCCCTGTCCGTGAAACCACCCCTAAAAGTTCACTGTGAACATCAACACCTGATCTCAATCAAACAGAGCTCTATTAGGATACACTCTTAGAAAGGATTTACAAATCTTTGTGCATTAAGCTTTTAACAAATTATGTCGCTTTGTGTTGATTTTGTGTTAAAATATAACACAAGTTGTGTTAAAAGTAAAATGTGTTGTTTCAATAATAACACAGAGATGGGTGGATTCCGGGAAAACACATTTAATGTGTTGTCCCAGAATCAACTTTAATGTATTTTTTAACACATTCGTTCTAAGAGTGTAGATCAGTAAAAGCTGATGATCAACACTTCCTTTTAAATGCAGTTAGATATTAAAATAAACTGATCTGAAATCAGGAAGTTTGCCTGTTGAACAAACCAACAAGTAAAGGTGGCGCTGAAAAGCTCAATGATAAAAACCTTTAGGTTTGGACTGGCAAATATCGATTGCAATAGGATTTCCTTCACTCCCACACAAAAGTTTATAAACATACAGTACAGTGTTGTCATTTGAATTGGTTCTGCACTTGCTCAAATATTACGCCCTAGTTATTTGAGTTAAGTGCTCATTGTAAATATGTTTTCATTCAATTATTTTATTTAGTATATTTTTTTTATTGTCGGGTGATTTTTTTGTCTTAATCCATCCCTGTTTATAGTCAACAAACACACACAAACAGAACTTCCAGATTTTTTTCCAAGCATGTATTCTGGTCTTTATACCAAAGAGGTGTTCGGTGTCTTGTTAATGTCAATTTCTTTTTAACCTAAAAAATTATTGATTTAATGCTACCAGCAAATACACATTTTACCATCACTGCCATGAAACAGAGCTGTTTACATCACAAAAGTTTTGCTTCCACCTCCAAACTAGCAGCATGTTCAGCATTATAGACTGAAAAATAAAAAGGTTTTTTTTATTATACAGAAGATGCAAAAAAGTAATATATTACTTTCTTAATAAATAAAGAAATTAAGTTTAAAAAATCAACATTTTATGGATCTCTTTTATAAATGACACATACAGGCACATCTCATCAGATCTTGACTTATCTTATTTCAGTATCATTTTACTCCACTGCAGTTACATAAGAACAGAAAAAACGCTTACATTCGATCAGTTAATAAAGATCTCCGAGATTAAACATTACTGGCAGATAAGTCTGGATCAGATTAGGGTTGGTCAGTGGTCTTCCAGGAGACAGATTGGATATCGCTGACATTAGCATGCATGTTTGGTCTTATCACCATAAGTGTGGTTACTTCATGATAAATCAGCAAACGCTGAAGATCAGCACTTTTCAATGTTAAATGAAATCAACTGATCTGAATTTGGTGCATGGATTAATTTCCAGCTTTATCTTCCTGGTCGGAGACCCTTGACTCTGTATTTAAAGCAGAAGACGACTTCACTGTGCTTCACACATCGCTGGACTGAACAGTGACTACAATGAGCATCTTTTGGTTCATAACTACACTGCTACTGCTGCACTCCTGCACCCCAGGTAATCCGACTACACTAATAACAGTTTCTCATAACCGGTTAAATAGTTTAAAAAGTCTTAAAATAGGAGGAAATAACGGTAAGGAGTCCATTCCACACAGCCATGGTCTACATTCGTGACAAACAAACACATACAGCATGTGGTGGATTTTTGATAAGGAAGATTTTGGGTTTGACGGCTACCCACTGAAAAAAAGAGTGAGTAAAATAATATACTATCAGTGACATCAAAACATCTATGCATTGGTTATCGAGTTAATTTTATCAATACCACATTTTCAAGACCTTGTTCTTCTAATGGAAAAAAATTGTTTTCAATTTTTAACTAAGCTTTTATAATTCGTTATAGTGAAGTATAAGAAGCAAAGTTTGTGTTTTGATGTCACTCATAGTATATTATTTTACTCACTCAACAAAGCATATCAGTTTTAAATATAGTTTAGGATGGAGTACTTGAAGTTACATGGAGTTATTTCTTATTTAAATAATGTAATAATTTTCCCACTCCAATTATGAACACACATTGAATACATAATAAAAGTCTATTTGTGTCCTGCAAACGTCCTGACAGATAAAATATTGTGTAATATAATTTTCATGATTCACTTTTGTTAGAAATAGAATAGTGTATTATGTAATATTTATAACTATACACTAGTATTTATGTAATAATAAAGAAGTTATTTGATTAAGGTGATATCTTTGATTTGCACTGCATTACATAGTTAATAAATGATATTGAGTAGGCCTGCAACAGTGCAGTAGTATCAAAATACATGCATGCAGGACAAAATGTGCATGGGTGGACACAGCCACCCAATTGACTCTACAAAATGTGGAAGGGAAACTATTTGTAGGTGGTGCTAAATTTGAGAGTGAAAGTGAACCTGCTGAGTATCAAATAGTGAAAATATTAGATTTATAATAGATTTACTAAAATACTATAAAACATTTAGCTCCAGTACCTGATTCTGATAACAATAAGGTACTTGAGGCAAGTAATGTATTGTAAATAAGTCACGGCTAAAGGAGTTGCAGTCACTTTGCTTTGTTTCCCTTCAGCAGTGACAAATTCACGATACAACACAGCCTCCTCTACCTTATTGCTTTTACATTAACTTGCAATGTGCACTGTTCATTTGCATTGTAAGGTTTTCGCTTTATCTAGAGCAGTGATTCTCCTCAAGAGGGCCTCAATAAACTTCCAAGGGGGCCTCGAGATGACCTAAAATTATTTAGAATAAGACAAAATAATACTGAGTATCAAGATATTTCGTAGTTTTCATTATTTTTGTAATATTTTTTGTAATAATTACATACAATCTGTCTAGTTATGACAAGCTCCAGTACAGGTGTAGGCAACGTCGCTCCTGGAGTGCCAACGTCCTGCCGTGTGTAAGAAACTATGGTAATACGAATTGTTATCAATCTGTCAAAAACCTATACTACACTTTAACTACCATGATTTAATTATCGCTTATTTATCACATTATTATAATTGCATGAGGGCGAGTAAATGAATGACTACTTGTCACGTAAGTGTTCCTGTAGCTCAGCAAAAGGTCATGGTTTCCAATCCAGGGAACACGCATACTGATAAAAAATTATAGTTTGTAGTGAACTGTAAGTCTCTTTGGATAAAAGCGTCTGCCAAATGCATAAATATATATGATAAGAATTTGACACAAAATAGACATTTGAAATATTTTATTTGGTTTTTGTAACAAATTCAAACATGAGAAACCAGACAGCAGAGTAAAGCATTAAGTAGTACCGGTCAAGAAGACTCATCAGGGTTATCAGGGTTTGTATTGAGGGGTAAAGCTGTTTAAATAAGAACTATATACAAAAAAATTGTTTATTTATTCTACTGTACCTACTTTATTGTATCTTGTCAAGAGATGAGTTGCTACAACAAATGAAGTTGACTTATTTCAACTATATTCTGTAATTTATAACAACTCATTTCAAGGTAAATAATAGTAAATTAAAATGACTTGTAAATCCGAGTTGATTAAACTAAACAGTTTAAGGCAGCAAAGATTTTTTACAGTGTACGTAAGCGACAGAACAGCTAAATATGCAACAAATGCATTTAACTCTGCATATAATCGAGAAAAAAAAACCTAAAAGATTATCATTCAGATAAACTACTTAAAGCTGCAATCCTTAACCTTTATAAAAGCCATGCTTAAATTGAAATGAAAAAATGTAAAGACTGATCAGTCAGAGATAATAACATTGTGATATTTCTTGGGCTTGACTGCACAGTTTAAGTTACTTTTTATATCATTGCTCTTCAACTCAAACACAGTCTTACACCAGTCACCCTTCTGACCTGTCCTGATTTTAGTGACTTTAAATTTCTCGTATGGGGGAATCAACACCTCTTTCTGTTTAGGAAACTGGGAGTATTTTGACACATCAGCACCGTGATCAGTCTTGATTTCAAAACAGGATTCCTTTCCGAAATCAGCTGTTACGTTACGATCAAGAGAGGAGGACGCAAATTGGCCAAAACGAATCTCTGTGTTCTTGAAACCAACAAATTTAACATTGGTACCACGAAAAGTTAACTTGCGTTCCGTTTGCTCTTTCTTTAGAGTCTGTATCACTTGTGTCAACCAAAAATGAAGCGAATACCATTTGTATGTCTTGTCAATGTATTTCTGTTTACCGCTCCTAACATCCTCATTGAATTTACTGAATACTTCAACACCAGTATACACAGAAATGGCAATTAAATGGTTTCTTTTCAGATTGTCTTTTGGTCGAGTGATCTTTTTTTTACTGTTTTCCCAAACTTTTCCAAAGCCTGATATGTTAGCACGGATTTCTTTAGTTAGATATTTTGTCTCCACCAATTCTTCCATCTTGTCTTTACAGTCATCATACCGGTCATCAACTGAATTCTCTGCCATATTTAATGGATATGTCTTGGGATGTCTTTTAATACCCAGTCTGTCATCCTATATCCAATGAGAAACATTTTAATAACCTTAGTAATAATGTAATCATGATTGTACAATAATATACAGACTCATAATTCAGTCTTACCTGTCCTAGGACAACTTTAGTGGTGACAATGAGAATAAGAGCTGCAGTGGTTAACATCCTGATTTAGTCTTAATCCTCAGATGTACAACGAATGGAGATCAGGTATGAATATAATACAGCGAAGAAGCTGCAAATGACAACAAATACAACATTGTGTTATAAATCCAAAATCTTTGCACAATAGAAAACAGCACATCACAACTTATAGTTTTAAATTTACACATGAAGATGCATTCAATATACTTTATAAAGAGCCATTTAAAAAAAGCAAAAATATTTCTTTAACTCAAGCGTTACAGCAGACGACTAGCGTGAATGTCTAATAATATCTGCAAACTATTAGTTAAAATTCACAGGCATCTTTGGTGGACAAAATCATTTACAGTAACAAACCTTTTCAGATGTTCAGACTTCAGGTGATTTTGTTCCACACTGAAAAAAATGATTCATTGAATTTAATCAATTTTTTTAAGGTAAGTGGTTGCAATCAATTTATTTAAGCTACATTTAAACAAAAGTTTTATATTTTATTTTACTTTACTAATCTTTTTTGTTTAAATGTAGCTTAAATAAATTGATTCCAACCACTTACCTTAAAAAAATTGATTAAATTCAATGAATCATTTTTTTCAGTGCAGTATTCTTAAATTTTCAAAGTATCAAAGTTCAGTAAAGTGGATTTGATGTTGAGATCTGGTAATGAGCAAGAAACTAAGAGGGTTTTATACTTTTGAAAGTAGTAGGCGGGTCAAAGGTTTCCAAGAAAATGACATCTGAATATTAAATGAGTATTTTTTTATAGTTATCATCTGTATAATGAAGGCTAGATGTCTTACAGTGGAGTCTAACGTCATTGCCTGGCAGCCATCTATCTCAGACAACTTGTAGCATTGTGTTTTAATGGTGCAGGTACTTTTAAATGATCATAACTTGCTCAATTTAAAAATCTTATGAAAATGATCATACGATGGTATGGCCAGCAGCCATATCACCCTGTAGCCCAAGACTGGTTGCACACTGAAGCTAAGTAGGGTTAAGCCTGGTTAGTACTTGGATGGGAGACCTTCTGGGAAAACCACGTTGCTGCTGGTAGAGGTGTTAGTGAGACCAGCAGGGGGTGCTCAATCTGTGGTTTGTGTGGGTCCTAACACCCCAGTATTGTGATAGGGACACTATACTTTCAAAAAGCACCGTCCTTCAGATGACAAGTTAAACAGAGGCAGGGGCGGACTGGCCATCTGGCACACCGGGCAGTTTCCCGGTGGTCCGACGTACTTTTTGGGCCGATATATCTCATACTATCTCTGTCTGAGCAGCCCCGTTAGCGTCTTTTTTTCTAGACAGACCGGCCCACTGACATTTAAGCAGCAGCCCATTGTTTTTTTTTTATGACATTAAGCTGGCCCAATGACTGACCAGCCCAGTCATCGTCCTTTTTTAGTAAAGTCACTTTTATGAAACATTTAATTGATGACAACAAAATTAAAAATAATGATTTAATAACTCCATAACAACGAATCAATCAAGCAGAGTGCAGCTGCTCAATACAACCTTTATTTAATTACAGTTTATCAAACATATCACAAACATATTCGAAATGCAATGTTTGCACTGTCTAGCAATGTGTGTTTATATGTAAACTAAAACAAACGTTTTTCTTTATAAAAGTTTGCATATCATAAAGTTTATTGAGTAGGCTTGCATGTTTTTCGGTTGGAGGGCTTTAGAAAAGGTCAGTTGATTTCCGGTAAGAGAACATGGGGACCATCTATGCTCACTGTTTTTTGCGTTGCATGGAATTTTTAGGTAACTAACGTTTGGTGTAATGGCAGACTCCCTAATCACAGTGCCCTCACTGAACAAGGGAGCTGATAGCACCTGCACTCACTCTTATTTATAT
Organism: Misgurnus mizolepis; assembly: GCA_025389145.1. Taxonomy (NCBI): domain Eukaryota; kingdom Metazoa; phylum Chordata; class Actinopteri; order Cypriniformes; family Cobitidae; genus Misgurnus; species Misgurnus mizolepis. The sequence goes on along the minus strand of JAIFKI010000008.1, from coordinate 34,467,045 downwards.
GATTGTAAAGTAAAATAAAGTTTAAGGGGTGGTTTCCCGGAAAGGGATTAGACTAGTCCTAGACTAAAATAAATGTAAGAGCTGTCCAAACTGAAAACAACTTGCAATGCCATATCTTAAAATATATCAGTGTCCTTAATTTTGCTTCAAAATGCACACAAGTAATGTTTTCAGTAAGGCATGTTTGTTAAAACTAGTTATATTTCCTAATTAAACTAAGGCCTAGTCCTGGCTTAAGCTAATCCCTGTCCGTGAAACCACCCCTAAAAGTTCACTGTGAACATCAACACCTGATCTCAATCAAACAGAGCTTTATTAGGATACACTCTTAGAAAGGATTAACAAATCTTTGTGCATTAAGCTTTTAACAAATTATGTGTCGCTTTGTGTTGATTTTGTGTTAAAATATAACACAAGTTGTGTTAAAAGTAACACAAAATGTGTTGTTTCAATAATAACAAAGAGATGGGTGGATTCCGGGAAAACACATTTAATGTGTTGTCCCAGAATCAACTTTAATGTATTTTTTAACACATTCGTTCTAAGAGTGTAGATCAGTAAAAGCTGATGATCAACACTTCCTTTTAAATGCAGTTAGATATTAAAATAAACTGATCTGAAATCAGGAAGTTTGCCTGTTGAACAAACCAACAAGGAAAGGAGGCGCTGAAAAGCTCCATGATAAAAACCTTTAGGTTTGGACTGGCAAATACCGATTGCAATAGGATTTCCTTCACTCCCACACAAGAAGTTTATAAACATACAGTACAGTGTTGTCATTTGAATTGGTTCTGCACTTGCTCAAATATTACGCCCTAGTTATTTGAGTTAAGTGCTCATTGTAAATATGTATTCTTTCAATTATTTTATTTAGTATATTTGTATTTTTTATTGTCGGCTGATTTTTTGTCTTAATCCATCCCTGTTTATAGACAACACACACACAAACAGAACTTCCAGATTTTTTTCCAAGCATGTATTCTGGTCTTTATACCAAAGCGTTGTTCGGTGTCTTGTTAATGTCAATTTTGTTTTAACCTTAAAAAATGATTGATTTAATGCTACCAGCAAATACACATTTACCATCACTGCCATGAAACAGAGCTGTTTACATCACAAAAGTTTTGCTTCCACCTCCAAACTAGCAGCATGTTCAGCATTATAGACTGAAAAATAAAAAGGTTTTTTTATTATACAGAAGATGCAAAAAAGTAATATATTACTTTCTTAATAAATAAAGAAATTAAGTTAAAAAAAATCAACATTTTATGGATCTACATTCGTGACAAACAAACACATACAGCATGTGGTGGATTTTTGATAAGGAAGATTTTGGGTTTGACGGCTACCCACTGAAAAAAAGAGTGAGTAAAATAATATACTATCAGTGACATCAAAACACAAACTTTGCTTCTTATACTTCACTATAACGAATTATAAAAGCTTAGTTAAAAATTTAAAACTAAATTTTTCCATTAGAAGAACAAGGTCATTGAAAATGTGGTATTGATCAAATTAACTTATAACCAATGCATAGATGTTTTGATGTCACTGATAGTATATTATTTTACTCACTCTTTTTTTCAGAGGGTAGCCGTCAAACCCAAAATCTTCCTAATCAAAAATCCACCACATGCTGTATGTGTTTGTTTGTCACGAATGTAGAGCATGTATGGGCGGCTGCATGGAATGGACTCCTTACCGTTATTTCCTCCTATTTTAAGACTTTTTAAACTATTTAACCGGTTATGAGAAACTGTTATTAGTGTAGTCTGATTACCTGGGGTGCAGGAGTGCAGCAGTAGCAGTGTAGTTATGAACCAAAAGATCTCATTGTAGTCACTGTTCAGTCCAGCGATGTGTGAAGCACAGTGAAGTCCTCTTCTGCTTTAAATACAGAGTCAAGGGTCTCCGACCAGGAAGATAAAGCTGGAAATTAATCCATGCACCAAATTCAGATCAGTTTATTTCATTTAACATTGAAAAGTGCTGATCTTCAGCGTTTGCTGATTTATCATGAAGTAACCACACTTATGGTGATAAGACCAAACATGCTTATGTCAGCGATATCCAATCTGTCTCCTGGAAGACCACTGACCAACCCTAATCTGATCCAGACATATCTGCCAGTAATGTTTAATCTCACAGATCTTTATTAACTGACCGAATTTAAGACTTTTTTCTGTTCTTATGTAACTGCAGTGGAGTAAAATGATAAACCATGATTCAAACACGAGTGTTGTGCAGGGCAGAGTTGCGCTTGTTTGTCGTTTCTACAAACACAAATGCAGACATGATTTTAATGTTTTAGTATTCTTAACTTACCAATCTGTTACATTCTCTATACAAAATAGTAGCAATGTAATAGGTGCTCTTATTCAATTGTATTTCTGTAGCGCTTTTCACAATTGTTCATCATACCAAAGCAGCTTCACATAAGAACACAAAAAAGCAAAGAACAACAAAGCATATCAGTTTTAAATATAGTTTAGGATATTTAAATTTGAGAGTGAAAGTGAACCTGCTGAGTATCAAATAGTGAAAATATTAGAATTATAATCGATTATAGAATTAAATCAACATTATGCAAAATACTATAAAACATTTAGCTCCAGTACCTGATTCTGATAACAATAAGGTACTTGAGGCAGGTGATATTGTAAATAAGTCACGGCTAAAGGAGTTGCAGTCACTGCAGGCCTCAATAAACTTCCAAAGGGGCCTCGAGATGACCTAACATTATTTAGAGTAAGATAAAATAATACTGAATATCAAGATATTTCGTACTTTTCGTTATTTTTGTAATATTTTTTGTTATAATTACATACAATCTGTCTAGTTATGCCAAGCTCTAGTACAGGTGTAGGCAACGTCGCTCCTGCCGTGTGTAAGAAACTATGGTAATACGAATTGTTATCAATCTGTCAAAAACGTAGTTACTACACTTTAACTACCATGATTTAATTATCGCTTATTTATCACACTATTATAATTGCATGAGGGCGAGTAAATGAAAGACGACTAGTCACGTAAGTGTTCCTGTAGCTCAGCAAAAGGTCATGGTTTCCAACCCAGGGAACACGCATACTGATAAAAAATATAGTTTGTAATGAACTGTAAGTCTCTTTGGATAAAAGCGTCTGCCAAATGCATAAATATATATGATAAGAATTTGACACAAAATATACATTTGAAATATTTTATTTGGTTTTTGTAACAAATTCAAACATAGCATGAGAAACCAGACAGCAGAGTAAAGCATTAAGTAGTACCGGTCAAGATGACTCATCAGGGTTATCAGGGTTTGTTATCAGGGGTAAAGCTGTTTAAATAAGAACTATATACAAAAAAAATTGTTTATTTATTCTACTGTACCTACTTTATTTTATCTTGTCAAGAGATGAGTTGCTACAACAAATGAAGTTGACTTATTTCAACTATATTTTGTAATTTATAACAACTCATTTCAAGGTAAATAATAGTAAATTAAAATGACTTGTAAATCCGAGTTGATTAAACTAAACAGTTTAAGGCAGCAAAGATTTTTTTTACAGTGTACGTAAGCGACAGAACAGCTAAATATGCAACAAATGCATTTAACTCTGCATATAATCGAGAAAAAAACCCTAAAAGATTATCATTCAGATAAACTACTTAAAGCTGCAATCCTTAATCTTTATAAAAGTCATGCTTAAATTGAAATGAAAAAATGTAAAGGCTGATCAGTCAGAGATAATTACATTGTGATATTTCTTGGGCTTGACTGCACAGTTTAAGTTACTTTTTATACCAGTGCTCTTCAACACAAACACAGTCTTACACCAGTCACCCTTCTTTATATCAGTGACTTTAAATTTCTCATACGGGGGAATCAGCACCTCTTTCTCATTAGGTAACGGGGAGTATTTTGACACATCAGCACCTTCACAAGTTATGATTTCAAAACAAGATTCACTTCCAAATTTCATTGCTACTTTAGATGTACGAGAGGTGGACACAAATGAGCCAAAACGAATCTCTGTGTTCTTGACACCATCAAATGTAACATTGGTACCATGAAAAGTTAACTTGCATCCCTGTTGCGTTTCATTTAGAGTCTGTATCACTTGTGTCAACCAAAAGTAAAGCGAATACCATTTGAATGTCTTTTCTTTGTATTTCTGTTTACCGGTCCTAACATCCTCATTGAATTTTCTATTTACAATTACACCACTATACACAGAAATGGCAATTAAATGGTTTCTTTTCAGTTTTTCTTTTGGTCCAGAGATGTTATTTTCACTGTTTTCCCAAACTTTTCCAAAGCCGTATATGTTAGCAGTGATTTCTTCAGGTAGATATTTTGTCTTCACCAATTTTTCCATTGTGATTGTACAGCCATCATACAGGTCATCAACTGAATCCTCTTCCATATTTAATTGATATCTCTTTCTTTTAATTCCCAGTCTGTCATCCTATATCCAATGAGAAACATTTTTATATGCTTAGTAATAATGTAATCATGATTGTATACTAATATACAGACTCTTAATTCAAGCTTACCTGTCCTAGGACAACTTTAGTGGTGACAATGAGAATAAGAGCTGCAGTGGTTAACATCCTGATTTAGTCTGAATCCTCAGATGTACAACGAATGGAGATCAGGTATGAATATAATACAGCGAAGAAGCTGCAAATGACAACAAATACAACATTGTGTTATAAATCCAAAATCTTTTCACAATAGAAAACAGCACATCACAACTTTTTATAGTTTTAAATTTACACATGAAGATGCATTCAATATTCTTTATAAAGAGCCATTTAAAAAAAGCAAAAATATTTCTTTAACTCAAGCGTTACCTGCCCAGACAGCAGATGACTAGCGTGAATGTCTAATAATATCTGCAAACTATTAGTTAAATTTCACAGGCATCTTTGGTGGACAAAATCATTTACAGTAACAAACCTTTTCAGATGTTCAGACTTCAGGTGATTTTGTTCCAGTATTCTTCAATTTTCAAAGTATCAAAGTTCAGTAAAGTGGATATGATGTTGAGATCTGGCAATGAGCAAGAAACTAAGAGGGTTTTATACTTTTGAAAGTAGTAGGCGGGTCAAAGGTTTCCAAGAAAATGACATCTGAATATTTAATGAGCATTTTTTTATAGTTATCATCTGTATAATGAAGGCTAGATGACTTACAGTGGAGTCTAACGTCATTGCCTGGCAGCCATCTATCTCAGACAACCTGTAGCATTGTGTTTTAATGGTGCAGGTACTTTTAAATGACCATAACTTGCTCAATTTGAAAATCTTATGAAAATGATCATACGATGGTATGGCCAGCAGCCATATCACCCTGTAGCCCAAGACTGGTTGCCCACTGAAGCTAAGTAGGGTTAAGCCTGGTTAGTACTTGGATGGGAGACCTTCTGGAAAACCACGTTGCTGCTGGTAGAGGTGTTAGTGAGACCAGCAGGGGGTGATCATCCTGTGGTTTGTGTGGGTCCTAACACCTTAAAACATCATACTGTACCAGAGGCACAGTAGGCCAATTGCAACTCTGTGCCTGTTGCAATACCGATACAGATACTTTTATGTGTGCAGTGGGTTAAGGGGTCTGTCCATCCTGAGAATCTGCTTACCCTACTTTGACGTTGAATTATGTTGAAAACTGTGCCTTGATGGAATCCACAGCCACATTAACAAGATGTGCAAGGGAAAACCAAAAATTTCTTCTCAGAAAGCAAATTATGAGAATGAGTATTAATGAGTGTATTAATGAAAAAGCAACAGTATTAATGTAAAGTGAAGTGAAAAAGTGAAAGTGACATGCTTGTCAAGTATGCAACGCATACTCAAAATGTGACTTTTGCATTTAATCCAACCCATGCGTAGTGAACACACACATTGCAAGTCGTGAACACACACACACACACACACACACACACACACACACACACACACACACACACACACATACACACACACACACACACACACACACACACACACACACACACACACACTGAGCAGTGGGCTGCTATCCCAGCACACGGGAGCAATTAGGGTTAAGGTGCCTTGCTCAAGGGCACCACAGTCACAACCTGCCAGCCATAGGGTGACATTATAATTATCTGCTATTAAAAATCAGTGTGAACAGATGCACTTAATTTCTCACTATCACAACTTAAAGCAACACTATGTAGTTTCCATGTAAAAATGACTTACAGCTCCCCCATGTGGTTGAAAACCACAACAGTGCCTGGTATCAGACACTCTTCTGCAGGCAGGGGGAGGGGCTGGGCTGTGTTTCCTACCCTCCACTGCCACTTTCAGAGTGCTTGTAGCAGCTAGGAGGCTGCTCAGGTTGCAGCAACAGTACAATTTGTCCAGTTAAAAGTTGTTTTATCTCTGAAATAATTTTAGAGACATTATTTAAAGGTAAAAAACTACATAGTGTTGCTTTAAGCGGTCATATTGAATACACAGCTATGACAATAAATAACATAGGCCAACAAAGTGTGACTTAGACCACAAAAAATAAGCTTTTGGAGTAACTTGTGAGATGTGAACCATATTTTATTAACTTATTCAATTAACAGATCCATACCTTAGTCATTATAAATTAAACAAATGCTTTGATATATTAAAAAAAGTATACTTATTGGCATCGCCAATAATTTATATATATATATATATATATATATTTTTTTGTAGAGAAATTCCTGTATTTCTTAATTTAATATCTGAACACAATTTTGTATAGCACACCATAGACGGTGTGCTTTTTTAGGCTGCCCTTGTTCCACTAGTCATGGACCTTGGAGATGTATTTTTTTTTATTTTAACACTGTCGTTGGTTCGGTTGTGCTGGATGCCAGGTTATTGATAACAGTATTGATTGAGATTGTTTTTTTTTCTTTCCTTTTATCTTTGTTATTGTGTATAATTTTTGTTGCACCATTGATCCTATATTGTTATAGAATGGCCAATTATTTTATTATAAAATACATTAAGATCGATTATGATTAACAGTGGGAGGATAATACAGTATTCAATTTGGAATGTGAATGGATTGGGTTGTCCAATAAAAAGGAAGAAAATACTAGAGCATCTAAAAAATAAAAAACAAGATGTAGTATTCTTACAGGAAACACACTGTGGTCCCCAGGAATCAGTTAAGTTATGCAAGGACTGGGTAGGACATGTGTCCTTTAGTGCTGGGACTTCTAAAAGTCGAGGAGTAGCTATATTAATTAATTAAGGATTACAGTTCAGGATTAGAAGGGAGATTAAAGATGAAGAGGGCAGAATAATTATATTATTAGCAGAGATACAAGGATATACATTGATACTGGCCAATATATATGCACCTAATGTTGATTGCCCTAATTTTTTTATAGATTTGGAAAGTAGATTGCATGAGATGGGACATTATCCCATAATTCTGGGAGGGGACTTCAATATTGTCTTAGATCAAATTCTTGATAGAAGTAAACCAATATTAACTAGACTGCCTAACTCAGTCCTGCTGGTTAAGAAAATGTGTTTATCTATGGGTTTAACAGATGTATGGAGGTTGAACCACCCAACAGATAGAGATTATACCTTTTATTCAGGGGCTCATAAAGTTTATTCAAGAATAGATTTTTTTCTAATCTCCAGTTCCTTATTATCTACCACATTGTCCTGTTTAATTGATAGTATTCTGCTGACAGACCATGCTATGGTTAGACTGCAAATGACCTCATATGAGGAAACAGAGAGATCATATATGTGGCGGTTTAACGTATCATTATTACAAGATGTGGGATTTAAGGAAGATCTTCGAGCACATATTAGGTTTTATTCCGAAACCAATGTTCCTACAGCTCCCTCTGCTATAGTGGCATGGGAGGCTATGAAGGCCGTTGTAAGGGGATTTATTATTCAATATTCTTCCTATAAGAAAAAGGCCGATACTGCTAAACTCATAGATTTAGAAAGGAGAATTAAAAATACAGAAGTTAAATTTAAAATGAACATGTCTGACCATATCTTAAAAAATTTGACCTATCTTAAATATGAATATAACTATATAATATCTAAAAAAACAGAATATCTCTTGTTTAGGGCCAGACAGACTATTTTTGAATCTGGGGATAAAGCGGGGACATTTTTGGCTAGGTATATTAAACAAAAAAATTGCAAATCTTCTATAGCAGCAGTGAGGGCTGAGGATGGAAGATTAGTTACTAAATCTAGGGAAATAAATGATGTATTAAAGAGATTTTATATGAATCTTTATACATCTGAAAATACTGCTACAGATAAAGAGATAATGTTATTTCTAAATAAATTAGAGCTTCCTAAGCTGAATGTCTTGCAAAAGGAGGAGTTAGATTTACCTATTAGTTCACAAGAAATACTTGATGCAATTAAGGAGTTACCATCAGGTAAATCTCCAGGCCAAGATGGATTCACAGCAGAATTCTTTAAATGTTATGCAGAACAGCTATTACCATTATTTGAAAATATGCTTGTAGAAGCGTTTAAAACTGGTGAATTACCTCCATCCTTAAACCAAGCAATTATTACACTTATATTGAAAAAAGAAAAGGGTCCGACTGACTGTAAAAACTATCGTCCAATAAGTTTAATATCTGTTGATTGTAGACTTTTATCTAAAATTCTTGCAAAGAGATTGGATAAAGTACTTGGGTCACTTATTCATTCTGATCAAGTGGGTTTTATTAGACAGAGAAACTCTTCTGATAATATAAGACGTCTTATAAACATTATGTGGTCAGTGCGAGATTCCAGTGATCCAATAGCAGCTATATCACTGGACGCCGAGAAAGCGTTCGATAGGCTAGAATGGAGGTATATGTTTCTTATGCTTAAAACCTTTGGATTTGGTCAGACATTTCTAAGATGGATAGATATTCTTTATAAAGACCCACAAGCTGCAGTGAGAACAAATGGTCTGATTTCATCTTATTTTACACTTCATAGAGGCACTCGGCAGGGATCTGCACTGTCACCAGGGCTTTTTTGTTTAGCTCTGGAGCCTCTTGCGGTAGCAATTCGCAAGAATAATAAAATTCATGGAGTTAAAATTAATGAGTCTATACATAAGCTACTGCTTTATGCGGACGATATTTTGTGGCTTGCATCGGAGCCAGCTAGATCTGTCCCTGTACTATTGGATGTTATTCAATCATTCTCTAGGATATCAGGGTATAAAGTTAACTGGTCCAAGTCAGAGGTTCTTCCACTGACTTTATATTGCCCAAAAACTCTATTTCAGACAGGGCTGTTTCAGTGGCCTACAGAGGGCATAAACTATCTTGGTATTCTCTTTCCTCATAATATTGATAAAATAATTGAAAAGAACTTAAATCCACTCTTTGACAAGATTTTATTAGATGTAGAGAGATGGTCACCACTATATTTATCATTATGGGGAAAGGTTAACGTCCTAAAGATGAATTGTTTTCCGAGGGTGAACTATTTGTTGCAGTGCCTTCCTATTGCAATACCTCAAAAGTATTTTAAAAGGTTTGACCAAATTTGCAAAAAGTTCCTATGGAATGGTAAACGTGCAAGGATAAAATTGGAAAGGCTTCAAGTGCCAATTAATAAAGGGGGCATGGGTCTTCTTAAGCTAGTCCTGTATCATTATGCCTTCTGTTTGAGACATATAGCTCAGTGGGTACTGCCACCTGAGAGAGCTCCTCCCTGGCTTGAGATTGAACAGGGACTGTTTTCCCCACTCACTCCTCTAAATGCCCTATCTAGCTGTATACCCTCTAAATTGAAATCTCATCCTATAATATCTAACCTTTGTAAAGTGTGGAAGAAGTTTTCTGAAGCATTTAATGTTAATGTTTATCTTAATTCTGAATCATGTATTTGGAATAATCCAAAGTTACGTATTAATAAACATCCATTTTTATGGAAAGAGTGGGTAGAAAAAGGAATTATTACAATAGCAAACCTATATGAGAAGGATAGTATAAAGTCGTTTGAAAAGCTGGCTGGTGAATATAATTTACCCAGAAATAACTACTGGAAGTATTTACAAATACGACACCTGGTAGTTGCTGTCATAGGGAAAGGAATAGAACCTCAACAATCAAACCTTCTCTCTCAGACTAGGAAAATAATGGGGATGGGACATGAAGCTGCTATATTTTATGATATGTTAGTTAAACAGACAATTTCCATATCTTACGCAACAATGTTAATATGGTCGACAGATTTGAACATCAACCTCACATGTAAGGAGTGGGATTGTATTTGTGAAAATATTAAGAGGGTATCAAGGGACATTCAAATTAGACTAATTCAGTTTAAGATTTTGAATCGGTTTTATTGGACCCCGACTAGATTGTTTAGGTTGAAGCTGAGGGATAATCCAGACTGTTGGAAATGGAGCAACTCGGAAGGAACTTTTTTTCACATGTTCTGGGAATGTTTTATGATTAAGAATTATTGGTCAAAGATTCATGACTGTATTGAAAACATTACCCGGACTACCTTGGAGTTTTGCCCAAGGCTATATGTTTTAAATGATCCACAAATGACAGCTAACTGTGGAGCTGCAGACTTCACCCAAACCAGTATAATGGTAGGAAAACAAATAATAATGAGAAATTGGAAGAACGCAGGCGAGCCCTCCTTTCAGGAGTGGAGTATAGAATTGGCAAAAGTGGCTTCATATGAAAAAATCTGTTTCAATATCAATGTCGGGGCGGACAAATATTTGGCAAAATGGGGATTATATGTGCAATATATTGCTACTAGATGAGAATGTGGTGCATGTTAGAAAATATATATTTTGAATGTTTTGAAAGCATGAAGGGAATACAATGTTGTTTATAATGTATCAGTGATGATAAAAAAAATAAAAAAATTTAATAAAATGCTAATGATAAAAAAAAGTATATTGGGAAAAAAATGTATAAATACAGGGCTCTCAAGTCTCACGCATTCACTGTGAGACACACGCATTTCAGTCAGTTCACATGATCACAGGCCACACCATTTCTCACACTGAGAAGAGACTGATAACTTTTCCTGCTATGTACAATTAATGGACGAGGCGCAGGGAAGTTCTCTGTCAAGTTCATAGCTGTCTTGAGTTTTTCTCGCGCTCCTCTGATGTCATTCACTTGGATGCGCAGCGCGTGCACACACAGAGAGAAAGTTAGAAGAGCAAGATCTGATAAATGTGTTAAAGGAACAGTATGTAAGAAATGTATATCAATTAATCATAAAATGGCCCGGATATGTCACTAGACATTAAGAATTAATTTTCATTTCAAATATTTATATCACTTACAACAGTGGTCTGGCCAGGATATTGTCATTTAAAAAGTGGAGTTGCAGCCCTCAACTGATGTTTATGTTGTCATTTTGTGTATTGGCCACTAGTTGTGTGATTGCAGTACCAGTTTTAGCCACAATGTTTGTGATTGCAATACCAGTTTTGGCCACAATCCTACATACTGTTTCTTTAAATAACTTTAAATAACTAAAATAATTTTGGGGTGTCTCCAACCCTGCTCCTGGAGAGCTATAATGTCCTGCATACTTCCGTTCTAACCATGCTCCAACACAGCAGTGTTTGATTGGTGTTGGAACTAAAATCTACAGGATGGTAGCTCTCCAGGAGCAGGGTTGGAGACCCCTCATCTAGAGACACCCAAGACAAAAACTTTTCAAAAGCTTTTTGATAGATTAAAAGAAAAAGTCCAAAAAAAGCAGCGAAAAACACCAGACCTTCAGTATTGAAAGTCTGGCTACGCGATAGTGCTCTGACTATTATGGTGACTGAATTATTAGTGTGGATCTTCAACCTGTACATTTTTATTTGTTTGATGATAACGAAAATGTCAAAGTATAACCAAACATCGTTCTGGATATATTAATGAAATATTAGGTCAGTTTTGTACTATTTGAGCAGTTTAGAGATCCAATCGTGTTAGATAAACATCCCGGGTCACTAAAGACCCGATTATGTAATAATGATTGGGGAAACACTCGTGTTCCCTTTCAGTCGGTCACTACGACGTCACGTCGTGACCGACGAATTGGGAACTCGCTTAGAGAGACCAATCTGCTTCGTATACTACTAAAACGCCAATGAACTTGGCATTGAGATATTTGCATAATGCTGGCGCCGCCCCGCCAGGTGCCTTTATAAGCAGCAGGTGCAAATAGGGAAATTAGCTTTTTCGCTTCGAAAGCCGGCTTTATCTGCTACTGAGAAGCTACTTTACTCTGTTGGGATTTGATTGCTGAAGTTGGTTGAACTAGCAGTATCACAGCGGACGCTTCGCTTATTCCACGGCTCTACATCTGTTTATTGTTTTGAGTTTAGTGTGTGCGTTGCCTTCCTGTGCGCTCATCAACTAAGCATCTGAGTGAATTTCCCTAAAAGAGTGATACGAGAGAGCTTTGTGCCTTGTTAAAGGCAGCCACCTTTCTCGTATATGCGGAGATCAGCGTCCTTTTCAGGATAGCTTTTCGCCCGTGCGATCTTGGATGCGAGAAGTATAAGGGTTCCAGTGACGGTCACGAGCGCTGTCTTCGTGCTCAGGCATCGAGCACTCCGGGGCTGCGTTCGTGGAGAGTTTCTGTTCTCTCTGTGAGAGCATAACCCTCTTGGATTGCGGAGACGACTGTCGTTTCTACGGGAACGCTGTCCGCGCCTTTGCAGTGCTGACGCCGCCATGGTGCGGCTGTCAAGCGCTCGCAGGGCGCCCTTCGCGTCACTACGCTGAGTAGGACGGAGGATGCGTCCTCCACCTACCGGCCTTCTCATCCTCAGCCGGTTGAGGCTCCGGTGGAGACTGCAGAGTCGTGTTCTACGATGTCTGCCGAATCCATTGGACCTCCTTCTGGTCCCGTCACTTCTGCAGCATCAGAGGGGTGTCCATTTTTCCTCCGAGGCAGAGTCGTTCCGGAGATGGCGGCCGTGCCTGCTCGAGCGGCGGAGACGGTAGAGTTGGAAAGGTTAACCCCTCTCCGCCCGAACCGTCCCGCCCACATGATTGGTACTTCGGAGCTGCTCGGGCCTCTCGGTCCTCTCCTCCTGTGCCTTTCTTTCCCGACGGCACGAAGAGCTGACGTGATTTGCGGCCGTCCGGCCGTTCAGCTTTCACCCCTCACCTCCCTCGCCAACGGAGCCGCTAAGGGCGGGGACCCCTTCAGTGGAGCGGGATGCGTTCCTGGAGGGACCACCCAACCTTCCCTCCCGTGTTTGTAGACAGTCGTCCGGTTACGGACGCTGCCCGTCAGGCATGCCGGAGAGGCGGCTTCGGCCCTGCACGCAATAACGTTGCTGCAGGCTCACAAAGGATTTACGAGGGAGACCGCGACCTTCAGTTGTGCGATGTCCACCACAGTGGTTCAAGATCGCCACCTTTGGCTGTATCTGGCTGACATGACGGACGCAGGCGAGAACAACTTCTTTAATGCTCCTGTCTCACAGACCGGCCTCTTCGGCGAGGCCGTGGAGTCGTACAGCTCCGCTGCGCAGACTGAGGCGATCTCCTAGGTCATGCCCCGGCGAAGGAAAGCTGCCCTTGGTCCACCACGCCGGCTCCTCAGTCTGCCTCTCGCCGTCGGCGTCCTGCGGCGACCACCTCCGTTCCCCTCCTCGGACCCCATCTCGGCAGCGCAGGGGAACCGGTCGTCAGCAGCTCGCCCCGCCCGCTTAGCCGCTTCCCGTGAAATTCGGGAGTTTAAGTGGCCAGTGAAGGGCGACCCGGATTGGCAGAGGATCACTCTTCAGGAGATGGAGCTCCTTCCCCCGATAGAGGGTCGGGTGGAAAATCCTTGGTTTGCATATGTTCCACCGGCTGTTCGGCCGGTACCCACTTAACCACACATAAGAGTGCATTCCTCTTCCCTCTCTAGGTCTCCGGAGGATCGAGAGAGCCGTGAGCGGGTCCACACCAGCTCCCCTACCTCTCCTCTATCGCCAGCGGGTGACCTGAGGAGTCCGAGCTCTCCGCTGAGGAGACCGGACCACCAGCACCCTCATCGGAGTCTGCGCTCTCCGTAGAGGAGACCAGATGACCGTTACCCTCAGCGGGCTCAGGTCAGTGTCACACACACATACTGTAGATGTTTATGCTGTCACAGCAGACGCACCGGCAGTCCCACCTGTCTCGCTTCGCTGCCCCACCGCGGGTACTTCGGTAGTGTCGTTATTTCTCCTCGTACGGTGCCTGGGTGCTTGGCTTCAGTTCCCAGCCCGTTTCGTTGGGTTTTACGCACGATCCGCCTCGGTTACGAATCCGGCACACCCCAAAATTCGGGCTTTCGTTTCACTGTAGTGAAAGCGTCCGATGCACATGTACTGCGTGCAAAAGTCGATATCCTGTTGGCGAAGGATGTTCGAGCCGGTCCCTCTTACCGAGATGATGATGATAGGGTTTTTCCAGCCTTTATCTCATAGTACCCAAAATACGCGGCGGGTTACGATCGATTTGATTTACGCACCGGCTCTACGAAGGTGTTCTTTTTGGATGATAACGCCGAGGCTCGTATTTCAATATTCAGATCGGTTTGCAGCCTTAGACCTGTAAGACATGTACTTTATGTGTCCATCTCCCCTCGCTTTAGACCGTTTTTCGCTCTGCGTCGTGGGGTGGGCATATTAATACTAAGTACACCATTCGAGCTGTCTCTCTCTCTCCGTGTCTCCATGTGCTAGTCACGGCATTAAAATGTCAGAGAGAGAGCGTTGTTCGCATTCTGCTTTTTTCTACGTCGACTTATAATAGCCCGTTCTTGGCAGACGTGCGCGAACACAGAGAGTTAATGCTTCGGCATCTCGCTCGTTTAAGTCTTCAGGTCGACTGGGAAAGAGCAACTTTGCCCCGTGCAGAGGATCCTTTTTCTCAGTATGGAAATAAGACTCGATCGACTAATTGGCGTGTTTAACAAGGGCGCGCAACCAGTCAGTTCTGACTTGCCTCGCTTTAATTCGAGGGAAGTACGCGGTCCCTCTGAAACAATTTCAGAAGCTCTTGGACATATGACAGCATGCTGCGGCTGTGACGCCGCCCTAGCTGCTTCATATGAGACGGCTTCAGCGTTGGCTTACGATCGAGTCTCGAGGAGAGCGTGGCACACCGACATACACCGTGTAAACATTGCACCTGCGTGTCATTTCAATTTTTCCCCGTGGTAGACCCGGCATTTCCGATAGAAGATATGCCCCTGAGGGGTCTCCTGGCATTCTGTATATTGCAATGCCCTCAGCACGGGATGATCAGCCACGTATGACGGGCTTGCAGTCTCAGGGGTGTGCATAGCACCCCAACTGCCGCGAGCGGTGCGCTGTATATCTGGGACTTGTACGCTCCGCTATGGAGATGCGAGGGAAGGATGTATTAGCCGACACCAATAACATTGCGACTGTTGCGTTATTTACCGTTAAGGCGGTTTTGCGCTCTCGTCACCTGTCGCATCTCGCTCGTCATCTCCTCCTTTGGAGTCAGAAGCATCTGAGGTCCCTTCGTGCCATTTACATCTCGGGTTCGCTCAATACAGCGGCAGACGCGCTTCCCGAGCTGCGCCCCCGGCGAATGGCGACTCCACCTCCAGACGGTCCAGCTAATTTGGAAGAAGTTCGGTTGTGCGTAGATAGATCTGTTTGCGTCGCCGGACGATACCCACTGTCGCCTATTTTATTCACTAACCGAGGGCAGCCTCGGCGTGGATGCGTTGGCACACAGCTGGCCGCGGGGGGTGCGTAAATACGCATTCCTTCCAGTGAGCTTTATTGCGCAGACACTGTGCAAAGTCAGGCAGGACGAGGAGAGCCTTTTATTAGTCGCCCCGTACTGGACTACCAGGAATTGGTTTTCAGAGTTAATGCTCCTCGCGACAGCCCCTCCCTGACGATTTCCCCTGAGGAAAGACTTTCTTTCTCAAGGAAGGGGCACATTATGGCACCCGCGCCCCGACCTGTGGGATTTCCATGTATGGTCGTTGAGCGCGCGCAAGGTTTAGGTGATTTATCGCAAGCGGTATCTAACACCATCGACGCGGTTCGAGCACCGTCCACAAGACGGGCTTACGCGCTTAAAGAAACCTTTTTCGTCACCCGGTGCTCTTCGCAACGCGAGGACCCCAGAGAATGCCCATTAACATTGTGCTTTTATATCTTTAACATAGGTTAGATGGTAGGCTGTCCCTCCGCCATTAAAGTTGATATCGCCGCTATTTCTGCTCATCACTCTCTTATCAACGGCAGATCAGTTGGCCAGCATGATTTAATTATTACATTTTAAGAGGCGCTCGCAGGCTAAACCCCTCGCGCCCTCCCTCTTTCCTCCTGAGACCTGTCCATGGTGCTGAAGCCTTCAGGTCTCCCTTTTGAGCCTTTGCAGTCTACGAGTCTGATGTTTTTATCAATGAAAACTCTGACCCTGATAGCATTGGCCTCCATGAAGAGAGTAGGGGATTTACATTCATTCTCTGTTGACGATTCGTGCTTTTAGTTTGGTCCTGCTGTCTCACTGAGACCCAGACCAGGCTACGTGCCCAAAGTTCCCACCACTCCCTTCAGAGATAAGGTGGTGAGCTTGCAAGCGCTGCCCCCGGAGGACGCAGACCCAACCATGGCTTTGTTGTGCCCCGTACGCGCACTGCGACTCTACGTGGTTCACACGCAAAGCCTCAGGACCTCAGACCAGCTCTTTGTTTGTTATGGTGGCCAGCAGAAAGGGAAAGCTGTCACTAAGCAGAGGATGTCTCATTGGATAGTTGATACTATCGCCCTGGCTTATAATCTTCAGGGTATTCCTTGCCCCTTTAATTTGAGAGCGCACTCCACACGGAGTGTTGCCTCATCTTGGGCTTTAGCTCGTGGTTCCTCGCTAACAGACATCTGTAGAGCTGCTGGTTGGGCGACACCTAATACGTTCACTAGATTTTACAGTGTTCGTATCGAGCCTGTATCCTCTCGTGTTCTTTCCTCACCAGGGGGAGCACGGAGAGCAGTCTCGCAGGTCGGCTTGCAGCCTCCAACTGATGCTTCATAACTGTGTCAGTATGGAAGGCCTTCAGAACAAAAATGCGTAATGGTTTGAATTGTTCTTCCTCCGCTGCCTTGGCAGCCTTTGTTGCGGAGCATTGGCTGTCAGCCTTTCACTAGCTGTATCCTCGCGAACCTACGTGTCTGGCTCGGGCTCCACATTGTGTCCCACCGGGTTCCTTTGTGAGTATTTTTCCGTGGGGTTAATCCTACCAGCCCACATTTCCCTTAGCAGAGCACTGCTTTGCTTACACAGCCACGGCTGTCTTTATTCCTCAACTACGGTTGACTTTCGCCCACCATTAGCCCTTAAGACGGGTGGTGGCTTCCGCAGCGTACCTATCCCGCTCAGGTAGGGCGCTTCCCAGTCGCTGGCACTTCTGTGGGGTTAAAGGAACATCTAGTGCCCGGCCTTCTGCCCTAAAACCTATCTCCTCCCTTCTTAAGTGGAACCGGAGGGCTTTACGCAGACACTGGAAGAGGTCAGCCCCTAGTGGCGTTTTGGTAGGGATTCCCAATTCGTCGGTCACGACGTGACGTCGTAGTGACCGACTGAAAGGGAACGTCTCGGTTACGGATGTAACCCTCGTTCCCTGAAGGAGGGAACGGAGACGTCACGTCCCGTCGCCACAGGGCTGCTCCCTGCTGTTTATCGACCGGTCACTTTCTCCCGGCTTTCTCAGCGAAAAGAAGCTATTTCCCTATTTGCACCTGCTGCTTATAAAGGCACCTGGCGGGGCGGCGCCAGCATTATGCAAATATCTCAATGCCAAGTTCATTGGCGTTTTAGTAGTATACGAAGCAGATTGGTCTCTCTAAGCGAGTTCCCAATTCGTCGGTCACGACGTGACGTCTCCGTTCCCTCCTTCAGGGAACGAGGGTTACATCCGTAACCGAGACGAATTTAAGGGTTAAGCCATTGCTGCTTGCATTCAGATTTGTCACTGGCTTAGAAGGTACAGTCACACAAGACTTTTCGTTTCATTCATACACATGTGAATGAGTCAGACCGAAAAGGCAAGCTCATATGATGACATTTCAGAGGTTGCTGCGTCGCAGAGTTCAAGTCCTAAAAAGGACAAATGGACAAAGCCAAAGATCATATTGATGAGCTGCTCCCCGCCCACCGCCCGCAGCAATGTCCGGCAAATACTTGCATGCTCAGTCTAGTTTAACCGTGGCTTTACACATTTACACCCCTTCCAGAACCCTGCCATCGGCGAATGAGCGACGCCTTGTGGTACCTTTGATAAAGAGCACAAAATGATACTCCTGCTCCTTTACGTTTACTGTTCCTTGCTGGTTGAATGATCTCCCAAACTCTGTCCGGTCAGTTGCATCTCAGAACATTCAAAAACATCTAAAACACATCTAAAACACATCTGAATTAAAAAAAGCTTTCTTGCTTTGTATAGTAAATGGCTTTGGATAAAAGTATCTGTTAAATGCCTAGATGTAAATGTAGATATTTGGCATTAAAAGTGGTGCATTTTTTCCCACTGTCAGTTGGCTAATACAGTAAGGTTTTATTTACAGAATCAGGATTTTAAAACAGCAGACAAGACGTACAGATTTATAGCTATGACAATGTCATTTTGGGATGTTTTGCCGACCAGTTTAATTTGGATCTATAACAGTAAGCAGGGCTAAAGAATGTGTTTATTTTACTGGGATAAATATGTCAAGTCTTAGTATATCACTGCACATGTGATATGGCCCATAAGCTCAGCTGTTGATTTGCAGTCAAACCAATGTAGTTAAAACCAATCATCAATTAATGAGGATATTAACTCTCATATTCTTGCATACAGATGCATGCCAATTAGTATACATACATTAGTATACACAACGACAAATTTATTTAAAAGATCATTCTCAAGTAGTTCTTTAAATGATTTCATTTACTAATTCATTCAGTGATTTTACATCATTACACCTGAAGATGGCGATCAGTGAACATTCACCGGCCATATACAAGACACAACACTTTAAGATAACAAATAGTAAAAGAGAAAAAATTGTACTGTGTTTATTCATGTGATTTTAATCTTTTTCCCAGACTTTGGTATAAGTTTGATTAATAGGTAACCTAGTTACTACACTTTAACTACCGTGATTTATTTATCCCTTATTTATCACATTATTATAATTGCATGAGGGTGAGGAAATGAACGACTACTTGTCCATAAGTGTTTCAGTATAGCTCAGCAGAAGGTCATGGTTTCCAACCCAGGGAACGTGCATACTGATAAAAAATTATAGTTTGTAATGAACTGTAAGTCTCTTTGGATAAAAGCGTCTGCCAAATGCATAAATATATATGATAAGAATTTGACACAAAATATACATTTGAAATATTTTATTTGGTTTTTGTAACAAATTCAAACATAGCATGAGAAACCAGACAGCGGAGTAAAGCATTAAACCTGATGAATCTGGGGCATCAGGGTTTGTTATCAGGGGTAAAGCTAGTTAAATAAGAACTATACACAAAATATAAGTTACATTTATTTATTTATTCTACTGTACCTACTTTATTTTATCTTGTCAAGAGATGAGTTGTTACAACAAATGAAGTTGACTTATTTCAACTATATTTTGTAATTTATGACAACTTTTAATTTCAGGGTAAATAATAGTAAATTAAAATGACTTGTAAATCCAAGTTGAATAAACTAAACAATTTAAGGCAGCAAAGATTTGTTTACAGTGTACGTAAGCGACAGAACTGCTTATATGCAACAAATGCATTTAACTCTGCATATAATCTAAAAAAAAAAACCTAAATGATTATCATTCAGATAAACTACTTAAAGCTGCAATCCTTTATCTTTATAAAAGCCATGCTTAAAGAGAAATGAAAATATGTAAATGTTGATCAGTCAGAGATAATGACATTGTGATATATCGGTGTTATTGACACCTTCAAATTTAACACTGGTACCACGATAAGTTGACGCGCATCCCTTCTTTAGAGTCTGTATTGCTCGTGTCAACCAAAAATGAAGGGAATGCCATTTGTATGTCTTGTTTTGGTATTTTTGTTTACCGCCCCTAACTTCCCGATTGAATTCTTTATATACTATATCATCAGTGTACACAGAAATGGCAATTAAATGGTTTCTTTTCAGATTGTCTTTAGGTCCAGGGATGGTTTTCTCACTGTTTTTCCAAACTTTTCCAAAGCCTGATATGTTAGCATTGATTTCTTCAGTTAGATATTTTTTATCCACCAAGTTCTTCATCTCGGCTGCACAGCCATCATACCGGTCATCAACTGAATTCTGTGCCATATCTAAACGTATTCCCTGTCCTTTATCGGGCCGCCTGTCATCCTATATCCAAAATTATAATAACTTTAGTAATAATGTCATTATGCTTGTACAATAATGTACAGACTCATAATGTAATCTTACCTGTCCTAGGACAACATTACTGGTGACAATGAGAATAAGAGCTGCAGTGGTCAACATCCTGATTTAGTCTCAATCCTCAGATGCACAACTAATGGAGATCAGGTATGAATATAATACAGTCAAGAAACTGCAAAAGACAACAAATACAACATTGTGTTACTAATTCAAATGTTTTGCATAATACTAAACTGTGCACACTGTTCCGAGTTTTTTTTACATTTTGTTGAAAGAGACATTTAAAATATTTTAGGTTTTTAAAGCAAGCATATTTCTGTGAATATCTAATCAGGTGATTATTACAGAATTTGATAAATATAGTATTAAGTTCAGTAAAGTGTAAAGTGTAAAGAAAGTTAAGATATCATACCTGTATGCATGAAGAAAGAGTGGCAATGAGGAACAATCTCAAAAGGTTTTATACTTTCTGAAAGTAGTGGGCGGGTCAAAGACAAACTAAACATCATCAGTTTTGAAAGGTCCGATTTTTTATGTGTTTTTGAAGCTATGATTGTGTTTATGGTACGCTGTATAACATGTGTTCATGTTTTGTGTCCTAAAAACAGGCTGATGTCTTCCTTGTATTATGAAGTTTTGATTGTGTAGTTTGTTTAGTGTGTTGTGATTCGACCAGAAGATTAGCTTAGCAGAGTCGTTTAAACCAAAGCTGGCCACTGACGTATTCCTGTGGGCGGAGCTTAGTAAAAACTCTTTTATTGACGTCATTAACTTGGGAAGTAGAGGGCTGTAGTCCAAACTGGCCAGTGGCTGTAGGCTTTGAAAGGGGAATTCTGTAAAAAACATATCGTCTGGCAGTGAACTTTGAGCTTTATCATTTTCCAGGTATTACTTATGCTCTAACAGCAACATTACACACTAACTAAAGTTCAAAAAATTGGATCAGGAAAAATGGGACCTTTTTCATTTGTCTGTGTGAGGATTTTTGTGAAGCACAGATAGACTTGTAAAGATCCAACTACCAAAATTGTTAGATCTTACAGATCCAAGGTTCAGATCCAGTTTAACAGGCCTTGCCTAATGTAGGTCTCATTAGATCTCTTTTTATTAAACATTACTTTGTCCATTATTCAAATGGAGGCAAACTATCTTGGTTCTTGTGCCAGGTGTCAGGACCTACACTTTATGCTTAATCTCATGTCTCTTCTGTGTTTATATCCTTAAATTGTGTTGTGTTTTCCTGTGTTGTTATTTTCATTCTTACAGGTGCAACAACATTCTTATTAAACTTCTCATTCACCAGATCTAATAATTGTTTATGATTTGGAAAGCTCAAAATGACAAAAAGCATTAGAAATGTAGATAGAGAGAATTGGATGTAACCAGGTTTAACACTTTCTGTATCTCACAACTATTTTATATTAATAAACATAATGATAAGCCAATTTGGCCTGCTGTCAATAAATAGGGGCTAAACCTTGCCACAGGAAACGAACAAGCAAGTTTCTGACTGTGGTTTGACAGCTTTGTCTCGGGCATGAATATAACATGAGAGACTTTCGGAGAGTTGAAATACTGTAGTTACAGCAAAATAACATGACTTGAAACGTCAGCTCATCACAGCAACGGTCAGTCAGCAAATTAAATTTTATTTCAATAGCTCTTCTATGAAGGTATGTGGTTTGTAGCAAAACATCCTCACAGAAATATCTATAGAAAGATAAAAGATCATATTCTCATGATTTATATCGTACAATAGATATTATACAGTCTTACGTAGCAATTTCAGATAAAAATGACTATGCAGAGTAAATTGTAGCGTTTTGAGAATTAAACATGCATGTAAACGTTATTGTAAATCTCAGTAATTGAAGGTCTTTGCCAAATACTTTATTAAAGACCAATAAAAGTTTACTGTAAATCAAATCCATGATGGAAAACAGGGCCCTGACACATACTTTACCAAAAGTCCATTTAAAGCAAGTTATCGTAGTTCGCTCAGGTTGCAGAAACATACTGTAAATCAAGAGTGTAACAAAAACACAATTTTTATTTAACTTTATTATAAAAAAAAGATTACTTAAAATAAAATCTTAAATTATCATAAAGCCTATGATGAGAATAAATATATCATGTGGTAAGAATGGTGAGAGACTATGGTTAACAAGAAGATAAACATACAGGTTCAGCATAATACACTGACGTGACCCATTGACTAATGAAAAAGGAAAAGGTTTTTGACGTGTATTTTTTTCTTTAAAAAAATATCTTTTAGTCATTTTAACATCTGTTTTAAACCTGGTTATTCTAAAGTATACATATCACTCAAGTATTTGACTAAAGTATAGATATCCCAGTACTGTATTAATAAAGGTTTGCAAGGGTCATCATGGTTATCTGTTATCATGGTTCTGTTAAATTTTTATAACAAATATTTTCTGTTGTGCTTTGAAAAACATCTTATCATTGTGGCCATACCAAAACAAGCTAAAATCACATGCTTAAATGACCGGCCCCCAATTTTTCACTCATCCTAAGTGTTTTGAGAGGCTTATCAGACACCGACATTTGTTCTGTAATGCCTGATTCATAAGATCCTGTAGAGTTTACCACAAGATGATAAACAAGCAAAAATTTTTGTTCGCGGTTTGATAGCCTTGTCTTAGGCACGATTACTGTCGAAAGAAGCTTTTTTAATGTACAGAATGGGAACGGTTTATGACTCTGGGGTCAAACACCCCTCAGCGCCAGTGTTGTACCATCATCCAGGATGTACAATTGTGCTAAAACAGCATGTAAAATGCACACAATAATTACTTGCATGCCGAAAATTTTTTGATCCGGTGATTGTTGTTACCAGAAAAATGTGGAGCGGTGTGTGTTTTTCTGTATTTTAAGAGTAATTTAAAAAAAGATTTTTACACTGTTTAAAATAAAACACATATATACAGAATATAAGTTTAGTGTGTTGTGAATATTTCCTAATTGTACGCCTTTTGTGAAATTGTGGCATTTGGTAACACTTTACAATAAAAACATTTATTATTCTTGTTAATGCAGTTGTTCATTTCAAGTTTTGATTGAAGTACAGAGTCATTCTGACACAAGGTGTCACTGTGGCCTCAAAGCTTCAGCACTGGCACTCTAAGATTGATTGCAATGTCTGAGGTAAAACACTCCCCCCTCATTAGACAAAAAAAGTGGAAATATTAAATGTAGAAATAAATAAATATGGAAAAATTACAATTATACACAAATAAGGAAGTAAAAAATACTCATGTATTTTTTTTTTACACATTTCTTTGTATATTTATTGTATTTGTTAATGTTATTCACTTTTATTTAAACTTTACAAACTTGTCTACTTTTCTACAAACACAAATGCAGACATGGTTTTAATGTTTTAGTATTACCAATCTGTTACGTTCTGCTCAATCAGCTTGGTCATCTGCATTTTTTGGATCAGATTCTGCTCATATTGATAAAGTAGTAAAGATGATATTAACTCCTGTCAGCATTGCATTGTGAGCTGATCTTCCAAAAATAGTAAGGAGCGTCACATTTCCGGTTGAGACAGAGGTCAGAGGTATTTAGGCCAATAACAACATGCTGGTTAGCTGACCAATCAGAGGACACTGAGCCTTTCAGAATGATGAGCTTTGTACAAAATCAATGTATTTCAGGGAGGCAGGGCATAGAGGAGCAACAATAATGCACATTGTATTAGCAGCCATATCACCCTGTAGCCCAAGACAGCTTGCCCAGTGAAGCTAAGCAGGGCTGAGCCTGGTCAGTACTTGGATGGGAGACCACCTGGGAAAGCCACGATGCTGCTGGTAGAGGTGTTAGTGAGACCAGCAGGGGGTGGTCTGTGTGGGTCCTAACACCCCAGTATAGTGATGGGGACACTATACTGTCAAAAAGCACCGTCCTTCGGATGAGACGTTAAACCGAGGTCCTGACTCTCTGTGGTCATTAAAAATCCCAGGATGTCCTTTGAAAAAGAGTAGAGTCATATGGGACGGGAGTCATATTCAACAACTTATTCATATGGGCATTTATCACTAAATCTTTACGGCCAAATCGTTTTTTGAGCAGATCAATGGCAGTGTCATAATTAATATCAGACAACGCTAGACCTGCTACAGCACTAAATGCGGTGCCAGATAATAATGATTTCAAATAACTACATTTGTCAGTCTTACTCAAACTTTCATTATCATGGATCGTTGTTTCATACTGACTCCAAAATCCTTGCCACTGACAAATCTCCCCAGAAAACTTCTGAATGACCAATTTAGGAAGATTGACTGTATTTCGCCTATTTATTCCAAGTCCAGTTCCATGTGTGCTCTGTCCTGACTGGCTATCTTCCGAGCGCAAGGCGCGTCTTAATCTTGTTCTCCGAGTACTAATTGCATCCATATACTCCAATGCTGTAATCATTTCAGCTTCCAAATCCTCTTCTTTTGTTTCTGCTTCAACATCTTTATCATGTTCTCTGAGAATCTGTTCTTTATCTTGCACTTGTTCGAGCAATTCCTCCAATCTCTCAAAACATAATTCAATCTTCTGAATGAGTTTTGTTGTTGCAGTTCGAATCACTCCCCGCTTTATCTTTAGTCGCTTTACATCTACTGGATCCATAACTTATGTTCGAAATTCCCTCGTAGTTTTTTTTTTCTTTCTTCAAACAAATTTTTAATCCAGATCAATCTTCTCCCTTTATTCTTCTTGGATTAAATCCTCATCCCGGGTTTCGGCACCAGTTTGTAAAGTACAAGGAAAACTACAAGGAGAAGAAATTTCTTGTTGCATTATATTACTTTATTTACTACTAATTTTCAATGTAAGGTTTGTGCGGGAAAGGGGATTGAGAACAAAGACAGCATGGAGTCTCTATTGTGCGCGTTCGCGCGGCTTGTCAGTCCTTCCTTTATACAGGGGAATCCCAATGAAACACGCCCACTTCAGCGGGTTTGATCCATATATGGGCATGTTCATCACAGGGGACGTCACCATTGATAAAGGCTGCAACGACAATCATTAATAATATGCAATATAGTCACAACAGGGTGTGCCCTGGCCAAACTTGCCCATTGGCCTACTAATCATCCCTCATACTAATTGGCTATATCACTCTATCTCCTCTCTACTAATAAGCTGGTGTGTGGTGGGTGTTCTGGCGCAATATGGCTGCCGTCGCATCATCCAGGTGGATGCTGCACATTGGTGGTGGTTGAGGAGATTCCCCTGTTCATATGTAAAGCGCTTTGAGTACTGAGAAAAGCGCTATATAAATGTAAAGAATTATTATTAAAGAATTATTACACCAAATACACAAAATAGCGTTATTTTAGCAATGTAATAGTTGATCTTTAATTCAATTCAATTTATTTCAATAGCCCTTGTCACAATTGTTCATTTTACCAAAGTAGCTTCACATAAAAATACAAAAAAGCAAAGAAAAAGTTTAACATGCTGTATTTTTTTACAGTGTATGTGATTAAAAGAAACATGAAACGTGAGCGTCAATATATAGACATTGTTTATTGGTTACATGAGACAAACAGCATTTTCACCACTTCTGTGACTGACCGATTGGCAGTCACGGCAACAATGATTATCAGTCAATCATGGGTAACTACTTTATTTTTTAACATGGCATTTTGGTAACAGGACTGAAAGTAACAGTTTTAGCAAAGATTTAGCAAATACAAGAGAAATAGCTGCATTAAATATGTGCTAATAGCATGAAGACACCAAGAAAATTCTAGGGATTTACCAATTTTTACTTTTATTTAAAATAAATTGATAAGATCAAAGAAATTATATAGGTAACATGACTTAACATTTAGATTAACAATTACATTCATAGTTAGATTTACTAAACAGAGAAAATTAAGCACGGGAGCACAAATGAAGTGCGATTCCAAAAAAAGCACTCATGGGAGTGGAAATATCTGCAGGTTATTTACTAAAAAGGCACAAATTAAATAACACAGGCGCAACAGCTGATTTCCATAATGTCCAACGCAATCTACCAATAGCAGTGCAAATTAATCCAGGGTCGCAAACAAGCTGCAAAAACTGGAGGGCAAAAACAGGTTTACAAGAAGTTTTGAAACACCTAGGGCACGTTGAAGTTCAAAACAGTGTGCGAGCGTATTTTACAGTATTAAACACGTATTTATAATGATTTCATCAGGCTCCAGAAACATTTAAAAAAGAACACAAAGTATGACCTTCTCAGCTACTGTATTTGCAACTCTTGTGTCATCACAACAGGGAGTTCAACGCATCACTGTTTCTGTTTAATAACAATGTTTTGTTGAGGCTGAACGCAGCCCAGGTATTGTGTGACGACTTCTAGTGACTCTAGCAAATAAAAATAACGTGGCTTGGCAAGCAATTGTTTTGAATAATACGTTCTTTTGGAATTTCAAATAAACTGTTACGTGTTTAAAAAATCCTCTGCTATCAGCAACAATTACAGCCATTTCAAGCCAAAAAGGTTTTGAGATGCATTTTAGCCATAAATAGTGGCACAAATACCAGTAAAATCACACACGCAAACATTAGTAAATTGCATTGCGTGAATCATTTAAAAAATCTCCTATAAATGTTGTGCCTGAAAGGGAAACATATGCAATAAGTTCAGTCGCAAAATTAACTAATTATCCACTGCGTGTCTTTAATAAATTTAATGCCAAAATGATAGTTTGCCCTGGCGCAAGCTGGCCCATAATGTCCTGGGGACAGAAATGGCACCAATTCGGTGGAATGCCCCAAATACAATGAATCCTTGCAGTTTAAATTGATAATCATAACCCAATGCATGTAATCATAGCAAAATTATACCCCGAAATATCATTTCATACCCTAATATATTTTACCTGCTCCTGTAGAGATGCTAATTTAGTTAACTCATCTGTTGGTCCTATTTGGGGGAATGGACAAACAACCAAAACAGTCTTTTAGGTTGGATAAGAAGTTGCATCACTGCACAGTAAAAAGACAATAGATTGATTAAATTGCTGGCAGGAATTAATAACAGCATGCTCACGATTTACCTAAAACGTAGAAATTAACCAATAAAGCATGGGAATGATTTCCCAAAAATAAGGAGCTAGCTTGTTAAAATCATGTATTAATTAACTGTAGAAATCAATTCTTAATTCATGGACAGGGTATATTTTTTCCTGTATGTTATGTGTGGGGCTTTATAAGAAGTTAAAGTAATATTTAGTATAATAAAGAGAAATGAACGAAGATGTAAAAGTTAGTCAGCCAAAGCGACAGACATCTGTGAGATATCTGGGACTCGGCTGATGCAGCTGCACAGTTTAAGTCACTTGTTATTCCATAGCTTTCCACCACAAACACAGTCTTACACCAGTCATGCTTGATTTCAGTCACTTTAAATGTCTCATATGGAGGAATCAGCACCTCTTTCTGATAAGGTTTCTGGGAGTATTTTGTCACCTCAGCACCATAACAAGTCTTTATTTCAAAACAAGATTCAGTTCCAAATCCCTCTGCAATTTTACGATCAAGAGAGGAGGATGCAAATGAGCCAAAACGAATCTTTTTTTTCGGATCAGTCTTAAACCCAACACTGGTACCACGATAAGTTAATTTGCATCCCTTTTGTGTTTTCTTTAAAATCTGTATTGCTTCTGTCAAGAAAAAGTGAAGTGAATACCATGCGTAGTTCATGTTTTTGTATTTTAGTTTACCACTCCTAACATCCTGATTGAATTGATTATATACATCTTTACCAGTGTACACGGAAATGGCAATTAAATTGTTTCTTGCCAAGTTATCCTGTGCTCCAGGGTATTTGTTTTCACCCTTTTCCCAAGCAGTTCCAAAGCCTGATATGTCAGCAGTGATTTCTTCTGATAGATATTTTGTCTCCACCAGGTTTTTCATCTTCTCTGTACAACCATAATACCGGTCATCAACTGAATTCTCTGACATATTTAATGGATATATTTGTGCTTGGGATAGAACAGCTTGTCTGTAATCCTATAGCAATGAGATAAAATAATAATAATAACTTCACATCATTAGTTTTCACAATGATCATACAGTAATATATCAATTCATAATTCAGCTTACTTGTCCTAGGACAACGTTACTGGCGACAATGAGAAAAAGAGCTGCAGTGGTCAACATCCTGATTTAGTCTCAATCCTTTGAATGGAAATCAGGTATGAATATAGAGTAGTACAGTATAAAATGTATTAAAGAGCCATTTTTACTTAAAAAAATGTGAATGTTACCTCGAGCAATGTTGGACTTTAAATGTCCTGCGTGTTCTTTGAATGAGGAGGTCAGACAACGTAACTCAAATCAAATTATTTAATGAATCTTAAATAAAGTATTACAGAGCTCTGGGTCACAGCTTTTCCTGTCACTACACAAAACCAATACGAGTTTGACAACAGTCAAGCAGCAAAAACTCACCAAATCCTCTAATTCAAATATTTATGTGAGTTGAGTTGGGGTGGGTTTTCTCACATACCGTCTACATCCTGTTTTTCACCGAGCTGACTTTCTGAAACTCAACAAGTTAAACACACACTCACAGCACAGGTTCATGCAAACATGAGCTTTAAAAGTAAAACGTTATAAGCCCTATGCAAGGGATTCATATATAAGCTTTGATCATGTGTGAGAGAATTTGGGAGATTCATATCGCATTTATATTCTGTATTTGTTTTATTATCATATAGTTTTATATACTCCCTATAGGGGAGTGTTTTCATATTTTAAAAGTTGAATATTAATGTGTCTTCTGTCACCTGAATAGAACTGTTTTGCTTTCAAGTTTTGGTTCATCAAAAGGACAATGAGTGCATTGCCCTTTTGCACTAAGTTCATTGCAAGTGCATGGTTAAGTTTCCAAGAAGAGTGCAGTTGCATTGAAACAAAAATAACTTGCTCTGTAGCAACGAAGCAAACTGAATTGCTGATTGGTGGAAACTAAAAGGTTGAAAACTAAGAACCTGACAATTGGTCAGCTCAAATAAGCAAAAGTGACAGACACAGAATTAGTGGCTGATGCTATGGAAAACACAGAGTCTGATTTTTAAAAGGTGTTAAAAACAGGAAATCTGTGCGTTGCAAGCTTGCAATGAAACTATAAGAATAGGAGTTGTGGTTTTGGAGAGGTAGTTCGGCTCTCATATATCTGTTTGATGATCATCAGGCTGAGCCAGTATTGTGTTTATGCTGTCTAGATACAATTCTTTAATAAAACAAATTATTTTACAGATCTCTCTACTGCATCTATTATTCCATCTGGAAAATCCACAACATTTCCTGGCGCTGCGAGCAGGGTGGTAGGAGAGAAAATTGGACAATCGAGGGATCGTCTGAGGATCTTTGATCCGAGGGAAAAATCCTGATTTCCACTGGACCTCCTCTGTGCGTCTTTGCGGGTGCTGAAATAGCTACAGGGTGGCCATCCATATAAAGTTAAAAGGTAAGAAAGCCTTTTATTTATTGCTATTTTTGCATGTGTATTGACGTATTTGTGGGATCGTCTGGAAATTAGTAAACAGCACGGCAAATTTCTAAAGTTATCTTAAAACTCTTCTCCACCCAAAAAGAACCAAAATTGTAAAAAGATGAGTTGGTGATATAATAAAAACTCTTTGTTACAGTAGGGAAATTTAGATTTTAGGGTGCGGTGACCTGTGTTACAGGAAGATTTGGCCAGAGGAAGGAAATTTAGATTTTAGGGTACGGTGACCTGTGTTACAGGAAGACCCGGCCCGAGTAAGGAAAGTTAAGGTACAGTGACCTGTGTTACAGGAAGACCCGGCCCGAGTAAGGAAAGTTAGGGTACAGTGACCTGTGTTACAGGAAGACCTGGCCAGAGTAAGGAAAGTTAGGGTACAGTGACCTGTGTTACAGGAAGACCCGGCCCGAGTAAGGAAAGTTAGGGTACAGTGACCTGTGTTACAGGAAGACCCGGCCCGAGTAAGGAAAGTTAGGGTACGGTGACCTGTGTTACAGGAAGACCCGGCCCGAGTAAGGAAAGTTAGGGTACAGTGACCTGTGTTACAGGAAGACCTGGCCAGAGTAAGGAAAGTTAGGGTACAGTGACCTGTGTTACAGGAAGACCCGGCCCGAGTAAGGAAAGTTAGGGTACAGTGACCTGTGTTACAGGAAGACCCGGCCCGAGTAAGGAAAGTTAGGGTACGGTGACCTGTGTTACAGGAAGACCCGGCCCGAGTAAGGAAAGTTACAGTACAGTGACCTGTGTTACAGGAAAACCCGGCCCGAGTAAGGAAAGTTAGGGTACGGTGACCTGTGTTACAGGAAGACCCGGCCCGAGTAAGGAAAGTTAGGGTACAGTGACCTGTGTTACAGGAAGACCCGGCCCGAGTAAGGAAAGTTAGGGTACAGTGACCTGTGTTACAGGAAGACCCGGCCCGAGTAAGGAAAGTTAGGGGACAGTGACCTGTGTTACAGGAAGACCCGGCCCCGAGTAAGGAAAGTTACAGTACGGTGACCTGTGTTACAGGAAGACCCGGCCCGAGTAAGGAAAGTTACAGTACAGTGACCTGTGTTACAGGAAGACCCGGCCCGAGTAAGGAAAGTTAGGGTACGGTGACCTGTGTTACAGGAAGACCCGGCCCGAGTAAGGAAAGTAAGGGTACGGTGACCTGTGTTACAGGAAGACCCGGCCCGAGTAAGGAAAGTTAAGGTACAGTGACCTGTGTTACAGGAAGAGCCGGCCCGAGTAAGGAAAGTTAGGGTACAGTGACCTGTGTTACAGGAAGACCCGGCCCGAGTAAGGAAAGTTAAGGTACAGTGACCTGTGTTACAGGAAGACCCGGCCCGAGTAAGGAAAGTTACAGTACAGTGACCTGTGTTACAGGAAGACCCGGCCCGAGTAAGGAAAGTTACAGTACGGTGACCTGTGTTACAGGAAGACCCGGCCCGAGTAAGGAAAGTTAGGGTACGGTGACCTGTGATACAGGAAGATCCTGCCCGAAATGTGGACTGAAAAGGTCTACAAAATTTGTTGATTACAAAATAATTGTGAGTAACAAATAGCAAAGAGTTGTTTTTAACACACCTGGGTAGTTTCAGTGTGAATGAATGAATGAATGAAGTGTGAAGTGTATGAATACAGATTTTTGTTGACAGAAAATAGTTGATGAGTTGTCTCATGTGTTTTCTCTGACCAAAGAAAAATTGTTAGAGGGAAATTTAACTATTCAGGGACCAGGTATTGAAGTGAAATTAATTAAAACCACTGTCAGTCACGGAAAGCTAACTTTAGAGAGTAATAATTGGAAGTGGTGTGTGAATTCTGGTAACAAACAGGACGAAGACCAAGAAGAAATTGTGAAAATTCTAAGGACCATTTGAAGTATATTCTGAAGAACAGAATCCTGTTTCAGGTTGTAATTTGCAGAAAGTTTGTAAATTTTTATTACATCAGGATGGAGGCAGCAACTAAAGCTTTAGAATTGACCATGACCAGAATATATTCATTTATCGAATATCAGATCCTTCATCGTCTTTTCCCTGACCTGTAGTTACATCAGCCCTGTTACTGGTTACATTATCATCTTCTTAAACCCTTACTTTTCCTTTCACATCTAATTCCAGCTTTCCTTGAATTACAGGATACATGTTAGTGACTGGGGCAGGAGGGGTTACCATTGTAGAGAAAACTGGCTGTTTGAGCTTTCAGAGCAGAGGATTCAGAGTCATATACAGGAAATGGATAGAAGACAAGCTGAGTTCATGCTAGCCTGAGATATGTCTACAGGAAATAGTGAGCAAGATGAGGAAGTAATAGTGTTGTCTGCTAGATAAAGAGACAGAGAGAGAGAAAAGGAAATGCGGAGGCGTTTTGAAGCTATTAAGAGAAAGAGACAATATCAGGAGGAATTAAAAAAAGACACATGCCCTATAGGGGAGGAATTTATATGGCTGGGATGGAAGGAATAAATTGTTACAAGGAATATAACACAAAGTGTTTGGTTGGAAATGGAAAAAATCCAAATGACACAACATTAAGATGGAAACCAGATTTTTTTGTACACCCAGGGCTGAGGGTGGGGTTAGTAATTACCCATTGAGAATTGAGGGTAGACGAGCACTGTATGTTCCATGGGCTCATAGGGACTTAGAAAATGTGATCACTTTGCTGCCAAATGTCAGGGACGGTGCTGGACCCTGGATAGGGGCTGTGGAAAAAGAGACGCAAGGGACACAGCTTGCCATAGGTGATGTTAAAGCTTTGTAAGCAAAGGTTACAAGTGTCAGAGAGATGGATGATGTACTGAATGCAGCAGGCATGGGGCAGTTCTCTGACAATGCTGACTTTGACGGCCAGGCCTTTGACCACTACAGAGCCCGAGTATGGTCAGCCCTTAGAGACATTTTTCCAGTAAAGTTTGATACCACCAAGCTATCGCCACCTCCCTTGGGACAGGAGGATTGTGCTCTGTGGATTGCTAAAAACATGCAGACCTGGAGAGGTCAGGGGTTAAGGCAGGACCCCACAGACCCCACAGACTCTAATACCAGACTGTTTAGAAAAGAAGTGCTTGGGGCATTGCCAGTGCCTGTGCAAAACAAGCTCAGTGACATCCCAGGGTTGGATGCTATGTCGCATAACCAGTGGGTAGAGACTTTGAAACACCATGCTGCAAAACATCAAAAGCAAGAAAGAGACCTTGACCAACAGGCTAAGGAAAACTCGCGAAAGCTAGTGCAAGTCAGTCTGGAAGAAAAGAAAAAAGACAAAAACAAAAACAAGGGAAAGGGAACCAGCGGTAGCTTTGCGGTGGGATGGGCTGGTCAGACTGAGTCTGCAGAAAGAGCACAGGGCGTTACACATGCAGTGCATCCTCATCACATAGTAATAGTAACAATCAAATAAAACAGCAAACCAATCAAACCTCTTATCAGCAGCCCCAGGTTCCAGCACTGCCTCAGCCAGTGGTAGTAAATGTGACCAGTCACGGAAAGTAGGGACACAAGTCGGATCTGGGCATTTTGAGTTATTCACAGATTCTGAAAGTGCAGTTTCTAAGCTTTCCAACGATGTGTAACACATGGAAATCTGATAAGATTTGGAGAAGTTGTGGCCATTTGAATATAGGAACTCAGAAATACTCAAACCGAGAAAATCGAGACGAAAGGGACTCTTCTTTTCAGCTGGGGGAGACAATAGGGCTCATTTACATCTCATTTAGCTAAGCCATGCCCCCTGTAAAACCCTTTTTGAGATGTTCTAGCATCATATGTAGTATTTTATGACCAAATGACAACCCGCAAAAATAAACATGACTCTTTTACCTTTGTGGGGATCACAAGTCGAATCCAGTCTGTTTCAGATTATCCAATGACCATATTTGTCCACAAATGCGTATAATCCGTGAAATATAGATTGTTTACATCAGATTTCGCATGAATGTCTGGTAATACAATATAATATATAATCTGAAGACTATTTAAATCGTAACATGTAAGGGTATATGAGCTTACACTCCGTTAAACACATGAACCCGCCTTCAAAGTTTGTATTTAAAATAGGGAAGTAGTATAATAGATCATCCAAACAGCGCCGTCGAAAACGTGACATCCTTTAGAGAGGTTACCAATGGCTCGCTCGTTCCTCCATCAGCCAATGACTTCATGGAAAATATTGATAGACAAAACATGTAGCCAATTATATGAAGAATACAACTATATCTGTGTAACTTCTGTGTGTTTGGACTCATGCTGCGCTGCAAGAACTGACATACAGATGACGTCAAAGTACCGCGAGAGCGAGTCGAAATTAAACTACTCCGTAAGATTTCTTGAAGAGCTCTCGCGGTACTTTGACGTCATCCGACTGCGGCGCCGCATAAAGTCAGTGACGCGGCTGACGTACGATGCGGCTGACTGTTATTTGTTCCGCCCCAGCTTCTTTTATTTTTCTTTTGTTTTGTGCGCCCGAGCTTTACAGTCTGGGGAGACGCAGGCTATAAGTTTGAAAAAAAAAAAAAACTTAGCAAACATGTCTGAGGAACAGGGCAGCGCGTCACTACAGTCACGTGACTTCACGCTCGAGCCGGAAGAGAAGACAATGCTGAATAAAGTCGTAATTCTGCTATTTTTGGACCAAACGATGCATCAACACAATCTCACTGACCCACTGATGTCACATGGACTACTTTGATGATGTTTTTATTAACTTTCTGGACATGGAAACCATACATAGATTTTCAATGAAGGGGAAAGCTCTCGGACTAAATCTAACGATAAAACATCTTAAACTGTGTTCCGAAGATGAACGGAGGTCTTCCGAGTTTAGAATGACATAAGGGTGAGTCATTAATTACATTATTTTCATTTTTGGGCGAACTATCTTTATTTAGTAGTCACGCTGTTCCCTTTGGGGGCGGAGGCGGAAACACAAGCTTATACAGTATGTAAATATACACACAGACAATGACGCCCCCCGCTGCACGCTAGAATCTCCGGAAAAACAAGCCTATTTTAACCGCAAAATGTACGCTTTTAAATATACAAAAACTGCTATCTCAAACATGGAGAGGCTTCTTTGTGATCTCAACTAACAGATTCTGCAATAAAACGAAAATCACAAATTTCGAAAAAAAAAACTTTGTTTCTCATTTTCTCGAAACTTGTGCTGCCGACTTGATTCCCTGGTTTCCGTGACGGGTCACAAATGTTATGGCACCGCCAACTCAAAATAGTGAGTCTTTACCAAATTTCCAGTAAAAGAAATGACCCCCCTCACCAGCCCTGAGGTGTATTGGATAGGGAAATTAAGCAAAATGCTTGAGGTTGCTAGAGAAAAGACTAAAGATTTTCAGGGAAGAAAACCAAGATTTGAGGGACATTGTACAATTAAATATTGCATAGGGGGACAAAATAAAGAATATGAACAAAGGTTTAAGTTAGGAGAAGAGGTTAAAGTGGAAAGTGATGGAATATTAATATGTGATGCAGGAGTGGCTGTTAGGATTAACAGCCAGAGACTGAAGCATTCTTAAATGTCAGGAAGTCATCCTCACGTAACCGTGTGGGTGTGGGGAGAACATAGGGCCAGGGACCTGGGACCCTATGTAAAGAAGTCTTATTCTGCTAAATGGGTAGAAGGAGACAATGGAATGTTGGAAGACAGGGAACTAGGTTGGTATTGAGTACCTTTAGTTATGACAGATGTAGGCACACAGTAAAAGCAGATAATAATGCAAGACAACAGTACAAAAGAGCAAGTCATTGAAATGCTGCCAAAAAGTTTGTGGGCTGAAGGAGAGTTTGATGACCAATGTGCAACCTGTGGTTATTGAGATTAAAGTAGGAAGCAAGAAACCATACAGAAAGCAGTACAGAATGTCAGAGGAGGCAAGAGAAAGAAATAAGACCAGTAATCGAAGGCTTGTTGGCTGCAAACGTTTTGACAGAGAGTCAGTCAGAATGTAATACGCCCATTTTGCCTGTGAAAAAACCTAATGGCAAGTGGAGATTAGTGCATGATCTGAGAGCAGTGAATTATATAATCAAGCCTGTTGAAGCAGTGGTACCAAATCCTTATGTTATTTTGACTAACATTGATCCCAATAAAAAATGGATACCATTGATTAAATTTCAGCATTTTTTACTATTCCTTAAGCATTGCAAGCAGAGACCTGTTTGTCTTTACCAGTTTCATAGCACACGATAACAAAGATGGTTGCATAGAACTGACCAAAGCTGTACTTGAGGAGCTACATAGGCTAGAAATGAAAGTGTAAAGGAAAAACATATGGTAGCTGAGTCAAGTGTGCAATATCCAGGCAAAGTAATTTCTAAGGGACAAAAATAGATTTTTGACAAACACCACAGAACCATGCTTAACTATCAAAAAGCCAAACACAGTTAACAAAATATGTTTTTTAATTTTTTTAGAGGCCACATGCTATTGTAATGAATCTATACCAGAATTTGCAGGCAAAGTTAAATCGCTAAGAGATATGATCAAAGCTACAGGAGTAAAAAAAATCTCTCTGAGGTGCTGGTCTGGTCTACAAAAGAACACAGAGCAGATGGGGAAGTGAAACTTGCAGCTCCTCTCACAGACACAGCAGCTAAAAATATGATTATGACAAGGTCTGGCAGACAGATGACAAATTAACAACGAACAATCACAGTTGATATTTTTGTGTGAAGAGTAATTAATACAAAGGGATTATGGAGAACAGAACAACAACAGTTGGTAATTCCTGGTAAATTAGAGAGAATGGTAATGTTAAATGCACATTGTGACAGGGGGGAGATGACAGAATTTTGAGACAACAATGTATTTGTTTTTTTAATTTGCAGGCTAGGGTTAGCCAATTTGTGTCAGAATCCAGCAAAGGGACTAGAAGCATTGCATTGGACATAGAAAAAGGTTAGGGCTGTAGGGTTACAGAGTGGAAATAGGTAACACAGCGGAAAAAGGTCTGTGCGGGAAGTGATCCCAAAGGTTTGGGCTTCTTAGGGGCCAGTCACACCAAAAGCGCTTTAAACGCTTGCAAACGCAAGGCGCGATGCACTGCCTTTTTTAAAAAAAGAGCAGTGCGACGCGGCTTTTCATATTGCTAAGCAACCACCGAGTCAGCTGTCTTGTCAATCAAATATTGAAGCGTGAGCGCTCTTTTGCTGTTAACTGTCATATTAGCAGAAACTTTAAAAAGAGGACGCTTGCTCTGACCTTGTTTGAGGGTAAGAGGTGCACAAATACGCAGGAGAGAGTGAGCGAGTTGAGTCCCATTCTTCAAAGCAACTGTAAACTTCCCTCACCACAACGTAAGGCCGCCTCTCCCCTCATTCGATTGGACAATGGAAAGACACGAATGACGTCAGGCGCTTCTCCACTCTCAGCGCTTATTCAAAAACGCGTGCGCGGTAGGCGGCAAAAAAACGCAATGCGCTCGGCGCGCATAAACAGCGCGCAAACGCACCCTGCCCATAGAATATCATTCAAAAAAGGCGCCTGCAACTGCCATAAACGCTTTTGGTGTGACTGGCCCCTTAAGGTGTTGCAGTGTGACAACGGTTCTGGATTCCATAGCTAACTTACTGAGAAAGGTATTGTATAGACGGTTTCAGCAGTAACAACATAAACAAGCAGGTGTCGCGGTCCGCACGTAACTTACGGTAAACTCCGCTAAGAATAAATAACAATAAAGTTCTTTAAACGTAGTTTATTTATATAACAAGCAAAAAAACAACACATAGATTAGGGGAGACCGGGGTTGGTTGTCACAATTTTTACTCATGCATGAATTGCTCATCTTCAAAAAATCTTTCAGCAGTAATTCCTACATGAAATGAAACTTTGGAGTCTTGGCTTTAAATGTGTATACTTAGAATGTATTGTAGCAGGAAGTAATTAACCATCAAAGACACTCTGACACAATGTGACAACCAACCCCATCACGGGGTTGGTTGTCACAGGGTATGGGGTTGGTTGTCCCTATAGAGGTTCAATAGGATTTCAGTGATTTCAGGATTTCAGATTGGGATCTGAAAAGATAATGTGTAACTTTTTAGTTTTTTAAGCTAGAAACTTCAAATAAGTTTTAATATGAATACCACCCCTATGATAGTTGTCATCAATGCCCATTATGTTTAACCAATGGGATTAAAGTGGGTGATCAGTTACTTGAATAGGCTTTATGCCCAGCTGCACTATGAACTTCAGCCAGCTCCTTGTTTCCTGTCTGCCATTATTGGACAAACTGATTAATCCAGGTTTGTCTGATTATTGTTGTTGTGACTACTGCGGTCAGGCACACCTGGATTAATCAGTTTGTCCAATAATGGCAGACAGGAAACAAGAAGCTGGCTGAAGTTCAGGAAGTAGTGCAGCTGGGCATAAAGCCTATTGTCTACTGTGTTGATAAATAAAATGAAATGATTTTTAGTGTTAAAACCTCTTTATTTAATGCTTTATTTATTTTATTTTAACAGCAAACAAAAACAAACAAACAGACAAACAGTCTTAAAAGCTCTACATGTCCAATACTCACATGTGACAACCAACCCCGCAAGCTATGTGACAACCATCCCCAACTGACTTCTTGACAAACATGATAAGCTAGCTGCCACATGGCTTTAACTTGATTGCTAAAAGATGACTCAAAATAAAGCTACTACTTTTAGCTTTTTAATGAGTGTTTTGTTTTTGAATGACTGATATCCTACAAGATCTCAACACAAAAACAACACCAACATGAAAATTTACTCTGACCCATAAAAATAAAAAATTGTCTGTAACACTTTATTTTATGACCTGCAAAGTACCACGTAATTAAACCGAATTTACAGCGTACCTATTTGTAACAACAGGGTAGGTAACCTGTAGGTATAAGGGAATAATATTTTAAGTTTGGGGTAATAAGGGGGTAAGAAGATGAAGAATTATAAATTATTTATACTCTAAGTATTTTATAACAACAGGGTACCTATTGTAATATTACGTGGTATGTATGACTTAGTCAAGTCTATGGGGAAATTATGTTTTATTGTGAAATTTTCATATTGACTACTGAATGTTGTATACAGTCAATGTCTACGAGCCACATCGGCAAATAAATATAACAGCATATCACTTTTATTTTAGTAGCATATTACTTGCTTTTAATAACAAAAGTCCAGCTAATTTAATGTGGTTATCTTTTTTTAAGGTAAGTACAATAAAAATAGCAACTTATTTCCTATTTACCAGGAAACTCCTACATTTGCGGACATATTTGAAGTGGTGCTTTGCAATTTATTTACTTTAAACACAAGTATTTTAGCCAAATATAATTTATGCAATGGCAGACCAGAATGAAACAACAGCAGATATCAGCTCCCGCTAAAGCAAAAGACGACTACATGCGTAGGCTACTGCGCAGGTGTAGAGCGCGCGGCCGTCTGCAGGAGGTTTGCTGGAACGCGATCCTGAGGTGAAATTTCTTTAAAAGGTTTTAAAAACGTTCTACACTGGAGTACGGCTGCGAGTGATGTTAGCAGGATCCGCATGCTGGATAAGGTGACTGGTTTTGTTAATACATGACTCAAGCATTTCAAACAATATTTTTCAAGAAAGTTGCTAGCTAAAGGTAGCAGGTTAGCTAGCACATAAGTAAGCCTAAAGTTATTAACGTAACTGGCTCAGAAAACTCTGTTTCTGTCAAGGCACAGTGAAGAAACATTTACTGAAGGCTTTCATTTATGTTTTTTATATGTAATGCAGAACAGCATTTGTGAGACGACATCAACTCATCATCCGAGTGGACAAGAACACCAACAGAGGAAGCCAAGCCGCAAAAACAATGAAAAATTGTCATGACTTTTTATTTTAAATAAAAGTTATGTGATAATAAACATTAAGTGTTGGCTTAATTATAGTGTTTTAAAGATGTTTTGAAATAAGTTGTTTTAAAATAAAAATAACAATATTCTGTATGTTTATGGTATTTACCCTATAACATTTATAACAAGAGGTGAACAAAGCACCACTTTAGTTTACAGCCCGCAAATATGAGAGTTACCTGGTACAGACACAGAACAATCGGGGAATAAGCCCCACTTCAATTTACAGCCCGCAAATATAAGAGTTACCTGGTAACTCCTGTATACATAGACCAAAGAGGTACAAGTTGCTATTAATTTTATTGTGTGTTATATTTTCTTTGCCGACGTGGCTTGTAGACATCAACTGTAGGCTATACAAAACACTTCATCGGGTAAGTAGCAAATATGAAAAAAAAAAAACATATTACACATAGACCATATTACCCATAGACGTAAGTCATACTTACCACGTAATATTAGCCTGGTTAGCCAGACCTACATCAAGATGTAAGGTCTGGCAACTCTTCACACAAACGGCTCAATGCAAGGGGCGGGATATAAGGTTGTCCCTCAAAATGCCTCTGCACGCAATAGGATAGCGCTATGACCAATCAGAGCAACGAAGAAGGTGACGTAGTTACCATAACCAGTCGGCAAAACTCCAAACACATCTTTCTTGCTTAAAAAGGACTTCAGTAGGGTTATTTGCTCTTCTCTCAAAGAAAAACATAAGTCTAAGTCCTCCAGAGTCGCGGCCAAAGCCGCTTCAAAAGAAAGCTGTTCGCCAGCAGCAGCAGCCATTCTTTGTTTTCAAGTAGGAACCGTTGCAGCTCTGTCGTCATCATGTTGAGCCCGCCCCACAGACGCTACACACGATGTGATTGGCCTGACCAAATTTTGGTTTTTGGAGCTGTTAAGTGTATTGTGAGTGCCTAGACTAAACCCTGGCAGCAAATATATTTTGCGGCCGCTATGGGTGCGTCTAGATTTCTAGGCTAACGTAATATTACAATAGGTACCCTGTAGTTATGAAATACTTAGAGAATAATTTTCCATATATTCTTACCCCCTTATTACCCCAAACTTAAAATATTGTTCCCTTATAACTACAAGTACGACCTGTAGAGGTACTCTGTTGTTACAAATAGGTCAAAAGATCAGTTTAGCAACTAGTCAGTCCATTAAAAAACAAAACCGGAAGTAAGGTTCGGATCCAGACGTGTATCAAGTGCGTCCGATGAAACCGTCTATAGAGTAGGAAAAATGGCTTTATGTATCACCCACAGTCTCAAGGGGGCAGTAGAGAGAATTCTAAAGGGGAAAAATCTGTGCACAGCTTTGTTAATAGCGCTCATGGCCATAAGATCTAGTACTAAAAGAGAAACGCGTATAACTACTCATGAAATGGTAACAGGGAGACCAATGTTCAAAGCCAACCAAAATGAAATTAATTTGAAGCATGTTGAAGATTTGAAAAAAAATTAAATGAGTATACTGCTCCACTAATGATATATCATAAAGCTATTTTACAGATTGAAAGCAGATCGAGAGAAACCCCTGGTAGGGAAGTGACCTACACAACGTTTCCTGTGGGAATGTGTGAGTATATCAAAGTTTACCAGAGTAAGTCGGGAAGGCCTGTACGAGGTCACAAAAGCTATCCCAACAGCTGTTAAGGTAAAAGGCTCCAAACCAGTGGCGGCTGGTCACTAGGGGGCGCTGGGGCGCCGCCCCCTTAAAGCTGGCCAGAGAAGAAAGCTACTTTAACAAGTTACCAAAAAGTTAAATATATAGTGCAAATTAATACAAAATAAATTCATTTAGTTGTACTATTTCACTGTTAGTCATGTTATAATTTATTTAAAACAATTAAAAATCAAAACTGAGTTCGTTGTGTGTGTGTCATGTTTGTGTGTCTGGGGCGCACCCCTAATGAGTGTCTATGTAGGTCAAGAAAAAGGGTAAAAACATGTGACCTGAGGCTGAGCTCTAAGTGGCTGGTTTCGGATCCGCCCTGGGGCGCAGGACTGTGCGTCCCAAACACTCCCACTTATGTTGAAAGTGAATCAATATTGCTTTTAATGTTTTTTACCTCCTGTGATTGGATGGTTTGAAGAGTCTCATAACCGCGTTGGAGATTGCTGTGTTAACTGATAGCTACAGTACAGATCAGTGAA
Organism: Misgurnus mizolepis; assembly: GCA_025389145.1. Taxonomy (NCBI): domain Eukaryota; kingdom Metazoa; phylum Chordata; class Actinopteri; order Cypriniformes; family Cobitidae; genus Misgurnus; species Misgurnus mizolepis. Next base: position 34,425,106 of record JAIFKI010000008.1, on the reverse strand, counting down.
AGCAAGTGAAATATCTTGAGATGAAGGAAAATATGCTTTTATCCTTACAAAATCACCCTTTACAAGGTATTTAATTGATGAATAAATAAAGGATTAAGAAGCTTGGATTAGATCGACCAACGGAGTCAAATGATGGCAGTCTGTGTTCTCCACCACTTCTCATGGCAAACGGAGTTGGCTAGCTGGATATTATGTAAGTCTTCTTGAGTTTTATTTTTTCCCTGTTTGCTGTTTTAAAGTCTGAATGCGTGATAGACGTGCACGTCACGACATGAACTTTTGTGGCGCGTTTGAGCTTGTGTTGCGTGGACATAATGAGAGCGAGTGCTGCTCATATAATCCGGTATATTTCGTGGCTTGGTCAACTTTGTTGTTAGTTTTGTTGTTGTACAATGTTGTAGAGTTTAAAAAGCACCCACGAGAAAACCACTGTTTTTAAGGAAACTTCACGAACCGTGCATATTGAGCTGATGGACTGTATGTACTCCCTGTTGTGAGGGAAAAATGTGCTTGTGCTATGGCTATAAAAGCAAAAAGAAACATACGAGCCTGTGATTAGGCAACTTTAGTGTCTCTTTTTGTGTGTATTCGGTCGCGTTAAACGAAAAGTCTTTGACGGAGAAAATTTAAGCAGGATAAAGAAAATATGAGCGCCATTTTGGCAGATGCCCATACAACTCAACTTGAGAATGTAATTCCTATGTATGTCCAGTTGGTGGCAGTGTGTTGCTCAAATGACGCCCTGGTTTCTAGATATTCTCGCGATATTTTGATGTCATATACTGATTGGTCTGCGCATGGCTGCTGAAGTTAAACACTACAGGTCAGGAGCGCTGCAACAAGACGCCTGTCTAAGGTAAAGATCCAAAATCTAATGACAAGAGTCTGCATTAATCTGCCTTCATGCGTTTATTACATAAGATGGTTTCAGATGAGTTTAGTTTAATTAAGATTTTTACATGTTTATTGATATTATAATCGCAGTAGTATTTTGTTATTTGATTTGTTCATATTTGCCTGTTCAGCATAAAGCTCCGTGTTTTATTGCCTCCGCTGTCACTGTGAGAAAAAAAAACATTAATTCATTTGCTTCGTGTGATGGTAAAGTGATGCACGGTCTCCGTTTATCTGTTCTCTAAACAAATGAATAAACACATTTGACTTGTATGCTCGTCTTGTAAGTTTATGATTAGAAAGGACATGTGAACGAAAATGAAAATAATTAAAACATGAAATGACGGATAATAAATGACTGCGAAGGACTCTTTACAACGCTGTTTTTCAAAAAAAAATGTAGGAGATTTAAAATGTCTATCGCAACCTCTCTCTCTCTCTCTCTCTCTCTCTCTCTCTCTCTCTCTCTCTCTCTCTCTCTCTCTCTCTCTCTCTCTCTCTCGTTGCTCTGTGTGTGTGTGTGTGTGTGTGTGTGCGTGCGTGCGTGCGTGCGTGCGTGCGTGTGAATGATTACCTTGATATTAGTTAATTACAGATTCATAGTACATTTATTTCGTACGTTTGATTTCAACTGTAACATTTTCAGCATTAAATGCTAATGATACTCATCACCTGATAAATGGCTATTAAGAGTACTGCATTACTACAGTAAAAGTTTGATTTTTAGTGTGTTTGCGCCCCCCGAAATTTTTTTAGCACCAGCCGCCACTGTTCCAAACTGTGTTATCATAATACTCAGTGCATCCAGGCACCACACTGTAAAAAAATTCTGTAGAAATTACAATGTTATTGCAGCTGGGTTGCCGGTAATTTACCGTAGATATAAATATATGCTATTTACTGGCAAGAGTTTGTTCAAAGTTAAATAAATTTTAAATATTAACAAGTCTTTATCTTTACAGAATAAAACTATACAGTAACAGCCTCATGCAAAGCATTCTGGGAACCAGAAATCATCATCAACCTTTTTCTGTTTTTTGCTTCAGATTTTATATCCCAGGATGTTTTGTTTGATGCTGTTTTTTAGTTTTACTCTGTAAAGACAAATACTTGTAAATGTCTAAAGTTTATTAACTTTGAACAAAATGTTGCCAGTAAGAAACATAAATTTAAATCTACGGTAAGTTACCGGCAACCCAGCTGCAATTTCTACGGAATTTTTTTACAGTGCAGAGAAAACGACCACCACTGTGACTGTCTCCTTGTCATTATGATGAATTTAAAATAAGGTTACACTTTATTTTGATAGTCCACTTTAGACATTTTACTAACTATAAATAACTTTGCAACTACATGTCAACTAACTGTCATTAGATTATTAGTAGACTGTAAGGGTTGGGGTTAGGGAAGAGGTTTGGGTTAGTGGAATAAGTTGACATGCACCTGCAAAGATACTTATAGAAAGTTGAATGTCTGTTGAGATATCATCGCAATAAAGTGTTAGTAGATATTAAGCAGACAGTTTACTAATTCTCTAAAGATTAGTTGTTGATAAATTGTTGCTAAGTTACTTATAATTAGTAAAATGTCTAAAGTGGACTATCAAAATAAAGTGTTACCTAAAATAATGATAAATAAACTGTAACTGTTTTTCAAAATCCTGGTGTGATGAACCATGGAAACTGGATTTGGAGATCATAATGAATGGTTTGAATGGGTAATGTATACAGCAAGACAAGTGGGTGTGTCTGATTGTGTTGCATGTGCTACTGCAAGACCAAGTTTGACAACCTCACCATTTCGTTTAAAGAAAATGACAAACAATGTTTAATGAGTATGATCAAAGCATTTAAGGGTATGAAGATTGCATGATTGTTTTTTAGTTGTTTCCAAAAAATGAAAGTGTTTCCTCCACCTAATGTACAAGCATATAAGATAAATTATATGTGTTTTATAAGAACTACAGGAGACAAAAATGTCAAAAGTTTCGAAGAAGATAGTGTAAACAGAAGATTAATATAACAAAAAAAGTAACTCATTCAAAGCTGAGTGGTTTGTAAATCATACTACAAGCAGGGCTGATGTGTAAATATGAAACTGAAACCAACTTTAAAAATATATTGGAAGGGTACATGTACTCTTGTGGAACTAATAAGGCCATTTCAGATGTTTACTGTACCATATTGGGAGCAAATTGCAATAGAAAAAAACAAGAGTAAAAAGAAGTCAAAAGAAATTTACCAGGTGGATCATATGATAACTGAGTATATATTGATGCTATTGAGGTTCCAAATAAATTCAAGGCCAGAAATCAGATTGCTGCAGGGTCAATGAATTTTTTGGTGATGAACCTTAAACAAAAATGTAGAATGGATGAATTATTTATTAAATTAATTACTGTATTACAATCAACAGAGATTTATGAACTATACTAGCTGAGCAATAGTGCTGTAGAAGGGTTGACTGCACTATCAAATGAACTGGCTGAAAACTCTGGGGTAGATGATCCTTTCACTTCCATGTTAGAAAAGTGGTTTGGTAAATGGAGTGGGTTGATTTCATCTATGTTGTTGTCAATAGGTGTAATGATTGCTATTTTGGCTTTGTGTGGATGTTGTTGCATACCATGTATAATGGGTCCCATTGAGAAAACAATTGATAAAGGTATGACCAAAATAATGTACCAATGGGTCAAACAGGAGGAAATTGAGAATAAAATTGAGGAGCAAAATGAGGATGATAGTTATGTGTGAGGCCCCTACAAATGAGGAGGTGCTAGTGGAACCTTGCCCCTCACACGACCCTCTACGGCTAAAGTGGGCTGCCTGGGTTGAAGAGGATCTGCATGCTTACACAATTTTAGACATACACATATAGGACAACATGATCTCACAAAAATCCGTGAAATAGTCACGCATTATTTTACTCAGTTTTGCGTGACATTGTCACGTATTTCCACCATATTACGTGCCCCTGACACGACTTGCTTTTCCGTGACAGTTTCACGTATTGGTTACTCAACTGTTTTTCCTATTTTTAAACAATTTTCGCTTCGGTTTGGGGTTAGATTTGCTGTTTGCGTTAGGATGTCACTTAATGTATTGGTTTATAAAAAATAATCGTATGCTTTTTAAACCATCGTCGCTTGACGTTGGGGTTAGAGTTGGGTTTGGGTAAGGATGTCATTTTATGTAACAGAAGGTTGTTCTAACCCCAAACCGAAGCGACAATTGTAAGAAAATAGGAAAAACAGTTGAGTAACCAATACGTGAAACTGTCACGGAAAAGAAGTCGTGTCAGGGGCACGTAATATGGTGGAAATACGTGACAATGTCACGCAAAACTGAGCAAAATAATGCGTGACTATTTCACGTATTTTGTGAGATCAGGTTGATATAGGAATGTAATTAACTATGTTTAGCACACTAGTGATTTGCATAACATACTCACAGTGAGATTACACAAATGCTGATTCATTATATAGAAATGTTTATACAGTACTGGCCAGCCTGCAACCTTTGATATTTTGATGTTTCATTTTATCTTTAAGGATGTTTTTTTTAAATCTATGCTTTTTATGATGTGTGGTTTTTCACTTTTAATAGATAAGATTAATCCAAGAATGCAGGGGCCTGTGCCCTATTAATGGGACACAAGGAGAGAAGCTTTGTAACCAGAGGAGGTACAACATCCTTTCGGGAGACAGGAGTTAGTTGCTTGCAAACATATGATTGTACTATTGCATTAACAAGGAAGTGTTGAAAACTTGAGTTTCCAAAGGGGGGAGAATGTGAAAGAATTTGGGAGATTCATATCGCATTTATATTCTGTATTTGTTTTATTTTTATATGGTTTTATATACTGAGTGTTTTCATATTTTAAAAGTTGAATATTAATGTGTCTTCTGTCACCTGAATAGAACTGTTTTGCTGTCAAGTTTGGGTTCATCAAAAGGACACTGAGTGCATTGCCCTTTTGAACTACTGTAAGTTCATTGCAAGTGCATGGTTAAGTTTCCAAGAAGAGTGCAGTTGCATTGAAACAAAAATAACTTGCTCTGTAGCAACGAAGCAAACTTAATTGCTGATTGGTGGAAACTAAACGGTTGAAAACTAAAAACCTGACAATTGGTCAGCTCAAATAAGCAAAAGTGACAGACACAGAATTAGTGGCTTATGCTATGGAAAACACAGAGTCTGGTTTTTAAAAGGTGTTAAAAAACAGGAAATCTGTGCGTTGCAAGCTTGCAATGAAACTATAAGAATAGGAGTTGTGGTTTTGAAGAGGTAGTTCAGCTGTCATATATCTGTTTGATGATCATCAGGCTGAGCCAGTATTGTGTTTATGCTGTCTAGATACAATTCTTTAATAAAACGAATTATTTTACATATCTCTCTACTGCATCCATTATTCCATCTGGAAAATCCACGACACATGCACATTGACCTAACATGAGGAGAAAATTGAGTTCCCTTATCATGCACTTTTAACACTAGAACGGCCACCAGCAGTCATTTTAACCGCAACATTTAAACTTATGGTAATTATCTTTAACACTAGAACGAACAAGGCGTCATTTTGACCATTTTGAATTTTGCATAGTCAATAACTTTGTCTAAATAAATCATAAAGCCTTGCTGCTCCCTGACTTTTCCTAAAACTACATGAATTTTCATTAAAACTACTTTAAATATTTATTGTGTGAATAAAAACAGAAATATAATCATTTCTATCTATAACGTCTACAGGCAGTTATTCTGCGTTGTTTAAACTGAAACCCACCTTTTCTTGTGAGAATTGGGTGACATATTGTTGACCCTTTGCTTCTTTTACTTCTCTTATTTTTTTCTCTTTCTGTTTTTGACTTCCAGATTTTTGAGGCATTTTCACTTCCTCTTCAGTCAAGTTGATATTCTGCCGGCGCTATAAAATCAAGCTGTGTGGCCTGGATTATACAATTTGGGCGGACTGAACCATTTTATTATAATTGAGAGGGGGAAAGGGGCCCACGGACGTTTGTGTTTCCTAAACAAATATATTTTTTTGATACCAGGAAATAGCAAATAGAATAATTTAAAGTTAATCATTTTACTATTAAATATTTTTTTAGAACCACAATTTTGGGGGCTTCTCTGGACCCCCTCTTACTCGTGGGCCCAGAGAATCGTCATTGTTTACCCCCCCCCCTTACAGCGCCCCTGAGTGTGCATTTAATGTGCCACAAGTGTCAAAGAGCGCAGTTATTTCAGTTCCTTATTTCATTTCCTTATTTCAGTTTCTTATTTAAGTTCTCATACATCAGAAATAATAATAATTTGCAATTCTGCAAGAACAAAATAAAAAAAACACATTTTAATTCAGCTGAGTCAAACTGGTTTAAATCAGACAAGAAATCTCATGCAGAGCCTTATAGGGAAATGTCTGATATACATGAAAAGAAATTGGTATTTTGAGAATTGAACATGTAGTACAGAAGTATTGCCAAACAATTTTTTTAGAAACTAGGGACAGCTAGTTAATAACTAGTGGACTATTTAACTTAAATCTTATGGAAGGATTAATTATTGTAGTTGTGGTGAAATGCGTACAAATAATTAGGTGACACTGAATTTTATATGGTTTAAAAAGCTTTCATACTGTAAAATGATAAAATAACTGAAGAGGGTCAATAACTCATTGAAAAAGGGTTCACAATGGATATGAAATGAGAATAGTTTCTTATATGCAAAATGTGTCACTCATTGTAATAATAGATTTTATTTTCAATATGATTTTGTTTTTCAGAATGTTATATTGCACATCTGCTGTCATATTTGTATGTATTATCTAGTGATTTACACAAGGGTGGAACCTAAATTGAGGTTGTGTTTTTCAAAATATAAAATTGTATTAATAAAAAACAAGGTACAGACGATACTAGAAATGTCCATGTACACATATAATACAACAGTAAATTAATGTCAAAATAAAATGAATAAAAAATGCACATAGTATTCATCATGCACAAACAGGTGCTGGTCATATAATTAGAATATCAATGAAAAGTTGATTGTTTTTCACTAATTCCATTCAAAAAGTGAAACTTGTAGATAGGGCTGTAGACTGTGTCTTCACCTACCTTTTTCTTCCCTGAAGCAAAGAGGTGTTGTATCTCCCCTTGTATGTTCATTGGAGTAATATTGCTGTAGGAAATTTGTGTGTTCTCTGCTGCCAGTCTGCAGATCTGAGCCAAGGGCTCTGTGACGTTGTGGGACTGTTCCACTATACTCTGGGAAGTCAACATCCAAGTTCAGAAGTCTGTCCTAGTGAGGAAGACTAGAAGTTGCTGTGTGCCTATACGTCTTCTCCAACCACCTGATTCTCAAAGAGCTCAAGCCCTGTGCATACGCCATCCACTTGCATGTGAGTCAAACCCATTCCAGCTCCAAGCCCAGTGTGCTCACCTGTATACTTCCCTGTACGCCCAAAGCTAAAAGCCCAGTGTACTCACCTGTATACCTCCCTGTACGACCAAAGCTTCAAGCCCAGTGCACTCACCTGTATACTTTCCTGTACGCCCAAAGCTAAAAGCCCAGTGTACTCACCTGTATACCTCCCTGTACGCCCAAAGCTTCAAGCCCAGTGTACTCACCTGTATACCTGTGTACGCCCAAAGCTCTAAGCCCAGTGTATTCACCTAGATACCTTCTGGATGCCTAAAGCTCCAAGCCCAGTGTACTCACCTAGATACCTTCTGGAAGCCTAAAGCTCCAAGCCCAGTGTACTCACCTGTATACCTTCTGGACGCCTAAAGCTCCAAGCCCAGTGTACTCACCTGTATACCTTCTGGATGCCGAAAGCTCCAAGCCCAGTGTACTCACCTGTATACCTCCCTGTACGCCTAAAGCTAAAAGCCCAGTGCAGAGATGTTCACAAGTCTCTGAGCTCGAGTCCGAGTCAAGTCTGAAGTCTTTGACCTCGAGTCCAAGTCAAGTCTGAAGTCTTTGAGCTTGAGTCCAAGTCAAGTCTGAAGTCTCTGGGCTCGAGTCCAAGTCAAGTCTCAAGTCTCGTTGTAACAAATAAAACTCTAATAACAAAAAGAAATTATAAACATTTATAAAAAAAACAAAGTTGCACATTAAGTAAGGTCAGTGGTGTAGTCTAGATTTTTGTAGTGAGTATACTGTGATTTTTCCCTCTCACCCTTGTGACACTCGTCCCAGCGCAACGCACCACTCACACTCACAGATGCATACAGTATGGATCTTCATGTAACAGAGCATTCTGAAAGTGTACTCATAAACACATAAACTGAATGTGTTATCAACATGTCAATTTATTATAAGAAAAAAAAAAGAGTTTAACAGCCAATGGGTTTACAGCTGGGGAAACTGGACTGATTTTTAGACTGGTTTAGTGTTAATTAACATCTAACTCGGGGCCAAAACTTACTCAACTGTTAATTAAAATTAAATAAACTGTTTACAATCTTCAATCCGTGGCTAACACACGCATTGAAGAAGAAAAATATCCACTCTTTCAATAGCTATTATCTGACAACTATTGATAACATTACCATGTGTAATTTAATGGTGTAAATGTTTTTCATTAATACACATTAAGATGACCATGAATTAACTCTAATTTGCATAGTCATTGATATAAAAAGCTTATTTTTTGCATATAATACAAGCATTGTCTAAAAATGAAAATAGGCTTTTACTTTTATTATTACAAGACCATCATGTAGCCTAATATTAGACACCAAAACCAAAGTGAAGAAAATTATCTTTCATTTGCAAGTCTGAACTGAACATCAACGCAGACATGAATTTCCTCACAGAAGTTTAAGATCATATACATCTTGAACGTAGATATATAAATGAACACAGAGAAGGGAAGTTTAACACTGTGAAGCACAAGCAAACATGCTGAAGGCAGCTAAAAACCATCAGGATATAATCACGGGCTTATTTTATTGCACTTGAAACCTTATCTATTAAACTGGACTGATGATTTAAATGTTGTTTACTAGGGGTGACCCCGAATAGTCGAAGATTCGATGCATCGATAGGAGAAGCCTGATTCGACTACCAATCTCATAGTCGAATCGTCGCAGATGTGTTATGAAATGAGGATCATTCAATTTTGGCCGTATATGTGCACACATTATCTGATTTCACATATAACAGCTTTCTCACAATATATTAATATACTGCATATTATGATAATGCTGCAAATAATATGTGAAGTAGCAGTTTTCAATAAATATTTTTAAAATGCGTTAATAAATCCAACAACCCCTGTGACCGGGCTTCACGTCCATAAGAGGTCTCTATGTTGATAAAGCCTTGCCTCTTTGTTTCGACATTTAAAAGACAAAGCTGGCAAATTAAACTATGACTTTCGTTCTTTTAATAATTTCTATATTTTATTTTATTTATAAATCACTTTGGGTTATCTGATTTAACTATTTGGCTTGTGTCTTGTTTCCGTGCACTTGAGGCATTTTGCATATTTGTTCTGCACTTTGTTACTTCTGACCTTATTTTATTTAAAGAAATTGTATTTATTATAAACGTAAATTCCGATCTAATTTAAGTCTGTAAATTTTGGATAGCTTTTCGTTGTATCGATGTTGCGCTATTGCGTGCTGGCCATGCTTGCGCATGTAATTTAGCCGAACGGGTTAGGTGCTCTGCGTCTCATATTTAGGAGTTCATCAAACTAAACATTAAAAAACGGATGTTTTTCGACAAGTATAAGTTTTTAAAATGTATTTAAAACAGAGTGGTTATATTGTCTATCCTAAAGTTAAACTACAAAACAGGTAAGCCGTTTTTTTTATTTCGGTGATGAAACGGAAACTCTCTGCACCGAACCTATTTCTGCCTGACACGAATGTCTTTCTTTAGATTTAATATTATGGTCAGTCGGTGTTCACTTTCAAATGATAGCAAAGAGATTCCTGAAATAAATAATATCATCCGGTCTTTCTGTATCTAAAGTTAATACAGAGATGATCAAAGTCAAAGCAAGCAAGCAGGTATTTCTGTGCTAAATAATAACGCGTAGTGTCTATAAAATCATTAATTTCAGTGTTTTTCTTGTTATAAATTAAAGTTTAATGAATTGTATATAAAGATTAGTTTTTATCATTTACAGTCACAATCACAAATTATTTGTCATTTCTCATTTGTCGGGGTTTTTGGTCATGACTGCTTTGACGCGCTATCTCCAAATTAAATAAAAACACTTAATTGTAGCTGGAGTTTCCAAGGCAGGATCACCTTTGTTATTTTTTTAGGTTTAGTTATCAAAATGTATTTTTGTGTGATGTTCTGTAGATCGTGGCTTTAAAATGTTATGAGGAATAATTAAACAAATGTTGCCTTACATTTTACCTTAAAAAATATATATATAAATGCATCGTCAGTTTTGTCTTCGTTTATTACTTGAAAGACAGTTTTGGTCACTTTATCAGACAGTTGTTTATATGTGCTGGTTGTGAAAGAAATTAAAAGTTACCAATTTGTACCTGGTCTGGCCCCCTCCCAACCCATGCACACAAATATAGATGATTCGACTATCGGTCGACTATGGAAAGATTCGAAAATTCTGATTCGAATATGTAAATCCTTAGTCGAGGACACCCCTATTGTTTACTCACATGTGCGTTGTTAACTCTCGGATTTCATGTTGAAGCACTGCTCCACTCATTCACTTCTCCATATGGACAATTCCTGTTTGTTTACAGTGTTGCGTGAGCAGCTACACTGCAGGTTCGAGTTCATTTGGCGCTAAGCAGACCTCTTGGTGATGTCAAAGTACCGCGAGAGCGATTCAAAGCAGATTTCTCCATGTGATAACTGAAATCGCTCTCGCGGTACTTTGTTGTCACTCGCCTGTGGGTTCTTGTGGCGCCACAGCAGTCTGCTCCCCAGTCACTCTAGATCCGCTATAGTATTAATTTGATTTCATACGCCGATCGGATCGCGCAGTTCGGCAGGTACAGTATGACACAAAGTAGCGCAACTCTGGACCTGACTGGAGCCGGACCGGATACACTGAACCGCATGTGCGTACAGAAATCTGCTCACTTGAGCCCCTTTTTGCGGTTAAATTGTTTAACCATTTAAACAATTGCAAGCCTTAGAAACACGTTAATGATAAACTTACCCTATTTAAATTACATATTAATCCGCAAATCGCATGCGAGCTGAACCGCGGATCCGTCACATCACTATCCATAGCTTCAGATGAATGCCACAGCAGCAGCTGCCTGCAGGTACAATCGACATGTATGTTCGCGGCCACGCGCGCGGAGCAAATACGTCACGTGTTACGTCGTGGGCAGGTTGTAGGTAACGGAGGGAGCTACAGATGTGGCCTTTAAAAATGCGCGTCTCTGAAAGCAGAATGCCGCGAGCACTTCCGAAATTCTGCGAGATCCCGCAGAAGGGGGATTCGGTGGGGGACGCAGGAAATAAAAAACCTGTAGAGGGCAGTCATGTTTCAAGTAGGGCATACTACGACAATGTGTGCTCGACTTTATGCTTTAAGCATACTATATGATATTGAAGTAACATGACAGGGATTCTCGGTGCTTTGGCAGTACTTTGATGTCACATGCAAGCTTTTTGACAAACATTTGGTTGGCGAAGTTTTCTTTTGCCAGTTACATAAACAGTCAAATATTCTTCATAAAAATCTGACTTAAACGCGGATCATTCGTCTTATTTTTTTGTGTACACTTACAGTAGAAGATACGTGATGATAACGGAGTCTTATAACAAAATAATTCGCGAAGACCTTTGAAGAAACCGAGAGCATTTGCGCAATATCATTAACTAGTTTATCTAATTGTACATTTAGTTCATTTTTGCATCTGAACGTTTTAAATAGCTTGAACATGTACAGTAATGCAAAAAAGCGCATTACAACCTTTTTATATTATCATGTTTTCCTTTACATGGTATGAAACTCAATATAAAGTGTGCAATGATGTTGAATAAATTTGTATAATGTGTTATATTTTGTAGTAAGTAAATAAAATCATGTTGTAAGTGTAAATATTCAATTCGAGGAGTTTCTGAGGTGTTTGTCATCGGCAAAAGGCGCAGTTTCTCTGTTGCTGATTAAAACCCGTTGGCTATATGGGATTTTTTTAAATTAACATTTGTTCTACTTATTATTTTATTTTTTTGCCTACATTTACTCAAATAATATCAATGTAAAAATAGTAAGTAAATCATAGTTCAAGTTAGGCGTAAAACGTAAAATTTTTTAAAGTTGATGTTAAATACAAATAATATTAATTTGAAGAAAGCAATTATTACAGGTTTAAAAACTTAAATATATAATTCTGACATTATCAAATATATTGATTAAAATAATCTGTAAATTAAATACTTATATTATGAAGGCGTATACATCAAATAAAATATGTACATTTTAAACAAAATATCTATTTCTAGTCATTAATTTTGGTTTGTCTAACTAAAAAAAAAATCACATAACTGACATTAAACGATTTTATTAAGTTACTTTAATCATTTATTTTAGATAGCCTACATTTACAAAGCCACTGAATCATTTTTTACAGTGTATACATTGTGATCTTACAGTATTATTAAATGCATACAAATAAAAATATGTAAAACTAAATAAAAGAGATGTCATACACGGACTCCATGAAAGCATAAGTTTTCTTGTTCGGTCCACGTGGGTTAAACGGTCACATAGCCTATTCTCCATAAAAATCCGACTAAAATGCGGATCATTTTATTCATTTTTTCTGTGCAATAAGAAGAGACGTGAACTGGGTCTTATAACAAACCTCTATTCGCGTAGACCTTGAAGAGACCGAGAGCATTTGCGCAATATCATTAACTAGTTTATCTAATTGTATTTAGTTCATTTTGCATCTGAACGTTTTTAATAGCTTGAACATGGTTGTAATGCGCTTTTCTGCATTACTGTACTTTTTATATTATCATGTTTTCCTTTACATGGTATGAAACTCGATATAAAGTGTGCAATGGTGTTGAATAAATTTGTATAATGAGTTATATTTTTGTAGTAAGTAAATAAAATCATATTGCGAGTGTAAAAATTCATAAATTCGAGGAGTTTCTGAGGTGTTTGTCATCAGCAAAAGGCGCAGTTTCTCTGTTGCTGATTAAAACCTGTTGGCTATATGGGATTTTTTTTTATTAACATTTGTTCTACTTGTTATTAATCTATTTTTTTGCCTACATTTACTCAAATAATATCAATGTAAAAATAGTAAGTACATCATAGTTCAAGTTAGGCGTAAAACGTACATTTTTTTAAGTTGATGTTAAATGCAAATAATATAAATTTGAAGAAAGCAATTATTACAGTTTCAAAAACTTAAATATATAATTCTGACCTTATCAAATATATTGATTAAAATAATCTGTAAATTAAATACTTATATTATTAAGGCGTATACATCTAATAAAATATGTACATTTTAAACAAAATATTTTCTAGTCATTTCTTTGGGTTTGTCTAACTAAAAAAAAACACATAACTGACATTAAAAAAATTTATTAAGTTAATTTAATCATTTATTTTAGATAGCCTACATTTACAAAGCCACTGAATCATTTTTACAGTGTATACATTATGATCTTACGGTATTATTAAATGCATATAAATAAAAATATGTAAAACTAAATAAAGGAGATGTCATACATGGACTCCATGAAAGCATACGTTTCTTGTTCGGTCCACGTGGGGTTAAACGGTCACAAAGCCTATTCTCCATAAAAATCCGACTTAAATGCGCATCATTTGATTCATTTTTTCTGTGCAATTAGAAGAGACGTGATGTATAACGGAGTCTTATAACAAACCTCTAATTCGCGTAGACCTTGAAGAGACCGAGGGCATTTGCGCAATATCATTAACTAATTTATCTAATTTTACATTTTTTGTGATTTGTGAATTCATGTTCTGCTTGCCCCAATTCCAAATATTCTGTTGTATTATTATTCCCATTTTTTGTTAAACCGAGTATAACTCCCAAGCTGAACACCTACAAAACTAACCGTTTTGTCCAGTCTTAACGGTTTATGATATTCAGCTCATCTTAATTTAATTATTTTATTCCGCCGAATGGAAACAAATCCATAGGCTATCTGAATGAATGGGATCCAGGAATTAAGTACAATAGTCTATACGTGCGTTAGTGAGACCTGTCGGCAGATCACGTTTGCCAAAACATGAAAAGAAACGCGTTTTCAAAACATATTGCGAGCAAACACAGACGCCTTCATCCGGACGGGATTACATTTCTCAGATGACCTCTGAGTTCGGCGTAAAACAGTAGGTAAAATGCTCTGAAATTTACAGATTACAGAGGTCGTCAGAGAAAAACACAGACATGGCCGATTCAGACGGGATTAAAAACACAGTGGACCTCTGAGAAGCATGATTTTCTCAAAATGATTTTTGTCGAGGGTGCCCCGCAAGCACGAGTTTGAAGCCTATGAATGAAAACGTTATTATTCGCTTTGCGTCAAACCAGTGGCGAAGGCAGAAATGTGGGTGGGCCTTTATAAAACAGGGTGGGCAAAGCATAGAATGTACATAAACTGGGGGCGTGCACAACAAAGTTTTTACGCCCGTGGTGGGCGTATGTTTTTTTCCCAATGGAAGCATGGCGTTTTTCAAACAGCCAGCAGCTGTCCATTTATTGAAAAAGCTCAGCTCGTCAATGTAAGTTCTCACACGGCCGTTTAATCACAGTGGACGAAGGGCGGGACAAATATCACAACAACCAACCGGCTCACAGCTCAAGTATCACAGCAACCAAAGCGCTAGGCTGAAAAAACAGCTGGTATTTGGCGTCCTCCAGGCGTTTTCAGCCGCGTTTAAAAACGTTGGTGTGCACGCTACCTAAGCCAAAATTATAAAACAACTTATAAATAACCAACAGTAGCTTGTCTACAGTATATGGGCAGGTGGGGCTGTGCCTGTTTTATACAGTCTATGGGTAGTGCCACACCAAATTATTAATCCACTTGAAAACACAGAACTCAATATAAACTGGATTAGTAAAGGAATTCGTTTTTAAGTTATTTACGTTACGTGAACATAGTTCCGTTCAATGATTTGTCATTCCTCGTCAGCAAAATGCATGACGTGAAAGCGTCATAGGATACGACAGATTCAACAGGTAACGTTAGTGATTTGATTTTACTAAAGAACGTCAGGTTACGACTGTAACCGTGGTTCCCTGAGATAGGGAACGAGACGCTGTGTCATGTAATGACATTATGGGGAACGCTATGCAGCGTGACGCGCGTGAATATTGTGTCAACTAGGTCTATATATAGACGCCGGCGGATGACGTCAAGAGTGACGTGGCAACGCAAGGCTATAAATAGGAGGAAATAATATAGGTCAAACAGCTTCTGTTAAAATTGAAGCGAATGCTACAGGCACAAGGAGTTATGGCAAAGGGACACAGCGTCTCGTTCCCTATCTCAGGGAACCACGGTTACAGTCGTAACCTGACGTTCCCTTTCAAGGGATACTTGACGCTGTGTCATGTAATTACATTATGGGGAACGAGATACCCACTACGCCATAATTAATTGTGACTGTCTGTAAGTGTGAAGGTGTCTACGCACAACTTAAGACATAAAGACCTGAGATCCCGGTAGAAAAGGGAGGTCTAAAAACATAATACCTCATAAAATGTGTGGGGGAGATTATCCCACCACACCACAAAGCATGGAGGTCCCTGACAAAGGGGCCAGATAAGACGCCATACTCCTAGTCGAGTGTGCCCTAATTTTCGCAGAGGTGAAAACATAATGTGCACCTCATACGCTATAAAAATAGCCTCCACAATCAATTATTGATTGTTTGTTTAGAGGAAGAATGTTCTCTCTTGGAGAACCAAACACAGACCAAAGGTTGGTCGGATCTTCTAAGGTGGAAGATCTATTAATGTAAACCTCTAAAAACCCCTCAGGGCATAGAAGATGTAGCCTCTGTTGATCCGCCGACTCTTGAGGAGGAGGATGAAAAAAGCCTGAAAGACCAATGTTCTAGCCACATTGCTAGGAACCTTGGGAACATAACCCGGTCTTGGGTGCAAATAGCCTTAATATGTCCTGAAGCAAACTCCAGGATAGAGAAGAAGCTGATAAGCTTGGAAGTTGCCCACTCTCCTCGGAGAAGTGATGGCTAATAAAAAGGCTAACTCCAGTGACAGAAACTTAACTGTACACAAGTTAATGGGTTTGAAAGGTGCCATAAAGAACCCCTTTCAGAACTACTGCCAGGTCCCATACTGGAACTCTGATTTGAGCAGGAGGCCACATCCTAAATGTACCACCCAATAAGGCGTGAAGGCAGAGATAGCCGCAGCATATACTCCGATAGTAAATGGATATATACCGGATGAAAACCCGGTATTGTAAAAATTCCAGAACTGAAGCCAGTGGGCAGTTTGGAAGTAAATGTTTGTCACTACACAGAGTAGTGAATAATCTCCATTTAAAACAGCCTTAAATGTCGCCTGGAGCGAAACTCCAGGCATGAAGAAGCAGCTGATAAGCTTGTTAGTCACTCACTCTCCTCAGAGAAGTGATGCTACTACCCATAGAGCCCTCAGGGATACGAGTGTGAAACCAGAGCCTCAGCATATACTCTGGGTATAAACCGGATAAAAAAACGGTATTGTAAAAATTCCAGAACTGAAGCCACTGGGCAGTTTGGAACTAAATATGTCGTCACTACACCAGGTAGTTAAAATAGCCTTAATTCGTCTGAAGCGAACTCCAGGCATGAATAAGAAGTAACTCACTCTCCTCAGAGAAGTGATGGCTAATAAAAAGGCTAACTTCAGTGACAGAACTTTATCTGTACATGAATCAATGTGTTCGAAAGAGGCCATGAGAAGGGCTTTCGAAACAACTACAGATAGAGCCCTTAGTAATAAGAGCATAAAAACAGAGATAGCCGCAGCATATACTCTGGTAGTAAATGGATATAAACCGGATGAAAAAACGGTATTGTAAAAATTCCAGAACTAAAGCCAATGGGCAGTTTGGAAATAAATGTTTGTCACTACCCAGAGTAGTGAATAGCCTCCATTTAAAATAGCCTTAATTTCATCTGGAGCTCATTTGTGTTTTTCTGTATAAACATTAATTACATCTAGATCCTCAGAACTAGAGTAATTCACAGCCCTCACAGTTAAAACGGGTGAAGCCGACTCGCGGGCACCCGTTGAACCATGATGGCTAATAAAAAAGGCTAACTTCAGTGACAGAAATGTATCTGTACATGAGTCAAATGTGTTCGAAAGAGGCCATGAGAAGGGCTTTCGAAGCACTACAGATAGAACCCTTAGAAATAGGAGCATAGACACAGAGATAGCCGCAGCCTATACTCTGGTAGTAAATGGATATAAACCGGATGAAAACCGATTTTGTAAAAATTCCAGAACTGAAGCCACTGGGCAGTTTGGAAATAAATGTTTGTCACTAAACCGAGTAGTGAATAGTCTCCATTTAAAATAGTTTTAATTTCATGTGGAGCTCATTTGTGTTTTATGTATAAACATTAATTACATCTAGATCCTCAGAACTAGAGTAATTCACAGCCCTCACGGTTAAAACGGATGAAGCCGACTTGCGGGCACCTGTTGAACTATGATGGCTAATAAAAAGGCTAACTTCAGTGACAGAAATGTATCTGCACATAAGTCAAATGTTTAATCTTTCACAGTTTGTAAATGTTCCCACTCACTGTAAGGGGCATACATTGGATTTAGTCATTGCAAATGACTTTTTTCTTACCAATTTTTCTGCTGTGGATGTTGGTCTTTCAGACCATTTTGCTATTCTTTTTAATATTGAAGTTTCACTTTCTACTAGAGAAGTTTTACGATCTATTTCATTCCGTAAATGGCAATCAATTGATCATGATATTTTTGCAAATTCTATTGTCTCTTCCTTAAATGCTATGCCGCCGCCTTCTCTCGAAGATAAAATCTCTACATTTAACAATGTTATCACAGCCAATTTGGACATGTTTGCACCCATAAAGACACGCAATGTCTCATTTGTACAGACGTCTCCTTGGTATAATGATGATTTGCGTTCCCAGAAGGCAGTATGTCGAAAATTTGAGCGAAAGTGGCGTTGCTCTGGTTTAACTGTGTTTCATCAAGCCTGGAAAAATGGTTTGGCACACTATAGGGTAGCTATTGAAACTGCAAGATCAACATATTTTTCTAATCTTATTGAAAAGAATCAAAACAATCCTAGGCAGCTTTTCCAAACAATTAATAGTCTTCTCAATGTGGTTGATGGCAGTTCTTTGACTTCATCTGATTCGTTGTGTAACGAATTTCTCAAATTTTTTGAGGATAAGATTGACAAGGTTCGTGCAAACATTTGCAGTTCTTCTGGGTCTGCTGTCCAAATAAATATCACATCAAGCTTTTTTGGTACTCCCTTTTCCAAATTTACTGCATTACAACCTGAGCTACTCTGCAAGCAGGTTTCTCGTATGAAAGCTTCCACTTGCACACTTGATCCTATGCCTTGTAGTCTGTTTAAATCTTGCTTTGATACATTATGCCCCACAGTTATTGACATAATAAATGACTCTTTGTCAACTGGTTTGGTGCCAACAGCACTTAAAACTGCTGCTGTCACTCCCATCTTAAAAAAGCAAAATTCAGATGTGAACGTTCTTACAAATTATCGCCCAATTTCTAACCTCCCATTTTTGGCTAAAATCTTAGAGGGTGTGGTTGCGGCCCAATTGAACAATCACCTAAGTGAAAATAGTTTATTTGAGCCCCTCCAATCTGGGTTTCGGAAACTGCACAGCACAGAGACTGCGTTGGTTAAAGTAACTAATGATTTGCTTATAGCTTCCGACTGAGGCTCTTTATCTCTTATCATTCTCTTGGATCTTAGTTCTGCCTTCGACACTGTTGATCATGCACTGTTACTCAATCGTCTGGAAACTGTATTTGGTTTGTCAGAGACCGTTCTTGGCTGGTTTAGGTCTTATTTTACTGACCGCAGTCAATTTGTTTTTATGGGTGGACATAGGTCCAAAGTTGGTTCTGTACATACGGGGGTCCCACAAGGGTCAGTACTGGGTCCCTTACTTTTTAGTATGTATATTTATCCACTTGGTCAGCTACTAAGATCTCTGGACCTTAACTATCACTTTTATGCTGACGATACGCAGATCTATATTCATTCAAGGCCAGGTCAACATGTGGACATTGTGCATCTTTCTAACTGTATTACTGAGATTAAGATTTGGATGTCTAATAATTTTCTGTCCTTAAATGGCTCTAAAACGGACATTATGCTCCTAGGCTCTCCTCATCAACTGCGAAGTGCTGATGGTTTGCTCACCCTGTCTATTGATGGTGTCACCCTGGCGCTTCAAACCAAACTAAAAAATCTTGGGGTCATTTTTGATGCGTCGCTGTCATTTGAGCCTTTTGTTCAGAATACGGTTAAGACATCTTTTTTCACCTTAGAAACATAGCACGTTTACGTCCCATGTTGTCCTTTGCTGTGGCTGAGAAGTTGATAAACTCCTTTGTTTTTTCTCGTCTGGACTATTGTAATGGTCTTTTAGTTGGAGTATCTAGATCATTACTCAACAAACTCCAATATTTACAAAATTCGGCTGCTAGAGTACTGTCTGGGGTCAGGGCTGGTGATCATATTACCCCTGTCTTGAAGTCTTTGCATTGGCTCCCAGTCAGGTACCGTATTGATTTTAAAGTCCTTATGTTAACCTATAAGGCTTTACATGATCTGGCTCCTCACTACTTAACTGATCTTTTAATGCCTTATACTCCCTGTCGTAATCTGCGTTCCTCTCAAAGTGGTCTCTTAGTTGTGCCTAAGACACGGCTTCGCTCCAGGGGTGATAGAGCATTTTCATCCTACGCTCCTAAGCTTTGGAACACTCTTCCAGCTGACATAAGGGAAGCTACTACTTTAGAGACTTTTAAATCTCGTCTTAAAACGTTTTATTTTAGGATTGCTTTTACTTGATTATTTTATTTTCCTTATTCTTTGTGTTATCTATATTTTTTGTATTTTTATGTGTTGTATTCTCTGTAAAGCGCTTTGAGAAAGTCACTTTTAAAGGCGCTCTATAAAATAAAGGTATTATTATTAAATGTGTTTGAAAGAGGCCATGAAAAGGGCTTTCGAAACACTAAAAAGAGCCCTTAGTAATAGGAGCATAAAACAGAAATAGTGGATCTTAAATCTGGAGTAATCTCCATTTTAAACCATAATCTTTCGAATAGTATGGGCTTTACAACCTCAGCCCCTGCCTCGACAGGGTGTCTGCTCTCACATTCTGGACCCTGGGGATGTCTGAATGACAAAAAAATTCCCGTGAGACCAAAGGAGAACCTGATGCGCCAGTCTGTATAGAGGGAGCGACCTGTAAGAACCACCCAATTGGCCCAACGTCGAAGTCCAATGCGTGGTGAAGGGATCACGTGTTCTTTCCGTCCGTAGCGCTTCTAGAAGAATAATTCCATTTATTTAATTTGTTTCTTTGACCTCTGTGGTTAAATTATAATCTGACTCCAATTTATTAGTTACCAATGTTATTCTGATGCTGATCACAATTTATATAATTTATTATTATATTTTATTCTCTTAATTATTTAGAATGAATTACATTCACATAGAGAATATATTGTATCTCTGGAGGTGCTTAAGGCAGTTCCATACAGCTGGGTGTAGAGGCATTTCTCCTTCTTAACATAATGTCAGAGGGTTATCCAAACACACTATAAAATATGAGGATCCATCTATATTGAGATTGAGTCATTATAACCTCCAACCTACAAAAGTGGGAATTAACTCCAGTCATATTTTCAGTCGAGGTAATTCCTAATCTACCCCCCTCCGGAATATTTACAAAACATAAAGAGACTTGACAAGCTTTAAAATGAATAAATGTTAACAATTTATTTTGCCAGGTAGGCTACACTTAAATCAATCATTTGGTTATTCAAATATCAAAACATTTACTAAAAGATCAGAAATCAATCAATTACAAATATATCAAAACATTTACTAAAAGATCAGCATAGAAAAATAAACATTACATATAAAATAAAATCATACCTGGCAACTCAAGACACACAGCAGTGCGGGAAGATCTGACTACAGAAAGCTTCCTTGAATTCCTTGCCACTATACTTTAAATACTGACCAGAACAAAGACATCGTGAAAAACTACAGTTTGTCCTGTGCCAAATGATCCTAAAGAACATCTGGTCAAAATAGCCAGAGGTGTCCTGGCAAAACCCCCACCTCTCAAAGAAATGCATCCTCTATCTAAACCCTTGAACCATCTTATTTTAGATATATAGAAATTAGACCTTTTTACTCATCGCACCATGACCTTTAAAATAATATTACACATGAATATGTATGTAAAACACAATCTTAGAACCCCATAATATGTATACATTACATTTCAGCAGATACTCAGTGATGTGAGCCAAAAGGCTAACAGTTCAAAAACCTTTGTGATGAATAGATGAAGACATCAAAGAGTTATATATATGAAGACCTCTTTCATCTACGGGTCCAATTTGGGTTAACAACACCCCCTGAGGTTTAATTGTTTTACAGTGTCTTTTCATAAATAAACTTAGTTTATCGGGTTAACAACACCACCTGAGGTTTAATTGTTTTACAGTGTCTCTTCCTGAATAAACTTAAAGTTGATGAATTATAATCCAGTACTACAGTCCTTCCCTGGCCCTTTTGGGGCAATCTCAGAATCGTCCCTAGGGGCCATTTACTGGTCATTCAAATCCTTGTGCGTTTTTAATTATTGTAACAGTCTCTGTATGGCGGGCACTTGTAGGGGACTTAGGGTGATAGCAGCATTGGCAGATGTCCGTAAAGAGCGAATTGTCGATCTGAAATACCAGCATTGAAGCAAAGAGAACATAAACACAAGTCCACTGCCAATCACACACCCACGAAACATCCAGTCCCACCAAGTGTATACATACTGTGCAGACCGAATAGATGAACTTGACAAAATTTTCGCTGTTCCTTTGGCCAGGTTTGTTTCTACCTGAGCCTGGTTGAGATGATACTCAGTCTGTTGAATCATCTGTTGCACCAAATTCATGGTGTCAGTCAATGACTGTGTGCTGTGTTCGTAGAATGTGTCCTCCCACCAGGGAGAGACATCGATGTCTAGTGGAATCCTTCCCAAGATATTTATCTGACCCATTGTAAAATCCTCTGTTACCTCAAGACAAAAGCTATGGTTTGCAGGACAGGTCAGACCTCCATAGGTGAAGGAATTCATCTCACTGACCACACACCACTGTGTGTGTGACACCTGTATTGCATCAGCATGCCCATGTAATGACTGAACACTGATGAGCTTAGTATCATTAGGAGAAAATGGTTGTAAAGTATTGCATGTACAAATCACATAACTTGCAGTTTCATGACAACAGGTGCGAGTAGTAAATAAGGTCCTATTTCCCTTTAAAGTCATATATCCTGTAAGATGGTCCCATTTAACAATCTGATTCTTCACTACTGTACCTATAGAGCGTATAGTAGTGGAATTAAAAAACACTTGTTCTGGGTGTATCAAAGGAAAATTGGCAAAGAATCCAATGCAACCAGTACATTCATTTCCAGTATATAACATTAATGTTGATAATAATTCTGAATACTTAATATCTTTCATCTTTTCAGATGTAACCCACCTATGTAAATCCAAAATTTCTATTAAATCCTTTAGAGCATGTCTAGGTGTTTTGAGAAGACGTAAGTCTAAAATTTCTTGTCTAGCTATAGTAAATAAATCTTGTGCATATGATCTGCAAGCTAAGTCACGTTCGATGGTACGGGTCTGATTGAACAATGAATTGCTGGTCAATAGAAGCGCCTGCGCTTCAGATCTAACAGCTTTAATAATTTTCTCATTACTATTGGTGAGATGCTGAAAACCAGTGGCCACCTGGTTCGCCAACCATGCTGAAAATTGTGATTGTCCAGTTATTTTATACGTGTTGGCAAGTGAATTAGCTGAGCCAAAAAGACCTGCTACATTTCCAAGCAGGTCTCGTTTAGAACGTACAGTTGGAATCTGGACTGCAAGTCTACTTTTGTAATCAGAGATTAAATCATCGATTCGTGACTGTAGCCATGCGTATGTTTTATCATCAGCACTACAATGTTTCACATAAGCAGATAAAATATTAGAAATATTATATGTTACGTGAGTCATTACCAAATTAACATCATGTAGCAAAGTCTTGTTAATATTTCCCTTAATAAAACCACCAGGAGGGATTGGATATAATTTTGGACATTGCTTGGGTTTACTATACCCACAAGTGGTTAGATTAAAACAATGCTTTAAAGTCCACGTACAATTTTGTGGGCTAGTATAACTATTTACATCAGGTTCACATTTGCCCACACAATATGTTCCTTCTTTTCGGCTAGTCCAAATAAAAGTTTTTGGATCATTATCATCTGGTACATATGAAGTGATGTTGAACTTGTAATCTACAAAACTCATATGTGTGCTGTTGATTGTTTCAGTATGTGTGCACCTGTATACGGCAGGCTCTAGATCTTTCACAAAATAACAAATTTTAGGATCTAGACCATTGTTAATCTTCTCATATAGGGTGCGCAAACCCCCGACTTTTGCTCCTGGTTCAAGTTTAAGTTGATACCAGGCTGTTATATTGTGTGAATATATGCATGCCGGGGTGTCTCCTGAAATGTTCAATATGGGAGGATGGTTGGAACCTATTTTACAGCAGATTTTTGTTGCGCAATTTGGTTCCGATGTTAAACCGGGAGGCCATGTAACTACTTCTCTAGGCGGAATTGTGATATAAGATGTGGATGGCCCCTTGCTATACCTCCAGACCCATCTCCCACATTTCAGGGTGTGTGCAAGTAATACCCTTTGGCCCAAGTTGATGCAGGTGGGGCCTGACACCTTCCTTGTGTCCGGTCGCCATGGGATCGCTGTGACCACCCTGAAACAGAGACAATGAGATATAGTTAATCATTTAGACAACGACATAGTTACTTATTTTTTCAATCCTTTGAACAATTTGCATTGAGACATGTGATACCATCTTAATTTTCCTTTAATGGACACGGCCACAGCGCTATTGCAAGTCGCTTTAATTTCATAAGGCCCATGCCACCTAGGAGCAAATGTGCTTTGTTTCACAAAGACACGTATCATCACCATGTCTCCTTCTGCAAATTTTGTTTCAAATGTTGGATTGAAATGTGCATCATTATTCAGGTCTGACTGTTGTTGTCTCAGCACCGCCTGAGCTTGCAATACTTTCAGTCTTTCCTGCAGTTGTTTTAGCACAGTCTGCTGTGTTGCAACCATAAGATGGCCCAAGTCTGCTGGAGAAATTTCTGGATCAATAGGCAATTTCATCACCCTTCCAGTCATAAGTTCATATGGACTTATACCTGTAGCTTTAGATGGTGTTGCTCGCAAGACAGTTAGAACAGTGGGCAAAGCATCAATCCATTTGTTTTGATGTTGAACTATCTGCTTAGTGATAGCTTCTTTAATCGAGCGGTTTGCGCGCTCGACCATACCAGAACTTTGTGGTCTGTATGGAATGTGGAACTTCTGCTTAATATTCAGCATTTTACTCATGTCTTTCATTATTTGACCAGTGAAATGAGTACCTTGATCAGATTCAATTTGAATTGGGGCTCCCCAGAGGGGGATGATTTGGTTCGCTAACAACCGTGCCACTGTAACTGCAGTGTTATTTCTTGTAGGTATAGCGTCTACCCATTTTGAAAATTTATCAATTATGACCAGACAATAACGATATCCCCCCTTGGCACTTGGCAGCGGACCAATGAAATCCAACTGCAAAGACTCCCAGGGCCCTTTTGGTGGTTCTGGTCTGCAAAAATTTGTACGGCCCGGCTTGCCCTGGTTTACTGTGGCACACACAATGCATGTACTACACCATCTGTCAATGTCAGCTGTCATCCCTTGCCACCAAAATTGCCTTCTTATCAACTGCAATGTTTTTTCAGAAGACACATGGGAGTAATCATGATATAATTTGATTATTGGTTTCTGTAAAGCTTCAGGAACCACATATTTTCCATCTCTCAACACAATGCCTTCATTGACAGTAATCAGCTGATCTTCCTTTAGAGGTGACATTAGTTCTCCCTCAGAAACCCACAAGCTTTGCTGATATTGTTTAAGGTCAATTGGTGTCGTTTGAATTGCACTTATGTTTACAGATGTTTTTTCCTCCCATATGTCACCTTTAATAGCTGCTAATTTAGCTAGCTGATCCACAATGTTGTTGTTTTGTTCATGCACGTTCGGGTTTTTGTTTATATGCGCACGCACTTTAACGACAGAGATGGGAGATTCACGCGTTGTTACAGCATTCCATATTGCACTTATCATATTGAAATGTTTCACTGGGGTTCCTGCAGATGTGAGGAATTTTCGCATTTGCCACTGTGTCATAAAATCATGCACGACGCCGAAGGCATAACGGCTATCCGTATGAATACACACGGGCTCAGAATGGGCCTTAATAGCTTCAAGTAATGCGACGAGCTCGGCTTCTTGAGCAGACATGTTTGATGGTAGTTTTATCAAAATCTGCCGTAGTACATTTGACTCGGGAAGACTAGGTGTCCATACCGCACATCCAGTATAGAAATTATCATTTTGCTTAAACCTGGATCCATCAACATACACCTGTGTCTGACCAGGAATCTCCCGATCAAACACAGGGCTGGATATCTCTTTCTCAGGCAAACATGTGTGCGGATGACCATCTATGTCCCCGAGTATGTGTGGCAAAATGCGTGTGTTGTCTGTGGTTATGTCACGTGACTGTATATCAGCTAACCATCTGGCAAGTCTCTGAGATGATACTCCTTTAATTCTGCCCTGCAGCAGCATTTGTACTGGCGTGTGCACTGTATGTATTATCACTGATTGAAAACCAACGATGGGTTCTGTTGTGTTTAACATCCAGTGGACAGCCAGTACATGTTGTGTGCATGGATCAAACCCCTGTTCAACTGGTGATTTTTTCCGGCTGTAATATGCAATTGGACGCAATTTCCCTCCATGTTCCTGTGCTAATACACCACTTAATGTATTTTCGTACGCATCAACTTGGACGTGAAACGGTTTGGTAACGTTGGGTAAGCCCAGGGCTGGCGCAGAGCACAGACGTTGTTTGAGGTTTGTAAATGCTTTTTCATGTACCTCAGTCCATTCAAGAACATCTGATGGTTTGGTTTTACCTTTCAAAAGAACGTACAATGGTGCGGCTGTAGGATTAAAAATATAGGGATTGGTAATATTAAAAATATAGGAATTTATTACTTCGTCACAACTTGTCACAACCCCCATTTCCATACTGTACCATCTGCATTCCTGTGCTTACAAAGACTATTGTTACAGCTGTTTGTTCAATACAGTGGGGGTTAAAGGTGTGGTCTTCTGATTGGTCAGTTGAATGTATCATGTTAGGTTTAGTCACATGGTCAAGGGATAGAGAATAAAGGTCTTGGTTTTCATGAGCTCTGGGCTTTTTGCCTTTTGGCATTTGCCATTTGCTTTCTGCCCTCTGCTTTTCTTCTTTACCTGAGTTCTTGGGTTTAGGCCTTTAGGCCTAGATTCCAGTTCTTAATGGTGATTCTCTTTCTTCTAAACTTTATTTCTTTCTCTGTTCTCTATCTTAGCAGGTAATATCTCACATACATTGGAAACAGTTAATTGTTTGTATTAAGTACCATTTCATGCATTTATAGTGTAACCATTTCAATTGTAACTTTAAGTCAGTACTGTTATTAAACCTTTTAATTTACAAATCTGTTGTTTAGTTTTGATTTAGTGTTAATACTTAAACGCTACATATTGCAATTTAATATATTTATATTCTAGCAATGCTCTCCCACATATTTTGCTATTATAACTGCACTTATTTCCGTTGTTGGTATAGGTTGCAGAAGGGTGCTAATTGACCAGAAATACACAGTTTTATAATATCTTGCTGTTAACATTTCTTAGTCATTTTGGCGTTCCTACAGACTGAACCACTGTAGTGAATCCACCCTTACAGTTTTGGTGCCGAAACCCGGGATCCCTTGCAGTGAGTTTTCTGAGTTTTACTTTGTTTGATCAACTGAATGAGGACTTTATCAAAGTTAATCCTGTGAATGGGTTAAAGGCCTTCTGACCACACAGTGGGTAAGTCTGTTTTCATTGTTTCATGGCATGGTTAGTAAAATCTCCATTTGCATGAATTGGATGAAACAGAAATTAGAAGGACCTTAAATATCCTATCTGTTGTACAGTTAGAGATTATTTCAGATTATCTCCTCAGGGATGGAAGGGATTAATTTAAGTAATGATATATTGTTTGCTTTATGGAGCGAGAAAGTTGAACCTACACTTTCTAAATTATATAAAAAGGGTTTGAATTACAATGCTACCACTGATGATATTCTTACATGGTGGCTCACAGTTGGTAGTGAACAAAGAAAATCCAAACATGCTGAAATCATTGAGGCTTTGAATTTCATGACGTGCAAGCAGCTACGTAAAAATAATGGAATTTTTGAGTCAATCCTGAATGATAAAGGTGATGAATTAAGAACCAAAAACGCTGAATTACAAAAGTCAGAGGCAAAGATCCAAAATCTTCAAACTCAGATAGATCAACTATCATCTGAGCAGTTAGCCCTGGCTAAACAGTGTGAGAAGTATAAAGACATTATTGCAGATGTAAGGGCTAAACTAATAGTGCGAGAGACTAAGTATCCCCAAATGCTTAACAGCGATGGGACTAAAAAAGATACTACTTGTACTAAAGAGAATGCATGTTCCAGAACCCAGAAAAGTGTTCCTATTTCAGTGATTGGGGTGATGCATCAACATGCTGAACCGCATGGTGTAAATGAAGCATTAGAGAGTCACAGACCTCCTGAAGCTCCAGGAGAACCAAGCTACAAACCCGGTGGCAAAATGAACAGGCTTTGTAATTCCTGTCATAAAATAGGCCATACAGAGGAGAAATGCTGGTCACTGGGCAGGGGCAGACCTCCACCTTATTATTTGAAATGTAGGAAATCACTTTCTAAGGGCAGATGTAAACAATCTGGTTTTGCTGGTAAAACTCTTTCTGAGTTGACTGCATTGTTCATGCAAGGACTCCAGCTGTTAACCTCACTTGCTAGTGGCTTAGCAGCCAGTTAGCATGTGTTTAGCATTCTCATAGATGATCCTGTTCACATTTTTCTGATTTGTAATCACTTGTAATGCATTGTTGTTTCTATAGAACACAAATTCTAGTTGTTTGTTGTACTGTATGTACACATAGGCTAATGAAGTAAATTTCTTATAACACTTGACTGTTTCCACTGTAAGTGTTTGACAAAACATTTAAGTGAGAGGTTGTTGAAGCTACATGTATTCTAGACCAGTCGTCTTGTGTTAATGGATTAACTTTTGCTCTTGAAATTGTCGACCAGTTTCAAGTTGTATGTGTTTCTATGTTGAAAGATTTGTCTCCTAAGTGGTAAACTCTGCTATTCCTTGTATAGCTGCAGTAAGACCCTAAAGAGGAGCACAAAAATGCCATGTGGCTACATTGTGTTATATAATTCCATTAATGAAAATGTTTTACCTCACAACAGGATCCAGTAGCACTTTTACCATGCTTCCTAACTAAAAATACTGGTGTGAGAAATTTACAGAGCCAGATTACAATCTCATACTTATAATATCAAACTGGCTCCCTGTTTTAACAACAGGAACAAATTTGCATCACAATTTTATCTTTCTCACCTTTGTTGCAGCATGGTATTCACACATAGCCTCAGTTAAATTCAATCCCATAGCAAACAAAATTTGCCTCACATCAGTCATTATTTTAAACTGTCTGATGTCAAGCATCTGTTTTGGTTTCTTTTCATAAAGTTTGATAAGTTTTATGTCTCAAGTATTGAAATCTTGATAAAGAGTTTTTTATGTTTAATAATTTCATTAATTTTGCTATTATTTTGCCATTTAATTTGCTTTTTATGTAAGACATTTAAAACTATCATGTTCTTTGTTTTAATTTTTGTTCATTTCATTTATAATGGTTATACTGGAAAATTAAGATCTTTAAATATCATGTGGTTACACTGAATATATTGTTGTTATTGCTTCTTTTGACAAAGTGGTATGTTAAAACTAACATTTGTTAAGTTTAAAAAGAAGCATTTCATTTACATGTTTCTAAAACCAATGTAAGAGCTTTTATTAGTTTTTCTTTTATTCTCACCTTGACCATGTTTTAATGTATTTAAACCAATCTGACCATTTAAAGCTTCAGTGACAAAATGCCATATGCTTTGCTGTTGTTGTGCCATTTGCTTAAATCACAGGATTCCTGTTGTTTTACATCTTGGGTGTTGCCTCAAAGAGAAGGACAAAAGTGAAGTCCCCCTTCAGGGCCTGTTCTTGTGAAAGTGTGAAGTATCGATGGAAATCTGCATAACTATGAAAGGTGCAATTCTATTCGATGAAGCCTTTCATGCAGGGCTGTAAGGAGAAGGATGTCTTCAAGACTCATTAGCAACAAGTTTGGACAATATGTCTGAAGATGACCACTGCACACAACTAAAGGCATAATCTTATGAACTATGTCACCATGGGTCTTCTTACGTGTGGCCCACGGTGCCAAGGGCGGATTTGTAGGATTAAAAATATAGGGATTGGTAATATTAAAAATATAGGAATTTATTACTTCGTCACAACTTGTCACAACCCCCATTTCCATACTGTACCATCTGCATTCCTGTGCTTACAAAGACTATTGTTACAGCTGTTTGTTCAATACAGTGGGGGTTAAAGGTGTGGTCTTCTGATTGGTCAGTTGAATGTATCATGTTAGGTTTAGTCACATGGTCAAGGGATAGAGAATAAAGGTCTTGGTTTTCATGAGCTCTGGGCTTTTTGCCTTTTGGCATTTGCCATTTGCTTTCTGCCCTCTGCTTTTCTTCTTTACCTGAGTTCTTGGGTTTAGGCCTTTAGGCCTAGATTCCAGTTCTTAATGGTGATTCTCTTTCTTCTAAACTTTATTTCTTTCTCTGTTCTCTATCTTAGCAGGTAATATCTCACATACATTGGAAACAGTTAATTGTTTGTATTAAGTACCATTTCATGCATTTATAGTGTAACCATTTCAATTGTAACTTTAAGTCAGTACTGTTATTAAACCTTTTAATTTACAAATCTGTTGTTTAGTTTTGATTTAGTGTTAATACTTAAACGCTACATATTGCAATTTAATATATTTATATTCTAGCAATGCTCTCCCACATATTTTGCTATTATAACTGCACTTATTTCCGTTGTTGGTATAGGTTGCAGAAGGGTGCTAATTGACCAGAAATACACAGTTTTATAATATCTTGCTGTTAACATTTCTTAGTCATTTTGGCGTTCCTACAGACTGAACCACTGTAGTGAATCCACCCTTACACGGCGATGTCTGCAAAGTCTGGAATAAAATCTCTCAGATAATTAGCAGTCCCTAACACCTTTTGAAGCGCATTTAAAGTGTGCGGACGAGGCAGTTCAGCAATGCATTTCCTTCTGTCGTCTGTCAATGCCCGATGACTTTGAGTGAGATTGTACCCTAGGTAGTGCACTTCTTTTTGGGCTATTTGAGCTTTTTCTTTGTTTAGTTTAAAGCCTGCATCGCCTAGCGTTTGCAGGACTTTGTCCACCACTTTTAAGTGAATTTCAAGCGAACCTTCAGTAGCAATGAGTATATCATCAACATAGTGCACTACCTGGCCGCTCCCCAGTAAGGGATTGAGCACATCTGCGACCGCTCTATGAAAAATGGAAGGGCTGTTATGCCATCCCTGAGGCATTCGAAGCCAGGTATATTGTATTTGATTTACTGTAAAGGCAAATTTCCATTGATCCTCTTTCTTGACTTTAATAGACCAAAATCCATTTTTAATGTCAAGTACAGTAAACCACGTAGCGCTTGTTGAAATTTGTGTCAAAATAGTGGATGGATTAGCCACTATAGCGGTAGCTTTGGGTATCACTCGATTAAGTCGTTGATAATCAATGCATAATCGCCATTTTCCATTAGGTTTGGGCACTGGCAGACACGGTGAATTAGTGGTTGAACTGCATCGCCGAACAATTTTTCTCATCTCAAGTTGTTTCACTATTTCATGAACGGCCGCTTCTGCTTCTGGTTTTATGCGATATTGTTTTTGCGGTGGGGGTGGTTCACCCTCAATGCTAACTTCAAAATCAATTAAACCACAATCATGTTCATGATTTGCCCACACATCTTTGTGTTTGTCAATCAACAGTTGAATTGGATCTGTAGTGGAAATGGACACTATACTGGCATTGCTGACATTAACACAATTTTTAATTGCTTTGTTTGTTTGCAATTCAATTTGTTTTTCAAAGCAATGAATTACAAATCCATGCTTTTTCATAATGTCCATACCCATCACAGTCCCCTCGCTGTTATTTGGCAAATACCAAAATGGTTCTTGCAAAACTGTCACGCCTAAATCAATCAAAACAGGGTGTGTTTTGACTGCTGTCATTAATGTGTCACCTATGCCTCTGATTTGTATGGTTTCTTGGGTTAAAGGAAAGTTAATGTTTGTGCAGGAGCATGCAGCACCGGTATCAATAAGGATATTAGCTAACTGGCCTCCTAAATTAGCTCTTATTTTAATTCGGTTTCCGCTTTTGATAATGCTTCCTACAGTAGCGGAGGCCACGCACCCCTATTTTTCATCTCGATATTTTGCCAGCATGTTTTGCAACTCTATGCACAAGTCCGCATATGGGCTATTTCCGCTCGGGGGCTGCATTTCATTTTGCCTGGAAGCTTTAGTGGAGGGTTTGTTTTGCTCGAGCAATTGTTTGAGTTTTTCTACTGTCTCCCTATCATTGTTGGTTGTTCTTCCTGGATTATTCAGAGCTTTTAATTTTAAGCAATTTCGTGCAGTGTGATTATTTCTTCTACAGAAATAACACCGGATTTGCGGTTTTGTCTCGGGTTGCACGGCACCTTTTCCTTCGGTTAACCATTGTGTTGTGGCTACCTGTCTGGTTTTGTTTTGCTTTAGCCTATTTTCAATTTTTGACGCCCAGGCTACCAGTGCTAGATATGTATTTTCAGGAGGCTCGGCTCCATGGATTAGTGCCTGCTGGATGTGTGGGCCTGCATTATTTTTAAGGAGTTGTAACAAAACTTCCTGATCTCTTTCTGCATTTTCCATTCCTGAATGTTCTTTATATGCTACCCACAGCCGCTCTGCAAATACTTCAAACGGTTCTTTGTTGATTTGTTTTATGTCTAGTATTCTATTCCACTCTGCTTGTGTTGGACCTCTTAACTCCAACAATGCTGTTTTTAATCTCTCATACACTGCAAGTTCTTCTTCATCCTCTCCTTTAACTATAATTTCTCCAGTTCTTAAATTGTCAGGCATTTTAGTTTTAAGCTCAGCCGGGATAGTTAACAGAGCTACCTGCCACACATCACGAAGCTCTAGGTTGTACACCGAGGCTTGCAGCATTAAATTATCCCAATAGGGCTGAAACGGGCCTTTTCTTGGCATCGTACCGACTACTTCCTTGTGCCTAGCACATTCTTCACATGTTAAAGGGCGACTGATTGTTGTTATCTCATCGTCCGCATTTTTCATTGTTTTGAGCACTGCAACCTTCGCTGATTTACCAGAAATTTTGCCTGTTTTAGTTCTCGTCCTTATGGGACTACGGCCTCTTCGTTCGTGAGCTCTAATGTTTACCTCTGCGTCTGGGGAAGGCTCTCGCACTCTCTGTGCTGGCTCTTGCATCATTATTCGACCGTGCGAATTTTCTATTAATGCAACGTCCTCGTCATCACTATCATCTTGTATATTTCCATTAACAGAGTTTATTACCGCCTGTTTTATCGCAGCGAGTGGAAATCCCGCGCCATCGCAACAATCCTCGAGGGCTTTTGTGTATTCTTTGTCCAGTTTAAGTTTCGTTTCAAGTTTTTTAACCTGTGTTTCTAACGCGTCGCCCTGTCTTACCCAGGTTTGTTTATCATACATAGACGCATCGACTTGAGCACGTAACTTTCTCATTTCCTCCGACCGGGCTTTTTCTAGTTCACGGATATTTGCTAATACTTTACCGGTTTCCGATATAGTTTCGAGATCGTTCCGACGAAGCAAATAAACAATCGCCACGGGGATTTTCCGGAAAGTGCGTTTCGACTCTAATTTACGACCTTTTGCAATGTACCACGCTAAAATTTGGTCATTAGTCCATGTCATATCCACTCCTTCTGAGTGTAAACGCAAGAGAAGAGGTTTGATTCGCACCGCAAGGGAATTCATTATCTCCTTATCTACACTGCCACTATCATCACCCTGAAAAGCCATGTTGTTGTTCTAAAACTTATGCCCCACCGGATTTCTACGGTCTCCGGTCTATCACTGGGAATATCGTCCCGTTCTACAAATGTGTCTATATGGTGCACTTATGCTCTCCCTCAACACTTCTAAAAGGCAAAGAAAATCAACTTACCAACACAGCTGAAGACAAAGAAGTGGAAGATCAAACCTCATACTCCGTGATGAATGAATGAATGGAATACTTCGCTTTGGATGGAATGTCGCGCTGGTGTGACGTACTCTCTCGCGCTGGAGACTCGCGTCACTCTTTCTGGTGTACACGTCACTAGTTTCAGCGTATGACGTATCACGTCGGGATCACCAAGCTGTAAGAACCACCCAATTGGCCCAACGTCGAAGTCCAATGCGTGGTGAAGGGATCACGTGTTCTTTCCGTCCGTAGCGCTTCTAGAAGAATAATTCCATTTATTTAATTTGTTTCTTTGACCTCTGTGGTTAAATTATAATCTGACTCCAATTTATTAGTTACCAATGTTATTCTGATGCTGATCACAATTTATATAATTTATTATTATATTTTATTCTCTTAATTATTTAGAATGAATTACATTCACATAGAGAATATATTGTATCTCTGGAGGTGCTTAAGGCAGTTCCATACAGCTGGGTGTAGAGGCATTTCTCCTTCTTAACATAATGTCAGAGGGTTATCCAAACACACTATAAAATATGAGGATCCATCTATATTGAGATTGAGTCATTATAACCTCCAACCTACAAAAGTGGGAATTAACTCCAGTCATATTTTCAGTCGAGGTAATTCCTAATCTACCCCCCTCCGGAATATTTACAAAACATAAAGAGACTTGACAAGCTTTAAAATGAATAAATGTTAACAATTTATTTTGCCAGGTAGGCTACACTTAAATCAATCATTTGGTTATTCAAATATCAAAACATTTACTAAAAGATCAGAAATCAATCAATTACAAATATATCAAAACATTTACTAAAAGATCAGCATAGAAAAATAAACATTACATATAAAATAAAATCATACCTGGCAACTCAAGACACACAGCAGTGCGGGAAGATCTGACTACAGAAAGCTTCCTTGAATTCCTTGCCACTATACTTTAAATACTGACCAGAACAAAGACATCGTAAAAAACTACAGTTTGTCCTGTGCCAAATGATCCTAAAGAACATCTGGTCAAAATAGCCAGAGGTGTCCTGGCAAAACCCCCACCTCTCAAAGAAATGCATCCTCTATCTAAACCCTTGAACCATCTTATTTTAGATATATAGAAATTAGACCTTTTTACTCATCGCACCATGACCTTTAAAATAATATTACACATGAATATGTATGTAAAACACAATCTTAGAACCCCATAATATGTATACATTACATTTCAGCAGATACTCAGTGATGTGAGCCAAAAGGCTAACAGTTCAAAAACCTTTGTGATGAATAGATGAAGACATCAAAGAGTTATATATATGAAGACCTCTTTCATCTACGGGTCCAATTTGGGTTAACAACACCCCCTGAGGTTTAATTGTTTTACAGTGTCTTTTCATAAATAAACTTAGTTTATCGGGTTAACAACACCACCTGAGGTTTAATTGTTTTACAGTGTCTCTTCCTGAATAAACTTAAAGTTGATGAATTATAATCCAGTACTACAGACCTCAGGCCTCCCTAATACTAGATGCTGCCGCCAACGGACCTAACACTCTAGAAAGTGCTTTACGGTGTAAAATTGGCCTTATCTGATCCTAGACACTGATGCCAGGATCGACTCTGTGTGTGTAGGAGACATACGTGCCTACATCCTCACTGAGTCCCAAGTTACCCAAAGAAATAATATTTTCTGCTAGTGGGTTAAAATGCCCTTTTTGGCGTTGTTCCGTAGCCCTAGGCGCTTCATATGGGCAAGGACGACATCTCGATGCCGAACTGCCATGTCTCGAGACTGGACTAACACAAGCCAATAGTCTATGTAATTAAGTATTTGGATCCCTTGAAGTCTCAGAGGAGCAAGGGTTAAATCCATGCATTATGCGCTGTGAAAGAACTACTCTGAACGGCAGAACCCGATATTGGTATGGTTTGCCCCCGAAAGCAAACCTGGGATTTCCAGATGCTGCAGGAGGATAGATATATGGACATAGGGGTCCTTAAAATGTATCATGACGAACCAGTCCGCAGACCTGATTAACGCCACAATAAAAGGAATTGTCAGTTTTAGAATTTTTATCTCTTCAGAGATCGATCTAAATAGGCCTCAGCCCTCCATCCTTCTTTGGTACAATAAAATAATGGCTATAAAGCAATGACCTATTCTTTTAATAAGGTGGTCTTTTTCCGGGGCCCACCTCGGTGGGTAAAACCCCTCCGAACCTGGGAGGATGGGAAACAAACTGAATTATGTAGCCTCTCTCTATAACCTCTAGCAGCCATTTAGTGAATTTTTTTTTTCACTCATGGAAAAAATGCCCTAAAAAGGAGATGTACTCCAGAATGCTCACTGCCCTGAAGCGGAGGACCGGCAGGGCACAGCTGAGCTACTAAAAATGCCCTATTGTTCTGTTTTGTATGTCTTTTTTAATGGAGACAAAAATTAGGTCTTCTTTAATGAAGACGGAACATAAGGGGTTAACAAACTATTTTGTATGTGAGGGCACATCGGGCACAGGTTTTATCTGTGCTCCATGAGAAGTGCCTTAAGAGGCCACTTGTGAACGACAGGACCCCTTTAACGCAGCCTTATGATTTGAGATAATGACTGCTCTCAGATCAGCCTTATATGCCTCTCTGGTTGCTGGTTGTTGTTTTCGTCCCCCAAGCTCTCTGAGGGAGAGGGGGGGCACGAGAGACAACACTCTGTTCTTGTTATCTGTATGTTGTGTTAATACTGTTTAGATGCAGTTTCTCGGGGGAAACTGCGACGAGGAAAAACCCGTTTCTTTAGTAGCACGGAGAGAAAGCTCCGCCGCTCTCCTGAGCTCATCTAATATTACAGGATTCAGGTTCACCCTTTAATTCATACAATATCTGCTTGATATGCGTGAAGAATGCCAATATTGCGAAGGCATGCTCCAGCGCGACCCGCGACCATATAAACTTGTTAATCCATTTATATTGTTGCTGTCTCTCGCAACAAATAAACCGCGAGATACTTTCAATACGGGCATTTGCCGTATCTGCATTATTTAAAAACCCCCCAAAAAGGTTTAAGAAACTCGCTGATGTGTTTAACAATAAATGAGAGGAGTCTGCATATCTGCATGGTCTTCCGTTTAAAAACTTATCAGTGTAAATCAGGGAAGAAAGTTAAACCTCTTTCGTCAAGTTCACTGGCAGCCTTCACTTTGTGCTGGTCAGTAAAGTCAATATTAGATTGTTACAGCCGATCGGGTCACAACATAATAGTTCTTCGTAACATGGAGAAAGGGTATAAATCAGTAAGCTTTGTGTTTTCTGTATAAACATTAATTACATCTAGATCCTCAGAACTAGAGTAATTCACAACACTCGCGGATAAAACGGGTGAAGCCGCTCACGGGCACCCGTTAAACCACAAGGCTTGCGGGGTTTGTTTTCTGTATAAACATTAATTACATCTAGATCCTCAGAACTAGAGTAATTCACAACACTCGCGGATAAAACGGGTGAAGCCGCTCACGGGCACCCATTGAACCACGCTTGCGAAAACCCATCAAGAGCGGAGCATTTGAATGGTATTTTCTCACAATGCCCGCATGCCTCCCCCTCGGGGGAAAGCGTGCGTGTAGTCCGCTCCAAACACACACAAAGCTCGTGCTATCCCCGTCAATAATAATCTAGGACAGGGGGTAACACACTTCTAAATCCCTTTCTCTTATCCATGTTTCCCTAGTTTTTTAAACTAATCTAATCTAATCTCACTAGATATAGATTTAGACACATTCACATTCACACAAGCGTTCGCTGAAATAGCAGAAGCTGTTTGACCTATATTATTTCCTCCTATTTATAGCCTCGCGTTGCCACGTCACTCTTGACATCATCCGCCGGCGTCTATATATAAACCTAGTTGACACAATATTCACGCGCGTCACGCTGCATAGCGTTCC
Source organism: Misgurnus mizolepis (assembly GCA_025389145.1). Taxonomy (NCBI): domain Eukaryota; kingdom Metazoa; phylum Chordata; class Actinopteri; order Cypriniformes; family Cobitidae; genus Misgurnus; species Misgurnus mizolepis. Next base: position 34,387,580 of record JAIFKI010000008.1, on the reverse strand, counting down.
CCATAATGTCATTACATGACACAGCGTCAAGTATCCCTTGAAAGGGAACTCGTTTGAGAGATTGTTATTTAATGAGAAAATGGCCATCAAACAACATGGCGCAATACAAAATCGCATGTGTTGTCATTAAAGTGTACATTTTATTCCAACAACAGTAAATCATACAGCCTATGACACAACACAGAGTCTGCCCCCTTAAATAGTTGACTGGAGTTATACTCCTGACTATAAACTGTAAATAATAATGACACCACTATTAACATTACGAAAATGTCTGAACTCACCTTTAGATGTCCTATTGTATTAGTCTGAGACGGGGCTTCTGGTTAAAGATGGAGAAAGTCTCGATCATAATAACAAAGTCCAATATCTTTGATCATAATATGTCCCTTCGCGCAAAGAAAAGCAGAAATAAATTTCTCAGATGAGCATTTATCATCGATGAGCGTACAGTATGTGGTGAAGAACAGTCTTTGACACAGCATGACGTCTTATCAAAGTAATAAGTGCTCGTTTCATTTTGACGACGTTTGAAAAGATGTCCTCAGTAATCCAACATTTCCATGAGTGATGTATAGTCTCTGTCTCCAAAAGTAAACAGGCATAAGCAGATGTCATCGTGGAAAGGCTGTTAAACGCGATGATTTGCGAATTGCTATTTTCAAATTCAGTTCAATTGCGCGTAGGCGGAACTAACAATGACTGACGAATCATATTCAACGTTTCATGTTGACAAGCGTGTGCACCAATAGGGTAAAAGAAAACTGCGAAAATGCTTGAACACGCAAACTTGCACTTATATTTTATATTTTAATTATATTTATAATTGTATTACATATATGAAATTATAGTGTGATAAGACGTCTATTCGTAGTACTATTATTTATTTTTGTTAAATTATTTACACATTTGTCTGGAAAATGGCCTTCTGATTGGATGGGCCACAACTCAAACCCGCCCAGGCCCACCCGTAGCTTCGCCACTGCGTCAAACCCTGTTGCTGAAGGAGACGGACCGAAGCTCCGGCAAGGTGTGTTGGGGACCCGAGGAGGCGGAGCTGCGCTCCGGCCCAATTTAACCTATTACTTCCACTAACTGAGGTATCCTTCCTCCTTTGCTGTCTGCCTGGTATGATTTTATTGGTCATCTAGGAATAATTTTCACTTTATCTTACTTAATGGGGCGCAGCGCAAACCCGTTGGCCTTTGACATCACACTACCGCGAGATCTATTCAAAAGCATACTGTAGGCCTACTGTCTCGCGGTGCTAAGACGTCACATGCCGTCCGATCGGGCTGCGTGGCGCCGCAAGTCGTCAAACGAGCGCTGAGCATTGAGTCAAATAAGACACGTGTCAGAAAATTACCGAGGTCCGGACGGCCATGCCCTTTTTTTTGCCTCAAAATGCAGACAAATAATGTTTTTAGTAAGGCATGTTTGTTAAAACTAGTTATATTTCCTATTTAAACTAAGTCCTGGCTTAAGCTTATAAAGACCCCGCAAAAACCCTGCTACAGCTCCTGAGGGGGTGCTCTCACTATTCACATGTAAATAAAATGGTTAGAAACCGGTTTTTCTGGTTCTCATTGCAGGACTGTGCGGGGGGAGGGCATTCCGTTTCCATGTGGAGACATTTAACAAACACATTTGATATACACCAAGTTCCAGATTACAACAAACACCAAAAACACATCACGTTTGATAGCAGTGGATGTAGGCCCTACTTATTTGAGTATAATGATAGAGTAAGTATTATGTTGGACACTATTTTGGATATCAAATTGTCCTTTTCTCCAGACAAATAAAACACTGATGTGCATGTCTATAGATCTTATCTAAAGAGTCATTGCTATCATTTTCACTTTTGTGTTGGGTTAATTCCCTGACCAGACCTCTGCCATTTTCTTACGCTCGTCTTATAATTATAATTATAATTCGACTTGTGTGGCTCCTTGCTGCGCCGCGCAGACCAATCGGCATGTGACGTCTATAAGCAGAAGTGGGACAAAGTCATTGTTATGCAAGTCACAAGTAAGTCTTTGCCCTCGAGTCCCGAGTCAAGTCGAGTCAAAAATGAGGCAAGTCCCAAGTCGAGTCAAAAGTCAAAGCCAACAAGTCTCAAGTCGAGTCCAAAGTCCTACCATTTTAGTTTCGAGTCATGTCAAGTCCTCTTACAACAGAAATAAAATGCATGCTGTGGACAGGTGGAGGGAGGCCCCTATACTGCATTGCATTTTCAAAAGATCAATTTGGCCATGATGCCACCATGGCTGAAAACTCGCTCCACTGTAGCACTAGAAGCAGGCACTGCCAAGGCTACTTGAAAGAGTGAAGGAAGAGTGCCCAGAACAAAATGGCATTCTGTCCTTCTGCCATGTCAATGACTTAGCTGCAGTGGTATAGATCTCTTGGTGATGTCAAAGTACCGCGAGAGCGATTCCAGTTATCACGTGGATAAATCCGCTTTGAATCGCTCTCGCGGTACTTTGCTGTCACTCGCCTGTGGGTTTTTGTAGCGCCACACCACTCTGCTCCCCAGTCACTTTCGCGCCGCTATAGTGATTTCATATGCCGATCGGATCGCGCAGTTCGGCAGAAAGTCAAACACCCCAAATATATAGCCTAATATGTATATGCATTTCAACCCGCTAAAGTAGCAAGTGTAGCATGCTAATGGTCAGTGCTTCACTATTACTAAAAGTTTGAAATGTCACAAAACCATGCTGTTACTCATCCTCTCACGCTATTTTTAGCGGGTATACGGATATCCTTTACAATTCCTAGTAGACTACACCACTTCTGAGCTGTACTGGTACGGTCCCAACATCCAAACCAACGTGGGACTGCAGTGATTGGATGTCGTGCAGGCAGCGCGCGTGCTCTCTGCATGCAGGTGGTGCACATTTTTTTCATAGATGCAGACACACTGAGAGCGGCGCGGCCGTGTGCATGTTTTGTGTAATGGGTAGGTTGCTTCACTGCTGATTCTTGCCATACCTCCGTTGCCTAAATGCGCACGCATACGGTGCCATGTCATCATGGTGTACAAACAGTTAAAGGGTCTATTAAGTAAGATAAAGTCAAAATGAAACCGAGATGACCAATAAAATCAAACCAGGCAGACAGAGGTGCAACACAGAGGTCAGATGCGCAGTTAGTGGAAGTGCAAGAGAGATGTAAGTAATCAAACGCTGACTATTATACAGCAGTTTATTGACGAGAAATATGAAACCGTAGTGACTGTCAAGGTGACAGGACAAGAAACATTACTGCAGCTGAGCACTTGGGTGTCCAAATTTAATGCGCTGCTTTCTCTCCCTCCAGTAATTCACTTTCCGTTATTCAGCATTTTTTTAACAACATTCAACGCCACCCTTTAATTCTTTAAGATATGTTTTAACTGTATAATGATTAGATTCACTGTGTTGCACTGGACTTCTGCTAAGCTTGAACTTGAAAACGCGATGCATCACGTGCGCGGTACAACGCTTCATCCACCCGTAGCACGAGTGCACGGAGTTTAAATGTTCATATTTTGGCTTGAACATTTTATTGCATTCAGTCTTAAAGCCTAATAAACAGTACCTGTTGAAGTCATTAAAGTTAAATAAATAACAAAAGAAGAGAAAGTGTGCAGCAGTGTGCCCAGGATGGTAAAATAATTATGTATTCCTAATGACCAACACAAGTCTTCCGCATACTGACATGGTTTTAAATCTATAGTATTTGATTCTTTGGTTTTCTGATGTATTAAAATTCATATATATAGAGCAGGGAAATAATAAGCTTTTTTTCCTGGGGTGCATGCCCTGGAAAATACTTATATGGACCTCGGTATTTATAAAATCATGCAATGCGGCGTGTTTGTCTTTACAGTTATGAAATGTATTATTTTAAACACACATTTCACAAAGTATATATTGTAAGTGTAAATATTCATAAACTCAACACTTCGGAGGCGTTTTTCTAAAGAATAATGTTTAAACTTTATTGGTGGTGGTTGAGAATAATTCCTCTTTCCATATGTAACGCATTTTAGCGCAATATAAATGTATCATATTGTTATTCTTAATATATAAGAATACTAATATATTTTTTAAAACATTTATAACATATATTTATAACATATATATATAAAGATGCTTAGTACAATAGCTTTGCTTCATATAAGTTTCTGTAATAAATCATTAAATCAATCACAAAACGTGTTGACAGTGGCAAATAAAATGCTTGTTAATTTAAACAAGGCAGAAAGGTGTATAAAACAGCTTTAATTAACAATATCTGAATTGGCTCTTTTGCACAGTTCTAATTTTCTCATGTCATAATTTATAATTATTAATTAGATTGAAAATAAATAAGTTTTGAAAAGTGTTGAATGCGAACGTGTAAGATATCTGGAAGGCGATGCGGCGTGTTTGTCTCTACAGCCACATGTTATAAAATTTATTATTTTACACACACATTTCACAAAGTACATATTGTAAATATTCATAAACTCAACATTTCGGAGGTGTTTTTCGGCCGCAAAAGGCACAGTTTCTCTGTTCGCGTCAATTATTTTGGTTTGACCAACTAAAAAAACACATAAGTGACATTAAGACATTTTATTAAGTTACTTTAATAAATTATTTTAGTGATATTCTATTTTACAATAATATTTTTTACAATTATGAATTACGTAGAAACACTGACTGCATATGCGCAAGAAAGGTAGCCTATTATTAAAGATTTTATAAATATAAATATGTAAAAACGAAATAAAAAGATATCATATGCCAACTGTACAGCCCGCATGGGTTTAAACGCCTTTTTTCGAAAGAATAATTTGTAAACTTTATTGGTGGTGGTTGAGAAGAATTCCTCTTTCCATATGTGAAGCATTTTAGCGCAGTATAAATGTATCATATTGTTATTCTTAAAATATAAGAATACTACTATATTTTTTACAACATTTTTAACTTTAAAACATGTCTTTTTTATACCACATTAATTTCTTTAAAATATTGATACTTTTAGAAAAACTGACAATTATAAATATTATGAACAAACAATGAAACGGTGTCAAAATTCGACAACACAAATAATTAAGATATTCATTGTAAATAGAGTCGCGTTTATTAGGCTCACACTAAAGTCTCTGTTGCACTTCCTATAAATTCGCATTGCACGTATCTTAATAGTTGTATGCGCTGTTATGCTGGCAAGAAGGGGTTGATATATCACTTTGCTGTTTTAATACAGTAGCAATGTAAAATATTCAGCAATGCCCTTATTAACTTCTGGAAACAACGCAATGCAATATTTTTATGCGCCACCTGGTGGATATTCTGTGAAGCGAAACACATTAAGGGAAAATGGAAAGTAGCCCCCCCGAAAGCACTTGCAGAATGCTGCGAGACTCTGCGAGACGAACTGGCGAATGCCGCGGGAGAAAACGCGCATTTTTAAAGGCCACATCTGTATGACAGCGAGCTCATCAGACGTTTCCTAAAAATAAACATTGTTCACGAGTCGCGCGGCTCGAGTCCGAGTCGAGTCTGAAGTCTTTGAGGGTCGAGTCTCAAGTCGAGTCTGAAGTCACTGTGTGTGCGACTTAAGTCCCACTCGAGTCCGAGTCTCAAACTCGAGTCCCCATCTCTGGCCCAGTGTACTCACCTGTATACCTCCCTGTACGCACCAAAGCTAAAAGCCCAGTGTACTCACCTGTATACCTTCTGGATGCCGAAATCTCCAAGCCCAGTGTACTCACCTGTATAACTCCCTGTATGCCTAAAGCTTCAAACCCAGTGTACCCACCTGTATACCTCCTTGTATGCCCAAAACTAAAAGCCCAGTGTACTCACCTGTATACCTCCCTGTACGCCAAAAGCTTCAAGCCCAGTGTACTCACCTGTATACCTCCCTGTATGCCCAAAGCTAAAAGCCCAGTGTACTCACCTGTATACCTCCCTGTATGCCCAAAGCTAAAAGCCCAGTGTACTCACCTGTATACCTCCCTGTATGCCCAAAGCTAAAAGCCCAGTGTACTCACCTGTATACCTTCTGGATGCGGAAAGCTCCAAGCCCAGTGTACTCACCTGTATACCTCCCTGTACGCCCAAAGCTAAAAGCCCAGTGTACTCACCTGTATACCTCCCTGTACGCCCAAAGCTCCAAGCCCAGTGTACTCACCTGTATACCTCCCTGTACGCCCAAAGCTAAAAGCCCAGTGTACTCACCTGTATACCTTCTGGATGCCGAAAGCTCCAAGCCCAGTGTACTCACCTGTATACCTCCCTGTACGCCTAAAGCTAAAAGCCCAGTGTACTCACCTGTATACCTCCCTGTACGCCCAAAGCTAAAAGCCCAGTGTACTCACCTGTATACCTTCTGGATGCCGAAATCTCCAAGCCCAGTGTACTCACCTGTATACCTTCTGGATGCGGAAAGCTCCAAGCCCAGTGTACTCACCTGTATACCTCCCTGTACGCCCAAAGCTAAAAGCCCAGTGTACTCACCTGTATACCTCCCTGTACGCCCAAAGCTCCAAGCCCAGTGTACTCACCTGTATACCTCCCTGTACGCCCAAAGCTAAAAGCCTAGTGTACTCACCTGTATACCTTCTGGATGCCGAAAGCTCCAAGCCCAGTGTACTCACCTGTATACCTCCCTGTACGCACAAAGCTTCAAGCCCAGTGTACTCACCTGTATACCTCCCTGTACGCCCAAAACTAAAAGCCCAGTGTACTCACCTGTATACCTCCCTGTACGCCAAAAGCTTCAAGCCCAGTGTACTCACCTGTATACCTCCCTGTATGCCCAAAGCTAAAAGCCCAGTGTACTCACCTGTATACCTTCTGGACGCCTAAAACTCCAAGCCCAGTGTACTTACCTGTATACCTTCTGGACGCCAAATGCTCCAAACCCAGTGTACTTGCCTGTATATCTTCTGGACGCCGAAAGCTTTAAGCCCAGCATATTCACCCGTATACCCCCTGCATGCCCCAGGCTACAAGACAAGGTACTTACCTGCTTACTTACCAGTGTGCTTACCTGTGTCTGCCCTCTGTACCCAGGAAAAGAGGCTGAAAGTGTTTACCCACAGTACCTGTGAGACACGGAGAAGAAGCTGAGAATACTTACTTGCAATTCACGTGTGGACCAAGAGAGAGTGAAAGGCAGGAAGGCTTACCTGCCAGTCCCCGTAATAGTCAGAAGCGATTTGGATCCCCATCCCCCAAGTTTTAAGAACCCTTTCCCTTCCCCTCATTCTTTTAATTTTAATAAACATTGTTATATTTTACATTCCTCTTGTCAGTCTGGTCATTGGGGCACTTTGGGAACTCCTCGAGGTGGAAACTAAGGGAGGAGCGCAACGCATGATAGTGGTGGTCCGCTCCGACCTGTGACAATATGATCACGTTCCGCTGGACATATGTGTTTAAAAAGGCACATCTGAGAGCACCACTGCTTGACATTTTGTGTTTTATTTGTATGTTCGTGCGTGTGTGTGCGCAGGTGCATGTTTTTACAGTCTTTAAGTAATCATTTTAAATAATCAGGATTATGATTTTTCCCATAATTGAGCAGCCACAGCACTAACATTTCCTTGCACCAGAGAGGTTGTTAGCGCGCAGAGGGTTAAAACCAGCGAGTGTCTTGTTCTTGCTCCCTGGCATGCAAGAAATTTTAGAGCCAATCTAGTGACTTGAATTATTAAAAAATGAACACATAAATAAATTAGTAAACTACTGACCTGCCCCAATACTATTGTGTATCGCTGATCTCACGGGCTGACGATAGAACGATCTGAAAATGGGGCATATCGCCCAACACTATTGTCTATACAACAAGGTTTTTGGGCAGATATGGAAAACTTTATTAGAAGGAAAACAGATATTACATTGAAACTGAATGAATTTGACATATGTAGGCCTATAGTATATTCTAATAAGATTAATGATAATATTGGCTTTCTTGTACAACACTTAGCCCCCAGGAAGCCCTCACTAGGCCCACACAGACCCTGCACGGGCAGCCCTCACTCAGCCATACAGGGCCAGCATTATTAATCTACAACATGGGTAGCTTTTCCTGGAGGGCACCTGTCTTGCATATTTTAGTTCCAACCCTACTCCAAGAAAGCTGCCTCAAATTTTAGGGTAGCCCTAAACAAGTTCATTAGCAGGTTAAGGTGTTTTTGATTGAGGTTGGAGCTGAAAGTGAAATCTGCAAACCAGGTGCCCTCCAGGAGGTTAGAGACCCATAACCTACAACTATAAATATGTTTCAGTACTTTTCAGCTACTACAATTTCAGTCTTTGGGAAAAACAATAATTATACATCTGAAATAGATGCGGTCACCAAATAACTAATGTCTCTATTGTCAAAAATGTACAATAGTCAAAGGGATTTCAAGCCAATGGATTTATAAAATACAATACAGTAATTCAATTTAATTCAATTTTAACACCCTGAATTAACACCCTGAAAGGAACTGCAAACTATCTATACATATGAAAAAATAATACAAATGACCAAAAAAATAACTTAATTCTTTGAGCTTTGCCAATGAATACTTTAGAACACCAAAACATATTTTTAACAGAGGTCACTCTTTCCCCGAGGTCTCTTAAGTAAGCAAATGGTGATAGCGCTTCTTTCCTCCACCCGATCGGTCTTGAATTCTGCAACTACACCTTTATCTCACTCTCAACCTCAGAATCAGGAGGACTTGGCTATAAAAGCATTGTCTTACAATCTCTGAAAAGCAAATAGGCCTATATCAAATACCACTGTGTGGAAATGTATTAATAGATGCTATTTCTAATACCACATTCTAGCTTACCTGTTACAACCCTAAGGTTCTGAAAAAGTCTCTTTTGGTTTGAGCCATTCCAGTTCAATTGAGTGGCTAAAGAATGGCCAATAAATGTTGTTAGTATTCTCCTAGTGCAGGAATGTCCAAACTCAGTCCTGGAGGGCCAATGTCCTGCAGAGTTTAGCTAAAACCTCCTTCAACACACCTGCCTGAAGGTTTCTAGTCTGCCTTGGAAGACTTTGATTAGCTGGATCAGTTGTGTTCGATTAGGGTTGGAGCAAAACTCTGCAGAAACATCGACACTCCAGGAGCAGGATTGGACACCCATGTCTCAGTGGCAACTTGGGCTTTACACCCCCCAATGGTTCCTGGATAGGCAGTCTAACAGGAAGCAAATACTATAACACTACACAATTTCACATTTGCAATTATTCAGATTGTTTTGGAGGAAAACTCTGTACACTCATTTTAACATTTATTAATTATATGAAATTATTTGAATACAGAGTGCGAAAAAGTGTTGGCCCCCTTCCTGTTTTTTTTTTTTGCATGTTTATACCACTAAACAACTTCTGGGGTTGTAACAGTCACACTTTAATGTTTCAGATCATAAAACAAGTTTAAATATTAATCAAAGATAACACAAGTAAACACAACATGCAGTTTTTGTATGAGGTTTTTATTATAGGAAAAACCAAATCCAAACACACATGACCCCCCATTAAAACATAAATGTGGTTTTGTCACAGGGTGACTATTTTAGGGCGGAACCAAAAGTGGCAGAGATTGGTTCCGCCTGAAGATGGTTTCCTGCCAGACCTTCCTTCACAAACACCTCTCTACTTCCTGGTTTCCCGGGGCAACACAATCGAGGCTTATGAGAAACAGGTGTGCGGATCTGAAAGTGGCAATCTGTGATTGGAGGATGTAGGAAGAGGAGACAGATAAATAGGCCCAGAGAAACACAGTATGGGGGCGGTTGACTGGGGAGTTGGTTTTGGAGTAAGCTCCGCTCCGCCAAGGGCGGATTAAACGTCCACTCCTGAGAAGGCACCGTTGATCCGGGGATCGCTAAAGCGAGCGGAAAGAAGACGGCTGGAGCCGAAAAGAAAGGAGTGGAGGTCGTTTTATCAAAGGAGCACTACAGAAGAGGACACGAGAACCGGGTGGCTCGTTTTACCCATTGGGTTTGTTGTGTTGGCGGAGCTCGTCGTTGAGGTGGTGAAGTGGATACTGGTGTTGTCGCTGTATGCAGACGGAGGATTAAATGAACTGTGAGTAGAAACAGAAGGGAAGAAGAAATCGTTGGCTGAGTATAATGAAAGTTATTGGTGTTGTGGAAGTATTGACGTGCACATCCTCATTTAAGCCATTGGCTAACCACGACTGGATTATATGCAGCTTTGCTGCGTGAATGCCACGGAGACCAAGAGAGAGAGAGTGTGACCACTTACCGTGAGTACCAGGAATTTACAGCAGAATGCATTGATTGAGAAAATGTTGTTTCATGTGTGTGTGAGCCCCAGTGAACGAAGATAACGGCCCCGTCACGGAGCAGAGTGGTGGGCGAGCTGGCAGTATAGTATTTCCAGGAAAAAGACCATTGCAATAGCGATTTCTACCTCAGCCTTCGATTACAACGCCCCGCCGCCCCACTGCCTACTCCGGGAAAATCTTGGCCTGACCCTATTATTTATCACTGAAGTGTGTCGTGGGTGAGTCGTGACTTTGCTGTATGTGTACACTTGATGCTGTGCAGTGTTGTGCTGTGTATTTGTTGTCAGGAGCCAGTACAGTGAGTTGGCTGTGAGAACAGACGCCGTGCGGTGGGCGAAGTGCTAATTATACATCTGCTGTGCAGTGGTTTGGTGAAGAGACGGGCGTGGCATCAAGAGCCCCCGTCGTGGAATTGGTGCAGTTGATGGTGGAATATACTGAAGGCCCAGACTCTGGTGTGAGTAGAAATTCGTATGCTGATGTGTATGAGGAGAAAAGCACAGTGTGTGTAGAAGTGTAGTAACCTGGATGTCACGGAGCCTCTTCAAAGGTGCGCCCCTGTCCAGATCTTTGGAGTTGCACATACGGAGAGGAGAGGGAAGCGTACGGCTTGCCAGTGACAGTATTCTACCCCCTGGCTGCGATTGAGGACTTGGAGGTAAAAACCCCCAGAAACCAGCTCACCATGAGAGGCCTCCCCGAGCCTCTAAAGGAGGAAGACGATTAACTAGTTACCTGTACGAGTACTCATCACATCCGCCGCTACCAGTCCACCTGAAAGTAAGAGAGAAAGTTGAAGTTAAAGGTGCCGTGTGATCTTATGTTACAGCCTCGAGCCTCTAAAGGAGGAAGACTACGAAACAGCGACCCAAGGAGTACTCACCGTATCAATTGTTGTCAGCCACCTGCAAGTAAGAGGGAAAGTCGAAGTTAAAGGTGCCGTGTGATCTTATGTTACAGCCCCGAGCCTCTAAAGGAGGAAGACTACGAAACAGCGACCCAAGGAGTACTCACCGTATCCATTGTTGTCAGCCACCTGCAAGTAAGAGAGGAAGTTGAAGTCAAAGGTGCCGTGTGCTCTTATGTTACAGCCCTGAGCCTCTAGAGGAGGAAGACTACGATTCAGCGACCCAAAGAGTACTTACCGTTGTCTGTCACCTGCAACCTTGTGAAGTTCTGCCTCCAGGACACGGAGGGCGCCACGGATAGAAGGGACCTGCAAAAGAACCTGTCCCCCCCTCCCCCTCTCTCGCACTTGCTGGAAGGCCAGAAGAGGCCGTTATTTTAAGTTCCCCTTCCCCTGTCCCTTTATCATTTTAAGTAATTTAATAAAGTCTATTTTAATTTTATTCATACCTTGTGTGTCTGGTCATTGGGGTGGCTTTGGGAACCTCCTCGAGGTGGAAACTAAAAAGGGGCGTGACCTCATTAGCATCTGGGTCCGCCCCGACCTCTGACAGTTTATTACACCCGAGTTTAGTTTTTCTAGCCACACCCAGGCCTGAATACATTCGAATTTAGTCATTTAGCACAGTGGATCTCAATTCCAGTCCACAGGACCCCCCTCCCAGATCATTTTAGATGTCTCCATATATAAAAACACCTGATTCCGTTCATCAGCTTGTTAGTGTGTTAATTAAGGAGCCTGATGAGTGGAATCAGGTGTTTCATATAAGGAGACATCTAAAACATTCTGGGAGGGGGGTCTCGGGGATTGGAATTGAGAACCACTGATTAAGCAGATGCTTTTATCCTAAGCGACTTACAAATGAGGTAACAATAGAAGAAATTTTAGCAACATATGTACAGCAATATATAAGTGCACTAGAACTAGTCTCATCAAGTCTTACACAGTAAACAAGGGTTCGTTTTTTATGAAAAAAGATAAAGATAGAAAAATTAGAAAGTGAGGTATTGGTGGAAGAGATGGGGTTTTCAGCCGATTTTTTAAGACAGCTATAGTGAAGATTTTTTTAAAGATAACAAATTTAAAACAAGCAAAACAAACTGTTAAATCCGAAACAGAAACATGTAGACACTAACAGGAACACTCACAGGTATGTTTAACGACTGACATCAGACAGTGCAAACACTGGGGCTTATACTGTATACACATGGGTGAACAGGAAAACAAGGCACACCTGGGCAACAATCAGCACACGGACCAATGAAAAACAGAACTGCAAAATAAAGAATCATGAACAGAATCATGAAACTAACATGCTTTTGGATTATATTTTTTTACATCTGTAAAACTTGTATTTTTATAAGACATTCTGTAGTGTTTAAAGCAGAATGGAACGTTACGGTGTGCGGCAGAACAACTAATATGCAACAAATGCATTTAATTCTGCATATAGTCTTAAAAAAAAAAAAAAAAACTGTATCATGCAGATATACTGAAAACTGCAATCATTAACTTTTATAAAAGCCAAGCTTAATATAAAAAAGGGAAATAAAAATATTTAAATGCTGATCAGTCAGAGATAATGACATTGCGATATTTCAAGTCTTGATTTTTAAAACAAGATTCATTTCTGAAACGAGTTGTTACATTACGATCAAGAGAGGAGGACGCAAATGAGTTAAAACGAATCTTTGTACTTGACACCATCAAATTTTACAGTGGTACCACGATAAGTTCAATTGCATCCCTGATGTGTTTTATTTAGAGTCTGTATCGCTTGTGTCAACCAAAAGTGAAGTGAATACCATTTGTACGTCTTGGTATTTCTGTTTACCGGTCCTAACATCCTGATTTAATATCACACATAGCAATTTTGTTCCGGCCCAGCTCCGGCCCACACAACCAGTATTTCCTCGGCCCACATACAACGAAGAATGACGGCCCTACAATGGCCCAGTTCTGGATCCATAACGGGCCCAGACCTGGTCCAGAACAGGTTCTAACATTGGTACAGTTCTCAGCCATAGGTTAACCATATTAAAACCAGCATTTAACCAGATCTTCCAAAACTGAGCCATAACTCAGCCTAATCTTGCCCAAATTATATTAATAAATAAATCACAAAAAAATTACTTCAAATTATTTGCCTCTTTATTAAGCAATAACACACAAGTCAATAACACCACGTTATATTATAATATAAACAACAACAACAACAAAAAATACTAGTTTGTTCAAATACATTATTGGCATGAATCTAACACCAACAACTTAAATTACAAAGCATTTTCATCCTTAGTAAAAAATAACCCAGCCATTTCTAGAGTGCAGGTAACAAGTTAAAAGTAAAACCCACAGTTACAGTTTAAAAATATCAGTATTTCGAATCGTGTCCATCCATACTTTGAAAATTTTCGTCACCCTAGCTTAACGAATAATTTTTGGAATGGTTATAATTTTATAGTATGCAGGTTTGTATGAAATATTTGTAATCAAAACATTACTTGAAATGAAGTGTTGTTAAATGATCAGAAAGCCTGTTATGAGAATATGTTGGATATCATTTGATGATGGTGAGAGACTTTGGTCAATGAGATAAACATACAGGTTTAGCATAATACACTGGCATGATACATTGAATAAAGAGGAAGGAAAAGTTTTTGAGGTGTATTTCTTTTTCCAAAAAATGCCTTTTAGTCATTTTAACATGTGTTTTAAACCTGGTTATTCTAATGTATAGATATCACTAAAGTATTTTACTAAAGTATAGATATCCCAGTACTGTATTAATAAAGGTTTGCAAGGGTCATTGTGGTTATCTGGTTATCATGGTTCTGTTAAATCTTTATAACAGATATTTTCTGTGGTGCTTTGAAAAACATGTATTATTATGCCCATACCAAAGCAAGCTAAAATCACATGCTTAAATGACTGGACCCCAATTTTTCACCCATCCTAAGTGTTTTGAGAGGCTTATCAGACAACACATTTGTTCTGTAATGTCTGATTCATAAGATCCTCTACAGTTTACCACGAGATAATGAACAAGCAACAGTTTTGTTCGGGGTTTGATAGTCTTGTCTTAGGCACGATTACTGTCGAAAGAAGCTTTTTTAATGTACAGAACCAGGGGCGGATCTACCGGGGTGGCACGGGGTGGCAGTTGCCACCCTAAATAAAAGCATTGCCACCCCATATGCCACCCCAGCGCTGGTATCCTAATATATATAATATATACCCAAGTAGTCTCTTTAAACCAGAAAGGCAATGTAGTTTTTCTCTGCGTGTGTTTAGGGGTGGGAGACACATATCGGACGATGATTGGTGTGTGTTTCTTAGAGAGGGTGGGACAACCACATAGCTGATGATGATTGGCTTAATTTCCATCGTTATCCAACCAGAGGCAGCAGAGTTCATACCCGGTCATAGAGAAGCACGCACAGTCAGTCCGAGCAGAAAGTCTTTTACCGTGTAAAAAAAGTCTGTGCAGTCTTGTCAACTTGGTGACTTTGTCGCTATATATTAAGAAACCTTTTAGACCCCTTTAGCGACTTTATTAAAAAACGACTATGACAAATCTAGCGATCTTTTCTGGCGTGGTTGGAAACTTTTGGAAGCTGCCGTGAACAAGCATGCATCGCCCCATCCAAGGCACTCACATGCAGCCCGGTTCTCGCGCTGCAGTCCAACCGTGATCCGAGTCGCACAAACCCGCGACAACAGAGCGATGGAAAGTATAACGAACTCAAAACAAAGGTAGCGGACGCAAGCACAAAGTATAAAAAGCACAAACGTTACTTTTCCATCGTTGAGGTGAAAGGCAAGAATGTTTATGAATGTGCAACTTATGCCCATGAAGAAAGAGTCTCTTCACGTTTGTAGCAAGTAATTCTGATCTAATAAAGCACCTCACATCATCACATGCTGGCAAAACAAATTCTCTTTAGTGTCTTTAAGTGATTAAGTTGAGCATCACATCAGCAAATCAGAGTACTGAATACGGTCATATTTTACAGATAAATGTTGCATCAGGATAAAAATACAAAAATTAAACTGTTGATTGTTTAATATTGCCTGAGGTAGTTGCTTGGTAGTTAAAACAACTGAACTGCACGTTTGTGTAAGCAGTAAATATCAGTTCTTTCTAGAGTTAGCCCGTCATATCTTGTTAGCTACTGCAGCAATCAAAATATTCCATACGTGCATATTGTCAGGAAACGGACTCAGAGTCAAGTGCAAGTTAAATAGTTTATTTAGAAAAAATAGAAAACATGAGAGCAAAGTCACTGGTAGATCCACTGTGTAATCCAGATGTAGAAGGACCACCCGGAAACCACTGGTCACCGCCTAAAAACGAAGCGAACCAGCGGTTCCGAGAAACAACAGTCGTAAGAGTCAATATAATCCACAAGGTAAAAATGGGTGTACTCCACTCACGGGGGGTGATGCAAACCGGAGAGAGAGAGACAGCTGGTATACCGCCTAGAAACGAAGCGAACCAGCTGAGTCGAGAGACAAACAAAGTCAGAATAATCCAGAGCTCCACAAGCGAGCGGTCCGGGTGAAGACGTGTCTCCGAACACCGAAACCAAACCTGGGGTAACAGAGGAGAAGACAGAGAGCGACTGACAAGACAAGGCAGGCAGCAGGACTGTGATAAAACAATGAGCGCGCAACGAAGGACAGGACTACGTGCAATATAAAGGGAAAGGTAAACGAGACACCACCGGTGAACAATCACTGAAACAAGGGGGCGGAGTAGTGAACACACGAGGAACCGGCACCACAGGTAAACAACACACACACACAGATCACACAGCCATCGATCACCCAGCAGTCATGACAGTAGCCCCCCCTCCACGACCGGCACCAGACGGACCGGGAGACTCACCCTGTCGCCGACGGAGGTCCTCGATCAGCCCAGGATCCAGCAAATCCCGACCCGGAACCCAGCTCCTCTCATCAGGACCGTATCCTTCCCAATCCACTAAATACTGAAATCCTCTGCCCCTGCGGCGGGAGTCTAGTAACCTCTTAACAGTGTAGACAGGGGCACCATCCACTAGACGAGGGGCGGGGGGATTGGGGGCAGAGACAGGGGGGTTATAGCGAGCAAACATCACAGGTTTAACCTTGGATACATGAAAAACAGGGTGAACCCGACCAAGAGAAAGAGGTAACTTAAGCTTAATCGTCACCGGATTAATGACCTTAGAAATACTGTATGGCCCAATGAATCTCGGAGCCAGCTTACGAGAAGGCTCACGGAGAGACAGATCCTTGGTAGAAAGCCATACCTTTTGACCACAAACGTAACGGGGTGGAGGTCGCCGATGACGATCAGCTGCAGCTTTGGTTCGTCTGGAATTGGATAATAACAGTGTCTTAGCTCTCCTCCAGGTGCGTCTGCACCTGCGTACGAAAGCTAACGCAGACGGAACCGCTGCCTCGGGCTCCTGTGATGGAAACAGGGGAGGTTGATAACCGATGGAAAGTTCAAACGGGGACAAATTGGTAGACGTAACGGGAAGAGAATTATGAGAATACTCAACCCACGGGAGCTGATCGCACCAGGAATTCGGATATTGAGACGACAGACAGCGGAGCGTTCTACCGAGATCCTGATTAGCCCGTTCGCATTGCCCATTGGTCTGCGGGTGATAACCAGAAGACAAGCTGGCCGTGGCGCCAATTTGTCTACAAAACTCCTGCCAAAAACGAGAGATGAACTGAGGACCCCTATCTGATACTACGTCAGTCGGAATACCATGTAACCGAAAAACGTGATTAATCAAAACCTGAGCCATCTCTTTTGCAGAAGGTAGCTTGGGCAGGGGAATGAAATGAACCGCCTTCGAAAATCGATCCACCACAGTTAGAACAACAGTGTTACCATTAGATGCCGGTAAGCCGGTGACAAAATCAAGGGCTATATGAGACCAGGGGCGGGAGGGCACGGGCAAAGATTTAAGCAGACCAGCGGGTGGTAAATTAGATGCTTTATTACGAGCACAAACCGAACAGGCTAATACAAACTGTCTGACGTCAGTGGACATAGAGGGCCACCAAAAACGCTGACGGACGGCAGCCAACGTTCTCCGAATACCTGGATGGCCGACAAATTTGGACTCGTGACCCCACCGGATGACATCGGAATGTAACCGCTCAGGAACCCATAGGCGACCCGCTGGACACCCCTCCGGAACTTCCCCCTCCCGGCCGGCCTCTCTCACCCGCTGTTCGATTCCCCACACGAGGGCGCCGACCACCCTCCCCTCCGGGAGAATGGTCTCCGTCCTCTCCGAATCTGACTTTTCGAACAGACGAGTACGAGAGGGTGAAGTTGAAACGATCAAAGAAGAGTGCCCAACGAGCCTGCCTAGATGTTAGTCTTCTGGCCGAACGGATATATTCAAGATTCTTATGATCCGTCCAGACCAGAAAGGGCTCCGAGGTTCCCTCCAACCAGTGACGCCATTCACCCAAAGCGAGTCTAACCGCCAACAGCTCCCGATTCCCTATGTCGTAATTACGTTCTGCTGGGTTTAACCGGTGAGAGAAAAAAGCACACGGATGTACTTTCCCATCAATAGACGATCGCTGTGATAAAACGGCGCCTACCCCGACATCAGATGCATCCACTTCCACTATAAATTGTTTAGCCGGATCGGGAATAGAGAGGACAGGCGCAGAGATGAACCGGGATTTTAACACATCAAAGGCCTCCTGAGCCTCTCTACTCCAACGGAAACATACATTAGGTGAAGTGAGAGCGGTGAGAGGCTTAGCGATCTGACCAAAATTTCTGATGAAACGCCGATAAAAATTGGCGAACCCCAGAAATCGCTGAAGCTCCTTCCGAGTGTCGGGTACTGGCCAATCGGCAACCGTCTTAACCTTAGCGGGATCGGGACGAATTTCTCCCTCGGCAATGACAAAACCCAGAAACGAAACCGACTTCTTGTGGAACTCGCACTTCTCCGCCTTAACGAATAGCTGATTCTCTAATAGCCGTTGTAAAACCATGCGAACGTGCTGAGTGTGTATCTGCATGGAGGGAGAAAAGATGAGAATGTCATCGAGATACACAAAGACAAATCTGTTAATCATGTCACCCAGCACTTCATTGACCATGGTCTGGAAGACAGCTGGAGCGTTACAAAGACCGAACGGCAGAACGGAATATTCCCAGTGTCCAGAAGGTGTATTAAAGGCTGTCTTCCACTCATCGCCCTCTCTAATACGTACCAAGTGATAAGCGTTGCGCAGATCTAACTTGGTAAATACGCGCGCTCCCTGTAATAACTCGAATGCTGATGACATTAAAGGCAAGGGGTACTTATTCTTAACAGTAATGTCATTCAGCCCTCGATAATCAATGCACGGACGAAGAGACCCGTCTTTCTTTTTTACAAAGAAAAATCCAGCACCAGCTGGAGACGAGGAGCGGCGAATGAGACCGGCTTTAAGAGCGTCATTAATGTATTTATCCATAGCCTCTCTTTCTGGTTTAGCTAGGGAAAATATACGACCCTTAGGCGGAGAAGTGTTGGGAAGGAGTTTGATCTCGCAATCATACGACCGATGAGGAGGCAGAGAAGTAGCCCGGGACTTACTGAAAACCTGATACAGATCCGAGTACTCCGCCGGGACCCCTGAGAGATCGATAGCCGGGACCTGCGAGACAGAACAAGAGACAAGAGAGGGAGCAGGACCAAGACAAGAAACATAACACGAAGACTTCCACGATAACACAACATTGTTCTGCCAATCAACGTGAGGATTATGTTTGGATAGCCAGTCATGACCTAAAATGACTGGCGATTGTGAATCCTCTAAGATGTAAAATTCAATCTCCTCACGATGATTGCCAGAAACAAACAAACTCACAGGGGGTGTGCGGTGCGTGATCACAGCCATATGCTGGCCCTTCAATGTCCAGGCAGACAAAGGAGAGGAGAGAGGGATGAATGGAATACCCCAGGACTTGGCCAACCCAGCATCCAAAAGACACGCCTCCGCACCGGAATCCAGCAACGCCTGTGACGAGAAAGAGTTAATCAAGACAGGTAGTGTGGTGCTGCTTACGGGAGATTTAAATGACGATGCGCCCACCGAGACTCCCAGGTTCATCGGCGGGCGTGATCTTTTACCGGACAGGTGGCCGCCAGATGCCCCGGCTCGCCACAATACAAACAGAGGCCATTAGATAGCCGACGACTTCTCTCTCCAGCAGAAATTCGGAACTTGCCCAGCTGCATAGGTTCCTCGGAGGGCGTCTCTGAAGCGATCTCCCCTGGTTCTGACATCAGCTGGCGAAATGAGCGACGCAGATCTCTCTGCCGATGGCGAGACTCGACCCTCAGAGCCAGATCGATGGCAGCTTCCAGGGACGTGGGTGGCTCCCTCAGTGCAATCTCGTCTTGAATACCTGGCGTGAGACCCTCGAGGAACTGTGCTCTTAATGCCGCGTCATTCCAGTTGCAGCAAATAGCGAGCGTTTTGAATCGTATGGCAAAATCTGTCACAGAGTCATTACGTTGCCGTAATCTCACCAACTCAGCCGCTGCCATGTCTCCCTTGAGTGAGCGGTCAAACAGTTTTAACATCTCCTCCTCGAGAGCCTCCAATGAAAAAGTAAAAGGAGCTTTAGCCCCCCAGGCGGCCATACCCCAGTCTCTCGCCCTTCCAGTGAGTAATGTCAGGACATAGGCCACCTTGGAAGTGGATGAAGAAAATCGACGGGGCTGGAGTGCGAAGACGAGAGAGCACTGCTGTAAAAAGGATCTGCAGGTGTTGGGATCGCCATTGTAGGTGGGGGGTGTAGCCGTGTGTGGCTCCTGTTCAAATGAAGCGGCTCCTCCGGATGAGGTTGAGGCTTCATGGCGAGGAGTCACTTGGTCCAAGCGATTGCTGAGCTCTTTCAGTTGCTCAGACAGGATGCTGCAATCTCTGGCAGCAGCAGACAATAACGACGAATGTTGGTCGATGGCCGCCCCCTGCTGGTGAAGGGCGGTCTGCACCTCCAGACTCTCTAAACTTGCTGACTCCATTTTTGGCGCGCTCATCTGTCAGGAAACGGACTCAGAGTCAAGTGCAAGTTAAATAGTTTATTTAGAAAAAATAGAAAACATGAGAGCAAAGTCACTGGTAGATCCACTGTGTAATCCAGATGTAGAAGGACCACCCGGAAACCACTGGTCACCGCCTAAAAACGAAGCGAACCAGCGGTTCCGAGAAACAACAGTCGTAAGAGTCAATATAATCCACAAGGTAAAAATGGGTGTACTCCACTCACGGGTGGTGATGCAAACCGGAGAGAGAGAGACAGCTGGTATACCGCCTAGAAACGAAGCGAACCAGCTGAGTCGAGAGACAAACAAAGTCAGAATAATCCAAAGCTCCACAAGCGAGCGGTCCGGGTGAAGACGTGTCTCCGAACGCCGAAACCAAACCTGGGGTAACAGAGGAGAAGACAGAGAGCGACTGACAAGACAAGGCAGGCAGCAGGACTGTGATAAAACAATGAGCGCGCAACGAAGGACAGGACTACGTGCAATATAAAGGGAAAGGTAAACGAGACACCACCGGTGAACAATCACTGAAACAAGGGGGCGGAGTAGTGAACACACGAGGAACCGGCACCACAGGTAAACAACACACACACACAGATCACACAGCCATCGATCACCCAGCAGTCATGACACATATGAAATCACTCATTATGATATATTCTTTATTAAGGAGACAAAACTATTCAGTGTTGTGTATGTTTAGAAAGCTTGAAAGACAAAACTTAATGATACTATCAAAAAGAAGGCTGATATCCATTTTTTTAACCAAAAAGAATAGAAAAATCAAATACAATGGGAGTTAAAGGTACAAATAAAACAGAAAAATATGTTGTGTAAGGGAAAGGAGTAGATGAAGTCATGAAAGAATGAAACATATGGATGGCAAATAGCTAAAAAGAAGTGAAACGACAGAAATCCATCATGAAGTGAGTGAAAGGATTAAAGAAGAGAGTTATGAGAGAAAGAGATGTGTGCCTTTCAAATATGTTTTACATTAATATAAACTAGGCAAACCTATTTTATTTATAACAGTCTTTATACCATTATGTTCAACCTTGCTCATCATGGTTACAGTCAGTGTTTTTAGATATTGGTAAGATGTATGTATTAAGACAAAGGGTGCTACAGTAGAGATGCTAAATGTAGCTGCTTGGGTACTTATAGGAACATTTGTTGTTGCCTGTTTTTATGTTATAAAAATGTGAGGTCCAGTGTATACACCGCATATAGTATATACCAGGGACCAAGGCCGTAGCCAGGATTTTTCAAATACCGAGGACAACCCCTACATTTTTTTTTATTATTTATATTTTTTCCAAATTACAGAATAATAATAAACACGTCCAAACTACGACATAGCACAAATGTAACTGTGTCTGTGAGAATTTTTTTGGTGACTAAAAGCATCCAAAATAAATCAATGGTTACATTTCATCATCTGAAGTGTACTGTAAGTCACTCTTTGCCTAAAAACTGCAAAACTGTGTCATTTTTTTCAAGAAGCTTCTTAAATTTTCAATTAAGGATGAATTTTTAAGAGTATAGGAGTTTATATATAATATCGGCTTTTATTGGCTGATTTTTCTTCAATATTCAGTGTAAGTCACCTATTTCAAAAATACATTTTTGGTTTTCTAATAATTATTAACTAAATTAGTCAGTTTGGCACAGGTATATTTTTGGTCTACAAAAGCAATTTCAAGCATTTAACCATGCACCTTCAGATTAAATGATTTTTAAGATCATAGTTAACATTTTAGTCAAGTGACCTTAAACTTTTGAACAGTAGTGTAGTTTTGAATCTAATTGGTAGCTGTATTGCATCTCATATTGTAGGCTATTTGCTGCATAACCATAACTCTCCCCTTCCCTCCTTCTCTTTGTCTGCTCATCTTTTGCTGGCTTTCCAAATGATAATTTAGTTTGTTGCAGCCTTTTCATTTTCATTTGCTTTATTAGATCAGAATTACAGACGTGGAAAGACTCTTTACTCAGAATAAGTTGCACGTTACATAAACATTCTTGCCTTTCTTGCATACTATTCTGGTATAAAAGCAGTGCTTATCATACTTTGTGTTTGCGACCGCTACCTTTGAGCTTGTTGTACTTGCCATCGCTCATCGCTCGGTCAGGCATACTGCACGTGAGGACCGGGCTGCCTGTGAGTGTCAAGCAGCTGCACCCACTGCACTGCTCGTTGAGTGGAGAGAATGATACATCTTCTCGCGTCAATCTCCAACCACGCCAGAAAAGATCGCTAGATTTGTCCTTTTTCGCTTTTTTAAGTCACTAAAGGGGTTTAAAAATGGCTAAAACTAGGGACAAAGTCATCATCAAGTTGGCAACACGGCACTGCTGTGTGCTTGTTTATACAGTGTACGAACTTGAACTAAGCCTGCTTCTGGTTGGCTAACAATGGAAATTCAGCCAGTCATTATTGGGTATGTGGTTGTCCCACCCCCTCTAACATACACAGCCAATCATCATCATTTTAAGAGAAAAACATTGCCTGTCTGATAGTCTACTCGCTTCAGTGAGATTAACGCGCAACATTTTAATGTCAGTAACAGTAACGACGGACATTTATTTGATTATTCGTTACTGGAAAAATAACACCGTTAGTAACGACGTTTATTTATAACGCCGTTATTTCCATCACTTCACGTGATGGTCCGTAGATGCAAGGATAATTGTTTTGTCTGCTATTTTCACATCAAAATGAAACACAACTTCAAGAAAAACTACCGAGGACATGACCTCGGTGTCCTCAATGGTAGCTACGGCCATGCCAGGGACGTGCACAGACATTTTGAGGGGCAGGGGCTCAAGTGAAATAAAGGGCACTTCTCATAATTATGTATATTTTTAACTTTTTTTAAAACAAAAAGTATATTTATTAACGCAATTCTGACTTCCTTTAAAAAAAAAAAAAAAGTTAAATTTTAAAAATTTATTTATTCCTCAAACTCACGCAATTGTTTCATTTTCAAAAGATGTCTACAAAATAATCAGTTCACACAGACACCATGGTCTCCTTAGTAGTCTAGGTTTATAGTGCAGCAAAGAAAGCCATTACACAATGTGTATGTTTTGAAAACATTAAATTACACATTAATTACACATTTGTTAAAATGCTAAAAACAAAGTTGTGACTGCTGAGTTAGCGCTACATGCCAATAAATGCTATATCATATGCTAGCGTTTAGCTGATTAGTTGTTAGTTGTTACTCAAAATGTATTTTTGTCTGATAAGGGCTCAAAATATAAGGTCTGTTTACTAATGTGAGCTTCTGGCATGAGCCTCAGAGCAGAGCAATCAGAGCAGAGCTCAACATTATTATTCATGACCAGTGTTGTGTGTAACGCGTTACAAAGTAACGCGTTACAGTAACGTAACTACTTTTTTGAGACAAAAGTAGTGTAACGCGTTACTACTTAAAATTTGGTAACGTAACGTAGTTCATTTTCCAATTCAGCGCAACGTTACTTTTGGTTAGATTTGACAGCGACACTGCCATCTGCGCGCTTGCACAATAGTCACAAGGTCCACACACATGACAGAGGCTCGTATCAGTCTGCAAAGAAATCATGGCAAGCAAGAAGCAGCTGACGCTAACCTTTGAGGGATGGAGGCATCTTAATTTTAATCAATGTTTTATCAACCAATTGCCTGATTTTAATAAATAAGAAATAAATTAAAGAAAACGATTCAGCTTCATATTTATGTTTAAATGAAATAATTTTTTTTAAACATAAATATAAAACTAAATCGTTTTCTTTTATTTATTTCTTATTTAATAAATTCAAGCAATTGGTTGATAAAACATTGATTGAAATTAAGATACAATTAATACAAAACGAAATTCACTTTAGAGAAAGGTTTCTACGAAAACAGACTTAATAAAGTGGTCAAAATCATGTCTACCCACTCCGTTTGAAGTGAATTTTGTTTTGTATTAATTGTATCTTAGCATAGTATCTCGGAAGATCGTGCTTGTGAAATAGCTCTGTGGCTATACTGCACTGAAGCGGCAGTTTAAAATATAAACCCAGAATTCAGCGAACGTCAAGAACAAGAAAACAGAAACAACAATCAGACAGAGACGCGGAATTTACATAATGTTACACAGACCATGTTTAAATTTCAATGTTTCTGCACAGAAATACCAACTTGTTCACTTTGTTTGGTATTAATAAGCTGTGCATTGGAGTGCTGGCCGCGGTGCTGAAGACGCGCTCGGATGGAGTACTGGTGGAAGCACAGATATTTACGTGCAACCTTTTGGAAACTATTATTCGTTATTATATAATTAGTATTCGTTATTTTACTTTATTACTTCCACTTAAGAAGAGTTCTGCACTTTTTATTTCAATATTTCTCTTTATATAAATACTATTTTGTACTTAAATCTATAATTTCATTATTTTACTAACCCAACTAACTCATCTGGGCTTTCCGATAGGTTGCACGTAATGGGAAAAGTATAGCTTTCTTCCCCTTGAGAAGAGTTCTGCACTTTTAAACTTAAAAAAATATATCTCTTTACAAAAAAAACTTTTTTTCTTCTATTTAAAAGCTGTAATTTCGTTATTTTACTAACCCAACTAATGACTCTTCCACTTTCCAATAGATTGCACGTAGATATCTGTGTATATGTGCCATCACGCGTCTTCAGCACCGCGGGGAGCAGCCAGCACTCCAATGTGCAGCTTATTAATACCAGACAAAGTTGGTATTTCTGTCCAGAAACATTGAAATTTATACATGGTCCGTGTAACGTAATTTAAATCCCGCGTCTTGGCCTTATTTTTTTTTTCTTGTTCTTGACGTTCGCTGAATTCTGGGTTTATATTTTAAACTGCCGCTCCAGTGCAGTATAGCCACAAAGCTATTTAACAATGAGCACAATCTCCCGAGACACTACAACATGCTACTAATAATTCATTAATATGAGCTGTTTTCTTGTACACAATTAAATATTTTAAGTTAAATGTACAGTGTTAAAACATGTAAAAAAGACAAGATTTTAACAATGTCAAGATCAAATGCCTGAGTATCAGGGTATTGTGTGTATGTGTTCGTGTGTTTGTGTGTGTTTCCAAAATATTTTCAAAATACAGGCAACACAAAAGTAACGTAAAAGTAACGAGTAACGTAAAAAGTTACTTTCCAAAGGCGGTAACTAAGTAAAGTAATGGATTACTTTTTTTAAAAGTAACGAGTAACGAGCAAACACTACTTTTTTAAAGTAACTTCCCCAACACTGTTCATGACCCTTTCAAATAGGGCAAAAATAGACCATTTCATTCAAATTACAAATTCTAGGCTTGTAAATGGACATGTAATAACGTTTCTGGATAATTTTTGCACTTAATGAAGCCACATACCTTCTATGTAATTATCAAGGAACAATTTATCATATTATGGCAACACATCCTATGGCACTTTTAATCTTAGGTTTCATATGTATTAGGGTTACACATGTCAGAAACAACAAATATAGATTAGGCCTATTTTATTTGTATTTTATATTTTACTTTTTTGTGATGTCAGTGAACGTTCTGACTGCAAGTAAAATACTGAACCATCAGATTTCTTCCCAATCTACTACATCACTCCAGTATAACACATTATAGGCTACTTATTTAACAGCCATTACAAAAAACGCAAACAAAAAAGCTTACTACTGTAGTTAGCAATTATATTATTGTTTGTGCTTTATTATTTTATGAGCAGTCTGTTTAAACTACATACACTACACTGTTACAAGTTTACAACTCTTCAGGTTAATATGGGATTGCCGTGAAAAACAATGTCCCTGAATCGTTATGTGTAACAACGTGTCCCATATTTTGTGCATAAAACTGTTAATATAAAAATGATTTCTTCCTCACACACTTACCAATAGCCTGCCTGCATAATCATGCACATGATCGCGTCTCGTTTAGGCTGAGCTTTGGCGCTTGAAGCGCGAATGATGCAGCACGAGTGTAGACAGACCAATCATAAAGCGAAGTAAGTTAGAGAGGCGGGACTAAGGAAAGGTAAAGCCAATCATATTAGCGATGTGAATTTTGGAGGCGGGACTCATCTGTTAACCGTTTGTGTGCCACAAATAGCGCTATTTTCTTTATATAAGAGTTTAAATCTCATTTAAATTATTCTTGAATAAATGCATGTTAAATTAAATAAGCAACAAGTAAAAAACACAAGAAACAGACAGACATCAGTTGTTATATGAATAAAGATCATATATATATTTTTTTTAAAAGCACCCCAGAAAAAAAGGGCACTTTCTCTCCAGGAATAAAAAGGGCAGGTGCTCAAGCCCCCTTTGATGTCTATGTGTGCACGTGCCTGGTATAAACAGTATATAATTTCTTGTATCCACGACAACCATGCAAGGATGCTTACTTCATTGCCACCCCTCGTAGTTCTCATGCCACCCCCTTGCCACCCCATAAATAATTTTCTAGATCCGTCCCTGTACAGAACAGAAATGGATTGTGTCAAACACCCCTCATCGGCGCCAGTGTTGTACCATCATCCAGGATGTACAATTGTGCTAAAAGAGCATGCAAAATGCACACAATAATTACTTGCATGCCGAAAATGTTTAGATCCAGTGATTGTTGTTACCAGAAAAATGTGAAGCAGTGTGCGTATTTTGTTAATGTTAATGCAGTTGTTCATTTCAAATTTGCAGTGAAGTACAGAGTCATTCTGACACAAGGTGTCACTGTGGCCTTAAAGCTTCAGCACTGGCACTCTGAGATTGATTGCTATGTCTGAGGTGAAACACCACCCCCTCATTAGCATACAGACAAAAAAAGTGGAAACAAATAATGTAGAAATAAATAAGTATGGAAAAAATACAATTATACATAAATAAGGATCTTTTCTCATTTGTTTTTGTTTTTATACTTTGTATATTTATTGTATTTGTTAATGTTATTCACTGTTGTTTACATTTTAATTTACTTTTCCTCGTATATTTATTTATGTTTATTTCTTTATTATTTAATCAGCTTCAGAATTCCATAGGGGTACAGTACACCAAAACACTGCCGGCAACAGCTAATATAGGATTGTTTGTGACACTTTGTCTTAGTGACTCAGTACTTTTGACTATCTACTTTCACAGATTTAGGAGCTGGTTTTAGTGCAAAAACACTTTGGGGTGGTTTCCTGGACAAGGATTAGCTTAAGCCAGGACTAGGCCTTAGTTTAATTAGGAAATTAGAGAGTTTGGTTCCAAAACGCGATAAACGCCTTTTTTTAAATAGTTACCACCAAGATCAGTATTGTATCAGGTCAGTATTAAAAAGTAATATCTTAATTTTACACAAAATCTGATATCCATGTTGTTATTCTGTCATCTTTTCTCCCTTTTTTCCCAAAACGCTATAAACGGCAGTCCTCCTTTTCTGCAGAATGCAATAAATCCGCTCAACAAATCACAGTGCACCACTCCCCCTGTAAACAACAATGGCTCATTTACTTTGTGATCAACAAACAAACAAAAACAAAATAATACTTTTTGGCGTGGTTTTCTATTGCGGGGAAGAAATGTAAGCCATGGGCGTAGATTTTGGGTGGGACGCTAGGGACATGTCCCTACCAATATTCAGAGAAGACTGAATTGTCCCTAGCAATAATTTCGACCAAACAATTAATCTGTATTCATATATAACCACTAATGTCCGTCTTGTTCTTGTGTTTTCTATTTTTTACTTATTATATTTTTGTCAGAAGTCATTTAAATTAGATTAGAAATCATTTGCAATCCCGTTCTGTAAAAATAACGCTCTATGTGGTACACAAACGGTTAACAGCTTTCGTTCTCTGCAATGCCCGCCTCCGTAAGTCACATCGCTAATATGATTGGCTTTGCATTTCTTTAGTCCCACCTCTCTAACGCACATTGCTAATATGATTGGATTAGCATTCTTGAGTCCCGCCTCTCTAACGCACATCACTTTTTGATGGGCTTGTCTTTACTCGCTACGTGTGATAGGATGGTTTCACTTTGTACAACGCGCCAAAGTTCACTCAACAAGACGCGCGTGATTATTCGGGCTACAGGTAAGTGAGGAAGAAAGTATTATTATACCCACTGTAACTGTTTCATGCACAAAAAAGTTGTGCCACATAATGATTTAAGGACAGTGTTTTCACCAATACACGACAATCCCATGTTAAAGGCGGAGTCCATGATGTTTGAAAGCCAGTGTTGATATTTGAAATCGCCTAAACAAACACGCCCCTACCCCAATAGAATCTGGACCTTCTGTTGATAGACCCGCCCCACACATACGCAACCCGGCATTTGATTTGATTTGATTGGCTATAAGTGTGTTTTGGTAGTCGGCCCGTCTCCTTTTCCAAACCGTTTTTCAAACATCGTGGACTCCGCCTTTAACCTGAGGAGTTGTAAACTTGTGTCAACCTTTTATAAATGGGGTGGCAAGGTTATTTAGGGGGTCCCTAATCCATGAAAGAAAATAACCCCAACATGGTAAAAACATGAATTCATGTCATGATTGCTGAATACTTTCATTACTGCACTGTGGTCATTACTTGCACAGATGTAGACATAATGTTGCATTTTAAACTTAAACTATTTTTTTCACACTGATTAACTGTCTGTTAATGAAAAGAAGATTTAATGTGAACTACAGAAACGTTAATAAACTGTGTTCAGGAAACAGCATGATATATATACCTACTTCAACACTGGGATTTTTTGGCAAAATTAAATTAAGAATTAAATATTATTTGCATATTCTTCAATGTTATAAAGTTAATATGGATTCATATATGTTACAATGTGATTTTCTTTTTTTTGACAAAGACTTAAACAGTTACTGTTTATTAGGCTCTAGGACATAACGAATTGTTTATTATAGTACATTAAATTTGGGATGGCACCGGGGGTGGCGAGTAAGATGTCACTGAGTAAAGTGCATACTGAGTTGTCTGTTGTTTATGTCAAGTAAACGGTGATAAACAGTTTTTGCAATGCGACCATTTTATTTATGTCCCCACCAATGCCAGAATCAAACCTACGCCCTTGATGTAAGCCACTCTGGCAATGGAAAATGCGACTGTATCAAGCTTTTGTCTTGCTTACACTTTTACCCCAGGGGATCTTATGAAAAACTTTTCATTATTTTACTCAAAGTCAACAGAAATCAAGCAGGACCAAAGCTGATCGCTGTCAAAGAAGTTCAGCGACAACTTCCTAAGGATGACAGCAGCAATGAGAGTGTTCTTAATATGACAAAGTGTTTTGATTAATGTGTATTTTTTTAATTAATGCATACTGCTAGTAAGTCAACTAAATGAATATAAAATGGCAAAGATGAATGCACATTTATATATTGATTCAATAGATTAATAAAATTTTGAAAAAAAAAACTTTTTGGATTTATTGCATTTTGCAAAAAAGAATATCAGTTTTTATAATAAATCTTTAAAAAACAAATTGTGGATTTGAATTTTTAATGTTATTATAACCTACATATGCTATATGAAAGTTTGTAACAGAAAATAGTGGTTTTCATCTTGTCACTTTCTTGGTATAGAAAACACGTTTTTTCCCAAATTATTCTAAATGGATTTATTGCGTTTTGGAACCAAACTCTTCATATCTACCGTTGTTTGAACAAACATGCCTTACTAAAACATTACTTGTGTGCATTTTGAGGCAAAACGAAATGTCAGTGCAAGTTGTTTTCAGTTTGGACAGCTCTTATATTTATCTTTGTCTAGGACTAGTCTAATTCCTGTTTGGGAAACCACCTCTTGGTGAAATATTCTTAAAGCAAACATTTAGGAGTACTGAAATAAGGACTAACAAATTGGCAAGTTAGGGGTTATTTTTTAGCTTCAAGATGTTTTGTGAATGCAGACCCTGTTCATTGGAAAATTATGTCAACATGATACGTTGCTCTACAATTTTTTTATGATTAAAGGGCGTATTGCAGGTTAACCACCACTGTCGATTAATGGGTACATAAATCACTCCATGAATTTCAAATCTTGTAGTGTGAGATGTTTAAAATTTGACAGAAAAAAATCTGACAAAAAAAATAAAATTTATATGATTTTTGTCATCATTGCAGACCTCTAGTTTGTGCTGCAATGTAAAATGTACAGAGCACGTGCGTCCTGAACTGGAGTTTAAAACCACAGGTATAGGCCATATAAATAAAGCACCCCATTAAACGCTTGAAGATGCCTTGTAAGTTAGTGATCCTATATATGTTAATTTAAATTGACTGACTTCTTCAAACATCAAATTTTACAACATTTCAGATAATAAAATAATATAATGTACTCCACATCACTGAACAATGCTATACTGTATTGCAGATGATGGTGATGGGAGGAGTTAAACTTCTAGTTTAATAACATTACAGCAAAGATAATTAAGTGTATTCTGCTCTGTTGTAACATTGCCATCTAGTGAGACATTGCTGTAATGGTATCAATGAACATGTAATTACTAGCCTATTTATAGTCATGCATATACTACAATAATAAATAACTGGACACAAACTATTGATTTAAAATATTTTATTAGCTCATTTGTAACAAATTCAAACTTGAACGGAAACAATAAAGTAATACATTAAGCTGTAACTCTTAAGAGGAGTTTTACACTTTGTGTCACAACTGACCAATCAGAATGAAATATTTTAGAGAGCCGTGTCATAAGAACCACATAAAAAATAAAATATAGGCAAAGTACAGTTATATGCTTTCGGATTATTCGTATAGTTTTAACTTTGTGAAACTTGTATTTAAAACAATTTAAGTTTTTAAAGCAGCTGGCAAGTTGTGTGAACACTTAATATAAAGAAAGAGAACGAAGAATGAAGTTGTGAAGGCTGGTCAGTCAGAGATAATTTAGATATTTGATATTTATCACATTGTGATATTTCTTGAGTTGACTTATGCCATTGTACAGTTTAAGTTACTTTGTGTCCCAGAGCTCTCCAGTACAAACACAGTGTTACACCAGGCTCTTTTCTTGATTTGAATGACCTTAAATTTCTCATACGGGGGAATCAGCACCTCTTTCTTATAAGGTAAATAGAAGCATTTTGACAGCACCATAACATGTTTTAATTTCAAAACAAGATTTGTTTCCAAATCCCATTGCTATGTCATGTTTAGTAGAGGAACCAAAATGAACCTCTGTGTTCAGAACAGTTTCATTAAATGTAAGTTTGGTACTACAATCAGTTATCATGCATCTCTGTTGTGTTTCCTTAAGAATCTGTATCGCTTCTGTCAACCAAAAGTGAAGTGAATACCATTTGTGGGTTCCGTTTTGGTATATTTGTCTACCACTTGTAACGTTCAAATTGAATTTCTCATATACTTCATTTCCATTGTACACCGAAATGGCAATTAAATGGTGCATTTTCAATTGTTTTGAATTAGGAAATAGTCCTCTAATGTTAATCCAAGCTGCTCCAAATTGAGTTATGTTTTCACAGATTTCTTGCTTTAGAAATGTTGTCTTTACCAGTTCTTCCATCTTCACTGTACAGCCTTTATACTGGTCATCAACTGAATCTGGATATATCTGTCCTACATCAGGCTGTCTGTCATCCTATTGGTATGAGAAATAACCCCACATCACAAGTAATAATGCTTGTTAATTAATCATAATGTATTTATACCACACTTTTTTACAATGTTACATTGTTTTAAATATATTGTACAGTAATATACAGACTCATAATTCAGTCTTACCTGTCCTAGGACAACTTTACTGGTGGCAATGAGAATAAGAGCTGCGGTGGTCAACATCCTGATTTAGTCTCAATCCTCAGATGAACAACCAATAGAGATCAGGTATGAATATAATTCAGTGAAGATGCTGCAAAAGACAACAAATACTATTTGTGTTATAAATCAAAAATCTTTGCACAATAGAAAAAAGCACATCACAGTTTCTTATAGTTTTAAATTTACAAATGAAGAAGCATTCAATATACTGTAAGAAAAATATATATATATATTTCTTTAACTCAAGCGTTACTTGCCAAGACAGCAGACAAATAGCGTGAATGTTTAATAATATCTATAAACTATTAGTTAAAATTCACAGGCATCTTTGGGGGACAAAATCATTTACAGTAACAAACCTTTTCAGATGTTCAGACTTCAGGTGATTTTTTCCAGGATTCTTCAATTTTCAAAGTATCAAAGATCAATAAAGTGGAAATGATGTTGAGATCTGGCAATGAGCAAGAAACTAAGAGGATTTTATACTATTTGAAAGGAGTAGGCGGGTGAAAGGTTTCCAAGAAAATGACATCAGAATATTTAGTGAGCATTTTTTTTTTAGTTACCATCACACCATCTAAGATTTCTATAACAGCTTTATTCTCTGTGTCAGGATGTTTGCAAGATTGATGTAATGAGGATGAAACTGTGACTGTGATAGCTCTGTTGTGAGCATTAGACATACAGGTCAATAGAAATTATTTTATAATCAATACGTAGTGATGTGGAACGAGCTTGAGGAAAACCTTAAAATGTTACATCCTGTCTTCGTTTTTAAGAAAAATCTTATGGCAAAACTGCTGTTTACGTATACTTCTTAATCATTTAAAAGTGTTATATTTGTGCTGGGATCGTCTGTCGTCTCTTGATGTAGTGAATGTTTTGATGTATTAATTTGTTACTGTATGTTATATGTTGTATGGTGCTTTTGGGTCCCCTACTAAAAGCTTTCAATAGCTTCTTTGGGGTTTCCCCTTTTCGCACACTAGCCTTCTAAAATTACTGTATTTCAGGGGCGGATCTACCGGGGTGGCACGGGGTGGCAGTTGCCACCCTAAATAAAAGCATTGCCACCCCATATGCCACCCCAGCGCGGGTATCCTAATATATATAATTTATACCCGAGTAGGCTCTTTTAACCAGAAAGGCAATGTAGTTTTTCTCTGCGTGTGTTTGGGGGTGGGAGACACATATCTGACGATGATTGGTGTGTGTGTCTTAGACGGGGTGGGACAACCACGTAGCTGATGGTGATTGGCTTAATTTCCATCGTTAGCCAACCAGAGGCAGCAGAGTTCATACACAAGCATGCAGTCAGTCCGAGCAGAAAGTCTTTTACAGTGTAAAAAAAGTCCGCGCAGATTTGCTAACTTAGTGACTTGGTCGCTAGATTAAGAAACTTTTTAGACCCCTTTAGCGACTTTATTAAAAAAGCGACTAGGACAAATCTAGCGATCTTTTCTGGCGTGGTTGGAGACGTTTGGAAACTGCGGTGAAAGGATGCATCGCCCCATCCAAGGCACTCACATGCAGCCCGGTTCTCGCGCTGCAGTCCATCCCTTCCGAGTCGCACAAACCCGCAACAACAGAGCGATGGCAAGTACAACGAGCTCAAAACAAAGGTAGCGGACGCAAACACAAAGTATAAAAAGCACAAACGTTACTTTTCCATCGTTGAGGTTAAAGGCAAGAATGATTATGGACGTGCAACTTATGCCCATGAAGAAAGAGTCTCTTCACGTGACGTCTTTAGAAAGTAATTCTGATCTAATAAAGCACCTCACATCATCACATGCTGCCAAAACAAATTCTCTTTAGTGTCTTAAAGTGGTTAAGTTGAGCATCACATCGGCAAATCAGAGTACTAAATACGGTATATATTTATAGATAAATGTTGCATCAGGATAAAAATAAAAAAATTAAACTGATGTTAAATATTGCACGAGGTAGTTGCTTGGTAGTTAAAACAACTGAACTGCAGGTTTATGTAAGCAGTAAATATCTTTTAAGCAGTTCTTTCTAGCCCGTCATGTCTTGTTAGCTAATGCAGCAATCAAAATATTCCATATGTGCATATGAAATCACTCGTTATGATATAGTCTAATGTTTTTATTTGTCTTCGTTAAGGAGACAAAACTATTCAGTGTTGTGTATGTTTAGAAAGCTTGAAAGACAACTTAATGCGGCATTTTCCAGGATATTATGAAAAGAAAGGCTGATATCCATTCTTTTTACCAAAAAGAATAGAAAAATCAAATACTATGGGAGTGGAAGGTACAAATAAAACAGAAAAATATGTTGTGGAAGGGAAAAGAATAGATGAAGTAATGAAGGAAAGAAACATATGGATGGCAAAGAGCTAAAAAGAAGTGAAAAGACAGAAATCCATCATGAAGTGAGTGAAAGGATTAAAGAAGAGAGTTATGAGAGAAAGAGATGTTTGCCTTTCAAATATGTTTTACATTAATATAAACTAGGCAATCCTATTTTATTTATATAACAGTCTTTATACCATTATGTTCAACCAGTCAGTGTTTTTAGATATTGATAAGCTGTTAAGACAAAGGGTGCTACAGAGATGCTAAAGGTAGCTGCTTGGGTACTTACTTATAGGAACATTTGTTGTTGCGTTTATTAATGTTATAAAAATTTGAGGTCCAGTGTTCACAGAATATAGTATATACAGTATATAATTTCTTGAATCCACGCCAACCATGCAAGGACGCTTACTTCATTGCCACCCCTTGTAGTTCTCATGCCACCCCCTTGCCACCCCATAAATAATTTTCTAGATCCGCCCCTGCTGTATTTGTTTTTAGAATGATGATGAGAGTGAAATGAATAAACTAAACTAAACATGTGAGACACTTGACAACCTGTGCACATGTGCAGTAACTGAAACGGCCTATTTTTTCCTGTGTTTTCAAAGCTTTGATTGTGTTTACGGTGTGCGATATAACGTGTTCATTTTCACACAATTGACTTATCTATATACCGCAGTTCTCACTGTCCTAAAAACATGCTGATGTCTTCCTTGTTCTATGAAGTCCCTCCTATAGAAATAAATATAAGTTCTGATTTCTTTTTCTTTTGCACTCAGGATTTTCAAGCAAATTTCACACTTGTAAAGTTAAAAATATGTGATGTTTACTTAAAAATATTATGTATAATATTGTTACGAAAACATTTTACGTAAAATTTCTTCTTTTCTTTTACATATTTATTATTATTACATACCATATTATCTTGAGCAAGTACTGGCATTAGCACAGCTATTGCTCATGCAGTGAAATAATACAAATCTTTTATTGTGTCACCTACACAATAGTCTATATACATGCACCACCCTTCTGAATGATGGTAACCAAACTCCAAGAAGAAACAGAAACTCTTCTAAATTTCAAAGATAAATGAACAGAAAAAAACACTAACAAATCTTTCTTTTTAGTTAAAAACACATAAAATAGAGTTTCATTTTTAATGTTACTCTCCAAATGCAGTCCCATGCAAAGCATGCTGGGAACTACAATTTCCACTGCCTAGTTAGTTATATTTACTAAAATAATTCAGGTAGTTTCAACACAAAATTATTAAGTTAATATCCTTCCTATAAGTAGATTTTACATGATAAATTAAGTTGAATTTACTCAATAATGTGTCAATTTAGAATTACTTAAATTACTCACATTTTTGTGTTATCTTTACTCAAGAATTTTATTTTAAAGCTGCAGTCGGCACAATTTTTTGCTCATATTCACTGAAACCGACACTATGCTCCGATAGAACAACATAAATTAAACTTAAGAAAAAAACCTGCGGTTCTACATCCATCTAGAGCCTGTTATGTGTTTGGCATAAATCCACCGCTCCCGGTTCATCTGGTCCAATCAGCGTAGGGCGGTGTAAACCTGCCTGTCAATCACAGTTCCTGCACATGCCACAGATCCACCCTCCCCTCTTGCATATGTTACAATATCACATGCATCCGCCTGAAGTTCACAGGTGTGTTGGATTGAACACAGCGTGATGGCAGAGAGAACATACACTAAAAAACTTCCGATACCTCAGTTGACAACCAGAGCTAAGAGAACAACCAAGGAAAATAAGAAAACGAAGATAGAAAGCGACTGTGCCCGTAATTAAACTAGGATCAATATCGGACTGGCATTTGAATCCGGATCTATGAAATTTTAGATTGTTCAAGCTGGAAGTAGAGCTTGCCACATTTCTTCTCGACAGGTAATTCATGAGTTCGCCCTTACATCTAATCTAATTGCGAAAGTAAGTATATTTTGGCGTGCTGTCCTGGGGGAGGAGTCTGGATCCGGAGTGATGCTTGAACTCCGAATCCGGGGTATGGCCCGAACACAGAGAACTCCCCTATCCCAAAGTGGAATGAACAGATTAGCGTTGCGATTTGGGGTGGTGGAGCGATGTTGGAAAACGATCTCAAGACTGAGGTAGGTAGGATGTCTGTACTGTATATGTAGTGTTTGGCTGATTACCTAATGAGATGCACCTGTGCTCAGTTAGTTAATTATCTGATCATGCTCCTCCCAAACCTTGTTAAAAACTTCAGAAAATGCCATTTATTATTATTTATTAACACAAATCTACTTGGGAAAAACAAAATACATGTAAAAACAATAACAAACAGATTTTTCCCCATCACAAGTGGAAACAAGTAACAGTGCCCTCTAGAAAAAGATAAAGAATAACAAGGTTTTTTTAGAAATAATATTGTGTATTAAATTTGCCATAATGTATGTGTCTTACCTCTCAGTTAATGTATGTATGTAATGTATTGCATATATACTGTATGTATGTATGTATGTATGTATGTATGCATATCTGTGTGTATACAGTATTACACATTCATAATATTGAAAATGTATTATACAATCAGAATGAGAAACTTGTTTAGGAATTTCATCATTCATTTCCTGTAAAGCAGCCCTAAGAGAAATGTAGAAATTACAGACAACTACTTCAGTATGAGAAAAATATAATAAGATGAAGATACATTTGCTGTTAGGGCAAAAATACTTTGTAACAAAAATAAAATGTTATACCTAAAAATAAGTTCTACTTTAACTAGGTCTAATGGAGACTTGGCTTGTGAATCTTTGTTTGCATTTCTGATCAGGCTGTGTGTAGCCAGTGTGCTCCTTCCAAAAACCATGATGTGCCCCCTCTACTACCTGCTTGGAATGTCTCTTACGCAATATTCATCTTTTTGTCAATTTCGACCTGTACAAACACATTTATTATAATATAACAACTCAAATTGGCAAAGCTTGTTTTAACGGAGAGTTGTAGACATTTCCTGAAATAAATACTGTACTCTTTATATTTTAATAAAAGTAATTTGACTGTTTTGAAAAAGGATATCTAAAATCAAGTGTAGGTGCGGGGTTGAATCTTCCCACAGGCAGATTTTCCCTCTGCCCCTCCAAAAATGTCTAGCCAACCATAAAAAACAAGTGTTTCTTTACACAAGTAGCGTCTCTTGTTGACAAATGTTATTTATATAAGATCCTGCCCACCAATATCTGGTTGTCTTACACATCCACGGTTTATTCAGCAGTATTTGACTCACCGGAAAAGTCTATGTTCCCAGTAGCGCCCCTAATGGGGGCCCAGGGGGGCCATGGCCACCCCTAAAAAGATCCTGGCCACCCACAACCAGAAAGAGTGAATTTAAAAAAAATTATATCTTTAGTTTATAAATGAACTTGGACATTGCTAAAAGACTATATTCAAAATAAGTGTAATAAACTTGCATGATGTGTACAAACACCCTGAACCACTTCCCCTCTTGACTCACGTTGTGGTGACTACATCGCACCCACATGGTAAAGTTTGAGGGGAGTAATGTGGAGAGACTAAACTTTCAAAGCAGCTGACTCAACGCTAAGGACTTTATGAGCAATAGCACAAATAAATACGTTAAAACAAACTTAAAAATGATATAAACAGTGTGTTTCATGTTTTTCAGGTTGGTCTTTAGTTTACAGGTACATTGTCAGTTAGGTCACTTTAACAAATATTATTCTTGTTGTAGTAATTACTTGTACAAGTATTATTACTGATAATATATTTTTCTCATTGCTATAGGATCACAAAGTGGCTGTTGAAGGACCAATATCCAAAATAGTGAAAACAAATAACTACAGCATACTCTATTTTTAACAAACATATTTTCATGGTAAGGTAGTGTTTAACTTACACTAGGTTTTGTCATCGCTTGCACAAGAGTGCATATGGCAAAAAAAACAAAAACTTGGACAGTGTGTCACATAATAGTGTTCAAATAGACATTACTGACACTTACCACTTCAGGTTGGATCTTGAATTCCTGTACGCTGAGATGTCAGCTCGTTTATTGAACAAAGCATGCATCACATTATGAAACTATTCTTTTTGACCTCTTGGAGTGAAAACATAGACCGAACTTGAAGCCACGCATGATCTGCCTCCGATATCTCGTACAACGCACACGCCCCCTCATCTGCTTCTCCTATCATCTACGCGCGGTCGCGCGCGCTAAAGGGTGATCACGCGGTCGCACAGTAACACAGCCAAATGTAGCGAAGTAAAAGTAAATCTTTTCACTAGAAATGTACTTGAGTAAGAGTAAAAGGTACCCATCCTTAAATTTACTCTAAAAGTACTAGTTACCCAAAAAATTTACTCAAGTAAATATAACGAAGTAAATGTAATTCTTTACTACCCACCTCTGCTTGAGGTGCACAAAAACCTTATAAAACGAAAGTGTTGGGATTTGTTTCGCGTCTTCTGTCATTCTGTCAGCTGGCCTGAGCATTGTGCTATGCTTATTAAGTAAGTTAGTTTTTTGTATGTTATATGAACATTGTTTATTGAATCACACTCTAATACATGACTGTTTGGCTTTTAACTTTACATCTAAGATTAGGCATCACTTTCTGGTTTAAATTGAGCTATTTCTGTTGCTCACATGTGGATTGAACACTTTATATGTTTTTTGGTATATTACTCCATCTGTTGATGTTTATTATTGGATTAGCAGTTTTTGGAAACAATGTACTTCTTTGGCTCTTAAAGTCACATGTAGAAAAGTTAGCGTGCCATGTATAGAGCATGTAGACATCTAACAATATATTTACACTCATGGTTATTATAAAAATCGAAATTAAATCATATCCAGTTGACATATCCACCACAACTTGCATAGGACTAAACTATTATACCACCATAGACAAAATATGGACGTAGTGTCTGTGATGTCACCCATAGGTTTGTGAAGAGCTTTTATGAAGCTTAAAGAGTCTGAAAAAATGCTAATGAATAAGAAATCATGCTAGACGCAAAGGTTTTGCATTTGAACTCTTCACTTGTAACCCAAAGGTTGTGGGTTAAACCCCCAATGTTGGCAGGAAACGATAGAGGTTACCTTTTTCTTGTTGTCTTTTGCAGCTTCTTCACTCTACTTTATTTACCTGATCCCTGTTTGTTGTGCATCTGAAAATTCAGAGTAAATCAGGATGTTGACCACTGCAGCTCTTATTCTCCTTATCACCAGTAAATTGTACTAGGACAGGTAAGACTGAATTATGAGTCTGTATAATACCGTACAACATGGCTCCTTAAATCTTACTCTGGAGGTCTGGAGCATTGTTTAGCTTCAACCCTGATCAAAACACACCTGAGCAAGCTTATCAAGGGCTGCGTACAAATAACCACACTTGCGGTCTTTGCACTTGACAAGCATGCATATAAAAACTATTCACCCAATGGGGCACACTTAAGAAGTGTTAAGATGTCAATCCAAGTAATGGTAGCAATTTGCATCAAAATGTGTTCATTTTTTATTTAGGCTACTAATATACATTTTCAAGGTTTTCTTTAAATAAAATGAACACATAAACAAATGAATAAATAAATGAACATTTAAAGAATATTATCTACACTTATCTGAAACTTTCAGACGCAGAATTCTTTGCACCCGTAAAAAACTCTTAATTTTGTGCATGTAGCTTTATTAAAGTTTATTCTTTATATAGTCTTTGAATAAATGACACCATTAATTATGTTTTAATGTTATAAAGTAGTTACAGATGTTTTACAAAATACATAACAATGTTTGCACCAATGAAATGTGGAACACTTTCCGTTTTACTACCAAAATATGTAAAATCCATTTATTAACTTACAATTAAAAGTTTCCACGACATCTCGCGAGATTTGGGCAAAAGTTTCATGATTTACATCCTGAACATGATGCATGACAGGATACGCTTAGCCTTAAAGAGGCCATGAAACGGAAGTAGCGATTGCCTTATTTTCCCCGTGGTGACGTATATCCGAATGAAATGGCTTTTGAGATTAACTCTTTCACCGCCAGCGTTTTTTAAAAAAGTTGCCAGCCAGCGCCAGCGTTTTTCATGATTTTCACCAAAGTTTAATGCCTTCCAGAAAATTTTCTTCTTTAAATATATAAACATACAATATACCAAATGAAAGAACAGACCCTCTGCTTTCAAACAAAAAAAAACGTTTCATCCTACCTTCAGTGGTTCTTTTGCAATCAGCTTTTGAATATGGGTAGGTTTCTGCAAAAACACCACATTTTGAGCAAAAGGCAGAGATAATTCCATTTTTGTGACGGACTTTTCATAGAGATCCCATTCAGAGCGATCTTTAAAACACACACGGACATGCAGCCGCTTGCCATAGGGCAATACTTCCGGGTTTAAAAAGTTGCGGAAGGGCGCCACCTGGTGGATAATAGCGGTATTGCGGAAAGACGGAAAATCTCGTCATTGGAGGGGAAGCGTTTTCTCTAAATTGACAAGATATCTCGTCAATGGCGGGGAAAGAGTTAAATAAGGCAGGGCTTTGAATTTGTCCATCGAGATCTGATTGGATCGTTTGAAGTTGGGTCGTGTTGCTAATTGCTAATCGCTGCGATCTTCTCCCGGACCCCGCCCACCTGCCATACTTTTGACCGGAAGTAAAGAGAGATCGTTTTTAGGAGGGGAGGAGATTTGCATTTTTGATTAAAGATTATGAGCACACACAAATAAAAAAAAAATTATGAAGCTCACAGATAAGTCATTTGTTAATAATACCACAATATAAAAAATATATATATAGTTTTTCATTTCAATTTAATTGCGACTTTAAATACCAAGTACATGGAATACAAGTACAGGGGACAGTCTTGCGCACTTACTTCCTGTCGCGTGCACGCGCTCTCAAGTGGCAAGACCGCAAGTGTGGTTATTTGACGCAGCCAAGGTCTTCATGATCGCTAGAAAATCACAGGTGGGTACTTTGATTAGTGTTGTAGCTAAACTCTGGCTGTGTCCATAAGCAGCTGACTTGTTGCCTTGCTGCCTCATGAGGCAGTGACTTTGGAGGCATGAGGGCAGCTCAGAGAAAGGCTTTCGGACACCCTTCAAAGGCAGCGTGTTTGAAATATAAACAGAGAGCGCCTTTGTAATAACTAATCACATATTTGAAAACTGCAATACTAATTTCTCGCTAGAAATGGAATTAAAGGGTGTAAAAGGGGAAAAATACATTTATTTACACTAAATTTGTGCTCCAGCCGCTTTCTTGGCCGCCATTTTATTTTTTCGAACTCAACCAGGCTCGACCAATCACATTCCCCATGCGCACACACGCATACAATTGTGGGACAAGATCTCAGGAGTGAGGAAGTGAACCTAACATTGAATTCAGACATGCCTTGATGCCTTCTTGCCCTGGAAGGCTGCTGCAGAAGGCAACAATTTAGAGTTTTCGGACGCAGCCTCTGTAGCCTTCCAGGGTAAGATATGAGGAACCCTGCCGTACAAGTATTATTACTGATATTTTTTTCTCAATGCTATAGGATCACAACGTGGATGTTGAAGTACCAATTTATCCATAGCAACGAATTCAGTTGATTGTCGGTATGATGGTTGTACGCGGACATGGAAAGTCTGGGGAAGGCAAAATATCTAAACAAAAAAATCTGTGCTGACATTTCTGGCTTTGGAAAAACATGGGAAAATAGTTAACAAACATATTTTCATGGTAATGTAGCCTAGTAGTTTTTAGCATTCACTTGAGATGACTTGATAATTATAATATGGCTCAGATGGATATAAAATGAGAATAGTTTATCACTAATTGTTTCTTATTGTTTCTTCAAATGAACTACAGGACACCATTGAGCTACAGGAACATAATTATAAATTCATGTAATCACGGTTGTAATATTCACACTTAAAATGTAAGCTCACTTGTCTTATGACAACTTTACTGGTGACTATGAAAATAAGAGCTGCAGAGGTCAACATCCTGATTGAGTCTGAATCATCAGATGTATGTGGCGATTAGTTGTTATTCATGTTATAACCTGTAGGTGGCAACAATGTAACACTTTACAGTGTATTCTATACAAGAATTGAGTAAAAATAAAGATTGAGAGCTGGAAGACATGTTAGGAGTAAAAAAAAAACTTTATAAAGCAGAAAAGCTCATGTGTAACTTATCCTGTGATGCAAAACATTACCTGTGAATATATTCATACAATACATCCACACTATTAATTACATATTCACAAGCATCTTTGTAAGACAGAAATACTTACAGTATTAAACTAAACATTTGAGGATTTAATACACCTCCAGGTGATTTTATACTGTATGCTGTAGCAGTGTTTGGATTATGAACTTATGGAGTTGTTATATAACCATCAGTAATGGTTAATACTGAACGGTAAATGTTTCCTATGAAAGTAAAACATCTTTGAATAACTCATTGTGAAAGTACAAATTCAATGCATCATAAAGTTTATTTAGAGTCTGATTCCTGTCATCGAAATCCTTTATATTCACTGATTAATTTAATATTCATTAGTTCACTAGACGGTGTAAAACCCCAAAGTATAATTTTTTTGTTGTTTTTGAAAATATAAAACTTAAGCAGTGAAGTCTGCTTATCCTTTGAATTGACAATGCAAAATGATTAATTTGTCATAAAGGTCTGATACAAGTTTAAAATAAATATCAAAATTTAAAGAGAGGTATAAGAATAGTACATGCACAAAATATCTCATATGCATATCACGAACAGAGAGTTACAAAGAAGAACAAACTAAGAGGGGTTATTTTATTTTAGGTCTGCTCTTAATACATGGGAATATTAAATAAAGGTTTTGTCAAAGTTCCCATTATAACATC
This sequence comes from Misgurnus mizolepis, assembly GCA_025389145.1. NCBI lineage: Eukaryota > Metazoa > Chordata > Actinopteri > Cypriniformes > Cobitidae > Misgurnus > Misgurnus mizolepis. The sequence goes on along the minus strand of JAIFKI010000008.1, from coordinate 34,344,277 downwards.
TAAGAATTCGATCATAGTTTTCAATTTATCTGTGAGGATGTTGGCAAGGCCCAAATATACTTTACTCAGCTACATGTTCACACCTTAACATGTGGCCTCAATGTGTCACATCATGTCATGAACCAAAAATATCAAAGATCAGAAGCACACGCTCTTCAAACTAAGTCATCATATACAAGATCTAATAATCCTTTGTGATTTGAGTGGCATAAAAAAACAAAAATAAAAAACAGAATGAAAAATTGGTTTTCATTGGGTCTGAAAGATCAAGGAATTTTAATATAAATTGTAATTTTGAAACATATCAAAGTAGTACAATGAATGAAGTACCTAATTTATAATGGGAACAATGACAAACTCTTCATTTAATATTCAAATGCATTATGCAGTCAATTTCTAGCACACGACAGGTTTTACTGTTGCATAAATTTGCCAGTTTAGATCAGACTTTTGATCCAGGGATATAAAAAATGATCATGCTTCATTTCGATATAAGAGGGTTTTTTTTGTTTGAACCCTCATGAATTCTGCTAATTCTTTAAATTGATGATGCAGAATGATTAGTTTGACATTCAGGTCAGATAAATTAGGCTACAGTACAAGTTTATAACAAATATCAAGATTGGATGTGCACAGAAGTTGCACATCTCATGCATATCCTCTTGAAAAGCACCCCCATTATGGCCTGAAACCATGAAAAGACCTACTTTCACTAAAAGGGCTGTTTTTACTAAACCATTTATAGTATAAGCATAACTGTGGTATCATTAGATAGAAGACACTTTGAGCTTCGTTTTCCATGTTTCAAAAAAAAAAAAGTTAGAGAGGCTGAAGTACATTGTAATAATTTTTTTTTGCATAACATCTTTTTTAACACTAAAAATCTTAATGATAAATATATGTGTGAAACCTAGAAATGCAATGAGGCCAAAGCCACAAGTCTAAAGAAGTTATATTTCACGTTTGAAGTCAATAGACCCAAAAATGAGGTTCTTGCAAGAGTTTTTGTAAGACTAGTGCCTTTTCTAAGTGACAGTCAGCCACAAAATAAAAGTCTTTTGTTTACATGCATACACGTTCGTTCTTTTTATAGTTTATCCTTATATAAGCGTATAAAATGCCGTATCCACACCAGGAAATAGGCACCCAATTCTAAGAAAACATGATCAGTTCTAAAACTGAATACATGTGAATATTAAATGTAGGTTTGTCATAGTTCCCATTATAATATCTAAAATTCAAACATAGTTTTCCATTTGTCTGTGAGCATGTTTGCAAGGCACAAATGCTCTTCAAACTATATTGCTGTCTTATTTAAGTCCTTATAGTAGGTATGTGACAAAAAAAATGTCTAGAAAATTCATATATAATTATAACCATATGATAGATAATAAAACAAACTTTAAAATGTTTTTTAAATGATTAAAATCGGATAATTATTAAGAAAGTTATGGCATTTTTAAACTCGAAAATTGGGGGTCATTTTTGTACCCAATTAACACAGGAAAACTATGAAACGCTTGACCAAACACTTCAAAATATCATAACTTCCTCATTTCTTGGCCTATTTGCATAATTCAAACACCAAATTGTAGGTAATTAACAGCCCAACAAAGTTAAGATGACATCATTTTAAAAGGTATATATAAGAATTGTATTATTTCTGACCACTAATTTAAAGAAATTGAGAGCATCAATCCATGCATATCTTTCCACATGAAATCAAAATCCTCTCAAATAAATGCTATATTCACATATTTATTGTATTAAACAGACAATTGGCATTGAATTTCATTGTTTATTTAGTATTTTTTATGTATTAAAGGCGGAGTGCACAATGTTTGAAAGATTCAGCCAATCAGTTTGCTAGAAACTAAACAAATCTATAACCATATTTAAGCTGAGTTGATATTGGTGAATACAAAAGATCATAAGCTAAAAAGCCTATATATTATCTCCCTCTAACACAAATAGAGATCTTAATATACACACTTAAGAGCAAGTACAGCATGCCCAGGTGAAAAAGTACTTATGTACTGAATAACCAATCTATAAATCTATAACATCCATGGTATTTATTTATATGTTTGACAAAGTCATGCCAATAATATAATCTAGAGATTCTAATCCTTCGTTGTGTACAGGGGCGTCGGACTGGGGGTAAAACCAGTACTGATTACCAGGGCCCCAAGGGGAGAGAGGGCCCTTGAAAGTATGGAATATATTTTATTTTACCTGGATATTTTCATTTCTTATTTTAATTTTATAATGTCAAATGAAATGTAAAGTTAGTGTATTTGCTGAATAACTGTTTGAATATATTTTGTATAAGTAAAAAACTATCTAAAGTCTCACGGTCCCACCCCTTCCTAATGCACCAAATGGTTTAGTCCATCTGCACGCGCATTTTGTTTGTAGTTGTGCGTCTGGTAGAGCGCAAACTTCTGCGTGCGGTTGAAATGTCTTTGTCAAAGAAAGCTAAATTGGGCCACCAAAACAGAAAGAAAAGACAGCAGAAGAAAAAAACAAACTTCCTACTATACTACTTCGCTACATTTTTTAAATCATATCCGTTACTGAGTAAACAATATTTTTAAAAATGCAAGGTAATCACGGATGAATGATGATTGATTGATGGGCGGGGAACGCGCTAAACTCACAAAAAGAACCATGGAGACGGACGAGACAGGCACGCGCTAATGCAGACCCTCAATTAATTTCTTATGAAAGAAACCTCTGGCCATATTTAAGCGACCACTTTCCTCTGATGTGAAGCGAGTGTTTCATTCCTATGTAAGGTAGGATTTATGCTTATATGAACGGAATTGTGGACCGGGGTTTTATCGCTCATTTGCACGACGCGTTTTTAATACCATGCGCATTATCTTCCGATGTCAATCAGCTTTGCATCAAGTCAACCACAACTTAAGAACGTCCTTGAGAATGCGCAGGTCATTAGACATTGGAGAGAGAGAGAGAAATAAGAATAAAGGTCTTACATCAGGTACCCAGGTCAGGGAAGTTAGATAAAAGACAATAAGGATGAAAGTATATAGCCATGCACTCATCTCATGATATGCTCATTTAAACTATATAACAATGTTCCCAGCAATACATCAATTTCAACCTTACTATAGTGATTGTATTTACTAGCTGCTGACCTCATTATTTTTGCTTTAAAAGTGCATACTCACCTGTAAAAATCATTAAACTATTCCATAAATGTTTCTTAGTTATATAAAAGCTATTACTTTATTAACTTTTTGCTATTGCACTTTAATTGTAAAGATATTCCTACAATTAAAAACAACTAGTTTGAAATGTATATTCCCTTGTCGTTTTTGAACTATACTAGAATTCTCCACTTCTTCTCGCTGTAAAAAAGTAACTTTTACTCTGAGTAAAGTTAAGGTGACTTACTTTTTACTTTTACTTGAGTAGATTTTTAGACAAGTAACTTTACTTTTACTACTTAAAGAGTAACTAAACCCCTGGTCAGAGCCTGACTCCACCCACTGCAATATTTGAAAAATGCAAGAAAAGTGGGCAGATCCCAACGGAGATAGAGGGGACGAACTAAGTGTGTGGTGAGATAGTAACAAGGGCGTGGTGAGCTTGAACCTGCTTACTTCACGAGTTATTTCTTGGACCCAACATCCAATAGGAAAATTCAACTGCAGTAGCCACCGTTCAACCTGAAGAGGGCAGCACTCAGACGTTTTTACACCTTATATTGTAGTATTGAAACACTTTATATCCAAATGTCAAAAAACTTACTAAAATCAATGAACAGCACTAATAAAGCATCATTCGTACAGATCATTAACTAAAAAAAGTTGGTTTAGGGTTTAGTTACTCTTTAAGTAAAATATTATTAAAGTAACTTTACTTTTACTTAAGTAGAATATCTTATTACTCTTTCCACCTCTGGCTAAACTGTTTGAATTTTCCTGGCTGCGATTGTTAGTGCTAAAATGAACTGAGACAACCCAATGAAAAAGCAGAATATACACTTTCAGATGATAATTTGGTCATAGACTACATGCAAATTGAGTTGAAAGGCTAAATAAATAAACTGTATACTAACAGCTGTTTGCATACAAAACAATAGCCTATTTTTGAAAAAAAATGTTTAATTTTAAATGAATAGGCTATAGTATGCAAGCAATAGCATTTGTTTCATTTTGCCTTTTTTCCATATAAAATGACTAGTGATACATGTTTTGTTCGTCTTTTAATATGAATGAAGCTTTTTGTTAATGTACAAAACTAAAATGGCATATTTAAGATTTAATTTATGCCTTAAAGTAATAAAGCATAATAAAAATAAATGTTCTAAAATTTAATGTCTTGTTACTTCAGCAAAATAAAATATTTCTGAATCAAGTCTTGTTTGGTTATCATACAGTTTGTTCGTGTAGTGATTAGAAAACTATATGGAAAAATGGGGGGCCCATCAGGACTGCCTATGCATAGGGCCCGGGACCTTGTGCTACGCCCCTGGTTGTGTATGATTATTTTGAAAAATACTGCACGGATTGAAACGGAGAAGTTTTGGAAGCCAATTGAATGGCCGATTCTGCTTAGACAACAACGTCACTTGCGGATCTTAAAAAAGCACATGCGAATGTTACAATCAATCCCAAACTTCACCTAATTCAAGTTAAATGTATATTCTATGAAAAGTATTGGTTTTGAAAAAAAAAATACTCACTTTCATATCGGATTTTCACAGCAAACTCGAGAGAAATTTTCCTTCGCGTGTATCTTTCTTCTTCCGGTCGCGATCTTGGAAATTCAAACGTGAGAATCAACGTGATGATGTAATTTACGTCACTAGTATATGTGCTTTAGAGGTATTATCAAAGCAAAGATACAACAGATCTTTTAAGTCACCGACGCATCTGGCGCTGAATACCTGCTGGGAACACATCCGTGGGAACAAAGCAATCGTGCGCGTTACGTCATTTTGTCACGTACCTTCTTATAGTATACAAAATCTAATAAACCTAAGCGATTTGGATGGCACGAAATAAAAAAATGAAAAAGTAGATTTCATTGGGCCTGAGTGAGCTGGCATGTTAATATAAATCATCATTGCAAACTTATTTACGCTTCTCTCCATAAACAGGGATTGAATATAAGACTTGAATGATGAAAAAGGGTGGCCCAGGGGTGTAGATGTTGAACACATACAACACATTACTAAAAATCTTTTAAAGGTGCTCTAAGCGAATTGAAGCATTTTAGACCATAAAACATTTTTTGTTACATACCGGAAACATCTCCTCACTATCTGCTTGCTGCCTGTCCGCTGATCAAACTGTAAAAAAACGCGATCTCTGTAGACAGCCCAGGCTTCACAAACGGCAATATCAACAAATGGCCAAACCTACAAACAGAAACCATAACAAAGTATTCCAGCCAATAAACGACAAGAAGGATTTGGGGGTGGGGGTTGGGCACGTTCATGAAAGCACGGAAGGGAGGGGGAGGGGGAGGAATTAGCTACGCTCTGTCTGTTTGAAAACAGTTCAAACATCAACAGGAAGTGACGTCGCACATTATTCGCTTAGAGCGCCTTTAAGTTTGTCTAGTTTACTTAGTGGTCAACCCACTATGTAGAAAAACTCCTACTAAAATCTCTAAAATACAATACTGTATTTTACACCAGAAATGGCATTGAGTATTCAACAGTGCAAATCAGTGATAATGTTTTCTACGCTAAATGTTGAATTGGGCATAGTTACAAATTCTTGTGTATGAAATATAACCTTGTGAGAAAAGTCTTTAGATAAAATGGTAACTTGTAAAAGTATGCTGTAGTATGAAAGTGTACACGGGTGCAAACAGTGACATTAAAAAGCTGATAAGTTAATAGAAACTACAACTAAAACTGGTGTTAAGTTTTATATTTATTTACAGGAAGCACAAGTTGAGAAGTAGTATGCAAATGACTATGGTGAGAACATTCTTAAAAACTGTAACAGACTAAAAATACAGTAAAAAAAATAAAGGATTAACAAAATATAGTTTTAAATCCCAAATTCTGTACAGAGTGTTTGTCAGAGAGATGTTGTTTAATTGTGACTGTAGCATGTAATTTTAGAGATATCTGTATTTCCCTATTAAAGTAGATACTGTAAGTCTTGCATGATTAAAATAACTTTCCAGAGGCGTTGCAAAGATGGCCGGCGTCTAGTAGCGTGACTTCCCTAAAGGGACTTTGGTGCACCCCATTTTTATTTTGATCATTGAATTTTTTTTTAAAGAAATGCTCATGTACATTGTTCATGTACACAGTTGTAAGAAAACGGTGAGATTACACAGGATTTAATTTCCATAATTCGGAATTCTGCACAAATGTCTTTAGTAAGGATTTGTTTATTTTACATAAATTTGTTACTGTGTACAGAAAAATATTACTTTTGTATATCACTATGTTCCCTATTAGGCCATTAGGTTGAAAAAAGTATCAAGAGACAAACAAAGCATTTAGAGATCAACAGTCTTGCTGTAGCATTTGTGCCATTATGAGTATGAACTGTACTGAAAAGCTTATTAATGTACACTCTTTAAAAAAATGGTGCTAAGTAGCACTAAAACTGGTTTACTGGCTCGTGATCATAGGGAAACCATTTTAAGTGCTATAAACCGCACCTATGCTCATTTATGCTATTAGAAAAATCAAAGATTAGGAATCTTGAATGTTTGGATTGATACTATTAAGCATTAGTTAATGCATTGGTGTCTTTTTCTCCTCTGATCTTTTATTTAATCTGAGCATAAGTCACATCAACAGATCCAGAAGCAACATCTGAAAAAAATGCAAAATACTAAAATGGATACTGAACACAGATACAAAGTGAAGCTTATAGGTGCTGTTTGGTTCATACCTGTATTTGTTTAATATTTTAGTTTCTCACCTTGATCTCCTGGTTTCTTTAGTTTAGAGTACACAATGTCACCTTCTTCACTGTTATTCCCTAAAAATGACAAGAATGAGGAAACTTCATTATAAACAACTCAACATTCATAAATCTCTTCTGACAGTTAGTGTATCTTCCGAGAAAAGACGACAGTTTAGGATCCTGTTAAAAGATATTAAACAGAAATATAAAAAATAAATATTAAATAGATATTAAACAGATTATCTTTCTGTTTATAGATATGTTCAATAAAAGCAACATAAAACCACATCTGTGATTCAGCATGTTATTGAAGCATGATAAGTTATTTGTGTTATTTTAAATGTTTGGATATCTCTGTTGATCATGATGTTTTGTTTTACCTTTCTTCTCTTTCTTTTTCTTCATTTCTTTCTTAGGTTTCAGTTCAATATCAGCATAGGTGAGATCAGCTGATTCATTTACATTGTCTACAGTGAAGAATAAAAGAAATGATTAAGAGTTTTCTCTCAGTCTTACTCTTCTAGTAGTTTCTACATTTGCTGTTGAGTTTCTGAGTCACTGAGAAAGGAAAAATATTTGACCCTTAAAAATAGTTTTACTGTAATGAGATTAACATTAAATAACATCAATATGTTACCTGTGCTTGTGTCTTTATTGTCTGTTGTGTTAATAGAGTCATAAAGATGAGCCTCTCCTGTAATGAATAAAATAATTAATAAAGTTTCAAAAGACAATGTGTCAAAGTTTTAGGTCTAGTAAAGCCTTAATAGAAATATTGTTTAATATGTTGATATTGACTAAGCATTAGTGCTAGTGTTTCTAGTCTGTTTCTACAGTATGCAGTTACTAGGGTGTTCTGGGTATATGTTGGGATGCATCAGCTCTTATAAAAGCAGATTTTTGGCACTGATAATACTGTATAAATGTACAGTAAACTGACCAGTATGCAGGTGATTATAACCATCTTCAGTCTGTTTCTGATCTGATGTCTGACTGATGTTCTGCTGTTGACTGACAGCTGAGGGAGACTGAGAGAGTTTTTTGTTTTTGTAGCACCACAGCAGGACCAAGAAAAAGATCAAAAACATGACGCTCAGTCCAAGACACAGACCAATAATAAGACCAAGAGATGAAGATCCTGAGGCTGGAAAAGCAGAAATACATCCTTTTATAACCAGTGCATATGCAAATTGTGCAAAAAAATACTGTGCTTATCCACCTTAATAAATGATTAAAGCTAAACTTTCTCAATTCACAAAAAACTGTGTTGTGAAAATTAGAACATCGTTCAAACCTGCATGAAGGTCTTTCATCCATAAGCACAACAAATAATATTGAAAAATAAGCAGGCAAATGTTTTAGTTTAATAAAGGTGAATAATTACCAAGGCTATCCATATGGCAAGCAGCACATTTTTAAACAACAGCCGTTGCTCCAAAGTGTTTTACAAAAATAAAATGAAAACATTAAAAAGAAAACAACATTTAATGTTGCATAAACCCAAAAAAACTCAACATTCAAATGCTAAAGAAAATAAATACGTTTTTAAATAAGATTTAAAAACAGCAATTGAAGGAGCTGCCCTCACATGGAGTGGGAGACTATTCCAAAGTTTAGGACCTACCACAGAAAAAGCGCTCTCTCCTCACGTTTTAAAATCCTTATTCAGTTTAGGAGGTCTAAATACCAAGGTACAAAAGAAGCTACTGTACGTCAAAACTTGAATATATTTCTGTGGATAACAATTTTCATTTAAAAGAGTCTCTGAAAACAGTGGCTACACCAAGGCCTCGTCCAGTGGCCTGGGGAGAGTTCAGAAAGCCACAGCCAGTTGGTGTCAGCTCATCCAAAGCCATTTGATCGCCAGAATTCAACCAAGTCTCACTAATAAACAAAAAATCCAACAAGCGCGATGTAAAAAAGTAATTCAAAATAAAAGGCTTGTTTGATAGAATGAGCATTTAAGAGACCCACTTTTATAGAAGTAATTTCAGACTTTCCCGACAGGACACTGGTAGAATATTTTAACACGCTGAACTTGTTGAAATTGACACCCCGTTTCACAATATTTAGATAATTGGGGGATGGCGGTGTGAAGACCAGATGACCGGAATGTAGCGGTCAGAGGAAGCTGATTGAAAGCTGCACATACGAATAAATTATTAAAACGTAATAAATCAGATGATGAATAGTGTAAAACCACATTGAAGAAAAAAAATTGTTTGAGCATGCAGTTTGGCAGATAAGATTGAGACAAACAAACAAAGACCAGCAGCAGGGATCCCCTGTTCAGTCCAGAGCCAGTTGGGATGTAATAGATGTTCAAACCTACCATAGATGTGCAGAAAGCAGAAATCAAGAGGCATCGACCTGTTGCGCGTTATTTATCGCAGACTCTTGACAAGCCGAAGAAACAGATTGCGTTACATAGTCTCCAAACTGTGAGGACAGTCCTTTTAAATCATTTTGAGCCCCTTAATCATTGAAAGGCCACAAGTAATACTTTAAAACTTTAAAATGTCTAAAACACGTAGCGGCAGACACACGCCGCGTTCACTCAGACCGGAATATACTGACACAAAAGCAAATGATATTCTTTTCAATTCTTCTAAAGCTAATCTTCATTAATTTCTCATTTTGTGTAACAGGTGCTTTCTAAACAAATTTATAAAGGTTTGGAATACCAAAAGAATTGGGGACCTAAATATTTTTGTCTAAAAAAAATATTTTTAACAGCCTATCACAGACTGTCAGATTAAATATGGACTCCACACTGACTGAGATCTTAAAATTCATGTCATCTCTCACCTGTAACATTTATCCACAGTCCATCACTGTAGTCTGTGTAATAGTCTGGTTTTCCTCTTCTAGCTTTACACCAGTACTGACCTCCATCTGAAACTTTAACACTGTGGATTGTGTAAGAGTTTGTTTCTGTTGTCGTCTTCTCACTGTTTTGTGTGTTGTTGTACCAGTAAAACTTCCATCCAGTAGACTGATCAATGTGACACTTCAGAGTCACTGTGTTACCTGTCAGTACAGATCCTTCAGTATCTGATGTGAGTTTGGGTTTTGATCCTGTAAGAGAATAAAACACAGAGTCTCTGTCATGCTCAGTCTCAAACACTTTAATTGTGTCTTTATACCACTGATATCTCCAGTTACTGTACTGATCCTCTATCTCACACTTCAGTCTCTCCAGTGAACACATGATGTTTCTTTTAGCATTCGAAAAGTAAAATGGCAATGTGTAGTTCTGTAAGTATTTTATTAGTCAAAATCAATGTCTTTATTCATATTCATATTTATTCATAAATATGTCCTTGTTGGTGTCAAATGACCTCTGCAAGTGATCTATCTTTTTTTTGTAAGCTTAGAATTTCTTCTCTTTACTTACATTGAAGGGGTAAGGCAAAGAAAGCATGTCATTCCGCCATATTGAAAAACTATAATAGCAGAGAGGGACAAAAAGCACTAGCCTACCGCAATGCGTTTTCATTCAGAACACGTGAACCAGCTGAAACGGACAAGGAAATCAGTGAGATCAATGGCTACTGTAGTTGCAACACGCATTTAGCAAAGGGAGGCGCTAGAGAGCACTATTCATTTGAATGGAAAATACAATTTCACCAATAGATGTGGGAAAATCCTACTTACTGTACATTTAAAGGTAGGATGCATAATCTCTGAAAGCCAATGTTGACATTTGAAATCACCTAAACAAACATGCCCAGGCGCACGGGAACCTATATATGTCCAGGGGTGCTGAATAACAAAATAATGGATGTCTGACGATTTCTCCCCCAGAGAATGTTTTTAGCACAACCTCTGTTATTTTCTGAACCGCGCATACAGAAGACTTTTTCCCCTTCTAGGCATTTATTTTTTTAGAAGAGAGACCCGTCATTCCATGAGGCATGTTTAAACACTTGATTAACTAGTAGTTGTTCAGTTTGGTTATGTACACTATGCAGAGTTTCTATAAATGCGGTTGTCACTACCTGCATTTTGCGGGAGTTAATTTGGTTGTAGAATGCGGTTGTCAACACCGTAAATTACTGAACTGTGTGTGTACACAACAGGATTAAGCATTAAAAGGTGAAGTGAAAACCGAATAACATGCAGTGTGTACGGGACCATCGTAAACTAACCAATCGCAGGACTCCCTGTCTGCTTTTCTCCATCGTCCTTTAAAAAAAAATGTTTTTGATTTTCGCCTCTTTGTCCACTGGCTCCTCCTGAGATGTTTTCTCTGCAAATCTCTTAACGCCTACGATGTAACGGCACATTTTTTGAAGGTGTGGCTCCTCTAAAAGTGTCCGGGTGAAACAGTATACTATTTTTATTTACCCGCCACGGTGGCCGGTAGGTGAAGCGAGTTTACCCGCCACGACACAAAATTTGGCTGGTGCCGGGAGCTAATTTCCAACCCTGACAAATACCATGATCTTCATCATTTTGACAGCTCACCAACTTCCTCTCTAAATTGTCAATTACCTTTTAGATGACATTTACATTTTAAACATATTTAAAATTAAAATGGTCACTTAATCTGCTGTCTTCATTTGCTTCCATTAAAGAAATTCTTCATTGGTTTGTTAAAAAAGTTAAATAGTTTGTCTCGATATTGTGTTGTAAATAAAATATTAGCCCTTAGGCCTACCTGCTAATGAATGCTAAAAAAAGGCGGGGTGCATGATCTCTGAAAAAGCTAATGTTGACATTTAAAATCACCTAAACAAACACGCCCCTACCCCAATAGAATCTGGACCTTCATTTGATAGACCCGCCAGACTCATACACAACCCAGGCAACAATGTCGGTTAGCAGACACGCCCCTATTTGCTGATTGGCTACAAGTGTGTTTTGGTAGTTGGCCCTAACTTTTCCAAAGTGTTTTTTTTAGAAATCGAGCACTCTTCCTTTAAAGGTATTGGTATATTCAACTTTCAATACAATTGATGTTTAAATGTTTACATCTTATTTCATAATAATACGATTTTGTTGTACATGTTGTTTAGGTCAGGCTGATCTTGTAGAAGTAATTTTAATCCCAAGCATTTAACCTAGTATACTACAGGTTGAAGTGAAATTTGTCATAAAAAGTTAAATATGACTGTATATTGAGAATGATGATACAGACTCACCTGATACTGTCAGTGTAACTGCATTACTGATGTGTGAGTATCGTGATCCTCTGATCTCTGTTCCTCTACAGGTGTATTTACCTGCGTCAGACTCAGTAACAGATCTTGTATAATACTGATGTTCATTTTGCTGGACAACTGAACCATCTTTATTCCAGCTGTACTGCCAGCTGCTGACTCCTCCTCCATTGATGACACATGTGAGAGTGACAGTTTCTCCTCTGAATACATGATCATCAGGGTCAAAAGACAACAGAGGTGTTGGTCTTTCTGTACAATGACAACAATTTAGATTGAAAATAATGTCAAATAAACACTTACTTGATTACAAAACATATATGCCATATCATATTATACAACCCCAAAACAGAAAAAGTTGGGACACAGTAGAAATTGTGAGTAAAAAAGGAATGGAATAATTTACAAATCTCATAAACTTATATTTTATTCACAGTACAATATAGATAACAAATTAAATGTTGAAAGTTATACATTTTGAAATGTCATGCCAAATATTGGCTCATTTTGGATTTCATGAGAGCTACACATTCCAAAAAAAGTTGGGACAGGTAGCAATAAGAGGCCAGAAAAGTTAAATGTACATATAAGGAACAGCTTGAGGAGGACCAATGTTTAGGAATAGGAATGTTGTCCTATTCTTGTCTAATACAGACTTCTAGTTGCTCAACTGTCTTAGGTCTTCTTTGTCACATCTTCCTTTTTATGATGCACCAAATGTTTTCTATGGATGAAAGATCTGGACTGCAGGCTGGCCATTTCAGTACTCAGATCCTTCTTCTACGCAGCCATGATGTTGTAATTGATGCACTATGTGGTCTGGCATTGTCATGTTGGAAAATGCAAGGTCTTCCCTGAAAGAGACGACGTCTGAATGGGATCATATGTATCTAGAACTTGGATAAACCTTTCAGCATTGATGGTGCCTTTCCAGATGTGTAAGCTGACCATGCCACACACACTCATGCAACCCTAAACCATCAGAGATACAGGCTTCTGAACTGAGCGCTAATAACAACTTGGGTTGTCATTGTCCTCTTTAGTCCGGATGAAATGGCGTCCCAGTTTTCTAAAAAGAACTTCAAATTTTGATTCGTTGGACCACAGAACAGTTTTCCACTTTACCAAAGTCCATTTTAAATGAGCCTTGCCCAGGGAAAACGCCTGTGCTTCTGGATCATGTTTAGATATGGCTTCTTTTTTGACCTACAGAGTTTTAGCTGGCAACAGCGAATGACACGGTGGATTGTGTTCACTGACAATGTGTTCTGGAAGTATTCCTGAGCCCATGTTGTGATTTCCATTACAGTAGCATTCCTGTATGTGATGCAGTGCTGTCTTAGGGCCCGAAGATCACAGGCATCCGGTATGGTTTTCCGGTCTTGACCCTTACGCACAGAGATTGTTCCAGATTCTCTGAATCTTTGGATGATATTATGCACTGTAGATGATGATAACTTCAAACTCTTTGCAATTTTTCTCTGAGAAACTCAGAAAACTATTTTTCGCTGCAGCATTGGGGGAATTGGTGATTCTCTGCCCATCTTGACCTCTGACAGACACTGCCACTCTGAGAGGCTCTTTTTATACCCAATCATGTTGCCAATTGACCTAATAAGTTGCAAATTGGTCTTTCATCTGTTCCTTATATGTACATTAAAAGTTTCTGGCCTCTTATTGCTACCTGTCCCTTTTTTTTTGGAATGTGTAGCTCTCATGAGATACAAAATGTGCCAATATTTGGCATGACATTTCAAAATATCTTACTTTCAACATTTGATATGTTATCTATATTCTACTGTGAATAAAATATAAGCTTATGAGATTTGTAAATTATTCCATTCCTTTTTTACTCACAATTTCTACTGTGTCCCAACTTTTTCTGTTTTGGGGTTGTAGTTTTTCCTATGTAACTGTTATTGCACTTGTTCAATGTCTAAGGAAATAATGTTATCATGCTATTAAAACAAAGTGAATAATGTGAGTATAAATACTTACCCTGTACTGTCACTGTTATTGGTTCACTGTACTGTGTGTAAACCTGAGGGTCTCCTCTTCCAGCTCTGCACTTGTACTCTCCTCCATCAGATACTCTCACAGATCTGATTGTTTTATTTCCTGTAGTTTCAGTGGATTCAGTGTTTGAAGGGTTTATGAAGATAAACTCCCATCCAGTAGACTGATGAATCTCACAGATCAGAGTAACTGAGTCTCCAATGAACACAGACGTCTGTGGCTGCACAGTCAGAGTTGGTGTTACATCTGTCAATATAAAATCAATGTAAACAGTGAATCTGAAAACTCATACAGTATGATTGACAGAGAAAATCTATGTGTGCACTGTATAATGAACTCTAGTGGTGTTTTCTTACTGATATTAAAGATAAATCAGCATAAAATGTATTTAGAATTTTGTTTATTTAAACATAAACCAATTAAAATTAAATTATTAAATATTGAGGGAATTGTTTTAACTTTTTTTTATTAAGCACTATTTAAAAAAATAAAACGTCTCAGTTATGGATGTAACCCTTGATCCCTAAAGGAAGGAAACGGAGACGTCACGTCATGACCAGCAAATTGGGAACGTGCTTTGCGGGACCAATCTACTTCGAGAACCTACTAAAGCGACAAAGAACTTGGCATGCAGGTATTTGCATCGGCTGGTGCTGCACGAGTATTTAACGAGAGGCAGGTGCAATACCAAATCAGCTATTTTTAATTTTTTTTTAAACCCACACTAGTGGACTAGTAAAACTGGTTTTAATTACAAAATGTAAAAAATAACTTAGCACAGCGACTTAATAAACAATACTTGCATGGGCTTTTGTGAGGCGCGTGTGTGTGTCCAGCTGCATGTGCGTAAGAGTATGAGGAAGAGAGTTTCGATTGGTCTTGAACACTTTCCCCGCCAGCGTTTTTAAAAAAAGTTGCCAGCCAGCGCCAGCATTTTTCATGATTTTCACAAAAGTTTAAAGCCTTCTAGAAAATGTTCTTCTTTAAATATATAAACAAACAATATATCAAATTAAACAGAACCTCTGCTTTCAGACGAAAAAAAAATTTAATCCTACCTTGATTACTTCTCTTCTTATCACCTCTCAAATATGGGTAGGTTTCTTCAAAACACCAAATTTTGGGCAAAAAGCTGAGATAATTAAATTTTTGTGAAGGACTTTTGATAGAGATCAGATGCAGAGCGATTCTTAAAACATCCATGAAGTTCTTTCTCCTTCATGTGAGGTGTTACTTCCGGGTTGTATGGGTTGGTAGGATGTTCAATAGTGTTTTAAATAACATTTCCCTTTCCTCTTGCTGAATCGCTACAACGATGCCAGCAGATGCAAATACCTGCATTCCAAGTTCATTGGTGCTTTATTATCTTCTCTAAGTAGATTGGTCCCGCAAAGCCCGTTCCCAATTCGTCGGCCACGATGTGACGTCATAGTGACCGACTGAAAGGGAAAAACATAATTGCCCTCATTTACTTTAAAGCATTAAAAGTTGTATCATCTACTGTAATTGCCACTCATTCAGTGTCATATCAAATAATGTTCATTGATTTCTCAGAACCAAGTGTATTATGTATTAATATTTACCCTGTACTGTCACTGTTATTGGTTCACTGTATTGTGTGTAAACCTGAGGGTTTCCTCTTCCGGCTATGCACCTGTACTCTCCTCCATCAGAGACTTTCACAGATCTGATTGTTTTAGTTCCTGTAGTTTCAGTGAATTCAGTGTTTTGATGTTTTCTGAAGATAAACTCCCATCCAGTGGACTGATCAACCTGACAGGTCAAAGTAACTGAGTCTCCAATGAACACAGACGTCTGTGGCTGCACAGTCAGAGTTGGTTTTATATCTGTCAATATAAGATCAATGAGACTTGTCCAAGCAAGAATTTGTTACTGTAACTGGTAAAGCATTATTAGTGCATTCATATATCACAGATAAATCTGAAAACTCATACAACTGACAGATAAAAAAGCGATTATCTGGATAATATTTTTGTTTTTAAATATATACACATCAAAATGTTATTACAATTAAAATACTGAGGGATTTTTTTTTGGCTTTCTTTTAAATTTGGCACTATTTAAGAAATTGAAAACTCTGATAATGTTTTGAATACATTTTATATAACTAGTCTTAAGGTGACATAGAATGATTGAATGGAGTATTTATCCTTGTTCTGTGATGTGACATGTAGACAATTTTTTTTAGCTTGGGTCTCTAATGCTTTAGAAGCTTCCTAAAAACCTCTCTCAGATAGCTCTATTAGTGTGGGGGATTTAAAAAAAGTGGTTTTGCACCTATTTGGCTTCCCCTACTGGCTTAACTTGCAATCTCATTACTGATTGGCTGACTTTGCTGCCACTCAAAAATGTAGCCAATTATTTTAAAGTGGAGGGGCAGTTAGATGCCTGTGATGTCATAAGCATCAGTTTTTCAGATTGGGCTGTTTTCTGGCTGACATTTCTAAAAGAGGAATTTCTATGAGACTGGGATGTTTAGCATGTTTAGCACTTTTTGTATGTTTGTGAATGTGGGTAGACTACAATTATTCAACAAAGACAAGGTAAAAATGGTTTTTCATTCACTGTCCCCTTTACTGTACATAGTTTGCGAAATTCAAACCAAAACACTGAATGTTGCATCCCATGTAACAGTAATTGCCACTCGTTCAGTGTCCAATAAAATAATTTTCATTGTGATCTCAGAGCAAAGTGTATTATGGGAGTATAAATACTTACCCTGTACTGTCAATGTTATTGGTTCACTGTATTGTGTTAAAACATAAACGTCTTCTCTTTTTCTGGCTCTGCACTTGTACTCTCCTCCATCAGAGACTCGCACAGATCTGATTGTTTTAGTTCCTGTAGCTTCAATGGATTCAGTCTCAGTGAGTGGTGTGGTAAATAAAAACTCCCATCCAGTGGACTGATGAACCTCACAGATCAGAGTAACTGTGTCTCCAATGAACACAGACGTCTGTGGCTGCACAGTCAGAGTTGGTTTATCTGTCAATATAAAATCATTGAGAGCTTTGAAGGTTTTTCAACAAGATCTTGCTGTAACTGGTATGAGCATGTTATAGCAATGTTTACATCTTAACAAGTACAATAAGAAACATTTGTCAGTTTTGTGTTGATTCAGAGATGCTGTCATCTGAAATCCTCCATAGGGGTTGGACGTCATCTCTATAATTTCTGTCCAACTGCCCTAAAAACTAAAAACATTTGTACAGGCAACAAGGAGACACAAAAGGCCGTCACAGATAAAGAAATGTGGCATTATTTATTACTTCGTTTGAAAATGTGATCAAACAGCTATACAGTATTATAAGATATAACTGCTCATCTCCCTCCAGAGTTTCTCATTTCAAGGACTCAATAGGACACATGGATGAGATTGAAATTCACCTGAAGTTTAGGACATTTGGCAGACGCTAGATTACTGGGAAAATGCTGTAAATAATTTTCTGTTTCGTTCAGAGATTGATTTACTTGATAAGACTGGGAGAGCTGCTGGGATTACAGTTAAAACGCTTCTTTATTGTTCTACTGAAGCAATGTCGCATAAGTATAGATTGTCCATAGGGTGAGATAAATTAACAGTAATTTTACAAATATTACAAGTGGGCTAACCCTTTGTAAAATATTAATTCATATGGCTTATATGATTAAAACACTGATTTGTTGTTGCTCAAGGGCGGCTTCAGTTTTGTGTCAAACAGCTTAGGTACCACACTGAGTTTCTTTTGTTGTGCACTGCATCTAATAACTCTTTAATACAAAGACATTTTATGCTTCATTATCTCATTCATGCTTGTTTTAGTGTTTCTCAGTGGAGTGTTATAAAGAACGTTAAGGCCTTCGGGATGTTTTTTGTTTTTGTGGGGGGAGGGGGTGTAAAATTGAAAATGTAGGAATTTATTACTCTGTCACAACCCCCATTTCCATCATGTATAGCATCTGCATTCCTGTGCTCACTGATAGTGATTAAAGACTATTGGCAGAGTTGATTGGTTAAGTACACTGGGGGTTAAAGGTGGTCTTCTGATAGGTCGGTTTGAAATGATCATGTTGGGTTTGGTCACATGGTCATGGAAGGGAATAACAAGCATGTTGTTAGGTGTGTTCGACATCGGCTGCGGCTGGATGTAACCGATCGGCGAGATTAGCCGCGTGCAAGCGGGGAGGAGCTGAAAACGGAGACGTGAAGTCGGACGCGCTGTGGTTCCCGTAGTTTGCGGCATTTATGTCAAGCATGGCTGATCACGTGTCGTTTGCTTGCTTAATCGCATTAAACATGATTTGTAAGATGCAAACTACATAAAAAGTGAATTATACTGTTTTGAATGTCCGTGTATGAGCATGAGTGGAACTGAATAGGCTTACAGCATCTGTTTTTACAAGAATAAAGTTCAACATAAGCATATATTATTTAAATACCAATGTTGTGGGGTCTACGTTTTTTTATCCATTTTATTTTGATGAAGATGACACAATATAACATCGCGACTACATGAAAAGAGCTTTAACTGTTATAAAAATACAGATTTGTGAGCATTTGTGGAACTGAGGGCGTGAATATAAACACAAAATACACGTGATTGTTGTCATGTGGTGAATCCGACCAATCGTGAAACAGCTGTGTCGTCATTACAGCCCATGCAGCTCCTCTCCGCGAACTGCGCTGGCTAACTCAGGCGGCTGATCTCGGACCGCTCTTGCGGTACTAAAAAACCATATGACACAGTCACATGCCTGCAGCGCCAGCTTAAGTCGGACAAAGTTACTAACCGGAATGCACTGCTTCAAGTCAGCCGCCGATCGGTCTGATCGGATAATTTTTGTAAAAATATTATGAAATGAAAGTGTTTCCAAAAACCAATGTTATGCCACTAAAACATTTTTTTTTTCTCTCACTGCAAGTCATTTCAAAATCCATACTGAGGGGTGTCTTTGACTTCATATAAAACTGCGCAGACCAATATGCAAATTACATCAAAATAATACAAAAACATTGCAATAATTTGTAATGCATAATACAAATTACAAAACAAACTAAATCAATCAAACAAACACATATTTTAAATTCAAATAAATTGATTCACCTTCAGTTCGTTGAGAGTGAATGTTTGTAATCAGCACTGTAAAAGAAACAAAGAGAAAAACTTAGGGTTTAAACAAAGCTGATAAACTATCTGAAAGTAAAATACTTCAATTTATAGATCTTCTTGTTTGTGTGTGTGTGTGTGTGTGTGTGTGTGTGTGTGTGTGTGTGTGTGTCCTACCAAAAGACATTTTTGCCAATATATATATATATATATAAATATATATATATATATATATATATATATATATATATATATATATATATATATATATATATATATATATAATATATATATATTATTACATAACTTACTGACAATATTAAGAGTTTAAAAATCGACATCACTACACATCATTCATCCATAAACAATAGTGCAACTGCAATGCGTTAGCCGCTTGCTAACGTGACATACTGACAAGATGTTAAGAGCTTAATATTCTTAAAAATCAAAGTTGTGTTATTAGAAAGGATGCACTTGCATTATTATGCTATTTTATTCTCATATCTAATCAGTGACATAAAATGGTCTTAAAAAGACAACACTATTGACTATTGCCATCATTTCTGGGGCAATTAACCAACCTATGAAAAGTAGCTACTGTGACAGGCCTATGCCCTCATAATCTTTAATCAAAAATGTGAATCTCCTTCCCTCCTCAAAACGATCTCTCTTTTCTTCTGGTCATTTGGTATGGCAGGTGGGCAGGGTCCAGGAAAAAATTCAGCAATTAGCAACAAGACCTAACTTCAAACAATCGAATCAGTTCTTAATGGACGAATTTGAGTCCAAAACTGCCTTATTTTATTATATACTTCACCAGAGGGAAAATCAGACAATCGCTAAGTTGTTTCATGGTGACTAATAAACCACATTTGCGGTCTAAGCCACTTCGAGACACAGGAAGTTAGTGCGCAAGACTGTCCCATGACTTGCAAAGGGCCGTGCACAGGGGGGTGGCCCGGTGGCTAGAGCAACTGCCCCTCTGCCCTAATCAGCTGAGGTGCCCCTCTCACCAACCGCCAACCCGGGTCAAAGTGTTCTGTTACCGCTTGTCTAAAGATCCACCTTTTCTGGTAATCCACTTCGTGATTTCCCGTCCGCTATACGCAGCATCTCTCACAATCGGTGTCCACTCTTTGAAGGGCGGAGACGACAGTTTGTTGTATTAACAGGTAGATTCATTACATTAACTCATTTGTTAAGCTGCTTGATTAGTAATTTGGTAGTTTGAAGCCGAGAGAAGTCATGTACTATATTTATTTTTGCTTGGTTGTTTTCTCGTGATCACGACTTAATTTTCTCCTTATCTCGAGATAACAGTTGTATTACAAAAAAACATACTTTTTAGACAGCAAAAGCATATTTAGCTAAATTAGCATGAATGAACAAATTAGATTTTACTTGTGTGGTAATGCGACCGACCAGTTGATTATTGGTGTGGAAATGGTATGTTCCACGGGTATAAAAGGGGATGAGATTTACAGGCAACCAAGCGCACGTCACCAAGCGCGTCATCTGGTTTCGGAAGTGACGTAACTTCCTGTGGGTTGTGTTTACGTCTACGAGGTAAGCGCTATCACCAGCAGCTGCATTCTGAACCTTTTCTGTCAAACAGGGTAATTTATGATTAGTTTAAATTTGCAGTGTGTGGCTGAGGAATATTTTGGATGTGTCCAGTGACACTTCGTCAGCTTTTCACTGATACACGTCAAGTGTGCGGAGCGGCGTGAGTCCTATTGGCAGGTATGTGATTAGTTTCACTTATGCGTAGCTAGGCGCATCCCTTATTTTCAATCTAAAATCTTGTATGCTTTAATAGTGTCACGGAGGTGTTGCAGCAGGCTTTTTGGGCGCTGTTGAGCCTTGCATCCTTTCTGCACAATCAATACTGCCTACTGAGCAGCTGCAGTAATGAACGCATGACAAGCAGTGCTATTATAAAGATTTTGGCGTTTATTTCTTCATGGTGGTCCAGGCTTGACCCGCTCTTCACTGCCTCTTAACGGATGCATGTAATATGAACTAACCGAATATCCTATCTCCACGAAGGGAGGATTGCCTTTGTGGTTGGACTGATAGCGTTCCCGGCCAGTGAGAGCGCAGCTAAATTTAGCCGTGTTGATTACTTAAGGGTTTGACTACGGTGGAGTATTTAAATCCTATATCTCTGTATTGTCACCCCTGTTGTGTTTATTATTTTGTTTGATTTTCTTTTGTTTGATTTTTTTTGAAGTGGTGGTGTGGAAACTCCTATTTGGGGTTTTTGTATGATTTGATTTGTTTTGTAAATGTGATGTTTTACATGATGTTTTGGTGCTGCCTGTTTGTAAGTAATTGATAAGGAGAGCCGCTATAACAAGGTGATGCTAACTCCTTTGGCAGCGGTGTTCTTTTATAAATCATAGTGTATTGCTCATATGCGTGTCGTTTGTGTGTTTGTCTAATTTTATTCTTCTCCCTTCAGAATTGGGGTACCAGTGCGAGCCAGTGTCTGCGGTGTGTGGTGGTGGGACAGCTGTCAACTTGAAGTGATCACGATTTGGTGTGAGGTGTTGTGAGAGAACACGAGTGCTTGCTGTGTTTAGCTAAAAGGCAGTACAAATTCCCCAGT
Organism: Misgurnus mizolepis; assembly: GCA_025389145.1. NCBI lineage: Eukaryota > Metazoa > Chordata > Actinopteri > Cypriniformes > Cobitidae > Misgurnus > Misgurnus mizolepis. The sequence goes on along the minus strand of JAIFKI010000008.1, from coordinate 34,322,466 downwards.
TCTGAAGTGGTAAAACAAGAGTGTGCATGGATGAATGATGTTGTGATTTATTGTACTCTTTTTAACTTTTTGCATATTAAAATGAATTATGTATTTTCTATGTGTTTTGAATAAATCGTTTCAAATATTTCCTGTTGTCTGATATCTGTCTCAGCCACTGCGTATTTGTGTGCTTTTGGTACTTCTGGGTCCCCGGCCCATTTCCGGGGTGGCGTAGTCAAGTTATTGCCATATTTGGTATTGGTTAAGTACTCTTACATGCCACACTTGGATCAGGGATTCGCTCAAGATGAAACAGATTTGCCAATAATTGACCATTTGATAGCGCGGTGTATTTAGGGACCGTCTATAAAGTATCTCCATATACGTTTCTACTTAAACAGCATTAAAATGGAGTTACTTAAAGTCAACAAACAGTCACAAAACCAACTGTAAAGAAACGTGTATATTGTTCCTTTAGAGATGGTCTCTAAATTCACGAACATCAAACTTTATTTATTTATTAAGTCTACTGACAATGAGCTACGCATGGTAACCCAACTCATATATGCATCAGCAGTCCACTTCAAAATAAATAAAAAACAATGTTTTCACAAAAAAAGAAGACTGTAAAGGAAGGCTGCAAAAGCTCTTCAAAATTGTAACCATGGATTCAAAGCTTCAGCATGTAAATCATATAGAATATTAAGCAGTTTTGTGGCACTTTAATTATTGTTATTAAGTATATTTTCCATTATAATCACTACTCTTTTTCTGATACTAATCTACAACCCCAAAACAGAAAAAGTTGGGACACTGTAGAAATTGTGAGTAAAAAAGGAATGGAATAATTTACAAATCTCATAAACTTATATTTTATTCACAGTAGAATATAGATAACGTATCAAATGTTGAAAGTGAGATATTTTGAAATGTCATGCCAAATATTGGCTCATTTTGGATTTCATGAGAGCTACACATTCCAAAAAAAGTTGGGACAGGTAGCAATAAGAGGCCAGAAAATTTAAATGTACAAATAAGGAACAGTTGAAAGACCAATTTGCAACTTATTAGGTCAATTGGCAACATGATTGGGTATAAAAAAGCCTCTCAGATTGGCAGTGTCTCTCAGAGGTCAAGATGGGCAGAGAATCACCAATTCTCCCAATGCTGCGGCGAAAAATAGTTTTCTGAGTTTCTCAGAGAAAAATTGAAATGAGATTGAAGTTATCATCATCTACAGTGCATAATATCATCCAAAGATTCAGAGAATCTGGAACAATCTCTGTGCGTAAGGGTCAAGACCGGAAAACCATACCGGATGCCTGTGATCTTCGGGCTCTTAGATGGCACTGCATCACATACAGGAATGCTACTGTAATGGAAATCATAACATGGGCTCAGGAATACTTCCAGAACACATTGTCAGTGAACACAATCCACCGTGTCATTCGCTGTTGCCAGCTAAAACTCTGTAGGTCAAAAAAGAAGCCATATCTAAACATGATCCAGAAGCACAGGCGTTTTCCCTGGGCAAGGCTCATTTAAAATGGACTTTGGCAAAGTGGAAAACTGTTCTGTGGTCCAACGAATCAAAATTTGAAGTTCTTTTTGAAAAACTGGGATGCCATTTCATCCGGACTAAAGAGGACAATGACAACCCAAGTTGTTATTAGCGCTCAGTTCAGAAGCCTCCATCTCTGATGGTTTGGGGTTGCATGAGTGCGTGTGGCATGGTCAGCTTACACATCTGGAAAGGCACCATCAATGCTGAAAGGTTTATCCAAGTTCTAGATACATATGATCCCATTCAGACGTCGTCTCTTTCAGGGAAGACCTTGCATTTTCCAACATGACAATGCCAGACCACATAGTGCATCAATTACAACATCAAGACTGCATAGAAGAAGGATCTGAGTACTGAAATGGCCAGCCTGCAGTCCAGATCTTTCACCCAAAGAAAAGATTTGGTGCATCATAAAGCGAAAGATGCGACAAAGAAGACCTAAGACAGTTGAGCAACTAGAAGCCTGTATTAGACAAGAATAGGACAACATTCCCATTCCTAAACATTGGTCCTCCTCCAGCTGTTCCTTTATATGCACATTTAACTTTTCTGGCCTCTTATTGCTACCTGTCCCAACTTTTTTTGGAATGTGTAGCTCTCATGAAATCCAAAATGAGCCAATATTTGGCATGACATTTCAAAATATCTCACTTTCAACATTTGATACGTTATCTATATTCTACTGTGAATAAAATATAAGTTTATGAGATTTGTAAATTATTCCATTCCTTTTTTACTCACAATTTCTACAGTGTCCCAACTTTTTCTGTTTTGGGGTTGTATAACACATCATATTGTTAAAACCATATAAATTGTGCCCTCCCCCAGTGCCCCCTTTTTGGTTTGGGCCACTGCCCCTCAAAATGTCTGTGCACGGCCCTGCTTCAGACTCGACTTGAGACTCGTCCTCAAGGACTTTAGACTCGACTCTGACTCAAGCCGCGGGACTCGTGAACAATGTTTATTTTTAGGAAACATCTGATGAGCTCGCTGTTATTCCCCTCTTTCCGTTACCTTAAACCTGCCCATGACGTAACACGTGACATACTACGTATCTGCTCTGTGCGCGCTGCCACACATTAGCGATCATACATGTCGACTGCACTGGCCGCTGCTGTGGCATTCATCGGAAGCTTTGGGTAGTGCTGTGACGGACCCGCGGTTCGGCTCGCATGCGATTCGCGGATTAATATGCTATTTTAAATAGGGAAAGTATCATTAACGTGTTTCTAAGGCTGGCAAATGTTAACATCCACACTTTGGATTTTTCACACCTCACAGGCCTCTAAATAATCACTTTATTAATGCAACCCATACAGTTTCGATGTCAAACCTAAATCTCAATGGACACTTCAGTTTCTATCTCAGAAGATCTTCAACTTTCTCCATCAAGCAACAGAAGCTTCTCCTTTACGCTTCTCTCTACCTCCGAAGTCCAGGATGAACTCACCAAACTGAACAAAAATGTATCTGTTGGCCTTGATGGTCGTGATTCTATATTCTTAAAAGCAGCAGCCCATATTATTGCCACTCCCGTTACAAGACAATATTTAATATGACCCTACAGCTCTCTGAGTTCTCCACTGATTGGAAATCAGCCATAATTTCTCCCCTCTTCATGAGGGAACTGAATCTGACCCAAATTGTTATTGCCCAATTTCCATCCTACCATGCCTTGCTAAAGTTCTGGAGAAGCTTGTTCAATAAGATGATTTCCTGGATAAAAATCATACATTGTTTGAAATGCAATCTGGTTTTCGGACAGAACTTGGGTGCATAACAGCCACTACAAAGATCCTTGATAAAGTAATTACAGCATTAAACAGTAAGCAGGTCTGTATCGCCACCTTTATAGACCTCGCCAAGGCCTTTTACTCCATCAACCATGGAATCCTTTTACATAGGCTTTCCAGTGTTGGCCTGTACATCTCCAGCTGTGACTGGTTTGCCAGTTATCTCACCAACCGTGTCCAGCTATTGAAGGTTAAAAAAATGTCAGACCTACTTATCTTCTCTTAAGGTGTGCCTCAAGGCTCTTTCCTGGGCCCAACCCTTTTTTCTATCTACATTTATGATATAACCAATGCTGCTGGCACCTCTTGAATTCACATTTATGCAGATGACACCATTTTGTACTCAGTGGGTCCCTTTCCCAATTCTGCGGCTTCCAGTCTGAGGAGCAGCTTCACCTCTATAAAGCATTTTTAGAGTTTAACACCAGTAAGACAAAGTGCATCCTATTTAGCCGAAAACCTTTTACTAAGACTTTGCTTACAACACCTGCATGGCTTTGGAATATGTCAAAATATATAAATACCTTGGCATCTGGTTGGATTGATCCCTGTCATTCATTATACACATAAATAACCTTCAAGCAAAAGTCAAAGCGAGACTAGATTTATTTTTCTCAATAAAGCTTCCTTTACTAATTAAACCAAATGCACCCTCTGTAAGATGACTTTGCTGCCAATTTTGGACTATGGCGATATTATTTACAGAATGGCACCAAACACAGCCCTAAAAAACTTGACAGACTCTATCATTCAGCCATCCGTTTTGCTACTAATGCACCTTTTCACATTCATCACTGCAAACTGTAAAACTATACATGAATATTTCACTTGTTTTAGTAGACACTGTTATCTTTCATCACATCTGCAGAGGTGCATTACAGACACTAAAAAGACACTAGGTTTAATTAAACAGAATTCATGATAAATTAAATGTATACTGGCCCCAGTTTGAGAACCACTGCTGTAGACAATGTGACAGTAATTGATGTGTAGTAAAATGAGAGGATAATACTCACAGAGAACAAGAGGAAGAGAAAGCAACTCCATACTGATCTACTGATGACTGACACTACTTCACACTTTGATAAACATTCAAGACTTCCTCTATACTGTAACACCATGGACCCCTCCCACCCGTGCCTCCAACTGTGCATACCATCTGTCCTAAATAGTATTTAAAGCTAAAATTAATTTCCCAAAACAGAGTATTTTGAAATGAGTATCTTTATAATACTTGGAGGACATACTGTAAGTATAGACCTATAAACAATCTAACTGCTAATATTACCCATAACTTTTTGTGAAAGGGAAAATGTAAGGAGAAGTTGTTTTTTGATGTGTAATGATAACAGGATATGTCTACACAAAAACAGCCACTTCTGTTATGTGTTCATTTTTCCCTGTAATATTATCTTTTACTGTACATTTAAATGCATACAGTACTGTATACTTTCACAATAAAAGAGTAGCTTACATATTTAGAGGGCATAATATAAGTGGGTGAACTTGAATGCAACATATGAATGTTTGACATAAAATCTATTTGACATAAAATCTTTTTGAAAAAAAAAGTTTGTGACTTTTTCATACAGCATCAAATGGAGTAAAACTACATTTATTTGTCACTGCCTGCACATAGTATTTGTGGTAGTGACAGTTTTTGTAAATTAAAGGAAAAATCTATTAGAAGCTGACAAACAACTGACGTCTTTCACACATTTGTTAATACCACAAAACTAAAACAGAACTGAAACTAAAACCACAATGAGCTCAACTTTTCCATCAGATCACTCATGCAGAGTTTGACAATTACATATATGTGAACACAGTTATCAGTGGTGCTTAAGAGGATCTAGTTTTTAATCTTAATGTAAGGAATATAGAGAAAATGTTTTAATGTTTATAAAATATATATTTTAACTACAAACAATGAAGCTTTAATACTCACAAATCACATATGAAAGTATATGAAGCAGTTTAACAACAATACAATCAATGTTGCCAAGACCAAGGAGCTTACTTCAGAAAACACAAAGTAGTCCATGACCTCATTACCATTAATGATGATATGGTGGAGGGGGTCAGGTCTTTCAAGACATAAAATATTCCCTTTGGATATTTCCAACTGACATTTTTTTGTCTCATCAATTTATTTCTCTTTATTATTCATATAAAGTCTGTTATTTGTTATTATCCTTTAAACTGATGCTAAAGTTAAGTTTCATAACTTAAATGACATATTTTCTATATAATCCTAACAACATAGTAAATTACTGTGCTTTATTTATTTCATGTTGTACAAACATTTTGTAGTATTAAAATAAATGATTTTGTTTTATGTCATACTTCATTTTGTAATAAATACATTAAAGCTAATCACCGTATTCACGTGTTGCCTTAACCACATATTAGGGTTTTTGCATTTTATATATTTCATTAAAAGTACATTAAATTAAGAATAGCCAGAACTGCACGTATTGGTTAGATTGAATGACATCAATAGACTGTATTTTTTGCCTTTTTCCGAAGATAGGTTACTTTACAATTACAAATATATAATACTTAAAAAAAATGTGAAAAAAAATCTTGCTAACAGTTTAAACTGTAGATCTTTATTATAAACTTACCGCTCTGAATCTGTGTAAGGAGAGTTTTACACACTGATTGTTTATGTTCTTGCTCACTAACTGATTTTTTTATTTTAAACCAAAGAAACTTACAGATTGCAATTTTAAAGAGCTACTGTATGAAAACATTTACTTTTAATTACCTGTGGATATCATATCACACTATAGCTATCAATTAAAATGTTACCAATATCCTTTGTAAGACAAAAAACATTTGCAGTATCAAACCTTTTCAGATTGATAACAAACCTTTCACCCTGAATTTGGTTCTAGTAAGAAGTTTTAATGCATTAAACTGAACGTTCAGTAAAGTAAGTGTACAGAATGTTGCATATTTGCATCCATGAACAAAGTGTTGCAATGAGGAACAAACTTACTGGGTTTTATATTAATTTGAAATAATGGGCAGACCAAAGGCACTTAATTCTAAGAATCCGTTCTTAAGAGAACTGAATATTTCTGAATATGAAGTTCCCACTATTGCAATTATATTACACAATTTTCATCTGTCTGTGGATGTTTTCAGGACACAAATAGACTTTTTTATGCTGACTTTACAACATAATAGTCGGGGAGCCAAAAAGCTCAATAAAATGGCCACAATTTTTTTGCGATGTTTCCAGCAGAGCAGACCCTCCAATTATTGGTTATTGGGGTCAAAGTTAACAGAAAAAACACAAATAAAAAGTATGGCAGACCATGTCAGGTTCAACCCATTTTTGAGGCTTTGGCTCCCTGACTATAAAGAACACATGCCTTTACTGAGCCACAGTTACAAGAGCAGATACACTCTGCTGCCTTATATAATTTCTCATCAGTTCTAATCTTTTTTTTTGCAATGTTTGGGATAAAAGCGTCGGACATTTATTGTGGTCAATGTTATTGATATAGAGGATGAATAACAGTGGCCCTAAGACTGACCCCTGAGGCACACCTTTTGATATTTTGAGAAATGCTACCCTCCGCCTGCACACACTGAGTTCTGTCTGTAAGATAATTAACAAACCAGCCAATAGCTTGCACACAGAGCCCAGCCAGTCTTTATTTAAGTACTGTGTGGTCCTAGTTCTAAGATTAGGGTGATATCTTTGATTTCCACTGTATTAGATAGTTAAGTTAAAACATGGTATTGAGTAGGTCTGCAACAGTGCAGTAGTGTCAAAATCATAAGAACTGATGCAGGACAAAATGTGCATGGGTGGACACAGCCAGACAACGTGGAATTTACAAAATGTGGAAGGGAAACATTATGTAGGTGGTGCTAAATTTTACATTTATTCCAATGAAGGTAAACATGCTGAGTATCATATGGTGAAAATATTACAATTATAATAGATTATAGCATTATAAAGCATTATAGCATTATAAAGCAAAATATTATTAAACACTTAGTTTCAGCCCTTGATTCTGATAGCAGAATCACTTTTAGCAATGCAAACATATAAACATTCCCTGCATCCCAGTTCGCCTACATGCTATTCCACATAGTATTTGTTTATATAGTATGTAAATGAGGATCCTTAAAGTTCCCTGATGGTCTAAAATTAAATTGTAGATCCATCCACATTTTAATGTCTGCTATTACCCATAACTCTTAATTGTAAGAGGGAGGAGTTTATACATGAAATTATTAATTTTGCTTCATTGATTTCTATAATATTTTTTCAGTGTAAGGAAGGCTTTTAGTGATTTTACCTTTTGAAAGTTGCGTTGCTACAAAACTTTTCTTTAATATTTGTATTGTGTGGTTAGTCTTATTTTGTCTTATTCTGAATAATTTAGGTCATCTTAAAGCCCCCTTGTGGAGAATCACTGCTGTAGATAAAGCAAGACCTTACAATGCAAAAGAACAGTGCGCATTGCAAGTTAATTTATAAGTAAGCATTAAGGTACTTGAGGCAAGTGATGTGTTGTAATTAAGTCAAGGCTAAAGGAGTTGCAGACCCTTACTTCGTGCCTAACATTGCTCTTCAGCCTTGACTAATTCACAATACAACACAGCCTCTTATACCCTATTGCTTCATGTGCAACTGTTCATTTGCATTGTAAGGTCTAGAGCAGTGATTCTCCACAAGGGGGCCTAAATAAACTTCCAAGGTGGCCTTAAGATGACCTAAAATTAGTTTTCGTTATTTTTGGAATAATTATATACAATCTGTCTAGTTATGCCAAGCTCTAGTATATTTTATTGGGTAGAAATTATGAGTTGGAGGGCCTTCAAATTTTGTAGTGAACAAAATGAGGGGTCTTGAATCGAAAAGGTTGAGAACCCCTGATCTACTAGTGTGTCACTCTTAATAAACATATAAGCAATAATAAACATTACACTCAAACACTTAATATTTACAAATATTATTTGTTAATATTAGTGAATGTATGAGCTAAAATTAACTAACAATAAACAATATCAGCATTTATTAATCTTTGTTAATGTTAGTAAAAATAATAGTTCACCGACATAAACGCAGGAATCAGGAATAAATCCAGTCACAGTATATCATTGAGGCTGTTTACACTTGGCATTAACATGCGTTTTCGTCGATCAGATCACAAGTGGACGACGTTAATTCCAGGTGTAAACGGTGTTCAAAACGGTTTGAACGCGTCCACTTTCGACCACTTTCAACCACATCCAGAGGTAGTCGAAACCACTTTCGATCGGACGCTGTGGAGTTGCGGAACGCAATGTGGTTGAATGTGTTCGAACAGCCACACGCGACCGCCTTCTCTCCACCCATTTATCTAATCTGAAGTATTAAACACAAGTTTTACATCTTTTTTTGACTTCTGGCGTGAACATACGGTGAACAGCGCTATTTTTAGCCTTTCATTGATAAAACTTCTGCGGGTGTTCTCCGTAGTTTCGTTTTGAAAGCGTGAAGGTTGCGCGATCCTATTTCATCAATTGCGCTGAAAATTCAGAGAAAGCTCCAACATATAAACGTACCAAAACACTGTGTAGTATGTTTACTTGCTAAACAACCAGTGGACTCCGACATAATATTAGTTTGCGTCCATATAAACTCATAATTACTCCCGCTCGCGTTTGAATGACAGCAGAGAGACTCGCCCACCGTCTCACGGACTGTCCCCTCACAGTATTCAGGACAGAAGCGTTCGAAAGTGGACAAAAGAGACGGATTTAAATACCAGGTGTGAACGTAATGTGTCTCTCTCGTCCACTTGTGATCCAATCGATGAAAACACATGTTAATGCCAAGTGTAAACAGCCTCATTAATTCACAGATGTATATTAATGTGCGATGACGCCCCCTGCTGGAAACATTAATATGAGTGAGTCACATAATGAGCTGCTGTGTGTAAGAAACTATGGTAATACAAATTGTTAAATAACTGTTAAATACAATAATTGTAAAAACCTAGTTACTACACTTTAACTATAATTAAACCATGATTTATTTTGCAGGTGTCCCTTATTTATCACATGATAATTACATGAGGGTAAGTAAATAAACAACTATTTGTCACATAAGTGTTTCTGTCGGTGGTAGAGCATTGCGTTGGCAGCGCAAAAGGTCATGGGTTAAAACCCAGGGATAAAAAATATAGCTTGTAATGCACTGTAAGTCTCTTTGGATAAAAGCGTCTGCCAAAAACATAAATATATATTGGCTATAATTAAGAATTTGACACAAAATTTAAATTTCTAATATTTTATTACATTTTTTTGTAACAAATTCAAACATGGCATGAGAAACCAGACAGCGGAGCATTAAACATAAGTAGTATTGTCAAGATGACTCTGGGGTATCAGGGGTAAATGACCAGTTGTTTTGAGGTGTTTTACCATTCGTTGTAAACTTGTGGACCTATTTTTCCAAACGCTTCACACCCGTACATTCTTCCGCTTAGAGCTTGAATAATAGACACTCCAGCCCAGGTGGTGGCGCTAATCCGCCATTGCCAATTGCAAGAATAGCAACAAAGTTCCCGGCACGGAGTAATACCGTACCTCACAGCACAACTAATACAAGTCAATGGAGTTGGCAAAAACTACTATAAAACCTGTTGGAATGCGTCTTTTGCAGCGATTTTTGTGTGAGCATACCAGTGAACACCCCTGACCACTCGGTGAGTTTCACGTCTTTGTAAACGAAAGTTTAATGCATTTTAGGAAGAATTGTTCCAGTGCACCATTAAACCCATTGTAAAGGTGGGAGGTGAAACACAAACCCCCCAAAATTCTCGGGGCAGCCGCACATGTCCAAATTTCAGTCAAAACCGTTCTATTTCATCATAAACAATCTGAAAACAGGTGTAAAATAGTGTAAAATACCGAACTTGTACTTTAAATAAGAAATACATAGAAAAAAATTAAGTGAAATTTATTCATGCAGTAACTAACATGCTTTGGATTATTCTTATAATTTTTAATTTGTAAAAACTTGTATTTTTAAAGCTGTACAAAATGATTTGCTGAGCTCAGATTTACAAGTCATTTCAACCTGCTATTTTTTTACTTGATGAGATGAGTTGCTACAACAAATAAGGGTTGACTTATTTCAACTGTATTTTGAAAGTTATAACAATTAATTTCTAGTCAAGGCAAAAAATAGTAAATTAAAATGACTTGTACATTTAAGGCAGCAAAGATTTTTTCACAGTGCACTTAAGCGACAGAATAACTAAAATGCAACAAATGCATTTAACTCTGCATATAATCTAAAAAAAAAAAAAACCGAAATGACTATCATTCAGATAGACTAAAGCTGCAATCATTAAGTTTTATAAAAGCATGCTTATTATAAAAAAGAGAAATGAAAATATCTAAAGGCTGATTAGTCAGAGATAATGACATTGTGATATTTCTTGGGCTTGACTGATGCCACTGCACAGTTTAAGTCACTTGTTATTTTGTAGCTCTTCAACACAAACACAGTCTTACACCAGTCACCCTTCTGATCTTTCCTGTACGGTGTACATTTTAGGACATCCTCAGATGTCAGAGTCAGGTGTCAGACATCAGATGAAAAGGCATCAGGTCTCAGAAAAACCGATGTCAAATTTACGAAATTCCACAGTCATTTCTCAGACATCAGATGAAAAGGAGTCAGGTATCAGAAAAAAACGCTATCAAAAAAACCGGAGTCAGACGAAAAGTTCTCAGATGAAAAGTTATCAGAGTCAGGTATCAGACATCAGATGAAAAAAGTCAGGTCTCAGAAAAAACGCTATCAGAAAAAACGGAGTCAGACGAAAAGTTCTCAGATGAAAAGTTATCAGAGTCAGGTATCAGACATCAGATGAAAAAAGTCAGGTCTCAGAAAAAACGCTATCAGAAAAAACCATGATATGAAAAATAAAATATAAACGGTTGTTGTATTTTTAAAATGCAATATTAAATTTCAGAATTTAAATTCAAACTGTATTAAGAACATCATACCCCAAAAAATAATAATAATATTGATGTATTTTCATATTTTTGTTTATGATTTTTGCACCTTTATTATAAATTTAAAACTAAAATTAAAAAACGCGATTATTAGCTATTTCACATTCAGACTTCTTTGGCAGTGATCGCAGTGCTTTGCTTCATGCTTCTAAACATCATCATTCTACGCATTTTGTAAATTTCTTCAAGTTTTGAACACACTTCTACCCTTAAATTTATAATAAAGGTGCAAAAATCATAAAAAAATATGAAAATACATCAGTATTTTTTTTTTTTTTTTTGGGTATGATGTTCTTAATACAGTTTGAATTTAAATTCTGAAATTTAATATTGCATTTCAAAAATACAACAACCGTTTATATTTTATTTTTTATATCATGGTTTATAAAGGAAAAATGAATGGACGCAAAAGTACACGGACCGCAGTTGCTGTAGTTTCTTTCTTTTTAATCCATTTTTGAATGTCCATGGTGAAATTAGTCATTGGCATTGCAATATACAACTTTGAAATTATGGAATGTTCGTAGCCTTCATGTTTGCTTTCACATACCATCCTTAACTAAAATATTGCTGTTTTAGCTTATTATTCACTATAGGAAGACAAAACACTACGCAAATGTGATTTTTAAATAGCACATTTTATCATTAAAATCCCATTCAACATTAATGGTGATCTGAGGGGATGGGATAGTGCCCCCCGTGGCGCCGGCCCTCACGTTATACAGGGATTAATAAAGAAAAACATATCAATATCTTTATAGTGGCGGTACGCGAAAAGGCGTGATCATGTGTAAAATCGTGTTTAAATAAATCATTGTTATACAGAGGCTAGTGAGAAAAGGAACAACAACAATTTATGTCAAGGCTACAATTAAACACACAGTAAAAGAAACAAAAGTGCCCTCATAAGTCTTTTTTGATCTCCGGTAAGTTTGCGATAGTGATGTCATGTGAAGGGGTGGGCCACGTGTAAAATCTTCTGATGCAGTTTTGTCCGATGCTTTGTTGTGCGAGACCTGACTCCTTTTCTTCTGATATCTGATACCTGACTCTGATAACTTTTAATCTGAGAACTTTTCGTCTGACTCCGTTTTTTCTGATAGCGTTTTTTCTGAGACCTGACTTTTTTCATCTGATGTCTGATACCTGACTCTGATAACTTTTCATCTGAGAACTTTTCGTCTGACTTCGTTTTTTCTGACAGCGTTTTTTCTGAGACCTGACTTTTTTCTTCTGATGTCTGATACCTGACTCTGATAACTTTTAATCTGAGAACTTTTCGTCTGACTCCGTTTTTTCTGATAGCGTTTTTTCTGAGACCTGACTTTTTTCATCTGATGTCTGATACCTGACTCTGATAACTTTTCATCTGAGAACTTTTCGTCTGACTTCGTTTTTTCTGACAGCGTTTTTTCTGAGACCTGACTTTTTTCTTCTGATGTCTGATACCTGACTCTGATAACTTTTAATCTGAGAACTTTTCGTCTGACTCCGTTTTTTCTGATAGCGTTTTTTCTGAGACCTGACTTTTTTCTTCTGATGTCTGATACCTGACTCTGATAACTTTTCATCTGAGAACTTTTCGTCTGACTCCGTTTTTTCTGACAGCGTTTTTTCTGAGACCTGACTCCTTTTCATCTGATGTCTGAGAAATGACTGTGGAATTTCGTAAACTTGACATCGGTTTTTCTGAGACCTGATGCCTTTTCATCTGATGTCTGACACCTGACTCTGACATCTGAGGATGTCCTAAAATGTACACTGTATTCCTGATATTAGTGACTTTAAATGTTTCATACGGGGGAATCAACACCTCTTTCTGATTAGGAAACTGGGAGTATTTTGACACATCAGCACCATGACAAGTCTCGATTTCAAAACAAGATTGATTTCCGAAATCCATTGTTACTTTACGATCAAGAGAGGAGGACGTAAATGAGCCAAAACGAATCTCTGTGTTGTTGACACCATCAGATGTAACATTGGTACCACGATAAGTTGACTTGCATCCCTTTTCAGTCTTCTTTAGAGTCTGTATCGCTTGTGTCAACCAAAAATGAAGCGAGTACCATTTGTATGTCTTGTCTTTGTATTTCTGTTTACCTGTCCTAACATCCTCATTGAATTTACTGTATACTATAACACCAGTATACACAGAAATGGCAATTAAATGGTTTCTTTTCAGATTGTCTTTTGGTCCAGGGATGTTTTTTGTACTGTTTTCCCAAACTTTTCCAAAGCCTGATATGTTAGCAGTGATTTCTTCAGTTAGATATTTTGTCTCCACCAATTTTTCCATCTTCTCTGTACAGCCATCATACCGGTCATCAACTGAATCCTCTGCCATATTTAATGGATATCTCTGTCTTTTAACAGCCCGTCTGTCATCCTATATCCAATGAAAAAAAAATGATAATAACCTTAGTAATAATGTAATCATGATTATATACTAATATACAGACTCATAATTCAGTCTTACCTGTCCTAGGACAACTTTACTGGTGACAATGAGAATAAGAGCTGCAGTGATCAACATCCTGATTTATTCTCAATCCTCAGATGTACAACGAATGAAGATCAGGTATGAATATATACAGTCAAGAAACTGCAAAAGACAACAAAATACAACATTGTGCTACAATACTAAACTGTGCACACCTTTTCAAGTATTTTTGTAACATTTTGTTGAAAGAGACATTTAATTTTTTTTCTGTGAATATCTAATCAGGAGATTATTACAGGATTTGATAAGTTTAAAAGTGTATGTTGAGATTTAATACCTGTAGGCATGCGCACGAAGAAAGAGTAGCAATGAGGAACAAACTCACACGAGGAACAAACTCAGAGGGTTTTATACTTTTTATAAAGTGGTAGGCGGGTCAGAGGCACCCAGTATTAAGAAAACATCATCAGTTTCTCAGAAAACTGATCAGGTCTCAATATTATTTGAGAATTACATCACAGTTTTTCATCTGTCTGGGTCAGGATGTTTGTAAAGCACAGATAGACTTGTAAAGAGCCAACTGTCAAAATTGTTAGATCTTACAGATCCAAGGTTCAAATCCAGGTCTTGCACTACTGTAGGTCCAGCCTGATCTCACAAGAATTTGTACATATTTTACGAGTTAGCTAATTCCTATGAATTAGTACAAAGTTAATCGTGCAAAAACATATGATCATCTTAAAAAACAATAACGAAACCCTGCCCCTAACCCCAGCGTCACAAGGGTCAAGACAAATCGTTAAAAAATTTACAAATGTGGTCGTACAGATTAATACAAATTATCCAAACTCAGCTGTTTTGTCCTATTTTCTTCCATTGTCGCTTCGGTTTAGGGTTAGATTTACATAAAATGACATCCTTACCCAAACTCAACTCTAACCCTAATGCCAGGCGACAATGGTTTAAAAATCATAAATTATAAAAAAAGAAATCATGAAAAAGTTATAAACCAATACTTAAAGTGATATCCTAACGCAAACACCAAATCTAACCCTAAACTGAAGCGTCAATGGTTTGCAAAAAGGATAATACAGAAATACGTGACAGTGACACGTAAACAGAAATACGTGACATGTTCACGCAAAAAAGGCGGAAAAACGTGTCAGTGTCACGGAAAACACTCACCAAATTACGTGACTATAGGTACATAATTTTGTGATACAGGGTTGCTTTATTAAACGTTGTACATTTTTCAAAGCGCAACAAATTATCTTGGTTCTTGTGCCAGGTGCCAGTACCTAAATTGTATGCTTAATCTCATGTCTCTTCTGTGTTCATCTCCTTGAATTGTGCTGTGTTTTCCTGTTAAAGCACATGGCTTAGGATCTCTGTTTGCTCTTTTATCCTGTGTTTGGAAGCACATGGCCATTGACATTAAGACATTATTATTTGACATTAAGAGAACCATAGGTACATGTGCCACAGGTGTCAAACTACAGCATTATTTTTATTATTTAATTCTCATTCTTACAGGTGAAACAACATTCTTATTAAACTTCTCATACACCAGATCTAATAACTGTTTATGATTTGGGAGGCTCAAAAAAGCATTTAAAAAAGTAGAAAAGAGATAAGTATTATTCATTGAAAGGTACAAGGTTTAACACTTTCTGCATCTGACTATTTCACATGTTAATAAAACATAATGATCAGCTTATTTGGCCTGCTGTCAATACATAGGGGCTATAATGTACTTTGCCACAGGAAATGAACAAGCAACAGTTTCTGTCCGTGGTTTGACAGCTTTGTCTCAGGCACGAATATAACATGAGAAACATTCAAAGGGCTCTATTTTAACGATCTGAAACGCAAGTGCGAAGCGCAACGCGCAAGTGAGTTTGTGGGCGGATCTTGGGCGCTGTTGCTATTTTCCCGGCGTGAGAAATAACTCTTGCGCCGGGCGCAAATCAATAAGGGGTTGGTCTGAAGTAGGTTCATTATTCATAGGTGTGGTTTGGGCGTAACGTCAAATAAACCAATCAGAACGCTAGCCAACATTCCCTTTAAACGCAAGGGCGCAAGTTCCATGGCGGGTTGCTATTATTATGACGGATTTACCAGGCGCACGCCAGGAGCGGTTCACAGCCGAGGAGACCGACGTCCTTGTACGGGGGAATCCCACGCTTGCCAGCATAAATCGGGCACGCCGTGTAACGGGAGGTGGATCTGCCTCAGGACTTGACGCCAGCAGAGGACATCGCTGCGTCCACCCTCACCGCTGAAAGGGTTTGGGGGCTTTGAAATCGGACCCAAGAAACGCAAGCAAGGTCCAACCCCAAAGTACTCTTACAAATCAAGTTCATATACATTAAGGTTTCTTATGAAAACATTTTCTATTATTTACATAAAATAAACGTAATACAGCCACACAACAATGAAAATATTTTAATCGTTATTTGCATGAGAATAAATAAAAACTATCACCACAATGCTCACCACTATGATTCCCCTTATCTCGTGTATTAATATTTTTAAGTGTAACAATTTATGATTTGCAAAAATAACTGTTGCATCTGTGTAGATTAGATAAGCAAAGTGTATGCGCGTTGTGCACGCTATACATTATGGTCAAGCATGCGCCCTTAAAATAGCATAAGTAACCACGCGCAACGCGCCACTGACTTTAGACTAGTTTTTTTTGGTTAGTAGCGCAATTGTTTTTTGAAACTGCAAAATAGCATAAGAGATGGTTTGCGCCGCAACACGCCTCCTTTTTGCGCTGAACCGCCCAGGGAGCGCAAGTTCATTCCCTAGTTTGCTGACGTGCATCTGTGGAGGGAAAAACCCCGCTGTGCGCCGGCGCAAAATACGAATGATACATGCGTCACTGACAAAGTCAATTGCGCTGGGTGCAAGATAGGGCCCAAAGAGTTGAAATACTGTACATTGTAAAAAAAAAAAATGCAGCATGTAGTTAAAACAACTTGATTTTGCAAGTTAATTCAACCTACTATTTTCTTGTTAAAAGTTGACGTAACTTAAATTAAGTTAAACAATTTCAACTTGATTGTATAAGTTTAAAAGTAATATAAAAATATTTGTTGATTCTGCAAAAATGCTGTGTATTTTTTTACAGTGTAGATACAGCGAATCCTTCTGTTTAACAAAAAATAAAACATAACTTGAAAAGTCAGCTCAGCACAGCAACGGTCAATCAACAAATTAAAGTTTGTTTCAATAGCTCTTCAATGTAGGTATGTGGTTTGTAGCAAAGCAGCTTTCCAGAAATATCTCAGTTAATATAAAACAATAAAAGATCAACGATTTATATCATACAAGAATATTACACAAAGTCTTGCAGAGCAAGGTCAGAAAAAAAATGACTGTGTAGAGTAAATTGTGGTGTTTTGAGAATTGAACATGCATGTAAACGTTATTGTAAATGTCAGTAATTGTAGGTCTTAGTTGTTTGCCAAATACTTTATTAAAAACTAATAAAAGTTTACTCTAAATCAAGTCCATGATGGAAAACAGTGCCCTGACACATACTTTACCAAAAGTTAGTTTAAAGCAAGTTACTGTTCACTCAGGTTGCAGAAACCTACTGTAAATCTAGATTTGTGTAACAAAACTAGTGCAAAACTTTATTATTTTAAAAAAGTGCCTCTTCCTCACAAAACAATGTGTCTTTCATCTAACACAGTTTTTTGTAGAAACATAAACTGGGTAGAATATAAAAGAGTAAAATATTTCAATACAAGCATTTCAGTCAAATATAATTTTACAAAAATACCCCTGCTAAAATCCAATAGGGTCCAAAATAACCTGACCATTTCTAGAGTGCAGGTAAAACCAGCTTGATCACGTAAAAGGTGAACAAAACCTCCCTCAAACAAGCTTCTTATAAATCAGCTAAACTGGATATGTGAAGAATCTTCTATGATAATGTGCATTAAGCTCTTGAATATAATTTATGCACAAATACAATTTAACCCATGGAAAAAAAACAACCCAGTTTAAAAATAACCTAATTTCAAAATCGTTTCTGACCATCCTGCATTTCACATTAAAATCAAGCTTACAGTTTTTCTGAATTGCTAAAACACATTTTTTGAAACCATCACTCATTTTCTCAAAACCTTAAACACAAATCCCAATTTTAAACAAAATTCACAGAACCCCTGACTCTTCTAGCAAAATCAAACCATTCCCTCAAAACCATTTCACTTGTACTCAAAATCAAACTAAGCTTTCAAATCATACACACATAAGTCTATAATATAAAACACTACAAGCATCCATTTGACACTACCTTAAAAAATGGAAAACACAACATCCAGGAGATCTGCTTACAGAAAAATACATGTTTATTGTACATAACAACACACTTGACAAATACTGTTAAAAATCTCTATTACTGTAATCACAAGTTTAGTTCAGTGAATATAGTCAATACTTTACTGTAAGTACTGCAAGTAATAGTAAGTTTTCAATATTACTGTAAGCATCACTTGTATTTTGTAAAAAGTCAGCAATCCAACTGCAAATTTTGCCAATTGCATTGTCTCTGGTGTCCTTTTCTTCCTCATACTCTTCATCTGCCTCTCAGACTGTTTCCAATCCACACAATTGGTAAAAAATACCATTTGATAAAAGTGTGTAGAATTTTGAGTTGTTGTGTTTACTCGATGATAACGGTGTTTTAGTTGTGTTCAACTTTTGCCTGCCTGTGTTTAGCATTTATACAACAAGTGCATTGCAGTGTGAAATGTGTGTTTTAGTGAGAAGTTTGTGTTTAGAGTTTTGCAAAAAGAGTGCATGATTTGACAAATGGGTTTAGGCCACTATGAATTTGGTTCAGAGATTGGGGTTTAGTGTTTTAGCAATTCAGAAAAACTGTAAAACACGAACTAAACGTAAAACAAATACTTTATGTTTTTTCCCTAAATATAACATATTATACGCCCACTCTTTCATTTCTTTCCTACACACAAGATTTAGTTGTTGTTTATTTTTTAGTTGCATAAGGATAGGCTATAAACAACAAAAAACTGACCATAGATTAACCTGGAGGATAAACCTTAAGAAACATTTTATATTTTACTGTATGTGGTTTTCAGATACAGTTTTAGAAACGCCTTTGGCTACTTTCATTCATAAAAATCAAATTGTTGATTTCTAATTCAAAACAGTTTTTCTGAATTGCTAAAACACATTTTTTGAAACCATCACTCATTTTCTCAAAACCTTAAACACAAATCCCAATTTTAAACAAAATTCACAGAACCCCTGACTCTGTGAAACAAAATCAAACAATTGCTTCAAAACCATTTCACTTGTACTCAAAATCAAAGCTTTCAAATCATAAACACATAAGTCTATAATATAAATCACTACAAGCATCCATTAGACACTACCTTAAAAAATGGAAAACACAACATCCAGGAGATCTGCTTACAGAAAAATACATGTTTACTGTACATAACAACACACTTGACAAATACTGTTAAAAATCTCTATTACTGTAATCACAAGTTTAGCTCAGTGAATATAGTGAATACTGTAAGTACTGCAAGTAATGGCAAGTTTTCAAAATGACTGTAAGCAGCACTTGTATTTTGTAAAAAGTCAGCAATCCAACTGCAAATTTTGCCAATTGCATCGTCTCTGGTGTCCTTTTCTTCCTCATACTCTTCATCTGCCTCTCAGACTGTTTCCAATTTACACAATTGGTAAAAAATACCATTAGATAAAAGTGTGTAGAATTTTGAGTTGTTGTGTTTACTCGATGATAACGGTGTTTTAGTTGTGTTCAACTTTTGCCTGCCTGTGTTTAGTATTTATAAAACAAGTGCATTGCAGTATAAAATGTGTGTTTTAGTTAGAAATTTGTGTTTAGAATTTTGCAAAAAGAGTGCATGATTTGACAAATGGGTTTAGGCCACTATGAATTTGGTTTAGAGATTGGGGGTTAGTGTTTTAGCAATTCAAAAAAACTGTAATGTTAAATTATTTGGAATGGTTATAATTTTATAGTATGCAGGTTTGTATTAAATATTTGTAATTCAAACATTACTTAAAATAAAGTGTTGTTAAATGATCAGAAAGCCTGTGATGAGAATAAGTATATCATGTGGTAAGAATGGTGAGAGACTATGGTTAACAAGAAGATAAACATACAGGTTCAGCAAAATACACTGACGTGACACATTGACTAAAGAGGAAGGAAAAGGTTTTTGAGGTGTATTTTTTCTTTCCAAAAAATACCTTTTAACATCTGTTTTAATCCTGGTTATTCTAAAGTATCACACTAAAGTATAGATATTCCAGTACTTTATTAATGAAGGTTTACCAGTTACTGCAAAGGTCATCGTAGTTATCTGGTTATCATGTTTGTGTTAACCCTTTATAACAGATATTTTCTGTGGTGCTTTAAAACATCTATCATTGTGCCCATACCAAAGCAAGCTAAAATCACATGCTTAAATGACCGGCCCCCAATTTTTCACCCATCCTCATTGTTTTGAGAGGCTGATCAGACACCATATTTGTAATGCCTGATTCATAAGATCCTCTACAGTTTACCACAAGAGAATGAACAAGTAACAGTTTTTGTTCTCGGTTTGACAGCTTTGACTCAGGCTGTCAGACTTTCAAAATATGCTTTTTAATGTACAGAACAGTGTTGTACCATCATAGCAGGATGTACAACTACACTAAAACAGCATGTGATTGTTGTTATTATTAAGAATGATAAATGATTAAAGATTGATGATAAGAATGCAACACGTACTGTAAAAATAACATTTCGTTAAACAGTTTGCGTGGATGATGCTCGTTTTAGGTTGTTAGAGACATGAATGCCTGCCTCTGTCTGTCTGTCTATCTAACTCAGTAGCATAACAAGCCAACACCGGGCCCCTAAGCAGGATTTTCAAGGTGGGCCCTTTACTACAGCACGTGATGACGTATATAACACTGCTGGTGACGTCGCACCATAATATATGAAAAAACACTGCTGGTGACAACAGACTATAACATAACTTAATGTGCAACTTTGTTCTTTTTTATAAATGTTTGTAATTTCTTGATTTGTTATTAGATTTTAACAGACTATAACATATCAAAAACACTGCTGGTGACGGCGCACCATAACATATGAAAAAACACTGCTTGTGACAACAAAATAACATATAAAAAAACACTGCTAGTGACAATACATTATAACATATCAAAAAGCAATGCTTGTGACGGCGCCATAACATATCAAAAACACTGCTGGTGAAGTGACGGCACACTATAACACATTGTTACTCACTGCTATGACTACACACTTATAGGCCCATGTCTAAAAACATAAAAAAGATGCTCACTTACATTATAGGCTATAGCGTTGCAATATAATTTATATCGGCATTTTCCAGGCTTTCCTCTGTGCAAAGTTGTGTATTAAATCCTTAAGATCCAGATGACGTGCACAGGCACTCTCAATTGAAAGTATAGCAAGTCCAGAGAGACGAGTCTGTCCCATTGAGCTCCTGAGATAGCTTTTTATCATTTTCAGTTTTGAAAAAGACCACTCTGCAGAGGCCCCTGTCACTGGGATGGTCAGAAAAAGCATGAAAACCGAGCAAACCTCCCCGAAACTTGCAGAGATGCAGCTGTTCTCGACGATCAGCATCTTCGTCAGCTGTTGCACTGTTTTCATTTGTGAGATGGGGTCTTTCAAGCATGCATGGAATGATAACAATTGCACTGGGAAATCAGTGGTAATATCATCACTATAAATCTCCACCAGCCTGTTTGCTTGCAAAAACAGTTCATCATCTGTTGCAGTGCAAAGTGTCTCGGGCAGTAGAACTTTAAAAATTGGCAACTGTTGATCGTAAACCGGTGAATCTCTGTGTCAACTGAGAGATGACAATATCAAGGCAGGCATTAAACACATGGAAAGTAAGACTCGGCATCTGTTAAACGTTCATCTTGACACAGCTCATCAAAATGCTCTTTCAGTTTTCTCAGCCGAGTGTTCTCAAATGCCTTGCTCACTCCCCACTTCTCCAAAAGGACCTTCGCTGTTTGTTTTGCATCTTCAAAATGTTCTCGGAACACAGTTAAGTCTCTGATGGCACTGTCCAGTAGCTGGACTGCTGTAGCCAGATCCATGTCTTTGGACTGTAAAAGTTTTGATATCACATTAGTTCGCTCCAGGATTTTGCTTTGAAGGACCACAAGTCCACAAGTTTATTGCCTGTTTCAACGATGCAGCCTCGTCCCGTTCATCTTTCTTTTTGCTTGTCAGTGAAAGTTTTGCCAAAGCCTTCATCACATCATTGTACCGATATCTCAGCGCCGTTACAGCATCGTAACGCGAGGACCATCTAGTCGGGCATAACTTTTTCAGTCTTATGTTGGAGTCATTGTTTGTGTCGTCGCTGTGTGTTTTATTTGAGAGCATTGCCCATCTCTTTATGCTGTGCCCAAAGAACGCATAAATGCGCTCAACAATGTCAAAGAACTGCCTTACTTCTTGTATTTTCACCATTTGTGTCCATAATCACAGAGAAAAATGGAGCTGACCGTATTTCTTCTAGAATGTTATTCTGAGTATGTTTTGCTAGAATTTCGATAAGCTCATTTTGTATCAAAGGGCTCAGGTACTTGATCGAGCGAGCAGGACAGCTAATCAGATCTTTAAGCACAGGGTCGTACATTGGCAGGAGCTCAATGACAGAAAGGAAATTACCATTGTTCATTTCCTCTATTTTTTCCCTATGTCCTCTAAAGGGAATGTTGTTCATAGCTAAAGTGAGTGTAACATTAATCACACGGTGTATTACCTGTCTCCAAAAGCTGGCCTCATGAAGTATGTCCCTCTCCATTTCCTTATCGATAGTTTCATTCTGACGCCAATGGTCGCATGTCACACATGCAGCTTTATGTAGAGTGGATGACTCGTGTTGAAGAATTTTCTTTGATAAATTACGCCAGGTATTTGTTTTCCATGTTGACGTGGCAAAAAGCCAACAGGGCTGGCAGTAGGCTACATCTAGTGTCGGGGAGTAGCACAGCCATGTCCACGGTATCTCCAAACCAGACTTTGTTTTGTTAAGATAATATGCCGTAGTAAAGGAGCGGTTATCCTGTGCGGGATCCCGTGGGAAAGGGCCAGTGGGTTGGCAGGACCCCGTAGATAATATATAATGTTTGGCATTTGTGTCTAGACACTCAAGATAATGACCCATGTCGGTTGGATACTCACGCAAAGAGATATTAGCAGTCATGGCATAGAATCCTCCTCCTCCTCAATGCTGTCCTCGGATGACCCGGAGTTAGCACAGGCCACCAAGACGGCAGCGGGTGTCTTACTCCCCTCTTCAACATTTTCCCTTACATCGATGCTGCTTGATCCACTGGTGATAGCATTAGCCATAGAACTGCAGCTGCTACTGTCAACGGTCGCTGCAGGTGCTTCACTCTCCCCCTCCTGTGCTATCTTTTTAAAGAAACTTCCTATTTTGGGTAATTTACTCATTGCTTTCTCCAATTCCGCTTTTCATTTTCTCTTTCGAAAGCCACTTTTGTGTTTGTAATTTGACGACTCCATATCGACATTCCCCGTATCACGTTCAATGTTATTACTGTTTTGCAAGCAATACGTATTACGCATGTGTATTACACATGTTCAATTACCATATCACACAATCCCCTGGCCCGTCCCAATTCTAAACAAATTACATCAAAATCCATAATTCTTCGTTTCAAACATGTATTTAATGATCAGTAAAATATGTTTTTATCTTAATTACTTTATATGTGTATTTATGTAGTCGGATGACATTCTTAAAGAAGGACACACCATTGAGCAGAAACCTAGCTGTTACAGCCAAAGTGAAAGGCCCGGCCGCGAATAATAGAAAGTAATAGGGGCTCACGGCTGTCAATCACTATCTTCCAGTTGGGTGGGCCCCTGCAACGCTTACCCTGCTTACCGATAGTTACGCCCCTGATCTAACTTACCTATCTATTCTTTGTTTTCTTTCCGTGTATAATGTTTGCTGTATTATAACTGTCTTTGTAAAGCGTCCTTAAGCAAGGGAAAGGCGCAATAGAAATGAAACGTATGATTATTATTATCTTATAGCATTTGCGGGGCATCTACATTTAAAATGTAAAATTTGAACGTGCAACAGGACATGAATGGCCCTTTATTATAAAACTATAAAACAAATACAAAATAAAATTGGATTGAAATTTTAGTGTATGAATCATTTTAGTCGAGAAATAGCTACCCACCAAAAATCCTGACTGCCCCCCAGTCCAGCAAGCCTAGTACCGGGCCTGGCATCCAGTAGGATGTTATAGCAAATTAGTTTCCTAAAGACAGGTATTTTTAATTTACTTATCACATGATTATATTTATATGATAATGAAGTGAACGACTGCTTGCCACATGATTAGCTATAAAAATATTTGGACATATTGAAATATTGATTTGAACGATTTTATTAGCTCATTTTGTATCAAGTCAACATGGCATGAGAGCAGCTAAAGGAAAGTGATACATTGAACATACTGTATACAGTAAGTTACACAAAAAAGTGTTAGCAATGCTCTGTTGCAATAAACACCTCTGAACAGTTCTCAAAAAAAAAAAAAACAAGTAAAACACTAAACTTAACTTTAAGCAGTTAGAGTCTACACAACTGAACCTAGAACTGAATTTTATAGGCGTTTGAGTGTACACAACACAAGGTTATCTGAATTGTGCATTAATGTAAACAATTTTTTTTTTCAAACAGGTTCCCACAAGTTAATTGTTAGCCTATGGCCAGCATAGGAGCTACAGTTAAAGTCATTACATCTTTTCTGATACAAAACCTTGTTGCATACACTTTGTACTGATCTATGATAGTTTTCATGTTTATAACAGCCACAAAGCAACCACATCATTGCTGTTGTGAGCTAACTGTTAAAATATGCTCGTGTATTAATAAATCGTGGGAATAAATTCTTAATTCATGGTCAGGATTTCCTGCATGTTATGTGTGGGGCTCAATAAGAAGTGAAAGTTATATTTAATATAAAAAAGAGAAATGAATGAAGATGTAAAAGTTAGTCAGCCACAGCGACAGACATTTGTGATATATTTGGGACCCGGCTGATGCAACTGCACAGTTTAAGTCATTTCTTATTCCAGAGCTTTCCAACACAAACACAGTCTTACACCAGTCATCCTTCTTGATTTCAGTCACTTTAAACTTTTCATATGGAGGAATCAGTATCTCTTTCTCATCAGAATACTCAGAGTAAATTTCCACAGCAGCGCCATGACAAGTCTTTATTTCAAAACAAGATTCACTTCCAAACTGCTCTGCTTCATCAATCAAAAGAGAGGAGGACGCAAAAAAGACGAAACGAATCTCTTTGTGCAGAACACTTTCATTAAACCTAACACTGGTACCACGATAAGTTAATTTACATCCCTGTTGTGTTTTCTTTAAAATCTGTATTGCTTCTGTCAACAAAAAGTGAAGTGAATACCATGCGTATTTCATGTTTTTGTATTTAAGTTTACCACTCCTAACATCCTGATTGAATTGAGTATATACTGTACGACCAGTGTACACGGAAATGGCAATTAAATGGTTTCTATTTAAGTTTTCTTCTGGTTCAGGGATTTTTCCTTCACTGGTCATCCAAGCAGTTCCAAAGCCTGATATGTTAGCAGTGATTTCTTCAGATAAATATTTTGTCTCCACCAGGTCTGTCATCTTCTCTGTACAACCAGCATACCGGTCATCAACTGAACTCTCTGACATATTTAATAGATATATTGGTGCTTGGGATAGAACCGCTTGTCTGTAATCCTATAGCAATGAGATAAAATAACAATAATAAATTCATTTCATTCGTTATCATGATGATCATAAAGTAATATATCAATTCATAATTCAATCTTACCCATCCTAGGACAACTTCACTGGTGATAATGAAAATAAGAGCTGCAGTGGTCAACATCCTGATTTAGTCTGAATTCTTAGATGAACGGCAAATGGAAATCAGGTATGGATATAATATAGTGAAAAATGTGCAAGACAAAAATTGTGTTAAATAACCATTTTTACTAGATAACAATCATACAGTATTTTTTCACCTCAAACATAGCAAGGCATCCTTTGTGAGACAAAAACATTTACAGTAACAAACCTTTCCAGATGTTGGGACCTTCAGGTGATTTTTGTTCCAGTGTTTGATGAATGGAGAAACAAGTTTCAAAGTATCCAAGTTATGGTTCAGTAAAGAAATTATGGGGAAATTGTTGGAAATAATGTTGAGATCACATCTGCAGAGTGCCAATGAGGAACAGACTAAGAGGGTTTTTTATGTGAAAGTAGTAGGCGGGTCAAAGGTTCCTAAAAAAACTCAATCCATCTTAATATTAAATAGACTTTCCATAGTTGGCATTATTAACATCTAAGAATCCTGTCACACAGTTTGTCATGTTTGCGATGCACAGATTAATCTGTTTAAGCTTGACACCATAAGTAGCTTACATGTGCCTTTAATGTGCCACAGGTGTCAAAGAGCACAGACACAAAACTACAATACTACCTTATTTCATTTCTCATACACCAGATCTAATAATAATTTTCATCACAAAAAAAACATTTTAAATCATCTGTATCAAATCATGATTTCTCATACAGAGCCTTATATTAATGAGAGGAAATTGGTATTTTGAGAATTAAACATATATTGCCAATTTTTCAGTTGATAACTAGGGACAATATGCTACGTATACTAAGTGATTAAATCTTATTGAAAAGGTTTATTTAATTATTGTATTTGGGGTGAAATGCATGCAAATAATTAGGTGATATTGTGTTTTTAAATATCGTTTAAAAAGCACTGAAGAGGGCAAACATTGAAACATACAAAAGTCCATTTCAACAATTTACCGTAGTTTTCTTCATTTAATGGTCATATTGTTTAACACCCATAGACAGCTGTAAAGAAAACAGTGATCCAAGTACAGCTAAAATAGTGAAAGACTCATTTCAGTAACTTAAGTCAAAAATAAAGTCAAAAGCAATTATATTTGGTGTGCAACAGTTTAAATAAAAAGGTGATAATCTGTAATAGGCTTACTGTTGAATTGTGCAGAATGGACATGTATATGATTTGTATCAAACATAATTTTATCAGAACTGTATTTTAATAAAATCTTGGTAACTTGTCAACTTACAGGACGAAACGGGTGCAATGCACAGCTATACATGATGAGGAAGGGAAACTACTTAAGAAATTGGTGTTAAATTGGGCGTTTATTCTGAGAAAACACATGCTGAGTATTATGTGATGAGAAGTTTGCATTTGATAAAGTGATCGTTAGAGTTCGCCAAAGACTACAATGATTGGTGAAACAGTCATGCATTTAATGGTTAACTTGAAATTGACACTGTCCTTGTGCATAGTCCATGGCTTTATTGTTGCATTACATATAATAAACATAACATTCATTCAAAGTAAAATATTTTAAAGTGGTGCATTTCTCCATTACTGTGGTAAGACTACATTAAACAAGGTTAGAACTAGGTGTAGTACATCATTTAACTGGGATAAACTTGTCTGGTCACAGTATATCACTTATGTTTAAAATGGCCCGTATTGATGCATAGGCACGTCCCTTACTGGATCAGACTCCAGTGAGTCAACATGTTCTGTTGTCAAATAAAAACCAACACTTCTCAGATCAAGACAGTATGATAATAATCCTTTATTCTTCAGGTTATGTTATTATGTGATATAAATATTACCCGTCAAACAATTAAACATCAAGTCAGCATTCCAACAGTATTACATCATTAGTCTGAATAAAGCAGGCGAGAGACAAGAAGAAAATCAACACAACAAAATTAAATTCTTCAGGAAGGAGAACTGATTCCCGTCAGACATTTCAACACACTGAAGATTACTGAAACAGAAGCAGCGTTCAGAAATAAACTTGCTGTTGCATCTGTGCCCTTGTAGGGAAGCCCTGATAAGTTATATATTAAACTTTATAAATGATATATTAAGTGGGGAATCTTTGATGCAATGAGCAGTCAGCCCTATTTTAGTGCACTGATAAAAATAAAGGCACAATCCCTATTGCTATATAGAAAATATTAGATTTACGAGCATTTAATCAAGTATTATGAAGTATTAGTATATTTATTGATTCAATCTTTTCTCTAAAAAAAGATGCCACTATAAACTCATGATGATATTGAATTTTTCATTTAAATCAAAGTATTAAAAATACTGTACATGCTTTACATATGATTAATCATTTAATCTTAAAAGTCATTTTAAGTTTTTTATGGATAGCCTATAATGAATTTAAAATATTAAACATTTCATTTTATTCTCGAATACTGATTGTTGCTAGTTACTGTTTTTATGTTTGATAGTTTTAAATTATGATGTTAGATTTATTATTTTGGTTTATCTCACCTTTCGCCCTTTCTTTTCACAGTGTCATTAACTTCATTTTTATTTCCAAAAAAAGTGTAGCGAAACTAAAAACAAAACCTGAAATTCCTATTTTTTGTATTATCTACAGAGTGTATATAACTGTAGATTGCTATCTGGGAGTGTTAATAAAGAGGACCACCATGTGAAGCAAACTACTTGCTTTATATGTATTTTTGGTTAGGTATGTATCAGGGTCAGAAACCACATTTGTCCCCTGGAATAAATTTTTTGGGGCCATTTATTGATTTTATATTTTTTCTAACCATATAAATAAAAAATAGTTTAATAGAATGGATAAAAATTATATGTATTTATTCTCATCACAAATGTATTCACAAAAGAAACCCCTTCTATAACATTTAATACGTGGATTTATTGGTTTTGGTCATTAAATGACAAATATAAATATAGACACAAAATCAACCATTTAATTTATAAACAATATTGAGCTGTTATTAGTATTAGCCAATAATTATATTTACATGCATGTTTAATTCTAAAAAAAATACCACGCAATTAAATCTATGATTTTTATAACACTTGCCTTCATACTTCTGTTTATTTTATTCTTTGTTCATCTGAGGATTCAGACTAAATCAGGATGTTGACCAATGCAGCTCTTATTCTCATTGTCACCCAGTGAAAATGCAGGAGATAGTGTTTTTAAAACATAAAAAATAGGCTCCACATGGTAAAAGCAATTGCATGTTCATGTATTCCTACAGTACAGTACACTAAATTAAAGTTAAAATGTAATAAAAATATACATAGTATTCATCATGCACATAGTATCACACACATAGTCCTTCACTTGGATTCAAATAACCTGATGTGGCCCTTGAATCAAAAGGTTTGCCCACCCGTGCTTCACATCTTTATTCATTTGTCTTTGTGTTGCTTTCTGTATTAACATCTGAGAAATTTATCCTGATGCTTTTGTTAAATCTTCAATCAGGTAAAGTACAATCTGTAACTTTTCTTGGTTAAAAATAAACAATTATTGAGATTACCCTGTATATTCTTTTTATAACATATTAACTTCAGCTTACTTATTAATCTACATTACTTTTCTTAAAGGTGACATAGAATGATTGAACGGGGTATTTATCCTTGTTCTGTGATGTGACATGTAGACAAAAATGTTTCTTTTGGGTCTGTAATGCCTTAGAAGCTTCCTAAAAACCTCTCTCAGATAGCTCTATTAGGGTGTGGGATTTTAAACAAGTGGTTTTGCACCTATTTGGCTCCCCCTACTGGCTTAACTTGCAATCTCATTACTGATTGGCTGATTTTGCTGCCACTCAAAAAATGTAGCCAATTATTTTAAAGTGGAGGGGCAGTGAGATGCCTGTGATGTCATAAGCATCAGTTTTTCAGATTGGGCCGTTTTCTGGCTGACATTTCTAAAAGAGGAATTTCTATGAGACTGAGATGTTTAGCATGTCTAACACTTTTTGTATGTTCGTGAATGCGGGTAGACTACCATTATTCAACAAAGACAAAGTAAAAATGTTTTTTCATTCTCTGTCCCCTTTAATGTTTAATTAAATGTTGAATGCTGTACTGTCTTCACAAGTATAGATAAGGGAATGCCTTAATATCAAAGTTTTATTGTGAATTTTGCACCATGCTGTTATACTCCAGATATACACTCAATGTAGGCTACAAACCAGATATTAAGCTTTGTTTTTGCACAGGCCTACTAAGGGTTAATGGTGCCACATGGTGATCAACAGTAAAAATGACAAATTTTATCTCTTTGCAAAAGGAAAAACCAACAACATTTATCAGTCTATATATGAGGAACTCAGATGCAAAAGCCGCTAAATGTCACCTTCGTCAAAAATGAGAACGATATTAGCTGAATGCTCTCAAACGATATACAAAAGATCCAAAGTAAACTTTGACGGGAGTTATCATCTCCAACGTAAATCTCTTTTCTTGGACTACAACAAACACACGGATTGTAGGCAACAGTTTACTTCAAGTTAACTCCTGTCAGCATTCCATTGTGAGCTAATCTTACAAACATGATGAGGAGCATCACATTTACGTCAGAGGTTTTCAGGCCAATCACAATGTACAGATTAGCTGGCCAATCAGGGACACAGTACATTTTAATTCGAAAATTGTTTTGTACAAAATCGGTGTGTTTCAGGAAGAAAGGGATATTTGGAGCTACAAAAATTTACGGTATGTGGAAAATAATGTGTTTTTTAACCACAACCCACATGAACACATTGTATTATAATACACAAAATAACATTGTTTTTAGCAAAAAAAATCCACTTTAAATGCACACTATGTAAAAAGTTGCATGTGTAAATGATTAAAAGAGAAATAGAGGTTAATAAAAAAAATGAAAAGTTCAGTTTTCTTGTAAATGAGCCTTTTTAATCAGACTCTTGATGTTTTCTGCCAACAAAACAGTATTTTTAAAAAGCCTAAGGCTGGGATCAAGTGGATTTGAAACAAAAGTATTTGATGAACGTATACGTGCAGAGAGCATTGGTTTAATATCATTGTCTCATTTTTAAAGGAGCATCTGAGCTCAATATTGATAATATTAAGCATGAGTTACTGAATTGCCGCCTTTTTCTCTTCTGGTCTTTAATTTAATTTAAGCATAAGTCACATTAACAGATCCAGAAATAACATCTGAAAAAAATAATGCAGAAACTGAATAAAGATACTAAGTGATGTGTATTGTTTTTATATTTTAGTTTATCTCACCTTGACCTCCTCCTTTCTTTAGTACAAAATGTGCCCACCTGTTATTTCCTAAAAATGACAAGAATTGGAAAACTTTATTATAAACAACTCAACATTACATATGAACTGTTTGTAGATCTGTTCAATAAAGCAACAGAAAGCCACATCTGTGATTCAGCATGTTATTGAAGCATTATATTACTTTAAGCAACCTGTTGATCATGAGGTTTTGTTTTACCTTTCTTCTATTTTTTTCTTTTTCTTAATTTCTTTCTGAGGTTTCAGTTCAATTTCAGCATAGGTGTGATCAGCTGATTCACTTTCATTGTCTACAATGAAGAATAAATAAAATTATGTTTTTAGTTTTACTCTTCTAGTTGTTTCGTTATTTGCTCTTGAGTTTGTTTTTCTTGGAGTTGATCTGTGAATACATGGCATCACTGTGGACGGCCTGAGTCACTGAAAAAGGAAAACTATTCGAACCTAAAAATTATTTTAATTTTATGAGATGAACAACATTAAATGACATCAATACCTTACCTGTGCTTGTGTCTTTATTGTTTGCTGTATTAAGAGAGTCATAAAGATGAGAATCTCCTGTAATGAATAAAATAAGAAATACGATTTTGAAAGACAATGTGTCAAAGCTTTTTGTCTTGTGAAGCCTTCATAGAAATATTGTTTAAGCATATAAATGCATGTGGTTTTTCCCATGCCAAACACTCCAGTACCATACTAAGCTGTTCTGCGTTGTTGCTAGGGTGTTGCTATGAGTGTTTCTAGCTTGTTGCTATGCAGTTACTAGGGTGGTGGAAATATTGTGGAAATGGGTTGGTAGGCTAGTGCTTTGTGTCCCTCTCTGCTATTATAGTTTATCAATATGGCGGAACGACAGGGAAGCCTCCTTGGACTTACCCGTTCAATGTAAGTAAAGAGAAGAAATTCTTAGCTTACAAAGATCTTGTTATGTTCACTCAATGCTGTACGGATAGGCTATAGATAATAATGAGCTCAGCAAGTTTGTTGGAAAGTTGTTGTGAATTCTTGTCAAAACAGATGTTTTTGAACTATTCTGTGTATATGTGTATGTATTGGTACGCGCACTTGTGCGTCTGTGCATTTCGGATCTGTCAGTCAGCGAGAGTCTTGTCGATCTTAATAACTTTTTAACATAAATCAGGTCACAAACTTTATCTCTCTTAATAACTCTTTAAACATCAAACAAGTCCTGCATTTTATTTTAAAATTCTTACATGTTTTTAAACCAAAACCAAAATGTCAGACATAAATATAACCGGAAACCAAAGCAACAATGGAAAGAAAATAGGACAAAACAGTTGAGTAACCAATACGTGACAGTGACACGTAAACAGAAATGCCTGAAATGTTCACGCAAAAAGGCGGAAAACTGTGTCAGTGTCATGCAAAAGACTCACAAATGTACGTGACTATAGGTACGTAATTTCGTGATGCTGGGTTGACTGATCATACGAATGAATGTACAGTAAACTGACCAAACTGCAGTGGAGTGTAAACATCTTCAGTCTGTTTCTGATCTGATGTCTGACTGATGTTCTGCTGTTGACTGACAGCTGAGGGAGACTGAGAGAGTTTTTTGTTCTTGTAGCACCACAGCAGGAACAAGATAAAGATCAAAAACATGAAGCTCAGTCCAAGACACAGACCAACAATAAGACCAAGAGATGAAGATCCTGCGGCTGGAAAAGCAGAGATACATCCTTATATAACCTTATATTACTCATGAGGCAATGGTAAATATTATTTATAACAGAGGAGAGCAAATGATGACAAAAATATTTTTGACATTAGAAATTTCTTACAACCCATAACAGACTGTCAGATTAGAGTCTATAATGACTGAGATCAATGGCATCTGAAAATTAATGTCGTCTCTCACCTGTAACATTTATCCACAGTCCATCACTGTAGTCTGTGTAATAGTCTGGTTTTCCTCTTCCAGCTCTACACCAGTACTGACCTCCATCTGAAACTTTAACACTGTGGATTGTGTAAGAGTTTGTTTGTGTTGTCGTCTTCTCAGTGTTTTGTGTGTTGTTGTACCAGTAAAACTTCCATCCAGTAGACTGACCAATGTCACACTTCAGAGTCACTGTGTTACCTGTCAGTACAGATCCTTCACTATCTGATCTGAGTTTAGGTTTTGGTTTTGATCCTGCAGGAGAAGAAAACACAGAGTCTCTGTAACACTCAGAGTTAAACACTTCAGATGTGTCTTTACTGTATATCACAGATATCTGCAGTCACTTTATTGATCCTCTATCTCACACTTCAGTCTCTGTACACTGATGTTTCTTTTTGCATTGGAAAAGTTAAAGGTAGCTTTTGGTATATTCAACTTTCAATACAGTTGCCTTATAAAATATTTATATTTTATTTAATAATAATAAGATTTTGTTGTATATGTTGTATAGGTCAGGTCCCTCTTGTAGAAGTAATTTTAATCCTGAGTATATAACCTGGTAAACTACAGGTTGAAAAAACTACAGGTTTGTCATGATGAGTTAAATATGACTGTGTATTGTGAATGATGATAAACAGACTCACCTGATACTGTCAGTGTAACTGCATTACTGATGTGTGAGTATCGTGATCCTCTGGTCTCTGTTCCTTTACAGGTGTATTTACCTGCGTCAGACTCAGTAACAGATCTGAATGTGTAATGCTGGGGTTTATATTGCTGGATGATTGAATCTTTATTCCAGCTGTACTGCCAGCTGCTGACTCCTCCTCCATTGATGACACATCTGAGATTGACAGTTTCTCCTCTGAATACATGATCATCAGGCCAAACAGACACTTGAGGTGTTGGTCTTTCTGTACAATGACAACAATTCACATTGAAAATAATGTCAAATAAACACTTTATTGCAAACTGTGTTGGGTGTAACTAGTTACTAAGTAATTAGTTATTGTAATTTAATTAACTAGGTAAGGGATTACTCTTATTTTTTCCAGTAATTTAATTACAGTTAATTCTGATGTAATTCATGGACTATATAACAATTATATATAATGCAATAGTGGATTTAACATCAACATGTAAGGTCTAATGTTTAAAGGCATGTTTTTATGAATCCTTCTGTCAGGATCTTGCCTTGTCTTAGTTTCTAGTTCACTGTGACAGGGTTCTGACAGTATGTTTTGTGCGAAGGCATGTGACCTTTTTTACTGGGCCATGTGCTTTCCCTGTCTCGTCTATGACCCCACCCCCTCGTCTCCTCATTAAGTATCCTTGTTATTGTTTGATCCTTATCACCTGTTCCCCTCTTGATTTCCTTCCTTATGTTTACTGTCCTGTGCTCATTCGTTTTGTATTTGCCTGGATGTAGTCAGGCTAAATCTAGTCTAGTGTTCAAGTCTATTGTTTAGTCAAATCTAGTTTAGTGTTAAGTCTGTCCAGTGTCTCAGTATCTTGTTTAATGTGGTTTGCCCCCTAATGGGCTTTGTTTTCTTGTTTTGTCTTGTGAAATAAAGTGTTTGAAATCCCCGAATCGTCTCACTTGGGTTAAGTAATGCGAAGTCTGATTCATTTCCGCGAAACGGCTCTTTTCGGTTCAAAAAGCTGATTCACCGGTTCCTGATGTAATCAAGAAATGACATCACTACACATTTATTTTCTAACTACTTGTATCAATGAAACATTCAAATAAAGTTGTTTGTGTCAACACATTAAAACATTCAAATAAAAAGTTGTTTTTGTGAAGACATAGCTGATTTATTATTAAGCAGTATTGAGTAGTATTTTTGTGTACTTTTACTTTTTTGAGTAGTTTTTAAAATCTGTACTTTTACTTAAGTATGTTTGGTTTAAAGTATTTTACTTCGCTACATTTTAAATCATATCCGTTACTGAGTAAAAAAATATGTAAAAAAGCAAGGTGAAAAGACGCGCAACGGATGATTGATGGGCGGGGGAACGCGCAAAAAGAACCATGGAGACGGACGAGACAGGCTCGCGCTAATGTAGACCCGCCTCAGTTCAAATCTTATGAAAGAAACCCATGGTCATATTTAAGCGACCACTTTCCACTGACCCGAAGCGAGTGTTTCATTTCTATGAAAGGTAGGATTCATGCTCTTGAGTACGAAATTGCCGACCAGGTTTTTACCGCTCATTTGCACAACGAGTTCTTAATACCATGCGCATTATCTTTCGAGGTCTAGCAGCTTCGCGTCAAGTCAAACACAACTTCAGAACGTCCTCGAGAATGGGCAGGTCGAGAGAGAGAGAGAGAGAGAGAGAGAGAGAGAGAGAGAGAGAGAGAGAGAAGAATAAAGGTCTGACATCAGGTACCCAGGTCAGGGAAGCTAGAAGACAATAAACGTGTCAAAAGTATATAGCCATGGCATTCATCTCATTATATGCTCATTTAAACTATATATAGTTTAATAAAATAATGTATGTTACCAGCAATACATTAATTACAACCTTGATTGTATTTACTAGCTGCTGACCACCTTCAAAAGTGCATAACTCACATGTAAAAATCATTAAACAATTCCATAAATGTTTCTTAGTTTAAAAAAGCTTTTTATTTTATTAACTTTTTGTTATTGCACTTTAATATTAAAGATGTTCCTACAATTAAAAACAACTAGTTTGAGATTTATATTCCCTTGTCGTTTTTTAACTATACTAGAATCCTCCACCTCTCCCCGCTGAGTAAAGTTAAAATTACTTACTTTTTACTTTTACTTGAGTAGATTTTTAGACCAGTAACTTTACTTTTACTTAAGTAAAAAATTATTAAAGTAACTTTACTTTTACTTGAGTACAATATTTTATTACTCTTTCCACCTCTGGTATTAAGTTAGTAATGTTTGTGGTCACAGTTTCAATCGTGGATTGTAAATGCCAGATATAATTGACCAGTTTTGCAACTTGGATAAGATTCCTAAAAGACACTGATGCACAATTGTGGATGTGTTCTACATATATAAAGAATTAATAAACTTGTATTTTAAACTCATTGGTTTTCCTTAAACAACAAAAATATGATTTGCATGCAAAATAAATCATACTAAAACTAAAGCTTTTTAATAAAACAAAGCATATCAAGAAACGAATAAAACAAGAAACTTCGCACATCAGGCTCGTTCAAATCCTCAGTGATACACGCGCAGTGTCAGCAACTCATTCGTCAGAATCGTCGGCAATCCTCGTCTTGGCAATCATCAACAAACTTTGTTCGGTTCTTTTTGAGTACAACGTGCTATTTCGGCTGTGCGCCCTGCGTCATCAACCCAAAACCTATGCCCAAAAGTAAGTTCGATTCAGGTCGATTTGTGATCCGGCTTGACCTGTTACTTCATGAGAACTGGCTGAAAAGTTCTGCCTCATATCCCTGACACCTTCTCACTTTAAATATTTTGGTAAGTTAAAGATGCAATTTGTATTTATGCGCCACTAGATGGTGCCAGATCAAATCAATAACAATGATGTTGTTTACTGACGCTCTGAAGCAGCGTGGAATTATGGGATTTGTAGTCTTTAACTCAACCGCTGATGGCCATCAATCAGACGCGAACGAGAAATCACGTTGACGGATAAGGTAATCAAGTCTTATAAATGTTGCGTTTGATGACATCGTTTATTTCATTATGTAAGTTTAAATGTGATGTTCAAAACGAAATTTTTAGTCATAGATGTTACAGTATTAGTCCAAATTCAATGGTTAACACAGCACAGAATTAAGTTTTCAACTTACAATCTACAATGATTTTTCACATAATGTATTGACAGTACAAATCTTATTGTGAAGTGTCTTAAAATGACCATTTATATTGCTGTACAATACCTTTTGATGTGCATATCGTCCGCGGGAAGACACGCTGATTACAATCTACACACTAATGTTGTGATCAATATAATAGCATACGTTTTTTGAAGGGTTACGAATCAAAACAACTCACCCATCGCGTAAAACACAAGCAGGATCAGAATCTCGGTCTAGTTAAATGTTGCCGCGAAGCTCTCTCCATCCAGATAATGCAACAACAAATTGATCCTCTCTCGTTTTGTTCAAAACTCTTCTTTGGTCGTTTGGTTGGCCCATACGCTTACAGGAGCTGTCTTTGCTGACACAACGAGCGGCAGACGGTAAAAAGTTGTCCAAAAGTCCATAAGCAAGCGTGTAGCTCGACAGGCGCTAACGCATAGTTCCGCATTTGTCCAGGACTCTGGCTCGCTGCGTCCGAAAACTCAAGGCAGTAACTTGTTGCCTCGCTGCCTCATGAGGACATGACTTCGGAGGCATGAACGCAGCTCAGAGAAAGGCTTTCAGACGCACTTCAAAGGCGGTGTGTTTGAAATATAAACAGAGAGCGCCTTTGTGATAACTAATCACATATTTGAATACTAATTTCTCGCTAGAAATGCAATTAAAATGTGTAAAAAGTGAAAATATACGTTTATTTACACTAAATTTGTGCTCCAGTCGCTTCCTTGGCCGCCATTTTATTTTTTCGAACTCGACCACTGTTGTCATGTCGTTTTTACGTCAGTAAAGGCGGTGACAAAGGGTCACATGGATATTAACGTCATTGACAGGAGACTGCACTGCCCCGTGTCAATGTTTTGAATGGCAATTTTCTCACGATTTACAAGTAGTTGAAAACATTACATATATTGATAGTTATCAGCTGGACAAAATATATAACACTGACCTAGGGGTTTTTGGACATTTGACTGCAAATATTTTACAAATTGCACCTTTAATAAGAATAAAGGTAATAGTTTACAATTCTCACTGGTTGGTTATTAGCATTAATATTACTAAGATGTTGGCTGTTTATTAGTACTTAAATAGCACATATTAATGTCTTATTCTGCAAAACCTTATTCTACATCCTTAACCCTCTCCATTTCTACCAATACTTAAAATTAAAACTACTTTAATAAGCAATATTTGGGGTATATTTAGGCAAAAGTAGTTAATAGTGAGAATTGGACCCTAAAGTGGGACTGGAATAATTTATGTATGTTTATATGATTTATTCAAGCCATTTCAAGCCTATCTTTCTATCATTTACTTTATAGTATTAATAAAGTTTTTTGTAATAACTAATCAAATACTTTTTGGAGAGAGTAATTTGTACAGTAATCTAATTACATGATTGATTATGTAATTAGTAAATCTTCTTCTGGCTCTGCACCAGTAATCTCCTCCATCAGAGACTTGCAAAGATCTGATTGTTTTAGTTCCAGTAGTTTCAGTGGATTCAGTGTTTGGAGGGTTTATGAAGATAAACTCCCATTCAGTGGACTGATGAACCTTACAGATCAGAGTAACTGTGTCTCCAATGAACACAGACGTCTGTGGCACCACAGTCAGAGTTGGTTTTAAATCTGTCAATACAAATCGATTAGATTTGTCAGATTTATTTTAAAGGACAAGTTCGGTATTTTATACTTAAAGCCCTGTTATCAGATGTTTATGATGAAATAGAACAGTTTTGACTGAAATTTGGACATATGATGCTGGCCCGAGAGTTTTCGGATGTTTCTTCCTCCCACCTCTGTAATGGCTCTATAGGTGCACAGGAACAATCCTTCCTAAAATGGATTAAACTTTCGTTCACAAAGACTTGAAAATCACCGAGTGGTCAGGGGTGTTCACTGATATGCTCACACAAAAATCGCTGCAAAAGATGCTTTCCAACAGGTGTTTTAGCATAGTTTTGTCCAACTCCATTAACTTGTATTAGATGTGCTGTGAGGTACGGAATTACTCCACACCGGGAACGTTGTTTGTATTTCTGCAATTGGCAAAGGCGGATTATCACCACCAACTGGGCTGGAGTGTCCATTATTCAAGCTCTCAGCAGAAGAATGTACAGGCGTTTGGGAAAATAGGTCCACAAGTTTACAACGAATGGTAAAACACCTGTTGGAAAGCATCTTTTGCAGCGATTTTTGTGTGAGCATATCAGTGAACACCCCTGACCACTCGGTGAGTTTCACGTCTTTGTAAACGAAAGTTTAATGCATTTTAGGAAGGATTGTTCCAGTGCACCATTAAACCCATTGTAGAGGTGGGAGGTGAAACACAAACACCCGAAAATTCTCGGGGCAGCCGCATATGTCGAAATTTCAGTCAAAACCGTTCTATTTCATCATAAACAATCTGAAAACAGGGCTTTAAGTGTAAAATACCGAACTTGTCCTTTAACAAGATTTTGTTACTGTAACTGTTAAATCATCATTAGTGCATTTATATTTTACAGATAAAACCCACAGATAATCCACATTGGGGATTTTTATATTTAAAGATATACAATAAAATTTAATTATAATAAAATATTAAAGGCGTTTAAGAATCCATTATTACAATATGTTACATTGTTCTCTGATATCTACATAGAAGTTAGTGACTTAATAACTCTAGGTGCAAAAATTATCCAGACACAGTTTTTCATGTCCATTTTCAACCCTAGGATTTGTCCCCAGAATGAAATGGTCTATTATTTCCTTATTTGAAAAGGCCATGAATAATAATGTTGAGCTCTGATTGGCTGTTTCTCAGAGCGGCTCATTTTAGTAACTGTGTGTGTAAACAGGCCTTATGTTTGAGCATATCAGACACAGATAAAGATTTTGAGGAATAATAAATTATTTGGAGATTGGAAATGGATGTTTCTGAGTGGTAAGTTTGTATTTTTTTAGTTTGGATGTGCAAAACATAACTGTAACGTCAATAGTAGAACTTCAGCATAACCGCTAGCATATAGCATTAGCTAGAATATAGCATTAGCTAGCATATAGTGCTAACTCAGCAGTCACAACTTTTTTTTAGCATTGTAACAACATTGTAACCAATTTAATGTATAATTTAATGTTGTCTTATTAACTTCTGCATCAGACAATGATTGTTCACGAATGCACCTTGTTTATATTTGTAATACCTTGATTATGCATAAGAGAGCCAATAAGTATTTAAAAGCAATGCTCTAACATGATGTCCTGGAACATGATATGCATAATGTGTGTTCAAATTTATGTGGCGCAGTGAAATGAGATGAGGAAATTACATGTAAAGGGCGATTTATAGTCGTGTGTAGGTCCTACGCCGTAGCTACGGCTATCCGTAGCCTGTGCGTACGCGCACCTCACAAATTTTTAACAGCGCGTCAGATCTACACGGACCGCAAGCGCTGTGATTGGTCCACCAGAACCCCTCCC
This sequence comes from Misgurnus mizolepis, assembly GCA_025389145.1. NCBI lineage: Eukaryota > Metazoa > Chordata > Actinopteri > Cypriniformes > Cobitidae > Misgurnus > Misgurnus mizolepis. Next base: position 34,282,189 of record JAIFKI010000008.1, on the reverse strand, counting down.
GTCAGGTAAAAAAAACTGCGTCATAGGTATTTCCGTTTGTGATGGTGAAAACAAAGATGAGCCAAGTTGAGGAGTGATTTAACTCAAACTGCATCAAAAGTCGCTGTTTATTTACTTCCATCATTGCTGGTCTTCTCAAATTATACACAACAAGTTGCTGTTTCTTCTTCGTTTGTGGGTTAACTTGCTTAGCTTCTTCTTCTGTGACGACTTCTGCTGCTACTGTGGTTACACGCGTGATTACTGCCTACCAGCGGCCTGCGGGTGTGTTTGCACGTCGACGTGGACGGTGACGCAAAAGTATAAATGAAAACCGACGCGGAACCTACGCCGTCGCGGCTACGCCGTAGGACCTATGCACGACTATAAATCGCCCTTAAGAGAGTACTGTAAGAGAGAGAGAGAGAGAGAGAGAGAGACAGAGAGAGAGAGAGAGAGAGAGAGAGAGAGAGAGATTCAAAGCATACAAAGCAACATCAATTTATAAAGATATAGAGATGATAAAGACACTAAGCTATTGTCATATCCTACCCAGTCTCACAAAATTATGTACCTACACTGTTAGATGTTGCTGTAGATTTAGCAGTACATTAATGTAAAAATCCACAGTACTATACTGTATGTGTACATTACAGTAAAGTACTGCAGTTCATAGTGCATTCTGGGTAAATTTGTTTGAGCGGGAAAATTTTATGATGTAACCTTGCTGTAGCCATTGCTGTAATGTGCCATGCAATAATACAGTGTTAGTGTAATCAAGTGCGCCAACGTCAAATCACACAGACAGAGAGAGCACAACTCCTGGCTGCACCTGAAGGAGGACAATTGATTTCTGTCAGTTCGGTAAGTTTGGTTAAGTTTCTGTTTCATGAAAACTTATTTTTTAGTATAAGAATTTTGTCAATAGTTTGTCATATTGTTTTAAACGTGCAATGAGTGAGAAAATGGTCGCCACGCCAACAAAGTTTTAATCTCCCTCAAAAAGTATTACACAGATGCCTACCGCTGCTTTAACTCGCTTTACACCTTTATTAATGAATATAGGGTTGTTTTAACTAAATTATAACGGTTTTGGTGAGTTTATATTTGTTGAAAGTGCGGTGACAATGAAACTATTTTTAACAAAATGGACAAAGACAACCCGCCAGCGCGGTCTTGCGGTCCCAGCATATGGTCGTTTATCTCCGTGTTTTATCTGTTCAGTTAGCGGTAGAGAGAAGTGTTAAGTTTGACTGTTTGGCAAGGCTGACTCGTAGATTAACGTTAGCTGTGCACGTGAAAAAGCACAGTTTCATATATCAATCATTAATCTGTATTTGCGTCTTTTTCAAATGTGAAAAGTTGGATATAAGAATATCAACATCAACAGACAGGACTCGACACGCCGTAAACTTAATATTCAACACAGCAGACTGTAGTAACCAACTCCTCCACAGAAGTGAAACCAAGAAACCTCATATTCAACTGGATATATGCATTGCAGTTGTAACTGCGGCCAAATATCATTCATTATCAGATGAATGAAAATAATTGCAGCGCTTATCGTTATCATAACGGTGTATCAGCAAAAGCAAAGCATATCTTCTTTAAAGCGTTTTACACACCCAGTTGTCCGATACATTTTGTATGGCATATTATTTCCACCACTTCAGATGCATTACATGCAATATAAGTTTCCAAAACACCTCAAATCAATGCACAAAAGGAGAATGGGCTCCGCATTTACGTAATAGCATGACAGGTACCTTTGTCTTCTCGTCTGTCATCTGATCCTTCATCTCTGGATATAAAATAGTCCATTATAACATCGTGTAGGCATCAACAGGATTGCTCAAATTGCGGCGATCATGTTAATCCTTAAAGTGAGCAGCTACTAACTTTGTAAATAAAAAAACTTTGCGTGAAATAGCGTGTTACACCGCCGCCGGTCCGAGTTAAACATTTAAGAGGCAGGCTTTTTACCTTGTCACTATAAATCGCTATTTTCTGCACTAAACGAGATATTTTAAGAGATTTTCTGTAGACAAGATGTTAGAATAATAATTTAATAAAAACCCAATTCTGACAAAAGTTTGACTTATTTAGTTATTTTTCTGAAAATCTTATTCGACGGGTATTTCCCGAATGCATCATATAATAAACAGAATGCTTTCAAAATGTCAGCCAGTAACACATTATATCTTTTTGTTACAGCTCTAACGTTACAGTTTGCTCCACTTTGCTCTGTGGTTTATATGTTTTCTGTAAGTATTGACCACATTTATATATAACCATAGACTGTAAAAAAAATAACACTCACATGTATTTTTTCGACTGCAATATTAAATGCTTTCACGTCACATGTAAAAGTACACAGGAAAGTTGCTGATCACTTTTTATTTGTAGTTTACCTGATTGTCCTTGCACTTTTCAGGAGTTAAGGCAGATGTGGAGGCACACGGTTGACACCAGACACACACCAAGCACATTAAGTTCGGTAAGTTTGCACTTTACCACTACAGTTTCTTTAAATACCCATGTATACACTCATGCACAATTCCCACACGCAACACTGTCACACGACCACACACACCCACACAGAATAAAATATTGTATCCAAATCAGTAACAATTGTACTTTCTGTTCAGGACATTCAATCATGACAGGATCCAGGTGGATGCTGTCCATTGAGGAAAGAGTTTGTTCAGCGGTAAGTGAATCTTCTGTATTTTAATGTAATACGGTGTGGAACAGTAGAATAAGAGCAAAAGGTTTCAGAATAGGAGTAAATTCAGGGCTGAGTTTAGTTTTTTTTTTAAGAATCTTTTTCTATCTTGTATTTGTTGACTTAATGTTTATGATATTTCTAACAGGTTTCTGGACAGAATTAATCCCAAAGATGGGAAAAAGTGCACATCCAGACAAGGAGCAAGCAAAAAGACAAGGAACTTGGTGCAGAGAAAAGCTGTGGCCATTAACCCCCATGTGAACAGCTTCATGCAGTCCCTGATGGGCGACTTCAAGCTAAAGGCCAGTGTCTGTCTGCCACAGTTTAATGCAATTATTTTTAGTGTTCAATGAAATTTAAATAGAATATTTAAAACTATGGGCCAGTGTTCTTTTTGCCACAGTGAAATGTTACCTTTTAGTCGATGATGGACTTTAAACTGAAAACTTCAAACGGACCAGTGTTCTATTTGCCAGAGTTAAAAATGTTACAGCAGGGGTCTCCAAACTTGTTTATACTTTATAATATTTTATTTTATTTTACTTGTTTATTATTGTTTATCTTGTTTTAAATGTTTTGTTTCAATTACATGTTTTTTTAAATAAAATTTTTGATATAAACATTGCTTGGATTCCCTTTTAATTCATAATGTCATGTCAAGGATAGCATTTTTTTTACTATATTAATACTGTAACTATAGATTTAAACCTAAATATCTAGCTATAATTATAAAAATATTACAGTAAATTACTGTAAAAATAGAGTAAAGTACTGCTTTGTAACTATACGGTACTAGTTTGTGTACTGTAAAACTGTATTACAGTACAGTACTGTAAAACCAAAATACAGTAACTTACTGGCAACCGTGCTGCCAGTACCGTACTGTAAAAATACAGGGAAATCGTTAACAGTGCAATAATGAATAATTAACAAGGAGAACGAGGGGGCGGGGACTAGGAATGAGACACCAGAGGCACATGACCCAATATACAAGGCCATGAGCCTCCACATAAAACAAGAGACTGTCAGAACCCTGCCATCATGATAAAACATAAATATAAAACAAGACCTTTATGTCCTGACAGACTGATGATTATAAATTACAAAAATATATCACATTGATTTTTCCCATTTTCTATCAGCTTGTTATATCTGGCAGATGGTAAAGAATAAAGTAAAATTTCATAAATCTAAAATGAAAGAGCATCTTTAACCAAAATAAAATAGAGACTTTAACAACACCCTAGCAACCTGCAAAAAACCATTGCAAGCATTTGTGCCTGTTAACCACAAAATACATGTTAAAGTCGGCATAAAAATAAAATTAAAAACTGTAATTTGTTTTGTAATAGTGTGGTATTTTTTCAAAATGACTTATCTGTGAGCTTCATTATTTTAAAAAAAATCATGTGCCCTCATAATCTTTTATCAAAAATGCAAATCTCCTCCCCTTCTCAAAACGATCTCTCTTTACTTCTGGTCATATGGTATGGCAGATTTTGCTATCTGAGGAATTAAAACATGTAAGAAATGCTCACAACATTTCCAAACACCAGTACGGTAATGTGCAGTTAACTTCCTCTGTGTAGAAAATGTATGGTTCATCTTGGTACAACGCCAAAGTTCATCAGAGTTCACGGGGGCGCGGAATCACACATGCTCACACATGAGGTAAAATTTTATGCAATAATGCGTTCCTCTAATAATTTTATCTAAACATATTTTTTAAATCATTATTAAACATTAAAATCAATCATGTGGCTATACGGCCCTCCAAAGGCAGAGTGCAGTATCTACGCAAACACTGAAACTGAGAAAATGGCTTTAAAGTTTTTACACTAGCCAGCCAAACATGTTGTGGGTAGATTAGTGGTAATGCATTCATGTAATGCCTTGTTAGGAAGAAATTTTTATAGAAAAAAACATGACCACCGATGTGACTCCCAAAATGCAGATACTGCACTCTGCCTTTGGATGACCTTTAACAACTAAAACACTATTGCAATAGCAAAGCGCAGTATCTACGAACTAAATGTGTTCATTCAACTTTTTCTCATGCTTCTTAATACATTTTGATTGTTTTTAATAACTGTAATAGTTTTATTGATGTTTGCATGTTGTGAATGCTAAAAATGCTCCTTTTACCACAAAGAGTATTTTATTCATTTTATTCATTTTTATTTATTAATTTACATTAGACGAGGTTTGCTTTAAAAACAGTAGTTAAAAATGAACACAAGTTAAAAATAGAAGAACATGTTTGTCCCAAAGACATTATTGTAACTAGTATGCACATTTTAGTTAATTTTCATGTTGTCTCAAAGTAGCACAGTTATGTAAACTTAGATATTCTTAAGATTAGCTTAAGAAGTACTAAACAAAATGTTTTAATATTAAGTAGCCTACAAAATTAGTGCGTGGAAAAAGAGCACTTACTGTATTATGGAAGTGTACTTTTTCACCTAGCGTGCTTTCTGCCGGCCCAGCTGCGCTCGTCAGGTTGACTGGGCACCGTAAACTTTGCCTAACAAAATAACTTTACCAGACTCTTATCAAACTTATCAAAAAAAGGAGTAGCCCTGTCAATACAATTGGATTAGCTGCCTAAAAAGTGGATAGATGTTCGAATCAACAAACACCAATGCGCTTGAATCGGATTATATCATTATTGTCAGAGGATATTGCCTTCAATGGACAAGCACAGGTAGGTCAAAACTTGCTAGCAGCTGGCTAGTCAATGTAAACTACTTATAAAGCTGTAATTTGCCTTAGTATAAGTTATTATTTTGCTATCTTCCTTACCCATATTTGTTTATTTGCGTTTTAACGCGAGTTCAACCATCATTTGGACGCGGCATTGTGCCATGGTTTGTTTGTTGTTGTGTTTCAGTTTCATTTTATTTAAGCAGGGACCATGCACAAAATTAACATTAACCTTGTATAAGAACAAGGAAAGATGCCTTGTGCCAGGTTGTAGCACAAGTGCTATTTTCCGCCTGTAGTCCCTTGGCAGGTCAATAACACAATAATATAAAATTCCATATAAATAAAAAACATTTAAATATAAAATTTTCATCACAATCACTCTTAATTTACAATGAATACTTTCATGTTCTCAATGTACCCCCCCTTCAAAAATTAATCCCACCCAAACACAAATTATACAATAAATCCTTACCTATCCCAATTTCAATCACACACAAACACACACACACATCACAAGTGTGTACAGTTTTGTTGTGACAGTAACCAAGCTTTTATCAAACCCGAGAAGATGAATGGATTTGTAGAAGTAATAAGGTGTGTGGGGAGAGTATTCCACTGAGTTGTAGCCACAAAAGAAAAAGATGATTTACCAAAAGAAGTTCTACGATTGGGAATATTGCACTCTCCTCTAGTGGCTGATCGAGTAGCTCTTTTCTTTTCTGAGTTGAGTGCAATACTTTTTTTTAGTGGAGGAGCGACACCATTATGAATTATTTTAAAAAGTAGACAAACATTTGAATACATTATTAAATTTTCAAAACTTAAGATATTGTATTTAGTCATTATTTTACAGTGGTGATATTGACGTGTTTTTTTATCATGGATCTTAAGGGCTGTTTTATATAACGTTTCAAGTGGTCTCAATGCTGTCTTACTTGCTTGAGACCAACTTGTCATACAATACAAAAAGTGCGGAACAATCATTGCATTTAAATAAGTGGTTGATGCCTCAATAGTAAGAGAGTTTCTTATATGTCTGAAATTAAAAAGATTAAATTTAAGTGTAGTACTCAATTTTTTTACATGTTTTAAAAGTAAGAGTTGAGTCCAGGATAACACCCAGATATTTAAATTGGTCCACATTTTTAATTATATGCCCATTTGCTAAGACCTCAGGGCATTCTTTAAGTTTACATCTATTTTTAAAAAACATGGTTACAGTCTTTTCAATATTCAAAGTGAGACATGAGCTATGTAACCATTCCACAACCTTATGCATTACATTCGTTAATTTTAAAGCAACCTCTGTAGCATTCTTCCCATGAGTGTACAGCACGGTATCATCTGCATACATCACCAAATCAATATCATTACATACTAATGGAAGGTCATTTATATATATACAAAAAAGCAGCGGCCCTAAAATCGACCCTTGCGGGACCCCCATAGTACATCTTTTTAATGGGGATAATGCATTGTTCATTCGGACACACTGATGTCGTCCACTCAAGTAAGATTTAAACCAACTTTGTGTATTTAATGAAAGATTATAATGTGCCAATTTGCTTAATAATATCTCATGGTTGACCGTATCAAAAGCCTTGCTTAGATCCAAAAAAACTGCACCCACCACTCCACCTTGATCTAAATTTGTTTTAATTTGCTCAAGGAAGTAGCAGCAGGCCGTTTCAGTTGAATGTTTTTTTCTAAAACCAAATTGCATAGGATGCAATGAGGCCTTAGAGTCAAGGTGAGCAATTAATTGTTCTGCTACCTCTCTTTCAATAACCTTTGAAATGACTGGTTGAATGCTAATAGGCCGATAATTGCAAACCTCTTGTTTGTCACCAGATTTATACACCGGGGTCACAATAGCAGGCTTTAAGATACTTGGAAAGATACTTTCATTAATAGATTTATTTAATAAAGTAGTTAACGGAGCAGCTAAAAAAACTTTATGAGTTTTTAAGAGAGCAGTATCAAGACCATAAATGTCCTTTGCTTTACTATTAGTTAGTGTAGATAGTATTTTATTAACCTTTATCTCATTTGTGGGTGTCATATTAAAACCCTCATTATTAATAACTGCGGAGTAATTAAAAGTCTTATTTATAAAATTTTTACCCAGTGTTTCCACTGAGTCTAAAAAATAATTGTTGAATTCTGTTGCAATTTCTAGGCTGTCACTTATAATATCATTATTTATTTTGAGCTGTACACTTTCATACTTGGACTTGTCCTTGCCAGTTAATTTATCAATGGTCTTCCATAGTTGTTTACTATTCCCTTTTGCTTCTTTGATGATTTCAAGAAAAAAGGATGCTTTAGCCTTCCTAAGCTGCATTGTAACCTTATTTCTTAAACCTTTATAGATTAGATGATCAGTAGGTAAACCCGATTTTAAAAAGCGTTTTAGAGAGGCATCTCTTTTTTTCATTAGTTGCCAGAGATGACTATTGAACCAAGGCAATCTATGTTTAGCTCTAGATTTTCTAGGTATTATTTTTGTATATCTTGCTATTATGTCTTTAAGAGCTGACATTATTTCATTGCATGCTTGCTCACAGGATTTATTTTCAACTGTGTCCCTCCAATTTGTGTATTTTATATCATTCTCAATTTGTATTAGCTCCCTCTTTGGAATAAATGATATAGTATGATTACCTTTGACTGTGTTTTGGTCCCTATACCGTAATTTAGTCAGTTTTCTAGCAACTAATGTAAGATTATGGTCTGACAGGCCAGTAACAAGATTGTATGTTTTAGTTATCCTTTCTGGTATATTTGTAAAAACTAAATCTAATAATGTTTGGGAAGATTTAGTTATTCGTGTAGGTTTGTTTATCATTTGTACCATGTTAAATGTCTTTCCAATGTCCTTAAGCTTTCTCCTACGTGATTTATCAAGCCAGTTTAAATTAAAGTCACCCATAAGTATAACTTCTTTCCTTTCATGTTGTTTAAGGATTTCAGATAAACTGCTAAAAAAATCATTTGTAGCATTAGGTGGACGATAAACTGCAAAGACAACAAATGACATTTCGGGGGACAACGTAATAGTAACCCCTACACCCTCTAAGGTGTTTTCATCCAGATCTATTTGTTTACTTCGAATGCTTTCTTTAACATAAATTAAAACCCCACCGCCTTTCCCTTGACTTCTGTCTCGTCTGTACACCTTATAACCTGGGATGTTAAATACAGATAAAGGAGTTGTAGGAGTTAGCCAAGTTTCAGTGAGACACAGATAGTCAAGGTTTGAGTCTGTTAACAGATGTTCCAATTGCTCAGTTTTTGATACAACACTACGTATATTTAAATGTCCACCAAAAACTCCTTTCGGTTTTGTTTTCGGGTTCCATAAAACGCTTGCATGGTTAACAGTCTGAAACAGTTTTGTTTGATGCTGTTTAGAAAATACGATGGCAGTCTGTGAAGCATTGGTCTTACTACATGGACCCGCTTTTAACAGTGTGTGAGCATCTATATGTTCAGTCCTTGATTTTATTAGCGGATTTTTACCTCGTAATCCTGCAGGGAGAGCGTCACATAACTGAGTCGTCGATCTCGCCATTTGTCCACCACGGGGAACAACAGACTTCCAATTTTCCACAAATTGTAACTCATAGGTCGCCGGCCCAGGGTTTAGATGGATGTCCCCACATAATAGCAGAATACTACAAAAGATGATGGAATAATAATCCTGTTTTACCGATATGGAAGTCATTTTCTGTCTACGCTGCTCACGTTGACTAGACGAGGGCCGTAATGCTCGTCCATCATCCAGAAAGTTGGAATACAAAACGTACTGACTCCACGAATCAAGTGGAACAGCGAGGTCTTCCAATATGATGGCATACCGTGATGAGCGTTCACAAGCAGCAGACCAGTTTCCCCACAGTTGTATAGCTGTAAAAATCAGTAAGTACACGGCCACTGCAAAACCACCGCAGCCACTTGCCGCCGGCGCCATGTCAATTTAAACATTTTAACTGTGTGTTACGATCGGGGCAAACCGCAGTATCTGCGGTGTCAAAGCCGGGGAAACAAAGCCAGAATGCAGTAACATCACTTACTGCGGTTTGCCTTGGTATTAGCATGGATTTTGTTGTTACTTTAATTTTGACACCCTCGTTTCTCTGAAACGGGACAAAATTGAACCAGGAGACTTTGTCACAAGACAGAACAGATGTCATAAAGCCCATTTCAAGCCTTAACTCAATTTTGACCAAGCATGTAGTTACTGCGCTTTGGCTTTGGACGGCAGTATAGCTTATGTCATTTTCGTTGTTTATATACTTTATGGATTTAAAATGACATTAATTTCACAAGATAATGCAGTTGTTGTGTAAAATGCATTAATGACACAATTAAAGTCATTAAATCAAACGTAAATAAACAAAACATGCCGTTTCAGATGTAAATATGGTCATGCCAATATATCATTATTTCGATTGAATAATATTTAATATAAAAGTTAGTCAACACTTTTATTTTGGAGGTTTTTGCATGAAGGCAGGGGCGGTCGTTTCGTTTGATGTCTGTGTATGCACAAATTTCTGTGAGCTGTGCACACTGAGCCCCCTTAAAAATAACGGTGCATGACGCCCCTGTTAAAGTTCATGTTGTATCTCACTGTACTGATCCTTTATCTCACACTTGTCATGATTTCGGTCTTACCGGCTGCTTTGTCTTTGTTTCATTATGTGTTGTTTTGTTTTGACAGCTCCACACGTGCGCGCCTTCCACCTGGTGATCTCATTACCTCTGACTCTTCTCCGGCATCACACACCTGTTCTCATTTATGCCCAATCCGGTTTGATTTAAATTACCCTTGTTTCCTCTGTTCTTTGCAAGTTTGTCTTTGTATGTTCATGCCCGCTAGCCTAGTCTAGTTCATGTCTAGTCGTGCTTTGATTAGTTTATCTAGTTATTCATCCGTGCTCTCTGCTGCCTTTGCCTCTTCAGATTCCCTGTTCTATTGCACTCTCTCTGGAGGATTTGTACCCTGTCTTCGTCTTCTCGCTGCTGGATTGTTTACCATCTCTTATCTCTTGCTCGCTCGGCAGAAGTGGCACAGCCGAGTTTTGCGCTCTGTCTGTCAGCGGATTTCCCTGAGCACTGTCCATCATCTGAGCGCCGCGCTGCTGAAGTGCGCTGTCCAGCAACAATTATAGCTTAAGGCTTAGACTGGTAACCTCTCTCTCTCTGTGCTCCGCCAGGATTACATCATTGTGGATTTCGGATGTGCTAGTGAATGTCCTACGGCCATTCGCGTAATTTGCACGGGGGTTACGGGGGTCATGACCCCCACAAAAATCAAATCCAGCTAATATAACCCCCCCCCCAATATCATTCAGATTAAAATAAATATGAAATATTAGGAATGAACACTTTTGTTCGTTTTCTTTATTAATTTCATTTGCAAGCAAGAAAGATAGTATTATATTTTAAATAATCTGTAATGTACTCCCCCCGCACCGACAAGTTGGTATTACCCAACCCGCTTTCTCAAGTTTGTTCTCTGTTTTGCGCGTGCGCAGTGGCTGGGATGAATGGTTGGAGAAAGCTGACGGTGCATGATGAAAAGGACAAGGCAGCTTGTCACACCGCGCTGAATGACTGATGATCTGCTTTTATTTCCTTTTTTATTTAAAATTTCACAAATTTGTTAGCTATATAGAATATATCTGAAGTTGAACTCTGATCAGATTACTCCTTGTGGTACCAGTCTCCTCCTCAGAGATGAGCTTTAGTGCTCTAAGTAGGCGATTAAAGACTTGGTAGTACAAATCACAACGTTTTACGTCTTTTCTGACTTCTGGCGCGAACACACGGTGAAAAGCGCTATTTTTAGCCTTTCATTGATAAAACTAAAGCGTCTGATCTCCGTAGTTTTATTTTGAAAGCTTGTGAAAGTTGCGCGATCTTATTTCATCAATTGCGCTAAAATTCAGAGAAAGCTCTAACATACACACGTACAAAACACTGTGCAGTATGTTTACTTGCTAAACAAGCAGTGGACTCTGACATAATATTAGTTTGCGTCCATATAAACTCATAATTACTCCCGCTCGCGTTTGAATGACAGCAGAGAGACTCGCCCACCGTCTCGACAGACCACCCCCAGTATTCAGGACAGAAGTGGTCGAAAGTGCACAAAAGAGACGGATTTAAATACCAGGTGTACAGTAAACGTGATGTGTCTCTCTCGTCCACTTATGATCCGATCGATGAAAACACATCTTAATACCAAGTGTAAACAGCCCAAAGTTTACGCACAACTATGACACAGCAGAGGCTGAACCATATTGCAGTGTCTCACATACATCAGGACAAATTGGACCTCTTAAAGGGACACTTCACCCATTTGCATTAAGCTTTGTATAGTTAGAAACTCAGTCATTTTTTGAATGGTCATGCATCATTCCCTCTGTTTCCCCTGAGACAGGAGAAATATGGAATTCAGTGTTGCACTTCCTTCTTTCAATGATGTAAAAATCATCATTTTGCATCATTGAAAGAAGGAAGTCCAATATCTTTGTAGAGGGGGTGAGACTACAAACACCCCTTTTCTCGGTCAAATAGGCACCAAATTTTAAATTTATGTTACATTTCGACTACAAATATGATCCACTTTTAATAAAGATTAATGTTTCCACGGGTGAAATGTTCTTTTAAGAAGTCAGTGTGTGCACAGTTCATTTCTTTTACACCAAGACGTAAACAGGTGTTTGGTGCTTTTATCTGAATGGTATGTGTGTTAAGTTGCAGCCTAATATGTTGTCACATACAGTACCTTAAATGTGATTTACAGATAGGCCTTCTTTTGTATTTACATGCTTTTGTTTAGATTTTGTTAGTGGATGGTGTGTTTTTGTGAGGCCCACCAATATGTGAAATCTGTTCTGAATAAAGGTGAAAGCTGCACTCCAGTGTGCCACCCTGTATTGTGTAATGTATTGAGAGTTGAATTGTTCATAATACATTTGCTGCATGTAGGTGCCATGGAATTGATTAATCTTTAAGTTCTTGTTTCTTTTTTGATAAAATATTGAACACACAAAAAATTTGAAAACTGCCACTGCTGGCTAGTGCTTAAACACTTAAATTGTGTCATTATGGCATAAATAGTCAAGTGAACAGCTGCATTTACGTTAAGTAGTCTAAATCAGTAAAAGTATCACAATGTATTTATAATACAGGAACAGCAAATTAGCATGTTACCTTTTACACAAGAAAATGATTCAATAAATAAATAAATATGCCGCGAGTTTAACCCCCCCAATAGTAGACCCAAAGTTACACCCTTGCCTACGGCTATGCTGTGTTTCCCACTCAAGTGACTTTCCCGAATGGATCCCGTTGTGCCCCGCCCACCTAGTGTTACCTTCTCTTCATTACATTCTTACGGACACTGAGAGTTTTTCTATTATACATACATACATACAACTGATCTACAAGTGTTTTCTCATATTATTATTCTGATGACATTGAGTGTTTGTCTTGCTACACATACTGAATAAATACCTCTGCGCTGGAATTCCTGTCTTGTGTCATTCATAACAACGCTTCAGTCTCTCTACACTGATGTTTCTTTTTGCATTAAAAAAGTTAAAGGTAGCTTTATGTATATTCGACTTTCAATACAAAACTGAAAAAAAATATTCATTCAATTTATACAATGAAAATAATGTGAAAATACTTACTTGAATGCAAAACATATATGCTGTATCATATTATAGCTTTTCCTCTGTAACTGTTCAAATGGCAATAATGTTATCATGCTATTAAAACAAAGTGTATTATGTGAGTATAAATACTTGCCTTGTACAGCCACTGTTACTGGTTCACTGTATTGTGTGTCAACCTGAGGGTTTCCTCTTCTGGCTCTGCACCAGTACTGTCCTCCATCAGAGACTCTCACAGATTTGATTGTTTTAGTTCCTGTAGTTTCAGTGGATTCAGTGTTTGGATGTTTGATAAAGAAAAACTCCCATCCAGTGGACTGATGAACCTCACAGATCAGAGTAACTGTGTCTCCAATGAACACAGACGTCTGTGGCTGCACAGTCAGAGTTGGTGTTACATCTGTCAATATATAAATCAATGAGAATTGTCAAAGCTTTTTTTGTTATTGTAACTCGTACATCATGTTTAGTGCATTCATATATAAATCTGAAAATTCATATGACTGACCAACCCAGTATCACAAAATTATGTACCTATAGTCACTAAAAATGTTTACCCTTTTCCGTGACACTTTTCATTCATTTCTGTTTACGTGTCACTGGCATGTATTGGTTACTCATCTGCTTTTTCCTATTTTCAAACCATTGTCGCTTCGGTTTAGGGTTAGATTTGGTGTTTGCGTTAGGATGTCACTTTAAGTATTGGTTTATACAATTTTTTTCTAATTATTTTATTATTTTCTAATTTTCAAACCATTGTCGCCTGGCATTAGGGTTAGAGTTGGGTTTGGGTAAGGATGTCATTTTATGTAAATCTAACCCTAAACCGAAGCGACAATGGTAAGAAAATAGGACAAAACAGTTGAGTTACCGATACGTGACAGTGACATGTAAACATAAATGCGTGATACAGTCATGTTTAAACGAGGAAAAACGTGTCAGTGTCATGGAAAAGAATAAAAAATGTACTGACTAGGCACGTTATTTCGTGATACTGGGTTGGACTGACAGATAAAAAAGCAGTTATCTGATGTCTGTGTGGATTTTATTTAATTTAAATATATACATATTAAAATGTAATTATATTTAAAATATTGAGGGAATTTTTTGCTTTCTTAAAAAATTGGCATTATTTAAGATATGGAAAACGTCTCGGGTTACTAATGTAACCATTGTTCCCCGAGAAGGGAACGAGACGCTGCGTCGCCGAAGCTACGCTATGGGAACGCCCTCTGCGTGATTGCGTCTGAAGCACGTATGTCAAATCAGTCCAATGGTCAAGTGACACGTCATAGGCGGGTGACGTGGGAACCAGGAAGCTATAAAAGAGCACCCGGCAAGCCGACTTCAGCTAGATTGTGCCGAAGCAAGGCGAGACAGGGATGCAGGGAGTATGGCAGGGAGACGCAGCGTCTCGTTCCCTTCTCGGGGAACAATGGTTACATTAGTAACCCGAGACGTTCCCCTTCGAGGGAACTCGAGCTGCGTCGCCGAAGCTACGCTATGGGAACGATGTACCAAAACACCATACTACCAAATGCCTGTCTGTGTGTAAAAATGCGCACAGCTTAAGACATGAGCACCTGGGCTCCAGGCGTAGCACCAACATCTAACTCGTAAAACCGAACGAATGTGAGCGGAGAGGACCAGCCTGCCGCATCACAGACATCCTGCATTGAAGCCCCTAGCCACAAGGCTTTGGAGGCTGCCATACCCCGAGTAGAATGAGCCCTGACGGCGATGGGTGAAGGCCGTCCAGTGGTCTCATAAGCCAGAGAGATAGCCTCAACTATCCATTTACTGAGTGTCTGCTTGGTCGCCGGCAGGCCTTTCTTGGGCGAGCCAAAGCACACAAACAGTTGCTCAGACCTTCTCCACAAAGAAGATCTGTGAACATAGGCATCCAGTGCTCGCACTGGACACACCAAGTTAAGCTTTTCCTGATTCCTATCCCTAAATGGGGGAGGACAGAGGGCCTGAAGTACAACAGGTCGTGGCACATTAGTCGGTACCTTAGGCACATAGCTGGGCCTTGGGTACAAGAAAGCCTTAACCATCCCCGGTGCAAATTCAAGGCACGTAGGGGAAACCGACAGGGCCTGAAGGTCACCCACTCTCCTCAGAGAAGTGACTGCCAACAGAAGTACTGTCTTAAGTGCCACAAACTTGACTGGAACGGTCTCAATGGGCTCAAACGGAGCCAAGGACAGACCTTCCAGCACCACGGCCAGGTCCCAAGCTGGGACCCTGGGTCGGACTACAGGCCTCAGCCTCCGAGTGCCACGAAGGAAGCGAACCACCAGCGGGTCTCTCCCAAGGGACTGCCCGACTAAAGGAACATGGTAAGCCGAGATGGCCGCCACATACACCTTCAGTGTAGAAGGAGATAACCCTGCGGTGAACTTTTCCTGCAGAAACTCCAAGACTGTACCAATTGGGCAGTTCACAGGGTCGTGCAGGTGTTTGCTGCACCAGGAAGTAAAGACTCTCCATTTAAAGGCATAAAGCTTCCTCGTGGAGGGAGCTCTGGAGTGAAGAATGGTCTCGGCAGCCTCAGCTGAGAGACCAGATTCTATGAGTCTGGACGGGGGTGAAGAATCGAGCCACCCGCCAGAGAGAGGAGATCCCTCCTGACGGGTATTTCCCAAGGTGAGCCGTCGAGGAGGGACACCAGGTCCGAGAACCATATCCGGTTCGGCCAGAGTGGGGCTACCAACAACAAGCGGACGTTGTTGCGACGAACCCTCTCCAGAACTCCCGGGAGCAGAGCGATCGGGGGAAAAGCGTACAGCCGTAGCCTCGGCTGAACCATGGCATCCAGTCCCAGCGGTGCTGGAAGTGTGAGAGAAAACCATAGCGGACAGTGTGTCATCTCTCTGGACGCAAACAGATCCACTTCCGCCTGGTAAAATCTCGCCCAGATGGACTCCACCACCTGAGGGTGGAGCCTCCACTCCCCGGGCCTCAGCCCCTGTCTCGACAGGACGTCTGCTCCCTGATTCAGACACCCGGGAATGTACACTGCTCTGAGGGACAGCAACTTCCCCTGTGTCCACAGAAGGATATGGCGCGCCAATTTGTACAAAGGGCGTGAACGCAAACCCCCCTGGTGGTTGATGTACGCGACTACCGACGTATTGTCTGTCCGGACTAACACGTGATGGCCCCGCAGGTGAGGGATGAAACATCTCAGGGCGTAGAACACTGCCATCATCTCTAGGCAATTTATATGCCAGCTGAGCTGCCTGGCCCCCCATAATCCATGAGCCAGATGGCTCCCCATAGTTGCTCCCCAGCCTGTGAGGGAAGCATCCGTTGTCATCGTAACTCGACGGAACTGAGCCCCCAACATCAGTCCTTGGGAGAGAAACCATGGTCTCTTCCAAAGATCTAAGGCACGAAGACATCTGCGCGTGACCTTGATCAGACGGAACGGGTTGCCCCTCGGGGAAAACCCTTTGGTTTTGAGCCACCACTGTAGCGGTCTCATGTGAAGCAGCCCAAGGGGTATCACATTGGACGCTGCTGCCATGAGCCCCAACAATCTCTGAAATTGTTTTACAGTGTGTGACTGGCCTAACTTCACTCTGCCTACAGCCAAAAGAATGGATTCCACACGAGCAGGGGACAGATGTGCCTGCATTGTCGTTGAATCCCATATAACGCCAAGAAAAGCTGTCCTCTGTACTGGAGAGAGCATGCTTTTCTTTGCATTTAGCCTTAACCCCAGTTCTCTCATGTGGGTCAGCACAGCATCTCGATGCTGCGCTGCCATACTCTCTGATTGGGCTAAAATTAACCAATCGTCTATGTAGTTTAAGACACGGATGCCCCGGAGTCGTAATGGAGCCAGCGCTGCATCCATGCACTTTGTAAATGTACGGGGTGACAGAGATAGACCGAAAGGGAGAACCCGATATTGGTAAGCCACGCCCCCGAAGGCGAACCTCAGGAATCTCCTGTGTTGCGGGAGGATAGATATGTGAAAATACGCGTCTTTTAGATCTATCGTCACAAACCAGTCCTCGGATCTGATTTGTGTGACGATCTGCTTTATAGTTAACATCTTGAACTTTAGTTTTGCAACAGACCGGTTCAGATGACGTAGATCTAAAATCGGACGTAACCCCCCGTCTTTCTTTGGAACTATGAAATAGCGGCTGTAAAACCCTGACTCCCTGTTGTGAGGAGGAACACATTCTATGGCTTCCTTGCACAAGAGAGTTTCTACTTCTTGTTCCATTATTAGAGCCTGCCCAGCACCCACTATGGTAGATAACACGCCGTTGAAATGGGGTGGCTGGTTGCAAAACTGAATTTTGTAGCCCTTTTCTATTATTTGCAAAACCCCCTGAGACACGTTTGGCAGGAGTTTCCACGCTGCCGAATTTTCTATAAGGGGGACCAGCCTCTCGAGACTGGCTTTTTGTGTACTGCTTAAACTTTCCCCGGTGCCCTGAACCAAACTGGCAGGGTTCAACCTGGGTGATATTAATGCCTCCCTCCTCGGAGAGAGGTCTTGCGTGCCCCGCGCACGAGGCACACAAGAATATGAAGCCGCTGTGCCCCGAAACACACACTGCGGCGGGGTTAACACACTGACATCCCGAGGGCATCGAGGAGAGACGGGCACCGTGTTGTGAGGTGACTGCCGGCTCTCCCCGATTGGGGGCTGCCCTCGGAAACATGACACTACGTCCCTCAGGACTTCTTTTTTGCCGACGCCTTCCTCGCCATAATAACAGCCCTCAGGTCTGTTTTCTGTTTAGAAGATGTCTGAGTACGACCGCCCGAACCCCAGTTCTTTTGAGGGGGACCACGAGTGGCAACACTACGCTTCTGCGATGCTCTATACGATGGCTGCTCCCGCCCAGCAGCCCTAGAATCAAGAGCACGGCGGGGGAGATAGCGTTCGAACGCCGCCGACTGCTTACGAGCCTCCGTAAATCTCTCGACGACAGTATTAACGGCATCGCCGAAAAGACCGGAGGGCGCAACGGGCGCGTCTAAGAGGAAAGCCCTATCTGAGGATTTAAGCTCAGACAGATTAAGCCATAAATGGCGTTCCGTGGCTACGAGAGCTCCCATCGATCTACCCACGGCTTTCGCAGTTTCTTTAATCGCCCTGAGTGACACATCAGTGACTCGACGAAGCTCTTTAAAAACATCAGACGTACCCCCCGCCTCGGTATCCAAATCTTTAAGTAGTTCTGCTTGGTACGCCTGTAAGACAGCTAGGGTATGCAGTGAAGCCCCAGCCTGCCCTGCAGACTTATACGCTTTACCCACTAAAGACGAGGTTAACCTAACCGGTTTCGTGGGAAGCGAAGGCGATTTTAAAGATGACGCCGCAGCGGGGGAGAGATAGCTCGCAAGCGTCTGCTCCACCCGGGGCATCGTTAAATACCCGTGCTCACCCATCCCCACAATGTTGGAATACATGGCGGCGTGAGGGGTATGAACACGGGCCGAATACGGAGCTTTCCATGATCTCGACAGCTCGCTGTGGAGATCAGGGAAAAAAGGCATGTTGCGCCGCGAAGGTTGAGATTTTTGCTTTAAAAAACGCTCGTCTAACATGCTCTGAGGACGAGCGCTCTGTGTTTCCGCCGGCCAGTCTAACTTTAAGCGAGCCACAGCATTAGTGACAACCTCCATCAAATCATCGAACGCGGGGGACGAATGAGAAGGCTCCTCAGCGTCCACCACGTCCACAGACATAATATCGACTTCCTCGGACGACGATACATGCAAAACTGGGCTCCCGCCCTGGGCGGAAGAAACCGCAGCGCGTGCTTCCGAATCCAGAGACGGGGCGCTAGATCCCGCGGGTGAAGGCTGAGAAAGGGGGAGACCCGTCTCAAGCTCGTCCGCGAGATCTAGTTGTGATCCCCACGATCGCAGCTTCCGCCCTGCCTCGGCAGCAGCGGGGCCAGAACCGTGGGGAACACGCGGCTCACCACCCTCCTCGAAGAGAGCGAGCCGCGAGCGCAACGTACGGAGCGGCATCCTTTCACAATGTGCACAACCACCCCTCTCAAGAGATGATCGTGCGTGTTGTGCCCCGAGGCACATAACACAAAGACGATGCGAGTCCTCGCTCGTAATGAAACGAGGACACGGAGAAGCACACTCCTTAAAACTTTGCTTAGACATGATAATGACACACACTCGCTTGCTGAGGCACAAAGAGCTGAAGTCGGCTTGCCGGGTGCTCTTTTATAGCTTCCTGGTTCCCACGTCACCCGCCTATGACGTGTCACTTGACCATTGGACTGATTTGACATACGTGCTTCAGACGCAATCACGCAGAGGGCGTTCCCATAGCGTAGCTTCGGCGACGCAGCTCGAGTTCCCTCGAAGGGGAACTGTTTAAGATAATGTTTTAAATACATTTTTTATATAAATATTCTTACTGTACATAGTTTGCCAAATTCAAACCAAGACCCTGAATGTTGCATCCCCTGTAACAGTAATTGCTAATTGTTCAGTGTCCAATAAAATAATTTTCATTGTGATCTCAGATCAAAGTGTATTATGGGAGTATAAATACTTACCCTGTACTGTCAATGTTACTGGTTCACTGAATTGTGTGTAAACCTGAGGGTTTTCTCTTTTTCTGGCTCTGCACTTGTACTCTCCTCCATCAGAGACTCGCACAGATCTGATTGTTTTAGTTCCTGTAGTTTCAGTGGATTCAGTGTTTGATGGTGTGAAAAAGATAAACTCCCATCCAGTGGACTGATGAACATCACAGATCAGAGTAACTGTGTCTCCAATCAACACAGATGTCTGTGGCTGCACAGTCAGAATTGGTTTTACATCTGTCAATACAAAATCATTTGGAGTAGTGAAGGTTTTTCAACAGGATCTTGCTGTAACTGGTATGAGCATGTTATAGCAATGTTTACATCTTAACAAGTACAATAAGAAACATTTGTCAGTTTTGTGTTGATTCAGAGTTGATGTCATCTGAAATCCTCACAGTTGTTGGACGTCATCTCTATAATTTCTGTCCAACTGCCCTGAAAAATTGACACTTTGTACAGGCAACAAGGAGACACAAAGGGCCGTCACAGATAAAGAAATGTGGCATTATTTATTACTTCATTTGAAAATGTGATCAAACAGCTGTACACTATTATGGGATATAACTGCTCATCTCCCTCCAGAGTTTCCCATTTCAAGGACTCTGTAGCATCGGGTCAATATTGAGAAGGCCAGAACTGATGGTTAAATGATTTTTATTGCTCTCCGTGTCATCAACCAACGTAAGAGCTGAGTAAACAAATAAACCATGCATTACATTTCAACCGTAACACAACTCTTTACATTAGTTTTAATCCGTAAACTTTAAGTTTCACATTTCACAATAACATTCATTAAGTAGCTTGAATATATGTTTTATAAACTTTACAAACCTTGTTCCCCATTTGACCGAAGCTAAAACCTTGTAGTTTATCCGTGCTTTTTACTCTTTAACCGTGAACCTTTCAGACTTTCTTTCGTCTTTTTTCCGCCGTTCTTCTAAACTGAAATACATCACTACACATCCGGTTTTCTGAGGTTGCCAAAATAAAAGCTCAATATTGTAAACACAAAACATTATAGCATAGCTATAATTAAAATGCATAAAAGTAATAATTAAAGTGCATAATTACTCTGTTGGCTTTTACAGACTCAATAGGACACATGGATGAGATTGAAATTCACCTGAAGTTTAAGACATTTGGCAGAGGCTGTAGATTACTGGAAAAATGCTGTAAATAATTTTCTGTTTCGTTCAGAGATTGATTTACTTGATAAGACATAAATATATCATGGGGAGCTGCTGGGATTACAGCTAAAACGCTTCTTTGTTGCACTGAAGCAATGTCGCATAAGTATAGATTGTCCATAGGGTGAGATAAATTAACAGTAATTTTACAAATATTACAAGTGGACTAACCCTTTGTAAAATATTAATTCATATTGCTTATATGATTAAAACACTGATTTGTTGTTGCTCAAGGGCTTGAGGCGGCTTCAGTTTTGTGTCAAAAAGTTTAGGTACCACACTGAGTTTCATTTGTTGTGAATCTAATAATGCTTTAATATAAAGACATTTTATGCTTTATTATCTCATTCATGCTTGTTTTAGTGTTTCTCAGCGGAGTGTTATAGAGAACGTTAAGGCCGTCAAAATGTTTTTTTAGGAGGGGGGTGTAAGATTGAAAATGTAGGAATTTATTACTCTGTCACAACCATTTTCATCATGTATAGCATCTGCATTCCTGTGCTCACTGATAGTGATTAAAGACTTTTGGTTAAGTACACTGGGGGTTAAAGGTGGTCTTCTAATTTGTCAGTTTGAAATTATCATGTTGGGTTGGTCACATGGTCAAGGAAGGGAATAATAAGCATGTTATTATGGTGGGACAAATTGCATTTTGTTAGCAACGCCCAACTTCAAATGGGCCAAACCCCGACATACATTTATCCCATTTCAGAAGCCATCACACATGGGTATACATCACAAAAGCGAACACCATCGCAACTTCCATTTCATGGTGATTTTAAGTTGAAGAGCAGCACAACTATTTGCTAATCACTTCAGGCTATTTATTTGTCCTCTGAGATTCAGTAAGTATATCTATATTTCCTACAATAACTTCAAGCAGCTTGAGCACCAAAGCAAAACTTTAGCGATATTTACTAAATGTATTACAGTTTTTTTCGATTGCTAAACGACAGTGGGCACAACTGGAGCTACATGTGCAAAACTCTAACTACAGTCTGCAATACCAAAAGTCACGTGAGCTAAACTGTACATATCACCTGCAAAACTCACTTCAAGCAATACAACTCTAAACACATGACTCAAAACAGCTCAGTGCAGCCAAACACTAAACACAACCCTCACTGAGATAACACACACTGTCACTCACAACACACTGAGAGGAAAAACACTAACATCAAACACCAATACACAAAATACAAACTTTTTATCTTTACAGTTTCAACAATTTCAGTGACTTCAAATAAAGTTATGTTTTCTTCAAATAATTATTTATTTATTGATTGATTTATCACATGATTTATTGAAATTTTTAGAACAGAACAATTCTTTAAGGTAAATGAAAATTTGCAGTTTGCTTCAATAGTCTGGAGTAATTTATGGAATTACAGCAATGAGAAAAAAGGTAGAAACTAAAAGTACATACTGTAATTCATATATGAAACATTTTTTTTTATAATTGAGTAGCTAATCGTGCCTCTCTCTAGCATCAGGCCACTACATGCCACCCTTCTCCCTCCACGAACCCGTCTTCCTTGTTCCATTTACAAAATTATTTTTTCTGAGCTATATATATATATATATATACATCATATTTATATGAAAGGTAATATTTTATATATATGAAATATATATATGAAATATGAATTTATATTTATATGAAATTGCAGTCAGCAGTGTTTGAAAGGCACAAGGCTGAAACAATTGTGTTTTGAATGTGTGGTTGACAGTTTTGACAGCAGTGTGTTAGCATTTGAACAAAGTGCTGTTAATTCACAGTGTTGTGCAGGTTGTGGTTAAAGTCATGGGATAAGTGTGTAGAGTTTTGAAAACTGTGTTCAAGCATTGAAAAACGAACTAGAGTTTGGTCCACATGAACTGCTGCTGTGCAGACTGTAGTTAGAGTTTTGCACATGTGACTTCAGTTGTGCCCACTGGCGTTTAGCAATCGAAAAAAACTGTAAATATTATATAATTTTAGTAAAAATATTATGAAATGACAGTGTTTTCAAATCACAATGTTATGCCACTAAAACATTTGTTATCTCTCACTGTAAGTCATTTCAAAATCCATGCTGATGGGTGAGTTTGACTTCATATAAAACTGTGCAGACCAATATGCAAATTACATCAAAATAATACAAAAACATTGCAATAATTTTTGTACAGCATAATACAAATTACAAAACAAACTAAATCAATCAAACACATATTTTAAATTCAAATAAATTCATTTACCTTCAGTTTGTTGAGAGTGGATGTTTGAAATCAGCACTGGAAAAGAAACAAAGAGAAAAACTTAGGGTTTAAACAAAGCTGATAAACTATCTGAGAGAAAAATACTTCAATTTATAGATCTTCTTGTGTGTGTGTGTGTGTGTGTGTGTGTGTGTGCGTGCGTGCGTGCGTGCGTGCGTGTGTGTGTGTGTGCGGCCGTGCGTGCGTGCGTGCGTGCGTGCGTGTGTGTGTGTCTGTGCGTGCGTGCGTGCGTGCGTGCGTGCGTGCGTGAGTGCGTGCGTGCGTGCGTGCGTGCGTGTGTGTGTGTGTGTGTGTGCGCACTCACAATCAGTGTTGATCACCAGCCAAAACAAACTAAACGCAACACTTCTATCAAAGACATTTTTTGCCAAATTATATATATATATATATATATATATATATATATATATATATATATATATTATGATTATTACTACATGACTTACTGACAAGATATTAAGAGTTTAAAAATCGACATCACTACACATCATTCATCCATAAACAATAGTGCAACTGCAATGCGTTAGCCGCTTGCTAACGTGACATACTGACAAGATGTTAAGAGTTTAATATTCTTAAAAATCAAAGTTGTGTTCTTAGAAAGGATTTACTTGCAAGACAATACTATCGACTATTGCCATCATTTCTGGGGCAATTAACCGACCTATGAAAAGTAGCTACTGTGACAGGCCTATGCCCTCATAATCTTTAATCAAAAATGTAAATCTCCTCCCCTCCTCAAAACGATCTCTCTTTTCTTCTGGTCATTTGGTATGGCAGGTGGGCAGGGTCCAGGAAAAAATCAAGCAATTAGCAACAAGACCCAACTTCAAAAATCTAATCAGTTCTTATTGGACGAATTTGAGTCCAAAACTGCCTTATTTTATAATATACTTCACCACAGGGAAAATCAGACAATCGCTTATGGGGAGTTCAGACTGCGTGATTTTCAAACTAGTCGGGTCACCTGTGGTTTCACACTGCGTGATTATCTGGGGTAGCGTTCAGTCGCTGCTGTTTCAGAGTGCATGATGGATTGGCGACAGGTGTTTTCATACTGCATGACTTTACCATAAGAAGAATCGCCGATAACTTTGTCCCGGTCCGCAATCTACGTCTCACAACCAAACGCACGCGAGAAGTGACGCGAAGGAAACAACGCGAGGTCACGAGTGCAAGACCGGAGCTCTCACGTGAGACTGGGATTATTATTAAAAATAGTAACTGGCAAGAAGCTTACCATACACATTGCATGTGCACTCATTTGCAGCAGAAAGAAGAAGAAATATAGATTATGAAGGAGGAAATGTTTGGAGAGACTCCTCCCCGAACTTCCAGCTGCCCTGTATGTTGCTCTCTCATTGGCTGTAGGTCATCGCCGATGTTATTGTCAGTCAAAACACATTTCACACGGCATGATTTTGAATCGCCGACCGGTCCAGATATTTAGCATGCCAATATCTCACGGGTGTTGGCGACTTGTCGGCGATTCTCTCAGAACGCGTCTTTTATCATTCACACTGTGTGATTGTCACTCGCGTGCACGAGCATCGATTTGCCTGTGATTTCGGGGATTTGTCAGCGATATCTCAAAACCTGTCGGCGAGTCAAAATCAGGGCTAAAATCGTGCAGTCTGAACTCGGCATAAGTTGTTTCATGGTGACTAATAAACCACATTTGCGGTCTTAGCCACTCGAGAGACAGGAAGTTAGTGCGCAAGACTGACCCATGACTTAAAACTGGCAAAGGGCAGTGCCCTTAACCAGAGATGGGGACTCGAGTTTGAGACTCGGACTCGAGTGCGACTTACATGTAAGTCGTACATACAGTGACTTCAGACTCGACTTGAGACTCGTCCTTAAAACTTCAGACTCGACTCTCGTCTCGACACTCAAGACGCGGGACTCGTGAACAATGTTTATTTTTAGAAAATGTCTGATGATCTCGCTGTTATTCCCCTCCCTCCGTTACCTAAAATCTGCCCACGACGTAACACGTGACATACTATGTATCTGATCTGTGAGCACTGCCACACATTAGCGAACATACATGTCGACTGCACCGGCCGCTGCTGTGGCATTCATCGGAAGCTTTGGGTAGTGTTGTGACAGATCCGCGGTTCGGCTCGCATGTGATTCGCAGATTAATATGCAATTTATATAGGGAAAGTTTATCATTAACGTGTTTCTAAGTCTTGCAAATGATAACATTCACACTTCTCACAATTTTTCAAACCTCACAGGCCTCACTTCTAAATTATCACTTTATTAATGCAATCCATACAGTTTCGATGTCAAACCTAAATCTCAATGGACACTTCAGTTTCTGTCTCAGAAGATCTTAAATTTTTTTCCATCAAGCAACAGCGGCTTCTCCTTTACGCTTCTCTCTACCTCCAAAGTCCAGGATGAACTCACCAAACTGAACAAAAATGTATCTGTTGGCCTTGACGGCCATGATTCTATATTCTTAAAAGCAGCAGGCCGTATTATTGCCACTCCCGTTACAAGACAATATTTAATATGACCCTACAGCTCTCTGAGTTCCCCACTGATTGGAAATCAGCCATAATTTATCCCCACTTCAAGAGGAAACTGAATCTGACCCAAATTGTTATTGCCCAATTTCCATCCTACCATGCCTTGCTAAAGTTCTGGAGAAGCTTGTTCAATAAGATGATTTCCTGGATAAAAATCATACATTGCTTGAAATGCAATCTGGTTTTCGGAAAGACATGGGTGCATAACAGCCACTATAAAGATCCTTGATAAATTAATTACGCCATTAAACAGTAAGCAGGTCTGTATCGCCACCTTTATAGACCTCGCCAAGGCCTTTTACTCCGTCAAACAATGGAATCATTTTACATAGGCTTTCCAGTATTGGCCTGTCCATCTCCAGCTGAGACTGGTTTGCCAGTTATCTCACCAACCGTGTCCAGATATTAAAGGTCAAAAACATCATGTCAGACCCACCATCATGTCTAAAGGTGTGCCTCAAGGCTCTTTCATGGACCCAACTCTCTTTCTATCTACATTAATGATATAACCAAAGCTGCCAGCACCTCTCGAATTCACATTTATTCAGATGACACCATTTTGTACTCAGTGGGCCCCTTTCCTAATTCTGCAGCTTCCAGTATGAGGAGCAGTTTCACCTTTATGTTTTTTGACCACCTGCACCTACTGTACAAATTAACACCAGTAAGACAAAATGCATCCTCTTTAGCCGAAAACTTTTTACTAAGACTTTGCTTACAACACCTGCATGGCTTTGGAATATGTCAAAACATATAAATACCTAGGCATCTGGTTGGATTCATCCATGTCATTCATTATACACATAAATAACCTTCAAGCAAAAGTCAAAGCGAGACTAGCCTTTCTTTTACGCAATAAAGCTTCCGTTACTCATGCAACCAAATGCACCCTTGGTAAGACGACAGTACTGCCAGTTTTCGACAATGGCGATATTATCTACAGAATGGCATCAAACACAGCCCTAACAAAACTAGACAGAATTTATCATTCAGCCATCCGTTTTGATAATAATTCCCTTTTTCACACTCATCACTGCAACCTGTGTAAACTGGTTGGCTATACATTTACACAAAACCTGTTTGTGCTGTTTAGAGATTTAACGCTATTGACACAACTGACTGTTTCGTACAAACATCATTCACTCATACATCATATGAAGAGCATGAAAAGATTTAGTAAAAATACAGAAGCAGTAAAAGACTTGATCCTGTGACAGTAATTAATGTGTAGTTAAATCCATAGAGAGAAGATAATACTCACAGAGAACTAGAGGAAGAGAAATCAACTCCATACTGATCTCCTGATGACTGACACGCCAACATTAAACACTCTGTGTTAAATACTCAACACTTCCTCTATAGCACCATGTATAGACCTATAAACAATCTAACTGCTGATGTTAGCCACAACTCATTGTGAGAGGAAGGTGTTTAGTGATGTTTCATCGAAAACTAGATATAATATAAAGTGAACATAATACATAGAAATAATAAACGAACAAAAGCTACAATGTAAGGAGAAGTTGTTTTGTGAGGTGTGATGATAACAGGATGTGTCTACACAAAAACAGCCACTTCTGTTATGTGTTCATTTGTCGCAGTACTATTACTTTTATTGTACATTTAGATGCATACAGTATACTTTCACAATAAAAGAGTAGCTTACATACTTTAAGGGCATAATATAAGCAGAGTAAACTGGAATGCAGCATACATGAATGTTTGACATAAAATCCACAAATGAAGAGTCACAAAGACTTACATGCAGTTCTACACAAAATTGTTTGTTTGTGACTTGTTCATTCAGCATCAAATAGAGTAAAACTACATTTATTTGTCACTGACTGCACATAATAATGGTGGTAATAATAGTGACCGTGTTTGTAAATTAAAGGAAAAACTCTATTAGAAGCTGATGAACAACTGACGTCTTTCACAGATTTGTTAATACCACAAAACTAAAACAGAACTGAAACCACAATGAGCTCAACTTTTCCATCAAGTCACTAATGCTGAGTTTGACAATGACATATATGTACCTCTGAACACAGTTATTAGTGGTGCTTAAAGCCCGGGATACACTGCAGGATTTTTGCCCTCCTATAAGGTCATTACCTTATCACACTGTGCGACATGGATCATTTAAACTTGGGTACGACTGTACGATGATGACACGGAAGCTTCGGCGGCAGCGTCACACGTTGCGCAACGTCACCAGCATGCGCTCGTGGTAAACAAATACCAGTGAGCAGGTCATAGCAGCAAACACACTGTGCGGTGACCCTGAATTTCTGACACAAGACCGGAAAAACGGCTGTCTTTGAACCTCTCTCATTGTACGACATAGGACCACCGATGAAGAGCCACACTCACAGAAATCGCGACAATTGTTTCACAATGGCAATCTTTCGTCTGGGACAGCCAATAACCGTGGAGTGTATCCCGGGCTTAAGAGGATCTATTTTTAAATCTTAATGTAAGGAATATAAAGAAACATTAATGTATATAAAGTATAAATATATATTTTAACTTTTTTTAGCTACAAACAATAAAGCTTGAATACTCACAAATCACATATGAACAGAAGCGGACACTACTACGGTATTTTTACTTTCTACATAAAAGTAAATTTTCAACTATTTGTATTTTATCAGTGTTTTTCTTCGAAAAACATACATTCCAAAGCATATTATCATAATTTTTACTCCAAAACATTTCATAATGTTTTTGGTTTATATTTAATATTTCAGTACAAAAAAATCTAGTAATTTTTATACTTTTACTTAAGTAAAAAGTACTTTCATACTTTTACTCAAAAAAAGTAAAAGTACACAAATTTATGTAATTAGGTATTAAATCAATTTTAATATGCAATATAAAAGGAATACACAGTATGATTCTATGCTTTAGAATGTAGTGAACATTTTTTAGTAAAGTAATTTTTTCCCAAGACAAACACTCTGATAAAGCACAGATGCTTGGAAAATTTAACTAAAATACTCCAGAAAATGTTCTTCTTAAATATATAAACATACAATATATTGAATTAAAGAACAGACCCTCTGCTTTCAAAAGAAAAAAAAACAATTTCATCCTACGTACGTACGTACCCTGAAGAAGGCTGTTTGTGCCGCTACGTGTGGGTTTCCTTCTTTTCCACATGTATTTTTAATTTTCTAATATGAAGCTGACATCAGAGGTGTTCATGCCAATCACAACGTATTGAACGATGAGCTTAATACAAAATCAACTCATTTCAGGGAGCAATAATAATGCATAGTAGGTGGAAAATAATGTGTTTTTTAACCACAAAACACACAAACACATTGTATTATACCAAATAGACAAAATAGCATTGTTTTTAGCAAGTAATAGGTGTTCTTTAATTATAATTTTTTAAACAAAGCATATCAGTTTTAAATATAGTTTAGAATGGAGTATTTGAAGTTACATGGAGTTATTTCTTATTTAAATAATGTAAATACCCCATTCCAATTATGAACACACATGGAATACATAATAAAAGTCTGTTTGTGTCCTGCAAACATTCTGACACAGACACATGAAAAATTGTGCAATATAATTTTCATGATTCACTTTTGTTAGTAATAGAACAGTGTAGTATGTAATACTTCAATTCCCAACTATACATGATGTAATTGATGTAATTTAGTTGAGAAGTTTTTCTAACCTTTATTTAACCAGGAAGAGACTCATTGAGATTAAAAATCTCTTTTTCAAGAGTGTCCTGGTCAAGGCAGGCAGCAATAGAACATACATTACATGAAACCAAAACTGAACCAAAGCACAAAAATAAATTGAGCGTCAGCGTCAGTTCTGGCAGGCCAGGTAGTCAAGACGCCTTCTCGTCAGCTGATCTGCTCCAGCTGAGCTTCATCAGGAGGGTGACTCCCCTCGCTGCCAATGGCCAAGCTCAAACAAGGCGCCTTATTTAAAGCTTATTCTGTTTGGTCCTACATGCTTGCTGCTCGTTTCAGATGCCCGCCACCTCCCCAGCTCCTCCTTTTATATAACGTGGCATTTGTTTGTCATGTTGCCTGCTCTGTTCACGGGGGAATATTTAGCTCTCACAGTCCTAAACTGCGTGAGCGTTCCCTAATGCTGCTGCTGCTGTCCTCTGACTCTCTGCTATTTCATGGTGCTCATGAAAGGTCAGAGGACTCCCTGAACGGAGCCATACCGCCAAATTTAATCTGTCTTCATCTACTAAATAAACATTTCTAAATCATTTTATTGTCCGTATGTTCTTGACTTAATGGACCTGACAGAACTGCTCTGCTTTCCTGAACTCCGCTGGTCTGACCCTTCCTGTGTCATGGCAACCAGTCCGAGTGGGACTGGGTGAAAGAGAGAAAACCAAAAAGTACAATGTGAATTCTCCTGAATTGCAAACAGGTCAGCTTTCGCTTGGCCGAACCTGAGCCAAATTTGCTCCCCCACATGTGGGTGGAGTCTTCATTCCCCAAGCTCAACGCCTGCCTCAGCAGAATGTCTGCTCCATGTGGACTTACATAGATTTTGACCTTATGGTCTTCCATAGCCACTTCCCGGCCTTAGAGGGATGCATCCGTCGTAAGCCTGATGTGACGACCCTGAGCCCCCGATATTGGCCTTTATGGGAAAGGAACCATAGTTTCTGCCATAATACTAAGGCACAAAGCATTCGCGTGTGACCTTGATTATGCAAAAACGGGTTGCCCCTCAGGGAACCCCATGGTTAAAGGATGGATTCTATACGAGCAGGAGACAACCGTGCCTGCAGTCGTTGAAATCCATACTACACCCAGAAAAGAGGTCCTCTGTACTGGAGAAGCACAATTTTCCTGGCGTTTAGCTGATTGGACATTTTTGTCCTTTTGGCTTTCCATAGCTGATCCTCAGCTTAACAGAAATGCATCTGTCCTTAATGTCATGCGACAACAGTCCGCACCTCACCCCGGGCCTTAGACAGAAACCCAGCATTTTTCCATATTCTTAGGGCAAGAAGACATGCGCGCGTAACCCTGAACATGGTAAAACGGCCAACACTGGCTGAAAGGAACCATTGTTTCTTCCATAATACTAAGGCACAAAGCATCTGCGTGTGATCTTGATCATGAGAAACGGGTTGCCCCTAAAGGAACCCCATGGTTAAAGGATGGATTCTATACGAGCAGGGGACAACAGTGCCTGCTATCGTAGAAATCCATACTACACCCAGAAAAGAGGTCCTCTGTACTGGAGAAGCACACTTTTCCTGGCGTTTTAGCTGATTGGACATTTTTGTCCTATTGGCCTTCCATAGCTGATCCGCAGCGTAAGAGAGATGCATCTGTCATTAATGTCATGCAGCGACAGACCACACCTCACCTCGGGCTTTTAGATGGAAACCCGAAATCTTTACATATAAGAGTACGAAGACATGTGCGCGTAACCCTGAACATGCAAAAAGGGTTGCCCCTCGAGGAAAAACCCTGATTTTAAAACCATCACTTGGTGTGCGATTGATCTAGCTTCAACTCATTCACTTATATGAAAAATGGACATGACACGAGCAGGAGACATCTGTGCCTGCATCATCGTAGAGTTCCATATTATCCCCAAAATGTGATCACCTGTGTTAGGACTAACATACTTTTCTTGGTGTTCAGTCTCAACGCTAGGTATGTAGACGTGCAAACACAACATCTCGATGCTGTGCTGCCATCTGTGCTGACTGTGCTAATATTAGCCAATCATCAATATAAATAGTATGCAAATGCCCTAAAGATGCAATGACGCCAGGGCAGCATTTACACATTTTGTAAATGTGTGAAGGGATAGATCTAGGCCGAAGGGAAGGCTGATATTGGTATGCCATGCCCCCAAAGGCAAACCTGAGATTCTGTGAGCAGGAAAAATCCATTAACAAAAACCAGTCCTCGGATCTGATTTGAGATTAATGTGAGTGACTGTCAACATCATGAACCATAATTTTGTGACAGTTTCGTGTAGCCTTTGAATAAAAGGAATTCCAATTCCTGCTCTAAAATTAGGGATAGCCTAATTTTCTGTGCATAACACCCATTGAGATATGTTTGGAATGTTTTCCATGCTATTATAATTTTTACCAAGGGAACCTGATTTACTGTGCTCTGTACTACGAGAGGCAGAGTGTTCACAGTTAATACAGGAGGGTACTGAGAAGTGTGGGGACCCGTAAATGGCAGATAAAACCCACACTCCCCAGGAGGGCTTTATACATATATTTGACAATGTTGGAGGCTTTAGGGATGAAGCCACTCATGGCAACATAAAAACATCCTCAAAATATAGCCTATTATGTTTAAAAGCTAGCTGAAGTGCTTGTGTAAACATGGTCAGATGGTCTTTTCCATGACTTGCATAATAATGGAGATCAGGAAAGAAAGAAAGCCTCTGGTGTTGAGATTGCACTCATTTTGTAAGAAAACTCTCATCTAATTTGCTGGATGATATATATATATATATATATATATATATATATATATATCATACATATTAAAACTAGCAGTTACGAGAAACAACCTCGATAAACTTCTCATTTAATAGACCGGTCGAGGCGGGCCTCGAACCGCAAGACACGCGAACATCGTCTGACACAGTCACAGTGAAGCACGGGCTACCGATCGGGGCGGGAGAAACCGACATGCAGGCTCCCGAATCCCTCCCAATAGCAATGATAAGTGCACACCGCCTTAGCGAACGCGGATCTGAACCGGTCGGTGAAGAGAAGGGCTGTGTTTACAACATAAATCTCCTCAGAGGTAAAACATTGCATAGAGCTCCAGTTCGGGTTGGAAGTGACCGCAATGCGTGCTTCCAAACCCTCCCGAGGCAGAGCTTTCATGGTCAATGTACACTACACCACCTCAGTGGACGCAGGACTTAAGCCGCGAGAAACGCGATCATTGTCCTGACTAGACCTGTTTGAGTCGCGACTCACTCGGATCTTTAACCCGGATCTTTAAATTAACTCATGAGTCGCGAGTCTCTAGTGTCATTTACCCGGATCAGTTGATTCCTACTTCAATTCAATGTAAAACCATAAACAGCGCCACCAAACACACAAACCTCTTTCAACATTATTGAGGAGACTTCGCTCGCACTACAGATCCACTCGTAACCGGCTGATCTGTGCGAGAACTGACCCGAAATTCTCACTCAGAGCCGGAAACATTGCAAACTCGAGAGACCCGCGGATCCGCGCGAGCCGCGAGTTGATCCGAGATTCTCACTCAGAGCCGGAAACATTGCAAACTCGAGAGATCTGCGAATCTGCTCTGACTCGAGAATCTTTCAACTCGTAACCGGCTGATCCGTAACCGGCTGATCAGCGCGAACTGTCTCTCCGCCTCTGGGGGCTGCATAAGCAGGACACAGTTTTTTTCTATATTATTATGCTATTATTATTAGGCCTATTTTTTTTAATGGTCGAACATACACACCAAACCTAAAACCTATAAGCATATGTTATCTCAGAAGTGAAAGGCTTTTGTTGTGGATTTGCTTTTGAGGAGAATTCAGTCGCTCTATAGATCCACTAACCGGCTCCGGCTGATCCACGCGAATCAGCCGGTTAGTGGATCTGTAGAGCGAGTCCCATGGTCTGCGAGTCTGCAATGTTTCCGGCTCTGAGAATCTCGAGTCGCGTGGATCAGCTGGTTACAAGTGGGTCTGTACTGAGTTTCCTTGGCGATTTAGCAATACTGACTCAAGTGATTCAAGTGACTCACACAACCCGGATCACTTTAGTGAGTGACTCACAATAACCCGGATCTTTAAAAGGAGTCGAGTTTGCCAGGCCTAGTCCTGACTCATCAAAACAACGACACACAGCCCGAGTGGTGTGTGGCTGAATTTAAGCATTTTGGAAGGGCTCTGGCAGCTTAACGTGCGGACGCTCTTCCGGCCATTCGGATTAAACTTCGACACATGCAGCTCGTATACTGAGCTTGATTAAATCATTACATTGCGGAGGGAGGATAGCTATGCGTCCTCACCACCCTGTACTCGAATACATCAACCCCCTCGGGGGAAGATTACACGAGATCACGTCCCTCTCAATGAGGGGAAGTAACTGCAGTGCAGGCTTCCACACCCAGAGGAGGAACAACGGAGCATTTTGAAAAGTAAGTTATCACAATGAACACACGTCACACCACGCCCTCAAGAGTGGCGTGAGCATGCTCAGCTCCTAAACTTTCTGATTTCTTATTTTCCTTCATTATCAGCCACACAGTTAAACTATTCAGTCCATAGACTGTAAAAAAAGATGGACGACGCCTGTTCGCTCTCTTACATTGGTGAAAAGTGAAGCCGCCAGTGTCCCGACATGGCGCTGACATCTTGGGTCTGGAGTCTGCGCAGTAGCGATTTCGGGACCAGTCATGCGCAGTAGTGAGCAGGAAGTGAAGCCGCGAAATCAAAACCCCGCCCTCGCTCTCGTAGAATGCGCATATCACACGATATCACAGCTGTCAATCATGACGTGACACCACCATTTTTATATCATAAATAAATAACTAAACACAAACCTATTTTAAAAACAAACATTTGAATGTATATCAGCGTGATAAAAACTACAGTAAATGACAGAAACCAGCTTCGGAAAAAAGATCATTGAAGTGTAATTAATTTTTTTAGTTGGTCTCAAGTCCCATTGAATAACATGGGGGGCGGGGTTTATGACCTATACTGGGACCAGTCACTGGGGGGCGATCGAGACGTTTTGGCCTCACTTTTCAGGGCTTGTGCGGCACGCTTGATTCAGTCACACAGTTTTTAAGCTATTCAGACACTCTTTGACACACACGCACAGATAGCCGTCTGAGGCAATAGAGATAGTGGGGGCGTGGTTGTACGTCGCCTTTTATGCTTTCCGGCTCCTGCGTCACCCCGCCGGTGACGTCACTCCCCACCATTGGTTGGATTTGATCTACACATTCAGACGCACTCACACCTGAAGGCGTTCCCAAAGCGTCTTTATGGGGACGCAGCGCGAGTTCCCTCGAAAGGGAACTTCGGTAATATGTCCCTTATTTATCACATGATTATAATTACATGAGGGTGGGTAAATTTACGACTACTAGTCACATATGTGTTCCTGTATAGCTTAGTGGTAGAGCATTGCATTTGCAGCGCAAAAGAACATGGGTTCAAACCCAGGGATAAAAACTGTAAGTCTCTTTGGATAAAAGCGTCTGCCAAATGCATAAATATATATGATTAGCTATAATTAAGAATTTGACAAAAAAATACATTTCTAATATTTAATTACATTTTTTTGTAACAAATTCAAACATGGCATGAGATAACAGACAGCGGAGTAAAGCATTAAACACAATTGACTCTGGGGTATCAGGTGTAAATGACCAGAGAGCTGTCTAAATAAGAACTACATACAAAAAAATTAAGTGAAATTTATTCATGCAGTAACTAACATGCTTTTGGATTATTCTTATACGGTAGTTTTAAATTTGTAAAAGCTTATTTTTAAAGCAGTACAAAATGATTTGCTGAGCTCAGATTTACAAGTCATTTCAACCTGCTATTTTTTAACTTGATGAGATGAGTTGCTACAACAAATAAAGGTTGACTTATTTCAACTGTATTTTGAAAGTTATAACAATTAATTTCTAGTCAAGGCAAAAAATTGTAAATTAAAATGACTTGTAAATTTAAGGCAGCAAAGATTTTTTCACTGTGTACTTAAGCGACAGAACAACTAAAATGCAACAAATGCCTTTACCTCTGCATATAATCTAAAAATAAAATAAAAACTAAATGACTATAATTCAGATAGACTAAAGCTGCAATCATTAAGTTTTATAAAAGCATGCTTATTATAAAAAAGAGAAATTAAAATATGTAAATGCTGATCAGTCAGAGATAATGACATTGTGATATTTCTTGGGCTTGACTGATGCACAATTTAAGTTACTTGTTATTTTGTAGCTCTTCAACACAAACACAGTCTTACACCAGTCACCCTTCTGATCTTTCCTGATATTAGTGACTTTAAATGTTTCATACGGGGGAATCAACACCTCTTTCTGATTAGGAAACTGGGAGTATTTTGACACATCAGCACCATGACAAGTCTCGATTTCAAAACAAGATTGATTTCCGAAATCCATTGTTACTTTACGATCAAGAGAGGAGGACGCAAATGAGCCAAAACGAATCTCTGTGTTGTTGACACCTTCAAATGTAACATTGGTACCACGATAAGTTGACTTGCATCCATTTTCAGTCTTCTTTAGAGTCTGTATCGCTTGTGTCAACCAAAAATGAAGCGAATACCATTTGTATGTCTTGTCTTTGTATTTCTGTTTACCGGTCCTAACATCCTGATTAAATTTACTGTATACTATAACACCAGTATACACAGAAATGGCAATTAAATGATTTCTTTTCAGATTGTCCTTTGGTCCAGGGATGTTTTTTGTACTGTTTTCCCAAACTTTTCCAAAGCCTGATATGTTAGCAGTGATTTCTTCAGTTAGATATTTTGTCTCCACCAATTTTTCCATCTTCTCTGTACAGCCATCATACCGGTCATCAACTGAATCCTCTGCCATATTTAATGGATATCTCTGTCTTTTAACAGCCTGTCTGTCATCCTATATCCAATGAGAAAAATTATAATAACTTAGTAATAATGTAATCATGATTGTACAATAATATACAGACTCATAATTTAATCTTACCTGTCCAAGAACAACATTAGTGGTGAGAATGAGAATAAGAGCTGCAGTGGTCAACATCCTGATTTAGTCTGAATCCTCAGATGCACAACTAATGGAGATCAGGTATGAATATAATACAGTCAAGAAACTGCAAAAGACAACAAATACAACATTGAGCTACAATACTAAACTGTGCACACTGTTCAAGTTTTTTTGTTGAAATAGACATTTGAAACATTTTTAATTTTCAAAGCAAGCATATTTCTGTGAATATCTAATCCGGTGATTATTACAGGATTTGATAAGTTTAAAAGTGTATGTTGAGATTTCATACCTGTAGGCCTATGCATGAAGATCGAGTAGCAATGAGGAACAAACTCACACGAGGAACAAACTCAGAGGGTTTTATACTTTTTATAAAGTAGTAGGCGGGTCAAAGATTGCCAGTACTAAGAAAACATCAGAAGTTCTTAAGAAAACTGATCACGTCTGAATATTATTTGAGAATTACATCTCAGTTTTTCATCTGTCTGTGTCAGGATGTTTGTATAAACTTGTAAAGATCTAACTGCCCAAATTGTAAGATCTTACAGATCAAAGGTTCAGATCCAGGTCTTGCTGTACTGTAGGTCCAGCCTGATCTCACGAGAGTTCGTACATATTTTACGACTTAGCTAATTCCTATGAATTAGTAGGAAGTTAATCGTTTAAAAACATACGATTATCATAAAAAACAATAACGAAACCCTCCCCCAACCTCGCCCCTAACCCCAGCTTCACAGGGGTCAAGGCAAATCTTTAAAAAAATTACAAATGTGGTCGTACAGATTAATACGAATTAGCCAATTGCCATGAGATAGCATTTGTGGGTCTCATTAGAACTCTCTTTATTCAACCCATTATCACGAAATTACGTACCTATAGTCACACTGACACGTTTTTCTTCCTTTTTGCATGAACATGTAACGTATTTCTGTTTTTGTGTCACTGTCACGTATTTGTACTCAACTGTTTTGTCCTATTTTCTTACCATTGTCGCTTCGGTTTAGGGTGACAGTTACATGTTCACAAAAGTATGTGACATGCAAAAAGGCGGACAAACGTGTCAGTATCACGGAAAACACTCACAAAATTACGTGACTATAGGTACATAATTTCGTGATACAGGGTTGCTGTATTAAATGAACAGTATGTAGGATTGTGGCCAAAACTGGTATTGCAACCACAACACTTGTGGCTAAAACTGGTACTGCAATCACACAACTGGTGGCCAATACACAACACGACAACATAAACATCAGCTGAGGACTGCAACTCCACTTTTTAAATGTCAATATCCTGGCTGGACCACTGTTGTCAGTGATATAAGTATTTGAAATAAAAATTATTAGTGACATATCAAGGCCATTTTATGATTAATTTATATAAATTTCGTACATAATGTTCCTTTAAACGTTGTCCATTGCTCAAAGCGTAACAATCTTGGTTCTTGTGCCAGGACCTATATTTTATGCTTAATCTCTTCTGTGTTTATGTCCTTGAATTGTGCTGTGTTTTCCTGTGAAAGCACATGGCTTATGATCTCTGTTTGCTCTTTTGTCCTATGTTTGGAAGCACATGGCCATTGACATTAAGACATTATTATTTGACATTACGAGAACCATAGGTTATTTTTACGAGAACCAATGTACCACAGGTGTTATTTTTATTATTTAATTCTCATTCTTACAGGTAAAACAACATTCTTATTAAACTTCTCATACACCAGATCTAATAATTTTTTTATGATTTGGGAGGCTAAAAAGCATTTAAAAAATAGAACAGAGAAGTAGCATTCATTGGAAGTAGTTTAGCACTTTCTGCATCTCCAACTATTTTACGTGTTAATAAAACATAATGATCAGCTTATTTGGCCTGCTGTCAATAAAGAGGGGCTAAACTTTGCCACAGGAAATGAACAAGCAACAGTTTCTGTCCGTGGTTTGACAGCTTTGTCTCAGACACGAATATAACATGAGAGACATTCGGAGAGTTGAAATACTGTACGTTGTAAAAAAAGTGAAACGATTTCAACTTGATTTTATATGTTAAAGTAATATAAAAATATTTGTTTATTTGACAAAAATGCTGTGTATGTTTTTACAGTGTAGTTGCAGCCAATCCTTTTGCTTAACAACATAATTAAACATGACTTGAAAAGTCAGCTCAGCACAGAAAGGGTCGATCCGCAAATTAAAATTTATTTCAACAGCTTTTCCATGAAGGTATGTGTTTTGCAGCAAAGCAGCTTTACAGAAATATCTCAATTCATATAAAAAGATAAAAGATCAATGATTTATATCATACAAGAATATTACACAAAGTCTTGCGGAGCAAGTTCAGATAAAAATGACTGTGTAGAGTAAATTGTGGTGTTTTGAGAATTGAACATGTAAACGTTATTGTAAATCTCAGTAATTGTAAGTCTTAGTTGTTTGCCAAATACTTTATTAAAGACAAATAAAAGTTTACTGTAAATCAAGTCCATGAGGGAAAACAGGGCCCTGACACATACTTTACCAAAAGTTAGTTTAAAGGAAGTTACTGTTCACTCAGGTTGCAGAAACAAACTGTAAATCTAGATTTGTGTAACAAAACTAGTGCATGTGACAGTATTATTTATTATCTAACTTTATTATTAAAAAATAACTCTGGAGAGACTCGCTGATCTGTTACCATGGAAACAAACACAGCTGCACATACTGTATATAGGCTCCGTACCAGTGCCTCTTTCTCACAAAACAATGTGTCTTTTATCTAACATACACTGTTAACGATTTCCCTGTATTTTTACAGTACGGTACTGGCAGCACGGTTGCCAGTAAGTTACTGTATTTTGGTTTTACAGTACTGTACTGTAATACCATTTTACAGTACACAAACTAGTACTGTATAGTTACAAAGCAGTACTGTACTGTAATTTTACAATATTTTATTACAGTAGTCTATTTTTACAGTAATTTACTGTAATGTCTATATTGACCCATAAATACTATTTATTACTTATTGCAGTTAATACAATAATATTATATAAAATAGCTAGAGATTTAGGTTTAAATCTATAGTTATTAATATGGTAAAAATGCTAAATTAAAACATAATGAATTAAAAGGCAATCCAAGCAATGTATGTATCAAAATTTTATTTAAAAAAACATTTAATTGAAACAAACATATTTAAAACAAGATTTTAAACAATAATAAACATATAATCAAGTAACATAAAATAAA
The DNA here is from genome assembly GCA_025389145.1 of Misgurnus mizolepis. Lineage (NCBI taxonomy): Eukaryota > Metazoa > Chordata > Actinopteri > Cypriniformes > Cobitidae > Misgurnus > Misgurnus mizolepis. Next base: position 34,242,531 of record JAIFKI010000008.1, on the reverse strand, counting down.
ATCAACAAGTATAAACAAGTTTGGAGACCCCTGCTGTAACATATTTAACTCTGGCAAATAGAACACTGTTCCATAGTTTGAAGTTTTCAGTTTAAAGTCCATCATCGACTAAAAGGTAACATTTCACTGTGGTAAAAAGAACACTGGCCCATAGTTTTAAATATTCTACTTAAATTTCATTTAACACTAAAAATAAATGCATTAAACTGTGGCAGACAGACCACAGTGGCCTTTACTTTGAAGTCGTCCATTCGAACTCAATCAGGGACTGCATGAAGCTGTTCACAGGGGTTAATGGCCACAGCTTTTCTCTGCACCAAGTTCCTTGTCTTTTTGCTTGCTCCTTGTCTGGATGTGCGCGTTTTCCCATCTTTGGAATTAATTCTATCCAGAAACCTGTTAGAAATATCATAAACATTAAGTCAACAAATATAAGATAGAAAAAGATTCTTAAAAAATTAAACTCAGCCTTGAATTTACTCCTATTCTGAAACCTTTTACTCTTATTCTACTGTTCCACACCTAATTTCACTAAAATACAGAAGATTCACTTACCGCTGAACAAACTCTTTCATCAATGGACAGCATCCACCTGGATCCTGTCATGATTGAATGTCCTGAACAGAAAGTACAATTGTTACTGATTTGGACACAACTTTTTATTCTGAAAACAAAATCTTTTGTCAATAAAGTCCAGGGACACATCTGCTAAATAAATACAATTATTAAATTAAATTTCTTATAACCAAAGTCTGAATATTTCTGTTTGTATATTTCTACATGGCAAACTAAGACAATTGTGTACATGTTGTGTATGGTCGTGTTACAGTGTTGTGTGTGAATGAGTGTATACATGGGTATTTAAAGAGTAACTAAACCCTAAACCAACTTTTTTTAGTTAATGATCTGTAAGAATGATGCTTTATTAGTGCTGTTCATTGATTTTAGTAAGTTTTTTGACATTTGGATATAAAGTGTTTCAATAATACAATATATGGTGTAAAAACGTCTGAGTGCTGCCCTCTTCAGGTTAAACGGTGGCTACTGCAGTTGAATTTTCCTATTGGATGTTGGGTCCAAAAAATGACTCGTGACGTAACAGGTTCAAGCTCACCACGCCCTTGTTGCGATATCACCACACACTTAGTTCGTCCCCTCTATCTCCGTTGGGGTCTGCCCACTTTTCTTGCATTTTTCAAATATTGCCAG